>OX459210.1:12709599-14077515 GCA_949775195.1 Diarsia dahlii
CCACTCACTCACTCACTGACTCACTGATTGACATGTCGTTTCTCGGAATGGGTGAGAGATGGGTTAGGGGTATGTTTTGCAAAAATGTGTAATCTGACCAATCGAGTAGAGGAAAATTATAGGGAAGATTCAAATCCAAGATGGTGGGCGAGTCCATTTCCGGTTTCGGTGGAGGAAAGACTTGGATGGATTTCGACTCAGAGGTCCTATACGAAATCTAAAAGCATTTAAAAATAAAAAAAAAGATGGCGGCCGCGCCAGGACGTTTTGAAATTGTCGACTTTTTTCACTCGACTTTGACGATTTGTTTTCTTCTACCAAATTCTAGAACCGACAACATAGTTTGCCAATTTGTTGGTAATTTCAATGGCAATTAGGAAAAATTATGACATTGTGAAAATCCAAGATGGAGGACGCTGCGGCGGCCATTTTGTAAAAAGTTGGATTTTTTGTTTTTTTTCAAATCCATTTTTCGGGTACTTGGCAACATCGGACGGGTTCGAGTTGTACCGAGCGGTTGTGTGTTTTGTTGACGAGTGTTGCCTGGTGCAAAAAAATTCCCCATTTTTAGGGTATTTTCCCAGATCTTCCCCAAAAACATGAAAAGTAGAAATAATGACATTTTAAATAGAGACTTTGACTAGCCGGCAACATTGGAGTCCCCCAAATGACATTTGACCATTTTGATTCGTTTTAATTGGCCACCCCAAAAAATATTGAACTTTTTCATTTTTGGGACTTTTTGACTTTGGCGAATTAGTTTGTTCTATTAAACTCAAAAGTTGGCAACACCAAGTACACCGATCGGTGGCCTATATTCTTGAAATTTAAGGAAAATTATGACTTTTCAGAAAAACAAGATGGCGGATGCTATGGCGGCCATCTTGTAAAAAGGCCGAAAAATTCCAATTTTCGACACGATAATTGCGACAGCTGGCATCCCCCGACCGGATTGTGTTGTATGGACCGGTTATGTAATTCATCAAGGAGTGTTGCCTGGTGCAAAAATTTTCCCCATTTTTAGGGAAATTTCCCAGATTTTCCCCGAAAACATGAAAAGTAGAAATAACAACAATTCGAAAGAAAACTTTAATTAGCTGACAACATTGGGGTCCCCCAAATGACATTTGACCATTTTCATCACTTTGAGCTTGCAACCCCGAGAGCCATTGGCGCTTGAATTTTTGGGTTAGACCCGACTTTGTCGAATTAGTTTGTTCTACCAAACTCAAAAGTTGGCAGCACCAAGTACACCGGTCCGTGGCCTATATTCTTGACATTTAAGGAAAATTATGGCTTTTCAGAAAAACAAGATGGCGGATGCTATGGCGGCCATCTTGTAAAAAGGCCGAAAAAACCCAATTTTCGACACGATAATACGGGATCGGACTGGGTCAAAATAATATGATTCTGTTTGGTCCGTAAGTTAGATTATCAAAAAATATTGAATACGTGTTTTTTTGTTTTATCAAATCAATAAAAAATGACGGAGATAAAACGCGTCAAATATCTTGGAGTGGGGCTTGAAACGTCACTTGTGTCGTCAAAATGTACTATCATATCGTTGACTGAATACAATAGTGGCAGAAGACAAAATTCAACAATTTGAGAAAACGTACAATAAAGATTCGAAAACTAGTGCGCGCGCACAAAAAAGCTCTTACTGACTGTATGTTATTTTTATTTTTATTTTATTTATTTAAGGAAAAACAAACAGTAGCACAATAAAAATTAAACATACTAATATCTTAAATCTAACAATCATAAACAATTATGCTACCCACTACGTTTTCCACGGATTACAATTTTAAGAATTTAAAACTAGCTAGTAACAGTACAAATACAAAACCTATAACACAATTTTTTTTTTTTTTTTTTTTTTTTTTTAAGCAACCGAATACTCGTATTATCTTATCCTATTCATCGGATATTAACCTGTAACTAATATCCGGATTTACAAGTATTTAAAAGAAAAACAAAGATAAAGTGAGCTTGTGTGCGTATTAAACATTACGTTACTATAATTATAATAGATCTATGGTATTTTAGGTACTTTGCTGGTCCTTTAGAGTTGCGAGGATTTGCCTCTTAAATGCATTTTTACTTAAAAACAGAATGTCGATTAAATGGAACTCATTGTTATATGTTTCAACCAAGCGATGAAGTGGTGAACGCGAGCCAGCGTTGGATTTACAGAAACTAGTAGCAAATAGACGTCGAGTGCGTATCTCACGTACATGAACTGTTCGAGGAACCAGGTAACACAGACTCCTAACTAAGTCCAGACAATCAAAATGATTACGGCACACATTGAAAAGAGTCATAACTTCCAGAAGTTTCCGTCTTGACTTTAAAGTCAAAAGATCATATTTTAAAAGAAGTAGGTGGTATGACATTTTTTTCCGATAACATCTAAAATTTATAGCGCGAAGGTATTTACGTTGTACTAGTTCTAATCTTTCAATATATTTTATATAAAAAGGGTTCCAAATAGGTACTGCAAACTCTAACTGGGGTCTTATTATTGATTTATATAAGTGCAAAAAAGTAGAAGGTCGACGAAAATCCCTGGATGATCTCATAACAAAACCGAACATTTGATAGGCCTTGTTAACAATGTTTTCAATGTGAACATCCAGATGGAGCTTTGAATCTAGCAGAACACCAAGATCACGGATAAAACTTACTTTACTAATTGGCGTATTGGAAAGACGATAGTTAAACTCTGTAATTATTTTCTTTTTAGTAAATGTTATGACATGACACTTGGGAAGGCTAAGATAAAGTTTATTAGAAGAGCAGTAATTAGAGAAACGGTCTAAATCTTGCTGGAACTTAATACAGTCGACTTTGTCCGAAATAATTTTATAGACCTTTAAATCGTCCGCGTACAAAAGAAATTTTGAATTTTGAAAACATTCTTTTATGTCATTTATGTACAAAATAAATAATAAAGGGCCCAAAATGGAACCTTGGGGCACACCAGAGGTGACCTGAAAAGAGCCAGATTCAAAGCCATTAACAACTACCTTTTGTGTTCTGTTAGTTATATAAGATATAAACCACCTTAAAAGGTCCCCTCTTATGCCATTGTATGCAATTTTATGAAGTAGTAGTGTGTGGTCCAATTTATCGAAAGCCTTCTGAAAATCTGTGTAAACTACATCTACCTGCTGTCTATTATCGAGACTATCAAATAACTGGGACGTGAAAAGGAGGAGATTGCTAATGCAAGATCTATCTTTAACAAAGCCATGCTGTTCTTGTATTAAAACACTGCGAATAGCCGGGTATAATTTATTATGTACCAGTCGCTCAAATAATTTAGAAAAAGAAGACAGTATTGAGATAGGTCTATAGGTAGCTACGTCGTGCTTGGAACCACTCTTATGAACTGGTACGATATTTGCATGTTTCCAAACTTCTGGGAAAATACCACACGATAAGCATTTATTGTACAATATAAGTAGAGGATAGCATAATGTGTCACACGTATTTTTCAGAAAAATCGAAGGAATCCCATCAGGTCCGGGACCCTTGGTTGAATCAAGTGATTTTAATTCCCTATGTATTTCATCAAGAGACAGTTGTAACTTGCATAGGAAAACATCGTGGTCAGCACTACTAGATGGTGGTTCCCAAGAGTTATGGTCAAATGTTGAGGGCTCATATGCAGACTGGAAAAATGAAGCAAACAAGTTGCAAGTAGTAATAGGATCATTGGATGAAATTTGATTGTAATGAACCGTGGATGGGATTTTATTTGATGTTTTACGGCTTGCAACGTACGTCCAAAATGCTTTGGTATTGGTAGCAACACTGTCTTCAATTGCATTAATATATTTACTATAGCAAATGTCAACTAGAATTTTAAATTTTTTTCTGTTACTCGAGAACATCTCATAGTCACGTAAATTCCCATACTTCTTCCACTTAACCCACGCTTGAGTCTTCTTTTTGTAAATTTGTATGAGAGACTTGGAAAACCAATTGGGGAAATTAACATTCTTTGGTCGACATGTGGGTGTGTGTGATTTTATAATTTCATAAAGTTTTTCATAAAACGTGGAAACAGATTCATTGGGCATTAAATTATCCAGTAAGATATTCCAATCAACGTCGCTTAAGTCAGAATTTATTTTGTTATAGTTAGCTTTGTGATAATTTAGCTTGATATCAGCAGTACATTTAGGAATATGTGTAGGCTGAGAGAAAGAAACGTGTACATAGAAGGCTGGGTGATAAGCGTCTACAGTTAAAAGGGGGACATCAGGAGAGAATGGGACTGCATGAATATTAGAGAAAAGTAAATCTAACAGGCGACCACTAGAATTGAAAAAACCGTTATATTGTTTCAAAACATGTTGCGAGCAGAAATTAGACAAAACACGAGTTACATTTGTAAGCTTGTTGCCCGCAGCATATTTCATGTATGTCGTCTCATTTACCCAAGCAAGCGAGGGTAAATTAAAATCACCAGCTACAATAATATTCTCAACTAAAGAGTCATCACACAACACTGACAGAGAATTAAGAAAAGTTAAATATGTGTCATCAACAGCGTTCGGGGGTATGTAAGTAGCACAAATAATGTGATATTTATTGCTTTTCGCGGGTACCTTAACAATCACATGCTCAGGCAAGATTAACGGGTGCAAAAATGAAATACTAGAAGGATTCAGTTCTTTAGAAATGGCTATAAGGACGCCACCACCATCCTTTTTATTGGTGAGCGAACGATTACGATCGCATCTAAACACCAAATAGCGTTGATCAATAAATTCATTATCAGATATGTCTAGTGTCAACCAGGTCTCGGTCAAGATAATAACGTCATATGCATGCGACATAATATTTAAGTATAGGGTATTTAGTTTTGTCCTGATTCCTCGACAGTTTTGATAATATATGGATATTTTACTTTCATTAATCATTTTTAAAATCTGAGGTTACAAAAAAATAAACAAAAGGCATAGCACTGTGAAAGTCAAACATAAAACATTCGAGTCATTTATACATGCGAGGGTACAATGGAAGAAACCATAAGCACAATAACATTCACTTAGAAACATATTAGTAGGATAGCATTTAAAACAAACCAACGCAGAAAACTCACGCAGTACGTTCGCGGTAAATAACATTATAAAATATAAATAATTGACAGGGTACACAAATGCGAGGGTACAATGAGAAAAATAACCAAAAGCACAATAGCATTCACTTTGAATCATATAAGTATACTTAAGACAAACCAGTGCTGACAGCTCACGCAGTACGTTAACGGTATTTAACATTAAAAAAATAGAAATAATCAACAGAGTACAAGAATTCGAGGGTACAATGTAAATAAAAACGAAAAACACAGTAACATTCACTTCGAAACAAAAAAGTACACTCAAAACAAACCAATGCTGAAATGAAAGTTCTCGAAGTACTACGTTCTCAGTAATTAACACTAAATAGCATAAATAATCGACAGGGCAAATCATAGAAATATCAAGCAACAAAATAAAAAATATTTTCAGAACTTGATTGTAAGGACCAATTCTAACATCGTACATTAAATTTAATAAGGTATGAAGGAAGTTAAGCACGCAATTCTCAGCAAAAACATATGACCAAGTAGCATTTAGCCAAGTATTATTATTATACGGTACAGGTATCACTAAAATAAGGAGACATTGTAAACAGTGGAATGTAATTAGCAAAAAAAGCACACAGCTGTTTGCAAAAAAGTATGATAGATAAACATTCAAACAGATGTTATTCTCAAGTGAATACATTATGTAATAAAGCGATGGCCTGGTTATAAAAACCAACAGTGTATTAAGACGAATTATTTGACCTAAACTTATTACAAATGTCGTCTTCAGAGTAAATCGCAATCGTAGGTGAGTCATCATTCTGCTTGGCCAACACAGTGGCATTACGTACCCATACATATTTGAACTTGTTTGTTTTCGCAGCGTCACGGCACTTGCGAAATAACTCCTTGTTACGAAGTGTCAGGTGTTCGTTCATATAGATACGGCATTGAGTCCCAGTGAGTCCTATACCATCCGATGTAATACCTTTGGCCAGTCGATAAGCACTCAGCACGTTATCACGGAGTAGTCGCGAAGTAAACTTTACAATAATATTCTTCGGACGCGAACTTTGTGAGTGTGCGTGTGGGACACGATGAATAGCCACTATGTCTCTCTGTGCTATAGGTATGTTAACCGCTGCCGCGATTGACTCCAGGATAGCCACCAGGTTTTCGCCACGTTTTTCCGGCAAGTTGCCAATTTCTATGTTGCACTGCCTGGCCTGTTGTTCCAGGCGATCTATTTTATTAGTCAGTGTCAATATGGGCTCAGATGCAGTGGTAACGATCCTCGACTCCATCTCCTTCGTACGCGTTTCAGTGTCGATAATGTTAGCAGAGTTAAATTCCACCGTTAACTTTAAGTCATCGACAACCTTCGATAATTCCAGATGTTTTGTGTTTAGGATTGAAATATCCTTTTTCGAATTCAAAAAGTCGGAGCGTAATTCTTTCAATTCAGATTGGATTTGAGAGGAGGTAGTAGCTAAATTATTAAATTCACTTCGAAGGTCACTTATATTCGAGTTAATATTGGAGAACTGGTCGCGAATTTCAGCACTCAGAACGCTCATTGATTTCTTGAATTCCTCGGAAAGCGCTGAGATATCCCGTCTCAGGTCACAATCTGGCTGTTTCCTCTTGAAGTTACGCTGAGTTATATTATGGTCTACGTCGTTACTCGAGTGTAGATCAGGGACGGATTGGCACTTACTGCTTTTCGGTGAGAGGATCATAATGAACACGTCCAATACGGCTATAGGCAGCTGCAAATATATCTAGATGCTTATATCAGATCAGCTGACAAGCACTCTTGTTGCGCGCGGGGGTGAAGGGTGTCGCACTCGAAGTAGGAGCGAGATAAGAATATAGTCCTGCACTCTCGCGACACGCGCACTTTGTCCGTTGCTTAATTATTTTAAACAAATGAGTGTAAGGCGAAATTGAGGTTTATGTATTAGAAGTAAGGTTCGATAATGTTATGGAATATATAGTTCATGTTTGGTTTATAAACATCTTCGTTATAGCTTCAGTTGCCGGCAGTAATAGTTTTAAAATATTTTTTCTTATTTTATTTAATATGAGGTTCAGAAGATGGCGACTCCGAGTTGTGCCAGTATTGCATTGTTTGGTTCTCACTTTTTTGAGTAATGCTAGAAATTATTTTATAAAAGTAAAGAAAATAATACATTTTCACGAAAAAGTAACTAAGTAGAATACAGACTAGAAGTGCTCCTAAATGGAATCGTTAAATCGTAAATAAAAGTACCATAAATGTTAATTTAATATTTATTAGCATACTTTTCAGTCTGACGGACGTATTGAGAATCAGTTTTAAACAAATCAACAAACAAAATTTAGTTATTGTACTCTAAGTTTTCACTTATAAAAAGTACTACTCTTAAGAAACAAAATATAAAATCCTCTATAATAGCAATATAACAAAAATTAACCAACATAAATTAATCAAACTTCTTAGGTTGATTCAGTTCAATAAACTCTCAAATCACAAAAAATCACCCTTTTGATTCCAGTAGGAAATAATAGTTCAGTTATTGTACTATTATGTTTGCACTTATAAAAAGTACTACACAAAAAAAATATAAAATCCACTTTAGCAATATAACATAAATTAACCAACATAAATGTATCATAAACTTCTTAGGTTTCAGTTCAATAAACTTTAAATTTCAAAAAATCAGCCTTAAGATTCCAGTAGGAAATTATTAGTTAGCTATCACATATTAATTAACAATCTCAAAAATAGGTACCTAATCAAATAGTAGACAAGAACGAAGTTCTTTGAAAGAGTTAACATGTAGGAATTTTGTGGAAGTTTGATTTTCCAAATCAAAATTCCACAAAATATCTACCTAAAATTAACCAAATCAATCATGTTTCAAGTTTTGAAAAAAATCTGCATAACATCGTGGCATAGTATTGGAATTAACTAAAGACATCAAATCTTGAAATTTTCTTTGGGAAATGGGTATCTTATCAGGGTAAGCTTTCTTCAGTTGCGCATCTTGTATAAGTCTTAGTTGTTTTCTAGTTCTGCTGGATCTAATGTTGACCGTTTTGTAATTATCATCTTTGTATGAAGTCTTATAATAGAAGATACCAGGATTCTCTTTTTCCACTCGTAAGACACAAATGTCGTTATAATTAAACTTCTCCCCACGTGTGTTAACATTAAAATTGGTTGCAGTGGTATCTATGAGATAATTTCAGGTCAAAAAAGAAGCTATGATCTAATTCATGCACCTTAAATGATTCTCCAGATTTTCGTGCTGTTGAAATTAAAGTAGCATATTGCGATGGTAGATATACTGGGTTAGATTTCAACGCTTTCTTGATATTTTTTTCGATTAATGAATGGCTCACATCGCCTTCGTTTTGTGTATGGCCAACAACCAAAAATTTAAATGTAATTCCTTTTAAGTTAAATTAATTTGACACAGCATAAAGATAAGCAGCAATTATAAATTTGTTCTTTCCTTGACCTCCACAAATCCACAATTATCGGAATACAGTACAACTTCTACTTCGTCGACATCACTAGAGCAGCCAGCAATATCCTGTCTTGAAGCACACATTTCTAAGTAATGCAGTAAGCAAGATCCTATCTCATTTGAGCCTTTATGTCCTTCACCTTCATGCCAAATGTAGCAATT
The DNA here is from genome assembly GCA_949775195.1 of Diarsia dahlii. Classification (NCBI taxonomy): domain Eukaryota; kingdom Metazoa; phylum Arthropoda; class Insecta; order Lepidoptera; family Noctuidae; genus Diarsia; species Diarsia dahlii. The sequence goes on from OX459210.1 coordinate 12,718,360, forward strand.
AACTGTGCCCAATCCTTTCTTATTCAAGTCACATATGGTAAAATTGTATGTGGACAATTTGCTTTTATAATAAAAAGTCGAAACCTCACCTTTCGGAGTTGGTAAAGCGGCCTGAAGATCGAAGCATGCAACTCTGTAATTCTTAGATTTTTTTGTTTTATCTTTTTCTTTCTCCGTTCTAGCTATATTTTTTTCCTCGTGGTGTCTCATGTACTCGATTTCTATGTCTAATCTTTTACCGTAATCTTTATTTTTGTATGATTCACAAAACTGGCATAAATCTTTTTTTGGCTTAAAAAATTCGATATTAAATTCAAAATTAAATATTTGTCTATAAATTGAGAAAGTAACGAAGTCACGATTTTCTTTTTGACAATCTTGCTTGTAATCTCTTTATAGGTCCATCAGTGTTCGTCCGCCTTCTATGTAATTTTTAGAACTATCTGCACGCGTGTAGTGACTTTCAACTGTCGGAATACTAGAAATATGATTACGAGCACCGTCTTTTACTTCTTGAGGTATTGTACCGTGTTTTTCATGTTTGCCTCTTCGATCTTCTGAAGTGAAGCTTTTCTCTGTTTTTTTTAAGTACAGTTCTTATGCATCGGTTTGTTATACCTAGAGTAGAAGTAAAAAACGTTTTGCAGACGCTTACTTTCTCTTGAGCCTTGTACATAAAAAAAGTATGGTTTAATTTGCGAGCTGTTTGATTTTCACGTAAAACAGGATATCTATATTTAGGTTGAATTAGTTCCATAGAATTTGCAATGAATTGTCGTGTGTTTGTTTGTTTGTGTTTGTTTTGTTTGTTTTTTTGCCGTGTTTTTCATGTTTTTCATATTTTTGTTTGGCATCATTGTTATCAGAATTACACCAGGCACAACTAAAAAAACTTCTCGATGTTTGTGCAAAACTGGCACAACTCCGAAGTGTCACTATTGCACAACATTGAGCGTGCGGTAGCCGCCAGCGCATGCGGCCGTTTAAGGATGAGCCGGTGTTGCATGAAAGAGATGCAACATTTTCGTTCATTCACAAACGACACTTACGCCTCCAACTGGGTAGTTTATGAACTAACGAGTTAGGTCTTTATTGCATAAAATAAAGTACCTAATTTAGAACAAGAATTCATTACTAACTCAAATTGCCACTATTTCGACTTGTGCCACTAATGTATTCAGTCAGCGATATGACGTCACACGAGTTTTCGAAGCACTGTATCGTATTCATTTTAAGTTTACGTGAAAAAAGAAAAAATACGTGTAAAATAATTTTTGGAAATCTATCTGACGGACTAATTAGGTTTTTTTGTCCGATCCCCTATTGGGAAAGCTGGCATCTCCCGACTGGATTGTGTTGTATGGACCGGTTGTGTGATTCGTCAAGGAGTGTAGCCAGGTTTAAAAAAAATACCCATTTTTGGGGAAATTTCCCAGATTTTCCCCGAAAACATGAAAAGTAGAAATAACGACATTTTGAATGGAAATTTTACATAAACACCAAGAATGGGGTCCCCCGAATGACATTTGACCATTTTCATCACTTTCAGCTGGCAACCCCGAGAGCCATTAGCGCTTGAATTTTTGAGTCAGACCCGACTTTGGCGAATTAGTTTGTTCTACTAAACTCAAAAGTTGGCAACACCAAGTACACCAGTTGGTGGCCGCCGATCGCTGAGATTTCAGGAAAATTATGACTTTTCGGAAAAAAAAATGGCGGACAGTGTGGCGGCCATCTTGTAAAAATGATGAAAAATCCTAATTTTCGACACGACAAATTTTTTGCCCCAAAAACTGTTTTTTTAGGGAAAACCCAAAATTTTTCTTCCCGACCACCTACTTTTTATTCGATATTCGGCTAGCCCGCGCGGAGCCCGTTCTCTGGACGTGCGGCACGTGCGTCTAGCTCGCAAAAAAATTTAATGGGACAGCCGGCATCCCCCGACCGGATTGTGTTGTATGAAGCGAAGGGGAGAGGTGGCGAGCGAAGCGAGCCGGCGACCTCCGTAGCGTAACGAAGGTTGAGTGGGTGAAGCGTATAAGTAACTCTCATGAGTAGCTAAAAAGTGCAAAACCTCCCCATTTTGCCCCATTTTCCCCTCCTACCTTTTTCAAAGTTGCCCCATTTGACCCCTTTCTCCCCCCTTTAGGTGGCTCGAAAGTTAAGAGACTTGTAACATTTTTATTTCAGATTCATTAAAAGGGGCAAGGCGTTAGTCGAAATCATTTTTCAAAGCTCCCCCTCTCCCCCTCTTCACGACCCGCAAGCTGCGCGCAGCTCGCGCAGCCACGCAAATACTAGTCTACCCTATAATAGTCCTTTGTGTCCGGGGCAACGGTATCTCTTTCGAACAACCCGCAGCCCATGTATAGGTTTTCGGTACGGAAAGTGGTGTAATGTAGTTGTTACCTGTACGTCAGCCAGGCTGGCCTGCAGCTGCAGCGCGTGCGCGTGGTGCTGGTGCGCGCGCGTGCGCAGCGCGGCGCACTCCTCCTGCAGCTCGCGCACGCGCCGCGCCGCACTCGTGAGCGCCGCGTCGCCCATAGCACGCGCACTCTCCAGTTGTTACCTGTACGTCAGCCAGGCTGGCCTGCAGCTGCAGCGCGTGCGCGTGGTGCTGGTGCGCGCGCGTGCGCAGCGCGGCGCACTCCTCCTGCAGCTCGCGCACGCGCCGCGCCGCACTCGTGAGCGCCGCGTCGCCCATAGCACGCGCACTCTCCAGTTGTTACCTGTACGTCAGCCAGGCTGGCCTGCAGCTGCAGCGCGTGCGCGTGGTGCTGGTGCGCGCGCGTGCGCAGCGCGGCGCACTCCTCCTGCAGCTCGCGCACGCGCCGCGCCGCACTCGTGAGCGCCGCGTCGCCCATAGCACGCGCACTCTCCAGTTGTTACCTGTACGTCAGCCAGGCTGGCCTGCAGCTGCAGCGCGTGCGCGTGGTGCTGGTGCGCGCGCGTGCGCAGCGCGGCGCACTCCTCCTGCAGCTCGCGCACGCGCCGCGCCGCACTCGTGAGCGCCGCGTCGCCCATAGCACGCGCACTCTCCAGCGACGCCGCACGCGCTTCCAACTCCGCCACGCGCGTCTCGCGAGATTCTAGCCGCTCCTAGAAATATCATCATCATCAGTCATAATGTTCCCACTACTGGGACACATGTCTCCTCTCTACGGAAACATACCACGCGCACTTCATTGTCGCTGACACGCGTCATGAGTTATGGAACTTTCAGTAATATTAGGGTGGAATAATTGACGATTTTGATGGTGGTCCGTGTACCTAAGTGCATAATGATGCAGTTGTCTGTTTAATTCAAATTCACTGTAAAATATTATTTCAAAAAGACAACTGGATAATTTCAAGCCACGTAAAAGTCAACGCGTTAAAAAGCAGTGTATATTTTATGGTAAGAAAAATAATCCAAAATTATTAAAATTAGTTAATGGATTATTAGCAAACCGAAAAAATCGATTAACCAATGCGCAGGAGTTATTCTAATACACAAAGTTGTTTTAAAAATATTAGGTACTTGCTTTTAATTTTCCTAACTGCTGGCATTTCTTCAAAAGATTGAATAATAAAACTTTCCGTGACGATATCCACCCGCTGGAAAGTGGAGATGAATCCACACCCAGCTTTACGCGGATACGTTCCATGGTCGACTGAAGATTACAACACTTCCTTTCTACTAATGACGTCACCGTTCTGACGTCATACTAACAACAAAGTGTGGTCCAGTATACTAATTACTAACATGAAAGACAAAAGACAAATGATGTATATTTTGTAAATATGTTTTTTTGCACACTTGTTTCGTACCTGACTACTCTGAGAAAAAAACAGCTAAAACAAACTCCGACGTCATAGTTTGTTTAATGTTTAGACATGAGCTTGGTCAACCTACATGAAGACTATGCAGATAAGTATCTGAGTTGGTCTTTTGAAGAAAGAACCACACAGATTTGAGTGAATCTGTACAGCCAGTGCCAGTGTTCTCGTGAAGTCGTGTAACAAACAACTCGTAAAATAGTACATTGTAATACAAGGGCCTAAAATGACCCATTATATACGAGGTAGTTTTACTACCGAGCTTTAGCGAGGTAGTAAATAGGAACCGAGTTATAATGGGATTTTAGCGCCGTGTGTTACACTGTACTTTTCACTACGATTGCGAGAAAATAAAATAACCATGTTCAATATGAGTTTATTTTATTAAAAATTTAATTCAATTTAATAAAATTCCAAAAATTTCGGGCCAATGCCTTTTTTTATTTCTTCTGTAGCTGCAATGCAACGCACACATTCTACCAAAGAGTTCGGCATTCAGCGCGTTTAGTTCCATTTTTAAAAATAAAACATTTTTTTTTACTTGAAACTACATCACGCACCAGCTGGCTGAACAAGTTGTCGTACGAGATTTACTTTTAGCCCTAGGGCAATAAATGCAATTTTACGCCCGCTCTGGTATGCTATTATGACGTTCTTTTTGAGCAAGAGGAGTGAAAAGGACATTTGTGTGGATCGCTGGTACTAAAACTGCCACACTCGGACTTGAGCCTTAACTTTATTTAAAAAAATACTTCAATTACATTCGAAATCAAAAAGTCGGCAATCGCGTCACAAGACATGTGTGTTGCGACGGCGAATGTAGAGGGAAACCAATAGGGATGGTTACAAAAAAATCTAATTAGTCCGTCAGATAGATTTCCAAAGAATATTGGACACATATTTTTTCTTTTTTCACGTAAACAAACAATGAAGACGATACAGTGCTTTGAAAACTCGTGTGACGTCATATTCTAAGACATTAGTATGACATTTCTTAGCGAGCAGTGACGTCACAACCTCCCACTCAAATCTTTGACGCGTTTTATCTTCGTCAATTTTTATTGATTTGATAAAACAAAAAATACGTATCCAATATTTTTCGATAATCTAACAGACGGACTAATTAGAATCATATTTAAGTCAGTAAACATCCCTATTAAACAAGTTCTCAACGATCAATAACAAGCACGTGAACTGTTCATGAAACAATCATCATTCATGCTTTTAAAGCAATATTTACCATCTAAGAAGAACTTAAGGAGTAGATGGTAGGAAAATGTTAGGCTTACCCTGAGCAGCTGCAGCTCCTCTCGTGCGCCGCGCGCCAGGTCGCGCTGCTCGTCGTGCTGCGCTGCGGCGCGCTCGGCCGCCACGCCGCGCGAGCACGCCGCCGCCTCCGCGTCGTTCAGTCGCAAGCGTGTCGCTGACAGCTCTGAGCGCACGCTATTCAGTTGCGTCTGTCGGAAGAATATGCTACACTCGGGGCTTCTCTACTTATACACAATATACATATTATACTAATACATATTTTACATTTACGTTAGCCAGTAAAGGTCCAAAAAAAAAGTAAAACTAATCTTTTTATCTTGTTTAGATGCCTCTATTCATTACATATGGCGAGTTTAGCTGTGCTAGTCCGGGGCTTTTAGATTTGAACTTGCATTAAAAATAAACACACTACTAATTCATTTTAATCTGGTATCGAACCTGCGTCAAGGAAAAAAGGTATTTCTTTTGCAAGTTGTGAACATAAGTAGGTGGATAATTAATAAGAAACGGCATAAGGTACAAAAGAACGACAAAAGTAAATATTGATTAAAACAACTAAACTGACTAAGATATTGGTACAGCAGTTTTAGAAGGATAACATTTACAACAATAAACATAATTAAACTATACGAATAAGACTGTCTATCAGCTTGAAAAAAGGACAAAAATAATATGTAATTTTTTTTTTTTTTTTTTTATTTAGCCGTTATTGTCCCACTCCTGAGCAAAGGCCTCCCTCCATTCTTTCCACTTCTTCCGATGGTGTGCTAAATTACAAAAACCTATTTATTTATTTATTTTTGACGTAAAAATAATAAAACTCTTACCTCAAGATCTTTATTCTTGAGCTCGTGTATATCGGCCAGTTTCTCCAGGTCAGTGAGTTGTTCCTCCAACATGCCGCACGCCTCCTGCAGCGCTTTGTTGTTCTGGCAACGAATAACGCATGTTATTGTTCCGGCTCTAAGACTGCATAATGCCACACATGGGATGTGGGTGGGACATTATCAAATGAGCCCTCCCGCTCTAGACGGAGCGGAAGGGAGTGGCAGACTTCTACTAAATAAAACCCACCCATGTTCTTTCATAACTTTGTGTTCCGGGGCCGTTGTAACTATTTCGAACAAATTCTGCAACCCTTGCAGGTACAAATGCAATACATGTAGAACCAGTATATTTGAAAGAAGAAAAACAACACTATTCATTCTACTAATATTAACAGCTCAGTTTGTCATAATACCGCAACAAAATGCTTGTTGATCGACGTGATGGCGTGGTCTGCGGCCCGACATCGACCCTGCATGAGGTCTGCGGCCATCGCCAGTCGCACGCGCCTTGCCCACGCGCCGCCTGCGCCGCCCGCACCGAACAGCTGACGTAGGTACGCCGGCTTGGGACGCACGGGCGGCTTCTCTATACCCTTGCGTTTGTAGCGAGGTAGTGTGTCCATAACGGCTGGCACTTTTGACATGTACGGTGATATCGATGGGATTCTGAATGTCGCCATGGTTTTGATTTACGAAAACGAATATCTACTTGAATTTTTAAATCGGATGTGGCATATAAGGTATTAAATGCGTATGAATTTTGATCGGTTTTTGTTATATTACACAAGAAAGAAGATTTGAATAGGGGATCGGACTGGGTCAAAATAATATGATTCTGTTTAGTCCGTAAGTTAGATTATCGAAAAATATTGAATACGTGTTTTTTGTTTTATCAAATCAATAAAAAAATACGAAGATAAAACGCGTCAAAGATCTTGGAGTGAAAATGTACTATCATATGACGTCACACGAGTTTTCAAAGCACTGTATCGTCTTCATTTTAAGTTTACGTGAAAAAAGAAAAAATACGTGTCCAATATTTTTTGGAAATCTATCTGACGAACTAATTAGTTTTTTTTGTCCGATCCCCTATTTTGTAACGGTATTTTTAGATAGTTGTAAAAACACTGTTTTCTTCTTTAACGATTTTTTGACACCCGACACGACACACCCTAACCCAAACCACAAAAAAAGTACTGTAAATATTTGAGCCTACAAATTAATATTGAGGAAGAACGAAAGGGCGCGCGTGGTCACCGCGGACACGAAACTGAGAAGGATATGAGTTGCGCACGTCTCATCGGAAGCCTAAACAATGCTGTTTACACGATGGGCTCAGCGGCATTCACACAAACAACAACCGCGTTTTGATAGACCGTTAAGAATATAAAACAAACCTATGAGACAAATGAATAACCAAACATTGATAACATGCCAAAGAGATCTAATTATCGTATTGTTTGGGACTGCATGCAGCTAAAATATTGCAAAAAAAAAACATTCATTGATAGAGCACATCTTTTTTATAATGTATAAAAATAGTAGCCCATTGACACGAGGAACAAACAAGGTTCAGACTCGCTGTGGTCAGGGCTCCAGAGAGAGAAACCTCCTCGCTATGCGTGCCCAGTCGGGCAATAAGAGCCTCCTGAGGTGTTGGTCGAGGATATTGGTAATTAGTCCATTACCCGTAGGAATACATGTGGAAGTCTTTACTACTATTGAAGACAATAAACAGATGGGTATATGCGGTAAACTAAACTACACCTTAAGACATATGTGACCAAATTATGACAGTTAATATCAAAACACTGGTTGCCAGTTGCCTGTACGAAAAATGCAGTCCATCAAAATAACGCGTTATTCGTTGTTTCCAATAGAGGCAAAACCTGTACCCAGATATAGCTCGTTAATAAGACACTCCTCTTCATCATCATCTTCGAAAAAGGTACTTCTTGTTTATGTGTACATTATTTCATACTCCAACCCTTTCAAACTCATAATTCCATTCTGCTTTAATAAATGCTAAAGTATGTAGTCAATGTTAAAGAAGTCTATAACGTCATTTTACCCAGTGCTAGAGTACTACAAATAAGGCTTACCTGTACGAGCTCAGTGTTGTGCCTCCTGACCTCGTGCAGCTCGTCGCGCAGCTGCGCCCTCTCGCGGGAGGAGAGCTCCTCCTGCTCCTCGGCGTGCAGGCGTCTCTTCTCGCTGTACTGCAGCTCACTCTTCAACTTGCGGATGTCGTTGCGGGACCTGAACGGAATATTGAGATTGTGGTGCGTTACTTGGTATACTGGAGCAATAAGATCCCTGATCTGTGATTTATATGGAGTACATATCAAAGGGTATTGTTCAAGCATCTGAAGAAACCATAAACATTACAGATGTGACTGTTCCAAGTCAGGGCTCGTACTAGAACCGTTTGCAGGGAAGTTAAACGGAATCGTAGTACAGTACAAGGTGACAAAAACAGTAGTACAATTACTGTCGTTCGCGAACCGGCAAGTACGCGCAGGAACGCTTTTTGTTGAAATAACAGGCACTGATCAGTTTACTGCGACATAAAGGGTATCTTTTACTGCGTATAAAGGTTATATTCCGACACGCATTTGTGACCACGGTCTAAGTAAACGTAGGCATGGCTATAACAGGTCTAAACAATAACATGTGACTGTCAGGCATTGCCAGGTATTGTTAGTTAGTTACCTCTGGTTACCTCAATATTTTATTTAGCTAGGTATGTTATTTTTTGTGTATGTTTCTCTTGTTGCATGACTGCATTATAGATTTTTTTTAATTCATTGAAAGTAGTCTAACAGAACACTTTAAACCCCAAACGCATGTACATTGGTCAAGTGTTTATTGATGTAAATAAGTACAGTTAAGATAAGTAATCGGACAGTAGCGAGTCAACAGTCACTGTCTAGGACTGTAGGTTCGCCACCCGCCACAGAACTTGTAGCTCGCTGTCTCTAACCAATGTATATCGGGCCTTAGATTAAGTGAAATTATTTATTCTCATATTTTAAGTTATTCTTGAAAACGCATTCCTTATCATTTAAAGGGATATAACTTTGAAAATGCAGACTCAAAACGAATCGACGTTGAGTGCGGGGTCGACACAATTTAGACTATCATCGACACGCTGAGGAGAAAAGGAGATGTATAACACAGAGCTCAAAATTCCGAGAAAATAAAACATCTATTAAAATTATTAATAAAACTTGTATGATACACACTTCTTGACTCTGTACACAGGCGTCGTCATCATTTCACCATTTGCATTCTATTTTGTTCAATTTTTACAGAAAACACTTCAACGTTATCTTGATCTATTCATTTTTAAACATGACACATTTCAGTTAAAAATAACCACAGTTGCACGCGTTCGACCAGCATTACTAACAAACTGGGTTAAACTGATAACTCATCTTAAATTCCGAAATCGGTTATCGAAATGTCTTATCGCACGGATGTGTTTTCAGTAAAATCTTACGAATTATATACGACAAGCTTCCCCACGCGGCTTTGTTTGCGTAATTTTTCATTGTACCATCACAAGCACTAAGCTTACCAAGATTCGAGAACGATTTTCTCGGGGAATAACGATTGCAACTTTGATAAAATACCTATTTAATATTTGTGCGTAACTATAAAGTACTCAAATGAAATGATAATGCTAATATAGATTCTATTTACTACAACACATAATGTATCGTTTAACGTAATAAGTATGTTAGTCTTTATGGAGTATATCTATGGGCCAAAGTTGTGGGGCAATAAATATTTATTCATTTCACCCTATGTGTTAGTGCGTGTTCACGTACGCGCGACGCGACGCGCGGCGCGACCTGCGACGCGACGAGCGGCGCGTCGCGCGATTTTTGTGTTCACGGACACGCGATGCGTGCAGCGGCAGATATCATCGCACGCGCAAACACAAACGTATGGCAATGTACTACGCTGTTCATACAGACGCGGGGCGGTGCCCGCGGCGGCGCCCGCGGCGACGGCCGCCGCGATTATCGCGGCGACTTTTCAAGCGGGTAGCAAAGCACGCGGCGTTCTCAATCAAACCGACTAGTTTTAGGTATTGCTGATAAAGTAGTGTTTTTGGGGTCGCTGATTACAAAAATGAGAATGAAAATCCAAGATGGCGTCGACGAAAATTTTTGGTTTTTCCGTCATGGGAGTCGTTTTAATGGTTTTCGGGGTCGCTGATTATGAAAATGAATTCAAAATGAAAATCCAAGATGGCGCCGAAGAAAACTTTTAGTTTTATCATCAGGGGTGTGGTTTTCATGGTTTTTGGGGTCGCTGATTGGGAAAATGAGGTCAAAATGAAAATCCAAGATGGCGGCGTAGGAAATTTTTGGTTTTTCCGTCATGGGTGTCGTTTTCATGGTTTTTGGGGTCGCTGATTGCGAAAATGAGGTCAAAATGAAAATCCATGATGGCGGCCAGGAAATTTTTGGTTTTTCCGTCATGGGTGTGGTTTTCATGGTTTTTGGGGTCGCTGATTACAAAAATGAGCTCAAAATTAATATCCAAGATGGCGGCCAAGGAAATTATTGGTTTTTCTGTCATGGGTGTCGTTTTCATGGTTTTTGGGGTCGCTGATTGCGAAAATGAGCTCAAAATGAAAATCTAAGATGGCGGCCAGGATTTTTTTTGGTTTTGCCGTCATGGGTGTGGTTTTTATGGTTTTTGGGGTCGCTGATTACGAAAATGAGGTCAAAATGAAAATCCAAGATGGCGGCCAAGGAAATTTTTGGTTTTTCCGTCATGGGTGTCGTTTTCATGGTTTTTGGGGTCGCTGATTTCGAAAATGAATTCAAAATGAAAATCCAAGATGGCGCCGAAGAAAACTTTTAGTTTTATCATCAGGGGTGTGGTTTTCATGGTTTTTGGGGTCGCTGATTGCGAAAATGAGGTCAAAATGAACATCCAAGATGGCGGCCAGGAAATTTTTGGTTTTTCCGTCATGGGTGTGGTTTTCATGGTTTTTGGGGTTGCCGATTACGAAAATGAGCTCAAAATTAAAATCCAAGATGGCGGCAAATGAAATTTTTGGTTTTTCCGTCATGGGTGTCGTTTTCATGGTTTTTGTGGTCGCTGATTGCGAAAATGAGCTCAAAATTAAAATCCAAGATGGCGGCCAGGTAAATTTTAGGAAATTTGAGGTTTTTCCGTCATGGGTGTCGTTTTTATGGTTTTTGGGGTCGCTGATTACGAAAATGAGCTCAAAATTAAAATCCAAGATGGCGGCAAATGAAATTTTTGGTTTTTCCGTCATGGGTGTCGTTTTCATGGTTTTTGTGGTCGCTGATTGCGAAAATGAGCTCAAAATTAAAATCCAAGATGGCGGCCAGGTAAATTTTAGGAAATTTGAGGTTTTTCCGTCATGGGTGTCGTTTTTATGGTTTTTGGGGTCGCTGATTACGAAAATGAGGTCAAAATGAAAATCCAAGATGGCGGCCATGGAAATTTTTGGTTTTTCCGTCATGGGTGTGGTTTTCATGGTTTTTGGGGTCGCTGATTGCGAAAATGAGCTCAAAATTAAAATCCAAGATGGCGGCCAGGAAAATTTTAGGAAATTTAAGGTTTTTCCGTCATGGGTGTCGTTTTCATGGTTTTTGGGGTCGCTGATTACGAAAATGAGGTCAAAATGAAAATCCAAGATGGCAGCCATGGAAATTTTTGGTTTTTCCGTTGCGATGCGAGGGGATGGAGGGGTCAAAGTAAACTACATGTCATCGTCATCGGACCAACTAAATACAACACCTCTCTTACACAGCCTATTCATAGGTACCACTATATCAGCAAACTGTGGTATGAATTTCCTATAATAATTCGCAAACGCTACAAATCGCTTTACCTCATCAACCGTCGATGGACGCGGATAACCTCTAATAACTTCTACCTTCTCTGGATCTGGTGAAATACCTTCCGCCGATATTACATGCCCCAAATAAAGCACTTGCTTCTTCAAAAATTCACATTTAGATGGATTCAACTTTAGATTTACTTCCCTCAAGCGTGAAAATACTGATATTAGGTTCCGATTATGTTCATCTAAATTCCGTCCAAAAATAATGAGATCATCCAAATAAATCAGACACCTATCGTAATTCAATCCAGACATGGCCACAGTCATTAATCTACTAAATGAACTCGGACTTATCTTCAACCCCATCGGTAACCTACACATTTGATACTGCCCCTTGTCTGTTGTGAAAGCAGTGTACTTCCTACTACTCTCCTCCAAAGCGCACTGATAATAAGATTGTGATAAATCACAGTGACTAAAGTAAACTGCGCCTGACATTGAATCCAAAATCTCAGTTATATTCGGCAATGGAAACTTATCATCCTGTATCTTTTCATTCAACTGCCTATAATCTATAACCACACGCCATTTCTTCTCCCCACTACGATCCGCCTTTTTGGGTACCACCAAAACAGGACTAGACCACTCACTAACCGCCTCCTCAACGATATTACTCTCCAGCATCTCCTGCACTTGCCTATCAACCTCCTTCTTCTGTGCATAAGGTATCCTATACTGCCTCTTGTACACCGGAGTAGCATTCTCTTTCAAGCGTATAGACTGCTCATACACGTTAGTGACAGCTAATTTATCACCCGGGAGATGAAAAACATCCGAAAACTTTGCACACACTTGCTCAACCGACAACCGCTCCTCGGCGTTCAAATAGTCGAGTTTAAGTAAAGAAAGTACCTCTTTTACACGCTCAACGTCCGTCCCTGGCTTCACGAAATTACAACAATCAAAATCACTCAACGGACAAACTTCCACACCGGACATACTACACACAACTTCCTCGGAGTTCGTATTTAAAACCCTAACGGGCACCATCCCGTTTTTAGGCCTTACTAACACACTAGCCAAGAAAACGCCTTTCCGCAATTCTTTCCTAATCAGCACACAATCTTCCGCTCTGTTAACGGGGTAATACCTAACCACCTCACAACGCGGTGGAATAGTCAATAAGTAATCATAGGACTTAAGTGGCATCGAAACCACCCGCCGTTCACGATCCCTAAGAGAGAACCTATTCGCCGAAAAATCTATAATACCACCATACTTCTGCAAGAAATCCTGACCCAATATACCAACCGACTTACATGGCAAATCATCAAATATATAAAACTTATGCGCGAAAGAACACCGTCCATTTTCCAACGTTAAATATACATAACCTATAGCCCTCAAACTACCTCCTACACCATTAATCACTAATTCCTCCTTAACTACCTTACAGCACAAAGCACTGTTCAACAAGAAACCACTCTTTACAGCTGATATCGACGCGCCCGTATCCACCAACCATTCCGCATCTATATTATTCACTAGAAAATTAACCCAATTAATACTATCGCAAGCTAAAATACGCTTAGTCTCGAAAAAACTGCACCTGGTGGTCAGTTGCTTCATTACGTCGTGACATTGACGTTTCGCCTGAGTCAGCATCACTACGCGCATGCTCGAAATACGCTACACGCCTCCGACCTTGCTGAGTCGAATGACCACGATAAGCATTATTGCTACGCCCCCGCATTCCACGATTATGCCATACGGTGGCATTTTTGCGCGTACGCTCAACAGCTGTTTTATGTTGCGCGTATCCACTTCCTACTGTAGACCGCCTATAACCACTTCCGCGACCTCTATTATCAAAACCACCCCTTGCGGGCCAACGCTGATACGCCATAACCTGTGCCGACGATGCACAACCTTCGTCTTCTGCTACCCTGATCGCATCCTTCAAACAAGTCAAATTCCGCGCCGTAATGATCGTACCTAAACGCTGATTGCGAAGCCCGTCAGCAAACTTCCTGATCGCGTACTTTTCGTTCAACGGCCGCAAAATCTCATATGCTTCCGAACTTTCCCCGGCTTGAGAAATAGTCAAATTAACCATTAACTTCTCTATCTCAGCCCCAAAATCCGCGACCGACCTATCATTCTGCCTAGCGCGAGCAAGTTTCGCTTGCACAGCTACGTCCGACTCTACTGTTAACAAATGCTTCTTCATATCAGCTAACAGACAATCTACCGTTGCGTAACTAGAGGACAACCGAATCCTAGCACCCTGGGTAAGTCGTGTAGTCAAAACAAATTTAATTAAAAGAGCATTATCTGCTTCCACTAACATAGAACTATATAATCCTATGGCATCAATTAAGTCTTGCGTAACTTGTTCATCACCACTCATCTTTGGGAGTAGGCCAACTGCCGTTCTCAAAGAAAACTTTTCCGCCGCCATGTTTTGTTCCGTTCCGGTTTCGCTCTCAAACTTAATAGTGTCGACGTATTATGCTTCTATCTTACATACCAACTGAGCCAATTCTTCCGAGAACTTACTATATCCTGAAACTATACACTTAAATTTACAATAAAGCGCTTTCACCTCACTAATCTTACTATCAAAATTCCTGCCTTTTCGCCTACTAGGGCCTAACTTGACAATAGATTCCCTTAATAACTTAAGTTGTACAAATAGCGACGTTAACTCCACTTCCATTTAAATTAATGTCTCTAAATTTAACGATGAACACAAGCACCGAAACTCCCTTATTAACTTCCACTTATGAAACACTTACTTCGTTCCTCCGACGGCTCCTGGTCAAACCATCTGTACAGCCTTCTGGACTTCCCGCTGTCTCATCTTTTCTTCAATCCAGTTGTGGTGACATCTCCGATACATGCGAACCGCCAACCCTATGATGACAACTGCCATACACACAGCCACAAACAGCAACACGGTCTTGATAGCCGCCAGCTGCTCCTGAGTAACCGTTGCGGTATTTGCACCACTCGTAGACGTCTGGGCGATAATCACCTCTTCCTTGGACGTCGTGCTTCCCATGGCCTGCGACGTGACGCGACTGACGTGATACTCAATGAAGACAATCAAACCGCCAACCACGAACCGTGACTAGCTCCTGGTCGGGCAACTATAACGCCGTCCAGCCGACTGGCAGGGTCGCCATGCGATGCGAGGGGATGGAGGGGTCAAAGTAAACTACATGTTAGTTACTACTCCAAGAGTCGATTACTCTTCCACCTTTAATTAGCAACATTATATACATAGCTACGACGTGATGTTATGTCGATAATCTACAATCACGTATTCACATACTCTCTACCTTAGCATATTATACTACGTGCTGTACGTGACGTGCTGACATCACACCACACCGTCATGGGTGTGGTTTCCATGGTTTTTGGGGTCGCTGATTACGAAAATGAGGTCAAAATGAACATCCAAGATGGCGGCCAGGAAATTTTTAGTTTTTCCGTCATGGGTGTGGTTTTCATGGTTTTTGGGGTCGCTGATTACGAAAATAAGCTCAAAATTAAAATCCAAGATGGCGGCGTAGGAAATTTTTGGTTTTTCATTTTGACCTCATTTTCGTAATCAGCGACTCCAAAAACCATGAAAACCACACCCATGACGGAAAAACCAAAAATTTTCCTGGCTGCCATCTTGGATTTTCTATTTGACCTCATTTTCGTAATCAGCGACCCCAAAAACCATGAAAACGACACCCATGACGGAAAAACCTAAAATTTTCCTAGCCGCCATCTTGTATTTTAATTTTGAGCTCGTTTTCGTAATCAGCGACCGCAACCAAAAATGTTTCTAGCCGCCATCTTGGATTTTCATTTTGAGACTATGAAAACGACACCCATGACGGAAAAACCTAAAATTTTCCTGGCCGCCATCTTGGATTTTAATTTTGAGCTCATTTTCGTAATCAGCGACCCCAAAAACCATGAAATCCACACCCATGACGGAAAAACCAAAAATTTCCTGGCCGCCATCTTGGATGTTCATTTTGACCTCATTTTCGTATTCAGCGACCCCAAAAACCATGAAAACCACACCCATGACGGAAAAATCAAAAAAAATCCTGGCCGCCATCTTGGATTTTCATTTTGAGCTCATTTTCGCAATCAGCGACCCCAAAAACCATGAAAACGACACCCATGACGGAAAAACCAAAAATTTCCTTGGCCGCCATCTTGGATTTTAATTTTGAGCTCATTTTCGTAATCAGCGACCCCAAAAACCATGAAAACGACACTTATGACGGAAAAACCAAAAATTTCCTTGGCCGCCATCTTGGATTTTAATTTTGACCTCATTTTCGTAATCAGCGACCCCAAAAACCATGAAAACGACACCCATGACGGAAAAACCTAAAATTTTCCTGGCCGCCATCTTGGATTTTAATTTTGAGCTCATTTTCGCAATCAGCGACCCCAAAAACCATGAAAACGACACCCATGACGGAAAACCCAAAAATTTCCTTGGCCGCCATCTTGGATTTTAATTTTGAGCTCATTTTCGTAATCAGCGACCCCAAAAACCATGAAAACGACACCCATGACGGAAAAACCTAAAATTTTCCTGGCCGCCATCTTGGATTTTAATTTTGAGCTCATTTTCGCAATCAGCGACCCCAAAAACCATGAAAACGACACCCATGACGGAAAAACCAAAAAATTTCCTGGCCGCCATCTTGGTCTTCATTTTGACCTCATTTTTGTAATCAACGACCCTGAAAACCATTTATACGACTTACGACACCCATGATGGAAAAACTAAAATTTTTTTCGGCGCCATCTTGGATTTTCATTTTGAACTCATTTTCATAATCAGCGACCCCGAAAACCATGAATCAGAAAAAAAGTTCCGTTGGTTATCACTTCATCGAGAATTGCCGCTGCGTGCGTCGCCGCGATAATCGCCGCGGGCGCCGCCGCGATAATCGCCGCGGGCGCCGCCGCGGGCACCGCCTCAAATTCAAACAATCGCGTATAAAATCGCTTCTCCGTGAACGCACTCATACACCGCCATATGTTTGAATTTAATCGCCAATCGCGTCGCGCGTCGCGTCGCGCGTACGTGAACACGCACTTATCCTGATGTATAATCAAAATACGTTCAATAGTTTTTGCGTGAGAATTCACAAATATGCATCCATCCATCCATACTAACATACTCTCGCGTTTATAATAAAGAAAGATAAGAAGCTAGTTTTTGTGAGTTTATATGATGCAAACTGAATGCAATGAGTATTGTGTGCTTAAAATAAATCATCATCATTTCAGCCGAAAGACGTGACTTCCACTGCTGGACATAGGCCACCCCCAAGTGTCGCCACCGCCTTTTGACTGGCTGCGTGCGTCTTGTATCCAGCGGATCCTGCAATCTTTACCAGGTCATCGGTCCACCTAGTGAGATGCCTTCCAACGCAACGTCTACCAGTTCGCAAATCAAACAAATCATGCTTGAAATAATTTTCTTAGCGTGTCGATGGCAATATAAATTGAGTCGGCTCAGAAATAATAAATATGATAGGTTAGGCCGCGGGTTTGAGTTCGAAATTGTGGTTATGGTCATACGCATAATGTTCAGCAAAAATGATTATGTGATTTGTTGTATCAACACAAAAAAAAAATAATAATAAAAGGTTGTAGTGTAGTAAATAGTGGTATGTTTTAGAACAAAAAATTTGAAGACATGTAATATGACGTCATCAATCTCGCACAGTGCCTGAATGACGTCATCAAACTCAGGGTGACTACGCATCAATTTAGAAGTTTGCTGTACGAATCACTACAAACGAGATAAAATATGTGCGAGCAAGATAGAAATACGTGATCTGTTCTAGAATAAACAATGCGTTACTATGGTAACCACTCAAAGCTCAGTTCTGCACAAAAGAATAGGGTTGTTGACTAATTTTTGAAATCGCTTTTATTTTAAAGATAGACCCTATTTATATACAAAAAAAATATTATCTGAAATATTATGACTTATTTTATTAATAAAAAACGTAAATAAAAATAGTTAAAAAAATTCGCGCTAAAAACGCTCTAAACTGTCAAGTCGCTGTGATGACGTCACGGGCCTTTTTGAAAACTTTACGTTCTGTCAAATTTCACTGATCTTGTTTCAGTTCGGTTCAGAATATACTTTTAGAAAGCTCTAAAATGAATACGACGATTTACAAATGTTGTGCAGTGCCGATGTGTATAAGTACGTCAATCTGTACACCACAAAAACTTTTCATAGGCGTCCCAAAAAGGGCACAAAAAAGGAGAAAATGGTTAACAATGGCTAGAAGACATCCATCATTGTAATACTATATAAGATGTTCCTGTGGAGTTTCTTGTCCATTCTTATTCATGAAGACCTACGGACCTAGTGAATGGAATAGAGTTTGAGTGGACCAAAATAAATAAAATTAATGTTTGTCTCTTGTGGTTTTATTTCATAATAACCCTGTTCCTTACACACTTGTTTAGAGATACTTTCAAACACATGAAATAAGTTTCAATTTATTAATTGGTGGATATTAATACATATACATATAAATTTACTTAAACTTTCAAAACACACACACTTTCAATTCATGTAACAAATAATGTGAAACTGGAAATAAAACACTGAAATGCATTCAATATTTTTATTTAAAATTAATCACTTTCTGTGGTATTATTTCTGTGGTAGATACCTATGTGTTTTCCAAAATAATAATAAAGATTTGACATAATCTTCATATCCACTAATATGATATTAACTTCATTATTATTTTGGAAGTTATCACATGCAACACAAAAGTAAAATTTTTTATATCCAGAAACATACATTTGAATTTGCATCTGGTCATAACATTTGTTTGAGGGTTTCCCATTTTTTATATAATTTTTCATGGTTTTCTCACTATTGGGGCATTTAATTTCTATGATATACTGGTCTTTTATTCCATCTGGTAAGCCAGCAATCATAGGATAGTCTCTGCTAATAAAAATACCACATTTTTGGAATTTTTTTTCTAACATAATTTCTACTGTTTTTAGAACTTTTGATTCTAAAATCTTGCCACGCTTTATAGCTGGAGTTTCAGGAATTTTGCCACCCATAATCAAGGCAACTAAGGTACCATCAGGTGTTTTGCAGGTTTTAACTTCATAAGCTTTGGAAGCCGTTATTCTGCCAAACCTTAATTCATGCCACAAGTTGCTGTCAGCCTGGTTCCTTGTGTTTTTTTCAACTTTTTTTAGTAATTCAACAGTAAATAAACCACATATTTTCTTTATGAAGTCTTCACTGCATGGTTCTCTATAGTTCTGCACTAACTGGTACATAGAGAGCCCTTGTAAGTCATTGATATTGTTTTGCACATACCTTAATAATTCACAGTTTTGAATACCATGCACTGTAGCCTGTTCCACAAATTTATTAAAAACACTGGCATCTGAAGTAGTTGAATAGTTGTTATTCCCTTTGGATAACTCTGTAGTTGTTACAAATTTCAGTGTTGTTCCCACTTTGGATAGCTGAGACTTTTTCCAGTAGCATTCGACCTGAGTACAAGACGGCTCTTCACTTCTTCGATGCAGCCACATTAAAAAAGCCACAGCATGTTTGCACCCACCCGCTGATGCAGCACAATCGTGGGATTGTGCACTAACAACAACACTGTTTTTTTTATCTTTAATGATAGTGACTGCTTAAGGTTTAGCCCGAACTTTGTGTTCAGGGCACACTCGACACTTTACTGTACAAATATTTGTATCTCTCTTCAACTGCACGTAACCTACGGCATCATCGCCATAAGATTCCTTTGAAGATCTGGAATAAACAAAATAGGAACGTAAATAAACCAGTTACATACTAAAAATTTGCCTAACCTTACTTTTTATTTTGTTGATGTTAAATGACAAGTTTATATAGTTCCTATGTATAATATGCGGATTCATACAAAATGAGTAAGTAAGCAAGTCTCTTTCATTCATATAAATAGGTAAGTATATCACTTTAAAAATACTTACAAAGACATTTTTACGTTTCGAATCTCCGACGCACAAAAATTCGTGTTTGTAGCAAAGAAACTTGCCACCATCAAAGAATCAATTTTCGGTAAGTTAGAACCATTTCCTTTCATAAATCCAGTCTCCATTGTGTTATGATTTCGTAGGTACAAGTAGTAATTTTAATGAGTTATTTGAAGAAAATCGTTCACCGCTGATACTTTTTCCTTCGATATGACAGATAGATCAGCTTGTTTCTCGGATCGTGACGTCATCGCGCTCTGATTGGTGTTCGTAGTCACGTGATAATGGGCATGAAATAACCCAATTTAAAATAATTTTAATTAATTAAAGACAAAAAATTAGTTTCTTTAATTATTAATTTAGGATTTTAAAAACTATCATTGATTTTTGAAACATACATTTATATGAATTTGTAATATGTGTCAACAACCCTATTAGATAAATAAAGAACTGCGCAACGCACCGCTGTCTATTTCATTGGATATATTTTTACCTCCACTTACAGCAAAAGACCGGAATCCCAGCAGTGGAATATCAAAGGCTAGTAATATTTATTCATTAGTTTCTAACATACCCTTCGATCAATAATAGTACTAGATTAAGCATCAGGAACAAAATTAAGTCGCTCAAGTGGCCACGTTTGCACACACGTAAACATCTACATCACATCTTAGAAAAAAGTTCAGATGATTATAAACCTTAACACTTAAGCATAACGTTTAATTATCATTGTAAAGTATATTTATTTAAGCCCTTTCATCGGAGAAAGATTAGAAGCAAAACATTTTAAATGTCGCTCCAAAGTAAAAAGTCATCAGTACAAAAATATTCATTCTAAAATGAAACTTAAAATCTAAGCAATACGGTTAAAAGCATTTTGTGTACAATGTCGTGCTTATTCTATTGCGGAACTAGCGTTCCCTGTTCAAGAACATGAGACAATAGTTGGTGCGTTGTAGCAAACATTGGCCAAACAATTATAATATTCGCTGATTTAATTATATTTACAGTTTAATTATGTTTAAATATTATGAAAAAGCACATAATGATATTAAATTACCGAAAAAAAGATATTCGTTCCAAAACCTTGGTGTTACGGTGGTTATTTTCGCAGTTTTTGAACGCATACTGCGGCATTTTGACGTCTTAATGTTGGCTATGATTGGACCATACTAATTTGAAATAAGACCACAAATACGTTTGTGGTCTTATATTTCGGGCCGTTTTTGAAGCGCTTATCAGGAATCTAGTACATTATTGATCGAAGAACATACCTATCAACTTCAGCCTGCACCACTTCGTGAGTCTTCGTAAGTTTATCAAGCTGCGTTCGTAATCGTTCGGCCTCCTTCGTGGCCCTTTCGTGCTCCGGCCGAAGTTTGGCGAGCTCAGTCGTCAACTCGCCGGACTTTTGTTCGGCGGTCTTGCGAGCTTCAATAGCGTGTGTTAGACGCTCTTCTGCGCGTTTTAGATCGCGAGCGGTTGATTTTGATTCGACTGAGAGTTCGTTGTATTCGCGTTCCTGGTAGAAAGATATAATTTGAAAAAAAGAAATAAGACTTGTAGTTTTCTTTCTAATAAAATTGCACCGTTATCTCCAGGCCTTTTATTCAACAAGAACAACACACAAACACACAACACAATAAAACAATATAAAAGAATGAAAAAATAAAACAAAATAAAATTATATACCTTTCGCCATCTCGCTAGATTAGCAGCCCTAGCTTCTTGGCGAAGAGTTGCCATTTCCTCAGCACGAGCCTAAAAAACACAACACAATTGTAAAAGCCATGCAAACAGAAAGTACACCTTCTATAGATGAAAATAAGGTCTAATATTTATCACATACCTGTAGTTGAACTTCAGCTCTTTCCAACTGTTCTTTCAACAAGGATATCTGCGCTTGTGCCTGCATGTCTCCGACGCTCTCTGTATCGCTCTGTGCATCCCTGCGCGTTTCGCTCCGAGCGCTCACGGGCTCGGGAGCGGAGCGTTCGCTCTCGGGCTGAGCGGAAGTACTCGCGGCTGCTGCGCAAGCGACGCATGAGCGCTTCTCTAAAGCGCTCACTTCTCTTTCAAGTTGCCTTACTAGTTGTTCTAGTGTGTTCACCTGTTTTATAATAACAAAATGTTTATTCATAAAATATTACTTTTATTTATTCACGATTAATATCTATTTATGTTAATTTATAGCAGTTGAGAGGATACCAAAATATTATTATGCTAACGAGTTTCTCAATGCGACTAAAACATAATCATCATCATCATCCAGTCTGAATTCACACAACGCTGGGAATTCGCTTCTCTTTTCTAGTGCCAATCTCCACGGGCCTGTGCCAACCTCATCCAGGTTTTTGCCCCAATGCCGACTATGTCGTCTGCCCATCTCGTCGCCGGATGACCCACACGAATATAATCAGGAGAGACCAATGTCCAGGGGGCCAATTCTCGATTTTCGACATTTATCTCGAGTTCGTAAGTCTATCTCTATGTCTATCAAAAATATCTCTATCTCTACCAAAAAAATTCGAATTGAGCAGGATTCCGTATTCTCAGTCAAAATAGAAATAAATGTCACGAAAATGTCGAATCGAGTGAAGCTAATGTTACCATTATGAAGAATCGCGCGTTCCGTTTTAGGTAGCTATGAGTGAATGAATGATTTTGTTTTAAAACGCTGACTAAACCTAATTATTTAAGTTTATAAGAAAGAAAGAAAGAAAGAAAAAGTATTTATTGGTTTCACAAACAAACAAGTAAACATAATTATGAGAAACACTTAAAATTAGGACATCCTTACTACATAGTATAAAACAAAGTCGCTATTTTTGTCTGTTTGTTTGTCTGTATGATAAAATCTTTAAAACTACGCAACGGATTTTGATGCGGTTTTTTTAATAGATAGAGTGATTCAAGAGGAAGGTTTTAGTACGGGCTACGTTTAAAAAAAAAAAAAAAAAATTGAACGACATCCACGCGGTGAAGCCGCGGGCATCAGCTAGTAATTTATATATTAAATTTGAATAAGTCCCGTGCAAAGCCAAAGGAAAACGAAACGTTTAGTGTAAAAATAATCAGTTTGACAGCTGACTGTCTGTCAGTGACTAATAAAATTATGAAGCAAACAATTATTTACCTTCGTTTTCAGGTTTATTTTAGTGGTATCCTGAATTACAGAAGCCAATAGATCTAAGTATTAGAACCCTTATTAAATCTTTATTTAGTCTGAAGTTTTTAATGACTTCTGTTTCGCTCAAGTCGTAAATGGGCAATTCCGAGAAAAATTGTACTTAAGAAAAAAGTACTGTCACAACATTTTACAAACAGTTTACATGATCATCTTATATTCTAACGAATGCAGTTCTTTTTTTATGTACAATATAGCTCATTATCTTTAAAACGAAATCATTATGGAGTCAATTGTTGTTAATTCCACTGATCTAAAAATAAAAATAAGAAGCAAAAAAGGGTTTTTTTGCGTGTCACACCGCCTATCGTTAACTTTAACCAACCGAAGTTCATGGTTTTTTAGACATACTTCAGCATTGTTTGGAATTTATTATAGAATATTGTTTTGTTTTTAATTATACCGTTAATTTTACTCATAAATCTTATTGTAATATTTTAAAATTTATGAAATTTAAATTAATCAAATTGAACCATGGTGGACATTCCACTTTAGTCATGGTACGGGAATACTATTTTATTTGCTTTCAATAGTAAAAAACTACCAAAACAAGTTATTTTATTATCATGGTAACATAATTGTAGTAGATCAGCCATTTCTTTTTACCCGTGGTGCATTTGTGACGCAGTAATCGGTGAAGAAAGCCCTACTAAATAAAAATACTCGATTACGAAGTCCACTATAGTCACAGCATTAACGTGATACCGATATGTTCTTAATACATTATTTTATTTGCGAATTATACTTAATGTCTGGTTATGTCGTGAAGTAATTATTTCCTCTAAAAGAACAAAGAATATTGAGTGTTGTCGTTATTATTATTAGTAAGCGGAGTTCGTCACGTCCGTTTAGTGACGAGATATATAGGGGAAATTTTTAAATTGTCCGATTTATCCCTTAAGTAACGGTACAATTTTTCTCGGAATGGCCCAAATATCGACGGCGGGATAGCTGTTGTCGCCGTGTATTGGCCAGTTGCTCGCCACTTTCCAACAACTCCGAGATAAAAATGCTAATAAACTCGTCCATCTTTCATTGGTTTCAAGTCCAATCGTAGGTACACAAATTACAGAGTCTGTCTGCGCGAAGGTCGTCGTTTCAAGAAAACACAATGCACAATTCAAAGAGTATAAATCGAATTTCCAGTATGAGATGCCAAGCCGTATTTTATTTAAAAACTAAAGAAAAGAAAACACAGTGTACAATCCAAAACTCAACAAATTCACTCAGAAATGACGTATCTATATAATCGACATGACATCTCTACTGCTCAGAAGCATTCGACATGAACTCTAACGTTAGCCTTCGACAAATGTCGAATTCGACATCCCCAGAATAGCAACTTTTAAAAGGAGAATGCCAGCGGCACTATGGGCAAATGTACTCAATTCAACATTGTTGTGTCTTCATCAAATCATCTTTAAAATACTCGATGGCATGTCTAATTACTACCTCAAAAGATTGAACACAATCGACAATGGCATTTTCGAGATATTTACAAAAACGAAATGACTATTTTTAGGTTATGCTCAACCAAAAATTAGTTGAAAAAGCTATTTGAAAGGGTCTGAATGAGTTTATATAGTGACATTTGTGTATTTAAAGCATATTTTTGTAAAATCTGTAACGATTTAGATGTTTCAGGTGGCCCGTTCCTGGTGACCACCTGTGACGACTTTACCAAGTCTTACTGATTTAGATTTTGGGCATTTTAAAATCATATTCTCGTGTTTTATTGCCATGAAATGCGAGAATATTACAATGATTTCTCTCTAAGAAATCATTACTAAGATAATCAATCGCTCAGTGTTATTTCTAGATCCTATTCAAATCTTAAGTTAGTGGAAATCATGAAATTGTCTTTGTAAGTAGGGTGGGAAGGGAACACACAATACTAAATACAATAAATGAAAGAATGATTATTTCTGGACTTATATTTTA
Source organism: Diarsia dahlii (assembly GCA_949775195.1). NCBI lineage: Eukaryota > Metazoa > Arthropoda > Insecta > Lepidoptera > Noctuidae > Diarsia > Diarsia dahlii. The sequence continues at coordinate 12,743,288 of OX459210.1, forward strand.
TTCTTCAATAATTCTAAAAATAATGGAGCTGGAACTATAATAAATTGTTATAACGTCACCAGCTCAAATAGGTACCATACTATGCACATTTATGCACACAGCAACCTTCAGTTCTTCTTCGTCCCACAAGTTTTTATTGAAATGGAAATTGCAGATTCGGGTACTATAAGGAACATAACTATATTTTGTGGCGCCGCGCTGTATCAGTAATCCTTTCACTATTGATACCAATATTATTGCATTTACTGAATAAGCAATGGTTTGGTGTGGCACCAACACGTTAATATGTTCCTGAATTAACCTTATTAACAATCCATAATACTGGTCGACCAGGGTTAACATTCTGTTCTGGCAGGGGGGGTGGCATTGGAATGTTAAAATCTAGTTCAATATGTTTCTGAGATCGGTTTTAGGTAGCAGAATCTTCCACTCAGTCAGCATCGTGAGTTTGTCTGGTTGCAGTTATCCAGCATGTTCGTCAAACTCTTTCCAGACGTGACACCTGTAGATCAATATAATGACTTGTTTATAATTAGACCAGCCTAAACATGTACAATCACTAGTAAGATAACAGTAAACAGGGTGGACTAGTTTAGCACCTTAGGGAAGTCGTTGCTGATAGGCTAGAAAAACAAGCTAACGTTCTCTGTCGTATATACAAAATAATTATATATTACCTGATGAGATAGAACCCCTCGCAGTAATATGATTCTTTGTGGGCAGTCTAATGGCACTCGATGAGTTCTTGATCTCAGTACGGAAACCTCACAGCCGTAGCAGACGGCCGTTTGTCCTACTACAGGTGTCAACTATCCCTGGGATGTGAGTGCATTTTGCAACAGTGTAAAACACTCCTGACAGAATGTGCCTTCGGTTGACAGCTGAAAAGAAAACATATTTAAATAATTATATTTCTGTGCAACTCTAATCTTAAATGATGATAGGTACTACATACAATTAATATCCTCGAATACACTTAGCTGATTGAAATAAACCATCTTAGTTAATAAGTTGGTTATTAACAACACATCAGTATGAGGTTCCTATCTATATAAGTTATATTAAAATCCGGTAAATCAATTGGTAAGGTGAGGAGCTAACACACACACATGGATTGTACTTTTGCCTCTAAGATTTGTTATTTGGTACATAAACATAAAAAGTACAGTTCCTAAATAAAAACACCATTCTACGTTAAAAGACAATGTTTATTCTTACCGGTGTTGGTGAGATCCAGACTCGTAAAATGTTCATAACGTTATTCGGAATCTCCGACAACCAACGTCTGTGCATAAGTTGCGTTCGCCATGATCACAACACGAAAAGTCCTGTATTTAGCAATAATCAACACACACGGTGCAGCGGCGTTAGAAGTATGTTTATTGTCAATGGGTTGGCAGCAGTAACGGAGAAACTAAAAGGTTCGACTCGACGCACAACGTAACAAAACCAGCAAAAATAACATACCGTCATACTGTATTGTAAAAATGTGACAAACGCACAATAAATGTCAATGTACCCCACACTACGATATAAAATCCCTAGTATTGGCAAGTGACAGTAAAAAATGGCGTACTATGACGTCGGAAATATAAAAGTACTCATTTATTGTTTGAAAAACTATACCATTGTAAATGATCGTTAAAACTTATTTAAAAAATGTATTTTGATTTTAGATATTTTATGCCGGTCTAGGTTTTGATACACAAGTCATTTATCAAGAGTACTGTACGCGGGCAATCTCCTTTCTCGAAAAAATGACGTCATTAGAAATTTTTCTCGAGTTCGACACCATCTCTAAAACCGAGAATTGGCCCCCAGTAGCCGAAACCTAACTAGATGTCGACTGAGAAACAGTGAATCCAATACTTACACAGAAATAGATTCTAACGAACACATTTTTATTACGTCTGCTTTGAGAGCAGTAAAACTGTTATAGCGGTAACTGTTACCTTCTCCCGATGTCGTGCGTCCTCGTGCAGTGCATTGGCGGCGCGTTGCTCTGCATCACTAAGTCGTTCGTTAAGTCGTGCCTCAGTGCGCGCACATTGCTCTTCCAACGCCGCCTCGCGCCGTACTGATTCCTCCACACCACGCTCTAGCTCCTGGGACACACACACTCACGGTGAGAATATATCCAATGTGATTTAAAAAAGACCTAACAATGATGCCACTACTCAGTAATATCGATCAAAGTAATTAGTATGATGGCAAGAAACAAAGACTACATGTCCTTGTCAATACCTACAAACCTACCGGTTTTTGAAAGGTTAAATGGCATTTCTTTATTATTTTATTTGAAACTAGCTGTGCTCACGACCTTCGTATGCGTGATATTATCATTAGAATATTGCTTCCCTATTTGAATTGTTCTTTTTTTTTACTTTTCACGGTACCCTACCTAAAATAAAAGTAGATCTCTGCCGGCAATATTTCCGTAAAATCAAAACAGCCGTTTCGAAGATTAAGTGGAATTAACAGACGAAGCAAATTGTAGTGCTGTGCAGGTGCCTACTGGTCTAATGCCATGTGAAAAAATAAAAAGAAGAACAATCTAAGGACAGTATAAAAGATGTAAAATGACAATTATCTATGTATGTTAGTTACCTGAACTTGTGCAAGTAGCGTGGACGCGCGCACACGTTCGTGCGCCAGTTGTACTTGCAGCTCCTTCATCTGTTCTGATGACGTGCTGGCCATGCGCTGCTTTTCGCCCAGACGTTCCTGTGACATGATGATACACATTATAATAACACAATATAAATATGTTCTGTTTATGGTGTATACTTTTAGTAGAAAGAGAGCCATATCCATATTATGGATAACTAGTTATATATCAAAGTTAACTGACCCGCGCAAATTCGTCTGCGTCACATAAGAGAAAAAAATGTTATTTCTAAGTACCAAAATATTCATTGATGAATTGTTATTTGATTTTGATTTAAATTAACCTATTATTAATTCTCGCTGCTCTTTGAGAGGGAATGGGCTATAAACATACCTAAATGGGCTATTTAAATTAGTGTTTAAATATTATTGCTCTGACGAAATTCGAATTCATTTATTTAGGCAATCGTTTAGGTATGCTAGTGTTAGTCAAAACAAGTGCAACACTGCAAAAGTGATAGTCATTACCTGTGTGGAGGCTAAAGTCCTGGTAGCCTCTTCCAGCTCGTCCCTCAGTGCCCTGTTCTCTTGGTCTAGCTGAGCCAGCTTGTTCTCCAGTGCGGTGCGTGCGCGCAGCTCCTTAGCGGCGTTGGCGTCGGCCGCGGCCACTCGTGCGGCTGCCTCGCGACTCTCCGCGTCACCACCGCTGAGCGTTTGGCGACGGATCGCGCGCTCTTTCGCTATCGAGTCCTGCGAATATATACAATTGTGTTATAGGTTTTTTTTGGAGTAAATGATTGTTTTAATCAATCTACCTCAGAATTAAGAACTTTGTTGTAATCAGGAATTCTACTTTAAAACTAATTACTTACGAGATAGTATAAATTAATTACAGAGTATTTACAATAATACTAAATCTACAGGAAGATTTCGACTATAGGTCAGCGTCAATCATCGCAGTTTTAGCGAAGCGACAAATACAAATTACTGATTTTTGAACGTCGTGCTACAATCATGTTAGATTCAGCCTGCTTCGTCACAAAACATATTTGATGTTGCTACCCAGCCTGTGCCGCATCAGGCCATATCGAACATGTACGAGTCTTACGAAATTAAATCGTAAATATCCCACCGAGATTCTACAGTTCAAAGCGATGACTTGCACTGACCTTGACGTAACAAGTATTACCTTCTACATCAATACACACAACAATATACATGCTACTTCTACTGGATATGCCTGCACTACTAGTCTACTACAGACACAGCACGGTACACAGTACGCTACAGTAAGTACGCTCACTCACAATGGGTCGCACGTTGATCTCCGTGAGCGTCCTGTGCCGCAGCTCGTACACATGCTCTATTATATCCTGTTATATAAGGGACGCCTCAGAACTTTGCACAATACACAAGAAAAATCGCTTCATTTTGGGAGTACATTACATTACGCCAGTATAATCCTACACAGGTAAGGTTGACGTTTATGTAGCTAACTCTTTTCCATTAATACGAGCGAGTTACGGTCGCAAATCAAAACTCAGATCTAAGAACGTAACATTGAAAAAATTCAAGAGCTCTCCAAGAACCGACGTGACAGTTAACAATCCAGAATACAAAGGAAGCAATCAATCTAGCTACCACCTTGCTGACGGCTTATCACAACGATATAATTGATAAGAGACAAATTAGTTTTAATATAGCAAGCCCTTCCCACTGCCAAGTAAAGGCCTCTCTCCATTCCTTCCAAAGGTCACGATTCTGTGCAACTTCTTTCCAATAGGGGATCGGACAAAAAAAAACTAATTAGTCCGTCAGATAGATTTCCAAAAATTATTGGACACGTATTTTTTCTTTTTTCACGTAAACTTAAATTGAAGAAGATACAGTGCTTCGAAAACTCGTGTGACGTCATATGATAGTACATTTTGACGACACAAGTGACGTTTCAAGCCCCACTCCAAGATCTTTGACGCGTTTTATCTTCGTCATTTTTTATTGATTTGATAAAACAAAAAACACGTATTCAATATTTTTCGATAATCTAACTTACGGACTAAACAGAATCATATTATTTTGACCCAGTCCGATCCCCTATTCTTAAGAAAGACATCTATTTCGTCCCACCCTCTCCTTCGTGGTCTGTCTCGAGCCCTAGTCACAGTTTCAGTGAAGCTTAACAAATCGTGAACCAACCTTGTAATGCTGCTGCTGCAACCTCGCTGTCTCAGCATCAGCGGCCGCCCTCTTACAGTCAGCCTTCAGATGTTCCACCGTGTTCTCCATACGCCTCATATCGTCTTTGAGCGCGTCTCGCTCAGCTTGCAGCGCTGCAGCGGCTGCACGCGCACTGCGCACCTCAGCGCTGTTACGTTCCTGTATGCCGGTGGATAGCTCCTGGTTCGTGCGCTGCAGAGCCATGCGCTCTTCGCGTTCTACTTCCACTTGGCGTTCTAGACGTCTGACAAGGAACGAAAGCTTAGATCAAATAAGTCAATTGTAATAATTAGTTGTGTAGATATTTTTCAGTTTCTGCTAAATCGTTGAGAAAGTGTAGTTGTTTGACCAAAAATTGGAAATTAAAAAGCTGTGCCCGAAACAATTGAGGCAAAAATTCAAGGTAATAAAGCCGAGTTTAAAAAAATGTACATTGAGAGCCGCAATAAATAAATAAAAACTTGGGTTCGGCAGAAACGGTACACTACTTGCTGCATTCCTTATATACTTCTGTTGCACTCATTCACTTCATTCTGGGCCTGTTAACTGTGTTTGTATGATACTTACTTGTTCTGCAGACTAAGTGCAGTAATCTCGGCCTGCAGCCGCACGCGCTGTCGCTCGGCCTCGGCGTCGGCCTCCTGCCTCACGCGCTCCACACTAACACCGGCCAGTGCCTCGGCCTCCGCTAGTTTGGTCTGCAGCGACGCTATCTCACGAGAGCGCATCGCCGCTAACTTCTCTGCTGATCTGGGTTGTGGGAGTGAAGATATTTTACATATACAGAATTGTAGATAATTACGTAGTGAAGATATTATTTTAATACTAAATGATTTAGAGTATATGTTTAAACAACAACACAACCAACAATGTCAACTATTGTGACTGTCTTGACTGGATGTCCATGGCTCCATAGATATGAATGAAAACTCATTGCAAATTGATTATAAATAATGAAATTTAGTAGATAAAATAAAAAATATTAAACATACAATCAAATGCAAACCATCAAACAACCAGTTTTGTAATTGAAGTCGAAAATATTCGCTCAAATTAGTCAGGAAAAGAAATATATCCGTAAAAAGTAAAACTCACTTAAAAGTAGCCAAATCGATAGCAGTGCAGTCATGTGAAGCGTTGAATCCACCGCTGTGGTCCTCGTGTTCCTCTGGAGCCACGAACGAGTAGCCTGCGGGGAACCAGTTCCGTTCTTAAATCTTCTTTACATACGTAGTATTAAACAAAGTCACTCCCGCTGTTTGTACGTTTAGATCTTTCAAACTACGCAATGGATTTTGAAACAGTTTTCAGCAATAGATAGAGTGGTCCAAGAGGAAAGTTATATGTAGTACATTGCACCAGCGCGAAGCCGGGGCGGGTCGCTAGTTAATACTAAAGGCACAAGTTGTGTCGACGTCGGATGCGGTCGGTATTGTCGTCGATGTACAAAATATCAACAAAACAAGCGAAAAGTAAGCGTTGTTGTCAATCATATTAAATAAACAACGTTTTTGGAGCATTTTATGATTGAAAATAAAGAGTAACAAATTGTCGTTCAAAAGTTTCAGAGTAAAATGGGTGTGACATACGGACGGACAGACAGCAAACAGATGGACCGGACGAATCTTTAAGGGTGAAAAAGACTTGAAGAATATTAAGTAAAGTACTAACCGACAAAGGGCAGTTGTCCGGCGAAGGGCGGGCGCGTGCGGAAGGGCGCGGCGCTGGGCGGCGACGGGCCTCGCGCTGGCACGCTGAAGTACGACGCGTCCTCCGCGCCGCGCACGCACGGCACCCACGGCGGAGCCTGACGTTACAGAACACGTTAATACTCACTGCTAAATACACACCCACATACCCCACTGAGGCCAAAAGAAGAGAGAAGTACAAGCCAAGAGTGCAGCTGCTGGAGTCGCGACGTCAATTTCAAGGTGTTTGTGGTGCGCGTACCAACGTGTTTACTCCAATTGGTGTTGGAAGTAAGTTTTTGGCCGCAGGATGTGGTTCTCGGACAAATTCCACAAGAACAAAACATAGGTATGTACCTAGTTTTTACACTAACACAAATGTTATTATCACAGAAGAGATAAAAGAGGTTAGAAAGGCCATGTGGGCGGGGCACGCGCGCCGCCTATATGATCAGACGATCATATGTCGACAAAATTTGATTTACTGACCAACAATCGCGCTCATAATGTGACAGCGAACGGAGCTCCGCGAAAAAAAAGAATTATGCCGTGTTGCGCGATTATTACGTGTCGGAAAAGAAGCCAGGTGTGTAGTGTGACTCGAGAAGGGATTTCCTTTCATCGGTAAGTCTAAAAACCGTAAAATACAAGTAATATTTGTAATTATTACAATAGTATTATGTAGTTCGCAGACAAAATGATACAGTCGCAAGCAGAAACAAAATTATGTTCATTGCTTACAATCCGTGGGTACCATCTTGTACTACGTTGGCGATTGCGCAATGCATTTCGTGTAATGCGAACGTCGCGTGCGACGAGCCAAAGCTTAAATTCTGCCTACTCTTTGCGTTTCGATAGTGTTGTACCAAGTTGTAAATAATGTCGATATTTAGTATGTGTGAATGTATTCAAATGATTATTATGTTATGATTAAAATAACTTTTGTTTATCAATACCTTATTATTGTTTATTGATTGTTTTTCATCTAAAATTTGTTTCGAGGTTAGCCATTTATAAATCGAAACATACATTTTAAGTTTTATTTTTAGGTTTCCAACAGATCCAGATATTATGTTACAGACCTGACTAAAGCTAGTATAGAAAAATATTAGTGTGAGATTGCATTTTATTCTGAAAAATTCGAATTTGAAAGATAGCAAGCGCATGCTATTGCTACTTAATAAATACGTTTTATTCCAAAGACAATAATAAAATCTGCATTGAAATTGAATTTCAAGTACTTATTGTTCAATATTTGAAAAAAATCTTTTATGTTTACTTTTTATCTTTATTTTTTTATATGTGAGAGACCAATAAATATTTTTGCTTTCTTATTTTCTTTCTTTCTGCCCCGTCCCGAAATTATAGCAAAAACTGCAAAACCTAAAGTAACAAAACTCAAGTAATTTTATCGATATACATTATCGACCTTTTGGTCACCGTAACATGTATGAGAAATATACGCAAGTGTGAGTGTACGTCAAACGCAATGTTTGCGCTAGTGTGACAACCAGTAGCAAGCTCGCGATCTAAGTGAGTGCGGTCTATTTGTGTGCATAATTCGCGTACTTATTAGCGTCTTGCATGTAGTGGGTAGAGAGAGTGGGAGACAAGCGGCGACACGCGTTCTAATACAAATCAGGAACTATTTCCTTTCTAACCTCTTTTATCTATTCTGTGGTTATTATAATGTATATTTAGGTTAAGCCTGAAAGTATTTATCTATGAGTCTTGTTACCTAAAAATAAATGAATTAATATATAATAACAACAGGCCTTCCTACTAGTACATACCTGGTCTCTAATATTATGCGCGGGCACATGCGCGAGCGCGGCGTGTTGCAGCGTGTCGAGGTAGGAGTACCGCTTGCCGGGCAGCACGCGCAGCAGCCCCGCCGTCAGCGCGCGCCACTCGCGGGACGCGCCCGGGGGCTGCTCCCAGGGCAGCTGGGGAGACGACGAGCGCTCGTAACTACAACACAGAGATTAAAGCCCCTCAGGTGTTGTGACTTGCAATGTAGCGTGCCGAGACACACACTGTGTTTGGGATTGATTGAGTATACCATTTGGCCGGTTGAGTCCTTTTTACCCCATGTCCTCCTGACCTGCCTTGGCTTTGGAAACAACCATTTGTCGATGATAGCTAGTATCCACGAGCATTTCCAAATTTACGCCACAAGACTAGACGAAAAATATCTCACCTTTGTATATTACTAAGTATTTGCGCGATAGAGTCGTCCTCTCCCGAGGAGAACGGGCGCCGCAGCGTGACCAGCTCGAACGCGATCACTCCGAGCGACCAGTAGTCACACGACGACTGCACAAAACAAACAAAATATCATATTAATACAACGTGCTTTATAATACAGTATGGAAAATGCAGATAACATTACCCATTAAAAGAATCGACTGCCATTTATAAGTACAACTAAGGAATTAATGAAATTCATGTGTTAGTGACATTTTACCTTTGTTTATTCATAATCAAGCGAGGTTTAACTACTTACAACTACTTCATAATTTTTTATTATTCCATTCCATTTATTTATTTATCTACAAAACTTTAGTTGTTATAACCGTCCAACACTGACATGCTTACCATTCACTAATTTTGACCATACCATTCATGTGTTATTCTCATCCACAAAACTGTTAAAACTATCCAACAATGACATGCTAAGTTACAAACAAAACATAAAAATCCTTGTAACCTGCCACTACCTTCTACAAAACTACTCTAGACTACTAAATAAATAATACCAGAGATTCTGCATGCTGTTCTCAAATATTAATTTAATGTTAGAAAAATAACTATACGAAAAACAATATTGTCATTGTGACCTGAAAAAAAACTTAACTAAAATCAAATGAGTGCTAAATATATATGTTCAAAAATCTGTCGGTTTATGTGAACTTCAGAATATAGACTGAAATGAATTATCTTTTTCTATGTATGTACACCGATTACGCGGCGATTTATGATTCGATTTTTATCTATAGCAATGTATTTATTTAACAGTGCTCCCAGTACCGAAAAGGTTCATCATCATCTGCCTAGCCTTTTTCCCAACTATATTGGGGTCGGTTTCCAGTCTAACCGGATGCAGCTGAATACCAGTATTTATACCGGTTTTATATATCTTTTTATAAATGATCAACACGCAAAATCTCTTCCGTATGTAAGTATAAGCACATGCAGGTGAGGCGACGCACAATGGCAGTGGTAACGATTCTGCCGCAGTACTGTTGACACACAGTGTGCGCGGCGCAGTCGGCGGCCGCCAGCAGCTCGGGCGCCATGTAGTCCGCCGTCGCCGCCGCCACGCCCGAGCACCCGCCCTCCGACAGACGCGCTGAGGAACCGAAGTCGCCCAGCTTCACGTGACCGCATCTATGTGGAAGACAATGTTGATTTACTGACTTTAGATATAGTTTTAAGTTCTAAACTACTTAACATAATTTGACAAATGATGAAAAGAAAAGAAAGTGTCTTTTTGCCACTATTGCATAAATAGTGCTCTAAATAAAAATTGATAATAAATATGCAAAATAGATAAGAATCTATTTTGCATATTTATTATCAATTTTTATTTTATTTATAATAGCCTTAATTTAACAATCTTACATTAAGTTACACTTTTTACAATTAATTTGACACCGGTAACTTAAGATTGTCTTGCTTTCCAGCATAGGCCTAACTAGAGCTTTCCACTGGATTCGGTTATGCGCTTGTCTCATCCAAGTAGTACCCGCCGTTCTTATAACGTCGTCCTCCCATCTAAGACGCTGTCTTCCTTTCCTTCTTTTATGTTGTCGTGGGACACCACTCTGTTACTTTCCTCGACCATTTCTCCTTTATACTCCGAACCATATGGCCTGCCCACCACCACTTAAGTTTCTTAATGCAGTACGTAACATCAGTAATTTTAGTTTGGTTTCTTATAGTATCTAGTTTTACTTTATCTATTACTAGCTGATGCCCGCGGCTTCACCCGCGTGGATGTCGTTCAAATTATATACTAAAACCTTCCTCTTGAATCACTCTATCTATTAAAAAAAACCATGTTTGGCATCCGTACGTCAGAACAGGTAAAATACACGAATCGAATATTTTCTTCTTAGCTTTAAGAGGTATATGTTGATTTTTCATAATCTCCTTGAGAGACCAGTACCTCTTCCACGCAACATTTATTCTGTTGGTAATTTCTTTGTTTGTTAGGTCTCTTGGAGATAAGATTTGTCCGAGATACGTGTATTCTTCCACATATTCTATTGTTGTGCCGTTGACAGTTATTGGGGTATGATCAAGGTTTGTCATTAATTTAGTTTTTGCAGTATTCGTCGATAGTCCCACTTTATTGCTTTCATACACTAGTTGTTCTAACATCTCTTGTGAGCTACTTGGATTTTCTGAAATAAGAATTAGATCATCTGCGAATCTTAAGTGGTTTAACCCTATACATAATACTTGACAGTTTTTTTGAATTTTTTTACATAGAATGCATTCTTAGGTATTCATAGAGGGGAGAAAAAATAATAATAAAAATCTATTTACATTATTTTATGATTTATTGAATGTATCACATGTGATACATTGCCAGACTCTTAGCAATCTACCTTATAAAATCTATGTATCATATTTGCTACACTGCCAGGCTTCCAACGTTATTGTAACAGAAAAAAAAAAAAAAAATACACGCTAACGTGAAAAAAACAGTTAATTTAGGACACATTTTTTTAGTACTTCCATACATACAATTGAAAAACAGAACCCCCTTTTAATATTAGTCGGTAAAAATTATAAATCATAGTAGTAACGCTCTTTGGACCTTATAAAATCTTAATTATTGGCAAAACGGGCTCGTGACCACGTCCAAAGCGTGTATTTTGCGTAAGGTATGCTGCGTAGGCTTTATACCCTTTTGGTTTTTTTTACTTTACCCCCATAAATGAAATGGATCGTCAGAAAATCATCATCTGTGGTATTTATTGAGCTGCCAATTGTTTGCGTGCTATAGATATTTGTTTGTTGTTCTATGAGATAGTTATCTGAAAAACAGCTTTCAATGACACTCGTCTCTTCACGAGGGTCAAACGAGTTATAGCACTTCTCCAGAACCTATAAACTTACAGCAACGCCAGTTAAGTTGTAATCTTTTAGCTGGTATTACTTTTCTCTTTATCGCGACCACTCTAAGTCTTTTAGAACGAGTAGCCGCAGAGAGAGAAGGTGCAATCAATGGTTACAGCACCTGGTTATAACGTGTCAAGTTGCTGGCTCATGGTAAAAGTAGTTGCAAGGAGGTTGCCAGTCGTGAAGCCACTTACAAAGAGGTTCCCAGTGAGTTTACTTGAAGTAACAAGGATGGTACCGGACACAATGGCCTAGGCTCAGCACAATGAAGCTGCCTTCTTATTTTTTTTTTCTTTTATACAGATATTGAATACGGATAGATTGGACAATAAAATTGATGGCAAACAAGGGTTTGATTGCAATGACTGAGGGTATAGTACCAAAGATTTTGAAGCAACTACTTGGTTTATCGTCATTTGATGAAAAATTAAGATTTCCTGATGAACATGGCAATGATAGAGGCAGCGAACTGGTGTCGGAGTCCGTTGGGAATAAGCAATACTGCAATCAACCTCAGTAGTTAATTCAATTTCAAATAAATTCGATTTTGCTCTTGGTTCCGGAACAAAAACTCGGTAATTTCCAAGTTAACGAGCGCTTCTTTGTTGTTGCAGACTAAGACGATGAACCACATGTGGCAAAAAATAAAAATAAACAATAATATTGACAATATATATATAAAATATATTGTAATAATTATATAATAAACTAGCTGAACCCGCGTATGCGTTGCAATGCTTCCTAGCTACCTACCTATCTACTACCCTACGTACTACCCTACCTACCTACTACCCTACCTACTACCCTACCTACTACCCTACGTACTACCCTACCTACTACCCTACCTACCTACTACCCTACCTACTACCCTACCTACTACCCTACCTACTACCCTACCTACTACCCTACCTACTACCCTACCTACTACCCTACCTACTACCCTACCTACTACCCTACCTACTACCCTACCTACTACCCTACCTACTACCCTACCTACTACCCTACCTACTACCCTACCTACTACCCTACCTACTACCCTACCTACTACCCTACCTACTACCCTACTTACTACCCTACCTACTTATTACCCTACCTACCTACCTACTACCCTACCTAAAAAAAAAAAAAGAGTATCCTATGTCCTTCTCCTGGTTCTTAGCTACCTCCCTACCAATTTTTAGCTAAATCCGTCCAGCCGTTCTTGAGTTATAAATGGAGTAACTAACACGACTTTCTTTTATATAAATAGATTGAAACCATACAAATCAAGCAATGTAACATATTTGATACAGGCGAAACGTTATCTAAAAGGATGGCTATCTGGCAGTGTATCATATCTGATACACTAAGAAAGAACCGTAAATTACATACGATTTCAGTCCATTTTGGTACTAGAAAGTAGCGTTTCTAAGTAGCAAATATTGTAACCTATTTGAATTAAACAGCTTTTGAAAATAATTTGACCTAAATGTAATAAAATTTGTGTGTTTTTTATCTTGCAACGCCAAGACGCCTTTTGTCGGTTTACTATTTTGTTTTCTACTGCATTTTTGGATTATTAAATGATAAAATAGTATTTTTTTGTACAATTTGGATTATATTTTCTACCATATAAAATAATAAAAGTTTTGAAAATTCGTCTTGGAACGTCTCTAGATTTTCATAAAGTTTAATGTATCAAATTGTACACAGTGCCAAGAATAGGGTTAATTGAACTCCGTTTATATTTAAACCATGCTTATCCCACTCGAGTCGTCTAAATATGTATTCCAGGACTGCTGAAAAAAGTTTGGGGGACAGTGGATCACCCTGCCTAACTCCACTTTTGATTGGAAAATATTCCCCTTCTCTTTCTGTTTGTATCTTTGCTTTCATGTTCTTATATATGTTGGTTGGTATTATCAATTACTTTATAATAAATAAGACTATAATAAAAAACCTTAACATTATGCATCAAAAATATAAAACATGACATTACGTCTCTAATCTCTGAAGGGTTCCTGGAGGTCTACACATTAGTACACCCACATGCCCACATTTTAAATAAATTGAATAGACTCACCTATCCAGCAGAATATTGTGTGGCTTAACATCTCTGTGCACATATCCCATAGCATGTAGTGCTTTGAGAGCGTGCGTCACCTCGGCCACATAGAAGGCGGCGTCTCGCTCCGGCAGCGGGTGTGCGCGCCGGGCCAGCAGGCCCGCCAGATCGCCGCCACAGCACAGCTCCATCACTAGGTACAGGTTGTTGCTGTCCTAATAAGTAACAATTAGAAAACTGTAAGAAACTCCAAAACAGGTATAGTAGACATTGGCAAAAAGGATGCTAGGGTAAAATGGGTATGGGCGGGTCACGTTAGTCGCATGCATGATGACCACTGGGTAAAAGTCTCCACAAGATGGTTGCCGGAAGACAGAAGGCGCCGCCGAGGCCGGCCCAAAAAGAGATGGCAAGACGATAATAAGATGGACGCATACATACCACGAGGGTTGGTTCAAGAAGGCACAGGAAAAAATCTTTTGGTAAGAATTGGTGGAAAAAAACAATGGGGAAATACTATTATAAGTAAAACTGCTGAGACTTATCTCAACAGTAAGTTACTAATTTGAATGTAGCTACAGATAATATTTTTCAACTTTAGGCTTCAAACAAATATGTAACAAATAAAAAATTCTTTCTTACTTGGAAAGCATATTGCAACTTTGGTAACCACGGTCCAGCAGCTGTGGCGAGCACATCACGCTCATCATCAGCTCGCTTGCGTGCTTGCTCCTTACGCAAGGTCTTCATTGCATACACGTCACATGTTTGCTTCTCTCTCACCATCTAGCAACACGAAAAATGTTATAAAAAAGTCAAAGACAACATAGTGTACTGCTCTTAATATAATTACACAATTAAAAATGGAATATGATTTAACATACATTTAATTATATTATGGATGTTTCAAATTATCTTTGTTTTAAAATAAATAAAAACCATAAAGGATCTGAATGAACTACAACATGATTAAGTATCAATGAACATACATGAACTTCACCAAAATGTCCCCTTCCAATTGTTTGCAGCATCTCAAAGTCAGAGATACATACTCTAGTCCGACGCAACTCTGCCAGTGTACTGCGATCTACAAAGGAAACAAAAAAATAATAGTATATGTAAATTCTTGCAATATTATTCTTATTGTTAGCCATAAACATGACACTACATTAGCCTGATTATCAGTGTTTTGCCATTTCTTTTTTTAAACAATGAGTTGATCTTTACCAAAACATGAACAGCTGTTTCCTAGAACCTCATTGTTTTAATATTATTATCAGGTTTTGTATTATTAATTTCAAATAAAAAGGAAGCTCCCTTCCTAAAAGTAATATATATTTTAATTCTTTCAGTGCTATTAGTTACTCGAGTGTCTGGGGGGTGAGTAAGGATAAGACAAAGGCAAACTTACACTTGTCCAGGAAAGCTTTAACCAAGTCATCGCTCTTCTTAACTGGGTCATCGTTACATTCATCGTAGAGCACTGTGAGAGCATCCAGCAGGGCTTCCCGGTCGACTGTCTTTCTGCTAAACCTTGCAGTACCACCTGTCACTTTCCCCAATATCAAGCGATTCAACCGCGTGATGCGAACAGCGATTGCCTCTTTTGATGGCTCCATTTTAAATTAAACTATCACATAAACCAAATTTCATTTAAGTACACACATATTTTGTTTATATTTGTTTAATTCCTCAAATGAATCAACAATTCATTGAGCCCAGTACTTTCATCGTTATTATTTGAAAATTGAATTGCCGACAAAGACAATTGACACAACGCATTGATGTTGCCATTATTTGAGAAAATCGTTAATTTATGAAAACGCCATCTATTGTCGAATAGCATAATTAAAAACATAATAATTCCTGACATTCTCGTTAGCTCCATGAAAACCTTAATCCAACGGTGTTGCCATTCCCCGAAAATATGTAAAATTATTTCGTGAATTCGCGATAGCCGTACTGAAAACTATAGGCAAGCACTTCAGGCCGTTCTTCTACTTTTCGACAAAAGATGGCGTTAAACCAGTTAGTAAAAATACAATATCACTGAGAAAGTTAAATATTTATTAATAATTTAGCTGATTATGGCATGGCAGAATCACCAGTAATGAAGACGTTTTACCTGAAAATAAAACGTTTATTAAAATACTTACCTGATCCGAAGTCTAATATATAATGAGATAAGCCATCGCTTCCGCTTCCGTTTTTCTGTCTCTTTTCCTCCTTTTGCGCATATATCGTCGTCTCTTTCGCTCACCCCACCACCACAGGCAGGGGCAGCAACTTCTCGTCGAGAAGTTAGTTTATTTCACCCGGCAATAAAGTTGTTGTTTTTTGCATTATCACCAGGCAGAATTTAAAGTATTAGACTTCGGATCAGGGTAAGTATTTTAATAAACGTTTTATTTTCAGGTAAAACGTCTTCATTAAAAGACTGTACCGTGATCCGAAGTCTAATATAATGAGAGATGTTTGTTATCGCCTGGTGGTGGTGGATAGCGTCAATGTGACTATGCATGAAGATAGTTAAAGTCTGTATCTGATGAATGTGTTACTAACAATAGGTATAAACAATAGCATTCTATTTTTGTGGATTAACATAAAATAAAGACTTTTATTAAATTAATGAAGTTTTATTTCAATTTCAACACAACATAAATTTCAATATTCATTTATCAGATTAATTGAACCTTATTCTCTTATATTAAACTAATACACTATTCTATGAGAATCATATGAATTGAATTATAATTAAACAGCTTGAAAAATCGGTATTACAGTCTGATTATTGTCTTCACCTGATTGTACTATCTGTCGACAGTAGAACTTTTTAAAAGTTTTATGGGATCTCCAGTTTCCCCTGGAAAGAATGTCCTCTAGCGGCGTATTCTCGATCCAACTTTTAGAGGCCACTGCAGCTCTAAAGCTTCCAGCTGATGCGTCTACTCCCGCGTCCTTTAACAATTTCTTAATCCAACCAGAAATCACACATCTGGAGGCAGATTTTGGCGGACCGCAAGTAGATATAAAGAGGTTTGTACAGTCAGCAGATTCCCTTCTGTTTCGACCAACCTCAATTAACCTGTTTATCCAATGAACTGGATCCAAACTTTTGCTTTTAATGTTAACATTAAGCCTCCAACCAGACTGACGATAATTGGCCGAATCAGTCTTAGATCCGAAAATTGGCCATAGGATAACATAATACAGTTTTCAGGATTAATTCTAAGAAGGGTTAAATCGTGCACCCTTCTTCCAGAATAGAGTAGTAAAATAGCGGCAGCATTTCGAGATATTTGGTAAAGGCTGTTTATATTAGGATCTATCTTAGACAAATAATTAAAAACTAAATCAACGTCCCACACCGGGGCTTTAGTTGGAGTTGGTTTTGATAAAGCGATCGACTTCAATATCCGCCTTACAAAGGGATGGTTACTAAGACTCTCTGACTGTTCTGGATCACAAAGAGTAGAAACTACCGACTTATGGACTAGGATTGTATTATAAGCAAGATTTTCATTGTAGAATAAATCAGCCAAAAATCTCGCTAACTCTGAACCCGTAGGCTTGTATTTAGATACATTGTTCTGCTCTGACCACTTTATCCACCTAGACCATGCGGGTTTGTAGGTCTTAATTGTGGAAGGACGCCAACTCTTAAAAAGGAGGTCTCTTTGTTGAGGCGTCCAATCTTTTAGCTGGGTGCCCCAGCCCCACATCTCCAAACCTCCAGCTCCATCTCTTGTACGTTCTGAGGAGGGTAACCCGTCGATACATCTACCAGAACACGGTGAAGGTTGTGAATTGACCAGGGGGGTCCTATTGCCCGACTCCGTAGATCTGGACGCCAAAAGACTTTCTCCCATCGTGGTGCTACTATGAGGAATATTCCCCGACAAAAATTTAGATGTTGAAGGACCTTCGGTATTAGAAACGGAGGGGGGAAGACCCATGCGAGTGAATAGTTCCAGGTTTGTGACAGGGCGTCGTGAAATTCCGCCCCAGGGTCGTTGTAATCTAGAGTGCAATACCTGGGTACCACGCGAGAGAATCGAGTCGCAAACAAGTCTATGATCGGGGTACCCCATTTGGTAAATATTAGAGTAGTGGCTTGGGGTAAAAGGTGCCACTCTCAGACTGGTGCTGGGCGATAGCGAGAGAGCCGATCGGCTTCGGCGTTGTATAGACCAGGAATATGGAATGCTGTCAAATCTATTTGATACAAGTCCATTATTTTGAAAATCTTGTACGTCAGATTCAATAGATCTTGTGACTTTGTCCCCCCTTCGTGGCGCAAGTAAGAAACAGCTGTTCTGTTGTCGCATTGCAAGTGTATGGCGGTTGATTGGAGGCTCAGACCGTGCTCTTCCAAAACTTTGTAAATGACCAGAAGTTCCTTCACATTCGAGTGCATGTCTTTTTCCGCAGGAAGCCAATCTCCTGAAAACTTCCTGTTGTGTATCCGAGCGCCCCAAGCTATAGCCGAGGCATCTGTTACCATATACAGCGTGGGTTGGGGAACGCATATCCGGGAGTACTCTTCTAGGTCCAATTTCGACTCCTCGTTTAGAGTCACAAGTGAACTTTGATTGTGGATAGTCAACTTTTGAAGCTGACGATAATTGAGCCTGCCCCGAGGGATCACAAAACTCGCAAAATTCAACATGCCTACGAGACTTTGAAGATCTACGAGCTTTATCATACGACTTTCCAGTAATTTCAAAATTGTCGTTCGTATTTTGAGGCATTTTGATCTTGGGAGAAACTTGCGATTGAACCACGGATCCCACACAATACCCGATACTCTACACTTTTTCTTGGCGTGAGCAAGGAATTTTTTTGAAGTTTACTTTCCAGCCTAGATATTGCAGCATATGCAGAGCAATATTTATGTGCTCCCTGAGAATAAGGGGGTTGGTGTTTGCAAGCAAGAAGTCGTCTAAATATACCAGCACCCTGATTCCTTTTTGGCGGAGTATCTGGGCCACCCAATTGGTCACGGAGGCAAATGTTTTTGGAGCTGAGCTCAGCCCGAAAGGTAGGCAAGTCATCTCTAGTAATTCCTGGCGATACAACAAGCGTAGGAATCGCCTGTGCGTTTTCTTGGTTGGAAGATGAAAATACGCTTGTGAAATGTCTATATTCGCCAGCCAATCGTTTGACTGAATAAAAGCTGGAATTTTTTGAACATTTATCAGTCTGAATGGTGATGTTAGGACGAAACGATTTAACAATTTTAGATCGAATATCGGTCTCATAGTTCCGTCTGTTTTCGGAACGAGAAACATACGGGATAGAAAACTCTGGGATACTGGAACAGGAACTAACACGCCTTCCGTCTTCATTTTTTCTATCACTGTTGTCATCTCTGTGGTTTCGCGTGTGGCCTGCCGACTGGTGTATATTTCGGGCAAATGAAGCGGAGGTCGTTTCGAAAATGGGATACGGTAACCTGAAATTATCTTGAGTACGTAAGCGGGCGCACCCATTTCCACCCATCTTTCTCGGTAATGCCTCAGCTGGCCGGCACGGAAAAGACTCGGTGAGTCAATATTTCCGATTTCCTCTCCTATCCCGGTGGGATGAGGGAGAGTTTTGTCTAGCTCGTGAGTTTTTGTTCCCTGCTGGCCGATAGTCATTCCTTCTATTGCTTGATACTCCACCTCTGCCTCGAAAGGATTTATTAGAGCTAAAAGCACCACGCGGCTTAGTATGAGAGGGCTGAGCGTTGCTCGCCCTGTAAGCAGATTGATTAATGTATCTGCTAGATGTACTAGCGGTTGGACCCGTAGTATTTGGACCGGTCTGCGTAGCAGGAGCGCGGTCTTTAAACCGAGGCCAAAATATTTTTCGAGAATCTCCCATTTTTTCCAAGGAGGACGTGAACTTCTCCGCGTTGAAAAGATTACTACATGAAGGGGGTATCTTGCGCAATATGCTTTTATGTAAAGGATCTTTAACTGAAGCCAAGACTGCTTCCCTTCTATGTTGAATAATTTCAGCTCTGTGGCCGCAGACCAACTGAAGAGCATCATTAGAAATCTTTGAAAACTCACCCGCAACAAAAATTTCTTCAATCTTTTTATGAATTGCATCATAGTTTAGGTCAGGCGTAGCCTTTGCCCAAGATAGAAAACCGCGTAGTTCCTTCTCAAGATGATCCCTCTGTTTTATTAACGCATAACTAATAGACGCAAAAGCTTATCGGCATTTGTAGTCGTGCGAGACGTGTCGTAACGTTTTATTTCCTCGTTTGCCTCTAATTCTGTAAACCCGGGGGTATGACGGTAATTTTTCTGCACTTCTGCATATCTCACGTTTTGCCACTCGACATCATCAAACCGTTGAATATTTTTTAAAAACTCTAGATACAATGGCGGCGTTTTCAACACATCAGGGTCCTTTAACGTGGTCCCAATTGATAGACAAAAATTTAATTCATTTTCATGTATGTCAGAGTTAGTCTCGGAATATAAATTTCTACTAATATTATCATCGATAAAATCATTATTGTACACTTGATCACCTTCAGAAAAATTGTGGCTATGTTCGTGAGTAAATTTTGATTTAAGCTCACTTATCTCTGCTAAAAGCTTATTTAATTTATCACGGTTATGCGCACAATGCCTACGTCGTTTGCGTCGGTGATGCAGATGATGAACTAGTATCGGAACTGCTACTCGAATCACTGCTATCAGATGATACTGAGCGTCTAGCACGTCGCTTATTGCCATTAGTATTAGAAACATTTGCTTGATCCCTTGGATCCACATGATTGATTTCTTTATCACTCATATTTCATACGCAGGCAGTATATTTAAACTAAAAGCAAAGAATTAACTATAGTTGAAATTAAGAATAATACGCAGGTACAATCAGGTTATGAACCTACATGACAAGGAATTTAAAATTGGAACACCAACATTCAATCGAATTCAAAATAAATGACGATAAAAATATAAAATTTAAATTTGGAACACCAACATCCAATCGATGTCGTAACGTTTTATATTTAAAATAAACGACGATAAAATTAACAAAGAAACAATAAAATAAAAATTAACGAACGGTCACACCGTTATTTTAAATAGTTTGAACAACGCACAGACATAATGGAGGAAAAGATTCATAAACAGATCCTGTGCACTGATATAAACGAAAACACTTACCAAAATCCTGTTCTTTAGGGCACACAATATTTCTGAACAATACGTATTTGCACAGTATAGATTATACGATCTTCATAAAATGTTCGAACTGGAATAAAATAGTTATCTAGTTCAAGAGGGTAGACGTTACATTAAAATCAACTGCATCCTAAAAACTTTAGTGATGTACGCACACGTATTGAACATACAACACAGATAATAAATACAAATGTTATCGAAAAGAAAACTTGATTTAGAAATTTGGTAATAATTATAAATTAGTCTAGGAGCTGATCACCTTCTCACCAGTGCACGTCCGTTTGAAGCGAAAACAACAACGTCAATGCCGGGTGAAATAAACTAACTTCTCGACGAGAAGTTGCTGCCTGTGGTGGTGGGGTGAGCGAAAGAGACGACGATATATGCGCAAAAGGAGGAAAAGAGACAGAAAAACGGAAGCGGAAGCGATGGCTTATCTCATTATATATTAGACTTCGGATCACGGTACAGTCTTTTAATAAGTTCCTAGTGCGATCGTTCTGAAAAAAACACTTTTTTTTCGCTAAAAATAAAATAACCGACTAAAGTAGAATAAAAACGCGTTTTAATATTTTATCCTTTTTATTTATGATATCCCTCAAAAATTCCTGTCTATACACTGAGTAGAAGTTAATAAGCGATCATCTTAGCATCAACAACTCACTTAGTAAGTTCAAAACTATTATTCAGAAAACATTGTAAAATAATGTAAGCGTTAATATTGTCTGTAAATGTAGTTTTAAATTTAGTTCTAATTATTATATACATAATTGTTAAGAAATCATAGTTGTGTACGGTGAGTATAGTTGGTACTCACCGGTTGTTAAGTTGACACTCAACGACAAATAAGTTGTGCATGTTGTGCTTACCTGTAAGAGGTTGATACACTTGTCTGTGACTCTTATGTATGTATCTCTTTCCCTTGTGTAGTGTATTCAATTGTTGGTGAGCCAAATAAATTAAATAAAAAATAAAATAAAATAACAAAGGCCAAGTAGAAAAATGTGACGTCAATAACCCTCCTTTTGGGCTTCACCGCAGTCGGGTAAAAAATAAATATTCCAACGCCCAGGAGTCCAGTACCTAATGAACTGAAGTAGGTAAGTATAGCATTGATTAGTGTGATAGCTTCTTGAAAATGGTATGGAAATAGCTTTAAAAAAAACTACTACTTAAATTAGGTAGGTATTTATTTGGGCTGATGGCAACAGACTCGCCCATATTACATGGGATGGGACTCAAACATTTATACATACTACATAAACTCACGCGCTTTTCGCATAGGGTAGGCAGAATCCACAGAACGCCACCATAACTGGCGAAACGTGAGTATATACCTCTGCCTCAGCCTAACCCTTCGCGGATTAGAGGCGTGATGCTATGTTATATGAATATAATATAATATGGCATAATTATCTATATTTCACTACTAGACTGTCCTAATACTTCACTAACTCATCCTATGAAATTCCAGTAAAAAATGTTGGAAATGAGATGTCCTATACCTATTATGAATGTGAATTGAATATGGGCGCTTAACTTGCATATTTTTGGCTTGGAATTGATATTAGTTGGTAATTTGGTATCATTACTGTAATGTAAGGTATTAGTATAAAATATGTATAAGAAATAGTTGCTAAGTAGAAGGTAGTTGTGTACACATTTTATCATGGTCACTTCATTAATAAACGTCTTTTGGGTTAGCTGTTATTTCCTTGATGAAATTTGTAACGTTCCGCCTTCGATCAATAATAGTACCGTTCCGCTAAAATACTGGGGCGTGGCTTAAGATGTTTCTCCATTATGTCCGTTAATTTTTTAAATGTTTTACTGGTTGGTTTTTCTGGAGTGCAAAGATTAACCAAAAGTTCATAACCTCTCGCTCCCATCACTGTCACTAATGTAGGCACCTTTAACTCTTCACTTATTTTATTCACGATAAAATATTGTTCCAACCGCTCCACGTACAACCGCCAATTGTCCACTTCCACATTAAACTCGGAAATTTTTCCGATTGACATGTTTACGTTCTTAATACGACTATAAAACACTCGATTAATGTGAAATCCCGTATTCTCGTCGCCACTGAGAGATATTCAGCTGATTACTTCTTTTACGCAAGGAAACAACAGCTAACCCAAAATACGTTTATTATTGAAGTGACCATGATAAAATTTGTACACAACTACCTTCTACTTATCAACTATTTCATAAACATATTTAAAAAAAAAAAAAAAGAAAAAAAAAAAGGTTTATTGCAGAAACTTGCACAACTTTTACAGTTTAACTTACATTGGGACCTCCTTTTAAGTAAAAGATACCTGTGCTAGGAGATCCCGCTCTTCACTAACAAATGAAAAAAATAGTAAAAGTAGTGTACAGACACAGAATTTAAATAAAGAAAAAAATAAAACTAAATATATGAATTTAAAAAGTATTCTCAAATAAAACTAAAACAAGACAATACTTGAGACATAACTAAATAAAAAGAAACTTAAAAATAAACACAAAAAATAGTGTGTGTGTGTGTGTGTGTATTCAACTCATATTGACGATGCTTGCAGCAATACTTCAATGTCATCATAGGTCTTCAATTTCAGCCACTGAACTATTGCGTTTTTGCAGTCTTTAGTGGTCATAGAATAGATGTTAATTATTTTATTTATTTTAATAAATAGAGCAGCGGAGTTAGTATTGTATTGTCTTTTGGCATACACAGTTTTAACGAATTTAACTGGTGCGACACTGTATTTCCTTCTTCTTTCCTGAAGGTGAGGGTCATAGGGCAGGACTTTGTGTAATTTTAAGACAGCCTGTAGTATATACAATTTCCTGACTGTGAGAATACCACTAAGGGTGTATAAGTCATTGGTTGGAAATCTGTACGGTTTGGTATACATGACCTTGATAAGAGATCTCTGTGCTCGCTCTAGCTCAAGGAATTTCGTTTTTGTAGCACCGCCCCACACGGGTATACAGTAGGCAAGAATTGATTGAGCCAGAGAGATATAGATTTCATTTAGAAGTTTTTTAGTTGTCACATGTCTTAGGTTCTTAAATACCCAGATAAGTTTTCTCACACGGGCCATGACCATATCTGCATGTGTATGCCAAGACAACCGCTGATCGACGATAATACCTAGGTATTTAATATGAGTCACCTTTTCAATACTTTCACAAGAACAGTTTTTATGAGATAAACTATGACAAGTGTGAATTTTGAGTGTTGCGTTAGGTCCAGGTTGAGTGTTGTTGTAAATTGTAAATGTGATGTATTTTGTCTTAGAAATGTTTAGTGTAAGAAGATGTGAGTTTAACCAGTCAGCAATCTGGGAAAGGCCATTTTCAGCAGATTGGTATACGGATTCCCACGTGTTACCAAAGAAAGCAATTGCAGTGTCATCTGCATACGAGAAAACGCGACCATTTTTTAGCGTCATATTGCATAGATGGTTAATATATATCAAGAACAAAGTCGGGCCCAGCACACTACCCTGCGGAACGCCGCAGGTCACGCAGGACTCCTTACTAATGTTCTCTCCTACTTTTACCTTTTGCTTACGATCCCGTAAATAATCTATTAGTAGTGCTAACGGGTTTCCCCTTACGCCTATCCCTTCCAATTTATGCACAAGAATGGGGACAGAGACAGTATCGAAGGCTTTTTTCAAATCAAGAAATACAGTTAGACACTTTTTTCCTGAATCTACTAGGTTAACAATATGTGTGGTTAATTCTGTAACCGCGTCCTCCGTAGATAATTTTTGTCTAAAACCATATTGAGCTTGTGAGATAATTTTGAATTTATTGGTGTAACTGGTTAGCCTTGAGTTAATCAACTTTTCAATGATTTTAGAAATTGCAGGCAAGACAGAGATGGGTCTGTAATTGTTTACGTCATCCCTGTCTCCACCCTTGTACACAGGAGTAATTATGGCTTGCTTCAATGCTGGTGGAAACTTCCCTTGGCTAAAACACAAATTAGCAAGATGCGAAATTTTGGGTACGACTAATTCATGGGCAGCTTAATTATAATTTATACTAATACCTTACAATTACTATTAGGGGTGTTCCGGATATCCGTATCCGTATCCGCGGGAGAAATGAGGTCCGTGTCCGTATCCGTATCCGTCACAATTCTTGCGGACCTTTAACGGATCTTTTATTAATTTTCAAATTCAATTGACAGGATTAAATGCTGCATAGTAACTTAGGTTATGTCAATGTGATTAAATAGTTTAATAGATTTAAAAAAATGCATTCAGAGTGATGTTTTTTATTTCATAAAAGCAAATATTGGCACCTTTAAAATTGCAAACATATATTCTAGTAAGTTATGTTTTTACCATACGACCATACTAATGGCGAGCTCGCTGCGCACTCGCCTAGCTTTCCACTCGCTCGCAACTCGCTAGTGTGATCGATAACCTTACATCGAACCTTTGTTTTTTCGACGTTTGTTTGTTTGACGAAGGAACACGAATGGGTTTTAGTCACAGGTATTAGGGTAGTTAAACCTGGTTTAACTACCTGGTTTATCTCGCATGCTGTCACTTTCTTTTGAATATTATTGAAGTGAGACGTCATGCGAGATAATCCAAGTCTAAGTTAAACCAGGTTTAACTACGTTTTGTAATAAGGCGGTAAGTCTGATACTCCCTCCTGCTCCGTCCAGAGCGGGAGGAGTCATTTCATGATTTCCCATCGTTCTTTCGTTCATTCTTTCTTCATCTGGTAGTATTAGTAGCTTGCTGCCGGTGCCAAAAAGTATTTTCGCAATCTTCAATGTACCATTATTTTTCAAAGATTTCTTTCTCAGGTGAACAAAACCGGACCTAGGGTACCTTTCATCCCGAAAACTACTACTAATCCCCAGGAAAACGACAAAACGTTCTGATATTTTTATGTGGTATTTTTTACACGACTGCCCCAAAAAAAAGTGTTGTGTATGTTTTTATTAAAAAAATCACTTGGACGAAGTTCTCGGAGCTCAGCTGGTTCTGCTATAGGTAAAACAGCATGGATCTTTAACTATGGATTCAGACTAGGTTTATCTTAAATTGATGATTAAATTAGGTAGAAGTAGGTATTTTTTTGACGTGATCATCAATGGATAACGTCTTATAATTCGATGGCCGGCTGCACGCACGAAAAAAGATGACGTCATGCGTCGTTACCTCGCCCTGAGGCGTTCCATAGCAACGGCGGTTGTCACGTTCAACTATCGTCAGTAAACCGATTTTACAGACAACCGATTTTTTTTTTTATAAAAGTTTGTTCCACACTAGGAAATCCTCCTGTATCGTGGTTGCGTTTACAAACATAAACTCACATACAAATACCCAGACCCGAAACAACTATCTGTAGGCCCTACAAATATTTGTTCCGTGCGGGGATCGAAGATCGAACCCGCGATACGCGGCGCAACAGTCCAATCGCTCAGCCACTGCAAAGAGTTGCGTTTTGTTTTAATGTTATTGAATAGTAGTTATTATCTAAACAATGACTGCTGTCATTATCTCATTAGTGTGCGTCACTTGATGGTCCATCAGATCAGCTTCCGAACCATGCCAACCGAGCTCTCGTATATAGGATTAAAAATACCTACACAATTATGTTTTTTTTTAGGAATTAAGGATTAATCAACTACTAATTAGCAATGTGGGTTGCCTTGCACTGGATAATAATAGAATGCATCTACTGTTCTTATTAATTTAACCCTAAACTTTAAACTGCAGTTTTGCATCTGCGTCAAATATCAGGATGTCATTATCACTAAATACATATAATTTAACTTGATTATTTAAATAATCAGTTCAAATTACGGTAACAATCAATAAATTAATATATGTACGCTGTTTTATTTTGATGAATATGTCGCAGGGATATGATAAAAACAGGGATTTCAAATCACGGAGGATGTTAAAATAACAACACTTTTGAACAAATCCCTAAATTGATTCAGTGAAATGAAAAAAATAAGTTCTCCTATGGGGTTACAGGTTTATTTTGTAAGATTAGACTTACATAATTGTAATAATCAGGTGTAGTACAATGCAATATTGATCTCAAAAATCACCACTAGATTTATTTATTTTTGGCCTATTGTGTCCCACTGCTGGGCAAAGGCCCTCCCCCATTTCTTTCAGCTCTCCCGGTGTTCCGTGTAAGTGTTGTGCCTTCTCTGGCCAATCAGTTACGAACGAGTCCAAATCGTCACGCTAACGTTTCTTGGGTCTGCCTCGGTGACGATGACCGTCTTCAGGAACCCAGTGTGTCCAGATGGGCCAGAGATTCTGGCCCATCTGTCCTGACCTCTCCTGGAAATGTGACCCACCCAGTTCCACTTTAACCTCGCAGACTTATCGCCAACATCGGCGATGCCTGTCTTGGAGCGTATTATGGTGTTACGAATTCGATCAGTGATTTTGATGTTTAAAATGCTACGCTCCATCGCTCTTTGGCAGACCTTGAGTTTGGACTGCTGAGCTTCCGTCAAAGACCAAGTCTGTGCACTAGAACATAATTATTTGAAAAAAAAAACAAACATTTCTAAAAATTTAAAAACATTTTAGTAACGTATTCAGATATGCCTATTTGTAATATTTAATTTATTTATTAAAACACGTAGCAGATTTGTGACAACACAGAACATTGTTTTTCATACAGGCAATATCATACATAATGTTACCTACTAAAATGTAATTATATTTTTAAGAAATTTTTGTTTGTTTTTTTTTCTAGTGGTGATTTTTGACACCTGATTATTATAATTATTTAAGTAATCTTACAAAATAAACCTTTAAAATACCACAGAAAAGTAATTTTTGTCATATCACTGAATCGATTTTGGGATTTGTTCAAATCACTAGATTTCTAAGGGATTTGTCAAATCACCAGATTTGCTTAGGAAAATGATAAAATCGTGTTGTTATTTTAACATCCTCCGTGATTTGATCAAATCCCTTAGGGATTTTTCATAAGATTCAATTACGAACCGACATACGACAACGCGTGGTGCTCCCAGCTCCACATGACCGCAACACTTAAACACTATTATGTGCCTGCATGGTCTATCATGGGCTGGCACGCGACTTCGCCAAGGATTTCGTGAAGGAGGCTAAGGCTAGTTAGTATTTTAGTAAAGCTAATATGGGCTTGTATGTAAATGCTTCAATAGTAAGTATTTAAACTTGTTGTATAGTTACACATTTTTTGCAATGTAACACCGTCGTAAATGCTGCTCACGTGCGCGTTTTGCTTACCCATCACATTTCGATGCTCTTGACTTTACATTGACACACATTACTGCCAATATAAACAAAAACTGCATAAAATCTCACGTATTGATCGTTTGAAACAAAGAATTAACATTTATTTAGTAAAAACTTAAGAGATTGTTTTCACGTAATTCATGTTTGGTTCCAAAAAAAGTACAGTACATTGTACTGTGATAGTCTGAATACTTAGCGATATGGTAATAAATACTTAGACGAATGATGTTAATCAATGCGTATGATGTTATATTTCTATGTGGTACGGCCGGACCCGATGACGTAGTAACCGGTGTACGTTGTCACCAGCCGATGAGCACTCCTCTCGTCCTTACGTTGTAACGTTGCGTAGTTTATAAAAGGTGGTAAGCGCTGTGCGGGCGCAGTTTTGTCCTTACTCAGCCGGAGTGCGCAATCTCAGTGGCCGGAATTAGAGCAACGACTCAGCGAAAAAACTGAGCTAGTAACTATATCATAAAGTATACAGTCGTGTAACAGTGAAGTGCGATGGCGGTTCTGCAAGGCCCGTCGCTGAAGCAGGCGGATCTGATCTCGCAGGAGCTGGGCGAAGGACCCGGAGACATCGAGCGAGGTGTGCGGGACCTCCGCAGCATGCTCGCCGCGTCGCCCTACCTGCCCGAACCTGAAAACGTTGGTAAGTGCAACTAGAAATTAAGTTTTTCAGGAGTTTTTGAACGCTGAAAAAATACAGGATGTTTAAAATTCGTTGCGGAGAGGGTGGTCGAATAGCTCTACGCCACGAAATTGTACCTATTACTTAAGCTTAAATGCGTCAAGAGCATTCATTAAGAATCAGGATAGACTTACCTAAATGTGTGATCTACCTACTGATCTTTGACCCATCATAATAGACACACTTTAAATCAATTTATTAAGAATAAGTTGATTTGAGATAGGTATTTAATGATTTCATTACCGTTGACTTTGACTTTGAAAACAGAATGTTGACCCTAACCGGTTGTCCTAATTTGATAGGTAGAGAAGGCCTTACCTAATTATTTTCACAAGAAAAATAATACCTTACTTAGTACTTAACTTGATTTGGTAAAGAAGAACAAAAATAGTACTTTACGTACAGTGCGATCAAATTATCTTGGTAGCTCTGAACATAGGCTTTGCGAAATTTTACGCATGTAAACTTGGGAATAAAACTGTTATTGCCAGATAAACCAATACTTAAACGATCAGAAAATATCTAATTTAAACAGTGAGAAATACAAATAAAATAAATATCATAACACTTTTATACATTCGTTGTAACAAAATGACCTGCACGAAGTTCGGAGCTGCCAAGATAATTTGATCGCACTGTAATTAAAAATTAAAACTAAGAGTAAACCAAATAGGTAGGTACCTTTTTTTTAGGGTGGGAAATCATCAAATTTAATGATTCCTCCCGCTCTGGGCGGAGCGGAAGGGAGTGTCAGACTTCTACTGACTAAAAAAAACACACATGTTCCTTCTTAGCCCTTTGTGTCCGGGGCCGCGGTATCTCTGTCGAACAACCTGCAGACGACGACCTTAGTTAGTTATTATGTCCATCTACATGCAGCCTACAGCTATTAAGTACTAAGTTTATAATAAATCAGACATAGGTAGGTGCGTGTGAACAAAACTTCAGTAATATTAGTCGTGTGACAAGGGCATTATTATTTTGCGGCCGTCGCGGGAAAGGCGTGTTGGCTTTCCGTGTAATAAGAGGCACGCCATGCGCCACTGGGTAAATTATTTAGATTTATTAGTGTGATAAATAATTATGGAGAGGGCTTTATTAGGAGTTTCCTTGCGGGATCAGTTCAGAAATGAAGACATCCTAGGCAAGATAAGTAAGATAACCTAGGTTACCGGAAGATGTTGCGTTGGAAGGCCTCCCACTAGGTGTGAATAGGTGCACCAACGACCTGTCGAAGGTTGCTGGGATCCGCTGGATGCGAGCCGCACGGTTCTGGTCAATGTAGCGCCACTTGGCTGACTTGGCTTTGGGGAGGCCTATATCCAGCAACGGACATCTTTCGCCTGAAATTATTACGTTACCGCCTATGATTTCTCTTAGGTATGTAAACATCAACATATGTAAACAAAAACAGTTATTATGTATTACGTAGGGATTAATAATATTAGCTTAGCTCTCAATACAACAGACGGGCGGAACGAAGTTACTTACTAATGCAGTGTACTTAACTAATGTAAATACTTTTACTAAATACGTAGGTACATATAAACACATAATAAATAACACGCATAATGTTATTAATACGCTTTAGGTAGCAGACGAGGTACGGTCAGCAATGTCGATTAATAATGCAACATTTCACCTAAATTGACACAAAGTTATTTAAAATATTGAATGCATTTCTGCATAATGCGATCATCATTCTCCTGCCCTTATAAATCCCAATTTATTTATCGGCACAGAATGTCTTCTTCTTCCATACTTCTCTATTACTCGTCATCTCAGCAGTCACCTCCTTTCTAGCCATAATTATCATCTTTCAAACAATCCATCTACTTCGTAAATATTTTGTGCGAAAATGAATCGAACTTAACATTCATGGTGAGTTGGTGACTGTATTGTATCACTGTACCTCTAGCTAGGTGATTGCTTCACTTTTTTACCCGACTGCGGTAAAGTCCAAAAGAAAGGGACGCACAAATAGTAAGACACAACCACAGACAGAATTGTGTAGCCAGTAGCCACTAGACTAGCCATTCATTTGGGTAGGTATAGGGATGTTAACTAAAAAAATCTAAGTAGTCCGTCAGATAGATTTCCAAAAAATAATAGGTATAATTAATATTATTTTTCTTTTTTCACGTAAACAAACAATAAAGACGATACAGTGCTTTGAAAACTCGTGTGACGTCATATTCTAAGACATTTCTTAGCGAGCAGTGACGTCACAACCTCCCACTCAAATCTTTGACGCGTTTTATCTTCGTCAAGTTTTATTGATTTGATAAAACAAAAATACGTATCCGGTATTTTTCGATAATCTAACAGACGGACTAATTAGAATCATATTGTTTTAAGTTAATAAACATATCCCTTTTGTGTGCTCATACTCACTTGTTTATTGTTGTGTCGCGATGCGGACAAACAACTACCACAGTATAAATATGGACAGTACCGAAACTAAGCCTAGTTGATGCGATAACTACCTACGCTCCATTGAAGCCATAGGGTTGTCCCTTTTAATGTTGATGATATTGTTTTTTTTTTCTTAAATATTTTTATTCTGTTGTGATCTTTGAATCGAATTGAAATAACTAGCTTACTACAACTAGTGATGTGCAATTCTGCTATAAATAATTAACATATTATTATTATCAATGAACTTTCCTTCATATCATACTACACAGTCAACGACCTTGTACACAGTTTTAGACTAATTAAATGTTATTTAATGTTATTATTAAGTAAAGTTATACCAGTGTAAAAAAAAATTTTTGAAGTGAAAACTTCTTTAGCGGCGCTGAGCACTTTTTTTTGTATGGGTAAAAACTTTCAAACTCGCGTCAGGGTCATCACGTGACCCTGACGCGAGTTTGAAAGTTAATATTGAAGTTTTCACTTCTGCCGGCACTCCCGGAGTGCTATTTTTTTTTTTTGGTGTTATGTGATTCTCACTTCAATATCACGAGTATGGCAGAGGGGGGTCAAAATTTTGGTCCTTTTTTGTCTAGGACGCTCCGTTTTCGAGATATTTCAATTTCAATATTTTTTTATACAGAAACTTTGAACGCCCATAACTCTGAAACGGTGCATCGTAGGACCGCAGCGCGCCACCGCTTGCTACGTTGTTATACTTATTATAATAATATTACCCCGTTCTGGCCCCGTTGGTATTCGTTGGGCGTGTTGTTGAGTTAGACATTATAATGATAACACGTAGGCAGCATCGGTATAACAAACAAATAAAAATTCATTATGATCGATCACAAGGACATAATAGGTATAATTCGATAACAAAAATCATTCTTACCTTTCAAAATTAGTAGGAAGTTTAAAATACAATATCTCCGGTTTTGATGAAGCCGAGTTCAAACACCCGACGTTCCCGGCATTTTAAAAAAGATTGGAGGATATTTCAAAAAAAACTTTTACGTAAACTAATCAGTCGTCTCGGCGCGGCACGCACAACTGAGAGCACTGCGGTGTTCGCTAGCTGGCCCTGTCGATGCGCATGTTTGTGTGAGTGTGCGGTTTCGAGCGTTTGTAGCTTCGATCAATAATAGTACTAGATTAAGCATCAGGAACAAAACTAAGTCGCTCAAGTGGCGACGTTTGCACACACGTAAACATCTACATAACATCTTAGAAAATGTTCAATATTATTAACAACTTCAGATGATTATAAACCTTAACACTTAAACGTAACGTTTAAATATCATTGTAAAGTATATTTATCTAAGCCCTTTCATCGGAGAAAGATTAGAAAAATGTCGCTCCAAAATAAAAAGTCATCAGTACAAAAATATTCATTCTAAAATGAAACTTAAACTCTATGCAATACGGTTAAAAGCATTTTGTGTACAATGTCGTGATTATTCTATTGCGGAACTAGCGATACCTGTTCAAGAACATGATACAATAGTTGGTGCGTTGTAGCAAACATTGGCCAAACAAATAATATTCGCTGATTTAATTATAGTCCATTATTCAATACTGCATAACCGTGTGGGGAGGTGCAGCCAAGACCTACCTGCTCGGGTTGGAACGAGCACAGAGAGCTGTGCTCAAGGTTATGACCAAGAAACCGTACAGGTTCCCCACCTCACAATTATTCTCTGAGCTCCAAGTCCTTACTGTCCGCCAGCTCTATGTGCTCAAAATCACCCAAAGAAGGCAGGGAAGTGTTCCCTTACCCAACCCAAATAAGCGTAGCAAATCTTCGATATGCCCTACTATACCCTGCCGAACCTCATTTGCCAAACATCAATTTAATAGCTTAAGTAGCAAATTATACAATCTTGCAAATAAAAAGCTAAATATTGGTAAAATGTGTCGGCAAGAAATGAAAAAGAAAGTAGCAGACTGGCTTCAACAGATGGACTATCAGGAGACCGAAAGCTTATTCACATTCATAGTGTAGTACAATATTATCGTTAATCCATACACACTGTCTTCAATTATTACTTTTCTCGTCCTTCTACACATTTAAAGGTGCGAACCAAACCAGACACTCACCACTCCCATATATGCACACACAAAACACACTTTCACCACATCCACACGTACACATGAGCACTCATCAACTCACACACACACGCACACACACACTCTCACACACAGCAATACAAACACACATAACCCTTTAGCATTGTAATTTTGTTCTTTGTTTTTTATTTTTATTTTACTTTATTTTATTTTTTTTAAATGTTTACCAATACCAAACCGTGTTACCGTGATATCTTCGCTGTCAACTTGACACTCTCAAAAGCTGTAAATACTAGTCGTAAATAGAACCCATGGCTGAACGCTGACCCCTAAAATACAGGTCCAGGCCTAGTTTGGGGGTTAGGATCTCATTTGTGACAATAATACTTGTGTGCTCCCTTATTGTGACGGTGATTTGTATTTTTAAGTGTCAAATAAACATTTTTATTTTATTTTTTATTTTTAATTATATTTACAGTTTAACTATGTTTAAATATTATGAAAAAGCACATAATGATATTAAATTACCAAAATAAAAATATTTCTTCCAAAATCTTGGTGTTACGGTGGGTATTTACACAGTTTTTGAACGCATACTGCGGCATTTTGACGTCTTACTGTTGGCTATGATTGGACAATACTAATTTGAAATAAGACCACAAATACTTTTGTGGTCTTAAGTTTCGGGCCGTTTTTGAAGCGCTTATCGGGAATCTAGTACATTATTGATCGAAGGTTTGTAGGCAGTTTCCGTACTGTCCATATTTATATTGTGCAACTACTGTGGTTAGATGCGTAAACACATGTACCTAATAAACAGAATAGTTACATGTGTTAGTTCTGATAAAATCGTATTAAATTATAGGCAATAATATACGGTAAGGGCCTGGAACTTATACCCAATAGAATACTTAATTTACGGGCCCCTAAACCAGTTCAAAATTAAAGTTGTGGCCCACCACCACTTACCCACAAATTGTGGGTAGGTAGATAACACTGATATAGGAAAGAAGAAGCAAGGAAAGAACTGGGGGTCTAAAACTCTCTTTTAGCAGATCATAA
Organism: Diarsia dahlii; assembly: GCA_949775195.1. Classification (NCBI taxonomy): domain Eukaryota; kingdom Metazoa; phylum Arthropoda; class Insecta; order Lepidoptera; family Noctuidae; genus Diarsia; species Diarsia dahlii. The sequence continues at coordinate 12,777,682 of OX459210.1, forward strand.
TAGGAAAATAACATTAATTGCGTCGAAATTCGTAAAATGGTTACAGACGCAGTTACTGCTATGAATGGTCCGAATTTTAAAGAAATTCTTATTATGATTTGCTAAAGTGGCGATTTTAGAACCCCTGGACTTATACAGACGTACCTGGGTTACAGAAATATTATAGTTATGTACGTGTGTATATCCGTAGGTGCCTATTTAATTATCGTGGTAATTATGAACAATACCAGCTTAAAAGTATGTTAGTAATTATTTTCAAATTAATTGAATAATAATCTCTATCACAATTCACACTTCAAATCTGCCGACAGGAAGGATAACATTAATTTGCGGATTCCTTGCACTAATCACAAACACAAACATTTTCCCTTCATATTACTGGCGTATGATAATGGCGAAAAAGAAACGTCTAATAAAATGAGATCTGGAGGAAATCAAGGTTATTAAATAGTTTTTTTACATATTTGTGTTGTGATGAGAAATCGAGAATCGAATACTGAATACCCTCTTTCAATATATCCCTCGTTTAACCTAGCATTATAACTATAACATGGATTAAAAAAAACAGGTTTGTTCAATCTGAATGTAGATCTTCTACATTCAGAATACAACGACAATTTGACATGGGATCATCATTCTCCTACCTTAAAATAGCAATTTGAAAGCAAAATCGTTCGCAGTATCCGAAGGTTGCACAATTTGAATTTTTCTATAAATTCTGTAACTTAGTCTCAAGTTTAGTAGTGTTTCAATTGTTTTACAGAAGATATGAAACGTTACCTACACCTCTATCTATGGTGTAAGAATGTATCATAATAGTCCGGTCAATTTAGACATAAAAGTAGTGGTCAAATAACAATAATTCCCACAGAGCCCAATATTGGTGGAGAGCTGGGGTATACCATTACAAACAAAGTCTTAAAAATCCCCATCGATCCTATGTGTGCTACAAAAGTTATTCGGGGTCAAAGGTCAAAATTTGAGATTTTTTGTTTTTTTCATAACGGTAAGTTTTATCAAAAAAAACCTCAACCCAAAGTTGTAGATCTTAAAATTCTCTACAAAAATGCCTTTCATTATTATTTTCTAAAAGTTACTATTCCTGAGATATCGCGATTATAAGAGCCTTTATATAAAAGCAAAAGGTAACTCACTCTGAGGAGTGAGTTACCTTTGTTTTTTTTTTTGTGTTGAGATTTCGTGAGCGAAATCTCGAAAACCGCTGGACGTATACCTAAATATGATTTTTGGCAAGGAGGTAGTTTATAGTAAGTAGACGTCCGCTAAGAACGGATTTTGCGATAGGGCCGGATTAGGGTGGTCTAAGGGCCCACGCAAGTTTGTATGAATCAGAACTTGCAAAAGCTCATAGACCACCCTAATCCAGCCCTGTCAGAAAATTAATGCATAACAGACGTCTACTGACTATAAACTACGTCTCTGCCAAAAATCAAGATTGTAGCACAAAAAATGAAGGACTTTCATACAAACTTGCAAGGGCCCTAAGATCACCCTAATACGGCCCTGTCGCAAAATCCGTTCTTAGCGGACGTTTACTAACTATAAACTACCTCCTGTCCAAAAATCATCTTTATGCGTCCAATGGTATTCGAGATCTCGTGAGGAGTGAGTTACCTTTCGCTTTTATACATAACTAGCGACCCGCCCCGGCTTCGCACGGGTGCAAATGGATGTTATTATTATACATATAAACCTTCCTCTTGAATTACTCTATCTATTTAAAAAAACCGCATCAAAATCCGTTGCGTAGTTTTAAAGATTTAAGCATACAAAGGGACATAGGGACAGACAAAGCGACTTTATTTTATACTATGTAGTGAAGAATAATGTGACTGTTAGAATCGCGATATCTCAGGAATGGTAACTCTTAGAAAATAATAATGTAGAACATTTTTGTAGAGAATTTTATGATCTACAACTTTGGGTTGAGATTTTTTTTGATAAAACTTACCGTTTTCGAGATAAATTCAAAAATCCTCAAATTTTGACCTTTGACCCCGAATAATTTTTGTAGCACACATAGGATCGATGGGGATTTTTAAGGCTTTGTTTGTAATGGTATACCCCAGCTCTCCAACAATATTTGGCTCTGTGGGAATTATTGTTATTTCAAATGTCTATATATTGACCGGACTAATAGCATAGGCGTTTAGTAACGGAATCTAGCCACAGAAAGCGAAATTGCAGAATTGCAAGTAGTTTTATGTCGAAAACTGCCATAGGTACCGGTGCGAAACGGAACGAGGATTAAATTAGACGCGCGCACCAATTACCAATTTGCAGTTACTGACCGCAAATCGGTCCATTAGAGTTAAGAGTACGATGTTTATGCAGAGTATATTCTTGGTGTTTTAAGCAAGTGGTTTGCCACTTTACACTGGTAAAGTGGCAAACCACTTGCTTTGCAAGGTGGTCGCTGCATTACTGATGAGTTTGATGATGCAGAGTTCAAATAAGCTGTTTGATTTCTGGCTACTGAGCCAGAAATCAAACAGCTTATTTGAACTCTGCATCATCAAACTCATCAGTAATGCAGCGACCACCTTGTTACCACTTGTCCACGTAATAGCAAAGTAATAAATCAGTAACGGTCTCTACGACCTACGTAATAGTGACCGAATTCACACACCGTAGCATGAGGAACACGGAGCATCAATCGAAGTGAAATTATTTACCCCCATTATTTACCCCCGCCATTGTTTTAGACAATAGGACATCTTCTCAGGAGTGTTACCTCACTTTGTCCAAACGTCGAATGCATTACAATACGTCCTGCGCAGTGCGCACGTTGTTCTGCGCAAAATTACGTGCGCAAGCGACGCTCCTTGACCAAGTTAGCTGAAAAGTATAATTGCAAAACTATTATCACTGATCGCTGTGTAATTATATGACAGCCGCCTCTAATATGGTGTGATAGTACTCAGACTGTCTCATTATATCATAATTATTATAAGTCTTGTGTGGCGCAGGAGTGGCTGTCGATAATGAGGTCCTGACTTGAGATTTTGATTGTATAGATAGTTATGCATTTAGGTACATACTTTGCGAATATGGTTTAACGTTGTCAGTAGAAAATTAAAACCTATTACTGAACCCTGGGGGAATTTAGAAAGGAGACCAGAATTCAAAGTCCGCTTTAAATTACGCCTGTAGGTGACGAACTGCTATCGATTGTGTTTAAATTAAATGCAGCTTGAATAATTAGAGCTACGTGCCTAGGAGCAAACTCTGTGCTGTTGTTGAATGCATATTAAGTAATTTGAATATTCGCATCGATTGCATATTTATAGATACTTGCTCCATAAAGCATGCTTTGGCACTTCTAAGCTATATAAGAAAGAAAAGAATATTATTGAAAAAAAAATTATGATTTTTTAAAGGAACCCTTATCCTCATAATCATCATCATCATTTCAGCCAAAAGACGTCCACTGCTGGACATAGGCCTCCCCCAGGTGTCGCCACATTGACCGATCCCGTGCGTCTCTCATCCAGCGGGTCCCGCAACCTTGACCAGGTCGTCGGTCCACCTAGTGGGAGGCCTTCCAACGCAACGCCTTCCGGTTCGCGGTCGCCATTCCAGAACTTTTCGGCCCCATCGGCCATCCGTTCTGCAAGCAATGTGCCCTGCCCATTGCCACTTAAGTCTGGCGATTCTTCGGGCTACGTCGGTAACCTTGGTTCTCAAGCGGATGTCCTCATTTCTGATTCGATCACGCAAGGAAACTTCCGAGCATAGCCACAGAGCCCTCTCCATTGCCCTTTGGGTGACTTTGAGCTTTCTGATGAGGCCCATTGTGAGCGACCACGTTTCGGTCCCGTATGTAATCACTGGCAACACACACTGGTCATAGACTTTCGTCTTGAGACACTGTGGTAAGTTGATCCTCATAATAATAATAATTAATTATTCATGAATGTTGTTGACTTGTTGTTGTTGTTGTAAAGATGCCATCAATACAAACTACCTGGGTTTGATTTATAAACGTAGTTAAACTATAAAAAATGTACTAAAAACCAAAAAATAATAAAATAGATACAGTCGTGGGAATTATAAACATATGCATAGACTAGACTAAAATAAAACCGTGGGGCACGTCAATTGTCTACAATCGTTGATTAAAATGTTTGTTTTGTAATGTTACAAAACAAACATTTGACGTGCCCCACGGTTTTATTTTAGTCTAGTCTATGCATATGTTTATAATTCCCACGACTGTATCTATTTTATTATTTTTTGGTTTTTAGTACATTTATCTTAAACATTGCAATGTATGTTTAACATAAAACCGTTTAACTTAAAAAGTTTTTTTTACCTATTTTTATTTTCTAGTTTTTAGTTTTTATTTCGCATTCTGTTTAATTTTTGCATAGTAAATTGTATTCTACTTGTTGAGACCTTTCATTTGATACCCATGTTGATGGGATTGATAAAACCTAAGTTATCCGCCATTTTGTAGCGGCCGCCATCTTGTATTTCAATTTTTTATATTATATTGTATTCTGCTTGTTGAGCCCTTTCATTTTATACCCATATTGATGGGATTGATAAAACCTACTTTATCCGCCATTTTGTAGCGGCCGCCATCTTGGATTTCATTTTTTTATAGTATATTTTATTCTGCTTGTTGAGCCCTCTTATTTGATACCCATATTGATGGGATTAATAAAACATAAATTATCCGCCATTTTGTAGCGGGGGCCATCTTGAATTTATAATGATAATGAATAAACGTAATTGTATTGTCACCAAAATCCAAAGTGTATACAAAATTTCAGATTAATCGGTTGACAGGAAGAGGGTGAAATTTGAATTACTAAATTTGATCCAAGAAAGAATAAAACAAACGGGGTGAGCTAAATAAAACCGTTTAATAATTAACGATGAATGTAATAATAGGTGCATGATTACAATGCATGATTAGTTGATTACTAACCTATGTTTCAAAATGATGTCGTTTAACTAAACGTTGTTTTTGCTTTAGGTAGGTACAGCACTTTTTATAATTTTAAAAAAAATTGAAATTTTTAAAACTCGTTTAATTTTATCTGCCGATGGAGAGGATGTTTGAGGAAAAGAAAGAACTCGTATAAGAACAGAATGGTGGTACCGATACCGAACTGGTTCGCCATACTTTATGTCGTTATAATGACAATTAGCATATAATAACCTTGGGATTTAAAATCATGCGACACGGCTTTTCATTTTCCCTGTGCGATATCGTTTATTTTTATGGCTGCATCTGCTTAATTTTTGTAACATTTATTTTATTTGACTTTAGGATAGGTATTACGCATTTTCTAATAAGTAATAACCCGATTATTACCTACGAGAAAAACTGAAACTGAGACAAACATATTTTTTACCCGACTACGTCGAAGCCAAAAGGAAGGGTAATGATTTTGGCAGTCTATGTATGTATGTTCCACCATAGCGCCTAAACTACCGAACGGGTTTTGATAAATGATGTCAATAGATTCGTAAGAATAGCCCTGGTAACATGCTTTAAACATTTTATCAGTTTTCGTTATGACGGAATTTAAATGTCAGATTCAAGAATAAAAAAATAATAATTTGAGATAATCATATCAAAATAAAGGTCTTGGCGAGCACATTACAAATAATATGTATATATATTATAGTTTTAGTCAACATACACATTTAGAATGCGGTCAAAAAGTTGGCCGTGGTTTGTAGTCGGGTTTTAGTTTTTTTTTAGATAATTTATAATCTTTTCTACTTTGAATTTCATAAGTGTTCATCGATGGAAAGACTTCTTTTAGAAACCAACCAATAGTCAAACTTTTACACAAAACGATCGGAAACAATAGGTTCCGATTTAAATAAGTACCTACTTCAGAGGCTATTTTTGCAGCATAATACATAATTAAAATCGCTTCTATTAATTATTATTGATCTGATGTTAACACAAATATGCAGCTATTTTATTGTCATTTGTGGTGAAATTATGTTGTTTGTGTTTTATTATGTTTTTCCTCATAGAAGTGAATAATTGTATTCTTTTTGAGCGAAATAAATTTCTTAAACCATAACCAAATTGATTGTAATATCTGAAGTACCCCTACTTTTTCTCCACTAAATCAAATATAAATAATATAGCACAGCTAGTTTTTATATAACTACTGGCGGGACCTAAAATAACTAACTAAGAAAAAAGTAGCGACTCGTGTTCAACAAGTCAGTTAAATAATTCAATCAGCGTTTAGTCCATTCATCATCTTATAATAGTGGGAGAGCCGGCTGCAAAAATACCTACCTCATCAGGTACCCCAATAGGCTATCTTTAGATCGTTAACCGACACTTAAACACGTAAAAAAAATCAGGTCTGCCAGTGCCGATCCTGCCGGGTCATGGAAAAAAATCATATTTTTTGTCGTATTTTTTTGGTGAAAATTACGTCACAAGGTACCCGAATCAAAGTGCTGGCAACAGTTAACCATTGATTAATTACCTAAAAAAAAGTAGGTCTGCCATTGCGCACTCTGCCGGAAGTACTTGGCAGACCTCTAAAATATGGCCCCTCCAGCACCATGAACCTACCTCATCGAGTACCCTGATGGAACCTACGCCAAATAATAGCCAAGATGCCCTCGATAGAGGATCAAAAGGTCTGCCAGGTCTAATCTTGCCGGAACTTAGTGTTCAAAGCATTTCAAGTTGGTATGGTAAGTAGGCAGCATTATTTCATACAAAGAAGAAGGGGCGAAATGTCCCTTGTAACACTTTATCCTATATATCAAATGAAAGAGCGTAAAAAATAGATCATTTTATTCCATAACAGCAAATGTGAGAATACTGGGGGAAAAAAGTTATTCACCGATAAAGAGAAAATATTTTTTTTATTTTTTTTTCATCGGACATACTTGGGTGAGGTGTCTATTGATAGGTCTTTTAAAATGACCGTGATGTTTCTAAGATCATTTTTTCTCAAAGTCAATCGTTTGAAAGATAGACAGTTTCAAAGTGCTAAAATGTGTCCCCACCCCCTCTAACTTTTAAACTAAGAGAGTGAAAACTCTAAAAAAATATATGCTGTAGATCGCAATGAAAAATTACAACCAAGATTAGTTTGAACGAGATGAAGCCGTTAGCCGATTAGCCGTTTTTGAGATATAGCACATTTAAAAAACCGCAAATATAACTTTGTCATTCATACAGTTACTATGAAAAACAAACTTATCACAAAATGTGTATTTCTGTTGCCGCTTTAACAAAAAATAATACAAATTAAAGGTGGCTCCTACGATGGTACGGAACCCTTCATGTGCGAGTCCGACTCATACTTGGCCAGTTTTTTTTTTATCCAATTTATTTTTTTCCAATTATTCATTGGATAAAAATAAATTGGATTGGATTCATTCACCGTCCATCACACGTTTACTGTGTGAGTGAATAATTGATTTATTTTTTCCAATTTTTCACACGTTTACTGTGTGAATAATTGGAGAGAAAAGTTATTCACCTTTAAAGAAATGAAAGAAATTTTTTAGACTCAAATAGTATTCGCACTTTTTACAATGACATCGTCCGAATTTCTCATCATCATTATTTCAGCCGAAAGACGACGACCCGCCCCGCCCTTTGCACGGGTGAAATTGCTGAATATAAACCTTCATCTTGAATTACTCTGTCTATTTCTAAAAACTGCATTAAAATCCATTGCGTAGTTTACAAGATCTAAACGTAGAAACGCGTTCCATATGGTGTCGGGCGTAAAGAATAGCACCATCCCATATCTACCCGTGAGTGTCGCAAGAGGCGACTAAGGGACGTACCAGAGAATGGGCAGCAGCATTCTACTGTGCTTTGTTATGACCTTACTGCGCTTGCCAACCCGTCTGCCAAGCGTGGCGATTATGGCAAACCTTCCCAAATGGAAAAGAGCGCACAAAAATGGCCCCTAGTACCCCTCGACTACGGTAGCGGTCGAGGCAGCGGCGTGGCAAGGGAAAAGGTCCGGCTACCTAAAAGTAACGGAACTCGAAGAGGAATTGAGCAGGTTGCGATGGAGTATTGTGGAATTATTTGAGGTCCGAAGAGAGGGGGAGGACAAGATAATCCTGAAATCCGACTCTACTTCCGAGAGGGTTACCGGCAGTCCCAGGGTGGTGTTGGGATTATCGTCCACAAGTCCCTCATGAATAACGTGGTGAAGATCGAGAGTGTGTCGACCAGGGTGGTGTACCTTATACTCAGAATATCCTCAAGATGTGTGCTGAAGGTCATACAGGTCTACGCGCCGACCTCGGGACACCACGCCGACGATGAAGGGGAGACCATGCATGAAGATATTTATAAAACCACACACTGCTCGCAGAACGAATGACGGATGGGGCCGAAAGTTCTGGAGTGGCGACCGCGAACTGGAAGACGTTGCGTTGGAAGGCCTCCCACTAGGTGGACCGATGACCTGGTGAAGGTTGCGGGGATCCGTTGGATGCGAGATGCACGGGACCGGTCAATGTGGCGACACTTGGGGGAGACCTATGTCCAGCAGTGGACGTCTTTCGGCTAAAATAATCATCATCCTCAGCCTATTATGTTCCCACTGCAGGGACTCAGGCCTCCTCTCTGGGAGAGGGATGGGCTATAATCCACCACGCGTGCCCAGTGCGGGATGGTAGATGTCACAGATCTTAGAATTTTTTGGTTCTAAGACATGCCGGTTTCCTCGCGATATTTTCCTTCACCGTTTTGAGAGCAGTGGTGTTGAAATAAATTACACAAAGTAATGTGCCTGCCTGGGTTCGAGCCCCACGACTTACTGTTCGTAAGTCGGGGCAGCCACTGGGCCACCACAGCTCTGATGAAATAATGATGATTAGAAATCACACAGAAACACATCGCCGCCATTTTCAAAACTTCGTTGGCCCTGCTCGTGCTTGGGACGATGTCATCGTAGAAAGTACGAATACTTTTTGAGTGTATTGCTCATAAACACACAAACATCGTAACGGATTTGGGTCTACCTTTTTTGGCAGAATTTTTTATACCCGAATTTTGTTTTGCATAACAGTGGATGGCAGAAACTTCATTTCACAGAAAATCATTTGGCATACACTCATTTACCATAAATTCAAAACGCATAATTTTGTAAGTCAGAATCATCTTTGAGCATAAACTTCATTTCCAGAACCATCATTTCGCCGAAAATTCATAATCAGAATCGTCTTTTGGCACGCATTTCATTTCATACATACATACGTGTAACATGCAATAATAATAATAACTTTTATTATTAATTATTATTATCTGCTCACCCCGGCTATAATTTCTATCTGAGAACATTAAATGTATGTCAAAAATAATAATAATTATTATTAATAATAATAATAATGACGTCACTCATACATGCAACGCATGTACTCCATGACGCGCGCTCGCTTCGCTCGCATATTAAATAACACTAATATCTTCTGTCCCCGAAGTGCCGGGCCTCCGCCGGCCTCCTTCGTCGGCCTAAGGCCCGGTGCCCATGCCGCCCATAAAGGATACTTTCGCGAGACGGTCGTTATACCGTATAAAAATCTACCAAATAAAATTCTGCCATCTTAAAAGTATGCCTTTGAAAATTCGGCTATTTAAAAATTCTGCGAAATGAGTATTCTACTAAATAATTGATCTGCCATAAACACATTCGTTCAAAGAAGAATATGCCAAGTGTGGTATGCCAAATAAATTTCGGAGCATCAAGTTTCTGCCAGATAGATGGTACCCAACGGATTTTAATGCAGTTTTCAGCAATAGACAAAAGTGATTCAAGGGGAAGTTTTATATTCCGCACATTGCACCCTTGCAAAGCCGGGGCGGGTCACTAGCACTACTAAAAAATAAAATAAAAAAATAATTTCTTTATAGGTGAATAATTTTTATCTCCAATTATTCACACAGTAAACGTGAATACTTGGAGATAAAAACAAATTGGATTTAAAAAAAAACTGGCCAAGTGTGAGTCGGACTCGCACATGAAGGGTTCCGTACCATCGTAGGAGCCACCTTTAATTTGTATTATTTTTTTTTAAGCGGCAACAAAAATACACATTTTGTGATAAGTTTGTTTTTCATAGTAACTGTATGAATGACAAAGTTATATTTGCGGTTTTTTAAATGTGCTATATCTCAAAAACGGCTAACTTCATCTCGTTCAAACTAATCTTTGTTGTAATTTTTCATTGCGATCTACAGCATATATTTTTTTAGAGTTTTCACTCTCTTAGTTTAACAGTTAGAGGGGGTGGGTGGGGACACATTTTAGCACTTTGAAACTGTCTATCTTTCAAACGATTGACATTGAGAAAAAATGATCTTAGAAACATCACGGTCATATTAAAAGACCTATCAATAGACACCTCACCCAAGTATGTCCGATGAAAAAAAAATAAAAAAAATATTTTCTCTCTTTATCGGTGAATAACTTTTTTCCCCCAGTATTCACACATTTGCTGTTAGGGAATAAAATGATCTATTTTTTACGCTCTTTCATTTGATATATAGGAGAAAGTGTTACAAGGGACATTTCGCCCCTTCTTCTTTGTATGAAATAATGCTGCCTACTTACCATACCAACTTGAAATGCTTTGAACACTAAGTTCCGGCAAGATTAGACCTGGCAGACCTTTTGATCCTCTATCGAGGGCATCTTGGCTATTATTTGGCGTAGGTTCCATCAGGGTACTCGATGAGGTAGGTTCATGGTGCTGGAGGGGCCATATTTTAGAGGTCTGCCAAGTACTTCCGGCAGAGTGCGCAATGGCAGACCTACTTTTTTTTAGGTAATTAATCAATGGTTAACTGTTGCCAGCACTTTGATTCGGGTACCTTGTGACGTAATTTTCACCAAAAAAATACGACAAAAAATATGAATTTTTTCCATGACCCGGCAGGATCGGCACTGGCAGACCTGATTTTTTTTACGTGTTTAAGTGTCGGTTAACGATCTAAAGATAGCCTATTGGGGTACCTGATGAGGTAGGTATTTTTGCAGCCGGCTCTCCCTCTATAATAGGTCTTTACCTATGTAATTGGAGATTCTTTAACCGGCATTTTCAGATTTAATTATCTGTGGATTGGCGCGTAACTCGAAATTCAAGTAAATTTTATTCGAGTTTTTTGATAGTTTTTTGTTTTTGTGACATTGTTGTCGTTTTTGGCGCCATGGATAAACTGCAAAATCGTAAAATTTTTGAATATGAGTTCATACGTGGAAATACCGCTGCGCAAACAACACGAAACATAGTACGGGCTTAACACTGCTTGCATAAACACGGTCCATTACTGGTTCAATCGTTTTCAATTTGGAAATTTTGAGTCGAAGAACGAGCCTCGCGGTTGGCCGGTAAACATTGTCGACAACGACGAATTGAAGGCGATAGTGGAAGCGGATCCAACTCAATCTAAGGCTGAGCTTACTGCAGGCCTTGGAGTTAGTGTCAAAACAACATTGAGGCACTTGCGTCAAATTGGAAAGATAAAAAAGCTAGATAAGTGCGTGCCACGCGAACTAAGCGACCAACAGCGAGATTTACACGTCGAAGCATGGATAGCACTACTGAATCGGCATAGAAACGATGAAATTATTAATCAAATTGTTACCTGCGATGAAAAGTGGATCCTGTACGTCAACCGTAAGCGTTCGTCCAGTGGTTGGACCCGGGTACATCACCTAATCAGTGCGCTACAAAAAAGATTACTCATAGGAAGATGATCGTGGCTGTCTGCCGGACTTGTACACCACAGCTTCTTACCGAATGGCACAACAGTGACGGCAGATGTCTATTGCAAAGAATTGCAAACAATGATGGAGAAGCTCGTAATTCAAGTATTCAACAACCAAGACTAGTCAATCGTTCTTCCCCATTGCTTCTCCACGACAACGCGCGAGCTCACACTTCACGAAAGACCATCGCAAAGCTACAAGAGTTACAGCTGGAAGCTCTCCGTCACCCACCGTACTCACCGGACCTTGCCACAACAGATTTCTACTTTTTTCAAAATTTAAACATTTTTTTAAGTGGTAAAAAATTCGACACTCGAGAGGCAGTACAAAACGCTTTCGCTGACTTCATCGCCTCCCGTCCGGCAGACTTCTACAATAAAGGGATAAACAAACTGCCATCAAAATGGCAAAATTGTATAGATCATTTGGGCCAGTACTTTGATTAGCTGAAATAAAAAAAATACCAAAATTTAATGTACTACGTACCTAATATTATATTCATAGGCCACAGCCGATTTATAATTCATACAGGGGCCTGTCAATTAGCGCTAACCACAGAGACGTGTTCATTGTCTATGTACACAATAAAACTACTTTGTAGTCTCCACTCGTTACTACATATCCATTCAAACCGTTAAAGTTATTTTCGAAGTAAAGAAATACATAGAACCCTACCTGTAGAAAGAAACGTTATAAAATTAGCGCATAGTTCTAGATGCAATAAAAAAACTCTTGATAAAATCTTTGTCCTGAATCAGAGGCGACGATCTAGATAATTGTTAAATAAACTATGCTGTAAATTTGCTTTGGATGACATGAATGAAATCGCAAGTAAGGTAGGGCCTTCGACGCTACCCTGGAAAGCACCATATTTACGAGAAAGCAATGAAATAAAACTAAGTCTAACGCAGCGGTCAAGGACAATTTCAGTGGAAAATGTATGTACGTATTCAGATATATACGATAATAACGTGAATAGATAGTGCTAAAAGCTTTAATAAAATCGAAACACACGTATGTTTTCTATCATGGATTTTTCAAGGTTAAGTGAAATAGTTGCCACTATAACAGGTGTGATAAATATTTAGGTATTTTGGCCTTTAAATTAGGTAGATCACCGGTTTGGTTGTATGTGCCATAATGGCAATTCTTGATTTCATTGATTACAATTTAGATAATGAAGTTAATAAAATGTATCTACTGTGGCATGGAAAAAGAGATTTTACTACACAGCACCTGGCCTCAACATTTTTAGAAACATATTACCCCTCCTTCTGGTAATTTAACATTTTTATGTCTTCACAGATAGACGCGTTCTGGAGCTGTTTGTCCGTGGGTGTCGCATGGACTTGGATCGTGCCCGCTCCAAGTTGGAAGCGTACTGCTTAGCTAGAGCGCGCTTCAGGGACCTGTATGAACACCGCTCGCTCACTTGTCCTCCACTCAATAACGTGTGCAAGTTCATGTGAGTTACCTTTTGCTAAGTGGGGCTTTCCGAAAAACCACTATTTCGCCAAAGAATTGTGCTGAACAGTGAACAGAATACTCATATCTTGTGTTGATTTCTCCTCCTACAGGGACATCGTAGTACTCCCGAAGCTAACCGACGAAGGGTACCGGATCACAATCTTCAGGATACGTCCGGAGTACCCTGAGAGTTCAGCAGACGTGGGTGACGCGGTCCGCGCTGTACTCCTCACGAGCGACGTCAGGATGTACGACGAACACCAGATCGGAGGAGACGTGTTTATTTATGAGGTAATTAGTGACATCATCTACTTCTTAACATTTTGTCAACTACGATGCGTCGGCTTTCAGTACTACCGCATGCTGCTGAATACCAGTAGTTACATGAACAAACTGCCTTCTGACCCCAGAATAGTCACTGCTTTGTGTCACACACAATATACCCACATTACGAAGCACCCGTACACACGGCTACACATCAAGCTATACAAAACCAGTATAATCTGATCGTTCATTGTGCGAAAAGATCTAGTAAAGTGAGGCCAAGATTAACTGGTTTTGTATAGCTTGATGTGTAGCCGTGTGTACAAACACAATAACCTAAAGACGCGCTTAGATAGCTCTTCCTGAAACTTCGGAGTCAAATTTTATCTAGATAAATTACGGATCAGAAAACCTGTGAATACCTCCACGGATAATTATAATGTATATAAAAACCTCACTGAAATTAAATTATTCTGAAATAAAAAAATAACATCATAAAATAATTAAAATAGATGATAAAATGTAATCGTTGATTAGTTACAGTGCAGCACATGAATTGACATTGGACGTAATTTATAACTTTATGCTAATAGACTCGGTCATTCAACTTTTAGGGTCATAATTTGATGTCATATTTTTTACTAAATAAAATAGCCTTCAGATTCCATCTTAGATCATTCAGGTTTTTCGAATTGAAGTATGTTTTTTCACTTAATTACTATACTTAATTTTAATGGTTTTATTTTGATCCGCACCTCTGTTTGCCTCGACTGCGAAACTATGTAGAATTTTAGTTGGTTTTCGTCTCAATCTCATAAAAATCCAGGATAGTATTTAAAATTAAATGATTACCCCTACTCAGGTTTCCAACGTCCGCGGTTCGATCGTTGCCCACGTGGCAGCAGCTGCCAACGCGGTGAGGCGGTCTATACAGCTGGCGCAAGCCGCCTACCCTCAGCGGCTGAAGAGGATCCACGTGGTGGGTTCCCCGCCCTTCCTCGCCTCCTCTCTCGCGCTCATGCGCAACTGCGTCAACGAGAAGATCAAGAGACGGGTAAGTTTTAAAAATTTATTAGCAAATCGAGAAAATCTTAAGCTTTTAGGATCAAGGAAAACCATTTGTTTTTCTTGTATTTTCTAAAATATGACGTCATGCTGATATTGCTGATGGATATAAGGAAACAAGTATGATACCTACTTTAAGTTATACCGCCTTCGTTTACAATTGAGGAAAGTGATTAATTGATAAGGATTAATGTTTATCATTAAATTAATACCTACTTAACTTTATTAAAAGACCACCCAACTGCTTACATCGCAAAAATAATAAATTCATCAGCATTAATTTTTCACGATTACGATATTGATCCCATGGAGGAAGTGGTTCAGTTTGAAGGTCTGCAGTAAACCCTTGAGTATGTACGCATCCTTTTTAGGGTTCCGTAGTCAACTAGGAACCCTTATAGTTTCGCCATGTCTGTCTGTCCGTCCGTCCGTCCGTCCTCGCTTAATCTCCGTGACCGTTAGCACTAGAAAGCTGAAATTAGGTACCAATATGTGTATCAATCACGCCGACAAAGTGGTAAAATAAAAATTGGAAAAAAATGTTTTATTAGGGTAGCCCCTATTTATGTAAAGTGGGAAGTGATTTTTTTTTTAATTTCAATCCTAACGTGTGATATATTGTTGGAAAGGTATTTAAAAATGAATAGGGGTTTACTAAAATCATTTTTTGATAATGTCAATAATTTCGGAAATAATCGCTCCAAAAGTAAAAAACAATGTGTCCCCCTCCCTCTAACTTTTGAACCATAAGTTTAGAAAATATGAAAAAAATCTGAAAAGTAGAACTTTATAAGGACTTTCTAGGAAAATCATTTTGAACTTGGATGGAAACAGTTTTTGTACAAAAAAGACAAAAAGTTGTACAAAATAATTTCTGGACTAAGTTTGTAGTATAATCGTATGCAAACATTTTTGAAGTGAAAACTTCTTTAGCGGCGCTGAGCACTTTTTTGTATGGGTAAAAACTTTCAAACTCGCGTCAGGGTCACGTGATGCTGATCGAAAAATCGTAAGATTTTTCGATCAGCATCACGTGACCCTGACGCGAGTATGAAAGTTAATATTGAAGTTTTCACTTCTGCCGGCACTCCCGGAGTGCTATTTTTTTTTTAACTTCGTTTACATATTTTATTATCCTGAACGTATCTTTTTCAAACAAAAAAAGAATTATTACTACGGAACCCTACATTGAGCGTGGCCCGACACGCTCTTGGCCGGTTTTTTTTACACATTGTAGAACTAATCTTACATGCTCCCACAGTACTACTTGCATCCGAAAGTGGAGCAACTACTGGAGCACATCCCTGCGAGAGTGCTGCCTAGCGAATGGGGCGGAGACGAAGATACCATCGACGTGCTCGCGAAGAAGTGGAGCCGGCGCATCGATGAGGTCAGCCCCTACCTGCGCATCTTCAACGAAGCCTGCTGCGAAGCCCCGGCCCCCATCAACGACGTCGATATATACGGCACTGTAGGAGCTTTCAGAAAACTTGATATCGATTAACATGAACTCTTTAAGAATACGAATCTTGGAGTGTGGGTGGTCTCAGTAAAGTGGTGGTCCTAGGCTAGGTTGTGAGAAATGGAATCAATTTCTTGATAACGATCCACTGATGAAATACGTTTTCTATTTGACAAGTAATGTATTCCGACTTTAATGTAGTTTCGTTTTGTAAACTCCTTTTTTAATTAATTAACATTTAAGATACGATTCAGTAATATCTATTTTGTTGCTGAATTTTAAACTTTGACGGGGAGCAAGGATAACTAGTTGAAACAACATCATTTTTGGCGTTACCTAACCACCAAAGAAAGAAAAAGGCCTAAAGATCAGTATTTCTGAAAGCCAGTGTATCGGTGATGTCTTTTACTTTTAAGGTAGATTCTAGAGCTTCTAATCTTAACTACTCAAAATTAGTGAAATAAGTTTGGACGAGTATATCTAGGTTAGAATTATTGTGATATTTTGGGATTATGTCGACTCGATAATAAAGCACTATAGAATATTCCAAAGGTTTTTCATTTTAATCTAGAAAACAAGTCGATAGATATCAAGTGCAGTGCAGGTACGACCTAAACTTACCATCATAACAAAACCAGAACTGTTTGAGATCATCGTAATGAATCTTTTGCTCCAACGCGGCAACGTCTGCAAAATTATTAGCTGGCAGTAATCTTTGCGCATATCTGAATAAATGATTAACAGTAAGTGGTAAATCAGGAAAAACCAGTTTCATACTATCGTTAGTAAGTCTGGTATCATCTTCGATAAAAGTAAGGTTCTCCGACTCTCCGACGCATTAAAAAAACGTGATAATTTAAAATGTCGCACCTGTTCATTCAAATGTTAAATTGTAATATATCACGGCGATGATGGAATAGGTTAATTTATGTTTTGTACAATATTTTTTTTTCTGCTTATCATCTTGGAAGTCAACCTATGAGGCTCTGCTTAACCGGACAACCTGTGTTAAGCTGTGCCTTAAGTGATAGTGTGAGCGCACCAAGGGCACCCTGCACGAACCTCGGCTTATGGCGTCACTGGGGAGGCCAGCAAAGAGACAGGCTGGATCCGAGAGAGATTATTTAGGGGATGGTTTAGAACTACTGGCACAACGTCACGGGCTGGCATAAGCAAGGGTGGGGCAAGGGGTCTAAAATTGTAAAAGTCAATGGCATTTCAACTGAAGCATAGCGACTTTCGTACGCGTTCAGCTGACGTAGGATAGCTCGAGGACTTTGGTGTGTAGAGTCAACTATAGTTCATCACAAAACGAACAGATTCCATGTCACGAATCACGATGCTAGGTCAGTAGCCTAGTTGACGCTAGGCGAAGTTATGAAAGTTATAAAATATTAATAATAATAAATAAAATAAAATAAATATTAATAATAATAATTAATATTTTATTTTAATTGTAATGGGGACCAAACTGACACATTATAAGCGAAAGAAATTAATTTACTTAGAAATACATCGCTAGGTTTACTTGTTTGTATTGTCTTTTTTACCCGACTACGGCGAAGCCAAAAGGAAGGGTAATGATTTTGGCAGTCTATGTTTTTATCTTAAAGTAATGAATTTTATAAGTAAAAAGTAGAAAAGTAATTAGAGTTAATGTAGAACTAATTGCCTATCTAGACTTTGTTTTTTTAAAGTGCGTAATTTAAAAGTACATCGCCGGCTAACTGTTAAACTGTTTTTTTATTTTTATAAACTAAAACGGAACAAATTGCGTACTATGCATATTTCGATAGAACAATTAAAGATCTAATTATTTAATGTATTCGTTAAAACGCAGGGAAGTTGCAATATTAAATGTACCGTAAGTATTTCATACAGACTGTGTAAGTAGCTAGGCTAGGAATATTGATTTTCCAAAAGTCTTTTGATGAAGTTTTGATTTTTTTCAAAATCGGCCCTGAAACCCTATTTTTTCTCACAAATCCATCAACCACACCCACTTGAAAAATGTACTCTTTAAACGCCTACAACATTGTTGAGATGCCATAAATGCTGATCACGCTATATTACCATCGTCGTATCATCATCGTCGACCTGCAGCATTATAGAAATTAGTAGGTACCTAATGAGTATGCTCCCTGGCCCCTATTAGTTGAGTATTTACATGATAATGATTTAAACATTAGGTGAAAATTAAAATAGGTAGATCCTGCTCTGATTTGTATAAATATTTAAGTATCTTGTCTAACGTGATCGTTAACCGTAAGTAAATTTGATATTTTAAACCAGTTTTTTCATATGTTTTGTTTGTTACGTAAGAATTCTGACCACCTCATTTCCTTGTGCTCTACTCAAACGCCGAAATCCTTTTCCATGTAGGAATCTACTTTGATTTCTTTAGTAGGTACCTACCTATGACCTATGAAATCACTAATGTTCGCACTGCCGGCACTTTAAATTGACGGCACGGTTGGCGCAGTGGCTCAAGCATTGGACTGCTGCGTTGCGTGTCGCGGGTTCGATCCCCGCACGGAACAAATATTTGTATGACCTACAGATAGTTGTTCCGGGTATGGGTATTTGTATAGATGAGTTTAAATGTTTGTGAACGCACCCACGATACAGGAGAAATTCCTAGAGTGGGGCAACGTTTTTTAAAACAAAACAAAAAAAAATTAAAAAACCCCCAACTCAATAAAGATAAAACATTGGTTCTCCACTTTTACTCCCTTTAAATCAAAGTTTGACCAAGTTTAAAGGGAGTAAAAGTCAAATAACAATTTTCAAGCTTATTTGTTTTAATTTCATTAGTTTATAATTATTCCTCATTCCCTTTCAATATAGTGACCATTATTCTACAAATCAATCCCTTTAATTTGGTACACATATTGAGGGAGTTGTAAAAACAAACGTAATTCGTCATTTTGTGATGGCGGCCATCTTGGATTTTGTTATAGTATCTGTATAGTATTCTCCCAATCAAGCCCTTTCATTTGATACCCATATTGATGGAGTTGTGAAAAAATAATATGTAAATCGCCATTTTGTGGTGGCGGCCATCTTGGATTTGAACTTTGATAAAGTGTAGTATTCTACTAATCAAGCTCTTTCATTTGATACCCATATTGATAGGAGTTGTGAACAAATATGTACTGCGCCATTTTGTGGCGGCGGCCATCTTAGATCGATGTTTTTTAAACATAGCTAAGAACACTCTCGACTAATTCACCTTTCAAACAAAAAAAACTAAATCAATATCGGATCATGCGTTCGGGAGCTACGATGCCACAGACAGATAAACACACAGACACACAGATACACAGACACGTCAAACTTGTATCACCCCGTCGTTTTTGGGTCGGGGGCTCGGGGGTTAAAAATATAAGTAATAATACGGCTGTGGTGGAATCAAGACAAATAAGACAATATGTAGCGCGTTGAGATGGATTTGCGGAGTGACAAGAATGAATAGCAAGGAATAAAATAAGTACCTATCTATAATAGTAGAGGAAGGACATATTATGAGAAGGGATGCAACGCAAATGACTAAAAAAGTGATGGATAATAATGTTGATAAATAGTGATGGAGAGGCCCAAGAAAAGATGGAGAGATTGTGTGAGGAATTATATTAAGAAGAAAGGAGTAAATGATGCCGTGACGTCTAACAGAGGAGAATGGAAGAATGAAACGCGTTTCGCCGACCCAAAATATAATAATGGGACAAGGGCAGGGCAAGATGATGATGAACGTAGCTAACTGCAAAGAGAGTTCCATGCATGTTCATTATCGTAGCATAGAACCAGGATAGGGTTCGATATGGGTTCGATTCCCACGGGAAGTATACTTCGAAAAGTAGTTTCCAGTTTGGCTAGGACATTGCAGGCTTGAATCACCCGATTGTCTGATAATAGTACATTATGGTACAAGTGTGTAATGTTGGTGATTACCACTGAGGCGCCATTGAGACCCGAGCCGTCAGGTGAGGGTCTTAAGAGAGGCGAGGACGGTAATCACCAACATTACACACTTTCACAGTTCGACCAACTTAACTGTGGAGGCGGGAAAACACGGAACTAAAATAAATGTACTAAGTTTGACTTAGCGCGTAGCGATGCATTTTTTCTTGAGCAGTGGGCGCCGCCATGAAATTGGCGATCGGTCATAGACTAAAAGAATGAGGTTTCTTTCTTTTTGGCTTTTCGCGGATAGAGTTTTAGCCACGGACAAAATGGGGAATTCAAAGTTTTCTTTAGTACAGAGAAAACAAAAGTTATATTATTTGAGTGAAAATTTAGTTTATTATAAACGTACAAGTTGAAATTATCTATTTAAATTCAAAGTTGCATGAAATGAGCAAGCACTAGGTACATCAATTTATTTTTACCATTGAACCCGATCTTTTTTGTGTCGAAACTTTCTTAAGAACATAGCAACTCAACCAATAAAATTTAAAAAAAAACCTATATATCTCACTAGTGAATAATAGCAATGAAAAAATCACAGTTTGATTATAGGTGTCATTATGTGCCTAATTGCGGTGAAATTATAGCCACTTTATGAGCAAGTGTGTTGAAATAGTAGATTGTACACCAAGTGCATAAAACGCACCATTTTGCGCGAGACGTTTATCAATTTGATGCGAGCTTGCGAGCGAGGCATTGATGGAGCGAGGATGGATATAAAGTAGAGAGTAAAATGGGTTTTATGGACGAGTTTTACACTCTACTTTTCACTTCGATTGCGAGGAAATGCAACAGCAACTTGTAAATATTGTAAAAATAATTATGGTTCCCGCCAATTAACTTTTTTTTTTTCAGTAGGAAACTTGACATAACACCTGACTTATGTCGTTACTCATACTGCTCAGTTATAAAAACATTTTGAGCAAGCCTATTGCCATCAACCAATGTAATTAGGAGCAAGCCTATTGCCATCAACCAATGTAATTAGGAGCAAGCCTATTGCCATCAACCAATTTAATTAGGAGCAAGCCTATTGCCATCAACTGATGTAATTAGGAAAAGCCTATTGCCATCAAACAATCTTATTAGGAGCAAGCCTATTGCCATCAACCGATGTAATTAGGAAAAGCCCTATTGCCATCAAACAATCTTATTAGGAGCAAGCCTATTGCCATCAACCGATGTAATTAGGAGCAAGCCTATTGCCATCCACTGATTTAGGTAATTGAGAGCAAGCCTAGAGCTATTGCCATCAATCAATGTATTTAAGAGTAAGCCTATTCCCATCAAATGATGTAATTAGGAGCAAGCCTATTGCCATCAAACAACCTAATTAAGAGCAAGCCTATTGCCATCAAGCGATTTAGGTAATTGGGGGAAGCCAATTCCCATCAACTTTCCTTGTATTCGTAATGAAAAGCAGTAATCCCTTGTTCTTAGAATACTAGCGAAACGAATTAAATTAAAGAGGTTATTCTATGAAGTTGAAGTTGTTCCTGTGGCTGTTGCCTGTGCCCGATTACCTAGTGGTAATCGACGAAGATTTTACTTTATGCTCTAGAGCATAAAACGCGACTTTATGTCGCCTAAAGACGAATTTTAGAGCGAGAGAAGTGAAAAAATAATTCCGTGCTTCGGAAGGCATATTAAGCCGGTAGTCCCGGCCGCCAAATGGCGGTCGTCCAACCATGTCTGAGGCCATTGAGGTAGTAAGAAAAAAGGAAAGACTCCATACAGTAAAACAACACTATCTTGACCGATCCAAAAGAGATGTATCCCTGGGGGGGGGGGGAGGCAGCACCCCTCACGTGCAGCCGTGTGTCAACTTTGCTACACAACAACTGTGCTCACGTTTTCAGTCGACCTGTCGACACCTACCATAGTATTATTATACTCTTTGGCCTTTCGACACCAACGAGGACTGATGACGCACGTTTGTTGCTTTCTTTGATTTTTAGTGCTAAGACTAGAATATTATCTATTTATATTAAGTAGGGTCGTTTCGCCGGTTTCGCGACCACCTTCAGTAAGCGACCATTTGACGTACTAAGTTTCTTTAAAACAAGATAATAGTATTTGTAGAGGTAACATGAATAAATAAAAAACCAAACGTGCTATAAAAATAATTATGAAATAAAAATTTACACAGTTTGAAACAAATGGGCTAACCCAGAACCGAAAAAATATTGCTAAAGGCGCGTTTTGATTCAGTGGTGAGAAAACGTACCGCAAGTTAGAAAAAAAATAGCACGGCGCGCGGCGCTCAAAGGTAAGTTTTATTACTTATTTCATGTTTTACACAACAAGTTAGATGTTAAATTGTACTACCGATAGGTTTTCGTTATTATTTAGTTGTATTTTGCTATTTTTCAATTTATTATTAAGATAAAATCAAGTGGTCGGTAACCGAAATGCTTATTTATCAAGAACGTTAAATAGCGACCATATTATGGTCGCAAACCGACGAGAATCGCATTATTTATTTTTTATCAATATGGCCCTATTGCTTCGTACAGGACTGTTACAATTTTGAATGTAACATTTTAGAAGCTTTTCTTTGTAGTTCTTTGGTAAGCGACCACCACTTTCTTTGAAATTACTATAAAAACGGGATGCTAAACAGGTGGTCGTAAACCAAAATAATCGAAATAAAGACATTGGTTTCCGACCACCATAATTTAGTATGAGAGAAATAACGGCGGAATATTTTTTTTTTAAATTTTTGATAAAAACAAAATTAAATTATTTTATATTAGGTACTTTTTTAGATGGAGCTCCCATATAATTCAGAGTCAACGAAAAAAAAGAAAAATACAGTCCGGTACACAGAAGAAGCCCTGTAAAAAGCTCTTGATGATATCCGAAAAGAAGGGAAGGGACCATTTATATGAATAATATAATAATTAATACATTTTTAAAGCGATTATAATTGTTTTAATGGCATATTTTTGTATTAAAATAGTGGTCGCAAACCAACTCACTGGTGGTCGCAAACTGATAAAAGTGGTCGTAAACCGACGTTTTCGCTATATTTTCACTTTTTCAGCATTTTATAAATATATTTTTGTATGAATGTACTTTATTTTATGTTTTTGTATCCAAACTAGACTATATTTGGGACAAATTCACAAGTGGGCAACTCAGCTAACTGGTCGCTAACCGGCGAAACGACCCTACTAGCTTTTGCTAGCGGCTTCGCCCGCGTTAAAATGACGATTTTCTATACAAACTTTCATCCCTATTTAACTCCCTAGGGGTTGAATTTCAAAAAATCCTTCCTTATTCCTTGTCTACATTATAAAGGGAACCTCTGTGCAAAATTTCAGCTTTCTAAGTCCAAGGGTTTGGGCTGGGCGTTGATGAGTCAGTCAGTCAGTCAGGACTTCTCTTTATATTTATATAGATATAAATAGATAATTAAAAAAATGGGTAAAAAGAATAATCATGTACTTATTCCTATTATGAAAACATTGTTATTCTTTTAGGTAGGTACATGTCCAGTCATCCAGTGCAGCGCAGCGCAGATGTTTTTCCAGTGGTGATGTATTTGCGAACATAAAATTGCACTTTCCACCAGAAAGATAGAAAAAGGTGTCTATTATTTCAATAGATATTACAAACACACTTTAAAATTTTATACGGAGACCTTAAAAAAACCTTTAAAAAGGAAAAAATATTTCAAGTATTACCTACTCTATGTCCTCAAAAACCCGAGAGCCACTTAATTTTCGAGGACGAGTTTTGAATTATATTTTTCCTTTTTGGAGGTTTTATGAATCAGGGGTTTCTTTTGTTTTTAGGGTTCCGTAGTCAACATGGAACCCTTATAGGTTCGCCAAATCCGTCTGTTTATCTGTCTGTTCGTCCGTCCGCAGTCCGCACTATATCTCAGAGACTCTTAGTAAGTACTAGAAACTACAGGTTTCTAGTACTTACTAAGAGTCTATAATAATAGGGGATCGGACCAAAAAAAACTAATTAGTCCGTCAGATAGATTTTCAAAAAATATTGACCACATATTTTTTTCTTTTTTCACGTACAAACAAAAAATGAAGACGATACAGTGCTTCGAAAACTCGTGTGACGTCATATGCTAGTAGGTACATTTTGTACCTTTTTTTTGGTGGGTGGAAAATCATCAAATGACCCCCCCCCCCCCGCTCTTGGGCAGAGCGAATGGGAGTGTCAGACACTGACTAAAAACCGAAGCCATGTTCCTTCTTTGCCCTTGTGCCGAGGCCACGTCATCTAGTACTAAAATCCGCGAAATTATTTGATGATTTTCCACCCACCAAAAAAAAAAAAAAGCTAAGTTACAGGCTTTACAAGTTTACGAGTAATACCTAGTCGACCAACTTATAAAATGTACCTGTATAAAATATTTTCCTAAACATAAGGTATGGGAGGACAGGTCTTAAAACTGCAAATGTAAGTTCGTTTTATTTTTACAATAAAAATCATCGTTCGGAGGCAGGTGGGCAGGGCCTGCAGTCTCTACACTAATAACGACGCTACAAACGTCGCTAAGTCGTAAAATCGTAAACTTTCTTTAATAGATTTTGAACCATAAGCTGTTGAAATAAAGCTGGAAATAGTAGTGTAGAGACTGCAGGCCCTGCAGTCTCTACACTACTATTTCCAGCTGCCTGCAGTCTCTACACTAATAACGACGCTACAAACGTCGCTAAGTCGTAAAATCGTAAACTTTCTTTAATAGATTTTGAACCATAAGCTGTTGAAATAAAGCTGGAAATAGTAGTGTAGAGACTGCAGGCCCTGCAGTCTCTACACTAATAACGACGCTACGAATGTCGTTAAGTCGAGAAATCGTAAACTTTCTGTAATAGATTTCCAGCTTTATTTCAACAGCTTATGGTTCAAAATCTATTAAAGAAAGTTTACGATTTTACGACTTAGCGACAGATTTTTATCGTTATTTAGTGTAGAGACAGTTAATCAGTCTAGTAAGTTCACATATTTTGATGGGCAACTACGGAACCCTACATTGTGCGTGGTCACATGCATATTTGGCCGGTTTTTTTAATGGAATTCTTTTTGCGCTTTGTTGGAATACCTTCAAATCGAGGTACAAAATGATACCTGCTTTATTTACCTTACCTACCACCTTGTCTTTGTACAGTCGTTGATCAGAATCGTCTTCCTAACCCTCCGGTATTTTAAGCCATTTTAATCACTATCCTCTGTGTTGTTGTTAAGTAGTTCTATGTGACAAAAGTCAGTCTACGCCTAAACCTAAATAGTAGTGATTACACAAACATTTGTATAACGTTTGACGTAAATCTGACTAATAATACCTCTGATGCCCGCGTGGATGTCGGTTATCGCAACTAAAACTATTTCACCCCCCCCCCCCCCCTTTCAACCTTTTTTTCGCATTAAAAAGTAGCCATGTTCTTTCTCAGGTTCTAGACCTGTATCTAGGGTTACCAACTTTTTTTTCGAGAAAAACAGTACCTATATTCAGGTTGGAGAAAGAAAATCAACAGTATTTCAATAAAATGAACAGTACCTACTTCAACTATTTTTTAATGTTATTTAAACACATTTTCTTGGTGCTTTTCGCACAACTTAGCAATTTAGTGTCATTTTTGAAGGCTTCATGCTTCACTACAAGTGAAATCAGAATTAAAGTTTAGAGGAGCCACCCTACCTGTGTCTAGACTATCTGAGATAGTCTAGACACAGGTAGGGTTGTCTAGATCTGTGTACCAAATTTCATTTAAATCGGTTCAGTAGTTTTGTCGTGAAATCGCGACAGATAGACAGACAGAGTTACTTTCGCATTTATAATATTAGTTAAAATAATATTAATGATTTCAATCATATTATTGGGTAGGCTGCAAACAAATTCAAAAGTTAGAAGGTATGGAGTGTACAGTGCCATCTGTTGCCGAATAGCAGAACTTGCTGATTTCAATCAAACATCACACTACGAAGTCTGGCGAAGTGAAATCACGGCGAAGTCGATCAAAAAACAAGATGGCTGCTATTCGCGCTGGTTAGAACGTTAGAAGTATTTATACAATTTAATTTTTCGATAGAAAATAGCGTTTTATTACTGATGTTGTGTGTGTTTGTATGTTGGAAACTCTTTACTATCCAAACGCGCTAGAGGCCTTATAAATGAAATGTCATAATGGTTGTCTGTCATAATTATTAAAATGTATTATACGAAATATCAAGATTTATTATAGTATTGGTATGATAATTTAAAGAAAATAGAACTGAAAAAAAAAACTTATTTTTTGAACGCATCGTTATAGCTGTCACATTTATGTCAGTTTGTCATCCTGTGAGTTGTCAAATTACGTGGCTTTCACGTAGGGAAAACAAGCGTATGTTCGCTTGTGATTAAAAGAAAAACATATTTTAGCAAATTACTATCAATTATACAAAATGAAAAGTTCGTGGAGATCACTTAGTTTCGCCTTTCTAATAGTGGCAGCGTTATTGAACACGGCCAACTGTTATACCATCACCGTCGATGCTCATGCGGAGGAGTGCTTTTTCGAAAATGTTGAAGCAGATACTAAAATGGGTGAGCATCTCTTATTATAATACCCGTGACCAAGAAACAATGCGCAACTTATTGAGGTCGTTCCACTTATGTACTGTAACTGTACCCTGGTCGGCTCATTTCACCCGATACGGATGTTTTTTTTCTAATAAGAAAGCCGATTTCACGCCGGTGATAAAACGATGTTGCACTAACGTCAAGTGGTGATAACACAGTTATCTTTCACCGTATTGCCTATCTGTACAAAACACTTCAACATCTTATTTTTTTGTGAGCGTTTATAAAACCTGTAAGCGCAGTTCTGACTACTTCTGCCATACATTCTCTGCTTTGAATTTTTAATAAGTGATTCCATGTGACTGTATGGTATAACTTGAAACTATAAACAATGAAACTCAAAGTAAGTCATAATACTCAATAGTGATCACAAACAAATTATGTATTATTTAAATTTAGATGTAGTATTAACAATCAACAAACTTCACTCTTGTAGAATCTTTCTATGACTCGGCTCAATTTTAATTCCTTTCTGTCCATCTTTCCAGGTCTGACATTTGAGATAGCAGAGGGTGGCTTCTTAGACATAGATGTAACAATAACGGGTCCAGATGGTGCCGTGATATACAAGGGAGAACGGGAGTCCTCGGGAATGTACACATTCTCTGCCCCTACCTCAGGACGGTACACTTACTGCTTCAGCAATAAGATGTCTACTATGACACCTAAGGCAAGTATTTAACAAACATGGTGTAGTTCTTGAAAACCAATAAAGTTTGAAGGCTCATTTTATGCAGTATAATATCTTCTCTATTATCCTATTCAAACATATTTTTTTTGTATTTTAAACTGTTTCACTGCTGAACAAATCTCACTACTACATTCTTCCACAAATCCAATAAAATGAGTTGTGGCTATTTATAATATAATAATATAATAATATTCCACAACTATCACACAACGCCATCTAGTCCCAAGCTAAGCAGAGCTTGTGTTATGGGTACTAGACAACTGATAAACATACTTATATATTTCTAAATACATACATATTATAGATAAATTACACCCAGACACAGAACAAATGATCGTGCTCATCACACAAACATTTGTCCTGGGTGGGAATCGAACCCACGACCTCCGGCATAGCAGTTAGGGTCACTAACCACTAGACCAACAGGCCAGTCAGCATTTAAAACTGTGTGAATAGCAGTATTACTTTGTATCACTTGAACCTGTTTGAACAGATAGTGGCTGGCCTATTACACTTGTTATTGTAATAATTATCCAATATTTACTTCAATATCACAATTTATTAAACAATTGAGGCTTTGAAGCAACCCGTTGGGGCTGCGGGTTGTTTGAAAGAGATCCCGCTGCCTCGGTACAAGGGCTAAGAAGGAACATGGGTGGTTTTTAGTCAGAAGTCTGACACTCCCTTCCGCTCTACCCGGCGGGAGGGGTTATTTGTAGATTTCCCAGCCCCAAAAAAAAAAGGGGCTTTGAGATAAGAATTCTATGAACAATAATCTCCATTATGTGCAAACCAGTCTAATGAAAGAATATCAAGTATCACTGATGCATTAATAGCAGAAATTGTTTATTATCTTACTTAAACTAATTACTGTTTCTCCTTTCAGGTTGTGATGTTCAACTTGGAGATAGGTGCAGCTCCTCAGGCCCAGACCGGCACCAAAGACGAGGAGGTGAACCATAATAAACTGGAGGACATGATCAAAGAGCTGGCCACCACACTCAAAACTGTCAAACATGAACAGGAATACATGCAGGTATGATTAAAATATAGAAAAAAAACTAGTAAATACTTCTAGAAAAGCTGGAGAATGCAAATCAGCAAGCATACTAAGTGATGTCTTTACACTAGTTGGAGCAGTGTCCTTTGCATCATAATTGATTGCTGCGGGTTGTTTGAAAGAGATACTGTGGCCCCGGAACACAAAGAGGGAACAGAAAAAGTAGAAGTCTGTCACTCTCTTCCGCTTCACCCAGTGCGGAAGAAGTCATTTAATGTTTTCCCACTCACAAAAAAAAACCCGAAAGGTGCTGCTCGCAAAACCCACGTGACCGGAAAAGGACCGCTAATCTAACTTTTTCTTGTTCTGTGGGCACTAGTGGGCAGTAAGGTCTAACGACCTAATATGGTCTAATCTAACTAAATGTTGCTCTCACATAAAGAGGCCTATGTCCAACAATGAACTGCCGATGAGCACTAATTTCTAAACATTATTTATTATTTTCCAGGTACGCGACCGCATCCATCGCGCGATCAACGAAAGCACGAACTCTCGAGTGGTGATGTGGTCTATCTTCGAAGCTTCCGTCCTTCTCATCATGACCCTCGGGCAGGTTTACTACCTTAAAAGGTTCTTCGAAGTCCAACGTGTTGTGTAATAGTGCCGAATTAATTTACTACTCTACCTGTGAATTTCTGCAGACCAAGGAAATTTGTAGGTGCAGTCGAATATGGGATATATTTCTTTCTAAGATAATTTACCTAATAGATATAAAGTAAGTACTTATTGTGAATTACACTTACTGAGAAATATATCCTATCTTTTTTATAAATATCTCGCCCCCATACAGCTTTATATTTCATTCATCACAAAGTGAAGAACTTCACCTGTACAAATAATACATTGTCATATTTTGTTCGAATGCCACTTTAAATGATGGAATGGATGGTACTGTCTGTGTTGAAACTCCTGGTCGCAATGAACTTGGTGAAGAGTTTACGTCAGGGACTGATTAATGTAAATGTACAAAAATGAACTCTGCACATGAAACAGTTATTATAGGCTGAATAATCCTATAATACAGGTTAAACTTTTACTTTAGGGTTTTTCACCTAAACCTATCAAATTCTCCAGTTAAAAATCCTATACGAGTAATTCTTTTGGTCCCTGGTCTAACCAAAATGAAATTAAAACAAAAGCCATCGAAAGATTTACTCTGACGTGACAAAAGAGAACGTGACTAAGCGCTCACGACTTACGCTCAAAAGACTGGCGCAGACTATACATATAATGTAATTTCATATATATAAATGTTCATTTCACATAACATTCGTGTTCTCACGACGTTCGTCGAGTTCTATAAATAAAGTAGATATGGGAGCGAGACAGAGTGAATTCTTCGCGATCTGAAGTGTGGATGGGTCAGTGTGCAGATGTATGTAGGATGTTTGATGACTAAATAAATTAATATTGTTTGTAATATTGTGTTTTATTCGGTCAGCATCGATCAGATCTAATTTTAGACAAATCTTCTCTAACTCTATATAAATAACGTTCTTGTGGCACAATGTTAGTTACCATACTCCTCGGAAACAGCTCGACCGATTTTTTTATGATGTGTGTGTATTTTCTGTAGGTTAGGAATAGGTCGTCGTAAAGTACTTTTAGATAAAAAAAGGTGGAATGCAACACATGCAGGGCACAGCTAGTATATTTATATAATGTCACTTTTAAGTGTACCCGCGATTTTGAGACTGTCCCACTTATTCAAAATTTTATAGCAAGATAAATCATAGGCATATGGTTTAATTTATAGAATAAAAAAGTAAATTAAGTATTCATTAAATTCATCTGAAATTCGGGTAGTTTAGTTTAGTTTAACGGGGCTTTTATCCGCACTTAGCCTCTTGATTGGGCCATTGTGCGTGATGTTTTAGTAATACCTACTCCAACCAACATAGGTCTTCCCAGAATTGCAGCAGCCTTCCCAGACTGCTGCAGGCTTCCGGGAGAGTTAATGGGGATCGTAGAGTTTGTGCCCGGTGATCTGCTACGCTCCTGCACTCTAGGAGTACATGCCGTGGCGTTTCTTCCGCTTCCATGCATCCTCTGCACAGTGGGCTGTCTGTTACACCTATGTTGTGTAGATGTTTGTCCACAACAAGCTCTTAATAATCTATAGAAAGCCAGCGAATGCAGTCGCTGTGGCCGAAATCGGCTAGATGGCATCATCATTATCATTTCTAAATAAGGAACAGTGACCCGTTAAAATTCCTATGATTTTACGGAGTTTGTCCCTTTTAAGTTTGATGAGATTGCGAGTAAACTTCATTGATGCCTCCGGAACTGCATCTTTTGTTTGCCTGCATCCTTCACTGTTTCTCCATTCGGTGAGGTGTTTTTCTGTGGTTTTTGAACGCAGCCATGTTTTTATTTGGGCCTGAGGTATGGGCAGTAGTGGTTCCGGTCCAAATACTGTATTGCTTGAGCCTCTCTTGGCCAGCTCATCTGCTGCGTCGTTACCCAGCGAGTTGCTATGTCCTTTTATCCATTGCAGGGTTACATTATTTGTGGTTGCAATGGATTGGAGTGCATTGTGGCATTCCAGTATTAGGACAGAGGTAATTGTGTTGTTTTTTAGGGCTTGAAGCACCGATGCACTGTCTGAGATGATCTTTATTTTAAAATCACTGACGTCTCTGGCTGCAACTGCTTGTGCCGCTCTGGTGATACCGATACATTCGGCTTGGAAGATTGTGTTTAATTTATCTAGGGTATTTGCAGTGGCGTGCGCTCTATTAAGGCTCTTAGGCTTAGCCTACCTTACCAACTGAGCATTTCTTCTATCTAATCCATGTAATAAAATAACACCATGTACAAAATTATAATAAAAAAGTTCAAACTCCTGTTAAAATACTCAGAGCAATTTTTCGCGTACGAATCTTATATTTACAGGCTTGCTTAGGCTAGCATTCGAGTAGCCTAAAACCCATTCATAATTTTACGCACACAGCGTCACATCGGTGAATGATCGGTGCATATTTTCGTGTATATGAACCGCACACATGCATGTCAACTCCTGCGGGTGGAGCTGGCCTGTGATTGGCTGCAACAACACAAGGCTACGATTGGATGCGTCATGCGGCCATCTTTAGCCCGCGAACTCCGGCGCGAAGTTCAAATTTTCTTTTTTTTAACGTTTTTTGCAATTTGCAGGCCAGTGCTAGCTTGAATACTGATTAAATACGTCTTACAGCCGCGAATCATATTTTATTAATCAACATACAACCTAGCACTGGCCTGCAAATTGCAAAAATGTAAGGAAATTAAGAAATTTGAATTTCGCGCGTTTGCGGTCTTCGCTCTTCCGTCCACAGATAGAGTGCAGCACTGACAACACATTTCATTGATTGATTTCGTACCTCTAATCCTGCAAATTTTTGTTGACCGCTGTTGTGAATGTGAACAAACTCGATATGAAAATGATGCAATTTTATTTGGTAGTATTTTTCTATCGGCAAATTAGAAATTATATTTTACGTTGTTGTGACAAGCAATATAAAGCGCGATTTGTTTTGAAACCGAAAACGTACAGATATTGTCAGTTATTAGATACCATTATTAACAGTAGTGTAAATATTAGCTTTGTTGTGTATTATTTGTTTATTCCATAACAAATAATAACGAAGTGAAGTGTGAGTGTGAGTTAGTTGTGAAGTTTGTGTTGATAATGTGTGTTTGCTAGATGATGATAATGTGTGTGGTAATAAGTTTTCTCAATTATCGTATAAGTAATGTTATGGTGCAAGTTGTATCTAAAGGTAGATGTGTGAAGGCCGCTTCGGATAATTATTATCTTGCAAGTGACGTGTTTTGTACTTTTGTAACTATCACCCACCCACTCACTTGGATGAGTTTTTTGAGGTGGCCGAATCTTTCTTCTATTTGCATCGATAAAAAATCATGAGTTGAACCTTGAATAATGTGGTGAGTTTTTGAATTGTATTTAGGTATAACTTTTACAGGCTTATTTTCAAATGTTATAAATGTGACCATTTTTTTTTTGCTGTCAATATTTCGTGGCCTACCCACCGTGGCGGACCACTGCACGCCACTGGGTATTTGATATTGAAATGTTTAGATCATTCGAGAAGACGCCGGCTCCAGTACCGTGTGAGGTCTTGGAGCCGTCCGTATATATCCTAACTTAATTGATGCCAGAGCTATCTACTGCTTCTGCAGTGAGTTGGATGTCGTAACTTCTATCGAACACATGGTGGCATGAAGTTTTATCCATGGGCGCCTCAAGGAGTGGTATTTCCTTCAGGATCCCATGCAAAACTTTTGAGTGTGTTGTTTCTGTATTTACTTTCCATAGTCCGTTTGATCTTAGTCTTAAAGCGGTTGCCTGAGCTTCCTCCTGTATGACCAGATCCAGAGGTCTTAAATTTAGAAGATACTCTAACGCTGCTGATGGAGTTGTTCTCATGCATCCAGTAGCTGCTACACTAGCTAGGCGTTGCAGACTCTGGAGTTTCGTTTTCACCGTGGTCAGCTGAGTTCTGGGCCACCATACAACTGATCCGTAGGTAATAGAAGGTCTGATGACTGATGTGTATAGCCAGAGTGTGATCTTTGGGTTAAGACCCCATCTCTTACCAACTAGTCTTCTACACTGATTAAAAGCTATACAGGCCTTCTTTGTTTTAGCCTCTAGGTGACTCGCCCAGTTCAATTTGTTATCAAGAATTATGCCCAGATATTTCACTTGCGTTGATAGGGAGAGTCTTGTGTTGAAAAGCTTTGGTAGTTGTAATTCTGGTAACTTCCTTTTGTTGGTAAAAGGATAAGTTCTGTTTTCTTGGGGTTTACTGAAAGTTCGTGTTCTTCACACCATTCCTCTACAATCTGCAGAGCAGAGCGCATCACTTTGCATAGCATATCTTCAGCATTCCCGTTTATCAGTATAGCAAGGTCGTCTGCATAACCAATAGTAGTGTATCCTCTGTCATTTAGTTTCTTTATGAGGCTGTCCACTACTATGTTCCAGAGAAGTGGAGATAGAACGCCTCCTTGGGGGCATCCTCTTACTACCTTGGCTCTTGTGGTAGTATTTCCCACTATCTGAACCGCCCTTTTGCTGACCAGTTCAGTGATCCAGTTTCTTATTACTGGTTTTACACTAAATTTTTGCAGGGCGTGGTTAATGCTGTTGTGTATTGTTTTATCAAAAGCTCCTTCGATGTCTATGAAGGCAGCAAGTGTTGAGTTTTTATTGGTTATAGCCGTTTCTATTTTGTGCACTACCATGTGTAATGCCGACTCTGTTGATCTGCCTTTCCTGTACGCATGTTGTTGGGGATGCAGTGGTTTGCTTTTTAAAGCTCCATCCCGTAAGTGTCGATCTACCAGTCTTTCCAGTGTTTTCAGAAGAAAAGATGTTAGACTGATGGGCCTGAAAGATTTGGCTTGTGTGTAGTCCTCTTTTCCTGGTTTAGGTAGGAAGACTACTTTTGCCTCTCTCCAAAGTGTGGGGATATATTTGAAAGCTATACAGGCCCGGTAGATTGGTATTAGGTGCTTGGTTACCTGTTTTAGTTGCCATTGTAGTAGGGCCGGGAATATTCCGTCCAGCCCTGCGGATTTGAAAGGCTTGAAATTCGGGTAAAATACGTTTAATTAATTAATTTAAGCGTATTTCAAATATTCAGAATAACTGTTTTTGGCATGTCCCACCCCTTGCCAACATTGAATTGACCGAAATTACTAAAATACTACTAAGAATACATTTAAAAGTTTTGGTGTGTTCATAGTGTATGTCTTTGTCGTCACATAAATTAAATTTATACAATTTAAACTCTATTAAAACAGGCCAAAACACGTTTTTAAAAAATGTTCTAAATTTAAACCGGTCGGACTTAATAACAAAAAACTACGAATATTCAATCAAAATGATTTATTGACATAACATTTCAAGTACTTACGAAATAATTCTGGAATATATTTTTTTACTCCACAATATGCACCCAGTGCTAAGATTTTTTAATGGAAAATATGATTTCTGCATATCATCTAAAAGATCCTAAAACTTCAAAAATAATATTCAAAATCTTACATCTGGATCTTTTTGAAAAAAAAAACACATTATATTCGTTATTTTGAGATTCACACTTGGTTAAGACATGGCCTAAGTATGTTAAATGAGATTTTTCCTGAACCATAACCAATGCATGCTGTAACAGGTTTTAATTGACAAATGGCGTCACAGAGACTGTCAACTGTCAATTAATAAAAACATCAACTTATTGGCGTTGCCGCAGTCGACTGAAAAAAGGTAACAACTGACCATTAGTCCTGGATTTTTCTGAGTTTCTATTAAAGGAGGTATTTTGCCCGCTCATCCAAAATATGACAGCGAGTATGGCCTCTTTGGAGGCTTATTTCACAATATCTTCCTACGAGTAGATGTCAAGCCTGCCAGTAACGAGTGCTGGGACGACGGCGCCGGCCGGCAGTCGTTGTAGTGAGGGAGTGGCAGCCGGCAGCTCTAGCAGTACGTTGGCACCGCAGGCGCTGAATAACCGGCTGCTGCACTGTTGAGCGAATATAGACCTTGTTAATGGAACGTTAGGGTAATTTTACAATGGTCATAGGTGAGGCAGGTATGGGTGGAAGCTATCACTAACGAGATATTACAATAGATAATTGTTATTTCATCACATTGTAAATCTGTATATTAAGTAGTAGTCTTCTACAAGATAATGTACCTCTCTAAAAAAGCTGTTTTTCTGATCCAATAGCAAGATTCCAATCCGAAAACTTGGAAGTTAATTGAAGGTTATTTTTTCATTCAGGATAGGCCAAAAATCGACACTTTCAATATCAAAAATGATATAATAAAATAAAAAACCCAAAAATGTCTGCAGTGTTTCTGTGACTTCCTAGCGTTTTGTGATCTATTTACTAACACAAATTGTATATAAGTCTGTAATGTATATATCTATGGGCGAAAGATGCCTGACAATAAAATGTTATGTTATGTAGCTGGTGAATTTAACCGTCGATAACATACCTGGCTCCCCAACATGGTGGCATAAGGCATGTCCCGGTCGGCGTGCAGCTCGAGCGTCGCGCGCGCGTACTCCGGGCGCGCGTCCAGCTGCGCGGCGTGCGCGAGCCGCGCGCGCAGGCGTGCCCAGCCGCCGCGCACGCCGCACGACACGCGCATGGCGCGGACCACGAACAGCAGAGCGCACACGTAGGCCGATACCGGGTTACCTTGTGGTTTATAAAATACATTTTTAAATATAAAATAAATTATCATCATGATTCTCCCGCCCAATTAGGTTGGGGTCGAACCAACATGTCTTCTTCAGTCACATATTTCTCGTCACACAGTCCCTCCATCGCTACACCTAAATCAAAATTAAACACAAAAAAAATTGTTGAGAAACTCCACTATCAGCATAACATCTCCAACTATAGAAATATTTTCAAAACATCAAGTTACCACCGGATCTCAACTTTAGGGAGTGGAGCAGACACATCACAGTCTTACTTGAACAGTTTTGTCAACCAAACCAAAACATTTATATTGCTGTTGTACAGCAGACCCTGTGTAAATAAACAGTCCTGTTATAGTATGTAACCAATTTTTTTACTAACTTAAAATCTCATGAATCGCTATTTATTGGTGTACTATTTCAAGAGATTGTTCATTTCCAATCTAAAGGATTGTCCTACCATCATACCTGGTAAAGCGAAGATGTATTTCGTCTTGCCCTCAAACTCGCAGGTAGCGAAAGTGCACGGTTTGCCTGGCTTCATGCGGACGCGTCCATAGTGCAGGGTCGCGTTGAAGTCCTGTAATCAAAGTCATTATTTATTTATTTATTCATTAGCACATACATTTGTTTAAACAGATAAGACCCAAGCTAACAAAAGTAGTCATACATTGCTAATAGTCCAGTCCCAAGTAACGGGTCTGGGTAGAAACACAAGTTACACAGTGGACAACACACAGTGTTACCCTCTGGAATTCCGCCAAAGAACAAGAAAATATGTCCAAACGCCGAGACATACCTACTATTTAGTGTTCTCATTGCACGAATCACAGGTGCATACCTACTTTAATAAGTTGTTGTTGTTGTGTTGTACGCGTTGCCGGAACTCTAAAACTCTAACACCTTCCCTCGGTCCTAACCGTAGCCTCCTGTAGCGTAGTGGTGTGACCGTTGGACTGCCAAGTCTGATTTTTTGGATTCATGTGCGAATTTTTTTTATAGACGTTGCCCCACGCTAGGAATTTCTCCTGTATCGTGGGTGCGATTACAAATATTTAAACTCACATAGACAAACACCCAGACCCGAATCAACTACCTATCTATAGGTCATACAAATATTTGTTCCGTGCAGAGATCGAACCCGCGACACGCAGCGCAGCATTCCAATCGCGCAGCCACTGCACCAACTGCGCCGTCAAATTGTAAAATTACCACTTGCTTCGGTAAAGGAAAACATCGTGAGGAAATGAGAGATATTTTTTGACGGTACGTAAGCCAAGTTAGAGGGCCCATGGGCGGCATAAAACTCTAACAAACACTAGGTTAGGCGCTAAACACACGATAAAGAAGAGGACCTTTTTTTTTTTTTTTTTTGGTGGGTGGAAAATCATCGAATGACCCCCCCCCGCTCTTGGGCAGAGCGAAGGGGAGTGTCAGACTTCTACTGAGTAAAAACCGAACCCATGTTCCTTCTTTGCCCTTGTGCCGAGGCCACGTCATCTAGTACTAAAATCCGCGGCCCCGACGGGCGTCGGCCCTTGCGGGCCCCTCCTTGCTGACATCTCTTTGAGGCGCGCGTGGAACACGAACGCGCCGCCGACACGGTCTGTTGCCGTCATGACGACGGCCGGACGGCGAGCTAGCCCATTACTCACCGTCCCCAGGCCCGCGTCTACGGTGGCCGGAGGTCATCGCGTGGCCTCCGACGCCCGGAGCGCCTTCCGCGCCTTCCGCGGCGGCTGGGACGTTGAGAGGTTCGCTCCCTCTCTCGTTCCGCCACCTCCTTCGCTAG
Source organism: Diarsia dahlii (assembly GCA_949775195.1). NCBI lineage: Eukaryota > Metazoa > Arthropoda > Insecta > Lepidoptera > Noctuidae > Diarsia > Diarsia dahlii. The sequence goes on from OX459210.1 coordinate 12,815,026, forward strand.
CATCACTGATTCGCAGAAGGAGGCGACGGCGTCCCATTCCTCCTCGCCCCGGACCATGGCTTGCACCAGGGCCGGACGCGAGAGGTCGCCGCCGCCGATCGCCGCTACGAGAACACGGCGGGGCTCTGCCCAAGCAGGGCACACCTCCACAGTGTGCTCCACCGTGTCCTCCGGTCGATCCTCGCAGTGGAAGCATCCGGGCGTTTCCTCCCGCCTGATTCGGTGCAGGTACCTCCCGAAACATCCGTGTCCGGTGAGGACCTGCGTCAGACGGAAGGTGAGGGCGCCGTGGCTCCTCTCTAGCCACTCCTCAAAGAGGGGACTTACCGCCACTATCGTGGCGTGCCCTGCACGGGGTTGCGACAGTCGCTGTCTCCATGCCGCCATGAGATCGCACCGGAGGTCTGTCCGCCGCGCAGCAATGTGCCGCGGCAGCAGAGTGAAAGAAGAGGACCTTGCATCTTGGATGCATTATCCTAAACAGATAAAATCAAACATGCACAAAACCAAAATAAACTTTTTTTTTCATTTGATGATTCTTTGGACACCACTATCTCTGGCGGAGTGTCACTCTATGCCTCTATGGTCCCTTGAGCAGCACAGGTTTGAGCAGCAGGGCTATTGCGTATCTTTTAATGACAGTGGCTAACGTAAAGTGTCCATAGATTAGCTGTAAATTGGTTATGGTTTGGTACATTTTTTTCTTAAAAACTCACCATTTGACAGTTATTTAAGAGCGCCGCGGCTATGCCTGCCACTATCTCTGGCGGAGTGTCACTCTATGCCTCTATGGTCCCTTACCTTGAGCAGCACAGGTTTGAGCAAATCCTTCTCGCCCATAGACACGCCGCCGGTACACACCAACACGTCAGCTAACTTGAGCGCCGCGGCTATGCCTGCCACTATCTCTGGCGGAGTGTTACTCTATGGTCTATGATCCCTTACCTTGAGCAGCACAGGTTTGAGCAGGTCCTTCTCGCCCATAGACACGCCGCCGGTACACACCAACACGTCAGCTAACTTGAGCGCCGCGGCTATGCCTGCCACAGTGCCACTATCTCTGGCGGAGTGTCACTCTATGCCTCTATGGTCCCTTACCTTGAGCAGCACAGGTTTGAGCAAATCCTTCTCGCCCATAGACACGCCGCCGGTACAAACCAACACGTCAGCTAACTTGAGCGCCGCGGCTATGCCTGCCACTATCTCTGGCGGAGTGTTACTCTATGGTCTATGATCCCTTACCTTGAGCAGCACAGGTTTGAGCAGGTCCTTCTCGCCCATAGACACGCCGCCGGTACACACCAACACGTCAGCTAACTTGAGCGCCGCGGCTATGCCTGCCACTATCTCTGGCGGAGTGTCACTCTATGCCTCTATGGTCCCTTACCTTGAGCAGCACAGGTTTGAGCAAATCCTTCTCGCCCATAGACACGCCGCCGGTACACACCAACACATCAGCTAACTTGAGCGCCGCGGCTATGCCTGCCACTATCTCTGGCGGAGTGTCCCGAGCTATGCCGCAGTCTATACTGTCGTAACCGTGCTCTCTGGAAAAATAAAAACATAACATCAGGCCTGGTGTCCAATGAAACATAAACTTTGCTAACCCCAAACAGGAGTAAAGTTGATGTTCGTTGCAACAGGAGGCCTACCTATCGATAATGTCCTGAAATCCCCCCCCCCCCCCCCCCTAACAACACATTCCGACCAGGAAAGGGAGTTGAACCCAGGCCTCATGATCAATATTCACGTTCGAGACTTCGAGAACACAAGTAGAAATAGCAATAAAATACTTATATTTATTATTTTCATCTTGATCTACCAATCTACACATGCAATCTCAAAATAGAATCTTACTTATATCAACAACTCTCCCCTTTATCTGTCAATCGTAACGAATACTTGGCACACAACGTAATTACGTAAAACTTTAATGAACACTAATCTTAAATGGGCGATATAAAATCGTAGAGTCGTAAAATTATCAGTATTGTTGTGGGTTTGCAGTCAATAAATATTAACTACGTAGACGATTCATAAACAGCCCGTTTTTTTTGTCGACACTTTGTAAGGCAAAGGCACCATTATAGGTCTGAAATTGTCAACTCGTAGTGATCCATCATCCATCTATGAATGCGAAGGGGTAGGTATTAGTCCTGTGTACAAGTATCTATATAAATAAAGAGAGAAGTCCTGACTGACTGACTCATCAACGCCCAGCCCAAACCCTTGGACCTAGAAAGCTGAAATTTTGCACAGAGGTTCCCTTTATAATGTAGACAAGGAATAAAGAAGGTATTTTTCGAAATTCAACCCCTAAGGGAGTTAAATAGGGGATGAAAGTTTGTATGGAAAATCGAAATTTTTGTAGTTAAACCGACATCCACGCGGGCGAAGCCGTGGGCAAAAGCTAGTTAATAATAAAAAGGCTACGGAATCAAGGGGGACAAGTCCAAGTCCAGGTGGTGTTGTTGAATTATGGTGATTTTTATTTTTTATTTTATTTATTTGGGACAAAAAACAGTTACACATTACAATATTAATATTAAGTTTAGAAAAAAATAGTAAACAAATGCATAACCCACAGTATTGTCCACGGAATCATATCGGTTTTTAAGAAATAAGGAAACGGACGTATACAGAAGGGACAGTAAGAGAATAAAACCTGAAAGATCACACTAATCCACAATCTTACATAAAAAAGAAGCAGTCCAGCCAGTAATTCGATTGCCATTTTTTAAAATTGGGTCTGATTATGCGCAAAAATATCAACGTTTATAAAATGTGAGTTGTACGTTTCTAGTAATCGGCGGAGAGGAGCTCGCCCGCCAGCGTTTGTTCTACACTTCTCTGTGTAGAACAAGCGCGGAAATAGTGATGATAGTATTTGGAATAAAATATCAGTTCTTACTTGAGTAACACCCTAAGCATGGTCCTGTTGGAGTCTCGTATATGAGCAGGCTTAAGCTTGACCTCCGAAGGTTCTTGTAGCTCGTTGCCAGTGGACAGTAGCGCCACTTTGGGAGGCGCCCGAACGGTAACATTTTGATATCCAGCGCCGGCCAGTATTCCGATTTTAGCCGAGTCTAGTAGGTGACCTGCAAAAATGAACCAAAATAATATAAGACAGTTTGTCAAAGTCTTCGATCATGGTTTGCTAGTTTAAAGGTCTGGTCAAGTATCCATACACATAAAGCCAGGACGATCATCACGGACGGAAACAAAAAAAATCATAGAAGTCACTGGTTTGAAAAGTCTTAATAAATTGAGCGTGCGAGGAGCTCGTGATTAAGTAACAACAGCCGCTTGGAGTCGATCTTCAGGTTAAGCAGCGCTTGCTTAGGTCGGTCTGTAGATGGGTGATCACCTATTACATACCGAGTTTTCTCCGTGTTTCGAAAGTCTGACAACCAGCCTTACCACGGGGTATCGTACTAAACAGTACTCACTGCGTTGTGGAGGTCAGATTTATATAGTCCTCCTTACCGATTTCGGTAACATCGACCCCTATAAGCTATTTCCTAGCGTGTGCCCTTATATGGCTGGCCAGACCGAATTTACTTTTAAATACCCGATCACATCTAAAGCAGTAGAGTTGACCGGCTGAGTTGTAGGTATAGGTGTAGGAGGGCTTAGGTCTCTCTTTACGTATTTGGCGCTTTTCTTTCAGTGTTTCGATTCGCTGTTTTTCGAAAGATTTTGTTTTTGTAAATAGTAGAGCGCCAAGACGACCTATGCAGAGCGAGCCTCTCCCAACCAGTTGGATCAATAGCGCAAGCGTTAAGATGCCTCTTGAGCACATCCTTATAGCGGAGATGTTGACCGCCATGCTTTCGTTTGCCCTCATCAAATCATGTCATCTCCGAGTAGAAGACCACTTTGGGCAAACGGTGATGTTTCATGCGAAGGACGTGCCCACACCATCTGAGTTGGCGTTGCATCAGTAGTGCTTCTATGCCAAACATATCGGACCGTTGCAGAACCTCAGTATTAGGAACACGGTCCTGCCACTTAATGGCTAGGATGGATCACAGACACCTTAGGTGAAATGTGTCTAGTTTTCTAATGTCTGTTTTATATAAACACCATGTCTCTGCGCCATAAAGAAGGACAGGTATGATTAATGCCTTGTAGACACTAATCTTCGTCTCTAGCTTCAGGTCATGTGATTTCCAGACACGGTCATTAAGTCGTCCAAAGTTAGCAGCAGATATAGCAGGTCAGATTTAGTAATTCCATGTCAAATGATATTCAGCTGAATCCGGCAAGACGGGAAGCCGACCCCAACACAGTTGAAAAAGACTGATAAATAAATTGACCGTGCTGTTGAATTGTGAACTTTAGGCACTCTGTGCTGAACGTTTGAAATCCAGCAACGAACTCAATGCCCCTTTTACAAATATTGAACAAGACCAACCTTTATCCACCAGCACAGTCCCCATAGCGATATCGAAGCCAACGTTCCTGACATCTTGCTGCGGCTCCGGCGCCTTCAGGATCTCTACTTCCAGCTCAGTAATCCCATCATCAGACGCCGATACAAGTCTAGTGTCCTCGACCTAGGAATGAAATTTTTAATCAGGCAAAGAAATTGAAACCAGATATTACTTTTGCCCGTTTACCCGATTGTATTTTTTCAACCTTTGAGGAATCCTCCTACAATCATATGATTGACACCTTTTTGCACAAAGCCCATAATTTGGTCGACAAAAATCTGTATATCTAAATAAAAGTCTTTAACCTCTTGAAAATAAGGTGAAAAAAGCAGGTCGTTGATATTTAAATCACAAAAGTTGTACTAATACATATTCCGGTTATACTGAACCATTAGTTTTTTTTTTTATAATGCAACTTTTTGCTAGGAAACTTATTTTAAGTTTTACATTCCGTAGATATTATTACTACAAACTATCACACCTACGCCCGAATACTCGAACGTCACTCAATTTTAAGTAGCCCTCAAAACTCGTGCTATCTCTGTCACTCTGCGTTAAAGTAAAAAAGACAGCACGAGATTTAAGTGCAACTTAAAATTGAGTGCTGTTCGAGTATTCGGGAGCTACAATATCTGAAAGGTTTGGCAGAGATGACCCACCTTTTGACGGTTCATAAGTCCCATATTATGGGTCAATCAAAACCAGGACAAATTGTTCTGGAAACCTTTTTGGAATACTTGCCAAAAGATAGAACATGTCCCAGATAAATATAATCATCAACCATCTCCAGACGCTCATTTCCAAGTTCCAACCAGGCAACCATAGCCGAGACAGAGTTGTTCGGGATTCCGGAAATCATCTTGGTCTTGGACATATTCATTCTGACGCCAATTTGTAGGTAAACTTCAAACAAATCTGTTCTTTTATTCTCAACCTGTTGTCTCTCCCCTCTAGCTCAAAAGCTGGGGACGCCCTTGTATGTATTATTATTGTTATTATCTATATTGTTGTTATACTACCCACCTATTGTAGACTCTACCTATGCATGTAGGCGAAAGTAAATGAGTATAAACTTCAGGCGTGTCTACGATCTCAGCCGGGTCACTTACACTTGGCTTGGCTTTGTAGAACGAGCGCCAACTTATTTATGCACACGTGAAATGAAGCGAAACATGACAATATCTAAATTGACTTGTTTTAACACCTATGCGCTGAAGCGAGGTATCCACAGGAGGTATCGTAATTACTTTTGTACAAAAAAAAAACCCTCTCTCTTTAAGACGGTAGTTAAAGTAATAGAATTGCTCTCCGCATTGAGAGTTTGATGTGATGGTTGAACATTTTAAACGCATCCGGAACTGCATGTTTATCAGAAACTACGTATTTTTTGACGTTTCGGGCGGAATGCTGAATATGTGCAATATATAAATGTAAATATGTACTTACTTTAATTATGTACAACGTCTTTTATTAGCACCTAGATTGTGAAATGTGGACGTCATACACACTTGCATAATAATTAGAAAGATTGGTGTTAAAAACTCGCTTGAGTTTATGCGTGATACTGATACTTTATGTAATTAACAAGCATACATTATAAGAACACGCTGAAATATATTACCACTTGGAAGCGACATAAATACCTAAGAAACTGGCCAAGTGCAAGTCAGACTTGCACAAGAAGGGTTCCGTACCATGAGTCCATGACTTCATATAGGTTTTCCTGTAATCTATACGTGTTGAACTAATTTCTGTATTTTTTTCAGAATTTTAGACTTCAATTTCAGACAGACAGACACGCGAGTGATCCTAAGGAAAAACGGAACCCTACTACAGCTGGTAAATCCTTACATTAGTTCGACTACGTGTTTACTTCGTTCTTCTAAATTCTTGAGAATCAAGACATCTAAAAAGGGGGCACCTTGGGCCTTCTTGAGTTTTGTTCGCAATTTTGGGTTCGTTACCATGCGGACTCGAACAGAGACGAATCCCATTTTCCATGCTCCTATCTTTTTCCGTCGCTCAAAACCATCATTTGCTAGAGCGAGAGACAGTGCTGTAGTGGTGTCGACGAAGCGCTTGGCAGCACTGCAGCAGCTGTTTCTCACACTCTAGCCCTTTTAAACAATCTGTTCGGGTATCCCAATAATACGGAAGAACCTGGTAAAGACCGCGGCAATGTCTAGATGCGAGAGCCATAGGACCAAGTGTTGTCGCGAAGCCTGGGGAATGACCTATGCGCCACCAGCGGACGTCGTTCGGCTGATATGCTGGTACCTAATGACATTGGTACTATTTGGTACCTGCACAACGCAGTCAGCTCCCGCGGGCAGTGCAGCACCGGTGTTGATTCTGGCACACTGTCCCGAGCACAGAGGTGCGGTGGGGGCATCGCCGGCGGTCACTGCAGTGCGTACGCGCCGGACGCCGACACCGTCAATACTGAGGCAGGCGTATCCTGAGGACATATTGATGTTGAAAAACAATGGACTGTGAAGTTTAGCTTATAGATAGGGTCACGGGTGCGCCAAAGTTCACCTAAAATTTCAACTCCGATAATTGGAAATCCGAAAATGTTCTTCCTAACATTTTTCATCCTAACAATCGCAATTCCTAACTTCTCTGTCTCTAATGTTTTAATTCCGAAGCATTCAACTTCATAATGTCTGTAGCAATAAACATCTATTACACTATTATTTGTTTTCCTATATTTTCTCAACATAACCATCGTTTACACTATTATTCAAAGTCATATCTTTTTTTTGTTTATATTACTTTTTATTCATAATAATCAGTATTATAAAAAGTCCCATTAAAATAGGTGGACAAAATTTTAGAAATCATTCAGACCGCTAAAATAAGGACAATAGCAAAAAAAATATAAGAATAAGAAATAAAATACCTACTTTTATAGGATGAGTTTGTTCTAGAGTGCCGGCAATTTATTATTTTAAGTAAAAATAAAATCACTTTATATATAGTGTTTTTTTTTTGTTTAGATGTCTTTAGTTAGGCTTACTAAACGCTGTGTTAAAATTTGTCCACCTATTTTAATGGGACCTTATATGCAAAGATATCCATAGGTTAGGTTAGGTTAGAACTGTGACCAACTACGCGCGAGCCGAGCGAGCGTAGCGAGCGGTGCCGCGGCAGCGGCCGGCGAGCGCTACCTCGAAATTGGTCGAGAAATTTTTCTAAGTATTTTTTTCATAGTGCCCCCAAGACGACACTCTGACCTGAATTTCATTCATTTATTTTATTTCAAGACAAAAATCAGTGAAACGACCTTTAATCATTCTAAACAGTTGTATGAGTGAAAATATTATGGTAATTATGTTTAGGAATAAAAGCGTTAGGATAAAAAACAGTAGGAGTTTAAATATATTTACACTAATGATATTATGAATTCCAATTTTCGGAAACATGAGTGTTATGAACATCGTCGGTAGGACTACAAATAGTATGAATGAAAACTTTAGGATGAAAAATTTTAGGAAGAGTGATCATTCGGATTACAAATCGTTAGGAAGAACAATTTCGGATAAAGAACTTTAGGTGAGCCAATATGGACCCAGCTTATAGATAGGGTCACAGGTTGCAACACACGATAATATCGTAACCAGACCTACGAGGAAATGAATTTCATTGAGACTATCATCACCTCTTTAACTAACCAATTAATCGAATACAGTAGACGTGCAGAACTCACGTTAAAGAAAAACACAATTTCAAAATTTTTCAGCTCCAAATAACAATCTCACCTGATTTCACCAAAGGCTAAGGCAATGGCGGCGATTTGTCATCGAGCTAAGTGGCGTGCAATTGAACAGGCTTATGTCCAGCAGTAAACTGCTGTAGCCTGATGATGATGATGACCTATACTAGAACCCACATTTCCCTCGTTATTTTTAAGGAATAAAATGATAATTAATTTAAAAATTAGATACTGTCACTCCTTGACAATAATTTATCACCGGCATATATTTGCTTAGGTGTATTATCACTTTCGAAAACATGTGTGATAACAAAAAAACCGGCTACCGTGTTACATGCTTAAAAACGCATACTCATCATCGTTTCAGGGCCAAATAATTTAATGAAAACATCTTTCATGTACTTAGTATATAGTAGTTACCTACGGGCTACGCGGTAATATGTTACATAGGCACCAAGTAGCGGAACTAATTGTTTCAATGACAATTTATTGATGTATAGTTGTACGCAATCAAATGGTTTTGTACAGAGGTGATTTAAAAACCGACTGTCTCGTTGGTTTAGTGATCGCAAGCGCGACTGCTGACTCTTCTGACTTGACGCGACTGCTGACTCTGAGCATGAGGGACCTCATGCTGAGCAGTAGCAGTCCCGACTTTTCGGGGTCGGGGAAAATGTTATATGGAATTTCTCGGTACCAACTATGGAGTCTGGATTTGTGCACACCTGATGCATGGCAATATGCTCACTTCCTATTACATGGGACTTAAACAGACGAAATGTGGGTATTCTGCTATGTACAGGCGAGGTACAGGCCTAAAAATCCCCCCGCTCTTGGGCAGAGCGGAAGGGAGTGTCATACTTCTACTGACTAAAAACCAACCCATGTTCCTTCTTCGCCCTGGTGCCGAGGCCGCGTTATGCCATTTCGATAATCCGCAGCCCCGACAGGCAGGTACAGGCCTCTTGTAATGTTATAGGATTTTAAAATAAGACTGATGTATAAAACTTGAGTTCACGACCTATGACACGCCAATCGAGCCCTAGTTGTCTACGCCATTGTAAATCTTTTCACGTAAGTGGACATCTCATATCAATGCTATATCTACACACAGCTATAACATTATGGAAGTAATAATCATACCACTTGAAATTGAAATACTTATTGAATTCATACACATGCATATTGAGTTAAATCACTTGTTACTGTTAAAGTAAGTCCTTGATAAATTCTGATTGAACATGTATTTTGATAGATAGGTAAGTATATAAAAGATAAAAGGATTTAAAGATCAAACAATAGCATTATGTTTACCCCCATGTTGTGACAGCTGTTTATCTGTAATTAGCTAAAGTCTAGTCAACAAGTGCTTTTTTGATCAACTTTTTCAGCAGTCTCCGAAAATTATGATTGAGGTGTCATTCGATTCGGAATGGCATCCAGATGGTTTTTGAAAAAATTGAAGTTCCGCTTGCCAAAATTGCAAAAGTTATTAACAATTAACTAAAAAATTGAAAATGGGTTCAGTGTTTTGCAAATATCTCAAAACCTAATTAAAATTTTTCGAAAAAAGATTCAAAAAGAGGTGGAAATGTCCTAAGGAATGTTCTAACTTTCGGAATTGTAGGACCAATATTAATAACTTTCCCATCGGGTTGAAAATACACCCGAAAACTGGTACTCCGTCTTGCGCAAGCTACGCTCCATTCGGACCTTTCATGAATAATATTATTTAAACTTATTAAATATGAAAATTAAACGTTGAAAAAATTCAGGCGCCTGCAGAATGAATCAATAAACAATAATCCGAGGTTCAAAAGTTTTTATCGCGAATTTTCATTATGCTATCCATTAGTTAATTAACAGTTTTTTATAGCACGAACATTAACATAGCAAGTGCAATAATTGTTAAACTATTAATCTGAGATTTTTTTCCTTACGTGGAGCTATGTTTCAAAGGTCTTAGAATAGCCTCTCGTTGAAAAAATTAAAAAATGTTAATTTTGGTTTTTTTTATTAACAATTTACTGAGATGAAAAATTTCAAAGCTTCATTAGACATTCAATAGCTTGCTTCGTGGTGGTCGGGATCCCTGAGGACCATATTCCGACTTTGATGGAAGCCGAACGGCGACTGTCATTCTGTGCCGGGAGGGTCTATGTGATGTTCCAGACACCGAGTGGCAAGTTCGTCAATGTCCCTCAGGAATTCCCGGCAGAAGCTACCACATCGGGGGTAACACGGGTGGAGGAGTCAACTCCCTCCACGAGTTCCACGGAACGGCCTACGGACGTGCCTGCGGGAGCAGAGCCAGAGGCCCCAGCAGTCGTCGGTGTGGAAACCGTCCTTACGTCGGGTGGGGAGCTCGATGACGATATACTGTCATCGGCTTCTGACCTGGAGGAGGGCGGCTTCGACCCCGGCTTTCTGTTTGCTGGGCTGCGGCTCGAGGGTGACGAGGACGGATCGACCAGCAATGGCATCCCCTTCGCTAACCTGTAAAGTCCTGCAGGCAAACCTCCACCACAGTCAGACCGCAACGGCTCAGCTACGGAAGTGGCTGGAGGTTCAACACACGGCCATAGTCCTGATCCAGGAGCCGTGGATCAGGGCGGGGAAAATACAAGGACTCTCCAATCTTGGGGGTAAGCTTCTATTTAGCTCAGAACACGATAATTCGAGATCGTGTATCTACACAACGCGTAACATAAAAGCACAGCCACTTACGGATTTCTGTTGCAGGGATATCTCTGCAGCTAGGCTGCTATTACGGCGCGGGGACACGGAAGTAGAGGTGGCTTTCGTCTCGGCATACATGCCTGAGGCTGAGGAGCCACCCCCGCATGACCTCGCCCGCCTCGTAAGGCACTGTGAGTGCACTCGGCTCGAGGTGGTCATAGGGGCCGACGCAAACGCTCATCACCCTCTGTGGGGCATGAACACGCAGAACGAAAGAGGTAAGGCCTTAGTTGACTATTTGTTTACGACAAACCTAACCCTTCTAAATACAGGTTCCGAACCAACATTCGTCACCAGACGCAGTCAAACGATCATAGATCTAACTCTGGCATCGGAGGGCGTAGCGGCCATCGTATCCGGCTGGCAGGTCTCGAAAGAGGCCTCCTGCTCGGATCACAGGTGGATCCGCTTCGACATCCCGGTCTGTGTGACACCTACACTGCCACGCCGCAACCCACGCAATACTGATCGAGCAGCCTATACTCGCATCCTGGTAACCAAGCTTGCGCCAACAAAGCACTGGAAGACCCCTGACAACACGGGCCAGATCGAAGAGCAAGTAAGCTACCTGACGAAATCACTGGTAGATAGCTACCATGCATCCTGCCCAGAAACCACTCCGCCCACAACCCCAGGCAAGCAACCATGGTGGGGACCGGATCTGGAACGCAAGCGCAGGAAGGTAAGGGCAGCCCTTAACAGAGCTATGAACACCAGTGCTGACGAGGATTGGGACGTCTATAGGGCGGCCAAATCCAGCTACAAGAAATGCATCCGACGCAGAAGCTCTGGCGGCTGGAGGAAATTCTGCGGGAAAATAGAATCCTGCCAACAAGCAAACAGGGTAAGGAAAATACTGGCACAGCAGAATTCTGCCGGACCGGTAGTGCTCCGTAAACCTGACAACACGCTTACCACTACTCCAGAAGAGGCGATGCGCGTCCTTATTGAAGCTCACTTCCCAGGTTGCGTTTTCACACCCACAATTGACTGGACTGAGGTAAACCAAACTCCAACAGGTAACGACTGGAAATACGCTGACATGATGATCACGCTGGAGAAAGTCCAGTGGGCGATCGGGTGCTTCCATCCTTTCAAGGCGTCTGGTCCGGACGGGGTGTTTCCTGCACTACTTCAGTGGGGCGGGCTCTCCGTCGCGGAAAAACTGGTGCCTATTTTGCGGGCGTGCCTGGCCTTTCGGTATGTCCCGAAAGGATGGAGGGAAGTGAAAGTCATCTTTATCCCTAAGCCAGGTAAGAGTGACTATACTAACGCCAAATCCCACCGGCCAATCAGCCTGACCTCCTTTCTCCTGAAAACTATGGAGAAGATATGTGAGAGAGAGCTGAGGGATGGCGTCTTAAAAGCAACACCTCTTCACGCAAACCAACATGCATACAGCGCGGGTAAGTCCACTGAATCCGCTCTTCATCTGGTAGTCAGCCGGATAGAAGAAGCGATACATCAGAAGGGCACCTGCCTAGGTACTTTTATAGATATCGAAGGAGCCTTCGATAAAACAAACTTCTCCAGCATCAGCGCCGCCCTCTCCCGTCATGGTGTGGAACAGGTACTGACAGACTGGATTACTAATATGCTTAGCAAAAGAGTAGTCCGCCTTGGAGTGGAGCAGCAGATGGCAGTGATAGCCAAGGGCTGTCCCCAGGGAGGAGTGCTATCGCCCCTCCTCTGGAATCTGGTGATCAACGACCTCATCACGAAGCTCAATGCTAATCACTTTTATACTATTGGGTACGCTGACGATCTCGCCATCCTCATCTCGGGGAAGGTAACAGGGACAATCTGCAACCTTGCTCAGCAGGCGCTTCGCATAGTTGAACGTTGGTGTGCTGAGTTCGATCTCTCAGTGAACCCCACGAAAACTGAACTAGTCATGTTTACCCAAAAACGAACGCTAGGCCCTCATCGCCTACCTAAGCTATTCGATACAGAGCTCCAGGTAACCAATGAGGTCAAATACCTGGGAGTTATCCTGGACAGTAAGTTAAATTGGAGCAGTCATCTTGACAACAAGCTTAACAGGGCCTGCATCACCTTTTGGCAATGCAGGAGGATGATAGGTAAGAAGTGGGGCCTATCCCCCAAAATTATACTGTGGCTTTACTGTGCGGTAATCAGACCCATGATCACCTACGGGGCAGTGGTCTGGTGGCCCCGCACCAAATTAATAACAGCCATAAACAAGCTGCAACGTATGCAAAGGCTCGCCTGCATGACGATCACAGGCTGCATGAGGACAACTCCGACTGCAGCCCTCGAAGCCATACTGGGGCTTCCGCCGCTCCACCTGTTCATTCAGCAGGAAGCAACGATGACGGCGGTGCGCCTTAACACGCTACAACTCTGGGGTAAGAAGTACACGCAGCATACTGCGGCACTAGAGGGACTCCAAAGCGAATTTCCCCTGGTGAAAGCTGTTAATGATCGAGTACCCAAACAGTACGTATTCGACAAGAAGTACAAAATCCAACTCCATGAGGACCACCGCTGCGAGGGACTTAGCCCCGCAGAATTGCGGATCTTCACGGATGGATCCAAAACAGGTACTGGCACTGGAGCCGGAGTCTTCTCGGAGGATCTAAATATCCACATAGCCGTACCTTTGGGTGCCCACAACACTGTCTTTCAGGCAGAATGCATGGGCATCTCCCTGGCGGCATCAGCCATCTTGGCTCGGGAGGTAAAGGATCAATCCATCCGTATACTCTCTGACAGCATGGCGGTGCTGCTGGCATTAAGGAGCCACACGGTCAATTCCGGGCTAATATACGAGTGCCACCAACGCCTGAACCGGGTAGGTAACCTCAACAATATAACCATTCAATGGATTAAAGGACATAGCGACTCCCGAGGCAACGATGCAGCGGACGAGCTCGCTCGAAGAGGCTCAAGCATGGCGGCGGTGGGACCAGAACCCATCGTGCCGCTCCCTTTCGGTTATCTTCGTACGCTGGTAAGGAATCGTACCAGAGATCTTCACGCCAAGCTATGGCAAGACCACGGCGAGTGCAGGCAGGCCAAGGAGGCGCTTCCCGCCATCGACGCCCGCCTCACCAAACAAGCGCTCCGGCTGACTAAGCTGCAGCTACGCACAGTGACGGCCGCCATCACTGGACACGGTACATTTAACAAGCACCTCTTTGTTATAGGTGTCACGGATAGTCCTCTGTGTCGAGCCTGCATGGAGGAAGAAGAAACAGCAGCCCACGTGCTCCTGCACTGTCCAGGGGTTGCCCCATACAGGGCCAAGTACTTCGGTAACCCAGGTACTCTCCGCGAGATTGCCGGTAACATCAAGGGGTTGCTGGCTTTTCTCGGGGAGCTTCGGTGGATCGAGTAAGATTCCCACCCGCACGCAAAACACACGCTCCGGGCGTGGAGTTGCGGACACTAGCCCGATGCATCTATCTATCTATCTAGACATTCAATAATTTTTTTTTTATTATATTATTATTGAACCGTTTTTAAATGATCAAAAGCTACTTAAAAATGATTTTTAATATTTTTTATCTCTTATTGTTTAAACAATTTTTATAAACAAATGCGTTGTTTATGAGATAATTTAATTTTTTCTATAATAACATAATCTTTGATGATAACTATGATTCTTTTCAAAAAAATCGTTTCTTAAAAAAATAAATGTAAGGCATAAAAACGCATTAGCTGATTAACAATTATTTTCTCCCACTTCTAATTAATATTAAGGTATATTTTTTTTTAAATCACGATTATTTGTTTTTTCTTTTCGATATATAAAAAAAAACAAAATTGTTTTATTAAAATTTTCATTGTTTATGTAATAAACAATTTGTTAAAATTCAATAAATTTTACTTTATATTTTTTTTTATTTTACTTATTGTCACAAAAACAGATATAATGTAGGAGAAGCCAGAGCAAAAGGGAAATAAAAGCTTATTTTTGAACAGATTTAAGCATGATTTATTTACTAGGTTCAAAACATCAAAATAAGCACAGAATAAGAGCTACAGCATAACATTTACCAGTTTTTTATAAAAGTTCACAGTACTTACACAGGTATTTTAGAGCTCCTCACACTTTTCAAGTTCAGACAAGAATATAATAAAATAAAGTTCAGAACCAAATAACAGAAGTAGTTAGGGCATTAATTTATCTATCCCACTTCTGAAATAAGAAATCAACGGACAAAAAGGTGGTAATAAATTTTTCAACTCAGTAAATTGTTAATAAAAAAACCAAAATTAACATTTTAAAATTTTTCCAACGAGAACCTATTACAAGATCTTTGAAAAATAGCTCCACGTAAGGAAAAAAATCTCAGATTAATAGTTTAATAATTATCGCACTTGCTATGTTAATGTTTGTGCTATAAAAATCTGTTAATTATCTAATGAATAACTTATTGAAAATTCGCGAAAACTTTTGAACCACGGATTTTTGTTAATTGATTCATTCTGCAGGCGCCTGAATTTTTTCAATTTTTAATTTTCATATTTAATAAGTTTAAATATTATTTATTCATGAAAGGTCCGAATGGAGCGTAGCTTGCGCGAGTACCAGTTTTCGGGCGTATTTTTAACCCGATGGAAAAGTTATTAATTAATATTGGTCCTATAATTCCGAAAGTTGAACTTTCTTTATGAAATTTCCTCCTCTTTTTGATTCTTTTTTCAAATTTGAAAAAATTTAATTAGATTTTGAGATATTTGCAAAAAACTAAACCCCTTTTCAATTTTTTAGTTAATTGTTTATAACTTTTGCAATTTTTGCAAGCGGAACTTCAATTTTTTCAAAAATCATCTGAATGCCGTTCCAAATAGAATGACACCTCAATCATAATTTTCGGAGACTGCTGAAAAAAGTACATCAAAAAGGCACTTGTTGCCTAGACTAATAATAGAACATCAGAATTTATCATTCCAAGCTATGATATAAAGATAAATTGACAAGACAGAAAAAAAGAACTTACCATCTTTAACTGACGCAGGAAACGGTGGCATGGGCTCCTTGGCATGCAGTGTTTGTGCCACCACCCTGCCTAGCCCTTCTTCAATAGTCACAATCTCCAACCTCTCCTTCCATTCTGCCATCACGTCATCAACTGCCTTCCAAGCATCAGCCATCTCTATCATAGGGAACGGAGACTCCCTCGGTCTTAACGCTACCTTAGATATATCAACGTTACTACTATGCATGCATGTGTGGTTGAACTGCATGTTGTCGTGAATGTAGCTCACTTCTGCCACCTCATTGTGTATCAAAGATATAGCATGCGGTAGGATTGGCTTGACAACCTCAAAACATTCTGTGACCGCTTTTTTGCTGCCAGGGAAGTTTACGATGAGGGTTTTGTCTCTGATCCCAGCAACAGCGCGTGAAAGCTGGGCCATTGGTGTCTTTTTCAAGCTGGCTAGAGTCACTGCAGTAGTGATACCCGGCACTTCTCTCTGTATAATCGCTTTTGTTGCTTCAGGAGTAACATCTCTCGGGGTCAATCCTGTTCCTCCCGTAGTCAATACAAGGTCCAGGTTAGTTTCACAGAAGTATTTAAGCTCCCTTTCAATGATTTCTCTCTCATCAGGGATGATGATTGTGTGGAGGTTAGCTTCTGGGAATAATTCTTTGACAAAGTCAGCTAATGCTGGTCCTGACGTGTCTTTTGTATTGTCTTTGAAACATGTGTCACTGATGGTGATCACTGCTACTGCTTTCACCATTTTGCAGATCTACAAAAAAAAAATAAGTTAAATACATTATGTAAGTAAGTTGATTGCCCAAAAAATTGAGTAACACGCAACAAGTGAATTTAGTCGTGAAATAAAAAACTAAAAGTAAATAAAAAAATGCTTGCCTTGTTTACCGGTTGAATAACTTGTATTATAACTGATATGCTGGTGAATGAACCAACAGACCTTGTTACATCACACTGATGATAAGTGATGTATTAATATAAACACAATAATAATTATGGCAGGTCCAACAGTCGAGCACCGGCCTCAATCAATCACAAACTGTTTTTTTTTATTCTATACACAAATGTCAGCTGTGTGACGTTGACAGAACAGCAAGCAGGCAACCGCACGGCAATAACAAACGCGTTCAAGTTTCAGAATAACCATACATTTTTTTAGTCGAATAATAATACTAACACTGCAGTGCATTGAATCAAAACAGTGAGGTGAAAAACTATAATTTTAGAACTGAATTTCATGATATAATAAAAACAAAAGTTTTGCAATATAAATTAATCTTTATTTAATACAAAAAAAATATAACTTAAAACAGTATTCAAGTCCCATAAATGCAGGCTCATAAGTCTAAAAATAATTGACAATCATTTAAGGCACAAAATTACACTATAATAATACGGTTCACGATCATGATACATACATTTTATACCTATTCCGTAATTTGTTCACAATATTCTTGTCTAGTTGGACGGCAGTGCATGTTTGTATGAGTTTTTGGAAGGGCGCGTACCGACGCAAAGCGTTTGAGTTGCCGACTATGAGGAGTTTGTGTTTTGCTCGAGTTACGCTTACGGCAAGGCGACGCTGGTCATTTAGAACTTCGCCTTCCTGAAACAATATAATTAATAATTTCAGCCAGGGCACTAATAGTTGCGTGTATGCTTGTACGGTCGATCGACGAATCTGTTGGATTTAGGCACCAAGGCACATTACCAGATACTACACTCCATACAAAATGTTCAATGCCTACCCTCATGCCTACCGTTATAATAGCCTACACTTTCAAGTCAACAGACGCTGCGAACGAAAATGTACCTTACAAACGTAAAGTGACTTTTGCTTTGTAGATGCGCGCCGCCGCGTGGATATTGTGAATTGCCAGGGCTGCCTCTATCGAAAAATATTATTATGATAATAGGTTTTTTATTATACTTTATAAAATAAAACAAGTGTTTTAATGTATCAGATTAAATTGTTTTAAAAAATAAGTGTATAACGAAATTTATAGGTATTTAAAAAGAATAGATTAATTTTACTTATACTCCATTTACTATAAGATTAGAATTTTAAGTTAGCCGTTTTTACAGTCCGTTCAACCGATTTTGACTTCTATACCGTAGGCATAAGGAGGCCATTAAAAGCAAAAAGAATGTTACAATACCGACTGTTTACTGCAGCTGCATTTTGTCTTGCTGACAACGTAATAGAGTTCACAATCGGTTGAACGGACTGTAAAAACGGTAAACTTAAAATTTTAATCTTATAGCAAATGGAGTATAGAGGTGTTTTATTTTGATGTAATGATTTTTTCTTTTCTTTCTTTAAATTCCTGATTGTTAAACTTTAACGTATAGAATATTCTAAATCGAAAAAACTATTTTATTAGGTAATCTTGGGGAAAACAAGGGCAAGGGGAGTTAAGTCACAGTATAAATATGGACAGTACCGAAACTAAGCCTAGTTGATGCGATAACTACCTACGCTCCATTGAAGCCATAGGGTTGTCCCTTTTAATGTTGATGATATTGTTTTTTTTTTCTTAAATATTTTTATTCTGTTGTGATCAATGAATCGAATTGAAATAACAAGCTAATAACAAGCAAGCAACTGGTGATGTGCAATTCTGCTATAAATAATTAACATACTTATTATTAATACTATGAACGAATATATTATTATATTGTTTTAAATTATTATTATCAATGAACTTTCCTTCATATCATACTACACAGTACACAGTTATAGACTAATAAAATGTTATTTAATGTTATTATTAAGTAAAGTTGGACCAGTGTAAAAAAATATATTTTTTTTTGGTGTTATGGGATTCTCACTTAAATATCACGGGGGTGGCAGAGGGGGGTCAAAATGTTGGTCCTTTTTTGTCTAGGACGCTCCGTTTTCGAGATATTTCAATTTCAATTTTGTTTTACAGAAACTGAACGCCCTTAATTCGATAACAAAAATCATTCTTACCTTTCAAAATAAGTAGGAAGTTTAAAATACAATATCTCCGGTTTTGATGAAGCCGAGTTCAAACACCCGTATACGTTCCCGGCATTTTAAAAAAGATTGGAGTATATTTCAAAAAAAACTTTTACGTAAACTAACCACTCGTCTCGGCGCGGCACGCACAACTGAGAGCACTGCCACAATCGCTAGTTGGCCCTGTCGATGCGCATGTTTGTGTGAGTGTGCGGTTTCGAGCGTTTGTAGGCAGTTTCCGTACTGTCCATATTTATATTGTGGATAAGTGGTATATTTACCATTTAATTAAATAATTGTAGGTAAGTAAGTAAATTTTTTCATAACAAATTAAAACTTATATTTCTGTGTCACGAGGAAAACCGAAAAAAAAAAAGTTTTTATCTTTTCTCTTGCTGAATCTATATCCATCCACTGCACCTAATAGGTACACCTGTTGTAGCTATTTCTTAGGATTTCAAAACTCGCGTCAAATCGACCGAAATATAATATGCGTACCTAACCTATGCACAGAGTAGGTAGGTACTAAATATTGCGTATCGTACGCGCCGCGCGGCTGTTGAAAACCCTGCTGCGCTATGGGCTACCGTAGACCGGCGCCCGGTAGGTAGTTAGAGCGCGTAAGTACATGGAGTGTAGTATCTGGTAATCTGTGACCAAGGGCCGGTCATGACGATACAAGCATGCCATTACCAATATTCAATTCGATATATTCATGTCTTATATTATTGTATATTTACTTTACAATCACTTCCACTGGTTAAACATCTTCATAATATTTTCAATTCAATTCAATTCAAACTCTTTATTTCAGACAAGTGTCCATAGTGTTAGTAACAAAATAACTTAATGAACAAATTAACTTAATTTTATATGTTTATTCATAATATTTTTTTTTTGTTTTTCTCTTTTTTAAGTTGACATTTTTTTAATGTCATCATACCACTTTCGTGTTCTTATAAGTATTCTACTGCAGTTAACGCCTAAAGCACGGTCTTTATATCAGTTAGTCACAAGAATATTTACCAAAGTTTTCTTGACTAACCTTAACTTTCTTATCATCATGTTTTTCGGGGCGCCTGGTACACGAGTATATGATGACGGACTTGTCCCTGCCCTGGAACTGGTCCACGGTACTGACTTCCACCGCGAGATGAGACAGCGAGCGGCGTAGGAGGGACACTTGGTCGCGGTATGGGGCTATCACGCCTATGTCTGATGATTTTACGTCGCCCTGTTGGTATAATGTGGTTATGTCAGAAGCTGTCAGACACTTGATTTATGAAAATCAACTTTACTGTTAACGAAATAAACGTATCAAGGCAAAAACCAATCTCGATTAAAGTACCTAATATTTGATTAAAGTAGTGCTTTTAATGAAGTCCATACAAATTACAACCCAAATAATGGTTCTTCTTCATCGTGTCGGTGATTTCCTTTTTTATAATGATCTAACGGTAAAAAATAAAATAAAAAGAGATTTTAAATATGATCTTTTTATTTTTGCTGATGTTTCGGATTCATATGCATATTGTCCCATTGACCGCCACGGTCAAGTAAGACGACAAGCCAAAAAGTACCTTAAGTTGATAGACTTAGGGCACTTTTTTGCTTGTTCGGCTTCTCGTCTATACGTGACTGTGGCGCTCAAAAGGTTAATTATCACTTGCTTCGGCGAAGGAAAACATCGTGTAAAAACCAGTTTGCTTGAGAGATATATCTCGACGGCATGTTAAACCAGTTTGCTTGAGAGATATAATAATATAATAATATTCCACAACTATCACACAACGCCATCTAGTCCCAAGCTAAGCAGAGCTTGTGTTATGGGTACTAGACAACTGATAAACATACTTATATATTTCTAAATACATACATATTATAGATAAATTACACCCAGACACAGAACAAATGATCGTGCTCATCACACAAACATTTGTCCTGGGTGGGAATCGAACCCACGACCTCCGGCATAGCAGTTATTTTTTTTTTTTTTTTTTTTTTATTTATTTGCTTACATGTAAAACACTGGTTAGTAGGCATGCATTACAATTTCATGGCACAGTATTAACATGCACCCTGTAAGGGCACTGCAAATTGTTACATATAAAAGTAATAGATTAAAACAGTTATTATTTATTATTAATTCTTATTAATATTAATTACATTAAACATTTATAAAGAATGAACATTGCGAAATTGATTTCATTGATTGGCAATTGAATTTAATGAACAATAATTTTAGTCTATTACAGGTATCTGTAGTCATTTATGTCTAAGTCGATACTTATTAACATTAACTCTGTAAGCGAACTGAAAATTGTTAGATTTAAAATTATTAAATTACATAATTATAATATTGATTCTTATTAATTACATATTACTATTTAATAAGTTCTTCCACTAAACATGCTATAGAAAGAAGGGATATTGCGAAATTTATTGAATATATTGAAAATGAAATTGAATTACTATAATAATTAATATATTCTATCATAGGTATCTGTAGTCATTTATGAGTTAGGGTCACTAACCACTAGACCAACAGGCCACCATGGAGGCCCGTGTCCGACTGAAAAACTCTGTCACCAGGTTAGGCACTACCCACACGATAATGAAGAAGACCCTAAACTCCACCTTCAAACATTGTTTTACTACTTGTTTTACTACTACATTGTTTGTTTGCTTTTTTATTTTAAAATTGATCAAAGAGCAATAGAACAAGTTAATCGGCAAATAAGCAAAGCAATCAAAAGGGACACCCGTAAATACAACACTAAAATTATTGTTAATACTATAGAACAGCATAGAGGGCCAAACATTTTCAAGCGGAAAATAAATACTAGCAAAAATCTGATTCTTAAACTTAAAACTGAACAAGGTTGTATTGTTACAGATCGTTGTTGTAGAGAAATTTTACGAAGAGCTTTATGCCTCAAAATCGGCAGAACCGTCATCGCCGGGGTAATGACCCTAGGGCTCCACCCATAGAACACCGAAGTTCCGAAGATCTACCAAATATCACGGCAAGCGAGGTAGAACAGGCACTCTCGCAAATGCAGAGCGACAAAACACCTGGCGAGGACGGTATTACGGTTGAGTTACTGCGGGCTGGTGGTCCACCCGGGGTACAAGTTCTCGTGAAGCTCTACAACAAAGTGATCTTTAGTGCCACGACGCCACAAGCCTGGAAGAAGGCGACAGTAACTATTCTCCATAAGAAAGGGGACCAGTCCAATCTTAATAACTACCGTCCTATATCACTTTTAGCTCAAATATTTATGCTGTTTGTTTTACTTACCTGCTTCAAAGCGTCAACCAAAGCGACGACCACGAAAGCTTCAACAGGATTTGCGCAAGAGTTCTTATTGCTCGTAACTTCGAGAAGGTCTTCAACAGTTTCCACGTCTAAGAACAACGCTGCGTGCTGCGGGTCGGGACTACACGCCGTGGATAGCCATGGGGAGTCGCACAGGTGGGGTATTTTCTGTAAGGGGAAAATGGTTTGTTAGACACAGACCGCCTTATTACAAAAGGTAGTTAAACCTGGTTTAACTTAGACTTGGTTTATCTCGCATGTTGTCACTTTCTTTTGAATATTATTGAAGTGAGACGTCATGCGAGATAAACCAAGTCTAAGTTAAACCAGGTTTAACTACCTTTTGTAA
The DNA here is from genome assembly GCA_949775195.1 of Diarsia dahlii. Lineage (NCBI taxonomy): Eukaryota > Metazoa > Arthropoda > Insecta > Lepidoptera > Noctuidae > Diarsia > Diarsia dahlii. The sequence goes on from OX459210.1 coordinate 12,837,540, forward strand.
TAAGGCGGAGAGTGTCTTGACTTCGGTGAATACGCAGCAGTAGGTAAAGTTTGAATTAGATCATCATCTGCCTAGTCATCATAGCATCACGGCTTTAAACCCCGAAAAGTTAGGCAAAGGTGTAACTAATAGTACACCCACATTTCAACAGTTAAGTTTAAGTCCCATGTAATAGGGGGCGAGTCTACTGACATCAACCGGGTAAAAATCCAGAGTTCCCAACTCCGTGGCTACCACTGAGAAATTGAACCCAGAACCTCATGCAGTCACTGGACAAACGAACTAAAAATTGATTCGAGCGGTTATTATACCACAGCGATTATTTATGCCACGAGCTCCTTACAACTAATAAATTTTATGTGTTCCTCATACCACCCAAACCGACACCGACATCACGGACTTTACCGCGCGCATCCGCCAGTTTGCACGCAACTTGCAGCCAACTCCAGCTTCCCGTCACAACAAGGCAAGCATTTTTATATTTAAGGATCTGCAGACCACTGATCACGTCGGGGTCACCAGTTTGGGGGTATGAGGAACAGGGTGTAAAGTTCCTCATCCCCCATTGAAAAGGGAGGATCCTCCGACCGGACGGGTGTTGTGTCCTGCGTACTAACAACGATCGACAGAAAATCCTACATCGCGCTTTCAACATTATCCGCGACATAAGCCTATATAGGAGATCCCGACTTACAACTGTCGGGCAGTCAGCCCGCCGGACACAACACCCGTCCGGTCGGAGGATCCTCCCTTTTCAATGGGGGATGAGGAACTTTACACCCTGTTCCTCATACCCCCAAATATGAAATATTATTCCAAAATGCAAATTGATTACTTATTGGAATTATAGATTTAAACCTCTAACTTCAGCAACAAATAGGACTTGAGATTGTGACATTTTCTTTTACTGTAACTTTCTTCTTATTTTAAAACCACAAGATAAATAAATACTAATAACACTCACCAGTACATCGACATCCAACCGAGCTAACGCTATGCCCTCATTAGCACACTTGAGCCGATCGTTATAAGCCACTTTATTAGCGATGTCGGCCAGAGCTTGGTTCATACGGTACTGCAGCTGTAACGTGGACGTCGCTTGTGAGCACTGCAGGCGGTGGAATAAGCTCTCTTCCATGCCTAGACGTCTGGAATGGAGCGAAATGTTAGGTGGTAATGGCAGTTTTATATTGTGGTGAGAGGGATACCGTGTTCACGGTAACCACCCAAAAAATTGGTCGTATTACATTCTGTGAACAATGAACATCTACCGCCCAACTATTTCCAGGCGAACCAACGAAACTTAAGGCGATCTAAAAGGGTCTCATTGACTAATTCATAGTATATAACATAGCATGCCGCGTGTTGTAGTCCTCGAAAGGTTGTGGCTGAATGTATCTAACAGTATACCTACATTTCACCAGTAATGGTAAAGTCCCATGTAATAGGGGGTGAAGTTATTGCCATCAACGGGGCACAGAACCAAATTCAGTGGCTGCTACAAAAAAAATCTCAATAAAAAACCCAATAACACTTAGCGCAATGTGGGAATCAAACACAGAAGACCTTTTGCTCAGCAGTCGCGCTTGAACGAGGCAGCGGCTAGTATCAGGGGTAGATTACGTTAATTGTTAGTGGCTACTACATTTGATCAAACGGTACCCTCTAAAGACATTCAGAAATTAAATAAAGACTACGAATGTAGGCACTTAATAAAATTCAGTAAAAATAGTTTAAATTTACCTTGCAGCATGACTCCTTACTACGGGTGGTAACTGTTCCGGATCTCCCACTAAAACGAACCTCTTCGCCGCAAACAAGGGACGCAATACTGTGCACTGTAATACCTGTAATATTAACAATTTATGTATTTCAGTCTGTAGCATAATTATGTACTCATAGCAACATTAACTTTCATTAGGCACTGTGTTAGGAACAATATAAATGTTGACGGATGGACAGGGAGAGGAATACCAAAGAAAAGATGGATGGAGTGTGCGAGCAATGATATGAAAGAGAAAGCAGTAAACAAAGGCCAGGAAGATGATGAGACCCTGTGTTAAGAATTACCTGTGTAGCTTCATCGACTATGCAGAGATCGAAAGTAGTTCGGGAAAGCATTGCGTGCGAGGCGCCCAGACAAGTCACTCCTACAACTTCCTGTAAATATTACACAAAAAAGATAATTGTTATTTTTAACAACTTCTATAAAAAATTTAGGGGATTAATAAATTCTCAAAATGGTTACGCAGAGGTGTAACTTATTATTATATGTATGTTTAAGTTCCATGTAATAGGCGGTGAGCCTATTGTAATCATCCAACGTCCTAGGCTGCTACAGACTGATTGCCCGACCCAGGAAACCAGGACCTCATGGTAGTCTCTAGGCAGTCTGACAACATTCAATACCATAAATTCAGTCATACCATAGAATCATAGAGCGCGGCGAGTTTCTCAGGCGTGTCGCAGTCCTTGGTCAGAGTCTGTTCGCTTCGCTTCTGCAGCGCGGGAGCAATGCGTGCCGATGCGCCCAGACGCAGCACACGCAACGATTCTGGTAACCTGGTGAAGAACCGTAGCTGCTATTGTAAAATAAAATGTATGCTTGCGACTTCCTTTTTTATTATTAAAGTAACACACTGACCACTGTGCTAATACAGTAAAACACTGACACTTTAAATTAGTATTCATTGCTATTTTCCTAGTGTAGGGAGGGAATGATTAGTAATGGTCTCGCTGGAGGATACAACTGAATGAGAGAAGCATGAAACGAATTCACTGATTGAAAAACAGCATCAAATTAATTTTCGAGTTTCTGATTCGTATCTAATGAGAACATGGCCGTCAATGACTCTTCTATTCTCTCAAGTAACAATATCGCTAAAAATAATCCAGAAAACCGATAACATCAATGATTAATTTAGAAACATGTACCCACCTGCTGAGTACAGTATCAACGGCGGAGTGCGTATGTGCAGTGACGAGGACGCGCTGCTTCAGTGCGACCAGCATCTGTATGAGCACGCTGATGGTCTGTGTTTTACCTGCAATGTAATGTCGTGGTTCAATTCAAGTTGACGTAGTAATACTCGTATTTTCAATACTTTTTGCTGGTTAATAATTAATATGATATTGTATAGTTACCAGTGCCCGGCAGGCCACACATGAGCGCGTAGTCTGTCGCTGCCAACGACTTGAGCACGGCGCGCTGTTGCTGAATGTTCAGCGACTTCATAAGACGAGTACCGAGGCGACCCACGTCGCGAGGTAGCTTGGCTTCGAATTGAGGGGATTCCTTGTCTATAATTAACCTGTAGAAACACCGAATTTGTTTAATACATTGATTTACAGTTACACTACACTCTTCTACCCTTCCACTTAATGTAGCCATCCTGTTTGCTTTTCTAATGGTGTTTTGAATTTACTGATGTTTGAAATATATTTTTTGATTTCTGAATGATTTATAATGACTATTTTTATAATGAATTGTTATTTGTTTGTTTTTATTATTTGATTGTTTCAATGACTTTTAAAGGATGGTTAGTTTATTAAAAAAAAAGTCGGTTCTGTATTTTTAAGTTTTTTACGTATAATTTTTTACATGCTTTGGATGGAGTAAGTACTTACTTCCGAAGCCTCTCAGCTCTGTCGCTGTCTTCCATGAGAACTCCCAAGTTGGTGAGATTCTGTACCGTAGTCGCGTAAGACTCGTATGTGTCGATGTGGTATACCGTGCTTTTGTTTAAACGACTACCCACATCCCTGTAATAAATCGAATAACATATTGATAAAGGTACAGTAGTCGTGTTGGCAAATGACTTAAAAGCCAATAGCCTCGACCAATATCTGAGGAGTCTCTCATTTGGTAGCTGAATCAAGGGCTTGATTCAGAAATCAATACTTCTGGACACGGCGCGTATGTTTAGGTGGTTCTTCTCTCAAGAGCCCTGACCATCGGTAGCTCGGACCTTGCTCCCCTTTTTAATGTTTTTTTTTTCATGTTATTTGATAAAAAAAAACGTAAAAAAGAGAAATGTAAAACGTATTAAGTTGACGGCACGGTTGGTGCAGTGGCTGAGCGATTGGATTGCTGCGCTGCGTGTCGTGGGTTCGATTCCCGCACGGAACTAATATTTGTTTGGCCTACATATAGTTGTTTCGGGTCTGGGTATTTGTGTATGTGAGTTTAAATGTTTGTGAACGCACCCACGATACAGGAGAAATTCCTAGTGTGGGGCAAAGTTTCAAAAAACAAAAAGAAAATTATAGGATAGACATACCTCTCCAGAAATATGTGTAATTCTTTAGGATTAGAGACAGTCACAACTCCCGCGGCGATCCACGGTCGGTTCTCAATGCTGACGATTGAGAATTCTCCCTCCTGAGGACCTTTAGCTGCTTTTATGTCAACATTATTACCTAAAAATATAATAATATGTAACGAAATCTTAATCGAATTGAATTAAATGTCGGTGGAACTAGTGAGACGAGTTCGATTAAGTTTTGTTTCATTTGATCCATATCAAAGTGCATGGAACTACTGAGAAAAAAAAGTCTCACTAGTTCCATGGAACTAATTGCTGGATTTAATTTACTAATGAGAATGATCCAATTTTTGTTCTCCTCACCTTTTTCGTCAGTTTTTCTACGAAATATATGTAAATATCTGTCTTCTAAATATGTGACTGCAATTAATGTTAAGTGTGCTGCACACGTGCCGCGCTTTTCTCTGAAACAATTAATATAATAATTTATGTAGTTTTGTAGCCAATATCGGACACGTCTTGAATGCCTTCATATCATCTAAGAACTCAAAAGCAATGTGTACACAACACAGACAACCAATTTTGTTAGAATATACCCTTAAGAGGAAAGCGGGCGCTGTCTCTCCGTCTATCCGTCTGTCTCTCTCCACTATCGCTGTCTCTCTCCGTCCCCCTGCCCTCAAATTCGTGCGATAAGGACAACTGCAGAGCCGACTCAATAGCTTAAGTAAAAAGTCATATTTCTAGGTTTGGCTCTCGCTTATTTCCTCCTCCAATATTGAATCAATTTAAAAGATATTTTAGACAATGATTAGTGAGGATATATACTACGCCGCTATGTTTTTCTTTTTTCGTTAATAGTTGTCAAATGTTTACACTAGGACTCTGTTAACAGCGATCTAAACAAGCAATTTTGAGCATTTTTTGAGGGTTCTAGTGCTTATAAAAATAATTTATCACCAAAAAGGAAAACATAGGGGCATAGAAATAGTTAATATTTATTATTCTGTAAAAAATCATTGCTCTAGCTAGGGTCATTAACCAAAAAGAAAACAGGCGAGAACGTTTGTATGGAGAAAAGACCACCCACATTTCCTCTTAACGAAGCTAATAGGCACTTGTTCTCTCCAACGTTGCGTTTTTTTTTTACCTGGGAACCTTTTAGTTACAAAGATATCGGAGGTCAAAGTTCCAAAAAAACTCAAATATTAGGTCTTTACCTATGAAATTGCCGATTTGTATGAGAATTTTAAAATATAAAAATGTTGGTATTTTTTTTTATTTCAGCGAATCAAAGTACTGGCCCAAATGATCTATACAATTTTGCCATTTTGATGGCAGTTTGTTTATCCCTTTACTGTAGAAGTCTGCCGGACGGGAGGCGATGTAGTCAGCGAAAGCGTTTTGTACTGCCTCTCGGGTGTCGAATTTTTTACCACTTAAAAAAATGTCTAAATTTTGAAAAAAGTAGAAATCTGTTGGGGCAAGGTCCGGTGAGTACGGTGGGTGACGGAGAGCTTCCAGCTGTAACTCTTGTAGCTTTGCGATGGTCTTTCGTGAAGTGTGAGCTCGCGCGTTGTCGTGGAGAAGCAATGGGGAAGAACGATTGACTAGTCTTGGTTGTTGAATTGCGAGCTTCTCCATCATTGTTTGCAATTCTTTGCAATAGACATCTGCCGTCACTGTTGTGACATTCGGTAAGAAGCTGTGGTGTACAAGTCCGGCACTGGTCCACCAGACAGTCATCATCATCTTCCTATGAGTAATCTTTTTTGTAGCGCACTGATTAGGTGATGTACCCGGGTCCACCCACTGAGACGAACGCTTACGGTTGTCGTACAGGATCCACTTTTCATCGCAGGTAACAATTTGATAAGAATTTCATCGTTTCTATGCCCATTCAGTAGTGCTATCCATGCTTCGACGCGTAAATCTCGCTGTTGGTCGCTTAGTTCGCGTGGCACGCACTTATCTAGGTTTTTTATCTTTCCAATTTGACGCAAGTGCCTCAATGTTGTTTTGACACTAACTCCAAGGCCTGCAGTAAGCTCAGCCTTAGATTGAGTTGGATCCGCTTCCACTATCGCCTTCAATTCGTCGTTGTCGACAATGTTAACCGGCCAACCGCGAGGCTCGTTCTTCGACTCAACATTTCCAGATTGAAAACGATTGAACCATTAATGGACCGTGTTTATGCAAGCAGTGTTAAGTCCGTACACGTCGTTACGTTTCGTGTTGTTTGCGCAGCGGTATTTCCACGTATGAACTGATATTCGAAAATTGTACGAATTTGTAGTTTATCCATGGCGCCAAAAACTTCCAAAAAGTCACAAAAACAAAAAACTATCAAAAAACAAATGACTAAATTTGAAATTAAATTAACACGTCTTTCGAATAAAATTTACTTGAATTTCGAATTACGCGCCAATCCACAGATAATTAAATCTGAAAATGCCGGTTGTAGAATCTGCAATTACATAGGTAAAGACCTATTATTTGTTTACTTTAAATATGTACCATTATACCTCCTTATCCCGTTTAGTATTACAATTTTGGCGGTGGGTTATTTAGTTTGATATGCAGAATGCCTGGTTAACGGCTGCGTGAAGGGTCCGTTTACTTCTTGTATATTGCTCTCTCTCTTCTCTTACTTCGTATCCTTTTTCTCATAAACATATTTTTTTTCATTTTGGCCACTAGCAAAGTAAACATTATTAAACCTGCCTGAATACAGCTAATTCTCTCACCTCTTTTCAACGCTATCAGTCCACAGTGCGTGTAAGGGAGACGACACCATCTGTCCTCTCTCTTCCATCTTGAGTAGCGCGGTCCACTGCAGGAAGTACTTGATATGTATTGGTGATAGATGGCCCATCGCTTCTGTGCGTAGTTTCGATAGAGGGTGGGACTCTGATACGGTCGGTCCGTTTGTATGCCTAGGATTATTGAAAAAGGGTAACTTTAAGATTTTATGTTATTGGCTACTGTTAAAAATTCACGAAAATGTTATATAATGTGATTTCAAAGAACTAACATAAATAAAACGATGTGTGAAAAAAGTAATAAAATCGATAAAAAAAATTGAGTAGCTACACGCTTTAGAAGTTTTTGGTGGGGGCACTTTCTATACCTACGTAACTATGGCGGTATGAAAACTTTTAGAAGCAACATCAAACGAGTTACATACAGAAAGTTTCCTTTAGTCGGCATTGCACATTGAATGTAACATAATATTGCTAAAATATCAAAATACTCTTACCACAAATGCAGCGAACATAAAGTAAGGTAGGGGCACTTGGCGCAGGCGTTGTGATGATCCACTGGTTCCGGCAGCTTCTGTTGTAACATAACAGATGCGTCTTCGATGTCCACTAGGCTCTCTGAACAAATTAATAATTGTTGATTGTTAAAGGAGGTTGCCCGCAGTGTATTGCTACGGAACCATTTACACCAGACTTTTCAAGTACACTGTTTGCACTAAGTATTTTAATATTAAAATGATGTAAGACCTACGTCTTTTTTTGGCGCAAGGTCGCCAGTCGCCACACAATATTCTCAAACCACAGCAACTCCTGAAAGTCAATATCAACAGGGGCCTGGTGGTCGCCCCTGTTGATATTGACTTTCAGGAGTTGCCAGGAGTCCCAGAGAAACAATTTAACTGTCTGGGATCCCTCAATGAAATGAATCAGAAAATAATAGCGGAGTAGGAAAAACATAATTTCTAATGAAAGCTTTTTAATTTGAGCCTTTTTCATACAACCTAAGACGTACATACCTAGGTCGATATCCTGCGGCGCAGTGGTAAGATACTGCACGAGTTGATTTCGAAGCATCACTAAGTCCCGCCGCTCCGGGTAGCCACAGCTTACCTCACGCAACTCTACGCGATCCCTGCACAAATACAATTTATTCAAAACCTGGAAGTCATCATCATAATGAACAGGTAAGGCCAGGTTGTGTCAATTGATTCCTGGATATGGAGACGAATCCAGAATCCACTCATCATCTGCGTAGCCTTTTCACTATCGTGTTATTGTTTACTTCCAATATAGGCGGATGCACCTGAATATTAGTATTACGAAACAATCGAGATTCCCGTAAACAGCTGTTTCATACAACTGCTAAAGTAACAGTAAGTTAGGACGGTCGATTTTTATTAAAAACCTTTAGAATCCGTCTTAGTTCTGGCCTTCACAAATGCTCCGATTTTATTTCGATGCGGAAAGTCTCTCTCGTTCACTTTCGTAAAGTCAAAAAAAGCTAGACATACGACTTATCGAATTGTATCATTTGTGAGTACTGGTGGGTCTAGTATCATGTGAGTACTTACTTCAAGTAGAGCAGTAGACCGCGCTGTGCGGCCTGCGTGGGGTCCTCGCAGTTCTGCAAGTTGAGCATCATGCCGTACAGCACCAGTTGACCGCGGTGTTCCGCCGACATGGACGCCTTGCCACTCTTCAGTTCTAGAGGTACTATGTATAATGTGAGTACTTACTTCAAGTAGAGCAGAAGACCGCGTTGTGCGGCCTGCGTGGGGTCCTCGCAGTTCTGTAAGTTGAGCATCATGCCGTACAGCACCAGTTGACCGCGGTGTTCCGCCGACATGGACGCCTTGCCACTCTTCAGTTCTAGAGGTACTATGTATAATGTGAGTACTTACTTCAAGTAGAGCAGAAGACCGCGCTGTGCGGCCTGCGTGGGGTCCTCGCAGTTCTGCAAGTTGAGCATCATGCCGTACAGCACCAGTTGACCGCAGTGTTTCGCCGACATGGACGCCTTGCCACTCTTCAGTTCTAGAGGTACTATGTATAATATGTATAATGTGACTACTTACTTCAAGTAGAGCAGAAGACCGCGCTGTGCGGCCGGCGTGGGGTCCTCGCAGTTCTGCAAGTTGAGCATCATGCCATACAGCACCAGTTGACCGCGGTGTTCCGCCGACATGGACGCCTTGCCACTCTTCAGTTCTAGAGGTACTATGTATAATGTGAGTACTTACTTCAAGTAGAGCAGAAGACCGCGTTGTGCGGCCTGCGTGGGGTCCTCGCAGTTCTGCAAGTTGAGCATCATGCCGTACAGCACCAGTTGACCGCGGTGTTCCGCCGACATGGACGCCTTGCCACTCTTCAGTTCTAGAGGTACTATGTATAATGTGAGTACTTACTTCAAGTAGAGCAGAAGACCGCGTTGTGCGGCCTGCGTGGGGTCCTCGCAGTTCTGCAAGTTGAGCATCATACCGTACAGCACCAGTTGACCGCGGTGTTCCGCCGACATGGACGCCTTGCCACTCTTCAGTTCTAGAGGTACTATGGCGCGTTGACGACCTAGAGTATTTTAATGTGTTTTATAGGTCATACCCAACCACAGGGAGTGCCTTAGCCTCATCCATGGGGAGCTTTGACCACAAATGTATGATTCTGAAATTTTGTTAAAACTTTGCGACTGATTATAATTTATAGACTGTTCTTTGTAAAACCTGTAGCAAATGTATGATGCAACTAACCTTGTCAATAAATGTTGATTATATTGATAATTTTATTTTTATTTATTTAATTATGTGAAAAAGTGCCTATCCCTCCCCTTGTAAAGATAATTCTATCTACTAATATTACTTCACATCAAGAATTGTTTCTTACCATTTCTCTCATGTATTGTGACTTGTACTGTGGCATCAATTTTTCCCTTCAATCCCAGTTTAGGGCAGCACAGATTCTCCTCGATATCTAATATTTTATCAATATGTCCTGACCAGTTGTTCTTGTCCTTTTTGACAGTCTGAAAACAAAAACTCCATAAAATCACCCGCATTTTGAACTTCGCCGCACTCGGGTAAAATAAACGCAGTCTCGTTCCGGAACGGTCATAAAACGTGCGATTTTGACCGAGAATATTTAGTACGAGATACTTATGAACTCATTATTAAGTCTTGTGTCGTCTCGCTCTTATGTTTTATGTGCGCGGAGCCTGATGGCCACTAACATCGCAGCGAGATTAAATAATATGCAACAACATTTTTTTAATTAGGCGTTTCTTTCCCACTCCTGGGCAAAAGCTTCCCCCATTCTTTCCACTTTTTACGGTGCTGGCCATCCAATTCCAGTTTGTGATATGCGGCCGGGCCCACAGCATTACCGGTATCGGTATCAGGCAGACATGGCCTGCCCAGTGCTAAGCTAACATCGATTTGAAGGTCAATAAAAATTAACTAGGGAAACACTGCAAACGAAAGGTATCGGGTTTGTATTTGCGGTCGCTGACCAGAAAAACAATACTTGCCGCAACTGTAGGTGGTTTCTCCGCTACATAAGTGTTCATAAAGTCAGCCAGTGGCGGTACATAATTGTATATGTTAGTTCGCGCCTCTTCCTCATTCAACCCAGCATCATACAGCCTTTCCACCGACTCCTTTATAATACTGTCAGTCACTGACCGAAGTTGTTCTATTGATGTGATCTTTTGAGTCAGAGCTTTTTGTACTAGCTCGTGGATTAATATTCCTGTTGTCATCTGAAATAAAAACATGAAAAAGTCATATAAATGCATTGATCATAGTCGTAGTACAATGGCTAGTATATAAAATTCAGAAACGCCATTAACAAATTCCAGAGAGAACACGAGCGGCCATACTGAACCTTTCATACAGTTAAAGCAGAAATGTTGAACTTGTAGAAACGTCGCACCTCTAAGTAACTCGCGACAGAGGCAATGCTTCTCAGTGTTACATTGCCGGGATTTGCATGAATGGACCCTAAACATCACTCATATGCCCGCCCATGTTTTATAATAACTGAGCGTATGCACTTTCTTTTTCTTTTGGTTATCTTCTCTGGGTGCACCACATCATTTATCACTTTAGAAGTATTGCAAAGGTTTTTGGACTTGCATCATAGTCCAAGATCCCAGGGCCGCCAGACGTCACGTATTTTCTGACGAAGGAAATGTGGGCGATTGAGTAGTGTTAGTATGAACTAAGAACACACTACTACCAGCTAGCTTGCTTGCTTGGACGGCCAATTTTCAGGTATCAGGTCATCAAGGTACATACAAAAATTACTTACTTCACGTATTTTCTCCAAGCTGATTTTTACATATATTTTAGGCAATATCCTTAAAAATAAATCGCAAATACTCCCAGACACTTTCCGTCGGCCGTATTGCTTAAGGACGCTGTTACATTTTTGATCAACTCATGTTTAGGTAACTAAAGTCGCCCAAAGCATGGTCTCACAATAGCGCTCGGTTTTATACCTCCTATAAATAATCTTGATCTTTGATATTATTTTTTAATTTTATTGAAATAGAATTTAGTAGATTACTTGGAACTTTGAAAACGCATTTGGTATTTGTTAATTATTAGTATCGTCGTCATAATAAGTAGGTTAGTATTTTCAACAGATTCGAAAAAAAAGAAGGTGCTGTATTTGTATGTATCCGCGATTTTCCCAAAAGCTACTGATCCGATATCAATCGGATTTTCGTTGATAAATGCATATTGTGTTTTATTCGAGATACTTTGTAAGTGTCTGGCACCCACTCTTCATTCCACATTGTGACGAATAGATTTCCCATGACTTCGTGCAGACTTAAAGCCCGCACAAAAGTCTCTTATACAACGATAACCGAGATTATGTACGCTGATGACCTGTGTTTTGTTGCGGATACTTGCGACAGTTTGCAGGCGTTGATAAGTGGCCTCAATGATGTTTGTTGTAAGTTTGGTCTTTCAATAAACGTCAAGAAAACCGAAGTTATGGCTATGAACGTAGACGAACAGCTGCTAGTTCCTGATATCCTAATTGGCACTTGCAAGCTGAAGCAAGTGGAAAGCTTTAAGTATTTAGGCAGCATAATTACTTGCAAAGGGGATCTCGACGCAGAGGTTAATCAAAGAATATGTGCTGCAGCAGCAGCTTTTGGCAAATTGCAGTCTAAAGTTTTCAGATCGCATGATCTGAAACTGAGTACCAAGATATCTGTGTACATGGCAATCGTTCTCCCAAATCTTCTTTACTCGTCGGAAACGTGGTGTCTCTATCGCCGACATATACGGACCTTGGACAAATTCCATATTAAATGCCTCCGAAACATCATGAACATCAGATGGTCGGACTGTATTAGGAATACAAAGGTTTTAAGGCAGGCTAAGGTTCTTGGCGTGGAGGCCTACTTGATGAGGCGCCAGCTAAGGTGGTGTGGGCATATCTCCAGAATGCGCGACGAGAGACTGGCGAAGCGCATCTTCTATTCTGAACTCCAGGAAGGAAAACGGAAACGTGGTGGTCAGTTTTTACGCTTCAAGGATGTTCAGAATAGACACTTTAAAAGATGCGAAATTGACCCTTTAGTGTGGGAAAAGCAGGCACAAAATCGGCCCGAGTGGAGACGAAGAAAAAAGGAGGTCACAATTGGATCAAAAGCGCGATGACCTTAAAGCTAGGCAACCTAAAGCTATACCCTATAATATCATCAATGGTGTTCTGACATGTCCGCTTTGTGCTCGTACCTTTTCGGCCAAAGTTGGATATGCTAGCCACTTAAGAGCACACGAGAGAGCAGCAGAACAAAGCTCTTGACAATCTTTGAAAAGTCAGCGAATGCAGTCGCTGTGGCCGAAATCGGCTAGATAGCATCTAGCATCATTGTGTTTTAAGGAAGGTTTTACTGTATAATATAATTATAATATAATAATAATAAGTTTATTTATTTCTCTCACAATGGTTTTGTAGCACGTTTTGAACACTATAATATTCACATTGTGAGAGCTGGTGCCTGAAGTAGGTTTCAAAAAAAGCTAAACTTGATGGCAGGGCGCACAAAGCAGAAGCTACAAAGTTCCACAGCCAAGGCCTGTTTTATTTGTCCAACGCCATGCCATATTTATGAAATTGCCAAACATGACGAAAAATGGCCCAGTTTTCGTCAGTGCCATCTTGGATTTGGTTTTGACTCGCTCAAAAACTATAAAAATGAGACCCATTACGAAAAGTTGTAAATTTTTTATCGGCACTATCTTTGATTTTGGTTTTCACTCCTTATTCGATTTTAGCGCCCAAAAAATCGATGATACCTGAAAATTGGCTGTCTAAGCAAGCTAGCTGGTAGTCGTGCGTTCTTAGTTCATACTAACACTACTCAATCGTCCACATTTCCTTCGTCAGAAAATACGTGACGTCTGGCGGCCCTGGGATCTTACTCTATCAAGTTAGTTAATCTATAACATCCTAAAGATGGCAATACAAAATAGACAAGATCTTCCATGTTTGTAATAGCTCTACATTATAAGTTCTCATAAGCGTGTGAATCTATTTCCGAAGAGCGGAAATTAAGATTTTCCTACTCCTCTGCTATACTTTTCTAATTAATTTCGTTGCGGGATCCAAGACAGTAAAATCGTTTCTCTGGGACTTCGTCGGGCTTCATAGTCTCGGCGCTTTTCTTGTGGTCACCACTGTTTGTTTTTGTTGAATTGTGTGGCGGGCTTGTCCTTAAAAATAAAATAAAGATAGTGCATACTAATCCTGAGAACCACTTACAGCCATATTAGCCGAGTCAATCCCTCTCCACCGCTCCTGTAGCACAGCCTTACGCTTACAGAACACGCCAGCTACAACACTAGTGCTGGACACCAGGTGGTCTGGGCGCAGCACTAGCAGGCCGGATGTGTTCGTCACGCTGTAGTGACCGGCTGAGTCACGAGATGCGAGCACGCTGACTATGTCGCCAGTCAGCAGGGGTGTGTCGAGCCTGGATTATTTTTATTTGAGAATTTAGGTGATTCATAAATACGTACTCCGGTTAAGCAGACCACAATCTTCTATGTTGATTTGCGAGATGTCATCCACCACATTCATAAATACTTTTAATTGATTCAAATGCCTAGGAGAAGAGTTCATCTCATGTTTACTAATGACATAACAAAGCCACCTCAAGTTAAAAGGTCACATCTGAGGGAGAATTAATGAGCCTCAAAAGAAATTCTTTTATTTTCTTTTAAAAAAATCCCCCGTTTACAGAAAAACTTCTTTTTTTACTAATGGTATTGTTCAGTACTTTGGCTAATCATAATTCATAAGGTAATTCAACTGTGTTTGTTTTTAATGACTGGTATTTTTCTATTCTGTACAGAAATGCAAAATCTCACCATATTCCTTCAACAAAACATGTAGCCTGCTTGTCTTCACTGTTCTTCAGTCTTAATTCTGTCCTAGTTGTCATGCTCTTAGCACTGAGTATCTCACAGCGCTGCATTGAGCTCAGATCCAGATCTTCTTTACAAACCTGTCACAAAAAAACTTTTTTACAAAAAAGGAATCATATGAATAAGAGGGTTTCATTTTCTCAGTTGAACCTTTGGTATTTGGAATGTGGATGCCTGCAATCCTGGTATACTGACAGAATGCAGTCTCTAGTTAACCCAACATTAGCAAAATGTGTTGCATTAGGCTTAAGAAAAGATGTATAAATTGTGTAAGAAATAATATATGACAATAAATAATAAATATATTATATATAATATATTGTATAAATATATTATATAAATATATTAATATATTTATGATAATAAATGATGCTGTCACATTGCAGCATCATTTATTCCTTTTCTTTTCCATAACATGTCTGACAGGAAGAATAAAACATGTAGAAAATACAAGGGTCATCTGTATTTAAAGCTCTGGACTGCCTTCTCTGACAAACAAAACTTAAAACCACATTATGTTATCATACCTCTTCAAAATCATTCACATCCCAGTCATCATCAAAGTCATCACAAACATTCTCTGTGAAATCCAGCACTTTTATAGTGGACCCACTTTTGGAAGGAGACATCACTTCTTTGAGGGTCTTCTCTGGAGTTATCAACTTATTGATTGGTGAACAGAAGAACTCTGAAAATAGATGTATCAGTTTCAAGATGAAGGTTGAAATATATAATAGTGATGACAGAAGTTTTTGGTTTGAGGCAATAGTTGAGTTTTCATCTTGAAAGAGACAAATTCTGTTAAGTGGAGTACCATTTTATTATTAGTTAATGTTTCAGAAAACTGCTGAGTATTTTTTTTAAATTATTTTTTAAGTCTCAGAGTTCAACTGAATTAGGTTGCCATTCTGTTCAACCAGACTATAAATCAGAAAACTGAAGAATACATGCAGAATTCATACCTTGTAGAGGACTTTTCTTAGGTGTTCTTCTATGAGGGCTGTTAACATTTCCCTTATTTTTAAATGGGGATTGCTTCT
Source organism: Diarsia dahlii (assembly GCA_949775195.1). Classification (NCBI taxonomy): domain Eukaryota; kingdom Metazoa; phylum Arthropoda; class Insecta; order Lepidoptera; family Noctuidae; genus Diarsia; species Diarsia dahlii. The sequence continues at coordinate 12,853,046 of OX459210.1, forward strand.
TAGGAGTAACAACTCTTCTACAACCTTCTGAACTATCCTCATTTTGCAATACACATGATTCCTTTTTTATTCCATTATTAATACTATTTGATGATACATGATTTTGTAGTTTACTCCCATTTTCAGGCAATGATTTGAGAGGGGAGTAATGTTTCTTGTCATTCACAACTTTGTCTACCATAACACCATTTTTGTTGTGTTCCTCAAAATCAAACAATAGGTTCTTTTTCGGAGATATTTTTGATTGTAAAACATTTTCCTTATTAGGTGATGTTTTCTTTTTAGGGCTTGGTATAAGTGGTGAAGAGCATAAACTACCATTTTCAGTCTTAAGTTTCTTTGGTGTATTAGAAGTCGACCCAAGATTTAAATTGACTCTGGTTGCCGGTTCAATGTCTGTATCATCATCATCTATCAAGATCGGTGAAGATGCCTTTCTTTTAAAACTCTTTTCAGGACTTATTGCTTGAACTTGAGCTTTGGTAGCAAGCGATTTCTGACTGTTAGCACCACTTTTGAGAAAATCTGTTATAGATTTTTGATTCTTTGAAGGACCAGCCTGTTGCAACAAGTTCAAAATTAAGATAAGAATAAACAAAACATGAACGATTAGCTTACGGTTTTTGCAGATTCCAACAGTATTTTACCTTCTTCAAACTTAGTGCTCTTGGCATATTGTACGCATAATTAAATTTACGTAATTTTAAGAAAATGTCCGCGCTTTTTAAACAAAACCAGTAAATGTAAATAAATAAATTAATCTTCTCCCGCGTTATTTTGACGTTGTTCAGAATTCAGAATCAGCTGACATTGACATTTTGGCCGCGTTCCGTATTACAAAATAATCGCTCACAGCGCTCACGTCTATATTTTGCGTTCCAAATTAGATATCACGATTATGACAGCTAAGAGCTGTCATCAATTCGGAACGCTCGTAAACGCGTTTACAGTACTCACTCGTCACGTGATAACAAAAACATAAGCTGCATGAGAGAAATTCGTCGCCCGTTAGGCTCGTCTTGTATATTTACTTGAATACTCATGGTTATGAGACTCCAAAGAGATTTCAAAGAACTAATTGAATGTATTTGTGCGACTCCAGCCAGTGAACCTCAGCTGTGAACACACACACACACCCAGACACACACACACACGCATCAGACATCTGTCATTTTTTACTTTGATTTTGACAGCGCTCACGGTAATATTTATTTGGGGCATGGTCGGTGTAATCGCAAGATGGCGCATGTCATGACGTCATCTATGACGATTCAAGGGACATCGATATCGCGCTCACAGTAATTCGGTACGGGTTTATGGACGCTCAAATCGATTACAGCGTAATTCGGAACGCACCCTTTGTCAGAACCAGTTTTTTTTTTAATTCGTTCCTGGCGGAACAGGCTAAGGTCCGAGACCATGCTGCCTAGTAATCAGTTAGTATTTAGTACTGAACCAGAAATATTTTAAATAGAGGGATGTGTTTTCGATTAGATAGTAACTTTCTATCTCTCTCTGCAGTTTATTTATTTTTATTCTCCATCTTACGACCATCCATACAGAATTACCTATTGCGATAGTTGATAGAATCGACTAATTTGTCCTAAGAATTGAACACAGCTGATCAAGATAACCTGCCCGTAGACAGAGATTAGGTTCCATTCTCTGTCTACGATAGCCAACATACAGAAAATATGTCAAATTTCAAATTGTCAAGCAAGTGTCAACAAAACTCCGAGGTTAGGTCTCGTGTCGCTGTGTTATTATTTAAAAATAATTAAATTATAGGCCGCTCTAAATAATTTTTAACCATGTCAAAAAGACCAGAACATCAAGCGCCACCTGAAGTTGTAAGGCTGTGTTTATTTATACAAAATCAAGCAGATAATGTCTTTGTTTACCTAAATAATTACCATATTTTTGTTATTTTCAGTTTTATAATGAAGATGAAGCCCGAAAGTACACTCAAAAGTAAGTTTAACCTACTAAGAACATCCAGCAATCACAAACTTAGTCTTAAGAAGCTTACTTATTGGAAGTTTCACTTTTTCAGTTCACGAATTATGGACATCCAAGCACAAATGACGGAAAGATGTTTAGAATTACTTCTGCTACCAGAGGATACTCCATGTCTTCTTCTGGACATAGGCTGCGGGTCAGGTCTATCTGGCACAGTACTAGAAGAAAATGGACACATGTGGATTGGCATGGATATATCACCCTCTATGCTTGGTAAGTTATTATACTTCATTATAAAAATAGCTGATCTTACGGTAAAGTATCCAACTATTGAAAATCACTGACTCTCAAATTGTATGTCCTTAACTACTTTAACGCCCGAATACTCGAACGTCACTCAATTATAAGTAGCCCTCAAAACTCGTGCTATCTCTGTCACTCTGCGTTAAAGTAACAAAGACAGCACGAGATTTAAGTGTAACTTAAAATTGAGTGACGTTCGAGTATTCGGGCGTTAGTGTCCCAAGTCAATGTTACAGTAATTAAATTAAAACATCTGGTTAGATCAATTTAATCTCCTGAAATTTGTGGCGGATTGCCTCCCAGTCACCATAAAACTCATTTCAGAGGTAGCTAAAGAAAGAGAAACAGAAGGAGACCTAGTGCTATCTGACATGGGAGAGGGAGTGCCATTCAGAGCTGGTTGCTTTGATGGAGCAGTGTCTGTGTCTGCCCTGCAGTGGCTGTTCAATGCTGACAAGAAGTCACATCATCCAGTCAAAAGGCTCCATCAGTTCTTTAGTTCCTTGTATGCTTCTTTGGTAAGTTATTATTTTTTATGCAAAGGCCTCCCAAAATTGCTTCCAAGAGCTCTTTCCTATGCCTCTGTTATGGTTATATATAAAGTATTGCTACAATAAATTAGGTATTTCAGACTGATTAATAAGAAATCCTCCAAATAAAGTTGGTAAAGTAGAACCCATCAGCGTCAGAATACTTCAATCCAGTCAAATGCTTGTTTATATTACTGAATAATGTTTTAAAACAGTAAGCATGAGTTGCCAATTGTTTGTTATTATTAATTATCCCCAACCTAACCAATTATACAATTCATGCATTGCATTATTGGAATAAGAAGTTACATAGTACTTTTTTTTACTATTTTCTTATTATTATTTCAGTCAAGATCAGCCCGAGCAGTATTCCAGTTCTACCCAGAGAATGAGAGTCAAATGGACCTGGTTACCTCACAAGCCATGAAGGCTGGCTTCTATGGCGGTGTAGTTGTGGACTTCCCTAATTCTGCCAAAGCCAAGAAGTTCTTTTTGGTGCTGATGACTGGAGGCTCTGCTCCACTACCTGAAGCCCTAGGTAAATGACTTGATTAAGACACAGCTGTTGGTCTTAGTTCTTCTCTCATATTAGCTTGTACTAAGAAACTCTATAGCAAATATACTGATAGCAATGAGGGTTACCTAGTAATTAGTAAATCTAGACCAAAAAAACTATAATAATATTTCTTAAACAGTCCTGAGTTTACGGTTGCCTAGAACATATTTATCATGTGAATATGTTTGCAATTTTCCAGGTACTGATGAAATGGACAACAACCTTCAAGTCAAGTATGGTAAAAGAGAAGCAACTAGAAATATTAGAGGTAAACCACTCAAAAATACAAGAGCTTGGATCATTGAGAAAAAAGAAAGGAGAAGGAAACAGGGCAAGGACACAAAGGCTGACACCAAGTATACAGGCAGGAAAAGAAGTGGCCGCTTTTAGAAATAATGTTTTGTACAGTCAACAGTGTATAATATTTTAATAAATAAAATTTTAAGCTAATCTCTAAATTCTCATTCAATCTATCGTTTCACAACATATTTCCAAACTGTGTCCACACCACTCCCTATTGTTTCTACAGGAGTCATGTTGGGCAATGGAAACCGGCACACCACCACTACTGTGTCTTTGTTTGTTTCAGCTAATAACTTTTGTTCAAAGTCCTTCATCATCTGTTCCACACCAAATATGACTATGTTGTTGTATGGCTTAAGGTCAAACTTCCACAAGTCACGCCGGAAAAATTTGCTCCCTCGGTATTCTGGTTTCAGTAACGCAGCGATTCTAGAAAAGTAGACTAGCCAGGGGTTTAACTCGACTCCATCTGCTTGAAATCCTAACTTGGCCGCAGTAAAGACAATCCGTCCATCACCCGAACCCACATCTAATAATTTGCCACTGCGACCAGCTAAAGCTTTACTAACACCAAGGACTTGTTCTGTGGTGGCAGGGACGTAAGGCAAACAAACTTTCCTCAGCGCTGGTAGTACGGTGAACGGTATACAAATAATACTAACTCCAACAGCTAGGCCTCCGGTGACAAACATTAATACTTTTCCTGTAGAGGATAGCTTTGTTGAATTTTTTGTGCCCGAATCTTGAAGGACTTCTAGCTCCATTTTATTATTGTAAACTAACATTAGAGAACTAGAAAATTGAGGTTACATTTCGTGATTTTGATTTTTGACAGTGACATTTAGCAAATAGATAAAAATAAAAGGAGACTGGCCGGACAATTATGATTGAGACAATCGAGTTTTTAAAAACTACAAATAGATCTACAGTAATAAAATATGGACTAGAATAAAACTCGGACCCCATTCATGGCCTATAATGTTCCAACCCCAAAAGGTTCAAAAACATAACGACCCTGGACCAACTACAAAGTGATTGTATTTGGGACGTTAGAAGTTTTCAGCAGTAGCCTCCCCAGCACATTCCACCATGCCAGGAAGATGGAATAGCCAACGAAAATGGCACAAGGGCGTCAACATAAGTCGCATCCCACACTAAAGGAGCAAAGTTGCCAGTAACGAAAATAATCATTTGAAAAATATTGCAGAATGGGGCTCATTTTTGATTCATATCATCTGGAAAAAACGCGGGAACCTTGAAACGTACAAGGCGCCAAAATTTATATTATTTTAAAGTTAATTTGTTAATTATTGTAATAGTGTCAAAAAATTAGTTTTAATTGTAAAATAATAATTAATACATATAAATAGTGTAAATAAACAATGGGGGGAAGTGGAAAAAAAAGAAAAAAACCGGAGCCCCCTGATGGAGCAGTTCAGGACATCACGGAGACCTCTTCCGACTCCGATGATGCAGCCGACAACAGCAGGAAGTACCAAATATTTAAAGTCCCCGGATACTCAAGAAAGTATCCCGAAAACAGCAATAAAACAGAATTTATAGTATTCTTATCTCATCAAACTGAGCGCCCATTCACGGACAAAGACAGACTGGCTATTTCACACGCTATACGCAAATATTGCATCACTGGCATTTTACATTTAAAATCCATAAATAAGTACAAAATAGGAATAACATTCGAATTATCCAACAATGCTAATGTATTCTTACAAAATAAAAAACTTCTTGATGAAATGGGCCTAAACGCTACTATACCGGCTGTCGACACTGAAGTGACTGGGGTCCTTACTTCAGTCCCTATGGACTTATCAAATAAAAGAATATTTGCTCTGATTGGCAGTTCAAGAAATGTGATACAGGTGAGGCGCTTCATGCGCCGAGTACAGGGTGAGGGTGGCGCGGTCAAGTACGACCCCACTCAAACTGTTGCGGTTACTTTCGCCTCTACTGAGTTACCGCAATATGTATACCTGGACTCCTGGAGGCATGAGGTAAACTGTTACGTTCCCCCTGTCAAGCAGTGTTTGCGTTGTATGAAGTTTGGACATATTGCAAAATATTGTAAGAATGAAATTGTATGCTCCATATGCACGGACAAGCATAGTTTTAAAATATGTAAAGAAGATCCTAAAAACGCTAAATGCGTCAATTGTGGTGGTAACCATGTTTCCATCTCAAACACCTGTCCACAGAAAAAAATGAAAATAGAAGAAAATAAAGTCAAGTCCAGAGCCGCTAAATATTCCGATTTATTTAATGAACATTCTTTTCCAAAAATAACACAGAAGAATATTGAAACACAGATTATTAATTTGTCTAAATCAGATTTTTTTATGAACACTCTAACAAATGCTATAACTAAAATTATATTAAATCAAAAAGATATTCCCATTAATTCTAACTCCATAAAAGAAATTCTGCAACAAACTTTCCGTACCAGTACTTCCACATATAATAATGGATCTTAATATAATGCAGTGGAATGCACAAAGTATTTTAAGTAACAAACTTTTATTAACTCAATTTCTTTATGAGCATAACATACATGTTGCAATTATATCAGAAACATGGTTAACACCCATCAAACATTTTAACATTAGAAGATATAAAATAGAAAGACATGATATTGGTAATAAACACAATGGTGTAGCTATTTTAATTCGCAATAATATAAATTACAGAAAAATAATTACATATTCTGATAATTCTCTACAAAATATTTGTGTAAGAATTACTGTAAATAATACAGAAATAAGTATTGTAAGTTTCTACTGTCCAACAAATTGCACTCCATCATTTGACAAACTTAAATTTGAATCTTTAATAAAATCTGTGCCTGAACCAATGATATTTGCAGGGGATTTCAATGCCCATCACACATCATGGGGATGTAATTCCACAAATCCAAGAGGCAGGGATATTTTAGAAATTGTAGATGATAATAATTTGGTGTTAATGAATAGTGGTGAAGTGACAACAGTCGGTTCTTTAACGTGGCGCCCAAATGCCTTAGATTTGTCTATAGTTTCTCCATCATTGGCTCTTTCTTGTGATTGGTCTGTTCATGGTGATCCTCTTGGCAGCTATCACCTTCCTGTAATTATGAAAGTTTTTATCAATAGTAGTAATGTAGAAAACACTAGTAATAACACAAATTTGCCCACTTATCCTAATTTTAGAATGGTAGATTGGAAGATCTATGAACAAAATGTAGATTTACAACTATCTACTTTTCAGGATCAGCATGTTGCTCCATTGGAAAGATACAGAGAATTTTGTCAAATTTTGCATTCTGCAATTAATAAGTCCCTTCCTTATCAGAATAAGCCCACTTCTTTCTCAGCTGATTATTCTATTCGCAACTCTAATAGGAATTTGATAAAAGCCCCTCCTCTTCCTTGGTGGAATAAAAAATGTTCAGATGCAGTTCAGAAGTCTAAGTCAGCTTATATAAATTTTAAAAACAATCCATCAGATAAAACATTCATAGAGTTTAAAAGATTACAAGCCCTCAAAAAACTCACTTTGAAATCAGAAAGATCAAATAGTTGGGTTGAACTTTGCAGCTCCTTTAATCGATGTACTCCCTTGTCCAGAATCTGGAAATATATGCGGAAATTTAATAAAACATATTCTTGCAACAATGACGATGTCAATTGGGTTCAGGATTTTCTGGAAAAATTTACCCCAGATTATGTAAATAATAAGTCAAATTTCCCCATTGCCAGTGAGTCAAACTCAGATAATATCTCTTTAGTAAAGCCTTTTTCAATACAAGAATTGAAGTCAGCTGTTAATTCTAGAAAGGACAGTGCTTTTGGACTAGATTGTATTCCATACATTTTGATAAAAAAGCTTAGTGATAAGGGTATGCACATTTTTCTCAAAATATTGAATAATTTGTGGTTGAACAATGATATACCTCATTCATGGAAGTCTGATTGTTTGGTACCCATTTTGAAGCCAGATAAGCCTCGGTCTAATCCAGATTCCTATCGTCCTATTGCTCTAACATCCTGTGTTGGAAAAATTTTTGAACAATTAATAAAACAAAGGTTAGAATTTTACATAGAACAAAACAATATTCTACCTGCTAATCAATTTGGTTTTCGTAGGGGAACATCAGCTCGTGAAAGTATTTGTCAGTTACAGCTTGATATCCAAAATAGTTTATATAACCAGGATTGCTTATTGTCAGTATTCTTTGATGTTGCTGGAGCCTTTAACAGTGTTAATATTGATGTCCTTTGTTCTGAATTACTTCTCATCGGAATTCCAAACAAAATAGTCCACTGGGTCCATCAATTCTTGACTGAAAGGAAAGTTTATGTTAGATATAATGATAAATTACATGGGCCAAGATTTGCTTCGGTAGGAGTTTGTCAAGGTGGAATTCTGTCTCCATTAATATTCATTTTGTACATACGTCGTTTAAATTTGATTCTAGGTTCCAAAGTCAAAAATCTTCAATTTGCTGATGATTTAGTTGTGTATTTGTCTGGAAAAAATTTAAAAGATATGACACTAAGCCTTAATAAGGCATTGGAAGGATTGTCCACATACTTTTCTTATTTAAATCTAGATATAAATGCACTTAAATCTAAACTAGTAGTATTTGGTAGAACTAGCAATTCCAGTCCTTCTGTATATTACAATCAAGTTTCTATACCTATTTTTCATGAGGCTAAGTTTTTAGGTGTCACCTTCACTCATAATTTAGCTTGGAAAAAGTATGTTGAATTGATTAGTTCTAGAGCTAACAGAGTTTTTAATGTTTTAAAGACATTGTGTAGAACCTCCTGGGGAGCTGACCCAAAAATATTGTTGTTATTATATAAATCTCTGATCCGTAGTCATTTTGAATATGGTTTTCTCTGTTTTGCTGGTGATAAAAGGTTAGTAGATATTCTTGATAAAATACAAAATAAAAGTTTGAGACTTATTACCGGAGCATTTAAAAGCACTCCAATCAATGCTATGCAAGTTGAATGCCAACTTCCTCCATTAAGTATAAGATTCTCTTACTTGAAGGAAAGGTTTCTATTAAAACTTTATAGTAAAAATAACAATCACTTGTTTTCCAATTTGAAACAATTGTGTACATCATCCATTTGTAATTTATTATATCTACTTCAGGGCTTTCCTCAATATGTCAATTTTCTTGAAACTCTGCAAATTCATAAGTCATCTCTCCTTCCATGTTATCAGGGGGATTTTGACAGCAAATTTCCTGCAATTGACATCATTATTGATCACAATTTATCCACTAAAGAAGATGTATATGGTAAATTTCATGAGTTTACTGATCATAGATTTGTGTACACTGATGGGTCTAAAACTGAGTCAGCGGTGTCATTTGCTATTTTTGATGAGCTACTGAATTCTGGTACTGGCTATAAAATAAACTCAAACACAAGTATATTCACAGCTGAGGCTGTGGCTATACTTGCTGCCCTAAAGCACATTAGGCATACAAATGAGGGATGTTGTCAATGGGTAATAGTAAGTGACAGCATGAGCGTTCTTGAAAATCTCAAAAATAATAGGTTGAATGCTAACACAAACTATTTTATTTTATTGATAAAAGAATCTTGGTTGCATTTGTCTTTTCACAACATTAAGGTTTTGTTCATGTGGGTTCCTTCGCATGTTGGTGTGATGGGCAACGAAAGGGTTGATTTTCTAGCTAGAGCTATAACAAATTCTGATGATGTCCCAGATTCAAGTAGTTTCCTTAACATTTCTGTTCCCTGTACAGACTTAGTTTCTCTATTGAAAAAAAGGTCCACTGATATATGGAAAAGACACTGGAATCATACAGTTCAAATTGAAAATAAAGGTATGTGGTATGCAGTATATAATATTCCCATAGGAACCACGCCTTGGTTCTGTAAAACCAATACTTTCATGAACAGGAAGTTTTACTCCACCATTCTCAGGCTTCGTTTTGGTCACTGTCGACTGAATTATCATTTGTCTCGTCTGAAAATTGTTCACAGTCCTCTCTGTGATCATTGTAATTCTCAAGCAGAGCAATCTATTGCTCACATTTTCTTTGAGTGCTCATCTTTTGGCATCCAGCGCCTTGTGCTGATGGATGAGCTAATTGAAATTTATGGTAGTCCTGATTTGGTACCGCGCTCCATTCAGGCCCTTCTTGTAAATAGCTCGACGTATTTTTCTTTGTTTAATTTTGTTAATAATACAGTTGGACAAATTTAACTACATGGTAAAAAGTTATTAGCTAAAGTTTTGGTTGTCATGTGTATATAATATGTAAAATTATTTTCATTGACTTACTTTTTGTACATATTTTAAATGAATGCTAGGAATTGGCTAGCAAAAAGTACTCTGTGTTGGCTAGGAACTAAAAAAACAACTCGTAAAGAAAGTTGCTTGATTGCTTCCCGTCAGTCGGGGCTAAAAAAAAAAAAAAATTAATAATAATAATATTAAGGACTTGACACTTGGCTTTTTACATTGAATTGAAAAATAATTGGATTTGACTCAAGATTTTGTGGACTAACAAATCCTATAAATGGATTTGAAATACGATAATAAGGACTTAGCACTTGGCTCTTTACATTGAATGGAAAATAATTGGACTTGACCCAAGATTTTGTGGACTCTCAAATCTTAAACATGGATTTTATTGAAATAAACTGAAGACTTTAAACGGATTAACTTTACATGGAAATGAAGATACTGATGAATTTGCCTGGATTTGATTACCTAAGGATAAATACTGATGACTTAAATTGGAATTACTTATCTATGGATCGATATAAAACTAATGAATTTTACTGGTTTTCCAATTTATTATGAATTTACACTGATGAATTTAACTGGATTTACTCTACTCAAGAAAAATGTAACTGATGACTAGGCAGCATGGTCTCAGACCTTAGCCTGTTCCGACAGGAACAAATTAAAAAAAAAAAAAAAAAAAATCATATCATCTGTCACTGTCAATGTCAAATAAATAGTACTGCCAGTAGCAGCAATTGCAAAATATATGCCGACTGCTGAAGTTACTGAAATACTGATCTCAATCTGCTGTAAAGTGCGTACTTTATTCGTACGATTATTAGATAAGTACAACAAATGACTGCTTTCGAAGAGTTTGGTGTCCTCCCCGAGCTGGGGAAGGCCATTGATGAAATGGACTGGACACTACCAACAGATGTCCAGGCCGAAGCAATACCGCTCATCTTAGGCGGTGGCGACGTGCTTATGGCTGCTGAAACAGGCAGCGGGAAGACTGGTGCTTTCTGTTTGCCGATCCTGCAGATAGTATGGGAGACTTTGAAAGACGTACAAGAGGGGAAGACGAGTAAGATAATACAAACAATATCGACCGAACTGACGATGTCGTTCTTTGATCGCACGGACGCGCTAGCGGTAACACCGGATGGGCTGCGTTGCCAGTCACGTGACCAGAAGGGCTGGCACGGCTGCAGGGCCACCAAGGGTGTGCACAGCAAGGGTGCTTATTACTATGAAGCCACTGTCACTGATGAGGGCCTGTGCCGCGTTGGCTGGTCTACACAGGCTGTAAGTGGAAAACATTATAGAATCATATTGATATAAAAAACCTATACCTCTTGTAAATATTCATTCAACCATAAAATTTTATTTGGTTTCAATGATATTGCATCATATTATTATTTCAAAATATTTACATTCTGATTCATAGATAAATAATAGACATAAGTTTTCTTATAAGAGCTTTTATTTTTTAATAAAGAGTATTGTTAATCATAATTAAATATTTTTAGGCGAGGCTGGACCTGGGCACAGACAGACTAGGATTTGGTTTTGGAGGCACAGGCAAGAAGTCAAATAATAAGAACTTTGATGATTATGGTGGACCATATGGAATGCATGATGTTATTGGTATGTTGTTTCTAGCCATTCTGTATAACATATTTATATTATCAAGATATTCATTACTTAGGAGCACTATGATTTAAAAGTAGTAAGTATGTATAATTAAATTCAATGAATAGAAATGTACAATAGAGATCTTGAGCTTGGAATCATGTTTTTATTGCAATAGCACATTTTTCAAGTCAATTACATTATATTTATTTGATTAAACTTGTTATCTTCCTTTCTTTTTTTTTTCCTTAGCCTACACTGTCCCACTGCTGGGCAAAGGCCTCCCCCATGGCTTTCCAAGTTTTCTTACAATTTGCCTTCTCCGTCCAATCCATTGAGAATGAGTCCAGATAACTTCCTTTATTCATCTTAATTTGAACATACATATTTTATAAATAAATATTTAAAAAAACTGAAGTCCTGTCTGTAATAAACTAATAAAAGACCTATCTCAGTACCGTGCTACATTGTCTTTATCTAGAACTAAGTCAGGCATGTACTTGTGGTATGGTATAGGAATCACTGATGGATAATCCTAGGCAAACCAGCCAGTTGGTTGTGCTCATGCAAGTACTTGCCTGCCGTATGTGTTAATTCTTATTATGTTGCATTATTTTAGGTTGCCTCTTGAATCTGAACAATGGTGAGATTAGCTTTACAAAGAATGGAGAAAATCTTGAGGTGGCGTTCACCCTAACCCCAGAAAGGCGGGCTGACACCTACTTCCCTGCTGTTGTGCTTAAAAATGCCGAGATAAGCTTCAATTTTGGCAAGATGCCATTCAAGGTACCAATTCATTATTTAAAGAGTAACATTAATGTCGTGATGAATATATGTATATACAATTTCATCACTTATTTTGTAACTTACCTATAAACAAAATATTAACAATGTTTCATTGTACAGTGCGATCAAATTATCTTGGCAGCTCTGAACATAGGCTTTGCGAAATTTTACACATGTAAACTTGGGAATAAAACTGTTATTGCCAGATAAACCAATACTTAAACGATCAGAAAATATCTAATTTAAACAGTGAGAAATACAAATAAAATAAATATCTTATCACTTTTATACATTCGTTGTAACAAAATGACCTGCACGAAGTTCGGAGCTGCCAAGATAATTTGATCGCACTGTACTTATTATTACAACAAGAAGGCATTTTAGTTTCACTGCCTTTTATGATACAAATATCCTACCTAGCCTTTCATGTCACCCACTGCTGGGCAAAGGCCTCCCCTTTCTCCTTCTAAACTTCTGGATATCTTGTGCGAGATCTGGCTATGTTTCCCCGGAAACAAGATCAGATCGTCACAATACCTTTGCCTCAGTGTACCTAGACGGTGATTTCCTCCATCAGGCGTCAAGTGAGTGAATATCTTTGCCCACCTGCAAAAATGAAATATGAACACACCTCAGCAGGGCCTTATAACAAATTTTGCCCAAAATCTTCTACCTACTTAAATTACAAAGACACAATTCTTTTCTGCAATTACACAGCATGGACCGCCAGCCGGGTACACGGCCATTGGCACGGCACCAAAAGAAACCATGAAGCGCAATGTGGTGTCATCGGACAGCGCAGTGGAAGCGACGCCCGCAAATAACGCGCCACGGTCTATTATCATTGAGGTAAGTCAGAGAAAATATCATATGTTCCTTATGATTAGTTGATGATAGGACAGGGAAAACCATCGTGCGCGCCATCAGGTAAATCAATAAAATTCGTTATGACAACGTTTAATGGAATGGAATGGAATCTATATAATTTAGGAATAAACATTTATTTTATGCGTATACTGTAGTCGCTATTCCTAACCCTTGAATGCCCTTGATGAACATAGGCATGATGTAATACCATTTTCCAAGGAGAAAAAAGACGAATATCATCATTCATCATCATCATTTCAGCCAAAAGACGTCCACTGCTGGACATAGGCCTCCCCCAGGCGTCGCCACATTGACCGGTCCCGTGCGTCTCTCATCCAGCGGGTTCCTGCAACCTTGACCAGGTCATCGGTCCACCTAGTGGGAGGCCTTCCAACGCAACGTCTTCCGGTTCGCGGTCGCCATTCCAGAACTTTTCGGCCCCCATCGGCCATCCGTTCTGCGAGCAATGTGCCCTGCCCATTGCCACTTAAGTCTGGCGATTCTTCGGGCTACGTCGGTAACCTTGGTTCTCTCTTGGTCCGGATGTCCTCATTTCTGATTCGATCACGCAAGGAAACTCCGAGCATAGCCCTCTCCATTGCCCTTTGGGTGACTTTGAGCTTTCTGATGAGGCCCATTGTGAGCGTCCACGTTTCGGTCCCGTATGTAATCACTGGCAACACACACTGGTCATAGACTTTCGTCTTGAGACACTGGGGTAAGTTGGACGAGAAGATACCGCGCAACTTCCCGAACGCTGCCCAGCCGAGTCGGATTCGACGATTGACCTCTTTCTCGAAGTTAGATCTACCCAACTGGACCGTTTGTCCCAGGTAGACATAATCGTCCACAACTTCGAGCGTAAAGTCTCCGATCTTGATAGGAGTGGGTGTTACATGAACATTCAACATAACCTTGGTTTTGTCCATGTTCATTTTAAGACCCACTCTTTCGGAAGCTCTACTGAGGTCATCGAGCATTGCACTGAGGTCTTCCATGGTCTCAGCCATGACCACTATATCGTCGGCAAACCGAAGGTGAGTGATGTACTCGCCGTTGACGTTGATGCCAAGTCCTCTCCAATCCAGAACCTTGAAGATATCCTCCAATGAAGCGGTAAACAGTAAAGAAGAAAGAAAGAAAGAAATCATTTATTTGCTAAAATGTAGGTATACATGATAAGATCGCATATTTTTGAATTGTCCCGATACATTTTTACCTTCCGGCGTGCAAAATATTACATTTGAATTTAATTACACACAACATTTATATTATAATCATTACCACAGCACAGGTCATAATTTAGTTGGCAGAAACAGATCAGTCTCACAAAAATATGAAAAAAACAATAATGAATCATAAATGTCTCGCGTATCATTCAGCAAATAATATTAATGTCATGATGTGTATTGTAAAAGCTTAATGTTAAAATGTTCAATGTCAAAAATAATCCAAATCAATCAATAAATAATAATGTCATAATAATAATATGCAAGTAACGTCCACATTTATAAGTATGTCAAATTATATATAAAATGTCGACCAATTAATCTACTAAAACACAATAATAAAAATTCACAAAAAGGCATAGCAATGACATCATTATATTAAACATCAACATTTTACTGCACAGTTTTATCATTTAGAAAATCTTTAATTGTGTAGTAACACTTGTTAAGCAACAGTTCTGTTAATTGTTTTTTAAATTTTGTTATGGGTAGATCTTTCAGATTCTCAGGTACTTTATTATATATAAGCGGTCCCATGGTAAGTATGTTATTTTTTAATAAGGCTGTTTTATGACCACCTGTGTGCAATTGGTTTTTATATTGGGACCTCATTGGTCCTGTGCGTTGTCTTTCGGAGATATGACGTCTCCCTGTCTCACACCGCGCTGCAGAAGGATAGGTTCCGAGGTCTGGTCCTGAAGTCGGACTGACATGGTGGCGTTTTTGTACAAACACTTCAACACCTCGATGTACCGGTAGTCGATTTGGCACCGTTGGAGAGACTGCAGCACAGCCCAAGTCTCGATCGAATCGAAGGCTTTCTCGTAGTCCACAAACGCTAAACAGAGAGGCAGGTTATACTCTTCGGTCTTCTGTATAACCTGCCGCAGCGTATGTATGTGGTCTACGGTACTGAAGCCTTTTCGGAATCCGGCTTGTTCGGGAGGCTGGAAATCGTCAAACCTGCGTGCGAGACGATTCGTGATGACTCTTGAAAACAACTTGTAGACATGGCTTAGAAGTGAGATGGGCCTATAGTTCTTCAACCGGGCATTGTCACCCTTTTTGAAGAAGAGCACCACCACACCCCTGCACCAAGCCTGTGGCGTTTTCCCCTCGAGTATGACGGAATCAAACAGCTTCTGTAGGGCCTTAAGGACCGGTTTGCCAGTACCTTCAGAAGTTCAGCCGTAATTCCGTCATCACCCGGCGCCTTGTTGTTTTTAAGCTGTTTCAGAGCCATCCTAATCTCGTACAGGCTGACATCCGGGATGTCTTCGGTATAGTGTCGGGTCAATCTAGCTCTGGGGTCTTTCGCTAGATTTTCCATGGGTTGACTAGTTGACGTGTACAGCTGCCCATAAAAACTCTCGATCTCCCTCAGAAGCTCCGGTTTGGCGGACACGATCCTGCCATCGTCGGTCTTCAGTTTCGTGAGCTGGCTCTGCCCAATAACCAGATCTCTTGCAAATACCTTGGAGCCTTTGTTGCGTTCAATCGCGTCTTTAATACGCTCGGTATTAAAGCGGCGCAGGTCGCTCTTCAAGGATTTGGAGATCTGTCTATTGAGCTGCCGGTATTGCCGAGACGAATATATTTTAGTGGAATAAACAGCTCGCATTTTCGCTAAGCCTATCAGAAATTGACTACTCGTTGGACTAGTTGTTGCAAGCATGACGTCCTGGGTATGATTCCCGGGTCGGTCAAAGTGTTATTGGGTTTTTCTCAGTAGCAGGCACGATGTCTTGATTTAATACCCGATTGATAGTAATAACCTCGCACCCTATTACATGGGACTTCTAGCGAAAAGTGGGTGTACACCATAGCGTATCGCTTCGGGGATTACAGGAGTGGTGTTATGAGGCCTTGTACAGACAAGACTTGCGGAACTTTAGGCAATTTCTATGTTTGTGTGCAGCGATAACACCGACGAACGCACACACGGGCATTTCGAGCGTTGAACTACGGTTGAAAAATTTGATCATTTAGACGATTATTATTTTAGGTGACATAATTTTATAGTAAGTAAGTACACGCGTACGGCTTTGAAAAAAAGTCTGGAATGTGTGTTGTGTATAGGTACAGTATATCAATCAACATAAAAATGGTTCATTTAGGTGTTAGATGAATTAAAATAAAAAATTATGATATCTACTATTTTAATCACAGATTTTAATATTTGCTGTAAATTGGTTGTGAAAGCACTTTAACACGTCAAAAATAAATAATGTTTCCGTCTCTTTTTAACCGACTTCTAAAAAGGAAGTAGTATCTCTATTCGTATGTTTTTTTTATGTGTGTCCGCGCATATCTCCGACAAGTGTGGACCGATTTTCAAAATTATTATTTTGTTTGGAAAGGTATACTCCCAAGGTGGTCCCATTGTCACCAAGTCAGTTTCTGATGATGGGAACTCTGAGAAATTGAGGGCAACCCTCGAATATCATAGGCGCACATAACGTTTTCCATACATTTACAGAAGCTGTTCAAGTATTTGCGTCTGATAATCATAATTTCATGTGGCTGCGCTGATGACGGAAGGTGCAACTCCTCAACGGTCGTCGGTCAGGACTTAAAAGAAAATTCCTTCAAAATTACACGTACTTATGGATCGATAGTTGTATTCTTTCAGGCTATTAGGTTGAACTGATGATAGACGGTAAATCTCATGGGGAACTGGGCGAAATAATCCACAACGAAAGGACTGATCGCCCGTCTGGTGTCTGCCGGCGTCCCCGAAGATAAATAGAATAGACGGTAAATCTCATTAACCGACTTAAAAAAAAGGAGGTTCTCAATTCGTCGGCTAGGAAAATTTTAGGTTTCTCCGTCATGGGTGTCGTTTTCATGGTTTTTGGGGTCGCTGATTACGAAAATGAGGTCAAAATGAAAATCAAGATGGCGCCGACGAAAATTTTTGGTTTTTCCGTCATGGGTGTCGTTTTCATGGCTATAGGGGTCGCTGATTACGAAAATGAGGTCAAAATGAAAATCCAAGATGGCGGCCAGGATTTCTTTTTGTTTTTCCGTCATGGGTACTATTCATGGTTTTTGGGGTCGCTGATTACGAAAATGAGGTCAAAATGAAAATCCAAGATGGTGGCCAGGTTTGTCCGTCATGGGTGATGATGGGTGTCGTTTTGATGGTTTTCGGGGTCGCTGATTACGAAAATGAAGCCAAAATGAAAATCCAAGATGGCGACCAGGAAAATTTTTGGTTTTTCCGTCATGGGTGTCGTTTTCATGGTTTTCGGGGTAGCTGATAACGAAAATGAAGCCAAAATGAAAATCCAAGATGGCGGCCAGGAAAATTTTTGGTTTTTCCGTCATGGGTGTCGTTTTCATTGTTTTTGAGGTCGCTGATTACGAAAATGAAGCCAAAATGAAAATCCAAGATGGCGGCCAGGAACATTTTTTGGTTTTTCCGTCATGGGTGTCGTTTTCATGGTTTTCGGGGTCGCTGATTACGAAAATGAGATCAAAATTAAAATCCAAGATGGCGGCTAGGAAAATTTTTGGTTTTTCCGTCATGGGTGTCGTTTTCATTGTTTTTGAGGTCGCTGATTACGAAAATGAGACCAAAATTAAAATCCTAAATGGCGGCTAGGAAAATTTTAGGTTTTTCCGTCATGGGTGTCGTTTTCATGGTTTTTGGGGTCACCGACTACGAAAATAAGGTCAAAATGAAAATCCAAGATGATGCTGACGAAATTTTTAGTTTTTCCGTCATGGGTGTCGTTTTCATGGTTTTCGGGGTCGCTGATTACGAAAATGAGCTCAAAATTTAGTAATACATAAAATGGGTTTGTTAAACATGAAATCGAAATAAATATTAATAAGTTATACTAGACAAAATGTAAAATAACTGTAAATTATAGGTATTGTCATTCAAATAGTCCGTTAGCCGTTATCACGTTTCCACCGGGCACCACGTGGAGGTGGACTGACACCCAGCGTTTTTTTTTTGGTTGTTGTTTTTCATTGATTTTTATACACAATGTTCAAATCAGATTTTAAGTATTATACGTGATGAAGGGAAAAAAATATTTGATTTTTTGTAAGGTTTTGTGTTTGTTTTGGTTGTTTTTTTTTTCCATTGATGTTTAAACACAATGTTCAAATCAGATTTTAAGTATTATATATACATGATGAAGGAAAAAAAAAACATGATTTTTTGTTAGGTTTTGTGCTTTCGAGGTATTTTCTTCCCTTCATCACGTATAATACTTAAAATCTGATTTGAACATTGTGTATAAAAATCAATGAAAAAAAACAACCAAAAAAAAACGCTGGGTGTCAGTCCACCTCCACGTGGTGCCCGGTGGAAACGTGATAAAGCCTAACGGACTATTTGAATGACAATGCCTATAGTTCCATTTTTTTCCTGTTCATGTTAATTAACATTTTGTCTAGTATCACTAAATTAATATTAATTTCGATTTCATGTTTAACAAACCCGTTTTACGTATTACTAAATTTTGAGCTCATTTTCGTGATAAGCGACCCCGAAAACCATGAAAACGACAACCATGACGGAAAAACCAAAAATTTCGTCGGCGCCATCTTGGATTTTCATTTTGACCTTATTTTCGTAGTCGGCGACCCCAAAAACCATGAAAACGACACCCATGACGGAAAAACCAAAAATTTCGTAGGCGCCATCTTGGATTTTCATTTTGACCTTATTTTCGTAGTCGGCGACCCCAAAAACCATGAAAACGACACCCATGACGGAAAAACTAAAAAATTTCCTGGCCTCCATCTTGGATTTTCATTTTGGCTTCATTTTCGTAATCAGCGACCCCGAAAACCATGAAAACGACACCCATGACGGAAAAACCAAAAATTTTCGTCGGCGCCATCTTGATTTTCATTTTGACCTTATTTTCGTAATCAGCGACCCCAAAAACCATCAAAACGACACCCATGTAGGGATTGCAAACATTCGATAATTTTAGTATTCGAATATTCGAATAAATTTTCAGCTTTATTCGAATTATTCGAATAATATTCGAATATTTCAGAAAAATAAAGAATTTATATAATTTCGTACCATAATACCATATTTTTATGTAAGTAGGTCTTTTTTTTTCGGTTGTATGGAAAATCATCAAATGATCGAATAATATTCGAATATTATGTAATTTCTCACATTTTTATAGCCTTCATCAACATCATCATTTCAGCCAAAAGACGTCCACTGCTGGACATAGGCCTCCCCCAGGCGTCGCCACATTGACCGGTCCCGTGCGTCTCTCATCCAGCGGGTTCCTGCAACCTTGACCAGGTCATAGGTCCACCTAGTGGGAGGCCTTCCAACGCAACGTCTTCCGGTTCGCGGTCGCCATTCCAGAACTTTTCGGCCCCATTGGCCATCCGTTCTGCGAGCAATGTGCCCTGCCCATTGCCACTTAAGTCTGGCGATTCTTCGGGCTACGTCGGTAACCTTGGTTCTCATGCGGATGTCCTCATTTCTGATTCGATCACGCAAGGAAACTCCGAGCATAGCCCTCTCCATTGCCCTTTGGGTGACTTTGAGCTTTCTGATAAGGCCCATTGTGAGCGACCACGTTTCGGTCCCGTATGTAATCACTGGCAACACACACTGGTCATAGACTTTCGTCTTGAGACACTGGGGTAAGTTGGACGAGAAGATACTGCGCAGCTTCCCGAACGCTGCCCAGCCGAGTCGGATTCGACGATTGACCTCTTTCTCGAAGTTAGATCTACCCAACTGGACCGTTTGTCCCAGGTAGACATAATCGTCCACAACTTCGAGCGTAGAGTCTCCGATCTTGATAGTAGTGGGTGTTACATGAACATTCGACATAACCTTGGTTTTGTCCATGTTCATTTTAAGACCCACTCTTTCGGAAGCTCTACTGAGGTCATCGAGCATTTTACTGAGGTCTTCCATGGTGTCAGCCATGACCACTATATCGTCGGCAAACCGAAGGTGAGTGATGTACTCGCCATTGACATTGATGCCAAGTCCTTTCCAATCCAGAACCTTGAAGACATCCTCCAATGCAGCGGTGAACAGTTTCGGAGATATGACGTCTCCCTGTCTCACACCGCGCTGCAGAAGGATAGGTTCCGTGGTCTGGTCCTGAAGTCGGACTGACATGGTGGCGTTTTTGTACAAACACTTCAACACCTCGATGTACCGGTAGTCGATTTGGCACCGTTGGAGAGACTGCAGCACAGCCCAAGTCTCGATCGAATCGAAGGCTTTCTCGTAGTCCACAAACGCTAAACAGAGAGGCAGGTTATACATACTCTTCGGTCTTCTGTATAACCTGCCGCAGCGTATGTATACTATGTATGTGGTCTACGGTACTAAAACCTTTTCGGTATCTGGCTTGTTCGGGAGGCTGGAAATCGTCAAACCTGCACGCGAGACGATTCGTAATGACTCTTGAAAACAACTTATAGAAATGGCTTAGAAGTGAGATGGGCCTATAGTTCTTCAACCGGGAATTATCACCTTTTTGAAAAAGAGCACCACCACGCCCCTGCACCAAGCCTGCGTTTTCCCCCCGAGTATGACGGAATTAAACAACTTCTGAAGGGCCTTATGGACCGGTTTGCCCCTTCAGAAGTTCGGCCGTAATTCCGTCACCACCCGGTGCCTTGTTGTTTTTAAGCTGTTTCAGAGCCGTAATCTAGTACAGGCTGACATCCGGGATGTCCTCGGTGTAGTGTCGGGTCAGTCTAGCTCTGGGGTCTTTCACTAGTTTTTCAACGGGTTGACTAGTTGACGTTTACAGCTGCCCATAAAAAATCTCGATCACTCTCAGAATTTCCGGTTTAGCGGATACGATCCTGCCATCATCGGTCTTCAGTTTCGTGATCTGGCTCTGCCCAATAGCTAGATCTCTTGCAAATACCTTGGAGCCTTTGTTCCGTTCAATTGCGTCTTTAATACGCTCTGTATTAAAGCGACGGAGGTCGCTCTTCAAGGATTTGGAGATCTGTCTGATGAGCTGCCGGTATTTTCACGCCTCGTCTGGAGACTGCAGGATCATCTCTCGCCGCTCCTTCATGAGCTTGAGAGTGTGATCTGAGAGTTTTTTCGTCTTATTTGCACGACGTATCAAAGAATTTAGACCCAGTCATAATAAATGGACAGTTTCCACAAACCCGTCGTTGTAATCGTCCACTGAGCTTCCTAGGCATTCGAAGTGATTCTGGAGTTCAAGCTGAAAGCTCTCGGGGTTTATTTGGATCTGTACTGGACGGAGCGTTGACTTCATCATGTTGAACATTTGCTTGTTGGTAGACATGATGAAGTCAATCTCATTTTTAGTCGCACCATCGGAGCTCTATGTATTGTAGACCTGTATGACCTTAAGTGAATATCTTGCAGATATTATGAGTACAAGGTACGCCATCCTGTTCGACACATTCTCGATCTCCACCACGTTATTCACATGGGACTTGTGGACGATAAACCCAACACCACCCTGTGACCACCACCGTCCTTTCAGAAGTAGAGCAGGTCGTCAATCCGACCAGTGCCGATTTATTCAGAAATTTGACGACCACGCTTTAGATGTCGCGTTCGAAATCAACCAAATAATGCTGTTACCTTAATTGCTGTGGTAAACTGGTAATATTCGAATATTCGAATAGTTTATAATTCACTATTCGAATATGAATTTCAAATGTATATTCGAATAATTCGAATATTCGAATATTCGATTGCAATCCCTACACCCATGACGGACAAACCAAAAAATTTCCTGGCTGCCATCTTGGATTTTCATTTTGACCTCATTTTCGTAATCAGCGACCCCAAAAACCATCCAAACGACACCCATGACGGAAAAACCAAAAATTTTCCTGGCCGCCATCTTGAATTTTCATTATAACCTCATTTTCGTAATCAGCGACCCCAAAAACCATCAAAACGACACCCATGACGGACAAACCAAAAAATTTCCTGGCTGCCATCTTGGATTTTCATTTTGACCTCATGTTCGTAATCAGCGACCCCAAAAACCATGAAAACGACACCCATGACGGAAAAACCAAAAATTTTCCTGGCCGCCATCTTGAATTTTCATTTTAACCTCATTTTCGTAATCAGCGACCCCAAAAAACATGAAAACGACACCCATGACGGAAAACCAAAAAAATTCCTGACCGCCATCTTGAATTTTCATTTTGACCTCATTTTCGTAATCAGCGACCCCAAAAACCATGAAAACGACACCCATGACGGAAAAACCTAAAATTTTCCTAGCCGACGAATTGAGAACCTCCTTTTTTCTTAAGTCGGTTAATGAGATGTACCGTCTATCATCAGTTCAACCTAATAGCCTGAAAGAATACAACTATCGATCCATAAGTACGTATAATTTTGAAGGAATTTTCTTTCAAGTCCTGACCGTTGAGGAGTTGCACCTTCCGTCATCAGCGCAGCCTCATGAAATTATAATTTTCAGACGCAAATACTTGAACAGCTTCTGAAAATGTATGGAAAACGTTATGTGCGCCTATGACATTCGAGGGTTGCCCTCAATTTCTCAGAGCTCCCATCATCAGAAACTGACTTGGTGACAATGGGACCACCTCGGGAGTATACCCTTTCCAAGACAAAAATTTTGAAAATCAGTCCACAATTGACGGAGATATTCGCGGACATACAAACACGAATAGAGAACCTCCTCTTTTTTGGAGGTCGGTTAAAAATATATATCGAAGTACAATCGACAATAACAATCGATCTTGAAATTTGAATTCGATTTGAAGATGAAAAAAATTTTAGCAATCTTTACAAACTAGCAAAAAAAACATGTTTGATCAAAATTAATAAGTGTATCAAATTGTGGTAATCGGCTTACAATCTCGAAAATATGTTTACGAAAAACACGGGAGCGTTTGTGACACAAAGCGATACGTCCGTCCCTTGGCAGTGGCCGATTCGTACTGGCGAGATAGAGTTTGCGCGGTCGATAATATAGTTAACTTTGGATTCAATTTACGAAATGAAATTATAGTTTATTGATAAAATAAAAATACGATTCTATTAGAAGGTTACCTTAAAATTAATACGTAGTTTTTGAATTTTCTCTAAAGTGATTCTAAGGTATAGAAAAAAAATCTTAAATGTCGAGACATTTTGTAAAAATTGCGATGTTTTAACATTTTTTTTCTGCTATTTTTTGTATTGAAGTCGAAAATGTGACTCTTTGGTACACTAGTAGACCATATGGTGATGTTATTTATATTTTTTTTAATGTTTAGAATCGTTTGTAGTGTTATGTTCGGCTAAGCCAAACGTAACTCGATCGGTATTTTTGCGGAAAAGGGCTTTTGAATACGGGTGATTGCCATTAATATAAACATTATTTTGAAAATTCCTGTTCACTATTCACCAGAAAAAGAACTTGTCTCTTATAATAGCCAAAAGGAAGCTTCAAATTCTTCATAGATTTCCCACACGAACCGATCAAAATTGATCAAAATGAGATGATTTCGTGGAAGGAGCCTTATGTTATAAAAAATAACCATTATTCTTTATCCAGCCCTCAAGAGAATTAGCAGAGCAGACCTGTAATCAGATAACGAAGTTCAAGAAACACTTGGACAACCCAAAGATTCGTGAGTTGCTGGTAGTAGGAGGCATCAATGTGAAGGATCAAATCAATGCGCTGAACGCTGGCATTGATATTGTTGTGGGCACCCCTGGACGGTTGGAGGATCTTATTCAAGGAGGTGAGATACGAAATTAATTTTTATTTTTGCTAAGGGCGCGTGACTAAATACCGCTCGGGTAGATAAGTCACACTTGCCAAAGTGGGTCCGTGAATTTTTGAGAACCCTTTACATAGCGAGTTTCCTCCATGCCTTGGAAAGAACATTGGTCCCGTTTCCATCAGGAATTTTTCATTAACACTCACAGAGTCTGAATTTGTGCCTGGTCGCCCCCTTTACATACAGGTCTTAAACATTACTGACGAAATGTGGATTTCCTATTAAGTACACCTCTGGCTAACTCTTCAGGGATTACAGGCCTGATTTTATGTATGTATGTGCAACTACTTAACAGTTAATTTTTCGCCAACCAGTACTCCATTTCCTCACCAGGTTACCTGGCCCTGACCCACTGTCGTTTCTTCGTGTTGGACGAAGCTGACGGTCTGCTGAAGGCAGGCTACGGCGAGCTCATCGAGCGCCTCCACCGACAGATACCGAAGATCACGTCCGATGGTCGACGGCTCCAAATGGTTGTCTGTTCCGCTACGCTGCACGCTTTCGAAGTTAAGAAGATGGCGGTAAGTTTATAGGGACTTTAGTAGGTACCTTTTTTGAGTGTGTGGGAAATCGTCAAATGACTCCTCCCGCTCTGGGCGGAGCGGAAGGACGCGTCAGATTTCTACTGACTAAAAACCACCCATGTTCCTTCTTAGCTCTTTGTGTTCCGGGGTCGTGGTATCGCTTTCGAACAAAACCTTCAGTGGTACTGACATCTCTTTGAGGCGCGCGTGAAGCACGAACGCGCCATCGACACGGCAGACTTTAGTACCTTGAGTATACATACCGAATGTCACAAGGATGTCTTTGTTTAAAAAAGAGGGTATATAATAAAAAAAAACCTATTTTAATTCTTTTTTTTATGGTATAGTAGAGTTCCAAAGCAAAAACTTACATAATTATTATCTTTGAGTTACACAACAGTCCTCTACAGATCAAAGATTCAAATATTTGCGTTTTCTCTATCAGGAGAAATTGATGCACTTCCCGACCTGGGTGGACTTGAAGGGAGAGGATTCAGTACCAGAGACAGTTCACCACGTGGTCGTCAATGTAGACCCACAGAAGGATCGCCTATGGGAGACTCTACGCAAGTAAGTAGCCTGCAGAACACTGTCATTTACTATTTAAACATTTAATTTAACTCGTCTTTTTTTGTACTTTTAACTTCTTCACTAACACCCGTATTTATAAACAAGTCATTCTATTACTTGAGTAAATGTCATTGTTTAAGAAACGATTTTTTCTCTGTAGTTTAGTAATTTCTTAATGTTAGAACTATCAAACTTTAGATTTCTTAGTTTTGCTTTCATTGACGGTTCTAACTTCGTTTAAATTCTTGCCCATTGCATAAAAATATTTGCATAAGTAACTACTTAAGTTCAAGTAATTACTTTAACTTGACTATAAATACGGATGTAAGAATTAACGACGACGAATATAATATTCAATTCGAATGTGAGTTTATATAATCACTTCTAAATCAGACGGAACGGACCGGAAGACGTTGGAACGTTGTAGATTGCGGGGACCCGCAACGCACAGGAGCGGTCAAGACTTAGAGGGGGCCTATGTCCAGCAGTGGGCATCTTTCCGCTAAAATGATGATGACGATGATGTCAGGCGGGTATATTGGGGAGTTTTCAAGTATTACATTACCGAATCCGGGGGGTGGGGGTCTTGTAAAACGGCGAAATAATATAACAAAAAAAAAGGTGACATCGGGCTCTGAATGATAATGATATCAGGGTGCTTAAATCAAATGATTAACATTAATTTCTCTTGTCCTTCTAGGCACGTTCAAACAGACGGCGTTCACTCAAAGGACAACATTCGCAGCGGCAACACAACTCCGGAGACGTTGTCGGAAGCCGTCAAGATACTCAAGGGAGAGTACTGCGTGCGCGCTATCAAGGAACATAAAATGGACAGGTGAGCGACTGTTTTATTTCACTTTCCTTAAGGTTCTCACTGACGTAGATTCGAGCGAAAATATCACTTGGTCTTCAGTTGCATATTGTCTTTTGTGCTTGTGGTTCAAATCGAAACTAATGCCACCAGCCTATTGTGATCTAAAATACGCGATTGGTTATTGTTCGATAGCCTTTTTTCTAATCTTTGTAGCTCTACATCGATATTTTTATTGCAGACCGTTTTCATTCGAAATAGGTCCTAGTTTCCTTGCAACACTTATACTTTTCTTCCCTTAGGATTCTTCCAAACCCTTCGGGGCTGCGGGTTGTCCGAAAGAGATACCACGGCCTCGATGCAAAGGGCTAAGAAGGAACAAGGGTGGTTTTTAGTCAGTAGAAGTCTGACACTCCCTAGCAGAGCGAGAGGACTCATTTTATGATTTCTCACACGCCAAAAAAAAAAGGATTCTTATAAAGCAGGGGTGCACAGACCGCGACCCGCGGGCCGCATGCGGCCCGCCAGTACTATGTCTGTGGCCCGCCATCAAAAATATTCCCTCGTGCATTTGAAGGAAAATATAGCTAAGGTTTACAAATAATATTAGGTAATTTGAATCACGCGCGTTACTAAGCGGGCTCGCTGTGCAGGTGCATGATGCGTACTCAGAAATGTTCGTGGAACTCAAAAATCCTGACTGGTTGTGTGATTTGGCGTTTTTAGTAAACCTTACAGATCAAGTCATGTTGCAAAAATAAGGACAACTAAGCAGTGGTGTATTTTCCTTACTTTAAGGCGCTGCGCTGGGGCGGCTTTTTGAACTAGCCCTACGTAAATATTTCGGTCTGCCGCATGCCACTAATATGTTCTAGCTCGCTACGCTCGCTCTTACCGCCGCGGTTTTCTGAGTGTCCAATCCATGAATACGTTACTAGTAAAAAAGAGTTAAATATGCATTCTATTAATATTAAAATCAAATAATATTAATCACCTTTCCTAGGTGAAGGCCAAAAATTTTCGAACTTGCTTCGCTCGCTCTTGTATTTTAGTGGACTCTTAAGTGAACAAACTTTATCGGTATCGGATATTAAAAAACATAAAAGCGAAACCACCCTGCAAATGAAAGTTTGAAAGAAATTTTACGAGTGTTAAAAAGATTGTAAGCGCAAAACAATGCCACGCTTCAGACTAGTATATTATTTTTGTACTTAATTAAATTTTTGGCAATTTTTTTTATTTTTAGTTTGTTCTGGTGGCCCGCCACTAGGTTATCATTTGCCCAAGTGGCCCTTGGTCTCAATAAGTCTGTGTACCCCTGTTATAAAGGGAAGAAAAGCTGCAGCGCACAGGCCCTAAGGGGTGACAAAAGTGTCTTTGCAAGCAACTTACTTCTACCACCTTCAAAATGTCCATCACATGCTTAACTATTCTCTCACAGAGCCATAATCTTCTGCCGCACGAAGCTCGACTGCGACAACATGGAACGTTACCTAAAGTCCTGCGGTCCTGACTTCACCTGCGTCTGCCTGCACGGTGACCGCAAGCCGCAAGAACGCAAGGGCAACCTGGAGAAGTTCAAGAGCAGCCAGGTCAAGTACCTTATCTGCACTGATGTAGCTGCTAGGGGCATTGATATCTCCGGACTGCCGTTTAGTAAGTGGTTTTGTTTATCACCACATTATTATAAAACAAAGTCCTCCGCCGTATCTGTCTATTCGCGATAAACTCAAAAACTACTGCACCAATTTTCATGCTGTTTTTGCCAATGTTGGTTCTCGAGTAAGTTTTTGGTATATAATTTGACCGACATCCACGCAAGCGAAGCCGCGAACATCAAGAGAGTTTATTATAAAACTGCGTTGTGTCAAGTATTTTGAGAAAAGGAACTTATTTCAATCTTCTCATTTGAAGCAGCGAAAAGTTTCATGTTTTCTTACGAACCCTACAGCTGCTTCTCGAGGCAATCTCAGACATTAGACACCTGCTGATCAGTTTTGATCAAACTTATACTTACTTATAATCCTGGGGAGTCATCAAACTCTTTACTGATGTTCAGTTAAAAATTCGTACTCTTTAAAAATCTTTTATTTCCTTTATTCTTTGAAAATCATGGTTAATTGTTATAATTATTTTATTCCATTAGTGATCAACGTGACTCTGCCGGACGAGAAGTCGAACTACGTGCATCGCATCGGTCGTGTCGGCCGAGCGGAGCGCATGGGGCTCGCCATCAGTCTTGTCTCCACTGTGCCGGAGAAGGTAAATATGAAACTTAGTTTTTTCTTGTTTATAAATACATAAAACACTTGGTTTTTCCCGTGGTGCAAACATATCTGTTAATATGCGATTTTTTTTGCTTGATGATCCTACTAATATTATAAACGCGTAAGTTTGTAAGTATGTATGGATGAATGTTTGTTCCTCTTTCACGCAAAAAATACTGAACGGATTTGTATAAAATTTGGTACACAGATAGTTTATAACCTGGATTAACACAGGATAGTTTTTATCCCGATTTTATCTTCCCGTGGGATAATTTTCGAGTTGTAGCCGGCGAAGCCGCTGCGCTGGCAAAAGCTAGTACAATATATCTATATTACACATGAATTTTTGTCCATAGATCGTAGTTATCCAAACTCCACCTAGTGTAGTGGTATCAAAAACTGTAATTGATTAGACTTTTAGCCAATTTGGCCTTCTTTGTGTAGCCAAATTGGTAAGTTCGAGTGTTCATATTACTGTCGTTCGTTCGCAGGTGTGGTACCACGGCGAGTGGTGCTCGTCGCGCGGCCGGAACTGTTGGAACACCAACCTCAAAGACGACCATCCCAGGGGATGCTGCACCTGGTACAACGAGCCACAGGTATTGTAGCTAACATCAGACCGCACGCAATTCAGCCATCTTTTCTTTGAATTCGAGTTTAACCCTACATCCACCTTTAAAAGTGGTTACTACATTGATGCAGTCAGTAAACGAGTCCAAAAAGATCTAGGAGCTAAAAATCCTGTATACAATTTTTTTCTGAGAGCAGCGGTGGCCCCGACTTACGAACTGCAAGTCGTGGGTTCGAACTCAGGCCAGCGCATTACTTTGTGTAATTTATAGCATCACCGCTGCTCTCAAAACATTGTGAGGAAATCAGCATGTCTTAGAACCAAAAAATTCGAACACATGTAACATATACCAACCGGCACTGGGCCCGCGTAGTGGATTATAGCCCATCCCTCTCCTAGAGATGAGGCCAGAATCCCTGCAGTGGGAACATTATAGGCTGATGATGATACAATTTTAATTAGCTTCTTCATACACATAGTTACAGGCTTCCTTGGCCACTAAGCTTAGACGTTTCCTTAGCCTTGAAAACTGGTGCAGAAATTAGTGGATTAAGCGTACCATTCCTCACTTTGCAGTATCTTGCTGACATCGAAGACCACCTGACCATCACGATCCAGCAGGTCGGCAACGACATGGTAGTTCCCGCCAACGAGTTCGACGGTAAAGTCGTGTACGGACAGAAGAAGAAGCAAGCTGGTTCTGGATATCAGGTGAGAGTTTTTTAGGAGAAGTCTGTGTGGGGGAAGCCGAAAAATTTAAAAACCGTTAGGTACTACGTATCCGCTGAAGGATGAATTAAGCCTGGTGAGACTTCCCGTCGTTGGGGCGGGTTGTTCGAAAGAGATACCGCGGTCTCAGCACAAAGGGGTAAGAAGGAACATGAGTGGTTTTTAGTCAGTAGAAGTCTGACACTACCGCTCTGCCCAGAGCGGGAGAAGAAATTTGATGATTTCCCACCCTCTAAAAAAGGCTGGTAACACTTGATTTGGCAAACCACAGCGCAAGGTAGTTGTTAAAGCTAAAAGTAATATCGATCTTGTGCCAATTTAAATAACGTATTTTGTAGCATTGTAATGCAAGGCAACAATTTTTTCAGGATCACGTGAGCCAGATGGCGCCAGTGGTGAAGTCTCTGCAAGAACTAGAGTCGCAAGCGCAGCTCTACTATCTCAAAATGCATCACAAGGTTACCGTCGCTTAATATCAGTCAGTATATTACTCTATTTAAATGAATTATTATTTAACTCATAGACTGATAATAATACTAAATGTATGTTTTTGCCTATTAAGGAGTGACGGCAAGACATTTCTAATAATAATTAATAAGGTTAATTAGTGTTTTTTATCAGTGTAATAAATAATTTAAAAACAGTTCAAAGTTCATTTTTTATATTTCACCCAATTCTCAATCACTACTGATTATTATTAGGGCAGTGTGGCGGCCCGCATTTAAAATAAATTATTAAGTCTCATAATACCGCTACTTAGGAAAATAGCCGTTAACAATACTGTTATAATAATCATAGTTCCAATCCTTTACAATCCCATCACTTCATATTTCACAAGAATATAAAATGTGTTCTGTATAAACTGTTTCAGAAAAGTAACTTCGGATGTATAAAAATATATTAATTGTATTCAAAATCTTTATTCGGTCACTATCTGCGTATATTAGAGGCATCATTGTGTAATATGAAGAGAATAAAATTCATCTTGAAATTTAAATTGACGTTCCACTGCACAACTGCTACATATGTTTTAAAAACGATTAATTTACTACTTCTTGGCAAAACGTACCTAACAGCAGTGAAGTCAGCACTTATGTATAAAGCACATTTTGCAAGATAACATTTATATTATGTAGTCAACTAGACAGCAGTTACATAAGCAGTGGAGAATGTCTAACAATAATGATTTACAATATTTTTATCAATTATAAATAATTGCTTAACAACCTAGGAATTTATTAATTTAATCATCAACAATATAAGCGCTAAAAAACACAATTATTTGCCATGTCACAGGCATTGGTGCATAAGACACTTGGTTCTAGATCATTTTTATTCACAACATAAAGTGCACATTTGTAGCTCAACAAACTTGCGCGCCTTTCAGTTCTAATAACTCAAACCATGAAATTCCATCTTAGTTTATTTACAGCAAGTACATGAGAGAGGCTGATGTTAATGTGATAATGTTAGACGAAGGGGGACATGTAGAAATTTAGTGAATTTTTGATTAATCGCCTAAATAAAAGATCAACCAAAGACAAGAGCGAATGGACCCACCATTCGCTCTTGTCTTTGGTTGATCTTTTATTTAGGCGATTATTCGTTATGCCTGCTACGATCGTTATTAGTATTATATTATTTTACTCATATCACATATGCGCATTGTAAGTTTATTTGGTTCTCTGGTTTAGTTACGTAATTGATCTCAGATTGCTTCGCTTCAAATATTCGGGAATAAATAATTCTCTAATACAATTTGAATGGAACTATAATCGCTGAAACGTTTTGATTCGGCACAACTAATAAAACACCATTCTAATAAAAATAATAATATCATACTAGAATCCCGCTGAAATCTAGTTTAATCGACAGATTCTTTGATGGCTTGTCACCGACTATTTACAAGTTTTGTCAAAAAACATTACTATCAATCTGAACCTTTATTCCATTTTTTTAGCTAAGATGACAGCTTTTCGTAGATTACAGTTGTCTCTGCAACATGTAAACAACGAAATACAAAAATCTGTTGACCAAACTGATTAAAATGGCGGCTCAAATCATCATTTCGATTAATTAAAATGCATTTATAAATATATTAATCTAATCAATTAATTTAATGATTTATTTAACCTATATTTGTATAGAAGTTTGATTAGGTAGGTATGCAACTAACGAGTTTTTACACAAGTATCATTAATTTGACGTAGAGATTAATACAATATAAGGCTTTGTAGCAGCGACGTACATAACAATAGAGATAGTAGGTAAGGTAGGTTAGGAAATCACACAATGTGTTAGAGGGAGTAGGAACTACAAAGCAATACTAATGTAATAGCTTAGTAATGTTGCTGGATCTTCAGTTAAGGCTTTAATGGCACCGCTACAATTACTCCTGTATACATATATTTGGCATCGTAATGCGTCAAGCGTTTAATAATTACTGTAAGTCGTGTGTGTATGTGTTAACGCGCGATAAATACGCGTTGCACTATAGATTGGATCCAGCTACATTAGACTATGTTTAAGTAGAAAAATGAAGTGCACGATCGGTACAATAACATTATTCTTATTAGGTTCGCCAGCCGATTAACATTAGTTTACTACACATTAATTTTTAATAATTTCATAGTTTAAGTAAAACACAACACATACAATTTCAGAATCCGAAAGGCTCAAACTAATAAACGTAGCTGAATTACAAAGATACAAGGACCGGCTAACCTGGACTATATTATCATTAACAATAATAATTTAATATTACTCTTTTGGTGACCACTGCTACCCACCAGCTGCATAACTTACAATCATTATACACTACGATACATATAAAAATTTCTTAGTATTACAAAATTCCATACTACTCCTGACATGTATCAAAAATGCGTTCCCGACACAGGTTAGACGATAAGGCGCTTGCACCGAGGTAGGGGGCGTCGCGGGCGCATGCTTCACTTCAAAAAGAGAACACCTCCATCTCCCGTATCTACTTACTATCAAGGATAGTCTCTATCACACATACGCTTATAATCACTTATACGAGTCTCGCGAGTAGACATTACGTAAAAGAAACTGTAAGGTTTTCCATTGCTCCAATAGTAAAAATAATTTCACACTTTATTATTACTTACTTGTTAGATTTTGCAACTCACGAGCGTGCGGGGCATTCAGTTGTGGTAGGGACATATCTGTCATGTATCGTATACTTGTCAATGCGGTTAGTATAAAAATTGCGAGCTCGCACTTGCTACCGACTGTTCTGTGAGGATCGCAACTATCACACTTTTTATTTGACACAGAAGGCCACGCAAGTTCGCGGATTGCAGGCTCGACACCTAATTTAGTATGCCCACCAATATAGTTTGCCACCATTTGGACTTACGAGCTAATTAAGCGTATCATCAGATGTAACTAAATACGCATCTCTTCTTCATCATCCTCTATTCAGGAGTGAGTTATATTATTGGTATAGTTATTATACCTAACTCGAATACCTCGTACGGCTGCTTACAAAATTATTACTATATATTGTTTTGGTGTATTATTCTACGATCACTTATTACCGAAACCGATTCAGTTCTGAAAAATCTAATAATAAAAAATAATTGTTCTCTATTATGCCTGAAGAGTTCTTCGTCACATACAAAGTCAATGGCGCCTAATATTCTAATGTATATAATGTATTATTGCTATATGTTCTGTGATGTCACAATGGATGGAAGCCTAATTTGTCATTTCGGTGGGCAATCGCAGCATCGAATGATTACGGCACAAATTTCAAATGATATTTTATTAAAAATTTAATTTAGAATTTAAATAACATGAAGCAATGTAGTATTTGGACTTTAGGACTCGACATTTCTAAAATATCTTCAATACATAATGAGCAACTCTTACAACCGTCTTTCTGAAAAATATTAACTTATCATAAAACAAATTAAAACTAATTATAAATACGAAAACTATTCGAGTTTGTGTCGCGACCGAGTTAGTATCGTGGCTGGTCTAGTCTTTGATATTGTGACAGTCTGCAACCAGCGTCATGTCTTGGTCAATTTTGTACCTTATAGGCATCTTCCATAAAGTTTCATTTTATGTAATCGACGTGACTTGGAGGAGATCGACAACTAGGAACTGACAGTACCAAAGCCATATAAATTTCCTAGAAAATAATTATTTAAATTGATATTCAGGTCACGGCTAACCAGAACTCTGGAAAATATTTTTCTGATGTTTCCAGATATTGCTGTTTCCTGACCTTTAACTACTAAGAGCTTGTCACTTCTCTTCAAGCCGTCGTCGATGACATACGTAACGTTGCTTCCAATTAGCAAGTACACGTCTTGTTTTATCAAGTTCTTGAGGCACTCTGCAACATTCTACTAATAATGAACTATCTACTTGATATCTTTTTCAATGGACCGAAAGTCTACCCAAAATAGCTCATAAAAAAACTCGAACAATTTGGTTTAACAATAAGTCCTCCCTATTTTAAGATACCTAGTTGAAAGATCATTCATATTCAGTGGACGTAAAACTTATGTCTATTAAAAAATAATACGTAGTACTGAACTCTACTTTGTAAAGTTGGCCCTTTTATTAACTCAATATCCAAAACCTTACGCCCATTGAATACTGTTCACATTTTCCAAGTTTCGTTCTCAACATCGAAATCACGTTCTAAGTCACCATGATCTTTATTTTGGGTAACCAAATATTTTGTCAATACATTTAACTAATATAACACACGTTTAACCCACAAATAAAAACTAAACAGTAAACACTTGTGTATGGACCTGAGATTACTCCCGTCACAAAACAAACATGAAATACTGATACACAGTTCAATACTATTGTCTCTAACAAAAAGAAACTCAACGTCCTTACAAACCGTCTAACATCTTTTGGGACACTTAGAGATCGTCAAAACAGTTGGTTTGGAGTAGTTATCTTTTGTCTTTCCCACCCTCGACTTATTCAGCAAAAAAATATTGCTTTTAACTACATTTTTAATCAGTTCATTTCCTATCTCATACAATCTTTGTATTTTCTTCAGTCGTCTTGAAAATGACTAATTCGTTCACTCATTATTCGAACTAAGACATAAGTGCAACTGCTTTGACGCAACCTCCTTACATTGTCTTTATTTATTTCCGTATCTTAGTCACATATAACCACGAGTGGTTTAAGGCAGTTATCGTGAACCGATCACTCCGTCGTTATCCGAAAGGTTAGGCCACTTGTCTCACTACTAAACACATGAATGTCCAATTAACATAAATCTTTATAACAAACAAACTTCATAGTAACTAAGACTAAAGTAATAAATTATTCTTAGTAGTCCAATGAGATTTTTGATGACCGTACCTGGAAAAGATGCAATTTGAAGTTTTAGCAATTTTTAATCATGGTGATATTTTAATATTTTCTACTTCGTCTAAGGGCCGACGCTTATCTATGGTATATAACACAAATTTTCACTAGCAATACAAAAAAAAAACCCTAGTGATCGACTTAATTCTGTCGCACACCATGGCACTTGGCACAAATAATCTTTTACGTAATGATAGTTTTGCTTGCTATTATTTTGATATCTTTGTCTAAGGCCGGCCCTTAAACTTTGTCATACCTTGCTCCCTTTTTTCGTATAACATCAAGCATGGGTCGCTTCCAAGACATGTGGTAACAAACACACACATAGTATCAATTCACATAGAGCCAGTCAGTCATTACCGAAATCAGATATTAACCAATTGGTAAATCTTTACATAGTATAAATAATTTCGCTTCCGCTGTTTGTACGCTTAGATCTTTTAAACTAGATTTTCAGCAATAGATAGAGTGATTCAAGATAAAAGTTTATTTGTAGTAAACTGCACCCGTGCGAAATCGGGACTATAAAAAGAGAGATAGTAAATAATTATGAACATTTCTATGTGAAGGATGAAATCTGCTATCAGATTGTAGGGACTAATCTGGAGCCAGTAACAATATCTATCAGTACTTGCGAAGTCAAAATAATCTGGTCATTATAAGTTGATAGGATTTGGCAGTGACGAGTCCGAGCCCGAATCGGAATAAGGGTACGGGCCCGAGTTGTTTGGATCCGAAAAGTCGAAGGATTATGATTCGGAAGAGACCAACTAAAACGCTCGGAATATGCAGATTTAACAAAATCAGCAGATTTGGCCCAGATATTGTTTTCGTTATCAGCAGTATTTTGAATATTAATTCTAGCACTGGCTTAAACCATGTTAAATGATACGTCATGGATTTAGAATTTCCCACATACTTGTTGAGCAAACCTTACATAGGTACACACCCCTGGATTTTTATAAAAATAAGTTGAGATTGTGGCTACTTCATAAGAGTTTTTACTCAATAAAAGAATTTTTTGATGATAAATAGGTACCTACGATATTAATATGGTAGACACTTTTTTATATTTTTATGACTCTAAATGATAATGTTGTGTTTTATATTATTATAATTTATATTATAGGTACAGTCTGCACAATTTTTTGGTTTTGTTTTACTTTTATTAGAATGTAAGTTTTGTTAGAGTATAATATGTAATTTAGTGTTAGGTATAAGTGTGTGTGTATAAAAAATAACTTAAACTATGATACTAAATATTAATTTTAGTATCAATTATTACATGTACCTAAATATTCGTATGCCGCGTCTAGCGGTGGATATGTCGAGAACTATACCATTTGTGTAACAACTTTGTAAGTACCGTATCCTACGAATAAATGTCTTTGTCTTTGTACCCTGGGGACCTAGCTTAATCATATAATCCTCTTCTTTTTCCGCTACTAACATCCCTAGAATAAAAACTGACTGGCTTTGACTGGCCTGTTGGTCTAGTGGTTAGTGACCCTAACTGCTATGCCGGAGGTCGTGGGTTCGATTCCCACCCAGGACAAATGTTTGTGTGATGAGCACGATCATTTGTTCTGTGTCTGGGTGTAATTTATCTATAATATGTATGTATTTAGAAATATATAAGTATGTTTATCAGTTGTCTAGTACCCATAACACAAGCTCTGCTTAGCTTGGGACTAGATGGCGTTGTGTGATAGTTGTGGAATATTATTATTATTATAAAAACGATAAGCTCACCCAGGTCAAAGCGCGAGCCAGGGATGATGCTGTAGCGACTCTTTGGAGCGGTCGCCGTAGTCGTAGGTGAGCTCGTCTCCGGGCGCGATGTCTTGGGCCGCTAGCAACACGAGCCGCGGCCCGTCGACCCACAACGCTTTTGTTGACAGGTTGCCGTTGCGGGAGTGGTTGACCAGACGTCCTAGCCGGCCGGATTCTGCCGTTGCGTCGATACTGGAAAGAGACGGGGAGTTATAGACTGCATGTTTTTGTAAACAGACCTCTTAGGCTCATTGTACCTTGCGCACTACGCGACCGGGACCACGAATTAACATTAAGTTAAATAAACACATATTGCATATTTTCTGAAAGATATTTTGTTAGAAAAGACGTCACGAGAGCAGAG
Organism: Diarsia dahlii; assembly: GCA_949775195.1. NCBI lineage: Eukaryota > Metazoa > Arthropoda > Insecta > Lepidoptera > Noctuidae > Diarsia > Diarsia dahlii. The sequence continues at coordinate 12,890,228 of OX459210.1, forward strand.
TGAAGCTTGCCAAAAAAGATACATATTGTTAAGGTGAAGTGTGACATTGCAATTGTTGCATCCGACAGTGCGTCACTGTTTTAAAAGCGTTACACCATAATTCATAAAATGAGATCACTTATGGATCACGTATGTGTATAGACAATTATGTCATCTTGCCGCCACCACTCGTCCCACACTCGGGAGAAAATTTGGAGCTAGTGTACCAAACTCACCAATACTGCTGATCACCGTGTCTGAAGTAGTACATATAGCAGCCCGCCTCGGGGTCCTGCGCGTACTTGTGCTCTCTCTCCCGTGCCTCCGCGACACCCACTAGTTCCCCGGAGTACTCCACCACGAACTGTCCACGACCGAACGGACGGGTCGCTATGACCCCTCGTCCCTTTCCGTCGAAATATGCCACCTGTAGCAAAGAAATTGTGATGATTGATAGGCACCAAAAGAAGTCAGTCCATGTGGGTGTTTCAAGTTTCATTAGGACCTAATGCCTACAACTTTTAATTATTAACGATAATGGAAACTAAACTGGCCTTTCAGGAATTACAGGCGTGACCAACGGTTACCGGTGACGGTTTTTGCAATGTAAAGTTCAGTACAGAGGGTCGTCAGTCAACCAGAAAGGTGAACCTAGAAAAAGTTCATTGAAAGCTAAAGAAAACAATGGACGAGGTAGATGCAATATTTTTAGAATGCAGTGTCATTTCTTACGTAGCTTTATATAACACTCAGAAGATTACGAAATCTGTTATCTTGTATAACTAATAGAATATTCTCGTCGTAGCGTTAATCTGTAAACAATAACCTGTTAGTGGATAGTTTTAACGGGCGGCCTTGGCGTTGCACTGATAAGTCAGCTTATCTTTCCTTTAACCTGCACTTGTCCGAGGAAGGAAGTTATCAGTCTGTTAAACTGAGCTAAATAAGTGTTTAGTTATCTCGTTTTGTAATAGACGGGACGGTTTGATAGATGGGTTTAATTTCACTGGTACTTTACGTGAATAAATTAGGGGTCAATTTTAATTCGATCTTCCTCACTATAATGTACATATTCGTTTTTACGCTGTAATGTTTGTATATTTTTGATTTATCAAAAATCTCGATGCAACGCGTCATCAAATACAGTAACGACGCGATATTTTTTATTTAAGCTTTAATTTTTTTTCCAATTACGCATTCAATTGTCTGGTATTAGCAATTACAGATAATGGCCAAATATAATAGTATGTATGTTCATTCGTTCAGATAATTGCAACGAATCATTTGTCCATACATATTGTCTTTCTCGTGAACTGCTTAACACTTGCAGGAAGTCATTACTGTAGTTAATGTGCGAATGCTGATTCGGCAATGAAAGCCAAGCATTGGTAAATATTTCAACGCGATTCTACATAAAGTATGTTGTTTAAATAATTTATTTAAGTGGCATATTAATGTAATTTGTTTCAGTTTATCTAGCGATGGGGACGACGGTATGTCGTATTATAATGTAAGTGCGTCCTTCTCTAGTTGCGTAGGTGAATTCGTAATGGTAACCATTTTACGACCTTTCGAGTATATATGTATACTATGTACCTACTCGACAAGTCGTTAAGTCCGTACGGACATAATAGTCGAAGTGGTATTATGATTACCTACGTGTGTTGTGACACAAAAGTGAATACGACTTTACCTTTAATTAATTTACATAAAAGCCGTGGCTTATCTATCGTTTTATCTTATTGCTCATGCCTATTGTTTCCGGTTTCAGGGGTTCTCGCCAAGTTTAGACTGTAGATATTGCCGGCGAGTTTTTTGATATAATAATTGTAAACAAATAAATCCCACCAAAAACATTCTGTAAAAAACTAGCCAAGTCTCGATGGAGCTGCTTGTTTATCTCTAAAAAGTAATGAAATCTAGACAAAGTCGCGCCAAGTCTAAAGTTCCTTACTGCGATTTCTTTATTACTATAGTTAATGTTGTGTGACTTGGCCGTTGAACATTCTTTATACGTTAGTGGGTACAAGTCAATTTTGTTTACACGTAATGTTATATCTGTTGTAACTACCTATATTTATTAAGCGAGATAATAGCCCATACTGGTATTGGCAATTTTCCATCGTCAATGGGTAGCGGTTCTGGCGACAGATTGGTGCAATGGTGTCATGGAGCACCTGGTTTTGTACCCTTGTGTACCCTGTACCCTTCAACAGCCAAGTCACACAACATTAACTATAATAATAAAGAAATCGCAGTAAGGAACTTTAGACTTACTTAAACAAGCAGCTCCATCGAGATTTGGCTAGTTTTTTACAGATTTTTTTTGGTGGGATTTCACTTCTTTTTGTAGAAACGTGGGCATAAGGGTCACCAGGTACTCCAGATCTTCGATTATCCTAGTTTTTATAGTTTTTCCTTTATGTGGCCATTAAACCCTAACTCTGTACCAAATTTCAGCTCTCTGAGTTTATGGGAAGTACTAGTTCTATTCTGATGATCATGAGTGAGTGAGTGAGTGTCATAAATGCGAAACTTTACTTTCGCTTGTCTTCGGAACTAAATGACCTACAGACTTGAATTTTTTTATTTTAAGTGTGATTTTATAGCTTACTGGAAGACGAAAATTCTGCGTTCTGGTCTTATCCAGAGGTTCTCAAATAGGGGCCTGAAAATGCGGCGAAATGGTTCCAGTAAAGGATGGTACGGCAGTGTTTGCTTCGCGCTCGACTTGGCGGGGGCACTGCCGTGCCCCCTGATTACCTGTAGTCCATCTTCCCTCTGTTCTCTCACAGCCCGTTCCAAGTCCCGCATCTTCTCCGCCATCACACATTTGGATGTCTTCCTAACACTTCGTCTTACTGGGAAGTATTCCGTTAGTTTGTGGTTTGTGTCACCATTCACTACTTTATCTATTTTGTTGATTGTTTTCTCAATAGGCGGTGGCGATGGTGGAGGCTCAACTTTGGGACTTTTGAGCTCTTCCTTGAAGTACTCGGTAAGCTTGTGGCTTTCTGTGGCGCGGGCGGCCGCGCGCGCCCCTCTCGACCTCAACGTATGTCCGTTCGTCATATTATTATTGGTTATACCGTTGCTAGTTTTCAATGGTTTAGACCCCAATTCAATCTTTTTCAAAGGAGGTTCGTCTAGTTCTGCATTTTCAGTCTTTGGCTGTACAGCTGCTATAATCCTATAAATAATAAAATGTTGCTGTAGATAGGGTGACCTTCTAGTTTTCAAATGACCACAACCACAGATAAGAGAATCCCATTTAAATTAAGCTTTTTACAGATAGCAGAACATTAAAATATGAATAAAGGTAATTCTCAGGAATTTCAAGTAACCAAGTTTTTTCATGAATGTAATACAAGTATGATGCAATTTAACTTATTAAAAACATTATCCCCGGCCCATCCAATATATATACGCTTTGGGGTTAGTGTTGAGCAGATGCAACTGAATACTATTATAGACTTAATAATGAAATTGAACATATTTAATAAATAGGTGCCTCAGTTACCTGCGCTTTCTATAGTTGCGCGTAGGTCTGACAGGCTTCTCCTCACATAGTTCAATGCGGTGGGGAGTCTTCACACCCTCCTGTGCTGCCATCAAGCTACTGGCTGGAAACCATACCATCAACTAAGTATATGTTTTTGTAATACAAGCATTTACACCTATGAAAATTATTATTATTTTATATATTTTCCCTATGAATTATAAATATAATATTTTGAATTATATCTTTACAGATAGTCACTAATACATAAACTACCATGCAAAAGTATCTAAAGAATAGCAATAAAATTTTATTTACATTTTATTAGTTTTTATACAGTATGTCAGATATTTTAAGTATGTGTGTGTGAGTTATTATTAGTTAAGTAAATTATACAAATTTTCCTATTTTAAATATATATCTAAGATTACAAATGCATAGAGGAAACCAGGATTTACAATATAATATACCAAAAAATATTATTCAAAGCATAGATTCAAAATTAAGTTAATTTTTTTATTAATAAATTAATATTTTAACAGTATTTCAGCTTCAATAAACGATAGGAATCCTCGAAGCCGACGAGATCCTTACAGACTCGTACTTAACAGTGCTCCCCGGCTTGCTAAGTACAATAAAAGCTGCTTGACTATGTGTGTACGACTTTATAACAAATTACCTATTGATCTGAAAATGTTAAACTCCAGATATACTTTTAAGAATAAATTGTTTAAATGGTTAACTAACAACAACTTCTATAGTATAAAACAATTTCTAGAACAAAAATAGCGTTGTTGTAGTCTAATAATATTTTGTTAAGGAAATTGTTATTACAAATATTTGCATGCTGTGTTTAATCTAGGCAATACATGTATGTTCCATTCATTTTACTGTAAGATCTTTTTATACCATGTTTTACGCAAATAAATATATTATTATTATTATTATTATTATAAAAATTTTAGCAAGAACAAAATATTCAAGTTTAGTTTAATTGTTTTTTTTTTAGGATTTTTTTTAATAAAAACTTATCAATTATAGATAAATAAATAAATAAAAGATAAGAATTATAAATATACAAGTCAAATAATTAAAGAGATGCACCCTAACATGTCGTAGTACCATATTATTGAAAATGTTCATGCCATAATGCCTGTACTAAAATAGTGTATGAAAAAAGAGTGACGTCACATGAACCAAGTGCAAGCAGAAGGCTCAAAGTCCAATGGGAAACATGAATATGCTAATATATATATTTTTTTTAATAGAAAAAGTATAACAAAATGTAAGAAGCGATTTTATGATGGAAGCAATAGAAATATGTAAGTAAGTAGTCTGGGCATGATGCGTAGGCCAGGGGCAGCATGTGGCACCTTATCTTTGCCAACTCATCAAAGAAAGAAGACAAAAATGAATGAAATATAATTTTATCATACATTTTTTAACATACTTATAAACACAAATTATTTTACTGATATTTTTTTAAATAAGACTTCCCTGGTTTTTAGTTCAATCACATGACCTATTTCATGAACCTATAATTTTATTTAAAGAATTTATTGCAAATAAGAAGATATTAATTAAATATATAAATATCCATAATGAAAATACACACTAGGGAATAATTTATTATTATGAGAAAATATATAAGATGAATAAATCATGCAGTCCCGTGATATATGTAAGGTTAGTATACAGTCATGTTTCAGAAATATTTAAGGTTAGCATCCAGAACTTGGCATCTTTTAAAGGAGATTCTATGATACACTACTGAAACATTTACAAAGTGCTTAACTAACCGGATGGTTGCTACACACTTTAGCATGCATGATTTTGGATAGAAATGTGTTGGTAAACGCGTGCATTAGATGACAGAATTACAGAAGAGGGTACCGCGAACAAAGGATGCTAAAACTTAACATAGACATCATGACAATTTTATGTCTCTAATTAAGTAAATATACGATACTAACCTCGAACCATTTCCACTTGAACTTGATAATCGCTGTTATAAAATCACAAAACACCATCGAAGAAGTGGTTAAACTACACACAAACAAAACCAGACTGGCTCGAGTTACCAATATTTTGTAACAGACCTTGTCATATTAGGATCGTGAACCTATCATGTGATTTGTCTATGTGATGTCACGTATTTTTCATTTTATTACGGTTTTTCGAATGTCTCAACTAAAAAACGTAGGATATTAGCTACTTTATCGTGTATTTCAGTAAAAAATATTAGTAATTCATTCAATTTCTTCGAAAATGTCAAGACTGACTACTAAGATTTCTGTAGAAAATGGACGCTTGTTTTTCCTAAGCTGCTTTCTTGTGATTGGTCACGCAGAAATATTTTAACCAATGAATTTAAAAATTGTAGCCATAGACTAGCAATTTGAAAGGCATCATTTGTCTATGATAGAGTACGGTGCGTTTCATTTGATAAAACCTTTACCAATGTATTTTGTTATGTTTATGTATTATATACGTCTCAATAAATAAAGCTCTTTTCTTCAATGCCACTAACATGGTATCACTTTACTCCATCTTCCAGTGCGTATTTTAACTTTTCACTAGTCTTGGAATAAGACAGCTGTGTTTAAAGAAAAAAAGCCAGAGGCCTTACCTCCAACCTCCCTGCCCCCTGGCTATCAACAAGTAGCTTGCAGCGTGCTTGCAGCCCTAAATAGAGGCATTCTCTATCTACGCTTGCAGCCTACTTGCAGCTTCTATAATATTCATGGCATCCCTAGATATTTGTACTTTAGACAGATTCCACGGAGTAGTGGAATTGTAGTATTAGGTAACATTACATTTATTATTGAGCCAAAACAATTCTAGAATACCAAGCTTAACGGTTTTTTAGAACTCCTCGACTTCAGACAACGTGTGGTCAACCCAAAACATTATTCACAAATTCATAGTGTCAATGACACTTTGACACACGAGCACCTTGAGACGAGCACGGGCACGAGTAGTCAATGTCAAATTGTCAATGAATGAAAGTTGACGCGGTTCGCGCCATTTCGTCCTCAGCATCGGCTGATTGGAAAAACAAAGATTAGATCTGATTAGATCTCACAGAAAAAGTATCATAAGCTATAATGAATGAAAGAAAACCATGCTACATTTGGGACGAAAAATTAATCGACGAATGCGACCGATTGCCTGTAGTTATCGGAAGGGTACAATTATATATAGTCACTAGATAAAGTAAAAAATACTTAGAAACAATTACTCTTAGACAATCTCCTAGAATGTTTATAAATAATATAATGTTTTTTTTTCTAGGCTAGCATGGTACATGATTTGATAGAGGCTTACGATGTCTTGAAACAATGTACAGTTGTGAGGTCGGTTCCAGCAACTTACAAAGATATGAAAGAGTTCCACTCAGAGTTGTATCTTGATCATTTGAAGACATTTACTGAAGTAGATGACGATTATATGGCTAATGCTCAAGACGAAAAGTGTGGCATTGGTATGGTAAACAAATTATTAGGATTATGTTCTCTACTTATATTTTAATCAAAATATGTGTTCTTGAATCATGAAATGATATTGTTCATTGATCTAACATTCTTCCAGGATATGACTGCCCTCCTGTATCCAATATGTTTGAGCTGGTGTCTACCATAGCTGGTGGTTCAATAACAGCAGCCCGATGTCTCCTACTCGGCATTACTGATGTTGCTATCAACTGGTGTGGGGGCTGGCATCATGCTCACAGGTACTCATTGTCTGCCTACCGTTTCTCAGTCATGCTGGGATGAGTTTTCAGTCTTACTAGAAGCAACTGAATACCAGTATTTAACATGGAGCAACTCCCTATAATGGGTGTAAAAGTATCCTATAATAATTTTTGAGTAGAGTTATTTAGCTTGATGTATGGCATCCTTGGTTGCTGGCTTCATTTAGGGTCGGTTTACATCTTGTATTACTTCCACTACCAATGGTTAATGCACTAGTTAATACTATGCAGTTTCTAAAATTCAGTGTATTATTAAACAAATTGTGCTTACCTTGAGATCTAAGGTTTTGTACACAACCTTGTTTCTATAATAACAAGTTTTTTTATCTCATTACAAAAAAAAACCATTTCAGGCTCAGAGCTGAGGGCTTCTGCTATGTAAATGACATAGTCATTGCTATTGAAAAGTTGAGGAAAAAGTTTCCAAAAGTACTGTACATTGATTTAGATGTACATCATGGTAGGTGCCTACATATTTATTTTTCTTTATCCTGTGTTTATTTTTGGGTTATATTTAAATGCACATCTGTTTAATTTTTCAGCACACTAGGTAACTCCACTAATTAACTGAATGCATACCAGAAAAATGAATGCTGTGCAAAAAAACCAATTGACTAACTAAACATGTCCTACAAAAAAGTCTAAAAAATCACACAAAACGAGATGACCTTTTTTATCGAATTCACACCAAAAATGTAGTTAGTACATCGGATATATGATTTGTAAAACAAAAATACTAATTGCTTATCAAAAATACTAACTTGCACTCTAAATTGTACAATCTTACTACGGAATTTCTAAAACTGATATCTAATACGACCGTCTCGCGACAGTGTCCTTTATGGGCGGCATGGGCACCGGGCCGTAGGCCGACGAAGGAGGCCGGCGGAGGCCCGGCACTTCGGGGACAGAAGATATTAGTGTTATTTAATATGCGAGCGAAGCGAGCGCGCGTCATGGAGTAAATCAGGTGTGGGTTTTCCTTAAAAAAGTTTTAAAATGTTTGTTAGACTAAATGATTATTAGATATACTATTTTGATAATTAATAGTTATTCGTTCAGTAAAAGAGTTCTGCAAATGCCATTAAAAAGGATACTAAATTTGATTTCTTTAGTGTGCATAATTTGTGTGCAAGTCAGTATTTTTGGTGTAACTTTAAAATATTTTGTTCGAAAAAAGGGAATATACAGATAACGGTTTAAATACATGCCTTTATTTTTGTATGTTAGAAAACCTTATGAACATAAATAATTCTATGCTACCCTTTTTTTCAGGAAATGGTGTACAGGATGCCTATAGCTCAAGTAACTCGGTGTTTACTCTGTCTTTCCACAAGTTTGAGCCCGGTTTCTACCCTGGCACTGGAGGCATAAATGATATTGGGACAGAGGATGGAACAGGATACAGTTGTAACTTTCCACTCGCTGCTGCTTACTCTGACAATACTATGAAATATACTTTTGAAAAGTAAGTTATCAACATCCACACTAAAACTTTAACCTGTTATTGCTCATGAAAAAACTATTGAATGTATTTTATTAAATAAAATGACTGTACCATTTATTAATTAATGTTTCAGAGTATTCAAATCGGTTTATAATCACTTCAAGCCTGACGTCATCGTGACGCAGTGCGGCGCAGACGCCTGTGCGCTAGATCCTAATGGCGGCGCAAACCTGACAACTCGCAGCTACTGCGAATGTATTCAACTGGTGCTTGACAAACAAAAACCTACCTTATTGTTAGGAGGAGGTTGGTAAAAATTTAACCAACTAATGGGTGAATAAAATTCCTGGAGCTATCGAAAATATAAAAAAAAATGCTGAAACTATATTCTAAAATATCTCATTTTCCAGGTGGATATAAACATGTGAACACAGCACGTTTGTGGGCGTCGCTGACCGCCCTGGTGGCTGGAGTAAAGTTGGATGAACAAATACCAGAACATGGCCACTGGCCAGACTATGGCCCTGACTTCACGATAGCTGTGGAGCCAACTTTAGCCAAAGACAACAACACAACTTCTTACATAGAAAAATGTATTAAAACAATAGATGGTGAGATTTTATAAAGCACTTGGTATCAAGATTTAAGCTAATTAGAACAAAACTAACAGTATAGAACAGAACAGTTTTTATTGTCTAAAATCATGTTTAGATAAGTTTTTAAACTGACATGGTAATTATCATTAACACTGAAAATATTATTAGGATATTTAGTTTTGTGTTAATGATAAAGTCATGTTTGATTATAATTTTGGTTAAGTTTTTCATACAATATTTATAACAAGATATTGAATAGAAATTGTTGTTACAGATAATTTAGCAAAGTACTTAGAACAATCTGTAACTACAGAAACAGGAGCAAAACGAATAAAGACTGAATTGAAATGTGAAAACCCAAAGAAAAATAACTATTATACCAGAAAAAATGAACCGGAAAATGAAATAAATATTGTTGAGGATGTGTATGCCTTTGTGGACTGAATAACTATTTATATATATTTCCCCAACAATAGTTTTATTTTACTTCCTGTTAGGTAAGAAAAACTAAAATAAAACAAAAAATAATTCGAAAAAAATATATTTTAAAGATTGCACTGAACTGTTCAGCACACAGGGAGTTACCAAGTAACATTGACATGAAGTGAGATTAAATAAGTAAAGTCTCGTGTCCGGACGAATCTTATAAGTAACCCACAAGTTACGATCAATTAGTAAGTCCATGTGGGCAGTTGATACGTAATAACATGACATATACGGCAACATTAACAGTGTAAATAAAAACACACACAATAATGTATTACAACTGAATTTATAGACAATTTGTTCAAAAGGTTAACTCGAGCTTGGGGTCTGCTAACACAGGTCTTTCACAATATTTACATAGCATTAGTTTACATCAAACATTACATAGATAAAAGCTACCTGTCTTCAGAAACAAAATAAGCAGATAATAAATTCCTTTGAAAGACTTTAATATTTGCAGAGATCAGATTTTGAATGCTAATAATTGTTTAAAATAAAAATATTACCCAACTTAATACCAAATCTCTAGCACACTTAAGCATTTAATATTTTCGATTTCTATTTACCTAATTGTTTATAAAGTGCTTATGTATGTATTGCAAGCAAGGTGATTCAAAAGCTAGTACCAGTGTAAAATCAAATGCAAAATTAGATTGAATCTACAGCAATGGAATTGATCTGAATATGTAACCAGCAATGCATTCCTACTGCTTCAGAAGGTCTTACAAATACTGTCTTGGAAAAATAAATGCATTCTTAATAACTTATTCACACATTGCTACAAAAGCGTCAGTTTAGCTCCACTGCTGCAAATTCAGGCTAAACAACGATTCAGTTCGCTACTTTAGTCTGTAGGCCGCTTTTCACTGTGTTTTTTAGTGAATTCTTCTGCATTCTTTGAAAACTTCTTCCTGTCCTTTAGGAACTCTTCAGCGAGTTCCGCACGCAGTGGGTGCTCTGGCTCGGGGTCGTTCACAAGAGCCACTAGAGCTTGAATAACTGGAATATGAAAAAGAAAAATAAGAACCAACACTCATCAACAAAATAAGGTTTACTTATGTTAGTTGCCTACCTTGGTCAGTCTTGGTGGCAGGCTTCCAGTTCTCAGCACTGATGATGGGCAGGCACACCTGGCCTTTCTCATCAATATTTGGATGATAAATCTTCGTTTTGAAACTAATCTTAGGAGGTTTAAATGGATATTCTGCTGGGAAGTTAATCTCAATGCGGAAAGCCCCCTTGTTGTAAGGAGCATTGTCCTGAAAATGGAAAAGTATCAATTCACTAGCACCTAATTGTACTGATTTTATTTAGACTGATGCAATTTCATCTTTAGGATGTCTTGAAATGAGTATACAAGTTAAGTTCTTTTATAAGGCTGAGCAGAAGATGGAATGGATGTGTATAATTTGCAATAATGGACAGTATTTGTTTTAGCAATCTATGTTTCAGTGACATCCAAACAAGCCTTTACACTGCACAGATTATCCTGTAAAGTTTACAGGATAAAATGTTATGAGTCATTACTATTAGTGCACTAACCACACAAAAATAAAGTGCTTGAATTATCAAAAAAGATGTGATAGATAAGGGATTCACCATTCATGGCACTTACAACTATCAGAATTAGATAACATAGCAACATGACTGTGTATAAATATCTTTAATCTAATGTGTAATTAACATACACAACCAATCTGATAGCTAAAAAACATTTATATTTTTGTAAAACCACTACCTAAAATAATGAGTCATAAGCCTGTAGTGGTAAGTCAAGGTTTTTAGCCATTTAAAATTTTACCATTATCCTTTTGTTTGGAATTTTTAGAATAAAATCAGACAAAAACAGTTTAAATTTTGACCTGATTAAAAAGAAGGTGACCTAGAATTTAGTATAAAAACTAAAATCCGCCCCTAAGACGACCCACTGACCAAAACATCATTATACTTACAGGAACAATTAATCCTTGCCATGTTAGAATGTTGGATTCATCCACTTGTATGTCTCTAAAAGACTTTAGGCCTGATTGCCTTATATCATTCAGTTCCTGGAAGAGATGGGAATGGCAATATCAGCAAAATATTCATAATAATTAAGTTAGAAGGCAAGAATGTTGACTGGAAAGGGTTTCCTTTCAATTTAATAAATCAAAATAATATGAGTAATCCAATAACCCGCCTGAATCGGTAAATTATGATGAACGATTGTGTGTCACAGGGTTTAACAACTAAAATCTTTTTGTTCACTAGGAGCCTTATTTTGGTTCTTTGTGACTATACGTAATTTTTACATGTGAGAACTATAAAGCACGTCGGAAGGTCAGCTATTTCAATAACTATCATTAATAAAATAGGCCTTTGCGGTGTTCCATTTTAAGCCCCACTTTTCATTTTATTTACTACTCTTGACATACAATCCGGTACAAAACTTAGTATTAATATGAATACTGATAGTATCTACTGTGCTACAATCATTAAAGTCGATGAGGAAGAATTAGTTATGACACATAAAATGATGTCTCACCTTCTGTAGTCTCCTCGTTGCAGCCATTGTATTAGAATCTGTCAAAGTCCCAACTCCCAACCTAAGATTTCTTACAGCGATTCTTGAAAAACTTCAAGTTTTTTATTTATTTACAGTTCCACACAAACACCATAATTATACGGCACAAACAAATTATAGCAGGATTTGTTCGCAAAATGCTGACAAATATCTGCAAAATGCGACGAACACCAACAAAATTTCCCTACGTTATGTTAGCACATTGAACCACATTGAACTATCAAAGTATCAACTTGAAAGTAAAATTAATTTAAAACATTAAAATATTATTGAAATAGTGTTTGTTTTTAATTTTAAAATAAAAGGAATTAGTAATTTGACTTGAGGTAATACTCCATTTAAAAAACTTTAATATTTTGAATTAAAAAATATTTTTTTTCTTGCTTGGTGAATTATGAAACAAAACGTAATTCAAAAAGTTTATAACAGCGCCCTCTATTGTCGAACTAAAAATAATGTCCGGGTGAAATGATGACGATTTGTTTTGTTTGCGCTCACCCAAATGGAAAAATACAAAATTAATGTCTCAATGATTTATAAAGTAAAAAAAAGACACTCCTAAAGTCAGAGTAAGCATCAAAATTAACTGAAACGGATTTCTCTCATGAGTGTCCACAAATAAAAGATGCAACTTAATATCTCAACCGGGGATCGAACCTGGGGCCCAATTCTAAAATAATCAATTTGTGAAAAGTAGTGTCTCAATAGAATAGTCATTGTAATAATTGAATGTCTTTGGTAACATGAAACAGGATTGCTTATTTGTTAGAAAAATCGGGGGACTCCTGGCAATACGTGCTTCAAGTACCTACCCTCTCCAAACATTCGGTACAGTATCTCCGGTGTACTAACGTAACAGCGAGCGTCCGCGTAGATCATAAAATGTTCAGGTTTCAGGTCTGGGTCGCGCTATCTTCAGCTAAACATGGTCGTGCAAACATATTATCTTTTCCAGATCTGAGTTTGTGCGGAACTGCGGACATAACTCGTGGACGCGTAGTGCGCGAAGTCCCATTGAACGGACGCCGAGTCTTGTTATGTTGTGATAGTTAGTAGGTCTTTTAATAATATGTGGGTGACGTAAAGTAGGTATTGGAATTAAAATGCAAGATATTTGAGAAACGCTCTTTAATAACGCGACTGGATTACGAGGAGACTATAACATTGTAACAGATGCAACTGGATAATATTTATAGATTTCCAATACTTTAGGGTTCCGTCAGTATTCAACGAATTGCTTTAAATATATTCTATATTCGCTGTTCTAATCAAAACTAATGATCACTTTCTAATTATCATTTCATCTATTTAAAAACGAAAGATAACAATCTTCCATTTAAATAGTTTAATTACCTATAACCTCCTATAAAATATATTTGACAGAACTAAACGTTGTTCCAAATACTATAAACTTATAAAAAACGGTAAATGAATGAAGTTACAATTGAATTTTTGTGACAGATTATAATGAGGACCAGTTGACTTTGTTTATTTTTCGTCTCATAACTCGGCGGAAATATCTTAGGAACATCAACACCCTATTGGTAGTTAAAGATCTTCAGATTTTTCCGCTGAGCGCCAAAATTGATAGACGTATGTTGTGATAGATACAAATGATACATTATTGTAACACTGTATACTTATTTTCATGTATAAACAATTCGACTGGTCTTCTTTACATCCGAGTGTATCGCTAGTCGTCCCCACGCTCGTCGTCGCGGCGTCGGTTGCGCGTGCGTCTGTTCCACCCCTCGCGGTTCGGTCGCTCGCGCTGCCCGCGGCCTTCCCCTCCCCTCCCTGCACCTCCACGCTGGAAGAACGAGCCTTGCTTCTCGAAGATGCGCTCGTTCGAGTCCACTAGGTTGCCGACCTGCGAAGATAATAAGATTATGTTTGTAAAAAGAAGATAGATAGTGTTTTAGCAGGCAATGCTAATTTGATCAAAGATTCTCTGAAGACTGAAAGTCACAGAACACAGTAACTACTTTTAATATAATAGATGACTGTTAAACATAATGTGCTAATTTTCCAGACCAGTAAAAATTGCCAGCTTTGCGATACGTCTGCATCATTTTGAAGATCGCCGCATATTTACCTGTATGTCTTAGATTGGATGATGTGTTTTGGTTATTTTGAATTACCTTATCAGCAAGCTGCAAAGCCAAAGCTTGCATCCTAGTAGGCTCTGAACGATGTAGGATAGCGCATTCACTGGGGTCATCAAGTGAGGCCAGCAGCTCTTCATTGATGATCATCTTGGAGACGAGTGAGTGCACGCGCTGGCGGGGAAGCTCGAACATGTCCGCGAGTGATCGCAGAGAGAGAGACGCGTATACGTGAGCGTAAGTGAACAAGTAAGTGCGGAGCGATTCTTCGCGGATCAGACGGCCGAGCATGGCGCGGACGTTGTCGGCGCCCACCATTAGGTCCCACACCTGTAATGAAATAAGAAGATTAGGTTTTAGTGGAACTAGTAAACAATTTATTTAATAACTCATGATTTTTTTCTAATTACCTTGGCATTCATTTTGTCGTTAACAATAAAGTTGAGGCAAGCACGCCAGTCTCCGCGGCGCATAGCCCTAGCAGCCGCCACCGCGTGCTCGCGCATGGACTCCGGCGGACCCACCAACGCCTGACGCTCACTCGCGCGCAAGTTCTGGTAAAATGTCTTACTGATCATGCGGCGACGAGCATCAAACTCATGAGCCGCCATATATGGGATTTCGATAAGCATTGCAGACACCAAATACACACATTCAAGCAACTCCAAGTTGATGTGCATGTGGAACGGCATCTGACGCTGCTTTTCGATCTTCTCTTGCTCTTTGGAACGCTCGTGTTGGCGCTGAGGAAGTAAACCCTGAGCCAGCAACTCCTTAGGTTTGCCAGTCATCATCAGTTCAGCTAGACATCCGTGAGCTTCCTTCACGTTTCCGCGGCGGAATGCGCACAGACCCAAGTTAGCCATGGTACGATTGTACAGAATCTGAGTACTTGGGTCAGAGTGCTGAACTGTTTCTTGCAAGTGCGACATCAGCAGCAAGTCACGAGCTTGGAACCAGTTGTCGTGCAGAGCGTGATGGTAGATGTGAGAGAGGATGGCACGAGTTCTCAGACGATCAGACTCATCGTGAGCGTAGATATATTTGCAGAATTTCTCCATCTTCTTGATGGTAGTTTCCTCACCAGGAGGAAGGTCCTTGCGCACAGCGCGAGGATCAAACTTGTAGTACAAATGATCAATTTTACGTAGGTAAGCACGGCATACTTCTTGTGGAGTGCCATCGCGTTCGACCACTTGGCACACGCGGTCAATCAGAGTAGAAACGCGAACTTCGTCCTTCAGTCTCTCAACATATTCATTAGAATGAGGATCGCACTCCTTGAGCAGCTTGGTGAACTCATCATCGAGTCGCTCCAGGGCGGTCAACAGGCAACCGCGGACGAGGAACGGTGCCGTGACAAGCTGCTCATTTTCTTCAGTGATAGTTTCGCTCAGTTGCATGTCTTCGTGAGCTAAAAGTAGGGTGACCATGTGGTCTACATTTTCAACTAGTTTGGACCAGTATTCGGGCTTCATGGCGTCAGACACCTTAGGGTTGTAGTCGAAGAGAGCAGCAACGGTGGCGGCACGCAGTTTGAGCTGAAGAGCATCTCCGAGGTTGTGTGCTGCGGCAACGGTACGTAGCTCGTGCAGGAGCTCCAACTGAGCGCGACGGTCAGTACGCTTGCGACCACGAGCTGCGCTAATCTCACCCAATTTCTTGACTACCAGAGCCGCGTCAATGTCGCTGTCCTGCAAGATGTAATAATAGTTAATAATCACCATTGGAAATGTATAGATGCTTAAAAGTATGTTGAAAAGCTAGAATCTATTACCTTAGCGAACATCTTAGGCTTATCTGAAGTAGCGGCTCCCTTCCTGACGGTCTCCCATTCACCGCCATCATCAGCCTGGTCCTTCTTGCCGACCTTGCCGATCCTGGCGTCACGTCTGTCCTCACGGCGCTTAGCCTTGCGACGATCCTTGTCTTCATCCTCATCTCTGTCAGTGTTTCTCTTCAAAAACCTTTCTCTGATTGTGGTGGCACCGCGGTTCTCATCATCAGAGCTTGAGCTGGAGTCTGAGGAGCTGGATCCCCAATCCATGGAGTCGGAAGACTCGTCGTCTTGGGGAGGTGGACGGCGTGGTGGCTCGGGGGAGCGACGCGCGCGTGGCTTCTCCTTGGGCTTCTCTTCATCGTCAGAGTCGTCCGAGGATGATGTGTCTAAACAGAAAGATGATACAATCAGAGGTTTTAAATGCATATCAAGTTACAATTCCTGTAATGTTCCTTTGACAGCACCACTGTTATGTTACTAGGGCATGCATTCCGGAATTCCGGAATCTCGCAATTCCGGAATTCCGTAACAATTTTCCTGATATTTCAATTCCGGAATTGAGAGGAGTAATACCGGAATTCCGATATTCATAATTTTTTGATATTTTGATTATTGTTTTTTGCGCGACGCTTTACACTATACTTTACAGCATACAGCTGATATCACGTTACAGTTTATGCTCAAGAAACTTCTTTGTTAGTTCTAAACTTGCTATGAACTTGCGAAGTCGTATTAAACAAAGAAGATTACTATTAGCAGGTGTGATCCACTAATTACACAATCCGCAAGTCTGCTTTGCACAAGCAGAGGACGATACCTTTCCCAAAGTCAATTCCCAACGTCTTCCCGTTTGCGGTCGCCACCCCAGAACTTTTCGGCCCCATCGGCCATCCATTCTGCGAGCAATGTGCCCTGTTCATTGCCACTTCAGTCTGGCGATTCTTCGGGCTTCTGATTCGATCACGCAAGGAAACTCCGAGCATAGCCCTCCCTATTCCCCTTTGAGTGACTTTGAGCTTTCTGATGAGGCCCATGGTGAGCGACCACGTTTCGGTCCCGTATATAATCACACACTGGTCATAGACTTTCGTCTCGAGTTGAGACACTGTGGTAAGTTGGACGAGAAGATACCGCAAAACTTCCCGAACCCCGAAAATCCCGAATTGACCTCTTTCTCGAAGTTAGACCTACCCAACTGGACGGTCCAGTTGCATAGGTCTGTCCCAGGTAGACATAATCGTCCACAAGTCCACAACTTCGAGTGTAGAGTCTCCGATCTTGATAGGAGTGGGTGATACATGAACATTCAACACATACATATAATACATAACCTTGGTTTTGTCCATGTTCATTTTAAGACCCACTCTTTCGGAAGCTCTACTGAGGTCATCGAGCATTGTACTGAGGTCTTCCATGGTCTCACCTATGACCACTATATCGTCGGCAAACCGAAGGTGACCTCTCCAATCTAGAACCTTGAATACATCCTACAGTGCTGCGGTGAACAGTTACGGAGATATGACGTCTCCCTGTCTCACACCGCGCTGCAGAAGGATAGGTTCCGAGGTCTGGTCCTGAAGTCGGACTGACATGTCACATGGGAGCGTTTTTTACAAACACCGCGATGTACCGATTGTCGATTTGGCACCGTTGGAGAGACTGCAGTAGGCAGCCTACAGCCCAAATCTCGATCGAATCGAAGGCTTTCTCGTAGTCTACAAACGCTAAACAGAGAGGCAGGTTAGGATATACTCTTCGGTCTTCTGTATAACCTGCCGCAGCGTATGTATGTGGTCTAGGGTACTAAAGCCTATTCGGAATATAAGTCGCCAGGACAAGTCGTCGGTATGTTTTGGGGTAGCTGGATCTCTTCCGGGGATTCTTAGCACCCCTTGCCACGCCGTTGCCTCGTCCGCTTATCCGCTACCGTAGTCGAGGGTAGACGGGCTGCCGGGTACTAGGGGCCATTTTTGTCATGCGCTCTAATTTATTAGAGGGGGTTTGCCATAATCGCCACACTTGGCAGGCGGGTTGGCGATCGCAGTATCGTTGCTACAAAGGCACAGAGAACGCCGCTGCCCAACCTCTGGTCCCAGTCCCTTAGTCGCCTCTTACGACACCCACGGGAAGATATGGGATGGTGCTATTCTTTACATCCGACACCATACGGTACAATATCTCAATATGTTGTTTATAAAATATCGTATGTTTTTTATTAACATTACTAATGTTTAATTCTATTCTATTGCGTGATTTATAAACCTTGTTGATTTTACGGTTTTAAAATGTTTAATTAGAGTAATAATTGAGAAAGATGACCAAATATGTTTTATTTGTTACTGAAAATCATTAAAAGGCTGATATAATTATAAATCTTGTTTGATTTGAAACAAACTTCAAAAATTTACCAGTTCCGGAATTCCGGAATCAGATCTCCAGTATCGGAACTCAGTTCCGGAATTGAGAACCTTGCGATATTGCATGCCCTATATGTTACAGAACATGTAATCTGACATTGTCTCAAGTACATAAATATTTAAACAAACTCAGTAGACTGGAAAAACAAATTACCTTTACGTTCATGATCATCATCAGGAAGATCCGGATCCTCACGGAACTTGGACATCTCCGCATCAAAGTCTTTTGAATACTTCCTCAGTTTCTGCCTCAGCGATGTGAGTGCTTTGCTGTTGCCTTTAGACAATGTCTTCCTGCTGTCACGGTCATTCCATGCTTGAACCACCCAGTCATCCAACTCCGCCAGTGCCCTAATGAAGAACCTTGGAGCAACTCCATTTTCTTCTTTTAGTACAACTGGTGCAGCGCGAGTGTAGGCTTTTTGAAGCTCCTCAAAAGAAGCTAGAGCTGATGCAAAGTCTTTGATCTTTTTGTGGTTACGCAGAGAATGGATGATGGCTTCCAATTCCTCATACCTCTTCTCTTTCATAGAGCGCACAACGCGCTTTGTTTCCTCCTCATCATCACTGAACTGTAGGATACATTTTAATGATTAGAAGAGGGTAACAGATTTGAAGGGTGGTCTGACTTCTAATTTGTTACTCCAGGACATATTTACCAAGATCTTTATCTTGGAATTTCTACAGCTTGGCTTATGATAATAAATCTATAAATGCCTGGGTAGTTATTATAGATATTGATACTAACTGGGTCTAACCATAAGATATATAGTAAGATGCAGGCTATTTTATCCTCTCAAAATAAGAACAACTACTTCTTGAGAAGGGAAAAATTTTACTAGCAGTTTTAATAGCTAAGTATTGTTCCTTTCAATTTGTTAGTGCAATGCAATAACATACATTTTCATAGTGATGTTGATGATGGGTCAATGTTTCACATAAAGATAACCAGGTCTGTTGAAGAATTTCCCAATTTACAAAGAACTATCTTCCAGTTGTTGAAGTAAAGGAAAACCTTCAGAGGAAAATCATTGAAGTCTATGCTGCGGTCAAAGGAAGTTCTTTTGCAGAGAATCTTAGCAATGCAATTCAGTATTATGATTTTTTAAGAAGTAATGTATGTATGCTTTTTGAATAAGAATAATTTATTTAAACTTATGATACTAGAGAAGCTCACAAGCTATAATATTGACTAAAGTAAATAGCTTGAATGAAAAATTACGAGGTTGGAGAATGATGAACAAGTCTAATATCATTATGCAAGTTTGTACTTACATATTTATAAAAATAGCTTGACTCTTATCAAGTACCTATTTGTTATGTTATAGAATGATGAAAAATATAAACATAATTATGAAAATGTTTGTAACATTACTGTTTAAAAGTAGGTACCCCAAACCCATCGTGAGGAAACCGGCATGTCTTAGAAACAAAAAATTCAAAGACATGTGACATTTACCAATCCGCACTGGGCCCGCGTGGTAGATTATAGCCCATCCCTCTCCTAGAGAGGAGGCCTGAGTCCCTGCAGTGGGAACATTATAGGCTGATGATGAGATACCCCAATGTTTTAGCTGTGTAATTAATAATTGTGCATAAACTCACCGTGTAGACGGGCGCAGGTGCGCGTACTACTGGCTCGTCCTCGCTGGAGCTCTCCGACTCGGAGTCGGTACCAGTCGCAAAGAAACGACTCATGATTGCGTTGTTCTATTTATTCACCTACAAAATAACAATAAGAGATATACCATAGATTCACTCTCACGCATATTTACACAAAGAGTCCATTAGAAAATAAGAATAAACATTATTTTTTTTACGGAAATATGGAACATCAAAGGTGTTGTCCGGGTGGTTGAGGTTAGAACTTTCACATAACAAATTAGGCCCATAAGCGGTTACCACTTACCTTCTACAAAATGTCCTATAGATTGTTTTGTTCTCAACAACGGATAATGGTGCACAAATCATGAAAATTTCTTAAAATATTGTAACTGGATAAACTCCAGTCTGCCCACGACGCACCACACACGTCAAAAAGACACAGATAAAATATTTAAATATGTGATTGACATTTACAGACGAATATAGAATAAAAAGGAGAGCGCTTAGGGGTGTACCAAAAATTGGATTCTGAAGAACAACTGAGACAAAACAAAACAAACTGAAGGAAAACATGAACTAAATTATCAGTCATAGTATAACATCAATTTGAAATGTGGCTTCGGACGAGCATGATAGAGTAGAGTATTGAAATAAGTTGTAAATAGAGCCAGTTTAGTGAAACTCAAAAGATGGTAGACTTTTTATTTCCAATATTTCCAGAAGACAGAACATATTTTTATATCAACAAGAGTTACTTAGCAACATAGGTAACCATAGAATAAATGTATCCAGCATACAAACTCTAACACCCCCACTGTATGCCTATACATTTTTTAAAGAAGTCCTGCTTAACTCTAGCAAGTCCTTTTGTGAAGATATCGGCGGGCATCTCATCAGTCTTACAATATTTGATACAAATTTCATTTGCCTCGGCCAATTCCCTCACATAATGATACCTAATATTTATGTGCTTAGACCTCCTACCGACTGTTGGCACGTACACTAATTTTATAGCACTTTGGCTGTCGCTGAACAGATCAATCGTATTATTCTGACCTGTCAGTTCATGGTAGAGACCTTTGGCACAAACAATCTCTTTCGCTGCTTCGCAGATAGCAACATATTCTGCTTCAGCCGTACTGAGTGCGACGCAACGTTGCTTGCGGGTCTGCCAGGAAACCGCAGCACCGCCAAGGACAAGAATATACCCTGTGAACGAATGTCCATCAGCGTTGGCACCCCAGTCCGCATCGGCATATGCAACCAGAGGATTGCCAGTCTTCTTATAGACCAATTTGTGATCTACTGTACCCTTTAGGTACCTCAGCACTCTCTTGAGTGCAGCCATGTGAGTGGAATTCCAACAAGAATTAAACTGACTCAGGTAGCTCACTATGAATGTGATGTCAGGTCGTGTGCCACAGGACAGGTACATGAGTGAACCCACAATCTCCTGGTAGCTCATATCTCCAGTCGGATCACCTTTCTCCAATCTGAGATTAGTCTCTGTGGGAGTCGCGACAACTTTGCAATCTTCCATTTTATACTTTTGGAGGACCTTCTTCATGAAATTCTTTTGGTTGAGCTCCACTTCTCCCTTCCTTTGCGTGAGCTCCATGCCCAGGCAATCCTTTGCCAATCCCAAGTCTTTAATTTTGAAGGCGTCCCCAATCTTCGCTTTCACGGCCTGAATCTCATCAATGTTATGCCCAAAAATGTAGAAATCGTCTACGTATAAGGCAATTGCGAGAAATTTGCTTTTGACCTTCTTCAAGTATACGCATGGGTCATATTTTGACCTCGTGAACCCGATCTCAATTATGTGAGCGTGAACCTTCACGTTCCAACATCGTGCTGCCTGTTTCAGGCCATATATGGCTTTCTTCAGCTTGCACACCTTTCCTTCTTTCCCCCTCGTGATGAAGGCCTCTGGCTGTTCCATATACAGGTCTTCAGCAAGGTCACCATTAAGGAAAGCGGTCGTGACATCAATATGATGCACTGTCAATCCAATTTCTGCCGAAAGCGCTAGCAGTAGTCGGATCGACGACAGTTTAACCACTGGTGCAAAGGTTTCGGAGTAGTCCTCCCCCCACTTCTGGGAATACCCTTTAGCCACTAGTCTTGCTTTGTGGCGCTGCACTGTCCCAGCAACGCCAATCTTCAGCTTAAATAGCCACTTGCATTTGACTACGTTCGCTCCTCTTGGGCGATCCACCAGCTCCCAGGTTCCGTTCTCGATGAGCGAGTCGTACTCTTGCTTCATCGCATCCAACCACAGGTCCTTATCTCCGCGGTCCATTGCATCTTGTACCGATACAGGATCGTGCACGCTGAGAAAATTATATTCAAAATCTTCCCGTCTATATGGAACTCTGGTCCTTTGAGGGTATCGAGGCCCCTCTACAGCTGGTTCAGCTTCTCGCTTGAGAAGCTGAACCAGCTGTAGAGCTCTGGCTTGGAACTTCTTCCTCAGTTTCCATAGCTCCGGTAGTCCCTCCTGTTATGGGGACTACGAAAAATTCTTCAGGAACATCCACCACCTGCATCTTAGTAGGCGATTTGTTTGGAGGTCCGAGAAAATCCATATTGTCCTTAGACTGATTTGGTAACCTCTCATCAAACACGGCATCCCGAGCAACAATAATCCGCCTTGGATTATTCTTAACATCAGCAAACTTAAAACCCTTTTGATCCTCACTATAGCCAAGAAATATAAGTTCTCTTGTCTTGGGATCAAACTTTTTGAGGCTTCCATCCTTAATAAGAACCTGTGCCTTTGAACCAAACACTTTTAAGTGCGAAAGGTCCACTGCCTTTCCGGTCCACACCTGTTCAGGAACCTTTTGCGAAATAGCCATAGTGGGCGAGCGGTTCTTCAAATAAATCGCCGTTAGAACTGCTTCACCCCAATATCTCTTATTGAGATTGCTTTCTGCTAGCATGCATCTCGCCTTTTCAACGATTGTTCGGATGGTTCTCTCCGCAACTCCATTTTGCTGTGGAGTGTGCGCTACAGTTGTCTGATGTTGAATTCCACGATTTTTCAGGTGTTGTTGGAATTCCTTACTGGTGTACTCACCACCATTGTCGCTCCTTAACTTCTTAATCTTTTGACCCGTTTGATTTTCAACTAATGCCTGAAACTTACGAAACATCCCGAAAACTTCTGATTTGCATTTCAGCAAATAGCCATAAACTTTCCTGCTATAGTCGTCAACGAATAGCAGTATGTATCTTTTGCCGTCCCAAGACTCCACCTCAATGGGACCCGCAACGTCACTATGGACCAGCTCCAAAATCTGTGAAGCTCTATTGAATTTCCTCTTTGGAAACTTCTTCACGCATTGCTTGCCTTAGCTGCATGGTACGCAGGGGTTCTTGCAGTTCCCAAGACTATAACTAAGGCCCTTGACGATATCCTTAAGTTTGCGCATTTCAGATTGTGATAAGTGGCCCAATCTCCTATGCCACAACTCAAAGTCATCCTGACTTTGTCCTAAGAGAACCGTCGCCTTGTTACTCTCCGAACCTAAAACATAGAGTCCGTTTTGCTTGCGTGGTGCTGTAAACAGTACGTTCCCATCCACAGATACATTGCCATCGTAAACTCTGCAACGATTTTTGTCAAATACTACAACCTTACCATTATCAGTGCACTTGCCAACAGACATCAAGTTGGTAACTAGTTCTGGAATCAACAACACATTATTCATTGTCAGTCCTAACGGACGTCCCTTGTGACATACGTCTAACTTCACAGTACCTTGTGAGGTCGATACTATTTTGTCATTATTCGCGCAAGTAACAGCTTTCGAACTGCTTGCTATAGGCGTTAAAATAGACTTATTTGATGTCATGTGTGATGTTGCGCCACTGTCTACCACCCAGCAATTATCCCCACTAGCGGCAAGTAAAGTAACAAAATCAGTAGAAAAATCATCATTAATCCTGCCTACAGCCGCTAAATTGCTTTCAGTCTTACCTTGTTTGGCTTTGAAAAGCTTACATTGCCATTTAAAGTGACCCTTCTTTTTACAAAAATGACAAACTATTTTCTTACGATCGCTGCCACTACCACTTGCAACATTAGCTAACACCGTATTGTCCTTAGCATCATTCACTTGCTGTCGGTGACCTTCACGCAGAAGAGCCGCTATCACGTTCTCCGATGATAATTCCTTACCAGAATGTTCCATGGCCATCACCAAAGGGTCGTAAGAATTCGTCAAACCAGCTAAGAGAATAACAGCGATGAATTCATCATTCAATGCAGCTTGGATTGCCTCCAGGGCTTGATGCGTAGCTTGCACTTCATTTACGTAGGCATCCATATTTAGGAAATTATCCAATTTCAACGAAAATAGCTTCCGCAGCAGACCTAATCTCCTGATTAGACCACAGTCAGCATAGGCCTTTTTGAGCGCACTCCATGCTTGCCATGAGGTTTTGGCATTCTTGACAATGGTGATGCACTGTTCTGCAACTGACAGACAAATCTTTGCCCTTGCCCTTTCGTCGCGTTTCCGGTCTTCAGGCTTCGTAGAAACGAAATTTTCGCTCACACAGTCCCAGAGCCCCGCATCTATTAAAAGCATTTCGATGCTGAAGGCCCAACTACCATAATTATCTCGACCTGTGAGCTTTTTGACCGCACTCGTGGAACTTTCCATCTTTATATATTCGAATTTACTATATATAACTGCCCTACAAATTCAGCATCAACAAGGCATGGTCTGGGCCCATAACCTATTGAAATAAGTTGTAAATAGAGCCAGTTTAGTGAAACTCAAAAGATGGTAGACTTTTTATTTCCAATATTTCCAGAAGACAGAACATATTTTTATATCAACAAGAGTTACTTAGCAACATAGGTAACCATAGAATAAATGTATCCAGCATACAAACTCTAACATAGAGGATATATAGTGAGTACTAAAAAATTTAATTGTTTTTTAGTATTTATTTTTTGATATATTGTTGTTGTTAATTAAATAATTTTATCGCCTCTCAGATGTATGTACTTGGCTCGTATGAGCGGTAAACACTTGATGAACTTGTCATTGTTTTAAATACTTATGATAAGAGTAGAATGTTTAATGATTACGACTGAAGGACATGTATCCATGGTCATGAATAAATTAAAAAAAAAAAAATGTAAATTGTTGTCAAATTCAAATTGTCATTTGTCAAAAAAGTGTGGAAGAGGAGGCGATAAGTAGATGTGATGTCTGCTAAAAAAAATAAAACTGTAAATGTAAAAGTAAACATCGAAGTAAACAATGGAGTTTACAGGGTTAATTCTTCCTTTGACAAAAAACATATGTCGCACTTGTCTACTAGAAACAGATACCACGATGTTTATGAACATACAAGACTTGATTGAACACGAGATGGTTAAGGTTAAATTAATTGATATTTTGGTCTTCCTTAATTGTTTAGAGAACAATGACGAAGAGAACTGGCCTCAAGGAATATGTTCTTCGTGTGTATCTACAGCTTTAGTCGCTTATAACTTTAAGTTAAACTGTTTGAAGGCAAATTCCATGTTATCGCAAATTCTTATGATACAATCTCCTACAAATTTACAGAGGACTGATATAGATTCTATTGATATCAATGTTGTTTATCAAGACCATGAGTATGAGCTGCCACTGTTCAGTAATCACCCAACATTAGACTTTGAAAGCACTATATCAGATAACAAATTGACACCACTGCCACCTGTTACTGAAATAACTTCTGGAGAGCAGCCCCAGCGAATAGAGGGAGAGAAGCGCTATGCCTGCACTGTTTGTACAAAGTCATTCACTAGACTGTATGGTCTTCGCTACCACATGGCAAAACATACAGATACTCGGAAGTACCTCTGTTCAAAATGTGGAAAGAGTTTCCACACTTCTAATGGATTGAAGCAGCATTCAATATCACATAGAGATATTGCTCAGTTCAAATGTGGTTTTTGTCATAAAACTTACAAATCAAGGCAGTCACTCAAGGAGCATTTTCGTGTGGCACATTCCAGCAACCGCATGCTATTTGTTTGTGTGACTTGTGGGAAAAGGTTCACAGCAAGATCAACCTTAAACATGCATGTTAAGACTCACAATGGAGAGAAGTTTGCATGCTCTAACTGTCCAAAGACATATACAAGGGCATCATATTTGAAAGCTCACATGCTGGTGCACACTGGTCAGCAGAAGCCCCGACCTTTTTCATGTTCAAACCAAAGCTGCGGTAGAAGTTTTCCAACCAAACATTCCTTAGTGGTGCACATCGCACATGCTCATACAACAGAGAGATCTCACAAATGTGATATCTGTTACAAGGGCTTTGCTACGGCAAGTGGATTAAAGATACACCTAGAATCTCATGGTAACAACATGGTTTCTTGTAACTACTGTTGTAAGAAACTAAGAACCAAGAGGGTATTACAGAAACACATGAAAACTCATGATGTTGATGCCAATGATATGATTTTAGAAACTGTAGACCAAGCTTATTAGGTTTATATTAAAATACTATGATTATATTCCTTGTGATAAATATGCATCATTCTGATTTTGTATGTATAGATGCTGTCCCACCATTATTTGTGTTAATAAAAACAATGTAAGAGTATAAAGTTGTTATCATTAAAACACCAAACAATGACCCTCCTTAGAAAATAGAATTAAGAATTGTCAAGGCAATCTAGTAGCAATAACAATAAACATTAATAAGTAGGTTGGATAAATTATTGGTACATGCTTAAGAAAAACAACTTATTTACAGCCAATCAAGGACAGCAGTTGTTTCAGCTATTTTACATTAAATGTAATGCTTATTGAGCACACATAATATCCTTGTCCTTTTAGTTTGAATAATGAAACAAGAGATAGGTACATAATTAAGGTTAGAAGTATTGATATTATTGCCTCTCTTATGATGAATAACCATCAAGACTTGATATCCCACAGGCACCAAAGTTTCAAAAAATAAAAAACATGTTTTTTTTTGTAAGAACATTTTTATTATACTTCCATACATACCTACACAACATACCATACTTGCAATATTTTTTGTTGATTATGAATTCATGTTTACACATTCTCTAGGTTATTTGATAAGGTGTATGAATTAATTGGTAGATAAGGCTCCAATGTGAGTCAAACTGATAACAGTAAATTAGGTGGAATTGAACTCATATATTTAAAATTCACATCATACAAAATAAACCCAAACCTACAAAAGGAATAGAACTCAAAAAATATTATGTACATATTGATATTGCTTCTTACTATCAAATTATTACAAAACTGCAACTTCATTTTGGTGTACCAGCTTGGAATAAGTAAATTAAACTTGTACAAATGAAGCAACAGTATTGGTATTTGATTATAAACATAACATAACATCACGCCTGTAATTCCCAAAGGGTTAAGCAGAGGTGTATCTAATAGTACTAATTATAAACAAAAGCTACAAATAATTTCACTGCATCACTACTGAAAACAAATTATAAAAATATTTATAGTGTTCACATATTTTCCTACTAAACTATAATGGTGCATATTATAATCTAAACAAATAACAGGAAATAATTCAGATGATTTGCTCTGCCTTGATGCTGTATAACATTAACTAGATGAATGCTAATGATGAGGCATATTGCATCTTTTATACAGCAATAAGGTTGAGAACATACATAGTATACCCACATTCAGACATCTGTATGAATAAGATTATATAGGACCTTGTACCAACAGCTGGATTTGTTATACAAAGCCAAATGTATCATGTACAACACATTACAAAGATTCAGTTTAGAGTATACAATTTGGGGCAATGCTAATACTTCATATTGCATGAACTACCCCTCTCACATGGAAAGTACGCAGTTTTCTTCGACTAACAGCTTCAGTGGCGCATTTAGTTCAACATTACAACTCTCGATGTTAGAACATTATAGGAATGTGGGCTATTTACCAAGTATTTTATTCATTATTTTGTTTTGTTTGCCCATCTTTATATCAGCAACTTCAACCTTATCCTGTATGGTGTCAATGATTTCAGTTTGCTGTTCTATTTCTTCACCAAGAGCAATTCCGAGTCCTTTCAGTCTTGAAATGGAATGCAGCATTTCATCTAAGTTAGCATCCAATACCTGGTTGACTCGCTGGCTGTCAGATATGGGTGGAGCCTGTACCTGTGCATCTAACTCACGCAGACGGGTTGCTGGGTGGGAACTGAAGCGGTCTTCACTGTTGATGTGTGATAGGTTGTCAACCGTGTCATCCAGCCTGCTGCTTGGGCCTGCGCTCTGCAAGCTAGGAGAATTCTGGCTTCTAGGAGGAGTCTGATCAGATTTACCAGAGATGTAGTTCTTGAGGCCATGGAATACAGATTTGATGCCATTCAAATGCTTTTGACTGTAGTTCAGGTTGGTGTTTATTTCGTCGAGCCTTTTGTTAGTGTTTTGAAGTTGCTCTCGTTGTCGACTGAGCTCTTCTGCGGTGGCGATGCCGATCTGTTCAGACTCACGCAGAAGCCCTATGCTGCGCGAGGATGAGTCCAAGGTTCGTTGTTCGATTTCTCTTTGTCTTTCCAACATAGCTTGTCTTTGTTGTTCCAACGCTACTATGTGACTGCCATATGCGGATGGTGCTGGCTTACTTGGTTGTGGTGGTGGTATTCTTGTCCTGAAACTGTTGACGAATGTGTCATCGTCTACATCATCGTCATCCTCGAACAATTTGTTGGGATTAACGTAAGTAGCTCCAGGACGACTTGTCATTTTCGTAGTTGTTTCCTGTTCGTTGTTGTATGAGAATATGACTATGACAGCAACACTTCTTTACTCAATAATGTAAGCCACACAAATGAAAACGAATTATTCCTTGTGAATAAGGTCCCCGAATATTAGGAATACCCTTTTACGTAGGTATTTACGCAAAACGATAACGACATGGATGAATCAGATGAATGACACCGATGACGTGACGTAGAGAAAGGGGGCGGAGGACTGTGGAGGGAGGGCCTGGCAAATAAAATAATGACAGTGACAGACGTCTCGAAGTTTCCGTGATTGGAATACTAGCCTTTTGAGACGTCGTATGTCGTATGGAATGGCATTGACTGTTTGACTATAACGCTTTAACCAGTTTAAATAGCAATTCACGCTCTATTCCTTTACACAACGAATGACTACAACAAATCATCATCATCATCAACAGCCTATTAATGTTCCCACTGCTGGGACACAGGCCTCCTCTCTTTTTGAGAGGGAATGGGCTATAATCTACCACGCGGGCCCAGCGGATTGGTAGATGTCACATGTCTTCGAATTTTTTGGTTCTAAGACACGATTTTTTTTCTCACGATGTTTTCCTTCACCGTTTTGAGAGCAACAAATCATGCATGGTACAAACAAACAACTTCACATGCGCGAGGTTTCCGATGTATCCACTGTACAATATGTAATCCAAGGACGTTATATATACTATGAACCCAAGAACCCACGCTCAGTCGCACTTGTGATCCTTGTAGATTTTTTTTGAGGGACCTAAGAGGCATTCTTGAACGAAAATCAAACGTCAAGTCAACAAGAATGACAACTTGTCACAAAAGTGATTATTAAGAAATTAATTAAGAATTAGTGCCAAAATAAAAAGAACACGAATCACAGAACATATGAATACTCTGGACACGAATAGATGATCGCAATCAACTACGAATATTATTATAGTTGAATTTCTATGGGTGCAAATCTAATATTCAATAGAAGCTTCCAAGATGATGGCTGGAAAAGGTTAATTTCGAGTTTTTAATACTACTCCTTAGTTAACTTGTAATTTAGGACTCCACACCCAACATCATCATTATCTTGCCCTTATCCCAATTCAATTTGTGGTCGACGCAGCATGTCTTCTTCCATACGTCTCTATTGATATGCATCTCATCAGACGCGTTCTTTTTTTGCCATATAATTCTCTAAACAGTCCATCCATCCATAGTTTCTTGGGGTCTTCTACTCTTCATTTCCCAATGTAGTTACAAAGACGTATTATTTTTATGTAATTGTATAATAACATAACTATTAAACATTTCAGTAATGCCAGAAACAGAGGAACAGAACAGAATAAGGTTTCAGGTTGAACTAGAATTTGTACAGTGTTTGGCAAATCCGAACTATATACATTGTAAGTATACACAAAACAAACTTTGTACTGTTTATAATTCTTATTTTCATTTCTTTTTCAAGTAAGCTTGCTTACAATTTATTTAAATTAATGTAATTTTGTTTACCTATGATTGTGGCTTAAAACACTGGGATGAGTTTGTAAATTGTTATGAAACTTTTTAATAACAACTTTAAATAATATTTTCAGTCTTGGCACAGCGCGGTTACCTGAAAGAAGCCACATTTATCAACTATATTCGCTACCTACAATACTGGCGGGAACCAGAATATGCTCGCTACCTAAAGTACCCGATGTGTCTTCACTTCCTAGAGCTGTTGCAGCACGAAGCATTTAGAAGAGAATGTGTGTCTGCACAGGTATGTTGATGACACAGATTTGTTTTGTAGAATCATTTTAACCAAAGAGAAAGTTAATTTATTAACTGAAGTGAAAATAAAAATTCCACCCGGTATTAGACTTACAAGAGGTTAATGTATAAAATTAGGAAACATAGATTTATATGGATTTATTCTCTATTTGGTTTACTGATGGAAATGTATTTCTTTATAGAATCAAAATAAAATCTCATAAAATCCCTATTTTGAGATTTTTATTTAGATGAATTCGTTAGATTGGTTCGAAAGGTATAACTTAAAAAATCTTGAGTTTCTAGTCTCTAGGGCTCTAGGAGAAATAATAAAAAGTAACTAAAATAAAATATTGGTTTTTCAGGTATGCAAGTTCATGGATGACCAGGCTATTTTGCTGTGGCAACACTACACGCGACGACGCACACGTACTCTGCAGCCGCCGGACGCGCCCGCGCCGCCTGCGCCCCCCGTACCGCCACAACAAGGAGTGCCACGCCAACAGTCATAGACTATGAAAAACTTGGACCTCCATACATTATGTGGCCATTAATATAAGTCTGGTTTTCTTCACTCACTGACCATTGGCGCTGATAGTTCAAAATATTTGTATTAATAAAGCGTTTCTGATTTACGCTGACTGGGCAGCGGTTAGCGTCAGCAATAAGCTGACTGCTGACACATTTTGGCAGCCTGTGATCGTTTTCGTGTCTCGCTATTCGCTCGCGCCGACGAGTACCATATCATTGTTCTTGCCAAGGTTTGCTTCTATACTTTGCGACGATCAGAGTGACAATAAAACAACTCGAGCTCATCACCGATTGTCAGCGAAGAACAGGGTAGTTGACTGACTAAACAAAATGTTCTGTTTAGTCCGTCTGTTAGATTATCGAAAAATATTGGATACGTGTTTTTTGTTTTATTAAATTAATAAAAATTTACGAAAATAAAACTTGTCAAAGATTGTGAGTGGAGGCTGGTGTCGTCACTTTCTGGTAAAAAATGTTACAAACTGTGACGTCGCACGACTTTTCGAAGCACTGTATCGTCTTCATTTATTGTTAACGTGAAAAAAGAAAAATAACGTGTCCAATATTTTTTGGAAATCAATCTGACGGACTAATTATATATTTTTTGTCAACTACCCTATTATACGCCGAGGGTAGGCGTCAAGAAAACCAGCACTAACACCGAGTTTTAAGATTCTGCTCATTGTATTGTGAGACTTGGGCCATCAGTGCGAAGGTACAAGTTGAAGTTCTAAAGGTGTGATCACATTGTAAATAACTATAATGAGTTTGAATGTCTTAATAGACTGAGTTTTTAGCTTTAAGTTTAATATTAAACCTTTTTTATTGTAATTTTTTGGTGTTTTTATAAACTTTCATTTAGCTTGCCTTGTTAGTTAGTTACTAGTTACTTACTTCTCAACTCTTGCAACTGAATTTTTTTTTTCTGGTGATAATACATTTTTTTTTTTAATCGGCTTTCCTGCAGCCAGGAAATATCTCCGGAAACAACGGTTAATAGAACGGACACGAAACGCGTTCAATGTTGATAGAAATACTATACTTTTTATTTTCGATAAAAGTTTTTTTTAAATAGTTTAATTTATTTTCTATCATGCCACGCAGCATGAAGGATGCATGCATTCAGTACAATATAGGAATCAGTCCTAACAGACCGCACGGGACGAATCTGCAGGTGCTGTTTAAGGCGGCATTTTCAACACATTCCATACAAAGCAAGTTGTCAATTAATATCACTATGTTAGAATAGAAATGACGTAAAGAAACTCTAGACGCTGCCACTGCGGCTATCCCGTGATCTGTGAGCTCGATCATTTCTTTTTTTTAAGAAATGTGTTGCTTCTGTTACTGATATGTTTGCATTTGTGACGGTCGGAGAACGAACTCGGGGCCACTCACTCTTAAATTCGTGTCATTAATCCATTGAACTAGCGAACCAGAAATCATGTTAATATCTTAATGAAATTGACATAATAGGGGATCGGACTGACTCAAAACAATATGATTCTGTTTAGTCCGTCAGTTAGATTTTTGTTTTATCAAATAAATAAAAATTGACGAAGATAAAAAGTGTAAGCAATACGCTCGCCCCCTATTACTTACTCAAAAATAACTGGCGAAATGTGGCTGTACTAATGGGTGTACCCATTGGTACATACAGCCACATTTCGCCAGTGCAAATCCCTCTGCCAATCCCTTCGGGGATTACAGGCGTGATGTTATGTTATGTTATGATGCGACAAAAACTACATTTAGTTAGAACAGTGCATTTATTTAACGAATGGTTGGTTGTGTGGCCGCTTGCGATGCATGCACAGGGCGCGTAGTGTCAGGTAGTACAGCAGCTCCACTGCACTCATCATACTGAAACCCATGCACAGGCCTAGGAGTCCGCCAGTGTTTGCTGAAATAATAAGATAGGTATGTTATAGCAAAGAAAAAAAGTTTACCTTTATCTACTCGGGTCAGCTGGCCTGAACGCCAGTATCCACAAAATGCTGTCGTCACCTAAATATTATTGCACCTACTATTGAAATTTAAATTATCGGGCGTAGGTACTCTAGCAGAAAATTCAATAGAACGATTTTAGTTAGTTGTTAGGTATAGCAAAAGAGTATTATTTCTGCGGAGAGGTAGGACTTGTCATCAACACTCTCCTGCTCTTATCCCAATTTATTTTGGGTCGGCGCAGCATATCGTCATCTCAGCAGTCATCTCCTTTCTAGCCACATCATCCTTCCTTCACACACTCCATCCATCATTTCCTCCTCTACTCTTATAACCGTCTATTCATACTTCTTGACGACACGGTTGGATCGATCCCCGCACGAAACAAATATTTGTATGGCCTACAGATAGTTGTTCCGGGTCTGGGTATTTGTTTATGTGAGTTTAAATGTTTGTAAACGCACCCACGATACAGGTGAAATTCCTAGTGTGGGGCAAAGTTTAAAAAAAAAAAATACTCAACACTTTTCTCACAACATTTTCCGACGTAGGTATATTTAGGTAAAATCCCTACTCATACTTACATAGGAATTCAGTTAGGCCAAATATTTCTCCTTTGGTAAATCTCATAAAATTGTTCTCTTCAAAGTAAAAATGTACGAGAAGCATGTTTTCCCTGTTGAGAATAAAAATAATTACAAAATATTGTTTAGGGTCGGCTTCCAGTCTAACCGGATGCAGCTGAATACCAGTATTTTATATGAAGCGACTACGTATCTTATCTCCACAACCCAGTAGCACTAACCGTCACCGAAAACTACCTAATCTGAATAATTTATTTGACTATGCTATAACTTTTGATTGATTTAGGTCCCTAATGGTCAGTTAAATAGATATCGATACATATTTAATTTCCGGTTCAATCATTCTAAAACTATTTGCCTTCCGTCGACCTCAATATAAGGGTGAATTTCCCAAATGACTTATTTTTTTGTCTTCGGTGAAATTAGTATTTCAAAAAAGAAATATTGTTCTGAATTATTTTTTTTAGTATTCAATAGATAGTTATTGCGTTGTGGCAAAAATATAATTTACCTAGGACTATTACAAAGGTAGAAAATATATACATAAACCTCTATTTTTTTCAAATCGGTGCTGTCCCTCTACTTTTTTTACAAACAAAAAGCTTACCTATATACACTAATAAAAATAAGTAAGTTAAGGATATAACTTATTCTATTTCATAGAATATTAGTTGTATTATTAATATATAACATATTTTATTACATAATTAACGATTATTATTACTGAGAGGCACAAACGTACTTGTCCTGCGAAATGTTCTCATATCGCTGGACAAAAGTAATTTAAACCTAACTTTACATCGACGAGTCCGACAGCGTCCCCACCCCAATTTTATTTCTCTCGTTAGTGTGTGCTAGTGCGCAGTCAAGACGGACGTGTGTCAAATCGCTGCATATTCCCGCCAATAACGTAAGTACGCCATTTCAGTTGCTCCCGGACAATTATTTTATATTATCGGTGGTTGCATTTTTCTAGTGTAATGAGTAGTTTCATTATTGTTGTTTGGTTCTAACAGAGGTAGTAAGTGTATTAGCTTCATTGACTGTTATTGAATTTATCCTAGATATTATGCATTTTTTCTAATTTACTAAAAATTGTATTATTTCTCACGTCGCTGTTCTCATATCGCTGTAATCGGTGGTCTTTATTACCACCGATGTGACAATTTACACCGAAATGATGAGAAAAAATCAATCGGTGTCTTATATCTAATATCGGTGTTTTGATTCATGATCAACGCACAGTTTTGTCACATCGGTGGATTGCTTTATCATATCGGTAGATATTTTATCATCTCGGTGAGTCGTTTTATCATATCGGTAGATCCCGTGTCATTTCGTTAAGTATGTAAGGTCCTACTATTTCCTGTTTGATGTTCAAAGGTGGATAGATTATCATATCGCTGGATATGTACATCATTTCGGTGGATAAACTTATCATATCGGTGTACAGAAAAATAATCGGTGCCGGTTTATCATATCGGTGGAAACCAGAATTCAAACTGAATTTTCTCTTTAGTCTTAAATGTTACGTTGATGATATTAAATTTGGGGATATTTGATATCCTAAAGATTACATAAAACCTGAAAAATATAAAAAAATAACATAAATGAAAAAGTTCACCGATATGATAAAAAAAAGGGCATTTGTTGAAATTCACCCATAACATGGTATGAATTGGCAATAATATATTTATGACAGCTAGCTAATTTGGATAATTGAGTTAGTCTCAATTCTTCTTATCGTGTGGGCAGAAAGGTCTAACGACAACACATGACCACCGGTTCACAAGGCAAACGCCTAAACCACTCGACCACGGAGGCAGAGGCAGGTACAAAAAAGCTGTGACCGAATGGCATCCAAGGACTGGAAAGAGAAGTGTTGGTTGTCCGACGCAGAGATAGGCAGACGACATTGTTGCCATCGCGTGATCGCGGGAATATCCTGGATGACGCTGGCACGAGAACGTGGAGTTTGACACAAGCAAAGAGAGGTCTACATCCAGTAGGGGGTGAAGTCGGGCTGTGGATGTCTGGATGATGGTGATGATGATGTGTTAGTCAAGGTATTAGGGTTGAAATTACACGAAGTATTGAGGAGTTCTGTTGCCGAGGCTCCTAGCGAGGTGTTGAACAAGCATCTCTTTGAGTGGCGCGTCACTCATCCGCTCTTGATACGCGATCTCTGTACACGCGGGCAAGCATTCCTCACAAGTTACGTCGCGACCTGCAACACATTTAAATAGAACTTCAAATTAAATTAGTTCGCGAATCTCTGCCGATAAGATGAAAAGCTGTTTTTTTAACTCGTGTCTTACTAAAGGTCGTTAACCCCAATTAATATTATTTTGTTGTTATCTCATAATAATTAAACTATCGATACCATTGTGGCGGTTTTGCTAGCTAATTTAATTAATCATCAACCTATAGCAGTTCACAGCACTACATCCATAGATAACAGAAACTGTTGTTTCTGTTAACTATGACTACATCGCTTGATGACCTTGAGGAAATGAAAAATCCTAGTTATAGGCTGTGGTATAGGTACCCTTCGCCTGAGGCGAGCGAAGGGTTATGTCGGACAAAAACCAAAACGACAAAAAAATTTACCTACTACTTACTACCATGTATCGGTGGCCCGGCAGATATAAGGAACTACCATAACGTATTATTAGGCATAAAATCAAGTATTAGGACCCAGTAATATTAATGACAATAGTGTCCGTGGTGCTAGGCAACTGGGCTTATCCCATACGTCCCTGTGTGCCTATTGGCCTTGTTCTGTTCTGTGCCCTGCTGATATGGAGGGAAGTGGAAATTATATTTTTTTTACTCCTCCGCTGTTCTTTTCTGATTAATTCGTTGTAGGATTCCAGACAGTTTAATCGTTTCTTAGGGACTTCGTCGGGCTTCATTGTCACCACTGTTTGAGTCTGGCTTACAGGAGTCCCAATTAAAAAAACACTAAAGAGATCAGGTAGATCATCAGATATCAGTGTCCGCAGTTTGCAATATGCCCGTAGCAGTTGGACCGAATCTAAAAACAGTAGAGAACAGAAAGACACCTACCTTCTGGCATGATCTTGCTCATGTTGCTATAACATTTTGCGTCTTGTTTGCCACAAATACGTGTCGATTTGTTTTCTGAAAATTATGCAAGTTGAATTTTAGCCAGGTTAAAAGCATCATAAATTATTTTGGCTCAAAAACAAGCGTCTCCCAAAAACCTCCATACGAATCACTTCAACAAGTTCTTCCGGGGTGTTTACCTACTTATTACGCGTTTCATAATCATCATCATTTCAGCCGAAAGACGTCCACTGCTGGACATAGGCCACTCCTAAGTGTCGCCACATTGACAAGTCCCGTGCGTCTCGCATCCAGCGGATTCCTGCAACCTTCACCAGGTCATCGGTTCACCTAGTGGGAGGCCTTCCAACGCAACGTCTTCCGGTTCGCGGTCGCCACTCCAGAACTTTTCGGTACCATCGGCCATCCGTTCTGCAAGCAATGTGGCCTGCACATTGCCACTTACCTAAGTCTGGCAATTCTTCGGGCGTTAGGTGTTTAGGCGTTTCCAGCTACCTAAACTTTCGGGTATTACAGACATATTATGGATGTTATGTTATGTTGTGTTACATGGGATACTCACTGGGCATGTAATAATATACACATTTGCATACGTCCAACATAGCTCGCGCTTCACACTCCATTTCGCAGTTCTTCAACGTGTAAGTTCTGCGGAAAGAAACAATATTCATCATAATCGATAACACACACAATGGTTTCATTAATTACTATAGTCACATAACAAGGGGTGATTGATATCACACATCTAACCATGGTCGTTGCTTTATTAGACCACCATGTAACTTCGTGATCACGAGTGAGATCCTAATGTAATGAATCGGAATGGGTATAAAAGAAGGGATATAGAAGTATCTGACAGCGTTCCATTGGGGTTCGATTTATTACTACACTAGCTGATGCCCACGGCTTTGCTCGCGTGGTTGTCGGTGAAATTATATACTAATAAAACCTTCCTCGAGAACCACTCTGAACCACTGAAAAGAGAATGATACATTGTGCATTAGTTTTTGAGTTTATCGCGAAAAATGAAAAAAGAATCATGAAAATCAGTTCACCCTGTCGCAAGTTATGAGCGAACAAACATAAAAAAAAAAAAAATATATATAAGTACAGTCGAATTGATAACCTCCTCCTTTTTTTGAAGTCGGTTAACAAACAGACAGACAGGCAGACGCGGCGGAGAACTTTGTTTTATAATATGTAGTAAAAACCTTCCTCGAGAACCACTCTATCTATTGGTGAAAAGAGCATGAAAATCGGTGCAGTAGTTTTTGAGTTTGTCGCGAACAGACAGCCAGACAGACGCGGTGGAGGACTTTGTTTTATAATATGTAGTGATGTAGTGATTTTTGACGGTGATAATAAATTGCAATGTATAAACCACATAGGTAGATATAAGATTCACAGGTTTTCAATTACCTGAAAAACACTAATTCCTTTTCACTAGAAAACAAACAAAGTCTCTTTTTGATGTCAATAGATCGCAATGAGGATTGCGCATCAAGTATTCTGGGCCAGATTGCAATACGCGCCTCTATTCCTGGTCCATATATTGCACCCAAGTTCCTTATCTTCGGTGTTTCCACTGGATTGTGGAGTAGGATCTAAAATAATTACTGATGAAAATAAGTAGTTTGTTTATGAAGATACCCAGATGAGAATAATAATATGACAAATCAAGTATTCTTGTGCTAGCCGAACTTTTCTGTCTATTTTTGATGTGGTCATTGTACTCATATGTCGATCTTTACCTTCAAATATCTCGATAACGTGACACTTTGGGGTACCATGTTTCATGACTTTTTTCTTCGTCTAAATGTCCTCTATCCATACATACCACTTTCATCGTGGGCTGCGATTTCGAAAAAAAACCAAAATGGCGGTGGGTCGATATGCCAGCTCCCATACAAAAACAAACCCCTTTCTTTAATAGATTTAAAACTTTATAGCTAAAACATTAGGTTCAAGGTTGATTAGGAAAATCTGAGAGTTCTAGGTTCAGCACATCAAGTTGAGAGTCTGTGCATCTTTCTAAACCCCTGATTGGCCCTGTTCCTTGATGTGCCATATCAACGCCTAGGTGGGTGTTGAAATCTATTTTAAAGCGATTCATACTAAACCTTGAAGCCAGCACTTTTGGTGGAAGCGCAATAGTATTCCGCAATATTAGCGTCCAGAACCAGCGAAAGACCGTGTTGTGTGCCAATTCCTTCAAGCAAGAAACCAAGAATAAGACCTTTTGTTAACCAGTCGCACAGGAAAAAGGTGCTTATATTAAACGGTTAAGAGTTTATTCTTGCCTTTAGGTCGCCAGGGAAAGCCGTCAGATGGAGCGTCTGCTGGGTAACCGTCCTCAGGGGTCCAGTCAACTGCTGGTAATGGAAACGTGAGATTCAGGTCATTCAATGATCGTCTGTAACCAGAAACAGTTAACTGTTAACTTTTTTATTGATTGAGAGTTCATGCGATCAAAACCTTACTAAAAGATCAGTTCAACTTTTAAAGAAGAATCTTACGGGTTTCTGAACAAGTTTTTTCGGTGCACCACGTTAAAGGTGCAGCAGAGTCCCTCGTCAGTCAGCTGTGCATTGAACAGGTCTTCGCAGTTCACGTCCAAAGAGTCCCATATGCACTTCGCGAGCATTTCACTGCACGGTTGTGTCACCTAAAGAAGACCACACTTGTGAAGTTTTTGAAGACCTTTTAGATTTCGTGCCGGTTTTGCCACGATTTTGATGTCATTTTATTAACTAATTAGAAGCTCTATAGATTTCGTTAAAGCTAATAAGGTTGTGTCGAACGACGAGAGGAGGATAGGGTTTTCATCTTCCGGAACTGGTGCGAGCACCAGGACAGGACTGGTGTGGGCAACTGGGCACTTGGTTCCAGAGTACCAAGGTAGAGTTTTTTCCATGATATACATCTTGGAAATAACTCTACCTTGGTACATACACCTACATATTTTACTACTCAGTCAACTCAGTGTTTATTTCATTCTACATTTTCCGCGATATTTTAAGCCATATCAACCAGTTACAAGTCAGTTTAGCAAATCATTAGATGCAATTAACCAGTTCTAATCGCAGTTGACACTTATCGTGCCCAAATTATACATTTACGCACAAATGTGTAATACCAACTTCCATATCCATGAGTGGAATTGCTAATTATTTTATTTCTTGTATTTTCGATTTGTTGGGGAGGCGTATACCCAGTGGCGCACGTAATTTGACCTGATTAAATAATTATGGGCATGATTAGACTGATCTGATCTGTTATTGCTTTTTTTTTTTCTTCAAGCAGGGTCGTCTTGATGTGCCGACAGAAGCATCGATTTGTGCTCTCTGAATGACAATAGGCTCCTATTAGGTCCATAGGATGGTAACTGATGAAGTCTTCCAATCGTCCATCGGGGACTACAGAAGTATAGACGTGGTTATATGTGATCAGACTTTGAGAAGTGGGATCTAATCGTAAACACAGCTTGCTGTTAAAATATTTGCTAATACTAACGTTTATCAAAAATGATCTGGTGTGGTCCCAATCAGCGCTGCCGGCGATATCGTCCTCAAATAACTCCGAATCATCTCTTGAGCTGCACAAACTTTGCAGCAGCTTCTTGTCGACTGGATCCCTGTGATGCAAATTAGTATATTTAACAAATACATTCTACATGGTGTTGAATTAGGGTTCTAAATAGACAAAATAATACACTGTTTGTTTCTTGTAATACTTAGTTAGACATTTTTGGTTGCCTAAATAGACTTATTATTTATACTGCAGTCTATCCTTTTTGTGGATTTATAGAATACCAAATAGCTACTTTTGGTTTATTGTGGTTGGATTAGATATGTTTAACTTTTCTTCGGCATTCTTTAATTTTTGGGTCATCCAAAAAACTTAATCGGAATCAAAGACGTAGGTTCTGTCGGAAAACGTTCAACGCATGATTTCTCACTGAGGAAATTTAATTAGCGTTTGTAATATTATAATTATAATCAACTAAAGCAACAGTGTTATGGATGGATGAGTTAGATAGCAAATTAAGCCAATTATTTAAATTACATTTTTCAATATGTATGTATATTACAGCTACCTACAGCTAGGCACATGTTAGGTGTTACCAAACGAAACACAAGGATCTAAGTTTTTTTTTGCAATTGCCTACATACAACCCGACCCTGCCATGATCTGCAAATTGCAAGAAAAAAAAAACGTAAGAAAATTATAATTTTGCGGGCTACCCTGGCGCTTACAGAAATTGCAGGTCATTGTAGCATTGAATGATTGAATGGGATGAATTTAGCAACATGCAAACAGCCCACACCCAAAACTAAATAAAAAAAAAAAGAAGTTTCGAGAAAGAAAGAAGTAGTTAAGCATTCGAAAAAAAAAAAATAGAAAATTTAGTAAAGAGTTCAAAATAATGAAGTACTCGTATTTAAGAACTTTGTGTCAACAAAGATGATTTTCTAGCACCAAACAGCGTCTACCAGAAACTTGTGGTCTTGATTAACCTTTCTGGCACACAGCCTTCGATCAATAATGTACTGATCGAAGCACACAGCACTTAAATATCTACAGAATCAGTTACCCGTACTCCCAATATCTTTCAGCGACGGTCTTCTTGGCCTGGTTGACGTTGCAGATGGTGAGGGCCGGGAAGGGCAGGTTGCTTAGCGGCATGTTCTCAGGGTTGATGCTGACTATCATGGGGGATGAGCGCCACTTCGCGTAAATGTTCAAGATGAAGAACCCTGCACTTACTAACGAACAACCGAATGCTGTTAGCCAGAAGAACCTGAAATTAAGCACGTTATAAATGTTGAAGCACGAAATCAGCAAATAAACGCATAAGGATGAAAAAGAGATACGCACTGTGTGACTGTGCCGACCTCGAACTGATTGGAAAAAAAGGCCAGACAGAGGATTTGTAATGCTGAGAAATATTGTTTTCGGGTAATTGACGAGGTAGATATAGCAAATTGGAAGCAGACTTGCTGAATTGTACAGTTTCCACAAACTGAAAAGTATTTGTGGAAACATATTTTTTTTGTTAGACTGGTGTCTCACTGCTGGGCCATGACCTCGCCTTGCTCCTTCCGAAACTCTCTATCCTGTGCAGTATTTGGTCATGTTCGCCCCGCAAAAAAGTTCAAGTGAGAGTGGGTAGGCCACGTAACACGAAATACCTGGAGAGACGGGCAACGATCGTCACTCACTGTATTGGAGAAAATCACCGTCGAGGTAGACTGCGGCGAAGGTGGTGTGACGATCAGATCTTGTGTGCGGGACGAACGTGGCCAGATTTTACAATGAAATAGATTTTCACAAGAAAATGCATGAGTGTGAAAATCCTCCGTCGCTATACCCGCTGCTGTTATTCCTCTCTTCGGGATACATACTGCAGTGACATGACTAACCCAAATCAGCTGCTAGTCTAATAATAATTGGATGCAACTGAATACCAGTATCCATTTACCTCCACAATCTATGTAGTTACTGGATAACACGATTCCCCTTGGAATCAATAAATAAATTCAAAAAATCTAATAAATTCGGATAACACCCCTGCATTACCCCGGTGTATAGCCCCTGATGAAGATGAGGGATCTTTAGGAACTACATTACATCTATGCAAGAACAATGATGATGACATGCAAGCTACGTTATGCAAAGAAAATGTCGCACCTTTCAAACCAAGTCAACTTCCTTTCTCCGATGTATCGAAGCCCATGTAATGTAGATGTGAGCAGATAAGTTCTCACATCGTTGCCAAAACTACTGACTTCTTCTTCCGTTTGAAGTGAAGCTTTTGTCACGGGTGGTCTTTCCTGCACGTTATGAACATGTACTTAGTTTCTCTTACTTTCATTAAAAATAATCTGTTATCACAGTTATGTAATCAACTAATCACAAATCTTTGAGGTTTATTGTTGCATTAAAATAACTATAAAATGTTGACTCACTTCGCTTCGACTCCTGTTGATCGGTATTTTAGTGTCCCACACGTACCAAGGCGGTTGTTCTTTGCCTTGAGCCCAATAATTTTGCTGTCAGATGAATTGTATTTATTACGATACGCCATTAAGTAACTTCCTCTTTCAGTGATTTTATCACGATAACAATTGGAAATAACAAATGGAATGCAATGTTTATTTAATTGCTTACCTTTCTAAACATGTCCTTATGTTCTCTTCGAGGACGTATTCCAAGTTCTCTGTTAGGATATACCAACATGATTCGTCAAGTCCGTGCTTCGGCCACGTCCACGTATACCTATGTCTGCTGCGGCCACGGGTGTGTTGTAGACAATGCAGGACTGCCCACAGTGTCCACGTGTAATGTAAACGTAATAAAAGCTCTTCAGCGGACATCCAATTGGTGCTCGTAACCTAATTTTCCAAAGCAAATGTTTGCGGTGTAATCGTTTGATTGCGTCTATCATTTGATAGATCGACCTTGCACCGCCTCCATCGCTAGCTTTCGATGGCAAAATTATACATTTTCCAGTTATTTGTCGTCCTGTCTTGTGTCCGTAATTATGAGTCTTAGCTGTATCGTAAGTTACTCACAGAACCTTTAATATTGTACCGTGTAATTTACTTTAAATTAGATTTATATCGAGAACTTTGATAGCGTTGCAATTAGCGGGTTTTTGTTTGATTAAATTCAAAATGCTTTAATTCTTTAATGTTTGGTCGAATTAACAAGAACTTTTTGTTTTTATTTACCGTATTATTCATAGTGTCACGTACACTAGTTATGATCAGTTTGTCATTATTAACTGTTTGTTTTGCTTCGTTAATTACTATTGCGTTTTTATAATTTAAACATAGAGAATGACTGCAACCGTTACACTATCTATTTAGAGATCTATGCTATTTCGTCATACCGTGTCACGTTATGGTTACGAGACGGCTAACCTTAGTTAGGAGCTTTTATTTGTGTTTAATTTCTATTTAATAACTTAACTACATGCACGTGCTGACATGTTTGTTTAATACTGTTGTGGG
Source organism: Diarsia dahlii (assembly GCA_949775195.1). Lineage (NCBI taxonomy): Eukaryota > Metazoa > Arthropoda > Insecta > Lepidoptera > Noctuidae > Diarsia > Diarsia dahlii. The sequence continues at coordinate 12,934,157 of OX459210.1, forward strand.
TGGTCGTGTACATGTTGACACCAACTTTATTGGTAGTCTTCAAAAATTAATGTCTCTTTTTTTGGGTATACCGAACATTAGGTATGGCAAAAAACGATGTGTTCGGACATTTTATATGAATACGTTAAATTAGAATTCAGGAAAATAGTAAATTTTTCAGGTTCGGGAAAACCCATATGTAATTAGCTGCAACCAAGAGCTTGTTTTCCTTTCGATTATGGTAACCTGGACCTGTAACTGTTTCGCTTTTGAGAGCTTTACCATCGTTTTCAACCATAGTTACAATGTAGTTGGCTAGAACTGGAATTCGTAATGACATATTAATATTCACCGAGATTACGATACAGCGTCTGTGCGACAAGGCGACCCATGCACTTATAAGTGTCACAGACACCGATTTTCCTCAGCACATAGGGCTAGTTGTGAGATAAGCGGCTGATTCATACCAATTCTATTTCAAAATGGGTGTACTACCCAATGCTCATGCCTTCCCAGTACGAGAAGAGGCCTTTGCCCTACAGTGGGACAGTGCTAGGATAATATCTTATTCATGTTTACTATTGTCAAGTTATTTTTAATTTCAAAGGTATTTACGTAATTTATCTATTTGAATCAGCATTGTGATGACTGTTTTGGGAGATTGAGCTCAATGTTAATGATATCTTATTTGAATTGATTACGGTGTGAAGCATGTCGCCTATGTCAATGGATGCTTTATTGTTATTCATGTTATGTGTCACCTCGTTGATCTTGACTTTGTCGCAGTGAGGAAGCTTTTTTCAGTAGACAGGGTTAGCAGCTTTTGTAACATGAATTATGTAAGCACTCGCTTAGTTGATGTTTAAACATCACTTGACGCTATTTGCAATTCTTCATTGTGGGTTATGAACGTCGTTTATTAGATCGGTATGCCACCCGCTAGCCTTGCCAGCGAATGTTACGTACAACAGGTAGGTATCGGTTATTATCATTTAAACTACACAATATTTTCCGTTCTATATAATTCGTTAATAACGCATACATACAAATTATTTATTATGTACAAAAAAGTTCGTTCAATAGAAATTTCTTATAAAAGTAACAAAAAGCCACAAGGAAAGAAAGGCTGACGCACTTGCACTTTGTATAAATCCTAAAAGAAGAAGAGATCGGAGGAAAAACAAGAGAGACACCTCAACGGAAAACTAGCGCAAGACGCGCTTCACTCGCGCACGTCACTCGCTAGCTCATAGTCCAGGAATCCAGAGGGAGGAAGTCATTGAGTTCACCAGCGCTGTTGGGGGTGCGCGGGCGCGGCGTGCGCCACTTGCGCGTGTGCGGCCAAGTGAGCGGCGCGGGCGGCGGCCACCTCGGGGGTGTCCAGGATGCCGGAGCCGTCGTTGGCTAGCCTGATGTTAGCGGGCTGGTGCTGGGCGTTGCCGGACTGCCATGAGGGAGCGCCGTTCCACTGATTACCAGAGTCCCATTGGTTCTGGGCGGGAGCATTCCACTGTTGGTGAGCGGGAGCAGAGTTCCACTGGTTGCCATTGTCCCATTGGTTCTGGGCGGGGGCGTTCCATTGTTGTTGAGCGGGGGCGGATTTAGCGGCACTGAGGGCGGCGAGGTGGGCAGCACGAGCCTGGGCTACTTCGGGGGTCTCGGCGACGGGAGCGGGGCCACCGGCGTTCCAGGCGGGCGCAGCGGGAGCAGAGTTCCATTGGTTGTGGGCGGGGGCAGCGTTCCATTGTCCGGAAGCCTGAGCTCCGTTCCACTGGCCAGAGGGGGCAGCGTTCCACTTGTTCTGTTCAGCGCCCTGCCAGTACTCTTCGTTGTCCCACCTGGGGTCGTATGAGCCATCGTCCTGGGGGTTGGGGTTGTGCTGGTTAGCCTGCGACAGCGCAGCGAGGTGGGCAGCGCGCGCCTGCGCTACCTCGGGGGTGTCGAGGATGTTGCGTCCGTCCTGCGACAGCGCGATGTTGGCGGGCGGGCCGGTCCAGCCGGACGCGTGAGCGCCACACGCCAACGCCAAGCAAGCAACAACGATCTGCGGACAAACAGTTATGTGATAAGTTGCAAGTTATAGCACAGGTTGACGTGGATACAATTAGTTTAGTGGTGGATAAGCGGTTTCGTTTACAACGGATCGTTATCAGACATTGTGCGCCAGTCTATCTGATCTGAAGTTATTGCGGCGTGTGCCGAGTGGCCGAGCCTGCTACTATATCCTTTATTAACGCGATAATATTCAGAGTTATGGCCGTCGAGCACCGAATCTAATTGCAGCCGCTTGTTCACTGCCCTCTCATTATATCTCGGACAAGTTGATACAATATTTATAATATTCGAGTCGATGATAAGTCGCCCCCGTTCTGGTCAGGTGTCGGCTTCTACGCAACGGTTGACTTCATGCCCGGTACCCTGGCCACAATCTCAAGTACAGCATGCAAAGCATTGACCGACATTTAGAACGGAGATTGTCTCAGATTTACTATCATTCGTCTTTGGTCATAATGCCTGTTCTTATGTTTTGATATGCTTCAAAGATTAGAACCGCAATACAGATCTGCAAAGCCTATTTTGGAGGCGTCATCTCTTTTAGTCATGTATGATTGCATGTTTTGCGTAGAACTATGCTTAGAAATGTTAGATTAGAACGTCAGATTTTTGGTAGAGTCATATAAAATTGTTGCTGACTTAACAGTTAACATTAAATTTCAAGGCATACTAAATATTTCGCTAGGAAAATACAAAATCTATTATCAAAAGGAATATATGAATGATAAAGTTAGCACATAAACAAACAATGCTACGATTTGAATGCGACATGGTCTGCGTCGTGCGAAGGCTTGGCTCGGTAGGCGGGCCCACTGCCTGCTCAGCTGTTGCGGTGATAACTCCGGTGTTCACTCCAGACTATAGGCGATTGGTGAAACAATCGCTACGGGACACGTTACAAATTAACGCAAGTGTAATTCAAAGTGGTGCAATTGTAGATAGAAGCAAGGCAGACAGAGGGTAGTAGGCTGGTGAAGGTTGTTGTGTGAAATGATAGAAAGTCAATTGTAAATTGTTTGAAGGCGATACAACATCTTTATCTTTACATGGTATAGATAGCCATCCGTCCATCTTTTGTTTTACTGATCAACTGATATTCTTTTGTTTTAATCCAATCTTCTTTTGTTTCAGAATCAATGTTTTCTTTTGTTACAAAGTTAAAGTTTGAGTCATAATAATATATTCACATTGAATTCACAGTAATGTCTCTTAAAGCCCACACATTACATGCATTTTAACTTCTCACTTTATTATTGCGGCCGGCGTGAATAAAGGTCATTTATAAATTATGGCAATACTGCGGAGCAAGTTTAACGAGGAGTGACAACATGGACGAAGAATGTCATAATATGCGATCGACTTTCAATTCATTGCCATTGATTATCGAGACCTTAATGCACAAAGTGGCTGAATGTGGAATGAAAATTCAAAATAGGCGCGTTGTTTTGAGAAAATACACTCGTTGCTGGATCAGTTCAGACATCACTTTGATCGAGATGTGCTCCTAAGTTGCCATTTATTTTATTTTCATTTTAAAACCGTCGAACAGTTTAAGTTTTATTATGGCCCATTAAACGGAACTAAATCTTTTATGTAAATAAATTCAAGTAAATGCCATTTGTATTTCTATTTTACAGTTCTATTTGCAAAGATTTGTGTCCATTTTACAAGAACTTATATTTATATTAATAACATGTTCTTTGTTCATAAATATGCCATTAACTGCATGTTTAGACAATCTTTTATTTCCTGAAAGTTCAATAGCTATGTTAATGTAGGCGATAAATGTTCTAAAATACAGTTATTCTCAGGTTCTGGCCGTTTAGGTCTGCTGAACACCGGCACTAATTCAATTTGTTAAACGTTTGTTAAACCTGTCTGCTAGTACACAGAGCTTATATTATTATATTCTGAAAATTATCTTGTTTCTAGGTATTAGTTGTCAGATCGTAGGTCGAACTTAAATAGGTTGTAGGTATTGTTGCATAATGGCTTTATAAATCTAGTATTGAGGCGATTGAAAATTAAACAATCGTGACTGTGACGCGTTAATTGTAGGACCAGATATCGAATAACAATATTTATTCTCACATAAAGGTTAATGTAGAGACAAAAAATGCTTTGTCAGTAAACCAGAATCACGTGGAGTCAGCGTGACAGCAAAACCGTGTCGCTATGCAAATTTAATTAATTACTTTAGCCTGATTGTGATTTGAAGCGTACCTATTAAAATTGATATAGTTTGAACGAGATGAGTGCATGAGTGAGGAATTTGCGGCGGCGACGGCGGCGACGGCAGGATAAGTTCACGTAATGATGTCAGGGCTTGCGGTCGGTCGTGGGCCGAACTGCCTGTGACCGGCTGACCGCCCGACCAGACGGGACTGATCGATGCATTTCATTGCGGATCATGGTACTTATAAGTCTGATTGAGATCACGATGCACATCAATAAAGGGTGGGACAAGAACACGAGTTAATAACAGCTCAGGCGCAATGAAATATCGAAGTAGGTATTTCTTGACGCTTCTGAGCTTTTGTTATGATTTTACGTAACAAGTTCAAGTTACTTGAAACAATGAGAGATCTGTGTCAGTCGTCCAAAAGTTTGTAAAAGCCGACAAAGCTTAAGTTTCAAAACACGTCTGCGATGTTACGATGTGCTTTGAGGTAAATTCTAATCACATAAAAATCTGGTTGCATTGTCTGGAGAAAATGTTCCGCCCTTGAAACCCACGGAATGTGACGCAATTCATGTTTATCTGATCGATTCCGTAACGACATACTTTTGTACCTTTGTGGCTTTAGGAAGTTTAGAGTTAAACAAAAAATGTTTGTTGTTCCGTGTCAACGACTCGTTATTATTGCAATATGTATAACAAGATTTATAAATAAACCAACCGAGTCCGCCCTGCAAGTAGATTTTGTTATTTAACGGACAAGTTGTTGGCATTTCTCGCAACATGTTTTTTGTTTCATTGAGCCGAGATTTAAGTTACACAAGAATGACTGGAATTTTATTTGAATTACTGAGTTCCGATTTCAATGTCAATAAAGCACGTGAATGAGAATCATCGAAGTTGCAAAAGAAAAGAGCGGGTGTGCATGGAGAAGGCGATGGAAGCTTCCGTCCGCGGCCCCGCTCATATGTCAGTATGGCGGACATTGTAGCCAACGCTTTCGCTCTTGATCCATTCCAAATAAAAGTGAGTACATTGAGTGAACGGCGTCAAGGTCTGAAGGCCAGCCGAAGGTCGTGGAGCAGGAAGCCCGCCTTCCGGACCTGCCCAGAGCCGTCACATTCAGCAACTGGTTACCCTCGCTTGTCACACAGACTGTTGCATTTTTTACCATTACATGTATATTATTTGCCCTTTTAAATAATATGTTATGTGACGATTTAATTTATACCAAACTTGTTATAGATATGTGTTAAGTGTAACTAGCTTACTAGAGCGGAATGTTGTGAAGGATATTATGAGAGGTAGCACAAGATGTATGAGTCAGTGACATTGAAATCTTCAGAGACTTTAAAGATACATCCTCAGTTAGTTTTTACACAAGCTCTTCTTTTTCGGACTCTAGAAATGTATAATTCATTTTTCACATTTCAGTAGATCATTCAGTAAAAATGTACAACCGTTTCAATATTTCTAATTCAGATTGATTATATTTGAATGTTTACAAGTAGGCATGCCATTATTTATACAGAACAGGCTGCGTTGATTAGTTAATTGGGCTCTAAATCATGCATTAAATAGACATGTGACACCTCCTAGGTAATGTGGTAAGTGGTAATTAATATTTGAGCCGACGCGCGAATGTGTGGATTATAAATGGATTTATTATAAATGTCTCAATTCGGATATTTTATTTAAATTAGACTAGGAGTCACTACGAGGAAGCTTACAAAAGCCTGCAGTGTTCGGCTAGATCACACAGCTTTTCAGTGTTTGAACAAACACTTTACGAGAATGCCAAATCGTCAAGTTGACATTTTTTCACAGCTTTACGCAACGTTGAGTGAAACAAAGAAAGAGATGAATTTGAAATACAATCAAAACTAAATCGGTGGTATGATAGAGGTGATAAAAATACGATTGGAAAAGTTGTTACCTTTTAAGAACGTGGTTGGCCGGCTGATGCAAGATCCCTCCATGATTTGTATATTACTTGGACTAGTTTGTAGTAAGTCATTTAAAGTTTGATCAATTTCATAGTCTTTAACAGGGACAGAGAAATTACATTACAAGCTCGAAACTAACGAAGAAGATGACGAACAAGAAAGGGTGAACCACTTTGTTTTTGTTCTCGAAATAGCCTGTCTAAGGGTTCGTACCCGAGTCCAGATACCAGTGGGCGTTATAACATAATTAGGATATCGATAGGTAATATAGCCGTGGGGCGTTGCGTGGGCTTGCCCTTCTAAATTGGTGCGCGAAGGAATGCCGACAAAAAGCAGCGGTGAGCGGCGAGGCAAGCGACACTGCTCGCAGGCGCGCCTACCAACAATTAAACGAACCACTGGCAACATGCTAAGTGGCCGTCACGCTTGGACACCCTCAAAGCCTGCTCTGATAAGCAGTAGTATCTATTGAACTATAAGAACATATAGATAGGTACTACTCCACTATAATATGAAGAGACTTGAAATGGAGAATAAATCTTTTGAGTTGAAGTTAAAGTGCAAATTCATCTGTGAGCCTTTCTCCTAAACTAAATATTCAGAAATCAGTTACAAGAACAAGGCTTTCAAGTTTATAAACTGTAGCTATAGGTAGACGTCAACCAAGGGATATCGTATAACTATCAGATAGGCTGTCGCTCCATGTAAAGTATTGGTACACAGCTGAGTACGGCTAGACCGGAAGCTGATCCTAACATAATTGAGAAAAAGCTAGGCGGATCTTCCCATCAACAGTTCATGTTTAAGATGCAATTTCAGATATGCCAACAGATGACGTCAAAATGAAATCAGAATAATTGATCGACGGACATAATGAAACGTTACGTAAAGTCAGTGGGTGGTCCTAGGGCGAGTCGTGGGATTATAGACCTGACGGCATTAGCTTAACTGTGGGAGACCGTATCGAAAACTGAGATTATAAAGCTGAACTGGAAAGGGCGATTTATCAAAAACAGATTGAAATAAATGGACAGAGAGATGAAATTCCAAGTTTCGGATTTGTTAGAATTGGATAAGTTCAAAGTATATTCACAGACAGATAGACGATGGAGGTAGAAGTATTAATACAAAATATGAGGCTTCTGATTAATTAACAAAATTTTCTAACAACTGTAATGGAAAATTCGCATAATAATAAAATAATGCAATTACAAAACCTGAATGTAAACTACTAGTCTTTGATTAGACAATAACAAAACAAATCGAAGACATATATGAGATAGCTCAAGGAAGCGAGGACGGAAACATAAACTATCACTAGAGTAAAGAAAAAAGTGCGAGTAATGCTAAACAAGGTGAATGAGGAGGTGGACTGCTAGCTAGTTGACATTGTAGGCATAAATGGAGCATAACTGATGAAACTCGGCCCTCAAGGAAACTCTCGCATTGCTTTGTTTAGTAGAAAAGATAAAATACCCTTTTATGCAAGAATTTTTGATAATGAGTAATTTTGCAAGTTTAGTGGACTGAGTAGAATTGGATTATGCCCTAGCTAAGGGATGTTTGTTTTGACGTAAGAGTTTTTTACTCTTGTAATGATTATGTGTAGAGGGCTATCCACGTGTGTGAAAACGAAGTTTGGAAACGAAGTTATACAAGACTTATAGCCTAGGTCTATAAAACTATATCCTTGTGCAATTTTTCAATCGTATCGTATTTTTAAATGGATTATATGACTTGCAATATTTAAAATAATTAATACGTAATTGATTTGATAGACTCGAATTTTTGACTTGGTATAATTTTGTATGATTTTTGTTTGGGGATAATTTTACTGGCTCGTGGTTATTGATCGATCCTTGTGTTTTACAGTTAATTTAGGTCATTTCAAGTCAAAGGTGTTATGGCGATCATCATCGCATGCTATTGCTTAACTTTTACATTGCTGAGTGTATGAATTTCATTACCGTCAGTTTTATGTAGTTCAAGTGCCTTTACACTTAAGATTATCTAGGCTAAGGACTGCCAGCTATGTATTAGAATAAAAGATCTGTATGTACAATTGGTAAGTGAGTGACATTGACACGGCAGGAGCCGGACTGCGATTTGTGCTCTGATTCACTTTGCGAGCCACGGGCGACGGTACGGAACCTTAACCGCGTTGCGTTGCTCAAATATACACTTACCGATACTACGCAAGTTCACAATAAACTATGACACGTGATCTCACACGTTTACGTAAACGCGCTAAGCGATTTTAGAAACGCACTCTACCGTGGACAGCCATTAGAAAAATTGGGCCAAAATTTCGAAAATATTGCAACAAGAAGTACTAGAACTTGAATAAAATATTAATGAACAACAAACGAAATATAGTAGTTAACCCAAGATCGCGTGGAGGAAATGCTTTTACGAGTCCAATTAAAATTAAACAATTACTTATTTTTATATGCATATACGACGATGAGGAAATGAATAAAATATTTCGAGTTGTGTGGCACTGAAATTAATTGACATTTTGGAGTAAAAGTAAATCGCAAAGGCCCACAAAGTGGTTTATACGGGCAAAAAGAGGAAAGAAGACAAAGAAAATTACAGACAAAGATAAGAAATTGCTCTCGATTGCAAAGCAAGTTACATGTTACATGCAAGTTTTTAGAAGCAGTAAGAAATTGGTTGATTATAAAATGAGTAACCCTCCTTTTAGATTTCGCCGCAGTCGGGTAAAAAGACATTGTTAGGAAAACTTGATAAGTAAGAAATAGACCGCGAAATAAAATCCGTATACGATTTGACACTGACCTGCAGCCGGTGCAATGCTTTGTTTTCGACACAGGCCTACTTGCTCACTTTATTATAATGCTATTTGACTACAATTACTAGATGAATTTGGAAATTAACAACTTAATGCTTCGTTGAATTTGTAAACACTACTTTGCTAGACTGCGTTTTTAAATATTTTTCTGTTATGAGTTTCTGGGGTAAAGTGTTAAAATCTAAATATTTTTTGGAGTTTTTGAGGAATTAAGTTGATAGTGAGATATATTATTACGATTTGTTACATTATCTTTGATTGTTAGAACTAGTAGTTCGGTATAGAGGTCAGGTATCCTGACTCGGTCGGCATCTAGGATGTTGGGCAAGGCGCTACGCGAAAACAACGAAGTACGGCGACTAGTCCTGATATCAGATGCAACAACAATAAATTAAGTTATCGTAGGCCCGCTGGCGCACACTTAATCATTCGAACGGAACCGTATCATTACCATAAGTGATCTATGGAACATAATTGAATCGATACTGATAACTCTTCTGATGATGTTATCAAACCCCGAACAATGGGTTCGTATGAACTTGTCGCTGTCACATATGATGATTGATTGCCAGTTAATGGAAATGATGCTGACAGAAAAGAGTACTCACCATGGATTTCATTTTGTTTTGTAGTTAGCACAGAAGTGAAAGAGAAAGAGGTAGAAATAGATATTTTTTGTTATCTAGTTTAATTTATAGCGCTGATGGAAGACTAGTTATCTTCCAGGATTCGCTATGTTGAAGTGCAACTTGCGTCTGTGCGAAATGAGGGCGGGAGCCAGCTTTTATAGTTCGGCGCGTGCGCAGAGGGGGTGCGCGCGCACCGCGGGCCGAGTCGCGCCGCGCGTGAAAGTATTGGGACATGCCATTGATAATAGGCGAATATCATACACATTTCAATGGCAATCGCCGGTGGATTCGGCTGTATGATTTAGTGTGTGATCTTGGACCATCATGTCTTATTTCTTGGCGTTACTTACTTAGTGCTTCGTTCAGCAATGTTCCTTTGGATCGTTACTCTTATTCACTTTGAAAATGTTTAAGTGTTTTTTGGTGTCAATTTCTTCTTTCTTTGATATTTTTTGTTACAATCTTTGGTGTTTATGTAAAGGCTCTACCAAGATTTATTGCATAACATTTTTATCTGCTACGTTTAACGCGTTTTTTATTAAAACGGTGTGATAATACTTATAAATTCCATCTGTCAAGTTATTTGTCGCGATTAGCAGAACATGTGTTTTTGCATTTTATTAAGTACATTTGTTATTGTGTATGTCCTGTGATATTGATGTAGTGATAATGTTAACGTTTTTAATGTGCCGCTAAGATAAGCTAATCGTGCTGTTATCAAAGCGTTGACAGTTTTGCTAGACAATTATAAAATTATAGATTTATGCAAGTGTGATTAGTAGAATGTGTCTAGGGTCTATATAACAAGGACTTAGGTTAAGGTAGTAGATTTATGATGATTTTATGGTTTAATTTGCCGTAAGTTCTAGTCTATGTATTGTGATTGTTTCTGTGAGTCGTGACTTCTTCCCTAATCTAAAGGGAGCCTACAGTTGATGACTTTTCCGATTCAATTTTATGTTCGGTTAGGGAAATGTATCTGGCGTATGCTATCTTAGTATTTTTGAAGGAGTTTTGTATTAAGAAATTACTATTACTATTAAATATTGATACAGAAATAGAAAATGGCTCATTTAGATTTTCTCGAATGTTTGAAATTTCCGGGTTACTTTTCGCGCGTCTTGTGCAACAGCTATTTTTAAAAAATATGCTCGACTTTTCCATCAACTTCTCCATAATATCTTACTATAATATGCCTTTTTGTATTTGTTTGTTTACTTTCCGTTTCTTCATAGGAACGGTTGTTAGTAGTAACAGGCACTCAGATTCGTAGTACCTATATATATTTTGTTGGAACAGGGTCTGTAGGGATTCTAGAGGATTAATAGCAATCATTTTATTTTGTGAACTGAAAGGGTTTAAGTTAGAATACGATACGACGAGAAAAATGGAACCCTTACTTCTGGTTTCCAAAAAGCCCTATCATTTTTAGAGCACTATAAATGCTCTACAAATTTTAATGATAGGGGTTTTTTAATTAAATGTTATGGAAATTCATTGGAAAAACCTAGGTACAGCAGTAATTGTTAAACAGCTGATGTAATTACTATGACGTATGTTCTTTTTCTCCCTTAAAACTAGTCCCGTTATCAAAATCTTCAGCGCCTGCGCAGAAAGCGAATCAACCTGTGTTGCCTGTGTAATAACTGCACTAATTATGCAAAAAATGCCTAGGTGTTGCCAGCCTACACGCCTAGATTGTGCGCTGATTAGAAACACTAGTTTTTTGTGCTAATGATTTTTAATCTATACATTATGTCGTTGTTAGTTTTTATTGTGTGTTTTTGAATCCGTAATGGAGTAGTTTTATCTTTGTATATCTCTATCCTGTTTATTTGTTCCTATTGAGAGGATATGAGATTGTCTCTTTGGTTTAGTGGTCACAAGCGTGACTGCTGTGCAAAAGGTCTTGGGTTTGATTTCCAGATTTGGCAAAGGGTTATTGGGTTTTTCCAACAGGAATTTCTCAGTAGCGGCGACGGAGTCTGGATTTGTGTCTGTTTGACGGCTATTGGCTTGCTTCCTATCACATGGGACTTAAATATAACTGGTACGATCTGGGTAACGGGCACACTTCTGCCTACCCTTAAGGGATCACATTTTTTTTTTTTGGTGTATGGAAAATCATCAAATAACCCCCCCCCGCTCTTGGGCAGAGCGGAAGGGAGTGTCAGACTTCTACTGACTAAATCCGCAGCCCCGACAGACCCTTGCCACGAACACGAACGCGCCGTCGACACGGTCTGTTGCCGTCATAAGACGGCCGGACGGCGAGCTAGTCCGTCACTCACCGTCCGCAGGTCCGCGTCTACGGTGGCCGGAAGTCATATATCACGTGGCCCCCGACGCCCGCAGCGTCTCCCGCGGCGGCTGGGACGAGAGGTTCTTTCCCTCTCACGTTCCGCCACCTCCTTCGCTAGCATCACTGCTTCGCAGAAGGAGGCGACGGCGTCCCATTCCTCTTCGCCCCGGACCATGGCTTTCACCAGGGCCGGACGCGAGAGGTCGCCGCCGCCGATGGTCGCCACCGCCGATATTAAGGGATTACATTAGACCTGTTTCATTTTATAGCTCTGCTTCAGGACCTGGCCTTTAGGCTTCTTTAAAATGCCCTCATTATCTACTTTGTGGTATCAATAGCGTGCCTAGGGGCCAACAATACGGCACGCTCATAAAGCAGGCTGTTCAGAAAGCCGAACAAAGCGATATCTCATTAGCCTTTATCGAAGCAGTGATAATTATAAAATACGCATTTGAATCCGAAAAATCAGAAGTGTGAGTGTTGTGTTTTAACAGGAGACTGATAACTTGACAGTCTAACGGTCATACCATTAGACTACCGCTGCTATACACTGCACTGCAAACTATTTTAACTGATCTTAATCGATGGGGGAACCCAACCAGTACCTAAATATATGTAGGTACCTAAAACCATGTCGTGATCAGCGGTGCGATATGGAAATTCGTTGCCCTGAATCCAAAATAGTTAACTACTTACTTTCTTACTATTACTACACTTTCTTATTATTATTACTTATCACGCAACAAAACTCTGCCTTGGTTGGTCTAGTTGTCGCAAAGGCGGCTGCTGAACATGAGGTCCTGGGTTTGATTGCCAAGCCGGAAAAGTGTTTTGGGTTTTTCTACTGGGAATTTCTCAGTAGCAGCCACGGAGTCCCGGTTTGGGCATGCTTAATGGGAATAGGTACGCCTTTACATTGGACTTAAACGTAACTGGCGAAATGTAGGAGTAGTATTAGGTACAGTGCGATCAAATTATCTTGGCAGCTCTGAACATAGGCTTTGCGAAATTTTACGCATGTAAACTTGGGAATAAAACTGTTATTGCCAGATAAACCAATACTTAAACGATCAGAAAATATCTAATTTAAACAGTGAGAAATACAAATAAAATAAATATCGTAACACTTTTAAACATTCGTTGTAACAAAATGACCTGCACGAAGTTCGGAGCTGCCAAGATAATTTGATCGCACTGTACCAATACCTACTTCTGTCTGACCCTTCGGATTAGAGTTATGATGGTATGTTAAAGAATGCGGGTCAACCTCTCCTGAGGAGCTTATTGAATTAGACAATTGGTACCGCCCGGCCATCAGCATGATAGGAACATCATCATAATACCACAATGATGTGCCTGATGTTATAATGATGATTTTTGATGATGTTATTCTTATTTCATACGAAACCCGAATTTATAAGTATATTGTTCAGATGCGATTGCTCCCCAGTTATTATTCTCACTAGCATGTTTAATAAAGCAATAAAAAGCCTCGGTTATTAAGACGTATTAAGAAAATGAAATAATGCGTGGGTTTGTGAAATAAAAGGCTTGTATTGCCATATATTCATATTAATAGTAATAACATCGAACCACAGAGGTCCGTAATAGCTTATTCACAAAACGAATTAAAATTACGACACGAGTACTTTTATTGTGGTCATAACTTTCAAGAGTGTAAACAAAGAGTGAACTACCAAAAAAAAAGAAATGCCTTGTACTGCGTGTATGGACTATGGATTAATGAATGTTATCCTGTTGTGAGTGATTGAACATTAAAAAAAGAAACATAACCCTATCTTTGCTGTTACATAGTGAGTCTGACAAGGTCTATCTTTTTCAAATCTTTTCAACAATATACCAATTTATACATTACGAAAAACTTTTGGAAGTGAGTGCCTTTGTTTGATTCATCGTCTATATCGCCACAGACTTCTTTATTTGGAAGTCGGATTTTTTTTGCAAATTGTTTTCTGAATTTACATATTCATATTGTTGAAAATATTAGGTGGTATATAGAGACGGAGAGGGAGGTCTTTACCCAGGATTGGGATAGAGCAGGCTAGAGAAAAGAAAATGCATTAGGCACTATGCCACACTTGAGCTCCGAATCATGCACATATCAATACACACCAAGAAAGATCAAGCCATAGCCCTGGCTAAGTGGAGTCATAAACAAAGGAACATTTTGCTCATTCCTTTTGTTGCGGCTCTGTCAGGAAATGGCATCATCAATCAGCAGTTCTTGTCTGCTGAAATATCATTGTTAGTACAGACAGACTGTAAATTAGATATGGTCAAGTAAGAAGAAGGAAGGGTTTCTTGTCTACCTACATAATGTCAAGAGCATGTCCTTTGATGGTGTGTGCAACGCACCTTTTTTATAGTTTCATACTTTTTGGTATTTTGTACAGTGTTTATTTATATTTCGAATGTGATTTTATTTTGATACTATTATTGTTTTATGCAAAAATATACTTGAAGTTTATCATCGTTCATGGCGTTTTGCTTTTCTCCTATAAAAATTAGGAAAAGTATAGCAGTCTTTAAATCCCAGCAGTGGTGATAGAGACCAGTCCGCTACATACGTGGTCCTTCGATAGCCAATCTATAAGTGGTGGTGATGGTGCGTACTCGTGCGGGTGCCAAGATGGGAGCTGAAGGGAACGCTGTGGAGAGGGAGCTGGAGCAAACAGAGCCCAGCCACTCACCCGCCAACGCGGCGGCCGCAGTCCAGACCCCTTCGAGGCCCGTCTCCGGCATTCAGACCCCGCCGTGGACCGACACCATCCAGACTCTGTCGAGACCAGTAAGTAGAACTTCATCTAGTTCTTCTGCTACATTGGTGGCTAGAAAGTTAGCCGCAGAGGCTTTACATGCTCGCCGTATGGTTGAAACAGAACGCGAGGCAGCGGAGGCCGCAGAGAGGGTCGCCGCGAGAGAGCGTGAGGCCGCAGAGAGGGTCGCCGCGCGAGAGCGTGAGGCAGCGGAGGCCGCAGAGAGGGTCGCCGCGAGAGAGCGTGAGGCAGCGGAGCTGGAACTTCGAGCGGAATTAGCGGCTATAGATGCCGATGCCAGTCATCATAGTTCGAGAAGCAGCCGTTCGGTCAATGATTGGCTGCAGAAGTCGCAAGCTGACCCCGTTGAATTTACGTCAATTATCACGGCCGGCCCCTCTCGCCCTGCTCTAGTTATCCCAACACCAGTATCGCCTATAAAACCGGCTAACCTAGCCACCACAACTACAAATGCTAACACGCATCTCTGTTCCAGCGATTCAGACCGCCTTGTGAAGTCGTTAGGCATTCTCATAGATAATGTTAATAAAGGCGCTTGCCACCGTAGGGGTGATAGGGATTTTTCATTGCCGTTTTTCGACGGTAAATCGCATCTAGAATGGCTTTCTTTTAAAAGAGCCTTTCTAGATACGATGGACTCGCATTCTGCAGTGGAAAATCTAGCTAGGTTGAACAAGGCATTAAAGGGATGCGCGCGTGAAGCGGTGATGATGCTGTTGGCAACGGCGCGCGAGCCTCGTGTCGTTCTGCGCGCGCTCGATACGCGCTTCGGCCGCCCAGAGCTTATAGTGGCTCAGGAGGCAGCTGCGATGCGCGCTCTACCGCGCGTCTCGGGTGAAGGTAAAGATCTTTCTATTTTTGCCAGTCGTGTTCGTAATTGTGTGGAAGCGATTCGGTTACTCAACCAGCCTCATTACCTAACATCGCCAGAGCTGATTCAATCGGTTATTTCTAAAATCCCCCCACTGTTACGAGCACAATGGGTGGCCTACGCCGGCAGTCATGCGGCCAGTGGTCTACCCATGCTCGACATGTTGGCCGACTTCCTGGCCGACATAGTCGAGCTGCAGTCTAAATTCGGTCTCCTCCCTGAATCGGCTGGCGCGCCGAATTTGGCTTCCGCTGCTGTTGGCCGAGTCAGGGATAAGGTGCACGCAGTCGTTGATGAAGGGAAATCTCGGTCAAAACCTAAAAATAGTTCATCCACGGCTGCTGCAGGCAAAATTCATTGTGTTTTATGTCAACAACAGCATTCTTTGACGCAATGTGACAAATTTCTTTCCTTGTCAGTAGATGACAAGTGGAATTTCATAAAAAAGAAAAGAATTTGTCACAGGTGCCTCAAAGAAGGTTGGCATAGGCTAAGTTTGTGTTCAGCAAAAAGTCTGTGCGACATTGGCGATTGTAAATTCCGCCATCATAGGTTGTTGCACAGCGCTAGTGAGCGCGCAGCCGCGGCTCACGTAGGTTTAGAAGAGGACGACGATCCTGCACCGTCCACGTCGAGCTCCGCCCCATGCGCGTCGAGCTCTGCACCTTTAGTTTCTCTTACTGAAGAGAAAGAGATCCTGTCCCACGCGTCAACTTCGTTTTCAGCTGAAAGTCCGGCGCGATCGCTGAGTCTTCGCCCGCTGCTGAAAGTTGTTGCTGTAACTGTGTCTGGTCCGTCTGGAAGTGTCGATACTTATGCGCTGTTGGACGACGGGTCGACTGCTTCTTTCATTGATGCGGAGGTTGCTGCTAAGATAGGTGTTAAGGGGCCAGAAGGACATGTTCACGTGGATTGCATAGGGGGTCTTAACAAGAACGCACTGGTGCGTTACGTCGACTTCTACATCAAGGGTCGTCACGCGAAAGATAGTCACCTTATTCGTAGGGCTAGATCTATTGGCGGTTTAGGGGTGTCGTCTCAGTTTGTCAACAGGGACGCCGTCACGAAATACCCATACCTTGCGGATCTTGCAGATGAGTTGTGTTACGGTAAAATTCAGCCGATGCTCATCATTGGCATTGACAACTGGCATCTTACCGTATCTAGGGCCACACGTAAGGGGTCTAAGTCACAACCTGTCGCGATTCGTACTGCGCTTGGTTGGGTATTGTTCGGTTTCGGTTGTAGTTCAACTACTCAGGTTGATGTTGTTAGTCACGCCACAGTGTTTGAGTCCGCGACTACAGGCCAGAACAACCGTTCCGAATTAGAGCAACTTATTAAGGAGCAGTACAAACTCGAGTCTATAGGTATTTCGAAACGTGAGGCGCGCAATGTTGATGACGAACGTGCAGGTCAGATTATTGACCACACAGCACGCCGCCTGCCCAGTGGTCATTTTGAGGTAGGCCTGATATGGAAGTCTGACGTTTTATCGGTACCTGATAGTTACAACCTCGCCTTTTCTAGGTTTTTAGGCTTGGAGAAGAAGTTGTGTAGGGATGGTGGCTACGCGGAGCGGTACCGTGCCAACGTTCTCGATATGGTTGGGAAAGGCTACGCCGAGCTGTGTCCAGAGGCGCCCACAGGGCCACGAATTTGGTACCTACCTCACTTCGGCGTAGTCAACCCAAACAAGCCTAATAAACTACGAGTGGTGCACGATGCCGCTGCCAAAACCGAGGGCGTTTCGCTAAACTCGTTGTTGTTAACGGGCCCTGACCTGCTCCAGCCACTGCTGGGCATTCTTTTTCGGTTTAGGGAAGGAAAAATTGGGTTGACCGCGGACATTCGGGAAATGTTTCCGCAAATTAAAATTCGCGCTGAAGACCGCGACGCGCAGAGGTTTTTGTGGCGCGATAGTCCGCGCGAACCGCTGCGCGTTTACCGGATGTCGTCGATGATGTTCGGTGCCGCTTCTAGTCCCTTTACGGCAATTTACATTAAAAATAAAAACGCGGCCGAGCATCAGACACGATACCCGGACGCAGCACATGCAATCATTTGCGACCATTATATGGACGATTGCATCTGCAGCCTTGACAGCGTAGATGAAGCAGCAAAACTGGCCGCTGATATTCACACTGTCCACAAAAACGGGGGTTTTGAAATGCGTGGCTGGGCCTCCAACAGCGCCTTGGCCCTGACGTTGTTGCCGAAGGAGACATTGCTGGAGGCGCCGGTGACTTCACCCGTAGACCTGGGCCACCTGGCCACTCCTGTGAGGACGCTTGGCCTTATTTGGCAGCCCACTACAGACTGTGTCGGTTTCAATATTGGATTAAATAAGGGTGGGCTGCCAAAAAAGCTTACCAAGCGGGTGGTTTTGGCCCATGTGATGCGGGTTTTTGACCCACTCGGAATTCTTGCGCCTCTAGTAGTGACTGGGCGTATCATGTTCCAAAATGCGTGGCGCAAGGGTCTCGAGTGGGATGAAGAACTGTCACAGCAGGACAGTGTAGCGTGGAGGCTGTGGTTTCAGGATTTGTTTGGGGTTTCCGAATTGCAGATCCCACGCTGCTACTGCCTAGCTGACTATGAAGTAAATCAATGCGAGCTTCATGTTTTTTCCGACGCCAGCGAGTCTGCCTTTGCTGCGGTGGCTTACTGGCGGTTCGTGCTCAAGGATGGAGAAGTCAAGCTCGCACTGATTTGCAGCAAGGTCCGTGTAGCTCCCCTAAAGCCGGTGTCGATTCCGCGGTTGGAGCTGCAGGGAGCGTTGATCGCCGCGCGCCTCGCTTCAACAATCTGCGACTCTCATCGTTTCAGACCCGTCAGGCAAGTTTTTTGGTGTGATTCAATGACGGTGTTGAGTTGGTTACGAAGCGAGGCCCGCTCATTCAAGCCTTTTGTTTCGCACAGGGTCGGCGAGATCCTGGAGTTAACGAGTGCAAGTGATTGGCGGTGGGTGCCTAGCGAGTTGAACGTCGCTGACGATGCAACCCGGTTAAAACGCACTACGTTGTCTCTAGAGTCTCGCTGGATCACTGGTCCAGAATTCTTACTTTCTTCTGACTGGCCTAGTGAGCCTTGTAGTTCCTCAGAGTACCAAAGTTTGAATGAAGAGAGTAGGAATCCGGCAAATACCATTGCAGCAGTTCACCTCATTGGTAGCGTTGAGAGGCATGTGCCTGTCTCAGCTGATCCCAAGCGATTTAGCTCTTGGCTGAGATTGGTACGAGCAACTTATAGAGCTCATAAATATCTAACTCAGATCAGAATTCATTCCTTATCACGTAGGGGGTTTCATGTAGAGAATTTAGTGCGTGAGCAGGGGGGGATATTAACGTTTTCTTTTCAGCCTTCAAATTCTTTTGGCTCTCCATACTCGACACATGAGACAGCTGCCGATATGCGCCTGGCCGAGACGCACATTTTGCGCCGGGCACAGCTGGACTCATTTCCCGACGAGATGATGCGTCTGAGCAGCCTCCCACCCCTGCCCATACCTCGCACCAGTCGGCTGTTCCGACTGTCACTGATTGTGGATGACGAGGGCCTCCTACGCCTATCCAGCCGTATCGCTGCAGCCTCGGGAGTACCTGAAGCCACAAAAAACCCCATAGTCCTCGACGGAAAGCACCCTGCCATCCAGTTACTGGTGAACTACCACCACCGCCGAGCCGCCCATGCCAACACGGAGACCGTGGTAAACGAGCTTCGCCAGAGCTTCTACTTGCTCGGCTTAAGAAACGTCGTCCGCTCCGTTGCCTTCCGTTGCCAGCTATGCCGCATTCGCCGTGCTGAGAAATTCCAGCCACCCACAGGGAATCTACCGGAGGCGCGTTTAGCTCACCACAAGCGCCCCTTTACATTCACTGGGTTAGACTACTTCGGGCCAGTTCAGGTGACTATTGGCAGAAGACGGGAGAAGAGATGGGTCGCTTTGTACACGTGCCTAGTCGTCCGCGCCATCCACTTGGACGTTGTTGGAAGCTTGTCGACGGATTCAGCTGTAATGAGTCTGCGGCGCTTCGTGGCTCGCAGAGGAACGCCGTCTGAGATCTGGTCTGACAATGGCACCGCTTTCATTGGGGCAAGAAGAGAACTTCGTGCACTCTACGGGGACGCAACTATGGAATATGCTGCGACGGAGAAAATCAGTTGGCGCTTCATTCCTCCGTCGGCTCCTTTTATGGGCGGAGTATGGGAGCGACTGGTGAGAAGTGTCAAGACAGCACTCCGAGCGACACTTACTGAACGTGCTCCGACAGAAGAAATTCTCCGAACCGTGCTGGCAGAAGCAGAGGGGCTCATCAACTCCCGCCCCCTGACGCACGTCTCGGTAGAGCCCGGCAGCGAAGAGGCGCTCACACCGAATCACTTTCTCTTTGCAGCTTCGTCGGGGCGTCCTGTTCCAGCAAACTTGACGGACCGAGATCTGGTGTCAAGAAGCGGCTGGCGCAAAGCGGTCAGACTGGCGGACCACTTCTGGCAGCGCTGGGTTAAGGAATACTTGCCGAATCTTATTCCCAGACCCGGGCAAGGCGATGTTCCAGAGTTGGCTGTGGGCGATCTAGTCTTGGTGGCTGACGGCAACCTACCGAGGGGCTCTTGGCCGAGAGGGCGCATCTCAGCGACTTTCCCGGGCCGCGATGGGGTGATCCGAGTGGCGGACGTCAGAACTGCTGCGGGCACACTGAGGAGACCCTTGAAGAAGCTGCTCAAGCTGAAGATTTAACTTTGGGGGGGAGAAATGTGTGCAACGCACCTTTTTTATAGTTTCATACTTTTTGGTATTTTGTACAGTGTTTATTTATATTTCGAATGTGATTTTATTTTGATACTATTATTGTTTTATGCAAAAATATACTTGAAGTTTATCATCGTTCATGGCGTTTTGCTTTTCTCCTATAAAAATTAGGAAAAGTATAGCAGTCTTTAAATCCCAGCAGTGGTGATAGAGACCAGTCCGCTACAGATGGTAAAAATAAAAGGAAGAAAGAAGAAAGGAACTTTCTCACTTTCTCGTTTGTCAGATCGTAAGCGATACTCGTACGTGTCGTTGAGGTCTTTAGTTCGATTCCTAGATAAGGGAAAATGTTATTGGGTTTTTCGTGGGCGAGATGTCCCGTAACCTGTAAATCATCATCTGCCTAGCCTTTTCCCAACTATGTTGGGGTCGGCTTCCAGTCTAACCGAATGCAGCTGAATACCAGTATTTTACATGGAGCGACTGCCCATCTGACCTCTACAACCCAGTTCATACTGGGTAATACGATACCCTTTGGTAAGACTGGTTGTCAGATTTCCAGGTCACTGACTACCTGTAACGACTGCCAAAGATATATATGACAGCCGGGACCAACAGCTTAACGTGCTTTCCGAGGCACGGAGAAAACTCGGTATGAAATGGGCGGTCACCCATCCACAGACCAACCTAGGCAAGCGCCGCTTAACCTAAAGATTGACCCGAGTGGCAGTTATTATTACGCCACGAGCTCCTCCCATAACCCGTAAATCATGGGATTTAAACATAACTGGCGAAATGTGGGTTTACTATTGTATAATATATACCTTATATATAGGGGCATTAAGGCGTGACGTAATAATGTTATGTTAAACCACCATATCTCTTGCCGTTCTACTCGTAAGATATGGTCAACCTCCCGTCGGGGCTGCGGATTATCGAAAAGCATAACGCGGCCTCGGCACAAGGGCGAAGAAGGAACATGGGTTGGTTTTTAGTCAGTAGAAGTCTGACACTCCCTTCCGCTCTGCCCAAGAGCGGGGGATGATTTTCCACCCACCAAAAAAAAAAAAAGATATGGTCAACCTTTTATTATATCTATGGGTCAACCTAACAGCCATCGCATTTTACATACTCTCTGTGTCGGAGGTGTGTATTCATTTATACAAAGTGTAGCATTTACGTAAGATAATATGTAGTTTGGCGAATATGGAGCACTGCGGTGACCGTGGAGGTCGGCTGACGAACATAAGGGATACTATTTCGTTTGTAACTTACACACGCTTAGATGTGCTAAATAGATATTTATATACCTAAGGTATGCGTCTTGTTGACGTTAACAAACGTTGCTATATCGCATGATGGAATATACACAAAACAGTTTTATTTCGTAGGTACGTAGAGCCAGCGTACCTGAACACATCCCTGCAAGGTTCTTCAAAAGTGTTCCTATAGATTATATTTAGCCAATTTTGTTTATTAATGCGAGCGTAATGGCATTTCTAATGGGAATTTCATGATAACATCACCAGGTCTAGCAGTGCTATAGGGTGTTTACCCTATAGCTCTGTTTGTTACAAAACTTCAAATCTCATACTCAGTACACTTGCTGATGCTATGAGCCACTATGAGGCAACCTTGCAGAAATGACTTAAATGAGGCAAGGATTATTTATGCCACGCTGGACTGCTTGAATTAGTTTGCTGCAAAACAATAAAAACTGGATAAATTCTAGGAATCCAAATAAGATGAAATCCACTATTCTACATAGGTAGCTTTGAATAGACAACGTAAAAGATTTTCAGAATTGCTAATTAAAATAAAGTAGGCACGGACATTTATAACGCGGCTTTGGACACCTCCCTTTAATTACTTTACTGAAGTATAGGTAGGTACAGCATGTAACCATGTCCGAATCCACATCCACATCCCTTCCGCACCGGTTGCACCCATCGTACAATAAAACGCATCCTCAATGAAAACATCGACATAAAAATTAATATTGTTGAAGACATTAAACTCATCACCATTTGTCGTTTGGGCACCTCAAGGCTTATCGTCGAGTGTAATCGCTTTTATGCGAAGTAATGCGCTCAGCGAGCGACGAGCGCGCAGCGTTCCCCGCTGTGCTACGAAGATGCTACACAGTTCTCGTAGCAGAGGGGTCAGGACAGTTTTGTTTTACTTGAGTAAATATACTTAATTAACTTTTAATTTCGTCAAATAAATTATTCTTTCTTTCTTCCTTTCTGACGTATTTAACTTTATTTTTTACCCGACTACGGCAAAGCCAAAAGGAAGGGTAATGATTTTGGCAGTCTATGTACTAGGTATGCATGTATGTATGTTTGTATGTATGTATGTTCCACCGTAGCGCCTAAACCACTGAACGGATTTTAATAAATGAGGTGTCAATAGATTTGTAAGAATAGCCCGGGTGACATAGGCTATATAAATTTTATAAATTCTAATTATGACGGAATTTAAATGTTAAAAACTTACCTCAAAAAACATTAAATTGAGATAATCATAACATGTTTGATATCAAATCAAAGGTCTTGGCGAGCACATTACAAATATGTATATCATGTTATAGTTTTAGTCAATATATACGTTTAGATTACGGTCAAACAGTTCTCGCGGTCTAGTCTGTGTTATTTACTCGTATTATGTAAATAACAAACCAATATTTTATTCGTAGTCGGGTTTTATATTTTTAAACTAGTTCTTTTATGAGATAAGGGCTGTCGGTGGTATTCAAAACGGTTTCAGAACTCTGAAATAAACACTAAAATATTCGAATGATGTGTTAATGATCTAGTTGCTACCTAATTAGTGAGAACTAGCTGCAATGTCAGCGCGTATTTTGCAGCGTTGACTAGTGTAGCGAGTACATTACAGCGTTGACTAGTGTAGCGAAAAGCACAATTAGTCGGAAATGATTCATGTGTTTCGCCAGTAAATAACAGCTGTTTATGTAGCATGTTACTGATGTAACGACAACCAGAATTGAGTGATGCTTTGGTAATGAGCTGCGAGGTCGATGCCTACACCTACGTGGTGGTGTTTGGTAGTGTTATTTATCAATATTCTAATATCAACTACAGTGAAACTTGGTTAAGTGGGACCTGGATAAGTGAGAAACCTCCATAATTGGAACTCATGCTAAGGTCCCATGAGACAGATATTGGATATCTGAGACACTGGGTAAGTGGAATACCTCTATAAGTGAGACGAATTTTCAGGTCCCTTGAGGTCTCACTTAACCAGGTTTCACTGTATATAGGTGACCTAGCCATACAGGTAGCTCGTAGGTAGTTGGCAGGAAGTTTACGGGTGTTACTGGTGAAAATCGACAAAACGGTTCTTTAAGGCCAAGTGCGAGAGAACTCGACCATAAAGGGTTAAAATTCCGTAATACCACCGTAGTAGGGAAGCCCGCTTTTTTATTTTATTATTTTCAATCTGTGAATTTTTCAAGTATTCCGGATCATTAACTATAACAGATCATGAGATATAGCCCGCTGACAGACAGACGGACGGACTGAGCAGGCTTAGTTATAGGGTCCCGTTAACCTTTAGAAATGGTCGATACGGAATCCCAAATACTAAAATATGTTAAGTCCATAAATCACCTGCAAAATTAGCTAAAAATTATAAAGTACCATAGAAAAATTGTATACATTTTGATTTAAAAATGACGAGCATCTTATTAACCGCATGCGGCGCAAGAAAGCAACTCTCAATGTTCAGTGCAATAAAGGATTATGATTAAAAATAAGACTATGAGTAATGCCTGCTACGTTATATTTCACGCCAGCCACCGGCTGTAGGTACAGACAGAGTAACTGCAATCAGTCATGTAATTAGTTTTCAGACATGACGTGAAACAATTGTACGAACAGCCTTTCTCTCTACGCGGATATTCAGATTTTAATCTCACAAGATCCTATTCTGGTCAACCAATAAGTAGTTTTTGAACTTATTAACAGTTTGTTGATTTTGTCGGCAAGTCGGCAATCATCTATTTGATTATGCTAAAGACAGCTGTAGCACTTTTCCCACGGTTGTCTAGTGGAAATTCTAACATAATGGTCCCGTGACGTTGCATACACTATTTTTTTTCCACGGAGTCTACGGTTTTCGTTTCTTGAAAATTACTCCTATATTTCCACAAACAAAAACCAACATCATAATTCAGTGAGTAACTAATATAATATCTGTAAATGTGGTGCTATTTCACTACTACAAGTACAAACGATGGGGTACTTACTACGTGTTTTGCGTGTCCTGTTATTTGTTCTATATGGAAACCATAGAAGATAGAACCTGATGGACGCTACCGAAAGCGCCAAATTAGAAGCTTTGTTCTGGGCCAACACAATTTAGTTTATTCTTTTAGGTACTGAAAATCAAATAGATTGGCATCATCCAATTATTATTTATTTGACAAAAAAATATCTATTTTGGTACTGTAATTAATGAGTAAATCACGATAATCAGGTATCTAGTAATGTTCTAAGAATCGATCGTTCAATGACAGATCTCGTGATAGTATAATTAACTTAATAAAATTATAGGTAGCCACCGTTTCCTCATTCTTTCGTTATACGCTCAAAAAACGTGCGAAATCCGCTCCGGTTACTAACCCATAACTTTTACTATCAAACTTCAATACCATGACGGCGATAATTTTTAAACTTTATGTAACAATCATGTCTGGTTTACTTCAACGGTATGTTTTTCACTTTCAGTTTCAGAAGGCAATGTATTTGCTGCAGCATAAATCTCTGTGTCGTTAAAACTGGTGGTCGTTACCGACCTTGTGTGCGTTTTCCACTTGCATAGTTCACGCTTCCGTTCAAAAGTGACATATTTGTTGTATTTTTTGTTCTTATTGTCTTTAATTTCTTGGATTCTTGTCTGTTTTATTACTGGCTATTTACTTGCACACTATTTTTATTTGATTCTGCGTTTAAGAAAGATCGATTTGAATATACTAAAATCAGATTCGTTTTTCAACCAAATAGGGGATGCTTTACTTAAAGCTGAACCTCCAGGGTAGCCCGCGAAAATCGAATTTTCTGACGTTGCCTATGCCTTTTTCATCAAATAGTCACTCAAGGAGATAATTATGAACTGTAATGGTTGAGAGACGCTGGATGAGAGACGCACGGGACCGGTCAATGTGGCGACGCCTGGGGGAGGCCTATGTCCAGCAGTGGACGTCTTTTGGCTGAAATGATGATGATGATGATGAATGGTTGTATTGGTGATTTAACCATTATTAATCAGTAAAGTCGCATTTGTTAGGTTCGTGAATCTTATTTTATTTAACATATACAACCTGACACTGATAGGCAAATTGCAAAAACTTTTGCCTTGAAGGCTTCACCATAATGATGCAAAAATCTTTAAATGTAAATAAAATAAACAAAATAATCCTCAAAAGTAAGTGAGAAAAAAAAAGGCTTTGACATTAATAAAAGTTATTGAATAAGTACTTCCTCACTTCACAAGTCGTTGGAACCAACTAAGAGAAATGGTTAACTTCAAAAAACAATCTCATCAGACTTTATTATCGTTTTAATAACAGATCAATTCATAAACCTCACATCGCTTCACGATGATCTCATGATTAAATATTCAGTTTGACTTCAAGAATATACGGGCAATCCGAAATAGTATTTTGAAATATTGGGGAAACTTTGTTTGCATTCAGGGCGTGATTCACAACCGAGCCACATGGAGCACGTGTATCAGACGACGTTTTTCAATACACTTTAAATTAAAATAATAAAAATAAAGTAAAAAACTAAAACCCGACTACGACAAAAAAAACGACGCTGAAAAAGTATGAAACAAGATTTTCAGGATAGAACAAAAAGAAAAGCCGTAGTCACACGGTATTAAAGTGTTTAGGTTGGTACCTATAACGTGTGACTACGGCTTTTCTTTTTGTTCTATCCTGAAAATCTTGTTTCATACTTTTTCAGCGTCGTTTTTTTTGTCGTAGTCGGGTTTTAGTTTTTTACTTTATTTTATTTAAACAATTTTGGTGTTAAATATTTTTTTTTACCCTTAACTTTTTGTCCGCTAGAGGGCGTGATTTTAAATTTGAGCAATATTTTGGAAATGTACAAGTGAGGCCCTTTCAAATGATACCAAACACGGCGTGTTTATCTCCATTTTTATTTTTTAAGCCTTACTTTTTGACCGCTAGAGGGCGCCAAATCGCTTTTTGTGACACGTCACGTAGCCTATGTTCAGCGGAAAATTAAGACGGTTCTAACGATACCTCTTAAGTCGAGTTCCGACAAGTAGATTAGAAGCTATGAGGGAACAGATGAAGATACACACATACATACATACATACATACATACAAACATACATACATACATACATACATACATACATACATACATACATAGCCAGTCAAAATCATAACCCTCCTTTGGCTTTGCCGTAGTCGGGTAAAAACAAAAAGTATTTTTGTCAATAATTAATACGAAACTATGATATTATTTGAACCGTATGATATGAGCCAGTTTTAGAGGAACTGCATCAAAAATACTTTTAATAATAACCACAAAAAATTGTCATACTATATTATTTTATTTAACTATTTGACCAGACTTTCATTCAGCCTTGTTGAGACAGGATTCAGGAAGTACTGTCACACACACAAGTCACACAGTTCTATGACATAAGACAGTTGAAACGAAGTATAGGAATATAGGTAAATGTCAGGGATATGTCAAGAACGTAATGTGTATCAACTCTCGCGCAGGTTCGTGATCCGTATCTAATTGTTGTTAACCTTAAGCGTGGTGCACACGATTCAAAATCCTATGATTTACAAAAAATGCGTAACAGTTACGTATTTATTTACGTAATCGCGTGAAGTGCGTGTGTCGGCTTTGATTGAAGAAAAAACCAGACCTTAGGTGTGCAAGTCGTTAAAGATGGAATAGCAATAAAAGATTTCTTATTGCTTTCTATATTATTAAAATTTTAAGTAGTACTAAAACGATAGAAAAGGAAATTCAAATTATAGGTGTTAAAAATAGGGAAATGGGTTACTGAAATACTAAGTGGCGACAAACAGTGGGCGAATACAAATGTTTAAAACAGCGACTTAAAAACTCAGAAAAAAACTAAAACAACCTTATTCACTACTAGATTGAACGTGGCCTCACTGCGAGGGGTTTCTGATTGTGTTTGCAAGGTTTAAAGTAACCTAATTCGAAAGGGATTCCGGGGTCTTAATTCCCGTCTTAGACCTCACCATCCCTTTCAAACCATAAGTTCGAATTGGGCTGTCACAAGTTCCGAGCTCACTTCGCTCGCTCTTGCTTCCTTCTCCTTGCTGTAATAATGGGGTTAATAGTTCCTTGCTTGGTACAATAGCCGCCTATTCGGTATAGTTTTCGACGACCGCCTTAGTACTTTAATCGACTACTTAATTTTATTAATGCTAATTTACATTAATTATTTTCCAGTATAAGCAGCTAATTTCACTTATTCTTAGCAATACATAATTATCGGTAGTTACGATACTTTTTTGTAAAAATAAATTTAACGCCGCTCGGTTTAGTATAAAAGTATCCAACCAATTAAATAGTAGCCAATCAAATTTTTATTCGCTCGAATAATAATTTCTAATCTATACTAATATTATAAAGCTGAAGAGTTTGTTTGTTTGTTTGAACGCGGTAAACTCAGGAACTGCTGGTTGGAATTGAAAAATTATTTTTGTGTTGGATAGTCCATTTATCGGGGAAGGCTATAGGCTATATAACATCACGCTACGGCTAATAGGAGCGGAGCATAAATGAAAACTGTTACAAAAACGGGAAAAGGTATTTCCTTTTTGAGAGCTTCCGCTGCGTGCGCTGCGAAAACGGTTTAAGTTACGCAAATATCATGTATGAATGAATTGTTCCTCTTTAAAAGTTCTAAAAAAAAGTCCGCGACAGCATGTATCTATCTTTTAAGATTGACTCACTGTAACCTTTTTTACTTATTATTTATTTATTTATGTACACACAAAATACAAAAAAACCGGCCAAGAGCGTGTCGGGCCACGCTCAGTGTAGGGTTCCGTAGTGATAATTCTTTTTTTTTTGTTTGAAAAAAGATACGTTCAGGATAATAAAATATGTAAACGAAGTTAAAAAAAAATGCTTGCATATACGATTATATTACAAACTTAGTCCAGAAATTATTTTGTACAACTTTTTGTCTTTTTTGTACAAAAACTGTTTCCATCCAAGTTCAAAATGATTTTCCTAGAAAGTCCTTATAAAGTTCTACTTTTCAGAGTTTTTCATATTTTCTAAACTTATGGTTCAAAAGTTAGATGGGGGGACACATTGTTTTTTACTTTTGGAGCGATTATTTCCGAAATTATTGACATTATCAAAAATGATTTTAGTAAACCCCTATTCATTTTTAAATACCTTTCCAACAATATATCACACGTTAGGATTGAAATTTAAAAAAAAATCACTTCCCACTTTACATAAAGGGGGGCTACCCTAATAAAACATTTTTTCACTCCTCTTGCTCAAAAAGAACGTCATAATAGCATACCAGAGCGGGCGTAAAATTGCATTTATTGCCCTAGGGCTAAAAGTAAATCTCGTACGACAACTTGTTCAGCCAGCTGGTGCGTGATTTAGTTTCAAGTAAAAAAAATGATTTATTTTTAAAAATGGAACTAAACGCGCTGAATGCCGAACTCTTTGGTAGAATGTGTGCGTTGCATTGCAGCTACAGAAGAAATAAACAAGAGCGAGTCGGACTCGCACATGAAGGGTTCCGTACCAAAACGGTATGCTATAATTTATACAATTTCTTCTACGGGCCAATAAAACTTGACCTCTGGATTGTATAGGCGCTCATACGATTCAGGAACCAAATTATATTGGTTAATTGCTGTTTCCATCTGTTGTTTCCATCCACGTTCAAAATGATTTTCCTAGAAAGTCCTTATAAAGTTCTACTTTTCAGATTTTTTTCATATTTTCTAAACTTATGGTTCAAAAGTTAGAGGGGGGGGGGACACATTGTTTTTTACTTTTGGAGCGATTATTTCCGAAATTATTGACATTATCAAAAAGTTATTTTAGTAAACCCCTATTCATTTTTAAATACCTTTCCAACAATATATCACACGTTAGGGTTGAAATTAAAAAAAAAATCACTTCCCACTTTACATATAGGGGGGCTACCCTAATAAATTTTTTTTTTCCAATTTTTATTTTACCACTTTGTCGGCGTGATTGATACACATATTGGTACCAAATTTCAGCTTTCTAGTGCTAACGGTCACAGAGATTAAGCGAGGACGGACGGACGGACAGACAGACATGGCGAAACTATAAGGGTTCCTAGTTGACTACGGAACCCTAAAAAGGATAAAAACATAAAAAAAATAGAAGAGCACAAAGGTACTGCTTATTTCATGTGAAAACTGTTAGGTTAAAAATAGCTATTTTTTGCGCAGCTTATTTAACCCATAAGGTATTAATCTATATCTAAATAAACGTGTTTTTTAGAACGGAAATTTAATGTAGAATATTTGTGCCCTTTACTCTATACAGTTTAAACAAATATCTTAGAAGATATCGCAATGTAAAAATATCCGCGCGGCAAAATAATTTGCGCGTCGCAATGTAGGTACGGGGGATTCTGGCTGGCCTCCGGGAAATTTAAATTCAAAATATTTACTGCATCATAATGTTTACAAGTACAGAGTGTTATAGTTATAGTTATAGTATATTTAACAGTAAGAGATACCTATAGTAATTCACACTTTAATATAATCTAAGCTAATCTAAACCATCTAAACTATTTTAATAAAGAGGAAAGATAAGATTTTTTGTTTGTTACGATTTAGCTTATATATCGAGAAAGGTTATAGCTATATTTATGTGACGTAGACGAAGTTGCTCGGGTCAGCTAGTGAGATATAAA
Organism: Diarsia dahlii; assembly: GCA_949775195.1. Classification (NCBI taxonomy): domain Eukaryota; kingdom Metazoa; phylum Arthropoda; class Insecta; order Lepidoptera; family Noctuidae; genus Diarsia; species Diarsia dahlii. The sequence goes on from OX459210.1 coordinate 12,964,463, forward strand.
TATGGTGTTGTAATAATTTTCGTTCTACTATAGGCAACTTTACCTTTGGGTATTCAATGTTTTGACCAGGCTGGCAGCTTGAGCTTTGGAAATTCCTACATTATAATGAAGTATGGAGAATCTGACCTGCCCTACCATTTATCAATTGGGATGGTTTTCAATGTAATTGTAGTTGGTTTTTGCATGGATATTAGTCAAGTTCCTTGCAAAATACCCATCTTGCAAAATATTATTCTGTGGGATCGGATTTACCTTATTGATGGCAATGGATAATCTACAATTTTTTTTTTTTTTTTTAAGAAACGTTGCCCCTCACAGGAATTTCTCCTGTGTCGTGGGTGCGTTTACAAACATTTAAACTCACATACACAAATACCCAGACCCGAAACAACTATCTGCAGGCCTTACAAATATTTGTTCCGTGCGGGAATCGAACCCGCGACACGCAGCGCAGCAGTCCAATTGCTCAGCCACTGCGCCAACCGTGCCGTCAAATTGTCGGAATTATGTTACCATTACACGACGTTTTTCAAATAAATTGTTCATTACCCGACTACGGTGAAGCAAAAAGGAGTTTGGCGACCGGCCTGTCTGTTCCTATAAAATTTGTGAACGATAACATAATTTGACAAATGAGGTATTGTTAGAAGCGTCTGATTGTCCGCGTGACATCACGATAAATTGGGTTTGTAGACCAACAATTTCAGACTAAAACATATTCTTGGGCATCGATCATATTAGTGATCGATGTTCTTGGGTTATACTTTTTAGAGCGTGATTTTCCAATGGTCGGGTTTTAGAACTTATGTTTTTTTTTGCCGTGAAATATTTCCGAGGTATGTGCTGTCTTATCAGTGAGTGCTAAGCTTTACACCGTTTAGCGGTAAACTAATGCGTCACCATCGCTGGGCGTGACAGGTCACATTATTACCGAAACGAATGCTAAAGCAGGAATGTCCCGAGCGCCGAATTTATGATTATTACGTTTTAGCTAAACAGCGCACATTAGTCTTGTCAGGCGTTATTGAAACGTTCCCAAAACGTACGTTAATCAATATTTATAAGAGAGTGTCGGGTCGCCGGTTCACGGTGTGCTTTTGACAGTAAGTTGACAAGACTTGAAGGTTCTGTTCCATGTTTTGGAGTGGAGGCGTGAATATTTTTAGAATAGTTTTGGTTTGAGTCAAGGTGTACTTTTTTAGTTTCATCTATCAATAGCAGCATAAGCGTGAGTAAAGATTTGAGTATGAATGTTGGGGGGTATAAGAGTAGAGGAATACCAAAGCAACGATGGATGAACTGTGTATAGGATGATATGGTAAGGAATGAGGTGTCTGATGAGATGACGAGTAATAGACTAGTATAGAAGAAGAATACATGCTGCCCTGAACCCAAATTAATTGGCATAAGGGCAAGAGAATGATGATGGTAGCAAAAACGTCAATTTAAAAAGAACAGTCGTGAACAAAAGTATTTTCAACATGGGCAATGACACTTGAACGACCAACCTATCTGTCAACATTCTGTCAAGCGTAATGTTAAGTCATCATTAGAACCCTCCAAGTTCATGTAACTCTCAAGAATGACCTTTTGATGAAATACTCATTCTTGACAGTTACATGAACTTGGAGGGTTGTAATGATGATTTTGATGATCATAATTCTGTAACTGCATACGTCTTAAAGCCGCGAATCATATTTTCACTAACATACAACCTAGCACTGGCCTGCAAATTGCTAAAAACGTAAGAAAATTTGAATTTCGCGGGCTACCCTGGAACATCAGCCTTAATCACAGCCATTCCTCACATCTTCAGGAAGTACTACACCTACTTATTTGTTTTATAAAGCGAAATGACAAACAATTTCCGACTACGTATTTACGTTCAGCATCCTATAAATCTTTCCAAGTCAATTGAGTTGTTGATGACATATAACATGTGTTTCACAAATTGACAGGATGCTCATTAAGTACTTACACTGCGGTAAAGACGGCTGTGAAATGTGGCTAGCCCTGTGCCGATATTATTGATATTATTCATGGCAATCGTGACCTAACCGTGAAGACCTCAGTCATCAGCTGGATTGTTCCATGTTTCTGCTCATTAAACAATAAGGTGTGGAATGTGGGACTTTGAAGGGTATAAATTGGACAAGCTGGACTAATGGTTCTCTATTCATTTACCAGTCGAAAAGAAATATATGACTCAGAAACTAAGAGCAAGTTAATGATTTTGAACGAAAGTGTAGATCAATCGTGGGTATATTCTTATTGGGATACCTACTTCAGTGCGACAAACGTATCATCGAATATCGTTTCTTCGAAAACCTTTCATCGATATCACTATACTGCGATGCTTTGTTAAATCGAAGTCTTGTTACTGCGATGTTTCATTACATCGAAGAACTGTACTGCGAACGATTTTACTTCATGAGTATCATACTGCGAAGCCTTGTTAAATCGAGGTCTTATTAGATATCCTATCTATTTATCCACTTATCGGTAAACTAGATAAAAATATTTTTCAATATTGGCATAAAAACTGGTTACAGAAAAATGTGAGACCTAGACCCTAGAGCTAAGATAAAGTACTTTCAGGATCCATGTGACTTCTTCCATTTAGGTTACAGTTCTTACGGCAAGTTTTGCGTCACAAAGGCAACAGTTACGTTTTAAATCACCTGTTCAGTATGTATCTATTGCTGTTGTTTACCTAATAAATAAATAAAATAAGTTACGTTTACGATTTTACACAATGTTACAAATAAATGTTTCAAAGGTTTCTCTATAAAACGTTAAAAGAGTGGCCAAGTTGTGCAGCCCTCGGCAAATAAACAGATCAACAGCATCGTACAAGGCTCCAAATACATGTGTTTTACCTTTGTTACCTGCTCCAGTAATACTGATTTTATCTATGAAAAACATACGCCCACGCTCAACCACTTTTCATTCCCACTTGTCTTTATTCATACTCCAAGTTAGCAAATAATATACCTACGATATGCCGTATCGGGTAAAAGCCAATCTAATAATCTTTCGCCAAGCGCGAGCGGCACGTGACCGGTACCAAGGGCGCCGGGTCAACTCGCTCTAGGGTTGCCAAATGGCCTGGATACTGACAGTTCGGAATATGACAACCTGTATTAAATCTAGATACAGCTTTCGTATGATTTTTATGGTTGTCAAGGGCGCTTTTGGGGTCAGTTTTGTGCTGGTTTGCTTGATTTGGTTATGCTGTCCATGGTTTTTCAGCTTCTGTATCAAAGCGGTTCCCGAGACAATTGAAAAAAAGGCTAGACTGACAATGATGGTGGTTTCAATGAAAAACTACATGTCAGAAAATGTGACTAGGTCTAGGTACACATCAAAATCAGTTCTTTCACAACCCTATACAATAAACACATGGAAAGTTTTCCTTGCACACTAATTGTATCGGTGACATACGCGCCTAGAGACAAGCAAGCACTCTGTCTGATTGTCTGAGGCTCCGCCCCTCGCCCCCCGGCGCCCTGCAGCCCCCGCGCAGGGCGGGTGCGCCTGCACAGCGTCATGCGCCGACAAGGACGACGGCCACCGTCACCGCACACACGGGCACTTGGTGCGAGACACAGAATAGCTACTGCACAAAGCTCTGATACGCATATTTCTCAATCGACTTTCATGTACCTACATTTATTTCAAGTACCTTCTATTTATCCCCGTTTTTGATTTGATTAACTTTCGAAGAACATCACCAAAAAGGTCGTGATACCTATTCATTCATTTTTGGTTTCATCGACTTTACTATCATGACAAGTTGCGAAATCAAGAAGCAAGTGATGGATTTCAATCATCACCGATTAAGCGCCGTTATTGTATTTGTGATACTTGGGTGAGAGTCAGATTTCGAAAGCAGAATAGAGCTGCAAACAGGACAAACAGAGATCTGAGTATCACCCAACTTGGATGGGCCAGAAGCCCCCGATTCACCCACTATCTGCTCTCTTGTGAAAATTATCCGAACGGAATATGTTTATCTTACTCCTCCGCTATTCTTGTTTGATTCATTCCGTTGCGATCGAAGACAGTTAAATTGTTTCTCTGGGACTTCGTCGAACTTCCACCGCTGTGGATTCTGGCTTTCAGGAGTTGCAGTCGTTGGGGAATAGTGTGAAAGGCCCAAAAAAAAAATACTCCCGTGGTCTTTCCATTGCGTCTATGCTCTATGTTACACTTCAACAAAACCTATTTGATCGAGAATGGGTGCCTTCTGACATAAATATAATAATTAACTCCTGTGCCTAACGTTACAATTGCCGTAGAACGCACTGCTATATTTTATATTACTATCTGTCTATCTCTGACCTCGGCCGCACCAAATTCTTGAGTTTTAATATATTACTTTATAAAATTTCTGCAGCCTTAGAATATTTGCAGCGGCTTTATGTCAAATGATGTTGATTTAGTTTAGAGTTCGGTACAAGGCTGGGAAATAAGTAGACTAGAATAATTATGTTAATTTAAACTTATTTAAGCTAAGTAAGTATTTCAGAGATCGCTGGGAATGATACAAAGTTGACAAATTCTGAAGCCGAAGTGAACCGAAAATTTAATCTTTGACGAGGCAAATGGACTTTCCAATACATTATTATTAACTAGTGCAAATCACTAGATACTGAGTCTAGATCTTTAGGAAAAAAATAAAATAAACGCTATACTTGAAAAATTATTCGCAAAACCGTAAATTTTGAAATGAGTTTCGCAACATTTGAGCGTGAGTGTACTTTTATAAATAGGAAAATCCTAAACTTTGCATTTAATTGCAATCGCATTATCTTGTGTAATACCTAAGTCGTTTGAATTTTTGAAGATTGCAGAATTCATGTTACTTTGGATATATATTTAATAACTAAGTTACTTGGTATTTTAATTGTATTATAAATTGCATTAGATACATATTTTACAGTACCTACAACCACGTGCATTAATGTGAATTGGACCTTGTGCGTTGTCTACTATCTGAATTAAAAAGCTACTACATTGTTTCGGTATTATTATAAGAGCAGCGGTGGCCCAAGGGTGGCCGGCGGCCCCGTATTAAGAGCAGTAAGTCGTGGGGTCGAACCCAGTGAGGCATTCGTGAGGGAGCCGTCATGTCCTAGAAATAAACATTCGAAGACATGCGACATCTACCAACCCGCACTGGACCCGCGTAGTGGACGATAGAGTCTTTGGTCAACTGGACCCACTTGCAACTGGATCCACAATAAAACTATGAAAAAAAAACAATTTAAAATGTGATTTGTTCGACTAAACTCGTGGGTCCAGTTCGAGTGGGTCCAGTTGACCTAAGACTCGATAGCCCATTACCTCTCATGGAGAGGACGAGGAGGCCTGTGCCCTAATAGTGGGAACATAATACGCATATAGGTTTTCTGAATATAGGATTAGCTTTGAACTTGCAAGCTAAACAAACCTTCATGGAGCGAGATCAAACTGCATTCCGAACGATCGACGATCGCTTTTCAGAAGAAGTGCATAAATGTATTTCTATTTATGTAAATGCCTCGGAGATGAAGTGATCTGTTATGGCTCAATCGTGAGCTTGTGCTGGGGAATAGGCTTATGTATAATGAGTTCGGATGACCTATGTTCGACAGACTGCGTTTATTTTATTTATTTGAGATAATAATAATATAATATGTAAAAAAATACAGACAAATCCAAGCTATTGAATTCACCCCATCAGTCTGCGGAAGGCTGTCTCTTATACCCTGTTTTATGATTATTATGAATTACGTTACAATTAGTAAAATTATCAGAAAGTGACAATTAATTTATAAAATTAACTGCTTCTGTAACAATTTTAAGAGGTTTAACGTACGTAACGTAACGTACGCACTCATGTTATAATACTACTCGTATTAATAATTCTACTAAATGGGCAATTTTAGAGTCTCCCTGTTCATTGAATGGTAAACTAACTATTTATTAGCGTAGGCTAGTACATCTGCTTTGCATGGTCAGTAGGATTCCTCGTAGCCGGTTCCGTAGACGTGATCAATCATGCAGTCGTTGTGATTAATTACTTTATAATTAGTCGGTGTTCTAGTTATATGTAATCTCGGTGAACGAACATTCTCCATACAAACGTAATACCAAAATCATTCGCGATACGAACATATTACCAACTTAAAATTATGTTATTCGGATACAGACAATATTTATCTAGGTTCCTATTAAACTTTTTTTTTAAAACATTTACTATTTACGAAATGCAAGCGAATTGCTATTTACTATTGACGAATTGCAATTCGCTTGCATGTTCGTATCGCGAATGATTTTGGTATTACGTTTGTATGGAGAAATGTTCGTTCACCGTCCCCTTAATGGTCTTCGTTAATGGTATTAAGGACATTTACATAAGGCACCTTCATAGGACAGTTAGTAATAAATCAGTGCGTAATCAGTTACGACTAGGGGCTAAGGGCCTATTTCACGATGGCAGAATAGCATCGACTGACCGAATTAATAAAAAAATAAAAATTTGAATAGTGTTTGTATGATATTATTTGATGGATGAATAGGGGATCGGACTGGGTCAAAATAATATGATTCTGTTTAGTCCGTAAGTTAGATTATTGAAAAATATTGAATACGTGTTTTTTGTTTTATCAAATCAATAAAAAATGACGAAGATAAAACGCGTCAAAGATCTTGGAGTGGGGCTTGAAACGTCACTTGTGTCGTCAAAATGTACTATCATATGACGTCACACGAGTTTTCGAAGCACTGTATCGTCTTCATTTTAAGTTTACGTGAAAAAAGAAAAAATACGTGTCCAATAATTTTTGGAAATCTATCTGACGGACTAATTAGTTTTTTTTTGTCCGATCCCCTATTGTATGAGGAATGATATGAATGACAAAGGAGTAAATGCCACCGTGACGACTAACAGGGAAGAATGGAAGAAGAAAACATGTTGGACAACAAGAATGGAACACGAAGATGATGATGATGATTTGTATGACATTATTTGCCAAGTAACTTAACAAAAACTTAATCAATTCGAAAAAATTGTTCGACGTAGCATAAATTATTGATTTAATTTCTATGGAAAACATTCGATTCGTTCGTTGCGTCAGTAATTCAGTATCGTAGACTCGTAATAGGAACCAAGATCTGGAAAAAAAACTTCTATAAGCCTTTCTTGCCTTTGACATGTAGACCAGTTTCTATGATCGATATTTTCCAGTAGGTATATCATAGAGTAACCGTCAATCAGTTCTTATCACGTATCTCGCTTTTTCTGTATCGAGCTAACAAGCAAGTCCCACCTAATCATAATAAGTGCTGCTTCGATATAATTTATAACCAGATAAGTACAACTTCATTAAAATTCTTTACCTCATATCCACTGAATCCACGAACAAAGCAACGAGCAAAACCTAGCTAGGAAATCGAACACAAAATCAATTTATTACATCTATATAAATAAAGAGAGAAGTCCTGACTGACTGACTGACTGATTGACTGACTGACTCATCAACGCCCAGCCCAAACCCTTGGACCTAGAAAGCTGAAATTTTGCACAGAGGTTCCCTTCATAATGTAGACAAGGAATAAGGAAGGATTTTTCGAAATTCAACCCCTAAGGGAGTTAAATAAAGTTTGTATGGAAAATCGTCATTTTCACGCGGGCGAAGCCGCTGGCAAAAGCTAGTGTTCCAATAATAACAAAAAGAACCGAATGATTACAATACGGTAAATGATTTGGTACCGTAATGACATTGAATATGTCACTACGTAAGTGCATTTACGAGTAGAAATAGTTGCAATGATTGCTTGAAATATTTCAGTGTATAGGAATATTTAGTTTCATTTTCAGTTGAATGAAGCACGTTTAGGTCACTTTCTCTAAATAATTTTTCCTAAAAAACGGCACAAGAGAAATGTTTAATTTTACTAAATAAATTAGGAATTGATTTGTTGCACTAAATGCTTTTTCGGGCGAAGTACAAATTTTTTTTTTTTTTCGTCTGTGTTGATGATTTTCTAATGTCTAGTTATACAATATTAAATGAACACATGCCAAGAATTTTTGTGAAATGCTTCAACTAAAACAAAATAAGAGGAGAGCAGTGGTGGCCCAGTGGTGACGGCCCCGACTTACGAACAGTGAGTCGTGGGTTCGAACCCCGTCAGGCACATTACTTTGTGTAATTTATTTCATCACCACTGTTCTCAAAACGGTGAAGGAAAACATCGTGAGGAAACCGGCATGTCTTAGAACCAAAAAATTCGAAGAGATGTGACATCTACCAATCCGCACTGGGCCCGCGTGGTGGATTATAGCCCATCCCTCTCCTAGAGAGGAGGCCTGAGTCCCTGCAGTGGGAACATTATAGGCTGATGATGATGATGATGAAAACAAAATAAAAACTTCAAATTTTAGAGTTTTTGGAAGTCAAGTTTTATATTTTGTTTTTTTCATCGTTTTCTAGTTACGTTACGGTGTGATAGAGTGCCGCTTCACCACTTGAACTTGGTAGCCAGCAAAGAGTTATGGAATGTCATTCGCCTTCTAAAAGAGTCAAGTGTGAAAGGCACTCCGTTTGCCCATAGATTGCTTTTATTACGATAGACATAAACATAGGTCACAGGAAATCGATTCTATCTGTTCCTTTTTATTTCCTTTAGTGTCGCTTGATGTGTGATTATATTTGATAGGTAATTACTTAGGTAATAAGATTTGCATGTTTATATGTCTTCTTTCCTCATAAAATTAATTGAAGGTGACCATCATATGATAGTTTAGGCCCATTTTTGGCAAAATATATAGAGTCTACATACAAATTCAAATTGATATCGGTTATTTTAAGAATGTAACTTTTCGTCCAAGCAAAGTCCACCGGAAGCTTTTATTTCTTAAAAATACATTAACCTAATTAAATCAATACTTTAGCTTTAGACACGCCTAAGTAAATAGCCACAAATACATACATATACAGCGTACAGATGCAAATTTATTCCAAAGGTCAATTTTGATTGGTCACAATGGACATTTCTAAACTACTCGGACATAAGTACTGGTTCTCAAATTCAAGGAGTTCCGTTAAATTATAGGTTTCTGATCAGTTCTATAAACATTCTATGATTTATGGTCGGTTGCGTAGTGTTGAGAGGAAGATTTATGCGTAACAGCAGTAGGTCGAATACTTGACTAATTTAAGGTAATTAAGTTCTTTTATTGAACATAATAATAATAATAAAGTATATAATATAATAAAATAAAATATAATAATATATATATATATTTATTAAATATATATACATAATAAATATATATTTAATATTTATTTGTATTGGAAAAGAATATGAGATTTATATTGCAAAACACGGTATACTTGTACTGCCTGAGTGGTTGCAGGAGCGACTTCCGGGTCGGGCAGTGCTATTGGGTTTTTCCATCAGGAATTTCTCAGTAGTAGCCTAGGAGTCTGGATTTGTGCCCAGTTGATGGCAATAGGCTCGCTCCCTATTACGTGGAACTTCAAAAAAATCATTGGCGATATGTGAGTGTACTATTAGGTACACCTCTGCCTATCCCTTTGGGAATTTCAGGCGTGATGTTATGCGATACGTTACGATTAACCTACATAGTTAATCGTCTTATTATCTAATAGTAATGGAATTGATATCTTAATTTGTTCATTCATAGAATTTGTAACGTCACAGTAATTCATAGTGATCTGGTTATTGCGAACGGTCAATACATTCCATTAATGACAATTAATTAAATTGTGATTACGAGCTCCACGTAAACTGCAGGCATGTGGTTTTTCAACAAAAATGTCACGAACCATATATAGAGATCAATGAAAATAAATTCAAGTACATACGTAAAACAGACGTAAAAAAGTAGAGCAAGTTTAATATGATCGTATTCTAAGGGTACTAGTCCACCTTGCCATATATGTATGAGACGAGCAGAAAGGAGCCTCAAGTATGCACCAAGCTTTAATGTCAATATTATAGTAAAAATGTGAAAGGAGTGGTAAAAGTGTTATTGGGTATTTTGATCAGGAATTTCTCAGTATAGCAGCCACAGAGTGTGGATTAGTGAATTGTTGATGGCAATAGGCTCGCCCTCTTTTACATGGGACTTAATCTAACTGGCGAAATGTAGTTAACCCTTGCCTACGCTATTGTTTTTTTTTTTGTCGTTGGAAAATCATCAAATCCGCTCTTGGGCAGAGCGAAGGGGAGTGTCAGACTTCTACTGACTAAAAACCGAACCCATGTTCCTTCTTCGCCCTTATGCCGAGGCCACGTCATCTCTTTCGATAATCCGCAGCCCCGACGGGACCCTTGCCTACCCTTCGGGGATATAACAGACGGATGTTATGTTAAAAAAAAAACATATTTTGGAGTGAAGTTATTTTATTTTTGTTGTATTCTTCTCAGAAAATCCTTGGTATAAAAAATACACATATGCATAAAAAATACTAGTCCGCCATCATTACGAGTTCCGTCTTGCATTTAGAATGGCGTCAATTAGCTAACCATGCATTGTTATCCAAATTAAACATGTATGTAAAATGGGTTACATTTAACTTCTAAAATTTTAAGTTACAAGTAAAGCTAATAAAAGCGTTTTAAAACATAACCCTTCCTATGGTAGTCGGGTAATAAAAATAAATCACTGGGTCAGGCAGACATTGAATCGGGTGATGAAACAATAATAAATAGTATCGACAGGCTCTTTGTGGTTCATAAACAACTAGCTTTTGTTCTCTTATTTTGCAGAATAACAGGTTAACGGAATCATATTTCGATTATTTATATCAGAATATGTCAATAGATTAGAATCCTTTATTTTCGGTTAACATACAAATAACATTTGTGTTTGTATAAGTAATTTAAAACTATTTAAGTAGCACGTCACTTCACTTGTGGTATTTGGCAGTGGAAGCAACGGAACACCTCATTCAATCAAAAAAATAGGTTGATCACATAAATAATTGCTACGCAGCTACGAACATGCTACGAAACTTCGTAGCGAGAAGATGACACCATGCTACGTAGGGACATTGATGAGCCAGTATGATGCCATCTGTTTATTTTTATTGAATACACGGTTATTAACTTCACTAAAGATTACGCTTTTACTTGCACTTTTTGGACTGCAAGAATGAATTACCTACATGCATTTCATGAAAGTTACGTTAATAAAAACTCACTGGTGTCTTACTATTTTCAACAAAACACTAGCCAGATTTTTTACAATGAGAGTAGTTCAGGCAGACGCTGTATTATTACTACCTGCAAATGAAGTATATTTAAAATATGTTTTTGAAACAAAAGTATTATTGCAATGTATAATTAATTAAAAATACATTACTACTTTATTACATTCGTTGCTTAAGACTATTGCATTAATCTAGTTATTTAAACGCAACAATAAACGTTAGGTGCCTATATCCTGCTACGTTAGGTGCCTATAGTCTATATCTATAGTATCTTTGTCAAACAAACACTTAGTACTTCTCAAAGATATCGCTCTGAATAAAAGCGAAATTTTCTGTTCGTAGATGGCTGTTTAAATCGGGTTCCCAATTAGCTTCTTGAAATGATTATTGGGCGTGTTCTAAGTTGAATTTCCAGATCAAAAGGCTGCAGCATCGCTTTACGAAAGGTCTGTTACATGAACTTTTAAGCTATCTTGGCGTACTTCGGGAGTCATGCTGACTGGCACTTCTATTCAACGTGTTCGTGACTGCCTGTTGGTCTAGTGATCGCAAGCGCGACTGCTGAAGTGCTGACCATGACGTCTTGGATTTGATTTCCAGGTTGGGTAAAGTGTTATTGGGTGTTTCCATTAGGAATTTCTCAGTAGTAGCCACGGAGTTTGAATTTGTACCCGGTTGATGGCAATAGGCTCGCTCCGTTTTACGTGGGACTTAACCATAACTGGGTAAAGTGGGTGTACATTATAAGGTACACTTCTGCATAAACTTCAGGTTCACGTTATGAGCCGAGTTCTAGAGCAACTCTCGGACTTATAACTCGAGCAAAGCCTGATAAAGACATTGATGTCCAATACATTTGATGAAATTACCCCTCTGATATAACCCTGTTTTCCAGCAGTGGGATATTATAGGCTAATCATGCTAATGTTTGTGAAATTATGAAAACCACGTGACTAGAATCCCAGTGGGTTAATAAAACAACATCAGCTCACCAGCCCAGTGCCCCAGTCGGTATGGTGATTCAGTGATAAGGAAGTTGCAATGTTTATTTTCATTTCAAAATAACTTTTACACATAAAAGGAATGCTGTAAATGTATTTCGCTCATTCTTATCAGAGTCGTGCATTTTTTGTTCGCCTTTAAACCTATTAGCGAAGTTGAAATATTAAGTTATGCATGCCTTCGTGACACGACTCATGATTTATAGCTTTAACTTAAATATTTATTGAAAACTTAATCTGTAGCGGAAAAACTAATGTTAGATTTTGTCATTAATTATAATTATTTTTCGATTTCCTGCAATTACAGCGTTATTTTAGTTCCTATTTGTAAATCATATTCAATCTGATTAAAATGTTATACTTCCCTAGACATTTTAATATCAAAGTTTCCTTACAGGCGTGGCAGAAAGCCAATAAAATAGACATTAAATTTACAAATTAGACAATTGACTGGCAATCAGAGAGCTCATAAATAAAAAGTATTCAATGATAAATGTAGCAGGTGTGAACGAAATATTTAATATATTCTTTCAACTGATAGGACCTATTATTAAGTTGCGCTTAAACAATCAATAGACAAATTTATGGTTTACCAAAAGTAATTTATTTTGTTTAGAGTCCTTCTGTAATATGTAATCAATCAAAAACACATAATAAATATCGTGAAGTAATTATACAGAGCAGACATAATGAGTTATTTAAAATAATACGATTACGTCTTGTTGGTTTTCTAATTGACAGTGTTTAGTGATTTATGAAGATGAAAAATGTGCTGATGACCACACTTTGCGGATAGGTTTCGGATAGGCATAGGTAGAGAATTTTTTACTAGGATAGGTAAATTAATAACACATTTTTTTACATAATTTTTGTTAGTGGAGTAATACTTCTTCGGGTTAATGCTAAAATAAAAAAGGGAAGTAGGTGAAACAAATTAGTGAGTACGTTATGCATTCGATTTACTTAACTGTTAAGTATTTTAAAAGGTCTAGCCAGCCTTATAAGGTTTATTTTACTCGTGGTACTTAAACTGACACCTGTTTCAAGAATGCCGTAAAACAAAATGAGAACACCAAAATCGGAATCACACACCATTCGCATTTTACGACCGTTTTGGGATTATCGGGCAGACCTCCAAACTTATGGCAACAAGAGCATGTACGTGGACACGGTTCCTACCTATATTATTTCGATACGTGTGTGGTTTCGACCTACCGAAGGTTACGGGTACATTTTTATTGACCACTTACTAAATGTAACGGAAGATATATGGCCGTAAATACCTACGTAAGAATAATGGCGACTTAGATTGGGCGAGGTCGCATTTTTAATTAAACCATTATGTACAATTATTTTGTGCTACTTACGCCCCACGGCGTTACGTTTACTGACAACACCATTCGTAATGGCAGGTCGAACGATTTCGGTAAATAAGTGCCCACACTGGCGCCCGAAATTATAGAGTTGTATTTATTTTAAATTTTTAATTGCAATAATTAATATTGCCGGAAATTAAGGTGACTATCAAAATATCCCCGAAGCGATAATTTTATGTGAAAAAAAATCCTACTTACGTATTTTGTAATGACCTACAAAACAAATATTCATAAACAAGCTTTTTGTTTCTTAAGTATCTTTAAGTCTTGTTGTATTGAGTATTAATTACCTTATATGGGCTCGCCATTTCGAGGGTTATTGTCAAAATTACATTATTTACGTTTTATTAATTACGTGGAGATCCGACCTTTTGCAAGGTTCCGTCGATTACTTAAAGAGCTTCAACGTGTAGGATCGTTTTTAATAAATGTAATTTAAAACAATGTTAATATGGTATTACCGTCACTTGCGCCGTATAAGTGATATTTCATCGTTTAATAAATAATGAGGGTGCTTCGCACGTACGCATGACTCGATCGATTTTATAATTTTCCCTAAAAGGGAGCTTTGACAGCTTGAAGTGCAATGTTCGACATTCTCTCAATACGGTTATACCACGAAAACGTTACTTGTAAAAATCTGTACTCATTGTAATAAAGAAGCATTGTAGTAAAGAATTAACTGGTTTTTCATCGCAAAGTGTGCCTGCTCTTGACCTCGAACACGCCTGATGGAAAGCCATGAATAAGGTCTATGATGGGAGGAGTAACGACCATACCATACTTACTTTATACTTACTATAATAAACTTACTTACCTTACCGTACCCATACTTTTTTAATCTTGTTACTTTTTAAGTACTGATTTTTACGGTATTTTCACTAGTCACACTTATCAGGGTTCTATGCTTTAGAATGGGCCACTACAGTACTTTTGTAGTTGCCCATTCTAAAGCATAGATCCCTATGGAGAAGAACAGGCAAGAAAGTCCAGCTCCAGCTGTGTGACTATAACTTAGCTAGACAATCATCATCATCCTAGCTTTTCCCAACTATGTCAGGGTCCGCTTCCAGTCTAACTGGATACAGCCGAATACCAGTATTTTACATGGAGCGACTGCCTCTCTAACCTCCCAGTTAGGACTGCGTAATGTGATACCCCTTGGTAAGATTGTGTGTCAGACTTTCGGACGTCTGTAAATGATCTAACAATGAAAGCCGGGACCACGCTGAACCACGCTTTCCGAGGCACGGAGGAAACTGGGTATATATGCAATCGGCAGCAACTGAACCTAGTATTATTTAGCAACAAGCTCCTCCTAGCTAGACATTCTAAATCCATATTTGAAGTGTACAATGTCAGCTGTTTCCAAATCTAAAAGGTCTGTGTCAGGTTCAGAAAGCAGAAACAGATAGCCATCTGAGGTAACCGACTTGAGTATTAATTTCGACAGTAAGCTTACTTGGCAATGGTTTTTGTTATAGCCGTAATTTTATTTGAAAATATAGCCATGGCCGGCTCATTTTGACGTCACTTGCATATTTTCGTAAAGATACGATCGATTCTCGTAAATGATCGCGTTAATATCTTTAAATATGCATTTAATCTAACTTTATGATCTCGCAAACATAAAGGTGAGGTACGGAGGTGAGTAATACGAAGATTTACGTCATTCTGGAGACATTCGTCGGTTTTCTTTACACTTCTCATTTTACCGATACCTTATTATTTCTGGTAAAAGGTTAATATGTCAGATATCGTCTTTTGTCTTTGCGATATGAGATGATTTATTGTGGTTGATGTGATGTTCCAGTCGAAAAACAAAGGATTGGAACTCCTTGACCTGGGGGCCTGAAATGGCCGCTATCATAAAATGATAATAGTATGCATTACTTTTAAATTCCTTATCATCCCATTATGATTCTGCTAAAGCGGACAATTTAGGCCCCCGGTGTAGAGTTTTCCGGTATTCCAGTCAAGTGAAGTAGGTAAGTACCTCAGATTTGAAAAGCGTGTAATATTGCCCGCGTCATAATTTTACATAAGACAGTGGGTATGAACATCAAATAAAAAGTGGGAATCCCTAGAATCATCAAGAATTTGAAAGTAAATCCCTACTTGTTCGTCCATAGACAAAGTGGACTCATGAATAGTAAGCGAGGTCCTCTCGACTATTAGAGGCGGCACCTGAGGTGGAACCTCTTACAAATACCATAAAGGTATCACATAAAAATAATAACCAGTTTCTAACGCTTCCTTACTAGGAAATACATGAGACAATTTGAATACAATGGTTATAAAGACAATAATCGTGTCCAATGTTACTATTTGGAAGTTAACCGCGTTGCACACTGGCGGAAAGTGGGCCGCCTTACTTCATATTATATGCTAATTATTTTGTTTCACACTCCGAATAGATTTATTTTTATTAATATTTCTGTAACAATTGACGCTATTTCTGTTTCCGGTAAAATGGCTAGAATTCGAAATTTTTGTACAAATTGCTGTTAACATTCAAGGTTATTTTTAATTTGAATCGAGTAACATTTCTTTCAGGAACGTGTATAACTGTAGGTGCGATTTGAAAAGAGTGTTTGTGTTCATTGAAGAAAATATGTTCTATACGGTACCTCATTTTAAAGCTTGTGAAAAGAATTAATGGGAAAGCTAAGCTTAGCCTCTTTGATAGTCATGTTCTCAAGTTGTTGCTCTTTTTCGTTATACAAATGTATTAGCATTAAATCAAAGTCAAAGACACCATCTGTTTGTCTCGTAATCCCTGATCAATATCTACTCGAAGAAAAGGATAAAATCGCTGATATAGCATCAGCAGATATTCTATTTATCATACGTAATCCTCAACATATTCTATTGTGGACCACTTAGAAACGGCTTAAAGCTTACCTACCAACAATAATATGATAATTACATAGATTTACTGCGTCTAATCCTATTTGGTACTGCTGACTGCATTGGTTCGGTCTGATCACGACTGCGGCTTGACAATGACAAAAGAAATATTCTGGTCTAGTTTGTTTGATAACGAGTGAGCATTGATTCGGTGAATGAAACAGTCGATAGCATTGTGCATTGTGGCCGAGTGGGCGCTTGCACACTTAATTGGACACCTGTTAAGGACATTTGGATAAAAATCTTAAATTGTTTTGCCTGTCCAAATATTTATTAGTGTGCACAGTTTGAATTTTGGATTGGAAATATAAAACGGATTGTGAAAGATAACGCCAAGGAAGGAAGAGTAGTAAAAGAATGATAAGGAGCAGAATGACGATTACGGCTAACAGAGATGTGGAATTAATGAATGGACAAAAGATAGATGAGGCAAGAGTTAAAAGCGTTACCCCAGGTAGGTCCCAAGTAATATAGGACAAGAGTAGGAAGACACTGATGAAGATGTATGAGGTAGCGGCAGGAGAAAATAGGTAAAGATCGCATGAGGATACGTTTGGTTAAAGTTATTTGGTTAGATAAACCGTGATTAGTCGACGTACCTACGTACGAGTCGCTCCGGATTAACATGCAAGATTATGTTGATCGACTTTCCTTTGAGAAATACAAAACACTACTCCAAAAAACAGTTACAGGCTACAGCTAGCGGCTACAGCTAGCGGAACCAACAATTTAACCAACTGAATCAAAGGTTGGTCGATGCAGCTGATCAATTTACCTAAAGTGGGGTCAACCTTAGGCCGTCGACCTGAAAACAGGCATATCCGGTGAACACAGCATTCATTCATCAGTAGGTACTAGATAAGATAGACGTCGACGTCGTAAATCAGAAAGTTACTACGACTGTTATAAATTTAATTTGCCTTGGTTAAATTACGGACCCAATAATTAAAAGTAAATCAACATTGCCTTAATTGCTCATAGGTAGATACAGGTCGGTTATACCCGGACGCTAACCAACTGCGGTAGGTGCGATTGTACTGAATATAAAAGAACAAATAATAAAAGAACCCCATACGTAATCACAATAAAATGCGCTTGCGCCACTCAGGGCCAGGTCAAGGTCGCAAGCGTAACTTTTTTCGAGTTCGTTTCTCCATTTGCGTGCGGTTGGCACTTTTGCTTTATTTTATTTTCCGGTTCCGGTTGTTAGACTCTGAAACAACGGGTTCGTAAGGATATCTAAATGTTTATTGGTAACGCAATGTAGTTGAACGGAATTCTGTTGGGATCTTTATGATGGTCGTTTGGGTTTGGTTTGGAGCTAAGGTCTAATTTCAAACTGAGAATGTGTTTGATAGCAGCCACCTGGTGGACAGTAGTTGCCGAAGCTTAGGGATAGATCAGAAAATCAACAATTATCTTATCGTGCACCTTTTTTTGAGGGAGGGAAATCATTAAATGACTCCTCCCGCTCTGGGCGAAGCGGAAGGGAGTGTCAGACTTCTACTGACTAAAAACCACCCATGTTCCTTCTTAGAACTTTGTGTACGGAGCCGCGGTATCTCTTTCGAACAACCCACAGCATCTTATCTTTGACCTTAGAGAAAAAAAAATGTTCACGTGTTTGTATTTAATTTCATATGATGAAATGCATAGTAGAAGTTACACTAACTACCACACCTTTTTCGTGTAGAACATGGTTGCGAGAATAACATATCGATATTGATACCATATTAAATTATAAAACGATTTTTTTATTCGTTTACGAATGTCATTCTTGACTCTGTGATTCATGTGTCGGTATCTGGTTCTTCTTACTCCTCGCGCGCTCTCTCGCCTCTAAATCACGAAGGGTTCTGGCATAGGTATATCTAATGGTACACCCACATCTCGCCAGTTATGTTTAAAAGGGGGCGAGCCTATTGGTATAAACCAGGCACAAATCCAGACTCCGAGAAATTCCTAAAGGAAAAACCCAATAACACTTTGCCCAACATGAGAAACGAACCAAGACCTCATGCATAGTAGTTGGGCTTGCGACCACTAGACCAATGAGGCATTTAATACCATAGATCATCACTACATTTATTATAAAAGAAAGTCCTCCGCGGCGTCTGTTTGTTTGTCTGTTTGCGATAAACTTCAAAACTATTGCACCGATTTTCATGCTATTTTCACCAATGGATAGAGTGGTTCTCGAGGAGCTCTTTTGGTTTTTCGAAATTCATTCCCAAAGGGAGTTAAATAGGGGATGAAAGTTTGTGGGGATATTTTTCGACATCCACGCGGGCGAAGCCGCGGGCAAAAGCTAGTACAATTATAAAACCATTTTTTTATTTGTTAACGAATGGTCAGCTCTGGTATGATCCATGTGTAGGTATCTAGTTCCTACTAATTACTAATTGTGTTGGCTTAGTGCCCGTAATGGACTAAATCTGGTAGTTTAACTTTGATTGATATTAAGTTGCAAACAAGACTTAATAGCTGTTCAGTAATAGCCTTAGCACGACTATCTAAACATGCAATAAAAATTAGAACCCCGATTAGACTGGTGTTAGAAAGCGCTACCGCCTGATTATGGTGTTAGCAAAAGGCTGCGGAATATATTTGATTTTCTGACAGATTTTCAGCAATATTATGTCATGATCATCCTCTGCTTAGCGTTTTCCTAACTGTGTTGTGGTCGGCTTCCAGTCGTTAGACTAACGTCGTCGTCATTAGTCGTTAGTCGTTAGGTATCAAAATACCTGTATGATATACCTTGTTAATACTGGTTGTCTGATTTCCGGGCCACTAATTAATTGACCGGGACACTGAAAACGTGCGTCTGGAGCGTCTACTACAGGATCAAGATAAAATGACACTATCAGTGATTCCATAAAATACTACAGGTATAATGATAATACGTTCCGTATGGTGTCGGACGCAAAGAATAGCACCATCCCATATCTTCCCGTGGGTGTCGTAAGAGGCGACTAAGGGATGTACCAGAGAATGGGCAGCAGCGTTCTCTGTGCTTTTTGTATCGACCGTACTGCGATCGCCAACCCGCCTGCCAAGCGTGGCGATTATGGCAAACCCCCCCTAAGCAAAAATGACACTTAGGGGAGGCCTAAGTCCAGCAGTGGACGTCTTTCGGCTGAAATGATGATGATGATGATAATGATAATGTCATTGCCATAGTTCATCCCCGAAGGTGACTGAGGTGTACCTAATAGCACATCCACATTTTTCAAGTTATGCTTAAGCCTTTATTTTTCTAGTTATGCTTTCGCCTATTGTCATCAATTGGGCACATACAGACTTCGTGCCTGTACTGAGATATTCCCGATGGAAAATCAGCAGTCGCGCTTGCGATCACTATAATAGACTAACGACACGGTCAGATATTACAAGGATGCAGAAGTCAACAATACACCTACTGGATTGAAATACGATAAAGAACTACATGCATACTGTTGAAATTGCTATAAGAACATAACGCGACAGTTAGAGTCGGAAGTAATTTTATTATAATATGAATTTGAAAAGAAATCTAGTTTCGAACCTACTTTTATAGCATTGATAATGAAACAATTTTGCATATTGAAGTTAAAGTCCGTAACGATTAACGTCCGTAAGAATTAACTGACCAATTAAAGAATGTAGTGTTGGGCCATAATACCCAGTATACTATAGTAGTCTTTGGGCCATACCGACATTCCGTCATTAAGACATTGTGTTTATGTATGTATCGCCATTAGCATACTGAGACAATTTCAGCGTGTACGGTCAGCAACAGAAATAGCTTAACATGGCGTTGGGGCTGCGGGTTGTTCGAAAGAGATACCGCGGCCTCGGTACAAGGACTAAGAAGGAACGTGGGTGGTTTTTAGTCAGTAGAAGTCTGACAGTCCCTTCCGCTTTGCCCTGAGTGGGAGTGGGTTCCTAAACCCAAAAAAAAAAGTAGTTAACACTACTCAAAGTTTCAAAGCAGGTTTTTTAATATAATAAAAACAAAGTTATTGAAGAGTAAAGAATTTTAAAGAATAATCTTCTGAAATAACAAAAATAATAGCTGGAATCCTTTACATCAAATAGTTAAAATTCCGAAATGTTAAGCTACTTTTTTTTTTGGTGGGTGGAAATCATCAAATCACCCCTCCCGCTCTGGGCAGAGCGAAAGGGAGTGTCAGACTTCTATTGACTAAAAACCACCCATGTTCCTTCTTAGCCCTTTGTGTCGAGGCCGCGGTATCTTTTTCGAACAACCCGCAGCCCCGACGGGTGAACAACCCACAGCCCCGACGGGGTGTTAATCTACTTCTGTTGCTGATTCTACCGACTGCGTTAATTATATCACTCCGGCTATCGAGCTAATATCTAAAGCTCTGTTTACAAGTACTTAGTTTATACGGCACATAAATTGGTTGGCACCTACTGCACCCTGTGTTGGTACTCCGTGGGTGTGGGGCTCATTGTTTGCTCGGTTTATACAAGAAATTAATAGCTTTTTGTTGTAGACTTCCAAAAACTAGTCTATTATAATTTTGTTATGGCTTCTTGACCGGTCACAATAAAGATTGCGAATAAGCACGACTCAGCACAAGTTCCCTCTGTCTTCACTGTGGAGCGAACAAACCCATGGCTCCTGAGCGAAGTAAGACTGACACCGTTAACTTCGTGACTCAGGCGGCTACTGGTCTCTAGACAGAAAACCACAATTTTCCGCGTGACCTGGGAATTAAGCGTCTGTCTCCATGATTTGTGTTTGTTTCAGCTAGCTGCTAAACTAATATGGCTCACTTACATCTGTAGATCTTGCACAATTTAACTGCATGGTGAAATTGAATAGGATCTCCAGGGACTTCCTGCACTACGCGACGGCCTTTTTCCTTCTATATAATACCTCCAGAGCAATTTTTTTTTTTATAAAATCAAGGTGTAGACATGTAGTATAGACATGTCCCTGCCATTTCCCTTTAAAGAAAATATGGCTCTCTCGAAAATCCCGTTTTAAAAGAGACTACCAGACAAAATCAAAAAGTTTTTAACATAAAAGAAATTGATAGTAGACACATCCTGTATTAATAAAGCTTTATGCCAAAACTAATTGAATCGGCTCAGTTTTCGAGGAGATAAAGTGGAATACGAAACGTCGATCTCGCCAAAATGCTTGTGATATAATCGGTCTGGCCATATCACAGTCTACGGCGGCAGCTATTCGTTTACTTTTGTTTTTGGTGTTAGACGAGTGTTCTGACTTGTAAATAAAACTCACATATTAATTTTATGACTGTATTTATTTATGTTCACTTTATACAAAATACTTACGTTCTAAAATCTTTAAGCAATGGCAAGTAATTGTCGAGTCATAGAACTTATAGAATAATGTGTAACTAAGGTTAGATTTACAATATTTAATAGTTAACATGAAACATTACAATTAACATTAATAAATAACTACATGTATAAATAACGATATGTTCAAGAGAATGCAGTAATATTGACAGTTCACAGATAATATTTTAAAGCACTAAGTATATTTAGTCACATCATAGCCAAGCTCACAGTAGAAATAAATTAACACATTCAGAAATATCCTAAATTGTATAAATGTACAAATCTTAATCATTTATTCGGTGGAAAGTCTAGCGTTGTGTACGCGGGTCTGGTGCGGGGTACGGGGGGGCGGCGAGGGCGGGGGTGGGTCTTGCCCCCCTCCGCCGCAGAGCTGATAGAGGCCTCCCCCTCTTCGGGCAAGTATGGGGCTCTCGGACTAAGCACTAGAGCTTTGTATGACGAGTGAGAGTCCGCTATGCTTCGCCCATCACCCTCGTCGCGTCGAGACATCTCAGAGAATGGAGAAACCGAACGTTTCTCAATACCACTCGGTCCTGGAGTTTCTTCTTTCGGTTTTAACTCGTAAGCATTTTCTTCTTTCCTCTTTGGTTCTGTATCTTTCTTGAACTTCGTCTGTCTTTCTATGATTTCTGCTGTTGTTAAGTCAGAACCTTGGACGTCTGTTTCTAGGGGAGGTGCTGATAGCCATGGTCGGGAAGAATTGGTGCCACACCAGCGTTCTTCGTTTTCACTTGCATCTCCCAAAAGACCAAGTTTCTCCAAATTCTGCATTAGCAAATTTTCACTCGAGCTTGCTGCTCTCATTTCAGTCTTAGATTCTTCAGCTAACAACAGCTCTGCTAGTGGAGGAGCAAGACCAAGTCCTATATTTCGTTCGTGGTAAACTTCAGAAATGGTTGGAGTAAGTTCTCCACTCATATGTCTGACTTGAGCCATTGAATCTCGGCTGCCTGTGCCCATCTTCGGTCTAGGAGTCCGTTTGGACGTCGAAGGTTGAGCCAAAGGCTGATCAGTCTTCTCTTCTTCCGATCTCCTTGGTTGCGCTGAAGCCAGGTCGTAGAAAGCGTCGAGGTACCTCGCATGGGCGTGATCAGGCCTTCTTCGTAAGACTGTGTCGTGTCCTGAGCTTTCCCAGTCTGAGTCATCAGATGGTGGTCTTCTTGTGTATAAGGTTCGAATCTTCGTTTGGTGTGCAAGTGCTAGGGATACGTCGCGAGGAGGTGCGGAGGTAGGTGGTGGTGGGGCTGCAGGAGGGGAGGGAGTGAAGGCAGCGTCACTCTCCCCTCTGTACCGTGGCGGAGGGGGGGCGGGGGGCGGGGCGGTGCGGCCGTCTGGTTCACCGCGACCTACTTCTGTAGAGGAGCTGGATCCGCGCACGTACATGGTGAATGCACCACCGCAGGAGCCTAGTGGTAAAGGCGGTGGAGGCACCGATGACACGCTTTCCTCTGTGGGAGAAAATGAGGATTTAATACTTTGCACCTTAGGAAACAGGGATCAATGTGTCAAGTCAGTGTAGTTTTCAAAGTTTATAAAGTTTTATCTTTGTAGTACTTACGTCGATGTTGTCTCGGAGGTGGTTCTCCATCAGAGTGCGGTTCCAAGTCACCGTCATCGATAGACGCTAGCGATTCAACGCTCGAGCTTGACTCCAAACTGAGACTGCGTGGGGCTTCTTGTGTGTCTGTGAAACGGTTTCCTGATCAGTACTAATTCTTTTGTCTAGTCAATATTATGGCTGTAATGGGTTACTTATCACATGGTGGAATATAAAAAGTAAATGGTAAGAAGATGAAGTGAAAGAAGCTGCCAAAAAGGGTTATTAAATCCTGGATCCTAACCCAGGATTTTTTCAGGTTCGAGGATTTAGGCAGGTTTAGTTGAATAACTGTAGCAGACTAGTTTTCAACAAAGGGTAATTTATCATCATCTGTCTAAATGTTTCTTAACAATGTTTACAGTCTTACCGGATTCAGTTGTTTACTAGAATTTTATATGACGCAACTGAATACCCACCCCTACACAACCGAGTTACTGTATAATACGATACTAAGGGGTATTCAATTTTTTTTTCTTTTTGGATATTAACTATCTTATTACTCACCGAATAACGCGAGCAGTGCCTGTAGCACAAACTGTATATGTCTCCTGTTAGCAGCCTTGCCAGTACGTAGGGTCACTTCATCTTGCCCCACCTCAGCCAGATCGAAGCTGAGGGATGCCAGGAGTTCGTGGCAGCCATTCACACGCCACAACCTGTTCAAATAACACATTGAAAGCTTTAGCAACAATGCCGTATGTCGCAACGTTTGTCGTTTGCCTGCAATGACCAGTCGAATTCGAAGTTGCTCAAAGCGCTACGAAGGATACGATGCAAAATTAAATTACACAAAAAAGAATAGGAGTTAGCTGACACAGCATGTAGAGTTAATAAGCTGAGTTGGCAGTAGACTAGCCATGTCAGTCGAAAGAAAGGTGCTAGATGGAGCAACGTCGATGGATGATTCCTCACTAGGAATGGGCCGTTAAGAGCTAGTTTCCTTTCTTTTAAATAAATTATCCCATTTGTATCTCAATAAACACTAACCTGACGTTGACAGCAACTTCGATGGTGTCTGTATCAGAGTTCTTGACGGAGAACTGCGAGATGACGGAGCGGATCACACCGATGATATCGTCCGCCACGTCGCCGTTCGATATCAACTTCGATAGCGCTTGTAGGGTGGTTGATGAAAGACCTGAGATCAAAACATACCTAGGTTAGAAAAGGCAAGTAACTGGTAGATGATTCAAATTATTTGGAGAAATAGTTCATCATCATCATCATCATCATTTCAGCCAAAAGACGTCCACTGCTGGACATAGGCCTCCCCCAGGCGTCGCCACATTGACCGGTCCCGTGCGTCTCTCATCCAGCGGGTTCCTGCAACCTTGACCAGGTCATCGGTCCACCTAGTGGGAGGCCTTCCAACGCAACGTCTTCCGGTTCGCGGTCGCCATTCCAGAACTTTTCGGCCCCATCGGCCATCCGTTCTGCGAGCAATGTGCCCTGCCCATTGCCACTTAAGTCTGGCGATTCTTCGGGCTACGTCGGTAACCTTGGTTCTCATGCGGATGTCCTCATTTCTGATTCGATCACGCAAGGAAACTCCGAGCATAGCCCTCTCCATTGCCATTGTCAATTGAGAAATAGGTAGGTAAAATATGCTAAGAATTTATAATACAGTAGAATCTCGATTATCCGGATCAATTAAAACCAGGTCTATTCCGTATAATTTAAATCCGGATAATCGATTTCTAAGTAAAATCAAACAATAGAATTATTTAAAAAGAATTTAAATTATATAAATCAAAAGTAATCTTCATATTATGCTAAGCTAGTAAGAAACTCTATGACAGAAAATTTAAAAGAAAAAGTATTGACAGCTTGACAGCCTGACGTAAGTTTCATAACATTGAAAAATGATTTATTTTATTTTAGATATTTTATAAGAAAACGAATCGTTTTAGACCGGTTCGCAGAATAGTAATGCAAAAAGAAATAAAACGTATGATAGATGCGAAGTATAAGTATATGATGTAAAATGTTTTGGCATGGAATAATATGTTAGGTGAGAACACTACAGCTCACTCAGTGAAATAACTAAAATTGAGACTAAAATGAATTATAAACATCATTGATATAATTACATCAATGATATATTTTTTTATGGGTTAATAATTTTTTTTTGTAGATACTGTCTCGCATGTAACGTTATTTAGACAATAGGATATAAAAATACGATAATTAGAGCCGCGAACAATGAGTCCGGAAAATCGGATATCCGGATAATCGAGGTTCGGTTAATCGGATTTCTACTGTAGTAAGTTATTGAACCACAAAACAGTTCAAGTTTGGAACTGTCCAGTAAGTTTATACGAATTTGAACTCTTTAGCCAAACAATCTGAATGTAAACAAAAAAATGCTTTAAACTTACCCAATAAAGCCTGTAAACTAGCAGAGCACTGGGTCAGCCTTTCTTCAGGATCACTTTGAGGGAAGAACACACTCGATGGAATACCATTCGCCGCTGGCTCGAATCTGGGAACAAGATGGGTTCGATGTAGTAATGGTTGGGATAGGCTTATGTCCAGAAGTTTGGTCTGATCCGTTTGGTCTTTTGGCTCAATAATGATGATGTCATGGCAACAATGTTGGGGTCGGCTTCCAGTCTAACCGAATGCAGCTGGATACAAGTATTTTAGCGGGGGTGACTGCCTATCTGACCTCCACAACCCAATTAGTAAAGGGTAATATTTTCGTCGTAGGAAAAGGTGGGAAGACATCTTTTGGGAAAAAGGTGGTCCCGGTTGGATGACCAAGGCTAGGGACAGACAACAATGGAAGGAAATGGGGAGGCCTACGCCAAAGAGCGACTACTGCAGTAAGTACTACGGAAATAAGTAAAATATAAATAGATGGATAAGTTAATTTTAAGGTTAATCGTTTTATAATGTAAGCAAGAGTAATTTTAATAACTGTACCTAGATTAATTTAGACGTAAAAGTAGTAGAATAAAGGCTTTTTTATTTTATTTTTTTAATATTTTCGTCAGACTTGAGCCACTGACTAGCTGTCGCGACTGTGGAAGGTCTTCAAATGAAAATCGGTATGTACATGGGTGGTCACCCATCTACGGAGCAACCTAGGCAAGCGCAGCTTACCCTGAAGGTCAACCAGTTCCTTGAGAATACTACAGGTTCTCACCTAAATCCAACACTCATGAGCAGTTCCCGCCAGCCGCTGATGCTGCCAGCTTTGTTCTCAATACTCTTCTGCGTGGTATACATGGCGTTCTTCTGTCCTCTTACTATCCTCTGTAAGGACTTCTCGACGAGGTGTAAGCATACTCGCAGTGCATCTCTGGAAATGTCATCAGTTATTAATTGAGGCACATTTCATGTACATGGGGTTGATAATAGCCTACCCCCATAAAAGGAGGTAGTATGACAGCACTGAAAAGTTATGGGCTGCTTACGCTAAGGTTAGTAGTGACCTGTCAGGGCTGCGAAATCTGTTCGAAAGAGATACCGCGGCCCTGGAATGCAAAGGGCATATGAAGGAACGCGGATGGGCTTTACTCAGTAAGAGTCTGAAACTCCCTGCTGCTCCGCCCAGAGAGGGAAGAGTCATTTAAAAAAAAGGTTAGTAGTGAACTTAAAGCAAATGCGTGTTATGGACCGATTTACGTACATAACGTTTAAGAGTGCGACGCTTTAATAGTGTTTTCAAGTAAGTATTTAGTTTTACATAAGGTAGATTGATGATCTAGACATGATCACAACGAATCGTGAGTGTGAGCTGCGTTGGATATTGTGTAAATTATCTGGGGAATTATGTTCTGCAGTGGATATCTTTCAGCTGATATGATGATATTAAAACATGTGTGTATAAATATCTACTTCTCGTATTTATAAATGTTCTCACCTGCACTTATCAGGCGCCGCCAGCAGTTCGCAGAGCGCCTGCCCCATGAGCGCCACCTTGTTGCTGAGGCGTACGTTGGCTCCCACCAGCACCAGCCCGGCCCAGTGCGCCGGGTGAGCGAAGTGCTTCGTGTGACGGACTGTCTGCATCGCGTCGCCTAGGGCCCTGTGGAAAAAGTGGTTTTAAAAAAGGGCTTTTAAATCAAAAACAGTCACTGCTAACTTATTTGTTCTCATTATAATCTGGATCTCTTCAACGTTCGAGTGAAAAGGATTTTAAGGCAAGCGTGGTTCAACCTAGGTCGCATCTGCGCTTCAAATCTGGCGAGTGGCGGCTAAATGCAAGAAGATTTAGTATAAAAAAAAAACAAATCTAGGATCTTATAATAGTAGATTTTTACATTACACCAGTGCAAACATACTGTACGATAGCGCAAATTTTGGGCGCGGAAAAGCATACTCATTGGATTCTTCAGGTATTTTCACTTCTTCCATATCCATTCACTAGCATTTTTAGACATTTTGGAGTGCTGACTTATAAACTTTTAACCTCGAAGTGGTGATTTTCAGCCTGGGGAATAAACTGAATATCACGTAGAAGAAGTAATCTTTACAATTACTTAGTCGACCAATGTTTCCGAGGTTCACTGTGAAACTCCTCCTCTTGCGAGGTTCATGTCATCACTCTCTTGGCTATAAACCCTTAAATAAATTCCTCTAAATACTAACTTGGCAACTCTGCTTCCCTGCAGCAGTGCAGAGTAGAGCGATCGGTACAATATCTTGGTGGCCGTGTCCTGCGGCGCGGGCCACAACGTCAGTAGTATGGAGTGGGCTCCGGCCGCTAGGAGCGCTCGGCACAGGCGGGATACTCCTTCTCCTGCGAGGCTCACGTCTTCGCTCTCTTCTGCTGAAGAGCCTTGCAGGGCTGCGCTTGATGGTGCGCAAGATATTACTACCTATAAACATTGATTACATGAAATACTAAATAGTATCTACCGGAGGACAATACGCATAGGTAAGATCGGAAAGCTACATATGAGGTGACTGGTTGATTCAGAAAAAGACATATAGTGCAAAGTTCTCGAAATTAGTCTGACTGCCGTACTCAGAGATATTTAATGATTACTTAAAGGTTCGACATAAAAAAAAAACATCAAAAAAGTGTCCAAATCTTTTAGGTGATGACTTAAGTAAATATTAAACGTCTCTGAATGTGGCAGTTAGTGAGTGAAAGAGAACAAAATGTTTACGATGTTAGCATGAATATTGTTGTTAACGTTAAGAGATGACGTGAACTCAAATTGCATCTATAGGTGAAATTAAAACACAGTTAAAGAAAATCTGGAGAAAACTTACCAATCTGGCGGTGATCTTCAAGTTCATAATTTCTGATGCAGTTAACATAAACTCGGAAGCCGGTGGCAACTCTTCATTACTTGGAGGCAGTTCGGAATCTGTGACAAAAGCAATATTTTAAATATCAGCACTAATTAGTTAAATACAAACTCAGTTTTAGTCAATCATGTGAAGCTTACTTTCTTCTTCATTTTCCGTAGAGGTATCAGCAGCGCCACTGCCTACACTTGTATTCAGCAATCGCTTTGCTTGCGAGTCCACCTGCAAAGAATACTTCAAATAAATACCAGAGAAAAAACAGCAATTTCACCAGAATAACAAAGAGGTGTTCCTGAAGGTACTCCACTAAGCCCAGCACTAAATCAATATTAACATGCAACTGTGATTTTAAGGAGAGATCCTCAGGGTACACTCTTATGTCCAATACTAATTCAAACAAGATCTATTAAAATTGTAATGGAATATGTAGAAAATTGTGCTAAATATTAGCCTGGAAGCTTGATTTTTGGGATAGTTATAGGTAAAGCGAGCTTACCACTTCTCCGGGACTGAGAACGATGGCGGGTGTCTTCCAACAGATGTGTGTGGCGAAGTGTATGCATTCTGCTTGAGTCAGTTGTGACAGTACTGCTTCTTTTGATGCCTGTTAACATAATTACATTATTATAGTTTATCATAAACCGAAACAGCGGTAGAAAAAGAGGTCATTGAGAAAACGTATTTTAGAGCAAGCAAGCGATGTTTTAAAGACAATTTTCTTTTTGTCGTTTTATGCCCCGTTCATGACTTCAGGCGAATACAAATCGCGCCAACCAAGCCATAGTGCACACTTGACTTGTTTCTTTCGCATCGGACTGACCCGTCGCATGCATTAAGTTATTTATTTTCTCTTCTTTTTCTTCTCTCTCTTAATAATTTACCTGATAGTCAGTGAGTGGTGTAACTCGTAGCATATCGGCTACAAGTTCTGCTTCCTTCAGTTGCGCGTGCGCAGCGGACCACTTAGCGCCTCCCACTCGCGGAGCTCCCACTACGAGGCAACGCATGCCTGCTTCTGCGTTGTTAGCGTTCGTGTTTGATGCTCCTGTAAGAAACACAGAGATGAGTTTTCGTACAAAAAAAACTTGTAAAGTATTCTACAACACTACTCTTAATTGTTCTTCATATCTTACCTCTGCCTCTTACCAGTCCATTTAAAACCACTTGACTGAGATTATATACCAATCACGCTGGGTTCGTATGATGGGTTATTGGGTCTTATGTGGGCCAACCATATTGTTATCTCATAGAGAAGAGGCCTGTATTCCAACAACGAGAACTGTCATTGTTGTTACCTATTACCTATGTTTTAGTCTATTAAATTGGTTGTTGCAATAAGAGACTAAACTTATTGCAACAACCAAATGTTATTGCAGTAATATTTGTATGTTAAATATGCTGTGACACTTCGCCTTTATTTTAGATCAACCCCTACAATATATTACATCTCATAGGTACTTCAACCAAATGACTTACCATGATCATGATGCGGCCTGGCTCTCATATGCCTGTGATGTCTCAGCGGCCTCAGCGCAGGCGCGGCCAGCAGCGCGTACCGTTCACACAGTGGCTCGCCATCCCCGGCCACGTTCATGGCGGGAGTACTGGGGACCGTGGCACTGCGTAGGGCTCCCCAGGGACAGGCGTACAGTGCTCCCTCTACCACTACGATGAGTTCTCGGCGACCTCCGCAGCCGCGACGACCGTGGGATGCTGTGGAAGATGATGATGATGATGAGTAATGATTTCATGACGAACAATAGTGCTTGCTACTTGAAGGTCTAGCGGAACCAAATCTTGATGTTAAGCTATGGATGTGATAGTTAGCAGAAAAAGATCTTGTAAAGGAGTTCTTTAGAAGATGTTCTGGCAACGCATGTATGCCGCACGCAGAATTTCTAAATGGCCAATAACCTTATCATGCGTTGTCTTGTTTTCTAAGATTGGCAGACAATCACTGCCCATCTTAGTAATATGCACATAGGGAAAAAACTGTCTCCTGCTCAGTACATAATAAGTTTGTAGCTACAGAACTTTTTAAGTTAAGTCATTCTCAGAATTTGGCGATGCTAAATATTCTCACCATGATTGTTATTGCAGGAGGCAGGCAGCAGATCTTCGAATGGTGCCAACAGCATCTGGTACAGCGCACTGAGGCACGGCGGACCTTGCCATGACGGCTGCTTCTTCCGGGGTATATGGACACTGGACCTAATAACAAAAATCAAATTATCAGTCACAAAAGATCTTAAAGTTCAGTCGTTCCCCGTATTCACAAATGCTTTGATTCGATTTACAATCGGGAAGTTATATGACTATCTGGCCCACTTTCATAATGTCAAAAAAGGATCGATATACGACTTATCGAATCGTTACACTTTGTGAATCCGGAGCTTACCTTATATGTTGGGAATTGGGATCATGACCATGCCAGTATTTTGTAATAAAACTGACTACTTAACTGACTGTTTAAGATACACAGGAATATTGAAATACCAGCTGGATAAGCGTAGCAGAAAATTAAGCTAATTTAAATCCTATGGCCCCCTTTGAATTGCAATAGGCTGATGAAGATTTTACAAATTCAAAAGTAAGGTAGGGTTAAATCTTGGCATGTGAAATAAATATATTTGAAACTGAAGATACGCACCTGGTAGACCCTTGTAGACTTGCCACGGATCCAGCGACAGAGCCTCCGACTGAGCCCACACTGAATAGCGAGCTCAGTGAGTAATTCGATGAGTTCAACAGATGGTTGCGGGCTACCTGTGGATATTCAGTAGTATTTTAGAATACAATGTAATAATATTGCTTGAGTCATTAATAAAAAGGCGGAGAAAATATAAAATAGCTAGACAAGAACCAACAAGAACATATGGCAAGAATTCATTGAAGTCGAGACATTGTCAAAAATTGGGTGGTCCACCCTCTGTCTATCATTTTACTTTCTATATTGGGAACGTCTTCCAGTCTAACTGGAGGCAACTGAATATCAGTGTTTTAGAAACTACAAATATTTGACTCATTATTATAAAAAAAAGGAAAATAAAAATATTGGGTTCGTCAAAAAACTGCATGAAAAAAGATCGGTGACTCGTAATGTGACAAAGTTTCTTACCATTCTTGCAAGTCCTGTGTTAGGTCTGTCATCTGGATCCCATTGGTCTTCCGACTCGCCTCGTCTCTCAGCATTTGCCTTCAGCCAAGTAGACCACTCGCCGATGCAATGCTCCAACTTGCCAAGACCACTCACTGAGGAGAAACAATTATTATTTTAGATTATTGAGGACCTTCAAGAAAGAACAATTAGTTTAAATTATCACGGGGATCGGTTGACACCCAAAGAAATTTTTCAGTATCAAATTAGTATTGGAGACAAACTACTCCCTAGTCACGAACTGCAGTGGCCAAAATGGAAATCTTTGAAAAGACTGGGTGTTCAAGTTGAAAACTGCCAATCTCATTTGGCTAGATGGAGAATAATCGACCTATCCCGGGTACAATGCGAGTGTGGAGCTCCAACACAGCATACGCCACATACACCTGTTCTCTTACCCGTAGTGCTCAACTAATTGCATCATCCAAAACCTGAATGAAGCAAACGATAGAGCTGTCTGTCTGCTACGGTCCGGTAAGTAGACCGGGCAAAACCTGAGTCATCAATTCGAGCAGAAGAAGTATTGGAGACCTTTACTTTGAGTTTACATGGCATTGCAATCGGCAGCTATTTCGCCAAGTGCAGACAAACTATGGATTGACAAATGCAGAGATTTTGAATTTCTTACCATTGCTCGGTTGAAGGTCATCAGGGCTGATATCTGGCAAGCTGTTGTCACTGTCTTCGGCTTCTTCCAGGAGAGACACTTGATGGAATCTCAAGATACCTAGAAAAAAACATATGTTGTTAATACAGTATGTTAATGACTTGATTGATTAGCAAGAGGAATGGCATGCTCCAAGCTTCCTACATGTTTTTAATTTATCTACATTTTTTTTTAATACTGCTAATACGGGCACGGTGAAACAGTTCTTCAGCTTAAACATTAAGTCCGGGCTGCGAAACTGTTCAAAAGAGATAACTCGGCCCCGGAACACAAAAGGCTAAGAAGGAACAATTCGGGTTTTAGTCAGTACAAGTCTGACTTTCCCTTCCGCTCCACCCAGAGCAGTAAGCGTCATTTAATGATTTCCCATCCGTAAAAAAAGCTCAAACAATAAGTGTCCTTATATATTTTTCTTTTAATTTCTGTATATTTACCTTTATGCGGCTGTAACAGCCAAGCATACAGTCTGCCAGCTGCAAGACTATAGTACAACACTGGAGCTTTCTGCTTGTTCACCACTTCTAGTACTTGTTCCACGCTTGAAGGACTCCACGGTTCTGAGCGCTCTTTGCCAGCTTCTTCCGCACTTCTGGAAGAAAATATTGCAATGTTATTTGATGTTTAAAAAGAAGTAAATGATAACGTGATGACTGACACCCAGG
Source organism: Diarsia dahlii (assembly GCA_949775195.1). NCBI lineage: Eukaryota > Metazoa > Arthropoda > Insecta > Lepidoptera > Noctuidae > Diarsia > Diarsia dahlii. The sequence continues at coordinate 12,997,675 of OX459210.1, forward strand.
AAGAAAAAAACCGTGTTGCGCCGACCCCAAGTAAGTAACATAGAACTAGAGCAGGAAGATGATGATGATGAAACATATCTCCTATTTTTATTATTCTTTTGTGCTGTTTAAGGACGAAAGTACACTGATGATGATGATGAGGAAGTGGAAAAAAGAAAAGATGCAGGCCGATGAAAATAGACTGCGTAAAGTTTGTAATTCCTAGGAAGAAAGCAAACACCTTATAGTTGAAGCTGAATCGAGATGTTCTAAAGAATAAGAATTACTGCGCCAAACCCGAATTAATTAAGATCCATAATTTAGGATTCAAACCTTATCATGTTTGAGAAGTCCTTACCTCTGTTGTGCGTGAAGTTCAAGATTGGCTTGGTTTAATGTTCCAGACGGTTTCTCAGTGACGGTATCTAGAGCTCGGCATCGCCCTCTTTCAGCCACCACCAAAGCTTCGGGGTGACGACCCAGTTCTGTAAAATAATTGATTCAATTGAGGCTACATTGGGTAAAAATCAATAGATAACTCTTGGTAAAAAGACAAGTAAATCTATACTCCATGTCACAACTTAAAAAATGTGTGACCCTCATTTTTAACCCCCGACGCAAAAACGACTGGGTGTTATAAGTTTGATGTGTCTGTTTGTGTGTGTGTCTGTCTGTGGCATCGTAGCTCCCGAACGCAAAAACCGATTTTCATTTTGTTTTTTATTTGAAACGTGATTAAGTTACAACCTTTGCCTTCATCTAAAGACACTAGCGACGTCCAAAAGCTCATATATCTGGAGAGACCTCGAAATCACGGTAAACACCTGAATGAGGAACTGACTCCAAAAGTGATGGAGGTAGCCACAATCAGGTGCTTCCATCCAAATTGAATGGGTGAAACAAACAAAAGACTAATATTGTTGATGTTTGTGCGTTGTGTTTTGTTTGTCTGTGTTGTGTTTAGTGTGCCAATTACACGTTTTCACAAGTAGTTAGAAAATATTTAAAACAGCAAAAACAAAAAGACAGTGATAAGGATCAGTACAAAAAAATATTAATGAAATGAGTATGAAAAAGAACAAACGTTATGGGTTGTTGAAGAACTGATTACAAAGCGTCTTCTTCAACTTCGACACGCTTGTATTAAAAAAGTTATGTTATACTTATCTACTTACCAACAAGGACTCTCTGCAGTGCGTGTTGTGTGGAAGTATACAACGCGGCTATCTTCCTGTCCCGGTGCTTGTCGTTGCTAGACTCCAGCAGGGTGAGGGCTGCTTGGAGCTGTTCCTTGGCTTCTTCCAGTTCTCCTGACGCCCAAAGTGCGAAGCCGAGGCGATGGCGGACGCGGGCCTGGTGAACATGAAGTTTTTTTAAATTATTAAGTTACCAATGGTGATTCATCATGAAGTTATAATAATCTATGCGAAAATACGTTAAGATGAAACTGGACATTTCATATCCCATAATAAGTGTGAATGAAATCAGTTTCAGTAGGACATGCCTTCCAAAGATGTAGTATCATAAAGGGAATAATATTTTAAATCTTTTATTTTTATTGCAAAATGGGCCTGCTTGACCTCGATCACGCCTCAAGCCACGCCATCAAGTCTGATGGAACACGCGTACCCATAAAATATTTGTTCACTCTTGCTGATCTTTCTTATTTATTTAAACTTCATGTTCAAGAGTGGTGAATCATTACCTCTTCATCAGCATCGGCGAGTCCTTCAGTGGCAGCTAGTGCTTGTCGTAGATAAGACACAGCACTGCCACACGCACCCATCGCTAGGTGAGCCCTTCCTAAATCTGCCAGCGCTTGCGCACGTCCTCTTGTATCACCTGTTAATGAAATCAAGAAATCAAAATGAAGATATTTTATTTCACACACATACCTAGGCCTAATGGGCACTTGTAAAATGTCAATAAAAAGCGCACGGGTCAGGCTGGTCAACTGGCAAGCTCCTCTTTTAAAATGGTTTGGTTTTACAATATTTCTATAATAAAGCAAATGTATTTGTACTTTGATATGGGGACAACAACAAACGGTATTAGGATTACTAAAAAGTCTTATTATTTCCGATAGGAGAATCTGAAAGTCAGATCTTTCAGAGGATTTGGAGTCCTTCTCTGTCCTGAAGAAACTTATCTCTCTCTTAACTATCGATGGAACTCTCTTTCGAGAGAGAGAATAAAGAATCCAGCCAGCACATCAAGCTACCTTAAACTTTCAAATTTTTCCAAACAACTTTGAACCAAATGATTTAGCGATAAGGTTGCAACTCTATTAAAGATTTTTGACACATTGAAGTAGCTTGACCTGTTGGCGTCTGTACAAACCAATAAACTGGAGAGATTGAATAGGGGATCGGACATAAAAAAACTAATTAGTCAGTCAGATAGATTTCCAAAAAATATTGGACACGTATTTTTTGTATTTTCACGTAAACAAAAAATGAAGACGATACTGTGCTTCGAAAACTCATGTGACGTCATATGATAGTACATTTTGTACCTACAAGTGACGTTTCAAGCCCCACTCCATGATCTTTGACGCGCTATAACTTCGTCAATTTTTATTGATTTGATAAAACAAAAAACACGTATTCAATATTTTTCGATAATCTAACTTACGGACTAAACAGAATCATATTATTTTGACCCAGTCCGATCCCCTAATAAATTAAAGAGAAGAACATCGTACCAGCAGCCGTAGCATGTCGCAATCTTGATTCGTGCCATCTCGCCGCTTCAGCGTGTGCGCCCATTGATGCGTGAGCTGCGCCTAGACCACCGCACGCTCGGGCCTGTGGACCATTTAAAATTAAATTAGTGTTGTCACCACTGAAGTTTTTAGAAAAGTACTGATACCAAAAGGATCGGTCCCATAGTAAAACTGGTTTTTCATTGGGTTTTATTTTGGAACCAAAACCGGGGTTCGCATTGTAATGTAGGTACTGCAAGTAAGCTGACGCTATTTTGTCGGCGGTATCACTTCGATTCTTTTTCAAGTCTTGTCGATTCTGGCGTGGTATACAACTGGAATTCCCACATTACCACTTTGAGGCACAGTCCTCTCAATGAAATGTCTCTCGTTGTCATGAGCTAGAATGCATAACGCGGGCCTAGTGCGGCAAATGTCCTCGAATTGGCAGACGGATTTAAATATCGTTATTTTCCTTTCCCCATTTTGAGTGGGGATGAAATATATTACACAAAGTAATGTCTGGGTTCGAACTCATGTCCAATAACTCCGATTCCGATTGATTACAATGTATTACCTGCAAGTGTGTGAGGCCCAGTCGGTGCGCCAGTTCGAGTTCCGCGCGGTGATGTCGCACTGCGGCCGCGTGCTCGCCCAGTGCGTGCTGCGCCACGCCCAGCGAGTGACACGCTTCTGCTTCCATTATCTGGTTGTTTAGCTCCCTGTGGACAAATAACATGTGATTTAACATTTCTGATAAATAGTATGAGTTTTTCAACACTTTTCTAATATGGTAGTGACACAAGGATGGATTGTGTGAGGAATCATATGAAAGAGAAAGGAGTAAATGCAACTGTGACTTCTAACAGGAAAGAATAGAAAAAGATAATATGTTGCGCCGACCCCAAATAGAATGGGATAAGGGCAGGAAGATGATGATGACATGTGTATCACCTCATCATCAACAGCCTATTAATGTTCCCACTGCAGGGACTCAGGCCTCCTCTCTAGGAGAGGGATGGGCTATAATCTACCACGCGGGCCCAGCGCGGATTGGTAGATGTCACATGTCTTCGAATGTTTTGGTTCTAAGACATGCCGGTTTCCTCACGATGTTTTCCTTCACCGTTTTAAGAGCAGCGGTGATGAAATAAATTAGGTACACAAAGTAATGTGCCTGCCTGGGTTCGAACCCACGACCTACTGTTCGTAAGTCGGGGCCGCCACCACTGGGTCACCGCTGCTCCCCATGTGTATCACCTATTAGTTGAAAATTTTAAGTAACTACCTATTACCGTTAAAAATATAACAGCTAGGTGGACGGATGGTCAGGTGGACGACGACGAAATTTTTGTAATTATAATAAGGGTCTCATTTTGGAACCCATAAAGACACTTACCGATGAAAACACGTAATATTTGAGCAAATGATTCAATCAGAGTTGAACCCCAAATACTTACTTTGCAATATTCTTCTGATGATCCAAGCACAGCACGGCTTGCTCCAGATTGTTCAGGGCTATGTGCAATGCTCCAAGTTCTCCATAGGCCTGCGCCTTTGCTTCTGGCGCTCCAAGTTCGTGAGATACCACTAGACGCTTTTCTAGACACACTAGAGCTTGCTGAAGGCTGCCAACCGATCTGGAAAGAGGAGTAAAGATTCAAAATCAACGAAGAACACGAAGAGAATCACAGACTAATCCGAAAAATGTATAAGTGCCTGCAATCTCAGTAAAAAAGGTTGCCCTGTTGCTTGTTTTCACTATAAAGATTTGAATTTAAATGAATGGTACATTCATTTAGAATTTTAGATTAAAATCTTCATAGTGAAAATTATAAGACGATTAACGACAGCATTATAATAATTATTATAGTTACGAAGTAAATCATTATCAAAATAATCGCAGTTCTATTAGAAGCTTCTGCAGAAAGTATTGTTTTGTCGTGTTATTTATCATTATCAAAGCAATCCTCCGGTAAAATGTGTGTCCATACAGATTTCGGATGAACAGACTAGACAAGAACGCTAAAAAGTAACTCCATCGGTATACGTACTTATGACTAAGTCCCAATCCTCGATACGCCCTCTCCTGCTCCCTCTTATTATCCAGCTTGAGTGCAGCAGCCAGGTGTTGTTCATGATACTTGGCTGCCTCATCAGGGTCGCCCAGCGCGTCGTAACAGTCGCCTAGAGAACCCAGTGCGCGGGCTTTGTCTAACTGGCATGTTGGGGTGTTTACACGTTCTAGGATTGCTAGTTGCTGTTGAGGATGGAAAAAGATATAATTGATGTTAGTTTTATGTGGAAAATAAATAATTTTAAGAAACTCAGACTCTAATCGGCTGTTTCTTCGTAGCCATACTATTTTAACTCACTACCAAACATCCATAAAACATTATCTTAAATACTTTTACACACTTTTAAAGAAGAAAAAAAACCTAAAAAATAATGAGTATTTTATAAGATTTTTTTCTTCTTTGATTTGTTCAAAGAAGAAAAAAATCCTTACGCTAAAAAGGGTAAGTGAGATGATTATCAAGACAGCATTGAATGGTTCTGAGAGAAATGAGGATCACAGTGCTAATAGAAAATTAACACGCGATCTAACTGTAGAGTAAAAACTGGCATTAGCCCATGTTCAGTGACTTTGATTACTAATACAGTCAGCAGTACCAATAATTATGTATACACTTAGAAACGTTTAGAAGCGGGTTTCACGTATTGTGTTGTCTACTAAACCAATATGTTGGAAACCTTATTATCATAAAGTAGGTCATCTCAGAGTTGCAATAGTTATTTCACGAGAAATTCGCGTTCGGACTTTGCCAAGTGTATTCATATTATTATTGTTTTAATTTCTGTCCTGTAGAGAGAGCAGTGGTGGCCCAGTGGTTGCGGCCCTGACTTACGAACAGTGAGTCGTGGGTTCGAACCCCGTCAGGCGCATTACTTTGTGTAATTTATTTCATCACCACTGCTCTCAAAACGGTGAAGGAAAACATCGTGAGGAAACCGGCATGTCTTAGAACCAAAAAATTCGAAGACATGTGAAATTTACCAATCCGCACTGGGCCCGCGTGGTAGATTATAGGCCATCCCTCTCCTAGAGAGGAGGCCTGAGTCCCTGCAGTGGGGACATTATAGGATGATGATGATGAGACACCGCAGTTAAGTCAATGTCGTACTTAGGTTGTCTACAATGTCTAGCTTCTTCTAAAAAATTAAAAAAAAAAATTACAGACCTGTTCCAAATATCCTATGGCGTCTTCATAATGTCCCATGTTTAGTTTGGCGATGCCCAAGTTCCCGTACGCTTGGGCTTCTAAAGCGCAGTCCTGAAGTTCCTGCGCTCTTTCCAATTGTTCCTAAAATTTGAAAAGAGTTAGTTACGGTGATCTGTTCTGCAGATAAATCAAGAACTTAAAGAAAAGTAGTTGTTTTAAATGTTTAATTATCCTGATTGATTTCGATATATCTAAATGATAAACTAGGTTGCAGATAACTAGCTAGCTTGACTTGGAAAGTGTCTGCATTTGACTAATGCAACAAGAATAAATATTTTTTATCTATAGTAATATTGGTAAATGTTTTTGGCAACCACAGTTAGTGAGTATGACATTACACACTTCAGTCGCTTAAATCTTACGTCTGTCGTCTTACCACAAGGCCTTAGTCATATGGTAGACGATAACCTACAGTCGTGGGTTTTGTAAAGCCAGTTAGACAGCGGTTGAGCAGAAAAAATACCCAAAAGGGGACGACTGAACGGGAGGGGGGGCATTAGTATTATTATTCTTACCCTGTAGCACCTGGCTGCGTGCGAATAATGTCCTAAAGCCATGTGAACAGCTCCGAGGTGTGAGTGAGCCCTCGCCTCGCCAGCCGCGTCGCCTGCCTCTTGCCGGAGTGTTAGTTCCTGAAATAAATACATTGACAATTTAGTCGAAAAGTACTTCATCCTAGGAACCTCGTAGGTGAAGTTCATCATCATCCCACTGCAGGGACTCGTGCCCAGTGCGAGTTGGTAGATGTCACATGTCTTCGATTTTTTTGGCTCTAAGACATGCCAGTTTTCTCACGTTTTCCTTCAGCATTTAGAAACCAGCGGTGATGAAATAAATTACATAAAGTAATGTGTTCGAACCTGGGTTCGTAGGTGAAGTTGAATATGGATATTTCACCTACAACGGAACCAAATCAGAAATACAGAATACAGTAGAAATGCAGAACTGCCGAAGTGCTTACTTGAGTATGATGTCCTAACGCTGCATCAAGTCTTCTTTGAAGTCTTCTGGCAAGTCCTAGTGCACCACATGCTGCTGCTTCTAATGATCGGTCACGAGCCTGGAAATACATAAAACAAAAGTTATCAGTTTTTATATTTTGTTATCAGCTCACTTTAGAAGTGGTCAGAGTTACTCTCATTAAAACTCTCTTACCCTTTTTTTGGATTGTGGAAAATCATCATATGGCCCCCCTCCCGCTTTGGGCGGAGCGGAGCAGTGTCAGACTTTTACTGATTAAAAACCACCCATGTTCCCTCTCAGCTAAGGACAGGACACAAAGGTGTCCGGAGCCGCAGTATCTCTTTTGAACAACCCGCAGCGCCAGCTCTCTTACTCTTGAGTTATTATTTGATTATGTTATAATTTAGGAAAATTTTATTGCCTACCTGTCTCGCAAATCCAAGCTGTCTCTGATACATCTTGACAGCCTCCTCAACATCTCCCATTTTAATCAGCACATCTCCAATATTGCCCAGAGCACGGAACTTGCCCTGCAAATGCTGGGTCATATGGGCTATCGCCAGAAAGTACTTCTGGCATTCCAGAGCAGTTTCTAGGTTGCCCAGAGCTAAGTGGGCTAGGCCAAGGTTGCAGTATGCTCGACCCATGTTCATCTTGTCTTGTAAGTCTTTGGCCAGGGATAAGTCTTGGTCGTAGTATCTGGAGTAAATTATAGAGTTCAGTTAAAAAATCTACTAAACCAATCCATGAAACACATGTGTTTTTTTTTTTGAAAAAGATCCAGCGAATTAAAAAAATAATTGGAATGAAGTCGGTTAAAAAGAAAAGATAACTTCTTTAAGTAATTGACTGTAATTTTACTAGAAACTTGCCAGCTTTTTGTCAAAAGCTGGTTATGTTTCAAGACAACAATTTCAATTAAGTGACAAACACCACATTTGGTATCGGATCATCAAAACTTCAGTCATAATTTTTTCACTTAATGAGTATTTGCTATGTATTTGCATATAGTTCAAAGAAAATTGTACTAACCTTACAGCTTCCCTATAATTCCCAAGACAGTAATGTGCATATCCCAGAAAATGGCAAGCCTTCGCCTCTGCCGTGACGTCTCCCAACTCTTGGGACAGCATCAGATGCTGCTCATAGTAAGGCACAGCTTGAGCGAACTCCCCTCGAGAGGAGAGGCAGTTGCCCAGGTTAAGGAGTGCGCAAGCTTCGCCAGCTGCGTCTTTTAGCTCGCGTGCTATACCTGAAATAAGAAAGATATTTTTAAGTAGGTGAATATGTTTCGAGTCGAACATCATTCGATATCATTTCGATCTGCTTAGAATTAACGTTTTAGAGAGATTGTTTTCAGGGATATATAAGAATTGGACCTAGAAAATTTGATGAAATTATTAAAAAAATATAAAATGGATTAGAAAATTGATTGAAGTAACATAAAAATCAGAAGCAAGTCAGAGAGCATTATCTCTCCTCTATTCTGTAATATTCTGTATATTATGTGTATGTTTATTATAGGTATATATTCGGATACTAGTATTTATATTTATATGTGTATATATTAGTATGTATGTTTATTTTATATGGATAAACTTTTGTTCTTAATTTTAATTAAAATCTTGTTAGTCTTATTTACACACTGTGTCTACATTTCTAATCAAACTTTCCTCACGCAGGTCTGCTGGAAGAAATTTCTTTTGAAATAAGCAGTACCTTTGTGCTCTTCTATTTGTTATGTTTTTATCCTTTTTTTTGTATTTTGTGTGTGCATAAATAAATAAATAAATAAATAAAAATCCTTCCTACATTCAATATTCGTTTCAACCAGTTACCCAATAGAAGTGCAAAGAGATTAAAAAAGGAGTATCTTCAGTTTTCCTCATTCTAGACATATGTAAAAACTTGGATTTACTGAATAGACCTTACCTAAATGAGCTCTATAATGAAACAGCGCCATATCATGAGCCCCTAACGCCTGATACGCCACCGCCAGGTTCCCATGCGTGGAGGCTTCAGAACTCCTGTCATGAACCTCCTTGGATATCGTCAACTCTTGTTTGTGGTACTTGATGGCTTGCTCATAAAACCCCGCTGCGGAGTACGCGTTGCCTATGTTTCCGTAGGCTCTTCCCATGCCTGCTTTATCCTAGAAGGTAGTATGGAATTAAGATAAGTCTTTGAATTCGTCCATCGATTTTGCAATTTTATCTTATCTTCCATCACCGTTCTTATAATGAGACAAATAGAGATCGTCTGTTGAGTTAATGGTACGAAACCAGTTATTAATTAATAGTCATTATCTCATATATGGGTACACGTTCAATAGCGTGCCATTATGCTTGGTTTGGCAGCAGTCTTTCAGCGAAACTCGGATGACATGCCTCTGATAAATTCATATCTTCACGTTAATTACATTGCTTATATAAAAACTAATTAGGTAGATTTTTATGCAATAATAATAAAAATGAAAAGATTCAAATTAGTATGAACACAAATAAATTGGAAATGTTATGAAGACAAAAGGTAGCGACAAAAACGATGAATAGTTTTAGATATACGTAGGTGCAATGTGAAAGTGACCTTATTCTATTGTGCAGACATTAGCACTTGCTTTGGACTAAATTACATTTTAAACGGTAAAAGTGCGTCTAATTACCTGTAACTGTCTGGCAATAGACAGATGTGCTTGATGCAGTTTGAGTGCAGCGTCGTGTTCCCCCAACAGTTGGTACACGATACCAAGGTTTGAGCATGCTCGACCTTCCCCGACCTACACAATAAGGAAATGATTTCTAATATCTACAAGAAGAAATATGACATAAAAGATGAAAAAATAACAGTATTTGTAACCAGAATACCAATAGTGTCGACTAATTTAATGTTCCATGTACACGTACAGTTAAAAATATTGTCAATGGAGAGGGCTATGCTCGGAGTTTCCTTGCGTGATCGAATCAGAAATGAGGACATCCGCTTGGGAACCAAGGTTACCGACGTAGCCCGAAGAATCGCCAGACTTAAGTGGCAACGGATGGCCGATGGGGCCGAAAAGTTCTGGATTGGCGACCGCGAACCGGAAGACGTTGCGTTCGAAGGCCTCCCACTAGTTGGACCGATGACCTGGTTAAGGTTGCAGGAACCCGCTGGATGAGAGACGCACGGGACCGGTCAATGTGGCGACACCTGGGGGAGGCCTATGTCCAGCAGTGGACGTCTTTTGGCTGAAATGATGATGATGATGATGATGCATATTGCTATTTATCTTTTGAATGACTTCATAAAACAAATTCGTCGATCATACAGCAATATAATATTCGATTTATATAGCAAAATCGCGCTTAACTTCACACGGAACATAAAATCGTCAACCACTGTCTAGGGCCGTGCCCTTTTAATTTATTTACACAAACAAAAGAATGCAATCGTGAATAGGATCGTGTGTTCGCATTTAAACAGTTTCATCAATAAAAACAACGATCATGTACCTTGTCCCTGGCCGCTAGAGCGACGTCCAATTGTCTTTCATGCCATTTCTTAGCTTGCGCGTAATCACCAGCGCATCTGTGAAGTTCAAGTGCTAATTTTAATCATTATCGAAATTTACTTTAGGATTTCCGTACTTCGAAGCATCATCAGGTAAATAACGGTTTTAGTAAAATAATGAGTTACCTAGCGGCATGTCCTAAGCCAGCATACGCTCTTGCTTCGATTGCTCTATCTCCAAGGTTCTGTGCTATCCTCAACACATTCTCGTGGTAAGCGATAGCTTGCGAAAAGTTTCGCCTGTAGTGGTACGAGGATCCTAAGTTGGAGTATGCTCTTGCTTCTTCAACCTTAATAAAAAAAGATGGGTGGGTTTGATTTGATTTTCAGTAGAAACTAATACAATTATGTACGCGTAATTTATCTTGTTATTGACGATATCTGAATTATAACATTATTATTCAATTACAAGGAAAAAATTATCCAAATGTTATAGCTTGTGTCTAATCATAGTTAAAAAAAATATGCAAAACCTTCCACAAGGGCAATTCGATTTATGTTACTATCTGATAGAAACCCGTTTTCAGTTCTATTATTGTATTTATATGATGTTTCTTACCTGATCACCAAGTCTTCTAGCCAGCCTCAAATGCTGCGTATGACAGTCCACAGCAGAATCGAACTCCCCCATAGCCAAGTATACTGCCCCAACATTGCCAATCTCCCTGGCTTCCTGCAACCGATCCCCCATTTGTTTCACTAGCTGCACGCATTGCTTGTGACTGGCTAACGCATTGGGGTAGTCTCCAATGGCTGTGTAGACGTGTCCTAAGGAGGTTAGTGCCGCCGCTGCTGCTTGTGTGTCCTGGGGTAAGAGAGAGAAAATGTACTGTTAGTTTTAATTATAAAATGTTAAATACTGATTGCAGCTTGCACGAGGGAATGATGCTAGCAAGTTGAATGGTGAAGGCTATAAACAGGGCTTTTTATTAAATGCTACTAATAAATATTCCTAATATTCACAAACATCCAATAACTAATGCTAGTTGAAATAACAGGCATAATCCAAGTGCACTCAATGTACTTCATTAATTACACTTCGATTACAATTGGCTCCAGAGACATAAAATTACAAAAAGCCATTACTTAAGGCCCATTACTGACACTTACCGACGATTCATTACTCTCATACCGAAGTAACGTCTTGATCGTCATTTCAATACGCTTCCCTAGTCTTTTTATATGAGCACTAGCACTTACAATAACTTTTTATGGTCCCATACAGCGAATGTTCGCCGTACGATATCGTAAATTTTGCGAGGACATTGAATGCGTCCGCGTTCGTCCAACTGTCCAGGTTTATTAGTATAAGAGGATATAACATATATTTGTGATAGTTCCAATTCAATGGGTACAAATTTTATGGGTTCGGGTCTTATGTATCATTTTTCACATGTAAGGTAGGTAGGGACACGCGAATGCAAATGCGGCGACATTCCACGTCATATGAACGACTTATTTATGTGGTTTAGCAGTAATTATGTAACCAGTGTAATGTAGCGTCGCGTGAAGCTTGTGCGCTTGATGTTATCAATGCGGTGCACACACTATATTACAGAGCCGTATCTACATCTCTTTGGACATGTTTTCTTCTTAATTTACACGCAATGACTCAGAAATTATGTTCATGTTAAGTTAGGGGTCATGAATATTAAAACAGCTTATAACAAGTCGCTGAGATTGATTCAATAATACTTGATCATTTATCCTGTTGAAAAATGTTGTCGTTGTGTCAAGGCGTTTCCAAATCAAACAAAACAGCATATGTGTCATTTATTTTAATTTAAAAAAATCTAACTTATTTAAGTGGATTAAAGACCTAAGCGCTTCTACCGACTAAAGTATCTAATCAGTATTTTTGACGCGTATCACTGCCAAGAGTATTTAGTATTCTTAATTTATAATAAAGTAAGGCATGCGCGTACAAAACAAATAAGACTAAAAAGATTAAGAGCAAATAAAGGACCCGTAGAATGCACCGCATCCTTTTCACTGAGGAAGTAAAGAAAAAAAAATCCGACGACAGACGGAGACCGCCAATAGGGGCTTTGTTTTTGAGTAGTGATGTACTACGTCCAGTATCGATATAAATTGTAACCTATTCGAAACAATGGAAATTATGTTCGTTCACACTTAGATCGAGAAAATGCACCAACATTGAATGCAAAATGGGATTTCTATGTAAGCAGTAATAATCATATGGATCAGGACCAAATTTTTGACGTAATCGCACAACGGAAATCACAACGGAACGTGTCACACTGGAAAATAAATGTAGGTAATTATTAGGGTGTGTGTAAATAGTCGTAAGATTTTAGGTAGGTAAGTGGAACCACTTACCTACCTAAAATCTTACGACTATTTTATACTATTTTATATTCTATTGTGCTACATTTATTTTTCAGTGTGACACATTCCGTTGTGATTTCCGTTGTGCAATTACGTCAAAAATTTGGTACTGACCCTTATACAAACAGGAATTACCGTAATAGGAAAAACGGACAAATGTTGACTTTATAGAGTAAATATAAGCAAATCTTACTTAGCTCCACGAATACCGCTTTGATATCTCACAATAAACTTCTACACGATGTTAAATTATTGCTAGATATAGTATTATCGTTGGCGTGCATCGACGGCGACCAACACTAGCGAATAAAGTGGGACGCCCCGCAACAATCTAGCTAATTAAGTATGTGCAACATGATACGATAAAGCGGTGATTTACATACTGACTCCATCTCGTTTGGACGTTTTCCTACAGGGCGAGTAACGAGACGCCGTGTTCCTTGTTAATACGCACAGTATTCATGTGTGCAGACACTGTGTCACTCTGGCTGTCTGTGTCACTGTCGACTCTAAAGGCCTTTATAAATAATACTCGAATGAGACGTACGTTTATCAAGCTTTATTATGTTCTTTTGTGTGCCTTGTTTCTTTGGATTATTCCTATGTACAATAAACATTCCTGTGTGAACTATGATGCGTATAAATCGGCAGAGGTATCGCACTTTATATCTCTGTGATTCATGGCTCTATCATTTTGCTATTTATAATATGTTTGAGCAAACATATACAATTGTTTTTAAATACACAATTTGTAATTTATTCTCTTATATCCTTTTTAAACTGATTAAAGTATAGGTTTAAATAAAATGTTGCCGTTTTATAGCGACTATAATTAATTTATCTCAAGACACAGAGTAACCCGTGGACTACGGCACTACATAATTAATATTAATATTCATTATGTAAATTTTCTGCCTCATTAAAGGAGTTACAAATTATAATTTTCATTAGGACGAGAGAATTATGGGAATCTTGGGACTAAAGATAAATTAAGAGACGACAATTTTAATGAAGATCTTAGTTATTAACGTAGGACTAAATAATAAATATAATTGAGTCTAAGACACTTAATTTGCTAATTTGATATTTGCATATTAGGACTATGAATAAAACTAACGCCATGACGCTATTCATGTATTTTCTAAGTTAGCAATAACTTATTTCTAGTAAGCACGGATGAAGATTCAAGATAATATGTAAAACAATCTCCGATGATATGGTAAAGGAAGTTATGTGTTTGTTGGTGTTTTGAAAGGACGGCTATATTTTCTGATTAGATGTAACGGGCGATAATTTTGTAATACCGAAGAATTTAACCGAGAAAAAGAAAAGAATTTACCAAAAAAAGGTCGACGCTAAAACGGTTACCAAGTATTGAGTATCACCGAACCACATTTGAATTTTTATCAGTAATTGAATAGCTGTTTTTTTTAAATAACCGACTTAAAATTTCTATGTTGAGGGTTCAGATCAGAATGCGTGGTAATGGTCTTAGCGTCGGTATTCCTTCCACCCGTATTTTTCCTTTAACTTCTAAGTATGAATTCTTGCAAATTAATTCTGGACAACGTCCGTTAGCTTACACAGTAGGTAAAGTATTTGTTTACTGTTTAATTTATTTTCTTTACAACCACCGCCAAAAGGTCTCGAAGTAAATACTCTAAAGCGAAAGCTCGCTAGGTACTCCTAGATTCCTATACATTTTTCTGAGATAAAAGAAACATGTCGTGTTCCATTAATTAAGGAGTAAGAGCGAAGTATCACCGGCTTATCCTGTACAATTTGTAACAGTCAACGTATGATAAAGGGTGTAGTCATATGAGAACGTACACTAGCAACTTGTCAGCGTATGTTTTATTGCAGTTATTGTTACTTTTGCTTTTGAACTGCACTAACATTTATTATTGCTATAATACTCGACTGTGGTGAAGCCAGAAGGAGGGTTATGGTTTTTTAAGGTTGTGCAAATGTGAATATCATTATTTTCCTGCCCTTATCCCATTTTATTAGGGGTCGGCGCAACACGGTCATATATTAATATCTTAATCTATTAAAAATCGTAAATCTGTGGCTCTAAGCTTCTCTAAGTTTTATCCAATGATTGGATAAAACTAGAAAAAAGCTCTTTCTTCGAATAAGAACATTGAGAAGCATTGAATTCCAAATTGCTTGAGTCGAAATAATACTGGATGTACAAGTAGGTATTCATAATTTTCCTGCCCTTGACCCATTCTACTTAGGGTCGGCGTGACACGTTTTCTTCTTCGATTCTCACTTGTCAGATGTCACGGAATCCTTTACTCTTTTCCCTTTATTAACTGGATGTACAGTCGAACAAGCTAATAAGCATACAGGGTAGAGTTCTTTAGAATTCGAGAACACTGGAAATATTGATTGCAATTTCGATTTATATAGTGTTTTGCGTTAAGCCACTGATGCCAAACGCTGTATCGTTTGACATCAGTATCTAAATGTATCTGTATAATCATAAAAGTAAATGCAAGTTAGCTGGCTGTATACTTATTAGCTTGTTTGACTGTACAAGCATTATCTATCTGAAATGCAGTTCCTATGTGATAAAAAATTGAAGGCTTAATTTATAGCAACAAGTGTAGAGTCAGCAAATAGCAATACATCACGTCGTCATTCAATTTGCGGATGAGGGAAAAACTGTGCAATGCGACCCATGCATATGCATGTGGGTAATGTTTAATTAAAGAGTAACTAAGGACCAATTTACCGTTAATGTAATTAAAATTTAATGCAAACGAAATTCTAGGATCTAACCGCTGTTTTTACATATTAACACCATTGTTCACACGATTTTAGGGGCACGTAAGGCTTCCGCTAAGTTTAATTGGACGTAAGGTGCAGAATAGCAATGGAATGCAACGAGCTTTTTTTTGATATCCCGTAACTAAGGGAATACAAAAAGTCCTACAACATGTAGTCTAAAAGTGAATAGTTTCGAAGATATCATCAAGAATTTTCATTCTAACCCATCATCCATATATTGTCAAAGTAAGAAAAAGCAACGTGTTTTTCATTGATAATCGTAACTTCATTGAATTATTTTATTATCCATCATTGGTAAAAAATATTTATTTCATAATTATGCCAGTTGATTCTTTGATATGGTCACATTCATACCCTAGAATTGGATAGCGAGGTCGCGGATGAAGCTAATTGAGAAAATATTTAAAAGATTCAGAATAGTGACTTCATTCATAATCTAATTCTAGATTGGCAGGTATACAAATTTTCGGCTTAATTAATTTAAAACATTATCTGCAAATGATGGTAATTAGAAGCTTGCTAGACCGACGTTGCTCTTATTTTTATATCACCTTAAATGGCAAAGGTCATCTCCATACAATAATACACAGCCAACGTGAAAACCAGCACATTATGTTAAAAATATCGATAACCGACATTAAAATTTCGTAACGACTATCGGCGCTAAAGAAATTCGCTCTTCATGAATATTCATAAGGCGATGTATTTTAATAAATACCAGCTCTTCAATATACGATGATTATTGCAAATGAAGTTTTTAGTCATTACGGTCAGCCCGATACTGCTTAAGTATTTGTTGTTTTTTTCGCTTTATGTGAATTCGCAGACGTAGACGGTACAGTGACGGGCAGTATATGCGCTTGGCAGTGTTCAAACGCGAATTAGTCGCAAAATAACGATTGCAACCATGAACTATGACCATCTTTACGAGAATTAAATAAAAACAGTTGGTGAAAATTGCTTCTAAACGTATACATATTGGTGCTGTTGACTGTACAGTCGGGCACAGAGGATTCACCAATAAGTGCACGCAATCACAAGAAGTGTCTAATATATCAGCAAAGCATGACGTTTTGTTCATATTTCGTTTTAAACACGGCATCGATTACGCGCTAAAAGGGAAGCATAATTACAAAAGACAGATTTTTAATGAACGTTTATTTCTTATGAACCGTATTAAAAGTTTTAATACGATTTTGTTCCAATAAATTGTTTTGAAAGCACGCAAAGAATCTGCATTTATTTATATCAGTTACAAGCTACACGTTAGTTTCGTTCGAAGCAATAATGGTTGTAAAGATTGCAACAGTGATACATTGCAAAGTCATCGCATATAAATTCTGTGTCCAGTTCCCTTCAGAGACTTTTACAAGATGCATTAGAATTGTGCGCTTGTTTTACTTGCGTCCCTGATTCTGTATGCAAACAAATAAAGAAAAAACATTTAAAATGTGTAAAGTTTATTGTGTTTTATTTAGTGTTCATTCACAGTACTTGTAACTATGTAAATACTTGTAATAGAGCCTATATTTGAGCAAATAGAGCTTTATTGTTTGAGAAACTTACAAACTTACGTGCATAAATTGGCTCAGGGCGTTAGAAAAGTATTTATAATTACCAATTTAGGTTCTGAACCGACAAAGGACATTTTTTCTGCAA
Source organism: Diarsia dahlii (assembly GCA_949775195.1). NCBI lineage: Eukaryota > Metazoa > Arthropoda > Insecta > Lepidoptera > Noctuidae > Diarsia > Diarsia dahlii. Next base: position 13,014,958 of record OX459210.1, read on the forward strand.
GCTTTAGTTTAATCAAATAAAGAAAGAATAAAAGCTTGATCACGAGACTTGATGCCATTTTCTACGCGCTCAGACACACTATCTCCCGCCACATTTTCGGAATAGCCAACACTCTGCTCATCGCAACTACAATCAGCCTTAAATAACAATTAATTAAAAACGTTAAACGTTTGACCGAGCAATTGGAACGCGTTGCCGCGAGATTGCACCTGCCTGCGACGGGTTATCCACGGCATCCGCTAATGAAGCCGGCTAGTCCACATCACATGTTACTGTCAAATTATTCGCGGTATACGTATGGCACTGCGAAACATCGTGTGTAAGCCGCCTACAATCTATGTGAAATAAAACCTGAGCAGGTCTATTTTAAACGGCTCTAATAGTTTTTAAAAGATAGTGCCAATGTTTTGATTTTTTCTTCTTGGGATTCTGTCTCGAGAAATGTAACTCTTACACGGAGATTTCTTGCAGTGTAGTGTGGAACGAAACATGTGTGGTAAAAAATGTAGCGTATAATAAAAGTCGTAGTGATGTACGTTGCAAGTTATCGCTGTTGTCGATTGTACTTCTCAATAATTGACGCGCCTGTTAGATATGTACCGAGTAGTTCGATAGCGCTGGTCAAGCCGGACTGGCCAGCGATATCCGCCTTTTGTAATCGGCTCTTTCTGAAGAATTCATGATTAAGATGGCCAATTAGTCCAATAAAATAGGAATTTACATAATGTGTTGACTAAATATAGATAAAGGTAGCGTGCGAATCAAGGTGCGGTTTTATTTAATGTTGGGCTACAATGTCGATGAATGGAAGGTCCTACAAGGTTTGCCGATCTCATAGTCGTAAATAAAATAAAATTGACTGTTGCGCATTACAGGCCGCTGTCGGTAGGTACACTCCCAGTAATCATTTAAAGCAGCATGCTCACACGATAATTCTTTTGATTGTAATCGCGGTGAAGCTGCGTCCACTTCACTTTGTCATGTAATTATTATTCGCCCATTCTCGGATTACTCGCGAGTGAATTCCTGTGTTGCCAGCATTTCGCGGTTATTTTAAATCGACTTTCGAGTTTTTGTTGTGTACCATTCGAGCAGAAAGCGCAAAGTAAATATTTTTTACGACTATTTGTTCGTCAGATTGTTTCAAAAGTGGACGCAATGATTGTTCGCCTTTAAAATGAGAATAAGGGACTTACACACCTCTATGGGATGGATATTTTAGCTTAAGTATGAAACCCGGGGTAATAGGTGATCGGACTGGGTCAAAATAATATGATTCTGTTTAGTCGTAAGTTAGATTATCGAAAAATATTGAATACGGTTTTTTGTTTTATCAAATCAATAAAAAATGACGAAGATGAAACGAGTCAAAGATCTTGGAGTGGGACTTGAAACGTCACTTGTGTCGTCAAAATGTACTATCATATGACGTCACACGAGTTTTCGAAGCACAGTATCGTCTTCATTTTAAGTTTACGTGAAAAAAGAAAAAATACGTGTCCAATATTTTTTGGAAATCATCTGACGGACTAATTAGTTTTTTTTTGTCCGATCCCCTATTATGGTGTATATGGAGTTTTCGCATGGAATCTATGTGTGAGACCGAGAACTATAAAACTGTTGCCGCAGCTTAGAACTTCTTACTGAACCATTTTTAGTTACGTTTTACGATCGTGTTGGAAGTGTATTTTGCAGTAAAAATAACAAGTAACTTTGAAGCGAAGTCAAATTGTAGTAAACCTAACATAACATTGGAAAAGGGCAATACAGGTTGCATAATTTTTAAATGAAAGCACTCGCTTTGTTAAATAGTTGCCTCTTGTATTTTCCTTACTTAACGATTTGCTTTGATTGTAAATTTACTGACTCCAAACCGGGAACATCAAGGAAAAAGCTTTAAGAAGCCGGGGTAAGAAGCTCGCAATTGCAATTCGAGGCGAGCATAAAAATCGAACGATACATTGCTATCCCTATCTGACTTGTCGCGGCGCAGCGCGCAACGCGCAGCTGTGTGCGTGCGTGTAGTATGTTTGTAGTGAATCATTCATAATGACTGATAACCATTTCATTGTACTAATTTTGTTCAATATTTGCTTTATTTTTGTTAACTAATTTGGGGAATCGTTAGTGAACGCACAAACCCGCAATGCGTTTTTTGGAAATTACTCTACAATGGCTACATTAGAAGATTTTAGGACATTATCTAAAATCTAATAAAATGTCTATCATCTCTAGATTATAGAGATATTTTTTTTATATAGATATAAAAATAGACGTTTTATTACCACCACCGCAAAGCGAAACAACCTGAACCCTATTCCCAAAGACTCAGCGGCTTGTCAGTGTCGACTACGGTTTGTCTTTAGTAGATTTTCAACTTTACAAATAGGATAATGCAATACAGCATAATGAGCTACCTTGGTCATTACTCTCGAGGGTAAAATACCTACAGTCCGAGCCTAAGCCGGAAGTGTAATGGATAGGAATGCGAATGCCTATCTTAGGCTAAGTTCACATGACCGCGCGGCATCGTGCGTCTCCGTGCTGTGGAATCATTCACATGATAGCATTTATGTACGCGCGGCAGTCTAGCATCAAAATGGTCACGGTTTGACACCATACCTACCACACCAGATTGTCTCTCAACCTCATCAGTGATCGATGCTCAACCGTGATCATCTGAACGGGTCGATTTAAGTTTGTAAAACTTTTTTTTCTTTCTTTTTTAATAGACGGTAAACACTGATTATTTTGATTTTGTCCCCGAGCGGTCATCTGAACTTAGCCTTACACGCGCTTAGTGGGTATTATTTGTTACCAGTAGCTAAACGTGTCCGCTTGTCACTATGTACCTATTATGTATGTATGTAGTGTACAGACGCTAGCACATCAATCTAACCTAATTTATTTTCTTACTTTTGCAATAAAGTCTAAATCCATTTTTGTAATGTGTACAGCACTGATTAAAGTCAACTAGATAAAAAGTAGATAGGTAAGTTGTAGATCAGATAGGTACTTACTGTGAGATACCTACTGTATCCCAACGTTCGTGGTCCATAACTAAAGTGACCATACGTCCCGTTTTGAACGGGACTGTCCCTTTTCTCGATCATCTGTCCCGTTGTCCCCAAACAAAGCTCTGGGACACAAACAGTCCCGTTTTCCGAAACTGCGTGAAATTTTTAAAACTATAAAACTCGTCAGACGCAACTGTGGACCCGTGGTAGACCACGTCGCAAGGGCCAACGCCTGTCGGGACTGCGTGTTGTTCGAAAGAGATACCGCGGCCTCGCATACAAAGGGCTAGAGAACATTTGTGTGATTTTTTAGGGTTCCGTAGTCAACTAGGAAGTAGGAACCCTTATAGTTTCGCCATGTCTGTCTGTCCGTCCGTCCGTCCGTCTGTCCGTCCTCGCTTAATCTCTGTGACCGTTAGCACTAGAAAGCTGAAATTTGGTACCAATATGTGTATCAATCACGCCGACAAAGTGGTAAAATAAAATTTGGAAACAAAGTTTTATTAGGATAGCCCCAATATAAATGTAAAGTGGGAAGTGATTTTTTTTTAAATTTCAACCCTAACGTGTGATATATTGTTGGAAAGGTATTTAAAAATGAATAGGGGGGTTTACTAAAATCATTTTTTGATAATTTCAATAATTTCGGAAATAATCGCTCCAAAAGTAAAAAAAGTAGTTTAAAAACTAAAAAACCCGACTGAAAAAACTGAAAAGCAAAAAACAAGCACATTTTAAATTAAACAAAACTTGGAAGCAGGCGGGGTCCATTCTATTTTCTTTCAGTTTTTCTTTTCATAATTTAATATTCAAATGAACCCCGCCTGCTTCCAAGTTTTGTTTAATTTAAAATGTGCTTGTTTTTTGCTTTTCAGTTTTTTCAGTCGGGTTTTTTAGTTTTTAAACTACTTTTTTTATTTCCAACTTTTTAGTTCTTTTATGTTTCTTCTTTCGTTGGTCGCGTAAAATTCTTCGCAGATGATTTAACTTTTGTGCTTGTTTATAGGATTTCTCACTTTGAATATCTTTTAAACATATAAGTGTTTTATATTTTTTTAATCTCCTTTTAAAACCCTTTATTTTGATACCCTAGTCGATGGTATTGGGAAAAAAAAAAATTTTTAACTCCGCGATTTCGCCCCCAAAATCCGCAATTTTTCGTTGTTTTTTAATTTTAATGTAGCCTATAACACTCGCGCCATCAAAACAAATCTAACGACGTATATTTCATTCAAATCGGTTCATCCGTTTATGAGTTATGAGGGAACAAAGAAACGGACATACATACATACATACTTACATACATACACGTCAAACACATAATCCTCCTTTTGGGCTTCGCCGCAGTCGGGTAAAAACAAACCCCTCTAACTTTTTTATTTTTTTATTTATATTTTTGAACCATAAGTTTAGAAAATATGATGAAAAAAATCTGAAAAGTAGAAATGTATAAGGACTTTCTAGGGAAAACATTTTGAACTTAGATGGAAACAACAGATGGAAAAAGCAGTTAACCAATATAATTTGGTCCCTGAATCGTATGAGCGCCTATACAATCCAGAGGTCAAGTTTCATTGGCCCGTTGAAGAAATTGTATAAATTACTAGCTGATGCCCGCGGCTTCGCCCGCGTGGATACTGTAAAAACAATCCTTGATGCGGATTATATATATATTTTTTTTTATTTGCCCCACACTAGGAATTTCACCTGTATCGTGGGTGCGTTCACAAACATTTAAACTCACATACACAAATACCCAGACCCGGAACAACTATCTGTAGGTCTTACAAATATTTGATCCGTGCGGGGATCGAACCCGCGACACGCAGCGCGGCATTCCATTGCTTGAGCCACTGCGCTAACCGTGCCGTCAAAGTAAATATCATTCTAAAATTTCAGCTCGACCGGTGCAGAACTTTTTGAGTTTTTGAAGCGTACACAAACCAACATAAGATTTTTATATAAATAGATTAGCATACCGTTTTGGTACGGAACCCTTCATGTGCGAGTCCGACTTGCACTTGGCCAGTTTTTTTTCAGTAGAAGACTGACAGCGGGTGCCGATCCGCATAGAGCGGGAGGAGCAATTTTATGATTTCTCACATTCCAAAAAAAAACGACCTACCTAACTGGACCGTTTGTATAAGGTAGACATTTATCGTCTACAACTTCGAGTGTAGAGTCCCTGATCTTGAGAGGAGAGGGTGTTACATAGGCCTTATAATTCAATATAGGTGTATAAATCCATGTCCCGTTCTGAGTTAAAAAAATAATGGTCAGTTTATCCATAACTTCACTCAAACCAAATCGTGAAAAAACCTAAGCCCGTAAACAAAGCAAAAGTTGTAATAATGTAGGTTCCACAATACCAAGTCACAAGGCAAATCATTATCCAAGTCCGTAGCAGAGGTCAATAGTGTCAGAATAATTTATTACAAAACAATTTCGCAAACAATAACGCACGCGCAAGTCAAGTCAAGTAATTATGTAACACTGACAACCCCTACTACCCCTAGGCGGAGGCCAGCGCGCGGGCGCCGGGCGGCGCGCGGCGCGGCGGCGTGGTCATTCATACGAAAACGGTACGCTAGTGTGAGTTTCTGCGATCACGCAACCACGACCAGTGCGTACACGCACACAAACTCAGCCCATGCTTGATGCGACAGCGCTACTGCCGTTCCAGATTTGTGATAAATTTGTTTGTGTTCCGTAATACCAAAAATTATGAATGAAAACTTGAAATTTTTCCAATTTTTTTTTGATAATCTGCTACTAGACAATATAAGCTATGTTCCTATTACAATAACATTACGAATATTAATGTTTTTAATACAGAATAATTAAGTTGAAAACATGCTATTAGCGGTGTTAAAATGTACGAAATGCAATTCGCTTGCATTTCGAAAATAGTGAATGTTTTAAAAAAAAAGTTTAATAGGAACCTAGATAAATATCGTCTGTATCCGAATAACATAATTTTAAGTTGGTAATATGTTCGTATCGCGAATGATTTTGGTATTACGTTTGTATGGAGAAATGTCCGTTCACCGTCCCCTTAAGGCGGGGTTGCAGTACTTTTTAAGATTTTTGAACCTATAAAAATCGAACTAAATACGAGTTTTTTAATAAATAAAAATCATTACATAAAAATTGAACATACTCTCTAGTAAATCGTAAAGATAGAAACGCGATTTAGAATGATCGGCTCGATACTTTTTTTTATCAAACATGACTCTAAATCACAATTTCAAACGTGTACTGCTAAGACATTTCATCATGAATTTATATAAAAGTTATATCAATAGATAGAACTTTTTATTCTGAAGTAAATGTTGAAAACATATTGTATAATTTCTTTATAGTTTTTCTCCAAGAAGCAAAAAACAGTTAAAATTTAGGCACTATATCGCTCGCGCGGCAGGGCGGGGGGTGAGGTCGTGCGTACATAAAAACAAAGTACTGCAACCTCGCCTTAACTTTGGATATGTTTAGAACCGTCGTCGTAAAATTTTGATCTAAAAGCTGAATTCAACCAACTCTGCTATCGATTATCTCCTATATAAGCCATACGTTTCCCCATTCAAGTAAACATCAACGCCATACACAAAGTCGACACATGTTCTCAAAGTGGAACAGGACCAGAAACTGAAAACTAAGATGGAGCGTCTACACGAGCTCTTACGACGTGCGAATTAATTTGAGCATCATCTATCCAGACTCAAGTGCAATTTAAAGGACAATAAAGTTCCGAGAACATTGAATTAATCGTAGTGGAAGATAAGTGTCATGCTGCACATCGAGCAGCGTCCTTGCGCCGGCGCACGTCAGCGTATTTACTGCAAATTAGCATCACGTCGTGTGCGGCTCGCGGCGACCATCAAAGGCATCAATAAAAAGCGAACTTTACTATTTGTAGGGTTTCTTTTAAAGTGTAATACGGTTGCCGGCTCTCAACTGTGTATATCGAAAGTGAGTCCCGCTAAGACTCGGATAAGTGCGCGTGCGCTCACTCGCAGTAATCTCTTCGCGATTTATAAGAGTATTATGCCGCTTTGCCCTGACATATCACTTTATAGTTTTTTCTTATTTATGCCATGTTTGAGAATAGAAAATGTTGGGACGGCCTTAATTAAGATATAGTGTATGTCAATGATATTAATAGACATAAAAGGATAACAGCAGACTACTAACTCAATAGCACGTTCATACATATTCATTTCGATAGCTGGTATAAATCATATTGGCTGACAGAATTAATAGAATTCAGTTTCAAAAAACATTCTGGACTAGAACATACAAGAAGTTTCTAATATTCCTAACTGTCCAGCTTAGGTAGGCTAAGATTAAATTTACGATCGCTCCTACTAATAAACACGTTAATTTAAGTAAAGATCACCAGAGCACTAACAAAGGAACAAAACTATAAATAATAAACCATCATCAACCGAGAGCAGAGTACCATAGTAAAAATTAAATTAACTGTTTACAACTACGGCTCGCGTAAACCGCGCAAGTTATTATTGCGACTCAGAAGTCGAGAACATTTGTTATTTCATTTGTAAAAGGAGAAATCAAACGGTTTACTACCATTCTTTATGTAAATATTCCATTGTGCCCGCTGAACGTATATTGGAGCTCGCTTGGGAACACAGGGCGCCCTCTGCTGATTCATATTGAGCGATTTGTTATACTACATTTTCCTGAGACTTCGAGGACTGACTGTGGTTCAAAGCTGCGATATTGTATGTATTGTCTATAGAGGAATAGGCCTATTCTTATAAAATGACGTAATTTGTGGGCCAAGATCGGCCACGACCCCAAAAGGCTCGATTCAAAATACGAGCGTACTTAGTTGATTTATTTGCAAACGTAAATGGAGCAGCTCGGTTCATTTAATAGTTTAGAATTGACAGTTCAAGAGCTCGCTGCTCAAAATTATTAGTAAAATACAAACTTGGCAATGGTACTTAATGAAGGCTGAATAGGTTTTATGAATAGTAGAACTATTGCCAGTAAAACCAGTCTAGGAACAGACTTTCGAAACTATCAGGGAATTGATAGACTATCTTACTAGATTTCAAGCCCTATATATCCCTATATTAGTGACCCGCCCCGGCTTAAAAAAATACTAAAACCTTCCTCTTGAATCACTCTATCTATTAAAAAAACCCGCATCAAAATCCGTTGCGTAGTTTTAAAGATCTAAGCATACAGGACAGGCAGCGGGAAACGACTTTGTTTTATAATATTATGTAGTGATGTAGTGATATCGCGTATTGACACCTGCAGAGCCCTAGCTTCTGTTACACTATGCATATATGTAATAACACAATGATACTCACTTTACACTTCATAGCCAGGACCAGCTGATACCGATGCGCCGTCAAGGCATCCTTGTAGGACCCCTGACTGAAGTACGCGGCACCCAGATTGCCGTGGGCACGGCATTCTCCTGCAGTGTCACCAAGAGACTTGGCTACCGCTAGGTCCTGCTGCATGTAGTTGATGGCAGCATCCAGTTGGCTCAGTGCCCAGTGTGCTGAAGATAGGGCACTGAAGACTGAGCCCCTGTTGGAAAAAGAACAAGAATCTTGAAAATCTTTACTAATATTATAAACACGGAAGTTTGGATGGACATTTGTTACTCAATCACACCAGAACGGCTAAACGGATCTGGATGTTTGGAACAGAGATAAATAAAAGACTGAACTAGCACATAGGATTCTTTTTTTACAAATACAAATCACAGGCAGTTTTTAATTATTTTGGTCCTGAATTGTGGGCAATGGTGTTTCTGTATCTACAGTTTATTAAATATCTACGTATTGCACATTAAGATTTTTGAGTTCAGTAAGTTCAGATGTTTTAGAAAGGAGTGGTAGAATCTGTTACCAGTGCAAGTACTCAATCCAAGTTCCTGAGGTCATGTTGAGTTTGCAACACAACCATGCAACAGTTACAAGATTTATAGCAATTTACACATAAATACTAACTCTTGGGTCATACTTCCTGCCACCCAATAACACAATGCAACTGTTAGCGCAGCACTTAAGCCATACCCAGACACATCGTAAAACCTAGCGCAGACACTCGACAGGGTTTCACATGGGAGTCAAAAGTCAAGCAAACATCGTAATAGTCCGTAGATAAATGCCCACTGCTGAACACGGACCACTTTCAACAATAGATATGGAAGAATTAAACGTACTATTAATACTGGTAGCGGGATATCAAACGGAATAAACGTACGAACGAAACGAAATGAATTAAACGTAATTTATTCAGTTCTGGATATGGTGTTAGGATGGTGTTAGGTATGAAAGTGGCACCAATGAAAGACAAGCTGAAAGAAACACGTGTCTTGAGAGTGATGAATTAGATGAAACCTTGCAATGTACATCTGTGATATAATCTACTTATAGGAAAAAAAAAAATATTTTTCATGACTGTCTGTGTGAAGGTGGTATTCTTGTAAACACAGTTTTTCATGCGGTTTTCACAATCATTAAATATTATTCTAAAATTCTTAACATAATGTTTTAACATATCGCGAAATCAGCACATTAGAGGATTGCAAGCTAAGTAGTATGTATTTAATAAAACTTCGGTTAAGTTCCAAGCAATAGAACAACAAAACAGGAACATTAATGAGAAATGTTTAATCAGAAATGCTAAATACAGGCGACTTGAGTGAACATGCTACGAAAACCTGCAAATTAAAGATTCTGAAAAAACTACTAAAGGATTGTAAATCGATAAAGTTAACAAGGAATCAAGGGTGTGTTTGTGTATGTGAGTTTCAATGTTTGTAAACGCACCCACGATACAGGAGAAATTCCTAGTGTGGGGCAACGTTTTATAAAAAAAAAAAACACAATTAATGTAAGTATATCTTTCTTTACGACAACGTAACATCATCCTCCTGTAAACCCCGAAGGTTTAGGCAGAGGTGTACCTATTAGTCCTCCCACATTTTCACCAGTCGCTTGTAATAAGGGGCGAGCCTATTGCCACCAACCGGGCACAAATCCAGACTCCGTGGGTGCTACTGAGAATTTCCTGAAGAAGAACCTAATGACAATGCCCAACACGGAAATCGAGCTCCTCATGCACAGCAGTTGCGACTTGCGACCACTAGACCAACGAGGCAGCAAACATTAATCTTAGTACATCTCCATTTATGACAAATTGCATATTATTCGGCAAACGCCTATTTAAACTTAAATAAAATTAAAGTAGGCATGCATCGAGATATAAGTACTAACGTACTAGAGAAGACACCGTAAATTCCTACTTTGTCTCGTTCAACTGCGGCGATCGCGCCGCACCGTCGCCGAAGAAAACGCGTAAGTGCCGTGATTTACATGGCGCTTAAGACCGGAAACTGAACTAATTTACTACTTTTCATTACCTTGTGGTAAATTTGTTACGGTTTAGACGAATTGTTATTATTTTAGCGCTGCAGCGAACTAAAGATTCAAATTACGAAATAGGACAATTCAGTTATTTGACGTAGCTTCTCTAGTACGTTAGTACTTATATCTTGATGTAGGCATGCTACTTTCCTAGTAAGGTGATGTTAGATTTATTTAAGGCTTAGTGCTTGGCCAGACTGGTAGCGCAGAGCGGGGAGCGGCGCGGGTGCGGGACGCGCGCGATTGTGCCTGTCCGCAGTCGACCGCGGCTTCGTTCCGAGCGTTGTCGTGTCCAGTGTTTGACAAAATATAATATGGATGACGAAGTCTGGTTTTTACTGGAAAATTCTTGCCACCCGCGCACACACTGCGGCCACTTGTATGAACGAGCTATGGCGCGAGTTGCCCGCGCACTCCCCGCGCAAAGTAGCCCGCGCCGCTTCCCGCGCCCGCTTGCTCACTATGGACGCTCAAATGAAGTTCATACGTTTGAGTACGTCGCGCCGCGCCCGCCCCGCACCCGCGTTTGCAGTCTGGCCTTACACTTAGAATTGTGTAGTGACTATTAAATAATTTTATAGGCACTCTATTGGCTTAAGTAGATGGTGAACGAGCTAGTCTGAAGGTACACTTCCTCCTAGGCTGAAACATCTTGCCTAGAATTATTGTCTGTTGATGTACAGGAAGTTATGCTTTAGTGCTGGCAGGACGAATCATTTTACTGTACTGAAGGTATAGCATGTAGCTTCGTAGTTTCAAAAGCTTGTGCGGGGGCTTCCTTCGCGTTTAGGGCCAATATTATGCTATGGAAATGTATTAATGTGATAAAAACTATCTTATGTCCTAGGTTATGGTCTATCTAATCGGCTAAAAAGTCCAGTCAAAATGAGTATAAAAAGGTGTTTTTTTCTGACCCTGGTTTCACTGCTGGGCCAAAACCTCTCCTTAGGCTTCCAAAAACATTATCAAAAACAATAATGCACAGAGCTGAAAATTGGTGGAGGTCTTGAAGAAAAATGTGAAAAACTATTATTTTTAACCTTTAATAACTTATTTAGCACACTCACCCGCACCAACACTGGTCATAAGAATATTGAAGACAAAGACTTTAGTAAAAAAAAAACTCGGGTTAGCTTGTGTTTATGAATTAATGAACAAGCAGGAGAGAATTTTCCCTCAAGAATTTTGTTGAGTTATTTCGTACTATTAAGGTTTAGCTATCCATTTTCCGTACAAAGGAAACATTTACCAGTTAACGCTGCCATAAATATTAAATACGGAGTACAATGTTTTGTTTACCGGAATGAGCATAGCTTGCGAAACTAGGCAAGACATGAATGTTTATAATATTCTACTTAAAGAGAAATCAGAACATCCGTTTTCAATAACACAGGTTCACTTTAGAAAGTACCGACTGGTTTCATGAATTCAAAACCAATATTTTAGTGTAGTAAGAGCAGATGGCTCCGATTTAGAGAACGCCTCGGAAGTCGATACCATTAACTCTAATTTCAGTAATATTTTATGTACGACTAGCGGCCCGTCCCGGCTTAGTGCATTGTAATTAATATAGCCTATGTTACTCAGGGATAATGTAGGATTCTAATGGTGAAAGAATTTTTGAAATTGGTTCTGTAGTTTTTGAGTGTACGTTTATTCATTACAATCATGCAAAAATACATTTCATCACTAAGTACAGTTTATGTAGATAATATTTGGTCTTTGAATGATGGGGCATTTACAATCACGTACATCGAAAAGCTCTTTTTCACCCTAAGCACTTCGACCTAATTTTAAGTACACAACAATTATAATAATAACCGCATTTTACGTACAACGCGTACAAGACACGAGGGACAAGCATCGGGACTAAATGTTCACACGTCCGGTTTATTAAGCCTCTCGTTCTTAAATAGCTCGTGTGAAACCGATTAAAATAATCTGAGATAAATATTTTAATTCGTGGTGAAGGTAATGAATCACACAGCCCGATGTAATTTGACTTCACACTTATACACCTCTGCTTGGTCCGATCTCTCGATCCTTCGTTGACGTATTCTGTTAATCGATCGGGACGTATCCGCCGATCGAATCACTCGCTTCCCGTAATACCATTATCTTTGAGGTATGCTCAGCCGATGGCGGCGTTCTTAAGCATTTTAGTTGCTTCTAGGAACTACGATTACGTGCTCTTGTACTATCGGCGGCTTATGTCAAGACGTAATACACTAAGCATTAACATTTAGCAAGATTGCACATAAATAACTTATCGCATAGCTTGTGCTGGATATAAGATTCATGATTTGAAACGTAATTAACGCATTCCTCTTATAATAAAGCTGTAAAAGCTTCCGATATTAATGATATGAGACAGCAAATAATGTGAAACACATTTATATAGAAGTCAAGGTAATATTTCTCGACCATTGCACCCGGGAGGTCGTTTAGAAAAAAATAATTATGTTAATTTATCAATAAAAGTGGTCAGTATATTCATTATTTCACCTTTTCAAAAGTATTATCCCATTTAATCTCATCATCTGTCAACAGAGATCATCTCGATAAGGATCGCGTATAACAATCCTTATTTATATTGAGTGGAGTTTTATCGTGGGGCGAACAGAATAGTCCCGTATCGATCCGGCTTCGATCCATCAACGGAAAGATAAGATCTCGTCGAGGTGTGGGTTTCAACGCGCCGCGCGCCGCCGACCCGCCGACCAGCCGCTCCAACGCTTAACTTGACAATTTTGGGACGGGAAGAGTTACTTAATGTCTCCCAAGTGTATAGAGATGGAGCTTATTCAATCAATGTCTTCGCCTGGAAACGTGTTTAAATAAATTTAACTGAGGAATTAGGTGTCTCGGCCGCACCGCGCACGTACTCGTAGGTGCTATAATTACGTCTCGTTCCAATTTTGAGCTCGTTATACAGAAATTTATACACAGAAGGCATCGTATAAGTTTTTATTTATTTATTGTAGTGATGGCCGTCATCATGCGTTATAAAAATATCTACGTTCTCACCAGGGTGCCTTATTGTAATGTCTTTTACACGAGGCTGGTTGAAATGCCAGTAAATGCTCATTGAACTAGCAATTAATGTCTATGTTGAAGGTTTAACTAGCCAGAAGTTTCAAGAAATGATTAAGTTTCATATTAAAATATCACAGAATATGCATAATCGCTTTCTCTATTATATTCGTCGAAGTAATTCAATGGAAATTCCTTGGACACGACATGAACACCCTACACGAGTTTAAACTCAGCTGAAACACGGTCTTTCACTACAGGTTTAGTGGCTGTGCTGGTTATAGATATTTATTAAGCGATGGTATTTCTCATAAGGCAAAATATCCGAGACCATGGTAGGAGGTCATTAACGGTGATTTTAATAGCGCCATAAACACGGCCCGTTCCGAGGGTGCACCTACTGAATACATTCTCCCAGTGATCAGCTGCGTGCATCGATGGTTCGTTACTTCGTTAACTTCCATTTCGATATAAGTTTGGGGTTTAACGACACCTCGCCGAGGTATGTACCCGAACTTATAGGCTTGTTCTTCACTAAACAAAATGTGACCAGTGAATGCTTTAGACTTTTTTTTTGTAATTCGATCTATGAATTTCGATGTTCAGTGAATTCTGTTTAGTAGGTAATTAGTGGAGTGTAACCTCTATGTTTAAATTATTAGTTAATCAATGTATTAATGGGCAACATCACGCCTATTTATTTTTACAGCAGGATAATCAGCGGGACGTGTGCAAACATCCTGTGAGTTGCAAGTTGCATTTATGAATACTAATTTAAAGTACCTAACTACCTAGATTTTTTTGTGCGTACATTGGTACTGCTCGTAATTATTAATGGTAGGTACTGTACTGCCGGCCAAGTACTTGCAGATTGCGTCGAGATTGATTAGCAATATTCCGCCAATTACTAACCGCGTTAAATGAGAACATCGGTTGCATTTAGCTTAAGTTATCGCTCCATCAGCTTAATGATAACAAGCATCGATTTGGTTCGATACCTAATTGATTTTAGGGAGTCTTGAGTGCAAAAAAAGGAAATTGTTTTTTATAAGAAAAAGTCTCAATTCTCAATAAGCACTGATTCCAAAATCTGTAGCCTGCAGTCCCGCGATATATACATGGTGTTCCACCCACTGCCAAATTGGGATCGGTAAACTAAGGGCAATACACAACAGCTTTTATTTTCGGAGAATACGAGTACATACGCGAAACATCGCTTCAACTCTTAAATTATAAAACACAACAGAATTTCGTGAATACATAAAATGAAAAATTAAGTCTTGCATCCCACGGAACGCTAACATATGCACGCTATACGAATGTAACTGCACATATAAGGACTATTGCATTCCATTAATTAGAGGGCTGTTATTAAAACGCAACACCGTATATCCCGTTCAAAATTTACGACGTCTTTATTTCCTCGACACTGGAACATTATAAATCAAAATGTCGAAATTCCGCCAAAGATAACCGTCCCCTTTAAGTATATATAAATTATCCCACTGTCAACTCGTTACGTACTCGCTGTGATTAAAAATAATAATGAAGGAAGAGAAGAGACTCGCTCGGTCATTTGTCTTCTTCTTATTAACAAGTTGAGTTGTGTTAATGGTGCGAAATTGTTGTTAAGGGTACGAAAATAAACGGACTAATTTGGTTTTAGTGCGTAACTGCCTCAGTGGTCGAGTGGTTTAGGCGTTTGCCTTGTGACCCGGTGGTCGTGGGTTCGATTCCCACGGGAAGTACACTTTGTGAAGTTGTTTCCAGTTTGGTTAGGACATTGCAGGCTTGAATCACCTGATTGTCTGATAAAAAGATGGTTCCGTGCTTCGGAAGGCACGTATTAGCCGGTAGTCCCGGCCGCCAAATGGCGGTCGGCAAACCATGTCAGAGGCCCTTGCGGCGGTTTAGAAACTGTGACACTAGGGTGTGTGGGGTCGTTAGACCTTACTGCGCACACGATAAGAAGAAGAAGGGCGTTCGTAGACGATCCGCTTATAGGGTGTAAAAGTACCCTTAACGCAGCCGAAAGGTTCTTGTTCTTGCCCGTCGGGGCCGCGGATTTTTGTACTAGATGACGTGGCCTCGGCGCAAGGGCAAAGAAGGAACATGGGTTGGGTTTTTAGTCAGTAGAAGTCTGACACTCCCCTTCGCTCTGCCCAAGAGCGGGGGTCATTTGATGATTTTCCACCCACCAAAAAAAAAAAAGAAAGGTTCTTCTTCTTCCCATAATTGCGATTTTTTTTTTGTTCTGGACCATAGCCAGAAACATTCTAGTTACGGAGATATTGGAGGTCTTAGTCCCAAATTTGTTTCAATATTTTTTGTCATAATTGTCTCCATGACCCGTTTACTATTCAAAGCATCCATTAGCACAATGTTTTTAGTGTGTTACATTGAGTTTTACCGTAAAATGAGATTTTTCACCCCAATGAAAAACTGGTTACCCGGCAATAATTTTTGCGTAGGGTTACTTAGTTTGATGTACCTACATAATACCTACGTTCCTTCTTAGCCCTATATGTCGAGGCCGCGGTATCCTGTGGACATCGCGCAGCCCCGACGGGTACTTCCACCTCTAACCAGCTGTGAGTGCTATGACTGCGAGTCGACGCGTTAAAACCGCTGATTGGTGTAATTAACTCGCCGTTTCTCCGTACGTATGCCCAGCAATATCAAAAGGAAACATCTGGTTTCCAATGTCTTATTGCTAGTCATCATCATCATCATCATCATTGTCCTGCCCTTATCCCAATTCATTTGGGGTCGGCGCAACATGTCTTCTTCCATACTTCCCTATTTAGTAGTATTAAACAGATTCCATAACTTTTACAACTCCCTTAAGAGCGTAAATCACTCGACGATGATCAACAATATGTCTAAATCTTGTAAATATTTCACTTTTACGTTTTAGATGCTGTGAATAAAATTGAAATGGAAGTAGACGAGTATTTATTACTATTTTTCTACTGTCGTTAACTCGGATTGGTTAAACGTTAAACAGTTCACAATCATCGGGGAATCCTACTAATATTATAATCGCGAATATTTGTAAGTATGTTTGTATGGATAAATGGATGTTTGTTACTCTTTCACGCAAAAACTACTGAACGAATTTGGATAAAATTTGGTACACAGATAGTTTATAACCTGGATTAACACAGGATAGTGTTTATCCCGATTTTATCTTCCCGTGGGATAATTTTCGAGTTGTAGCGTGCGAAGCAGCTGGCAACACCTAGTCTGATATAATTTGCATTTTACTGCACGTTATAATCAACGATGACTGCAAACTGTGATTCGTCTGAGGGAGCATTTATATATTTAATGTTTATATTCTGAAGTTAAGTGGGAGATACGTAGGTACACTTAGTGTGTATAATCGTGAGTGCATGCACTTTTATTATATATATAGTAATCTAGAAAATTCTGGTTGGAGTGAAATAATGGAGTGGTACAACGTTAATCGGTTCACAATAATCAGGAAATCACATATAATTTGCATTTTACTGCATGTTATAATCAATGATGACTACGAACTGTGATTCATCTGTGGATGCATTTATATATTTTTAATGTTTATATTATTCTGAAGATAAGTGGAGATACCTAGGTACACTTAATGAGTATAATCGTGAATGAACTCTTGTTATCTAGATTAATCTAGAAAATTCTTAGGACCGGTTTGCTTGTGGGGAAATTACTAGATATCCAGCATTTTACTTATGTAAATATATTAGATTTGTTTCATGGATCGTTGGTTTTATTACAGCTGTTTTTTTATGATGATTACGGTATGAAGCGGATTTTATTAGAATCAAACTATGCAGACTAATATTGTTTCACAAATGGTCAGTGTAGGCGCCGCGCCACTTCATCGATCGAGAAAGGATAAAGCGTAAAGATCGTTAATCAGTTTCATCACGAGAATATACTCAAAATGACCTTTCAAGATACTGTCAATGAAGTCAATTATGTATAATAACTGCCAATCGTATATCATCAGAAAACACGAATACAGTAAAAAATAGTAACACGCCTGAAATCCTCGAAGGCTAATGGTATGAAAACAGCATAAATTATTAAGTACTCAGAAATATGATGCCAATTTGCCAAACATCATGCTTCTGAGTGCTTACTTATTTCTACAATAACCATCCAGCCGATATTCTCGTTTCACATCTAGTAGTAGAACACGCAAATTATCAAGTTAGCGATAAACCACAGCAGTTTCCTTGCAAGCAACGGAAACTACACTTAACTGTAGTCCAAGTCAGTCTTCACCTAATATCAGCGTGAAATTGAAAGCACTTGTCGGATGCCCATCGTAAAACGCATTGGCATCGCCTCACCGCCCCAGAATAGACACGTATAAATCCGAATAAGGCGCTTTTGCTTACTCGTAAAAATGTTAATAGGTACAACTTAACCAGTTTAGATAATTATGTTGATTGGCAATGCTGTGGTCAAGTACTGAGTGAATACTACTTTCCCTGTTTAAAGGATACTGACTGGATCTCGATGTGAGGTTTTTTATGTAGGATTTCCTTGTATGGTTGCTAGATAGGTTGCTAGGAGCTCATAGCTAGATAATAACAGCCTCTAGGAACAATCTTTTCTTTAAGCTGCACTTGCATAGGTTGGTCTGTGGATGGGTGGCCTCTTACACATTAATCTGTTGGTTTCGGTTGTCACCTTTGACAGTCGTAACAGTTAGTGACCCGAAACTCTGACCACCAGTCTTTCCAATCGGTGTCATATTACCCAATCATAACTGGGTTGTAGAGGTCAGATAGGGTTCGTTATGGGCATGCTCAGCGCAGTTGAGCTGTTTAATTATTTGTTAAGCTGTTTGTTGTTATCTACACTAATATTATAAAGAGGAAAGATTTGTACCTATTTTTGTTATGTTTGTATGTTTGTAATGAATAGGCTCAAAAAGTACCTACTGGGCCGATTTCAAAAATTCTTTCACCCTTGGAAAGCTACATTCACCCTGAGTAACATAGGCTACTTTTTATCCCTGTGTTCCCACGGGAACGGGATCTACGCGGGTGAAACCGCGGGACGTCCGCTAGTTTGTTTATATATGTGCTGCTCTTTTGTGTTGCTGCTGTCCATTCGCGAATAAATACATATTCTATTCTATTCTATTCTATAGGCAGTCGCTCTTTGTAAAATACTGATACTACTCTTTGCGATCTGCTGCATCCGGCAGGAAGCCGACCCAACATATTGGGAAAATGCTAGGCAGATGATGATCCCCTTGTATGGTTGTACTTCTATCATTTTTTGTAACATCATCAACTCCTGTTTGAAAAGTAAACTAAACAAGAGTTTCTAAAGATATAATATCTAAGTTACCTTATCCGTATCGAAGTACGTTGTTATGTTTGTTCGTTGTTAAGTTTTTTGTGGTCATTTATCATCGGTTTACCAGAAGATTTACTCGCGTACATTAATTTTTGGGACTTAAAAAGTTACATTTATCTTTTGTTTTATTGCGTACACAATATAAAGGTCTGAGCTTCGAAATTCTTGAACGGTTTTATGATCGGGTAGGTAATGTTAATAGGTATTGGTATAAGTGTACACCGAATGATCTTTTTAGATAGTCAGTGGCAAAGAGAAGAGGAGCCTGTGGCTAAATAATTAAAAGGTTGGTTTGTGGATGAGTGACGAGTTTACTCCGTGCCTCAGAAACCACTATAAGACGTTGGTCCGGCTGTCATTTGAAGATATTTGACAGTCGTTACAGGCAGTCAGTGACCCATAACTGACAACCGGGCTTTCCAAGGGGTACCGCCGTAATACTCAGTACATTTTTTTTTTTTTTTTTAAGGTTAGCTTCATTTGGTAGGACTGGAAGCCGACCCGACCTCAATTGGGAAAAAGGCTAGGTAGATGATGAAATGAGGTGACTTACCGTAACTTGAGAGAGCAGGATCCAATCCTTAGCGCTGCTTCTAACACAGTGACAGCAGCCTGGTACTGTCCTGCTGCCAACAGCTCTTGACCAACCACCTAAGAAAAGACAAAGGTTAATAGTTTATTGAATCCACCGGTAGCATTTCGGTAAAAGAGATAACTAAAAACCTCCTAAGGGATCTTTGTAATTCATTATTATGAACAACTTATACTGAATTGTTTAAAACAATTCTATTAAATGGGAATACAAATTATGAAACTGTTTTTAATAAAAGTGACACTGGAGTGAAATAGATCGATTTCCTTTTAGCTTTTAGCGGCATAAGCGGTGACAGGCTTTGCACGTGGGTAGTATTGTGACCATTATGTTTACTACGTGAACATCCTGAATGAGGCTTTGTACAAGCATAGTGAGGCCGAGCAGTGAAGTATTTTTGTGACCATTGTTTTCTGCGTGAATATCCTGAATGAGGTTGACACAAGCAAAAATAGGCCGAGAAGTGGCTGAAGTCGGGAAGGTTATGATGATGTTTTCTGATCTTTTGGAAAAAAAACATCAAATTATCAATTTTTATTAATTGTTTAGGTAAAGCTTTTTAATGAGATTTTTTTAAATTTATGGCCATGACATTTATAAATATTATGTAGGTACATATTGCAGTGGAATGTAGTAAAGACTTGATTGTAAAGTGCGTAGTGAGTTGTTACAACACAATAAATGGACGCCGTGATGGAATGTTGTCTTAGCATATCTAAATATGTTTTTGTAAAATACTACTCAGCATCTTAGATAGCCTCTTTTGGCAAGCGAAGCTTCCGTTGTCCTCATCTCATGCCTAATGACCACTCTGTAGAGCTTCTGAATCATCCAGTGACCATTCCGACTTATATCGGTGCTCTTGATCTCGCCTTTGATGTCATTTTAAACCCGAAATAATAATAAACTAATGTATGTACAAAAATGCGAATATGAGTATCATTGCCGGGTACAAAAACCGCGACGAATTTTTAAGAACCCATTAAAGCTTGCCGTTACGATGGCTCCAGAAACATTTATCCGAATGATTCGAACTTACCTCGATATATAGCTATAATATCATATTTAGGGAACACCCAGGGAGTAGTTATTTGGATCAGTAACTATTCCAAAGATATCGACAATATTTTGTGTATTTAAAATGCAGACTTGAATCGTCAAGATCCAGTTTTATGCTTGCAACTGGAATTCTTGATTTTGTGACATTTTGAATCGAGTTTAGCACTAACTACTTAAACTTCCTAATAATTTTCATCGCTTTACGGCAAGATTAGGAAAGTGTTAGACACTTAAATGCGCAGGCGTGCAGATAATACAGTGTCGTCGCTCAGTTTCATTATCTCAGTGTTTAAATCGCTTCAATTTACGGATTTCAGTTCAATTCGGTACATTGTATGCGCGAAGCGGCGGCCATTTTGTGGTAGTGCGACGCCATTTCGGCCATTCACGTCTGGGCTGCCGATCAACTGTCGCGCAGATTGTATGTAAATTCACGGGGGTCGGTCGCGTATTTATGGGCCTTTGATCACTCAGCCCCATTGTCTGAGAGTTAAATGCGCCGAAAAATGTTCAGATGTCGCCCGACTGCACGCCGCCGGAATGTATGCAAATAGTTCGCCCGCTCTGTGTATGGGGTGCTTAATATTGCCAACATCGACGAGCCCTAAATGTGCCATTATTTGTATAATGATACGATTGTATTTGCGTAATGTGGTTTTCTTTTAATATGTCACTTAGTGTGCACTTGTTTTCGTGTAGAGACGTGCGATGTTTCAGTCGCGTTCACGACTGACGTAAATCTTTATGTGACTTTGTTGTTGCCACTTTGGGAAAGGGTACTTACTGCCTATATTCAAAACGTGTTATGTGTGGTTTATAAAACGTTAAAGGCATTATTTTACATTTTTATGTTATTATTTCAAATTACGTAACAATTTTGTCATCCTCCAAGATCTTCCAAAGATATAAATGTAAGAAATGGAAACGTCTTCTATAGGTCAGCGTTTTTATGTAAATCGCGAGTCTGTCCCCGTGTCTCCGTCAATGCAGAGGGAACGACTGACAATGCACATATTTCCGCAGTAACGTTAATGGATCGCATTATTTTGGGATCGAGACTTGGAGAGCTGCAGCACTGGTGTTTAAACTGTCGAGACACTGTATTCATGGAGACATAACGTTTTATGGTGTTTTTCTCTCAATTCGCGTTTAAATATGGGCTGTAACTTTGTAAGTAAGTAACCGTACGCGCAGTGTATAGGAAATAAGGAAGAGTTATTCTGCCGTTAAACCCTAATAAGTAGAGATTTTCCCATAAATTATTTATTTTATTTTCTTTCCATCAGGTTTAATGTCTTCATATTAAATTGTTTTAGTGGCTGTTTAGATCGCCAGTTTTGGGCATTTTAAAAGTTATTTGTTTCCATTTATGTATAGTGACAAGTTTCATGCTTGTATTAATATCGCATAGATCGTATATTGTCTTCTTTATTTGGTACTCACCTCAGCTTACGTACAAAGAAAGTGTGCTTTTATCGAAGTTTACAGATATAAAGTAACGGGAATATTTAGCAAAGTTTGAATATATATTGCAGAACTTGTGAATGCACTTACAGAGCCAAAGCTGTGCTTTCGTAAGATTTTCGTATTGTATGTCATAGTGGCCACCATGACATGTGGGGTCCATAAGCAAAAAGCTAATAAGCTACAATATAATTAAATCTACATAAATAAATTAGGCAGAGTAGGTATTGTACGTTTTGTCAGTTATTTTTTATTTTATATGGGCTTACTCTTGACCTCAATCTTTCCCTAAGGGCAGAGATGAGGTCGACGATGGAACGAGCTTACCCAGAAGAAGCCTATTTACTCGCGACTTAAATAGATTGGGTTGCGTTAGTTGTTTAAGTCCCATGTAATAGGGGTGAGCCTATTGTCTTCAACTGGATACAAATCAAGACTTCTGTTGCTGCTACTGCGAAATTTCTGATGGAAAAACCCAATAGCACTTAGCCCGACCTGGGAATTAATCCCAGGACCTCATGCCCCACACTAGATCAACGTCCATCACTAGACCAACGAGGTAGTCTAAAATTCCCAAAACAAAATGTACAAGTACAAGTAGATGGTGATCAGGGGTTCTAAAATGGCTACTTTAGCAGATCATACTATGAGTTGTGTTAAAATTTGGAAAATAGACTATTCATAATAGTAGCTGCGTCTGTGACCATTTTACGAATGTTAACGCAATAGGGGATCGGACTGACTCCGAAAAATATGATTCTGTTTAGTCCGTCAGTTAGATTACCGAAAAATATTGGATACGTGTTTTTTGTTTTGTCAAATCAATAAAAATTGACAAAGATAAAGCGCGTCAAAGATCATGGAGTGGGGCTTGAAACGTCACTTGAAGGTACAAAATGTACTAGCATATGACGTCACATGAGTTTTCGAAGCACTGTATCGTCTTCATTTTTTGTTTACGTGAAAAAAGAAAAAAAATGTGGTCAATATTATTTGGAAATCTATCTGACGGACTAATTTTTTTTTTGTCCGATCCCCTATTGATATTGTGATTTGCTAAATGGGCCATTTTAGACCCCAGATCTCATTCTCCTATTGAGAAAAGGCTTTTGCCTGCAGTGGGAGTATAACCACCGATGTACTTTACAATTTGCGACATTTTGACGCGAAAACGAAGCATTTGCGTCTGCGCCGCTTGTATGAGCAGGCTGTTAGCCTAAGTAATTCCCAGCTTTACACGCTAATGATAAAACATTGGCCATGTTTACGAGTATAATCCTTTCAATTTTGCGATTCCCAGGCCGAGGAACAAGCTTGGACTTTTCAAGCGTGACATTTAATTATACAGGATTTAAAGTTGAGAGAGATATTGTTGCATGATATTAATATAGTTTCATGAAGTTTTGTATAGAATAGGACAACAGCATGGAGTATTCTGGAAATTTCATTCGTAGGGTTCATCAACCTTGCCTTTTTTCTAAGTATGGCGGAGTCGGCTGCAAACTCAAACTCAGGATTTATTTCAATTAGACCCATTACAGGCAATTTTAAATGTCAAAAAACTAAAACAAAAGCTGCAGTCACAAGGCACAATAACTTCTAAAAGTGCTGTTATAGTTACCCATTCCAAAGCGTACATTCGTACATCTCTATGGAGAAGAATGGACAAGAAACTCAAATGGACACTCTTCCTAATCTTCTCCAGTCTAACAGGATACACTAATTTCACAAGGAGGGGGTTTTCTTCGTGGTATAATTGTTTATTCATGATCTCTGAAGTGTTACACACTCATGGCCGTAAGGGGTACCGCGGGTACCGCACGATCTCCCGCGAGGCGGCGAATCTCCTTGTCGGATTGCCACCGTGGGATCTGGAGGCGATAGTCCTCGCGCGCCTACATGAGTGGCGCGCAGAGGCGCTACACCGGGGGGTCACTCTGCTGCCGCGGCACATTGCTGCGCGGCGGACAGACCTCCGGTGCGATCTCATGGCGGCATGGAGACAGCGACTGTCGCAACCCCGTGCAGGGCACGCCACGATAGTGGCGGTAAGTCCCCTCTTTGAGGAGTGGCTAGAGAGGAGCCACGGCGTCCTCACCTTCCGTCTGACGCAGGTCTTCACCGGACACGGATGTTTCGGGAGGTACCTGCACCGAATCAGGCGGGAGGAAACGCCCGGATGCTTTCATTGCGAGGATCGACCGGAGGACACGGTGGAGCACACTGTGGAGGTGTGCCCTGCTTGGGCGGAGCCCCGCCGTGTTCTCGTAGCGGCGATCGGCGGCGGCGACCTCTCGCGTCCGGCCCTGGTGCAAGCCATGGTCCGGGGCGAGGAGGAATGGGACGCCGTCGCCTCCTTCTGCAAAGAACTGATGCTAGCGAAGGAGGTGGCGGAACGAGAGAGGGAGAGAACCTCTCAACGTCCCAGCCGCCGCGGAAGGCGCGGAAGGCGCTCCGGGCGTCGGGGGCCACGTGATGGCTTCCGGCCACCGTAGACGCGGGCCTGTGGACGGTGAGTAATGGGCTAGCTCGCCGTCCGGCCGTCGTCATGACGGCAACAGACCGTGTCGGCGGCGCGTTCGTGTTCCACGCGCGCCTCAAAGAGATGTCAGCAAGGAGGGGCCCGCAAGGGCCGACGCCCGTCGGGGCCGCGGATTTTTGTACTAGATTACGTGGCCTCGGCGCAAGGGCAAAGAAGGAACATGAGTTCGGTTTTTAGTCAGTAGAAGTCTGACACTCCCCTTCGCTCTGCCCAAGAGCGGGGGGGGGTCATTCGATGATATTTCCACCCACCAAAAAAAAAAAAAAAAGTGTTACACACTACATACCCAATTGGCTATACTCATAATATTTCTTTTCGTACAAACACATTTCAAGTGCAGGATGTTGGGATAACGCGTTGATGTCTTTTATTAGCATCATCGATGACTTGCAAGGTTTTATAATTAATCCTTTATTTTTTTTAACGTTACGTACAGCGCTTTTGTTAAAGTTTTGACGTCTTCAACCATGTTAGTGCTAGAAGAAATAAAGGTTTGCAATGTAGCATTGAAATATTTTATAGCTCTACTAGCTTTTGTCCGCGACTTCGCCCGCGTATTTGGTCGAAACAAAAATTTAATAACAATGGGAATTATCGACACAAAGAAGAAGAAGAATAGGTCTATTATATAATACACGAACGCGAACGCTAGCCATGTTGTGAACCCCTTAAGTGAAAAGCTATTGCAGCCGTGGGAGTCGATGTGTCTTTAGCACTTGGAAATAATGTAAGTATTTAATTTGGTCGTTAACCTCTCTAATGGTATAGGGAAAACCCCATATTAACCCTCTTTAACTAAGATCCTTACGTCAGTTTTCTCTGTCAGTGACTTCTAGATCAATGAATGTCACCAGATTATTGGGCTGCTGGGACTTCATATCAGCGTTGAAAATCCAACCGAGCGTTTCAGTTTAGGCATTCATTTAAGTATTACCTAGTGTTTGTGAAAATACGCATTAGAAAATTATATAAATTCAAAATCAGAACTCGAAGAAGATATCACAAAACATGGACAAGCCAATGTCCGAACGAATCAGGTAAACAAATCACAATAAATAATGACCAGAGACAAGTTACAGCGCTCAAAATGGACCACAATTATACTGAGACCATAAAGCATATAATTGATATAGCTAAAACGAAAGCGAGGGTACAACACGAAGATTCGTGTATTATTTGCAGGCTCAACACTATTCTTACAACATTATTACCATAATGCCATCGCGATAACGAATGAAATTGCATTCGGGGTATTTCTTTAGAAGGGCTTCTGACTTGGGAATGAATTTAGTTTGTTATTTGATTACGTGTTAATCTTCGCAGTTTTAAACTTGGCTGGAAAGGTTGGATTCTGTGTGGGGTTAGGAATTTCTAATGTTGGTCGCGTTTTGTTTGTGTTGAAACTGCTAAGTCAGTAGTTCGTTTAGTTTGATAGCAAGCAGATAGCTTTCAAGGATAGTTGTAACGGAGTACTTGATGAGGGGGGTGTAGAACTTGGCGCCCTCGGATAGGGAGGCTTACAGATGTGGGGAGAAATATCAAATAATCATTTGTTAACCAACTGCTACTCATAACTCCAGGAAAATATAAGGAAATGAAGCGGAGGCGGAGGTACGATTTGTAGCGGAAATTCCGTACTTGCGGAGGTGGAGGCGAGGTTCCGTTACAACACTACTTTTAAGTACTAAGGACAAACGGGAATGACCTAAGTGGATTCTAATTGATAGGAAGGTGTTTTCAGTCACATGGAAACAAGTGGGGGCTAACAATCACCCTGGCTTACATAGGTACATATGAGAATGAAGATGGTAACGGAGAAAACCCAAAAAATAGACTATCTCCATTTCCGAAGGAGATCTGTTTTGAGCCTTGTAGGTTACAAGTACTTACCGATATCAGTACAAACGGTGATTGATCCAATTTCATAGCTTCTAACTGTCTAAACGTAGGCTCCAGGGTTGTCCGGAGCGGTGACTTCAGGGAGGCTTCCACCAGTGCTGCCAGCAGCTGCCTTGAGGCCGGTTCCACTCCCAACCCAGAACTGAATGCTGCCAGCGCTTCGCCGTGTCGACCAAGACATTGTAATGCCACACCTAGAACAATAAAGGAGGTTAACACTGGAACATAGCATACGTTTCAAACATACTGATGATCAAATACGTCTATCATCTAACAACCCTTTTCGAACTATGATGGCGTCATTGGAATCTAATCCTAGCGGATGCAGCTGAATACAAGTATTTGTCATAAGAATGAGTATTGGTCTTCAACTACCCTCTGGGCAATACAATACTCCTTGGAAAGAATACTTGCCACTTTCTGTCTTCTGACTATTGCTATTTGGGACCAGTTGCCTATCATGCTTTCATTGACACGTTTTTGCAGTTTTACAAAAGCAGTCATAGGTCAGAAAAACATCGTGAGAGAACCAGCATGCCTGAGAGGTATTTCTCGACGGCATGTAAAGCTGGAAACCCATGGGCGGCATAAATACTCTGACACTAGGTTAAGCATCAACCACACGAAAAAGAAAGAATACTTTAAAGCTGCTAATTCAAAAGTCGTTGAACCACTGTACGGACAAGACAAAGTGGTTAGACTGTGACAACCCGACCTCTACTAATGAATGCATGTATGGTAAGGTAAAGCGTAGGTAGGAGTGCAGTCTTGCGCACCCACTGTTTGCTAATAACTGTAAACTTGCATTCATAATTGTTCCGCCGACAACGCTTTGATATCCAAATTCTCACGCCAACAATTTTATTTACAAAAGAAACAATGGGACTATTCAACAAATCGATGTCGAACCTCCTTCAAATATAATCGAATTAAAAAGGTAATCGATTTTGCAACCAAATAGGTTTTATTTGACGCTTCTCATTTGTTTGTGTCCGTTTTATTTATAATCGGAATAAATGAAAATGTAAAGTGTCTGCTAATAAGGTACCTTGGAATGAGAGGTATCGATGTCAGATGTCAGCACTATAACGTGATTGACAGTAATTGTCATGTTTACTCTCATTTAAGAGAAATACGGAGAAATCTCGGACATAGCCGTGGACAGACGGACAATACAGTATTGTAATTACTAGGGTAATTCATACCGGGGTTCGAACGTAAATCTGAAGTTTATAGACAATTAGAAATTGTATACTTTCGTTATGTCCGTTTCGTTTCGCTGAATTACTGTATACGTAGCTATTGGTATACTTAGTTATTAGCTTATTATCGTGTACGCTTTACCATCAAAGAACGTTTCAAAGCTTTCGATATTATAATAGACGGTACATTGTTAACCATATCTAATTTAAGCTAACGTAAAGTGTAGAAAGTTGTATATGATGTGGTACTGTACTAGCCGTATTATAAGCCGTTTTAATATCCTTAAAGAGTGATTGGAAAATTCAAGCATGAATTCAGCGGTATACCTATAATGAAGCCATTGTCAATTTCAATAATTTTCAGTGGCATCTTAAATTATGCTTAAAAAGAATTTCAGTGATTGATTGACTCGTGACCTTCGCCCGCGTGATTTATAATCTACTTCCTTACTTGAATCGGATTTAGTTAACAATTGACGGCACGGTTGGCGCAGTGGCTAAGCGATTGGACTGCTGCGCTGCGTGTCGCGGGTTCGATCCCCGCACGGAACAAATATTTGTATGACCTGCAGATAGTTGTTTCGGGTCTGGGACTCTGGGTATTTGTGTATGTGAGTTTATATGTTTGTGAACGCACCCACGATACAGGAGAAATTCCTAGTGTGGGGCAAAATAAAAAAAAATAAAAAAATATCGGGGGTTTTAATGTTTTTGCACGGAACTCTAATCCTTTTTCTAAAATAATAGTAGCTTATGATAAGTACTTCGTATAACATTAGCTATCGGCCAGTAAAGTTAAGTATTACTACTTAACTAAAAGACGTAAGCCCCGTTAAATTCGGTCCAGCCATTTTGGAGATAAAGCGGAACAAACAGCCACATGGATAACTCTTTTTTGTTATAAGTAGGTAGGTATCGTATTTACTTTTATATGCATTCAGGAAACAGCTGTTATTTAGAAATTACAAACAAACACTTTATTCTTTTAAATTCAGATTTACATACATAAATACATAAACTCACGCCCTTTTCCAATGAGGGTAGGCAGAAACCACAGAATACCACCTGCAACGATCATTACGTACTCCTTTTGCCCCGTCCACATTCATACATCTGGTCATACACGCATTTTTAATATTCAGATTTATTGAGGTGTCTTAGTCTATTGAATTAAAACAAGCGTTAGTCACGGAATCCTTTCCGTGACTATAACGCTTGTTTTAATTAAACTATATTATTATATTCGCTATTATTATTCGCTTGTTTGAATATATTTACCTACACTGACGTGCATATTTATGTGATCAGTTGTCAATATATGCGCAATGTGTCGTTACTTGTCGTCACAGCAATACGCTTGTCATGCTTCTATAGTTAGAAACTGATTGATTGATTTAATCACGCGCGTTCATTGATTAGCGAAAAGTGATTTCTATTTCCATACTACGTAATGTTATGTTTGATTGACTGGAAAATGAAAAATCTTGCAAAAATACATTATTTGTTCCTTATATGATTGCAAACTTTTCTCCCAAATTTATTCCACCATAAGTTACAACTAAGATTTTGATGTCCATGTGAACAAACGCTGCACGCTGGCGTGACGATTTGGAATCGTTTCTAACTAATTGGCCAGTGAAGGCTGACAGACACATAAGTATGGTTGGATAGGGGGAATCTATGTCTATCCGTGTGACTAATTTTATCTAAATGGGTTGGATTTCAATACTTAATATTATAACTTTGATTTTAGTTCGTTTGGGCCATTTTGAAATTCCGACCCACTATAATCTAGAACGCCGGGAGCCCGGGACTAGCTCCAAAATAGAACCCTTACAATAATAAGGTCTAAAGTAATTACAGTTTATAATAAGTGGTCTTCATAAATAAGTCCGCAGACGTAACATTGTCGATAATTTATGAGTACTTACTCTAACCTATGTATTTCTTTGTGCCTATATCGCAGCGGGGGACCCCATGTATCGATGATCGCAAAAAACGAAACGAAAAAACCGGACAAGTGCAAGTCGGACTCGCTCATGAAGGGTTTCGTACCATGGTACAAGATTTAATCGGACCCCCTTTAATTTTTAATTTATTATACAGAAATACAGATGAAAATTTCAACAGTCTACCTACTACGGATCCTGAGATACATCCCGGTGTCAGACAAACAGACGGGCAGTGGAGACTTAGTTATAGGGTCCCGTTTGGTTACTGTTCGGTTACGGAACCCTAATAAAAAGGTAGGTACACCTAAAGCCACATTAACGGGCAAACTTTTTAGCCATAAATTAAATTGTCGGTAATAATACCATAATTACATTTTTTACCTCCGAGTAAATAAAGCTAAGCCGCCGAGTGAAAGTGATAGCCGATAGAAAATGACGGAAAAAAGTTAAAGTAATCTCACGCAATAGAAGTAACAATGTGTGCACAGTGCATATCACGATTATGCAAAAACGTGTATTAATATGCAATTGAGGTGTTAAATGCATGTTTATCACGACCGATGATTTAAGGCTCGGATGCTATGGTCGGTTGTACGTTTTCAATGCGGTACAGACAGGCAAATGTCTTGTATCGGAGTTTTAAAGTTGGTGATATGATATCCTGTGCCTCAGACAGCACTGATCCGGTCGCGTTAGATTGAGAAAAAGAGTGAGAAAAAAAAAGAGCCTGTGCAATTATATTCATTTCTGCTTCAATGGTTAGCCTGGAAAATTTGGCCGCCATGAGCCATGACCGGTAAGGACCTCAATTCATTTACGAAATACGAATAGGTACTTATACAAAAATATTTTGGCGAGGATCTTCATGTTTGATTAGTCAGCTGTGCAAACACATTCATAACTGTAAGAACTTGTGTTATTACTTAAAGTAAGCATTTAACTTAACTTAAGTAACACTTAAGTAGATAAATGGTCGATTAAAGTGGAAGCTTAAAATTATAAACTCCTCGTCTATAATCCTTGTCATTAAGGGATAATTAATAAAAGCTTTAACGGGTAAAATTTATTATCTTACCGTCTAGAGGTCTAGACTGAGGATATCAAATGCGAAGCATAAAGTTACTTAAATCAAATTAGAATCTATTACTTAAATCCCAGTAATAAACAGATTTTATGACTTATAATCTTGGCTTTATTTGTTTTTTTTTCTTTTGGCACAAGCCCACCACATCATTCCTGAAAGCCGAAATCAACAGTGCTAACCAGAAAAGCGCCGAGGCAATGAAGCACGACGAAGTTCCAGAGAAACAATTCAACTGTTTTGGATCCCGCAACGAATTTCATCAGAAGGCCTTTCATGTATTTGAGATAGCTCTAATTTATGCTTTGATAGTTGCAGTTTTTAAGGCTGACTGAGTAATTATTGATGGAAACATTCAATAATACTTTGCTCGACCTGAGAATTTAATCCAAGAACTTATCCACAGCCGTCGTGGCCAGTCAGCCAACGAGGCAGACATTTTTAAATAATTATAAGATAATTAAAAAATAATATTACCTTGTCTATAATACGCTTTCGGCCAATTTGGGCACAGCTCTCGTGCCCGCGTAGCATCTTGTAGTGCTGCTGCGAACTGCCCTTGCTTTAGCCTTGCTGCCGATCTGAGCAACAGTAAAATATAACTATTAGGTACTAAACAAGAACTTGGAGAGATCGCATATGTTTTCTAAAGACGGTCATAGCTAATGAGAAAATTATAAACTTGGTGGTTTTCTTTCAGAAAATTGTATACTTTTGGAAAGTTTCTTCGAGGAAATGAGAACCAATTAATACCGTTTTGTTAAAAAAACAAATTCAGACAAGCAAGTCAAATGATCTGCACAAAGGTTGAACTGAACTCAATCTAAAATATCAACATTATCAACCTTTTTTTTAAGGATATGAAATGACTCCTCCCACTCTGGACGGAGCAGAAGGGAGTGTCAGACTCTTACTGACTAAAACTCATCAGCGTACCTGGAACGCAAGGGCATTAGAAGAACCTAATGCCATTTGGGTTCCATGGCCGTAGTCACTCTATTTTTAGCAAATTCTGCAACCCTGATAAATATCAACCATCCAGCTATATAAGGTCCCATTAAAATAGGTGGTGGTTAACATTGTTACATATAATAAGACTATACATACGGTACATAAAACACGCTGGTACTTATAATAATTCTATAATTTCTCCTAATTATGTACACGCGTGACTAATACCATTGACAGCTACGGGTGACTGGTCTAGTTTGCAGCACCGTTCATTGAGCTAATATGGCGAAGAATTTCTACTATAATTTTCCTCATTCTTGGATTATAATTGAAGTGTATCTATTTAAGCAGTGGTAGCGTAACGGTGTGAAGTTCGGATTACCAAGTCATTCATATGTCTCAAATTCGAACCTAAGACACGCAACAACACGCTTGAGAGTTATTTCATGTAAAGCCAAGTTAGACGGCATACAAATTCTGACACCAAGTTATACCCTTTTTTATTTTTTTTGGTGGGATGAAAATCATCGAATAACCCCCCCCCCCCCCTCCCCTCTTGGGCAGAGCGAAGGGGAGTGTCAGACTTCTACTGACTAAAAACCAAACAAATGTTCCTTCTTCGCCCTTGTGTCGGAGCCGCGTTATCCTTTCGATAATCCACAGCCCCGACAGGACCAAGTTATACCCTAAGCACACGAAATAAAGAATTGAAGTATGCAGTCCACAGTTCCACTAACGACTAACGAGACAGCCTGACGAAATGTCCTTGTATTATACTCGTAGGCACATCCCTACTAACACTTTTAGTAATACGTCGTATAGTCAACGTGATATCAACTTACCGATTACTATAAAGTATATGATTAGCAGGGTCCAACGTCAAGGCATCGGTGTAAAGCGCGACGGCAGTGGCGAAGTCCCCAGCCTGGCATGCCGCGTTGGAGGCACGGACTTTCTCCACGAAGAGGGCCCGGGAGGCAGCTCCGAGGGATGCCGATCCTGTCGGCTCCACCTGTGAGAGACGAGAAGGAAGTAAGTTGGGGTACATGTTCTAGATTATAATGGAAATATCATATAGGGAGGCATGGAAGGCTAGTAGGGCGAACTTCGTAGTTACAGTTTGGTATTTAAGATGAACCCTGGCTGCTGGGCTATACACCAGCCCGGCAGGGATTTGCATAAGAATATAACAATAAGAATAATTTTGGAATCCGGAAACTTGCTCTAGGATTCCCTGAGTCCTTACATTTCACATTAATTTGTAGTAGAGGCCATAGTGATTGACTCTACAGATTTCTCCTAAACATTCACGTCTTCATGATTTGCAGCAATATGAGGAGTTGAAACCTGTTATTTGTCTTCACCCGTCCAAAAACAAGCTCCTCCTATTAAAAACCCTTTACCTACATTACTTTCGTGACTTCGCGATTACACGAAAGTGTACTAAGGTTAGAAAACAATTTGTTGTACCTTGTAGGCGCAGATTGATATGTAGGACCAACCCACAAACATCTACTTTCTAACACGAAATTACTGTAATTGGCTGAATTACCAGCATTATATGCAGCCCGCACATTTAACAGGACCCCTTTGTGCGGACATGGAATTAGCTTTATAATATAAGGAAAGATAGAAACCTCGTGACTAAATAATAAGCCACAAGGGTCGACTTTCGAGGTTAAGCCGTGTTTGTCGAGGTTGGTCTGTAGATGGGTGACCACAATTACATACCGAGTTTCCTTACTTTAAGCCGAAGTCTCGGTTGTCATTATGTAGTTCTATGATAGTCGTTACGAGAAGCTGAAAGTCTGACATCCAGTCTTGCCAAGGGGTATCGTACGAGTATTACCCTGTTAGAGAGTTGTGAAGGTGAGATAGGTAGTCGCATCATGAAAAATACTTTCGTTAACCCTAACATAGTTTGGGAAAAAGGCTAGGCAGATGATGATTGTACTAATCAGAAGGCGGATTTTTAAATTACACCAGTACTTCAGACAATTTAACACCACGTTATGTAAAAAGCAATAAAATTACATTTCAAAAAGGCAACCAACACGTCATGCGGTAAAATACAACGGATATTGTAATTTAAAACCTGAAAACTCTAACCATTGATTCGTTACCACATTATTTTTTACAACCGTATCGTAATCACAGCCTTTTCCAATTTCCTCACTTCCCATTGGCTCTTTGGTGTCGATAGCAGTGCGGTACCTCCGCGAATAAACTGTATTCGAATTACGTATTTAATTTTACGTTTAACAGTTGTAAGCAATAACACGAATATGCTTTCACGATGTTATGCGTATACTCAATGGGTTTAAGTTGTAATTGCGCAGAGTATAATAAGTATTTATTTATTTATTTATTTATTTAAACTTCATGCACAATAGTGATACATAGGCGGACTTAATGCCACAAGGCATTCTCTACCAGTCAACCTTAGGGTTAAATAAGACAACATTGTGGTAGGGTACAAAATATCTAAAAAACAACAACTCTAAAAAACTAAACTATATAGTTATATAATTATACTAATACATAAATATAAAAATATAGAATAAACTAATAAATATTTTACAAATACCAAAATAAAAAACGAAAATCTTAACAATAGGCAATACCATGACTCGACTTATAATAATTTGAGAGCTATTTGGTCTGACTTAAATAGTGGCTACGTACGTTCCTTTTAAAAGTAAATTTGCTTTCAGCTTTTTTAATGCCAAGAGGTAGCGCATTCCAGAGTTTTATGGATGACACAGCGTAAGAGTTTGACAAATAACAGGTGCGATGTGAAGGAATTTGGAGAATGAGATTTTTGGAAGCTCGAAGGCTACGACTATGACAACTGCCCAACACTTTGAAATAAGTTTTTAAATAATCGGGAGCACGTGGATCGTTCATAATTGAGAAGAGCATGCAGAGAGATCTGAGGGACCTTCTGAGTCGGATAGGCAGCCATTTAAGCTGAGAACGGAAGGAAGAAACATGATCGTATTTACGAAGGCCAAAAATAAAACGAATACAATTATTGAGAAGTCGATCCAATTTATTTAGAAGTTCTTGGGATAAATCAGAATAACAAACATCAGCATAGTCAATAATGGGAAGCACAAGGGACTGAACCAAAGTGAGTTTCGTGCTAGATGGGAGAAAATGCTTGAATCTATAGAGAGACCGCAGCGAGAACGTGACCTTCTGACTCACCTGAGCGACGTGCTTATCCCAACTCAAACTGCTGTCAATGTAAAGACCCAAGTCCTTTACGTGGGGTGAAAGAGAAATGACGGAGTTCTCGTACATCAATGGCGCAAGTTGGCTAGTGTTCACATTCTTCAAATAGTATGAGCTACCAATGAGGATGGCCTGACATTTTTCGACGTTAACTGACACCCCAAATCTGCCAGACCATTCCTCGATAACACGAAGATCAGCGTTGAGTGTTTAAATGCAGTTATCTAGGTTGGCAATGTCTGTTTGAGCGTACAGTTGCAAGTCATCAGCGTACAGATGGTAAGAGCATTTGAGGATCGCAGTAAGAGAGTTTATAAATAAAGAAAATAAGAGAGGAGAGAGTATACCGCCTTGTGGAACACCAGTTACCAGGTCGCACCAGTCAGAGCAATTCTGATCAGCACGCACCGCTTGCTGGCGACCACGAAGATAAGATGAAAACCAATCCCGTGACAACGATGAGACCCCAATTTGCAACAGTATGGCCAGGAGAATGTCGTGATCAACGGTGTTAAAAGCATTGGAGAAGTCTATTAAAACCAAGACCGTTAACCTCGAATTCTCCAGACCATCCCTAATATCTTCAGTGACTTTAAGCAGAGCTGTCGCTGTGCTGTGACCAGGCCGAAACCCGGATTGGAAACTGGACAAAAGGTTATTTTTAAAAACATATGAGGATATTTGATTAAGTGCAACTGCTTCTAGGATTTTGGAAAGGAATGGGAGAATGGAGATTGGCCTGAAGTGATTGGGTAAACTAGGATTGGAAATTTTGGGAAGGGGAATAATGTAAGCCTTACGCCACATTTCAGGAAAGACACCAGTCTGCAGAGATGAATTGACGATGTGGGTAATAATTGGAATTAAGTTCTCAATCATAAAAGATAACATGGTTCGACTGACACCATCACAACCCACCGCTTTAGATTTAATAGAGTTGAAACATTTCAGGATCTCAGCGTTAGTCACGGGGGAGAATGAAAAAGAGTCAGGAGGAAACATTGGCTTGGAAGTAATATCAAGGATAGTTGTATTCTTAACGTCAACCGCAAGCGTAGCAGATGTTGAAAAGTATTTATTGAGAACATTTAAAGGGAGATTAAGAGATACAAGACTGGAGGGGGATTTTGCTATGCCTAGTGATTTGAGAAACTTCCAAATATCAGCCGGTGAAGAATTGAGGACATTCTCGCAAATGTATCGGCGTTTAGATGCTCTTACCATCTGGTTGCAGCGGTTTCTAGCCAACCTATACAGGTCCCAGTTCTCCTCACTGCGGTCCCGCCTATATTTTCCAGAAGCCCGGTCACGCCGTCTCATTGCCATCCGAACCCCAGGGGTTATCCAGGGGGCAGGAGGGCGCTTGACACGAACGGCCCTCAGTGGTGCATGCGTGTCAATGAGCTGGAGTATATAACCATTGAAAATATCCACCTTCTGATCCACTGATGATGACTGGGCGATATCAATCCAATCAAGGGCTTGTGCATCGCTATTTAGTTTATCTTTCTCCAATCTTGCAAAATTCCTGATAAAAACAATGGCAGGCCGCTGCTTAGGTGGTTTAATTTTATAAGATAAATAAATGAGATCGTGTCTAGATAAACCGGGGGCAGCAATCTGGCCATGGTTGGCAACGAGGTCCACAGAAGAAGCAAGCATAAGGTCGAGCCAGGAATCGCTTGAGCCAACATTATGATGAGTTGGACTAAGTTTAAGGAGTGACAGACTCAACGACTCCAGGATCGCACTCAGCCTACGTGATCTAGTGTTATCCTTCAAAAGGTCAGTGTTGAAATCACCCATGACTATGAGATGTTTGTATTCTGAGGAAATAGATTCAAAGAGAGACTCTAAAGTGGAGAAGTAATCTATAGTAGGAGGGCAGTAGACAACTCCTAGAACGGCTTTAACCCCTTTAACAACGATTTCCAGGAATAAATACTCAGGGTTGCCATTATACATTGGAGACGAGGAATGTAAAACTTTGTGGGAGATATCAGAGCGCAGATAAATGGCAACACCCCCAGCTCTTTTCCCAATACGATCGTTGCGAATTAAAGTAAAACCAGGTAGTTCGTAAACGTTTGAGGGAAGCTCGGGTTTAAGCCAACTTTCGGACACCAAAACAGCATGCAAAGTGACGTCAGCAAATAACTCCAATAACTCAGAGTGGTGCTGAGGAATGCTCTGGGCATTGACATGACATACATTAAAACACTTGTTAAATCGCTGGAACTCACTAGTCAGAAAACTATTCACCGACAGAGAATCATCAAGAGTTGAAAAAGACGCGGAAGAACAAGAATAAAAGGAGTCATCGTCAGACATAATTATTACCCAATTAAGTAAATAAATATAATATATGGTAAAATATAATAAATAATACAATAAGTGGATTAGTAATAAAAATTAACGCAAAAATTAATTGCATAACCTGCCGGCAGACTGTTCACAAAAAAAGTTCTAAAACAAAATGCGTGTTTCCGAACGAAACTGATACACACCGTTGACACTTTCTTTGACAGTGACATTTCGTATTGACATTACAATGTGAAATTAAAATACACACTAAAATTTAACAAAGGAAATATAGAAAGTAAATAATGTGTCGGTACTCAAGTAAAGTTACTGTGACGTGTTCATACCAATATCGAAATGAACAGAAAACTAGCACTAAAGATGTTAAACAAACAAAAAGGAAACAGGATTATGAGAGCAAGCAAAACAAACCAAGTTACTTCTTCTTTGCTTGCCGCCTTGACCTAGTGTGAGGCGTCTGAGCCTGCGCCGGCGCCGGGCTTGCGTTATTCGAGGCACGGTTGGAGTCTGCAGGAACTACTGGATCCAGCGACTTGCCATACTCCGCTCCCAGCGCGATGACTTCGTCAACGGTGAAGATCCGGCGACGCTTGCCATTAGGAAGCTTGACGTTGATGTTTCCGTCCATAGTCCACACATTGGTCACACCGAACAACTTGCGAGCAGTTGTAAAAGCCGATTGCCGCTGACGAGTGAGGAACTCGGACACCACATAACAGGACCCCTTCAGTTTGGTCTTGTTTTTCCAGACCTGATCCCTTATGGTAGACCCCATAAAACGAAGCAGGATAGGTCTAGAGTGACCTTCTGAAGCCTTGCCCAGCCTGTGGCATACCGTCAGTGAGGAAGGTGCCAGATCAGATAAACCAAGCTTATCTTGGACGATGGATACTATGGTATCTGGGAGATTCTCATCATGCCTCTCAGGCACTCCACCCAGCAGCAGGAACTTCTTCCTATGACGCATCTCAACAACATCCACCGTCTTGCTCAGCTCAGCAATCTGCAGCTGCAAAGTACTGAGGACACACCACACATGCTCCTTGAAGGCAGAAAAATCCTTGTGAAGGCTGCTTAAATCTGCTCCAGGTGATGATGCCCTCAGGTGCTCCTCAAAGTCTGCCATCCGCTGATTGAGGGATGTCATTGCTACACGCTGAGTCTCCGCAATGTCTGCTATAGTGCTCATGATTGTGATTTTGTGTTCCAGTGCAGTGTTCTATGAGGTCAAAGTACAAGTGACAGCTCAGGCCAGCAAGTATATGCAATTAGCACAGTTTAGGACATGTGTATATTATTGCCCACACAGTATGTGCTTACCGGTATGAAGTTATGTAATATCCAATAGCAATATTCACTAATTTTAAAAAAAAATACTATTAAAATCTAATTAAAATTACGAGAACATATGTTTACTTTTTTTGCACCTACCCCCGAAAAAAAACCAATATCTTAATCTTAAGTATCAATAATATTTAAGATTGCGAGCTTCTTTGTTTTTGTGTTCAGTGAAAGTTATCGTATAGAGTGAAATTAAATGTGCCTGTGGTCAATAAAGTAACAAGAGCAGGTTAAATAAATAAGTTCTATCAAATAAGAAAATCTTGGTATCATTGGTCTTGTTGAGGAGACTTATGTGGGCTGTAACTAGAAAGAAATCAGCGTCTTCGTCATATGAATGACGACGACGCTGATTTCTAGTCTAGTTGTCGCAAGTGCGACTGCTGAGCATAAAGGTCCTGGGTTCGATTCCCGGGTCGGGAAAAGTGTTTTTTATAACTGGCGAAATATGGGTGTAGTAAATGTAGTAATGGATACATCTATCTCATCCTAGCCTATCTATGTGCACTACAAAAAGATGATATTACAGTTAAACCGAAATTGATACTGATTTCATTTTAAACATTGTAAAAGCGACTAATTTGTAATTTTTACTACTCGAAAAAAAAATAAAGAATCAATAAAGACCACCTGTAACCTTTATTTTAAGACGTAAACTGCGTGGCAGACATGCCCATAGTCTTTACGATCGTTATCAGATAATCCTGGCTATTTCATTGGCAACTTTTTCCATTTAAATACGCGTTTAGCCTTGTATTACGTTAATGATCTGTCTAAAGTATAATACTGGCCTGTAATTACTGTATTATCTGATTGGTATTGCATGATATCCATACGGGGAGTGGCACTCGACTAGGGGGAAATTACGTAGGATTATTTCATGAGTTTCATTTAAATAAAGGAGAGTGACCATAATGTGTTCAATTATTGCAGATTTGTTTTCGTAATGTACTTATTTTTGGGCAGCTTTTCATATTGTTTAAGTAATTTAAGGGATAATGTTAATCCTTACGTACTATACGTACCTAATTTAAAATTATAATATTATACAAAGCAAAAACATGTTAAATAATCTTTAAAAAAAAGTTTAAATAAACAATTCTAATTCATGTACTCTTAAGTATGACATTGGTAACTTATGTATTTTATCCATTAAACCTTCTTGAAAGCACTAAAAGGATATGAAACGAAAGTTACGTATGCGTATTTTTTTATGGGATTCCAATTAATCGATTCGTACGTGACTTGTAATGTAGGTTATCGATATTAAATTCGATTCCTTCCTCCACTGGCATACTCGATGGATATTAAAGCTTACAATCGATGTGGGTTATAAAGTTCTCGATATTAATTGGTTTGGAACTTAATTACTTGTTGAATTAATGTTTTTATAGGCTAGTTTCAATGTCAGAGGCTCGGCCAGCCTGTGTTGGGTACACACGGCTACACATCAAGCTATACATTTCCAGTATAAGCTGATCTCGCATTGTATAGGATTTCCATACAGTGCGAGATCAGCGTAAACTGAAAATGTATAGCTTGATGTGTAGCCGT
The DNA here is from genome assembly GCA_949775195.1 of Diarsia dahlii. Lineage (NCBI taxonomy): Eukaryota > Metazoa > Arthropoda > Insecta > Lepidoptera > Noctuidae > Diarsia > Diarsia dahlii. The sequence continues at coordinate 13,054,995 of OX459210.1, forward strand.
GTGTACCATAGTTGTTGACGGAATATCGTCGACTGATTTTATTACGTAACCTTAAATTTTGTTGTGATAAAGAACGACATTTATAGATAGGTAGTCAGAATCTTGGGCTTTAGACGCTGGCTACGTAAAAGCTTTCTTACTCTGTTTTATAGCGCCAAAAACAGAAAGCGATCGAATCTTTTAAGTGGTTGATTCTGATTTGGCTTTGGACTTTAATTATAATTAGGTACTTCTATTCTAAGCAACTGATTTTCTACTTTATAATTGGAAAGGCAAATATATAGGTAAACGTTCGCGTAATTTACCAAAAATTAAGTTATTCACAACACATTTTTGTTATTAAAACAAAAACGGACACGTCTCAATCATTAGTTTCCAAGAAATAGCGCTATGAAACGTTTCATAAATATTTACAAGTCAAAATATTTGTGTTGCCTAACAAAAGCATAAAGGATTCGACGGTGCCGACGTTATAATAGTAAAAAACGACAAATGACAAACTGCTACTGAATTCCTAAACCCTTCGCCTACGATGGTAACGTTAACACCACGTAGAAGGTACCAGGGAAGTTCCGTATATGACGAAAGGATATTACCGAGTTTTATAATTGTTTGAAAATTATCAGTTTTTTTGGGAATATTGAAGCTGGATGATCATGAGTGATTAGTGTTGAATTTGGTTTTAAGATTGTGTGATCCGAAAATATCGGTATAGGTAATTAAAATGAGAAAATACGATAGATAATAAGATAATTTACATCCACTCTCAGGTAGGTGTGGCCCTGTACTTTTAAAATAGACTTCATTAAGCTCACTTAATTTAATCTTAAACAATAGCAAAGGCATTCTTAATTAACAATTGTGCTTTAACCGCGCAAATAAACAACATCACGGAATTAAACGAAGGTTTAAAATATTCATTGGTCCCTGCACCCAGCGCAGAGATCCCTAAAAATAAAGTATTTTAAATTTGAAACGGCCGAGGAGGCGTGAGCTGCGATCGCCACCTGCGCTATCTATCCGACCGCATCGGAAGCGAGAGTATTTTTTTCTCACGGACCGCATTCTCTTACCTCACCATGAAACAAGCAACCATTGATCTTCCCCTCCTATACCTTATACATAGCTGCGCCACACATTATTTCACCTAACTCCAGTTTAGGTTACACAGTAATGTATTGCGTACTGTTTCAAAGCGCCGATTTCACATATTTCGTGTGTTGCGGGCACCAGGCAGGCGGAGAAGGCGCCCTTTTACCTCTGGCCGGGGTACACACTCGTGAACGTGATCTTTGTGCTGTAACAATGACGGATTCACTAAAAAAGGGCATTGTTTAATGATGGTGCCGATGTTTGTAAACACACCCGTTTTGGGATACGTATGCTGGGAATATGGAGAATTCGTGAACTAGGAAATTTTGGAAAGGATTCTAAACAGGCGGAAGAAAATGTTTGATACCTAAACGGATCGGTAAAGGATACAGCGTCGTTCATTGATCTTACCGAAGAGGATTAGTTTCATTAACAGGAGAAAGTTTACTGCCAGGGTTATGTTTAAATTATTTTGAGTACATTTCTCTATTCCGCAAACGATGAAACTGTGACGACAGTAGACTTTAATACCTCCAAATAAGGAAACGCCTGTGTACAAGTAATAATAATAATAATAATAATAATATTCCACAACTATCACACAACGCCATCTAGTCCCAAGCTAAGCAGAGCTTGTGTTATGGGTACTAGACAACTGATAAACATACTTATATATTTCTAAATACATACATATTATAGATAAATTACACCCAGACACAGAACAAATGATCGTGCTCATCACACAAACATTTGTCCTGGGTGGGAAACGAACCCACGACCTCCGGCATAGCAGTTAGGGTCACTAACCACTAGACCAACAGGCCAGTCGCACAGTCGCAAGTACAACAGAAACTATGATTCCTAGACAACATGTCCATTCCCTTTCCGGGTCTTTGAGCTTTATGTACTTACAGCAAATATTGAACGGAGATATGCTCATTCCGCGTCGTAACTTCAAAAATTATCATTTCATTTTCATACTGGGAACATTCGATAAGTTTAACATAAACGGTAAGTTTGCGTACCATCATTACGAACGTTTATCAATGCGCTCCCGTGGCGTATACCGTGCGCGTACGCGTCCACTGGTAATGATCGCCGATTGTTTCGGCCATCTTGAAATATGAGCGACGTAATCGAGCCTTATTCGCTTTATTAAAATTTCGTTTAAAGAGGCGCCTGATAACCGTTCGCTCGACGGATTGGGTAATTATTTTTTCTTGAAACGACCTTTCATTTATCTTGTAACGTTACTTTTTAAAATGAAAAGATGCGGACCGCCCAACGCCGCTTGGTGAACGTCATATCGGAAGAATTTTTAATATCGCCGTAGTTAATTAAAGTGTGTTTAAACATTATCCGTCGATTTATCAAAATGTAATTGCGAGTAGAAAATGCACAGCATGTAATGTAAATACATGGCCGGAGCGAACGAACGTAATGAACATTAATAATGGAAACTCTTATCCTTTGAAATTTGCATTCTACCATGTTTAATGTCGCGGTGCGCCATGATTGTAATTTTTCATTTAAGTAATCCTTTATCAGATAGGCATGTCATATTACTGATATGCAGTCGGACTTATCTGAACACGTAGATTTGACAGAGAAGTACTTAGATAATGAATAATTCTAGAAATGAGCATGTAATTGTGAAATAGAGATACTCTATCATCAGATTAAATAATATAATCAATGTTAGTTTTATAACCTAGTTTTTTCAAGCCGCCACACTATTCCCAAACCACTACAACCCCTGAAAGTCAGAATCAAAAGCCAACCAGAAAAACACCGAGACAATGAAGCACGACAAAGTCGCAAACAAACAATTTAACTGTCTAAGATTCCGCAACGAAAAAGCATTAACAGAGGAGTAGAAAAAACATAATGTCCATTTCCTACCATATCAGTAAGAGACAGAACAAAACCATAGCTAGGTTAGATTTAAAAGAAACACTAGATAGAATTTTGCCCTAAACCAAACCATTATTCGAAGAGGATGTAAGTGCATTTCACGAGAACGAACCCGCTGGCAATGTTAGTTTGCATGTCATTTCAATAGCTATACATTTATAATTTATCTATATAAATCCATCAATTCCCGGTATAACGACTCAACGAACGTACATTTATCATAGGCACAAAATGTCTTCTGTGAAATCATTTGAAATTCAACGTGTGCCTATAACTTCCTATTTTATGAGTTCAGGATAGATGCGTGGTCACATATGCACCTTATGACTGTGATTACTTTTCTACATTTAGAAATATACAATCACACGTGTGTAGGAGTTTGAAATTCATGTTATTAAAACTGCATTCATATAAGGTCCCATTAAAATAGTTGGACAAACTTTTAGAAATCATTCAGACCACTAAAATAAGGAGAATGGTAGAAAAATAAATAAGAAGAACGCATTAGACTGCACTTACAAGAAAAAAACAGCTAACGAAAATACACTAAAAATATTGGCAATTTATATTTTAGAGGTCAAAATAACATCACTTTAATCAGTGATTTTTTACTCGGATTTCTGTGGTTAGAGACGTACTGAACGCTGTGTTAAAATTTGTTCATCCATTTTAATGGGACCGCATGTATAGGTATCGATGTTCCCTTTCAACTAATCTTGGGTCATTGAGTATCGAAACACGCTCTTGTGCAAACGCTAATTCGCTTTCTATGTAACTTGCACTTTTGATAGCTTAAAAAGACGAAGCGATGAGAGTCTTATGTCTGTGTTTTGAAGAGGTGCACAGCCTGTTGTACACATTCCAATTCTGTCTAATAGCTGCAATATGTTTTACTTATGTTTAGATAATGTAAATTGAAGGGAAGTGCAATTATTTTTCTAGGTTGAGTTTTTTTGAGCGAAGCCTACTTGCATTTTGCACTCTATGACGGCAGGCTTGGCGCAGCGTGACAGAATAGTTTCTTCAAATAATTCTCAAGGCCCTGTTCCCTCTTAACGATTTAGTCAACAATCAGGCATGTCTCATGAATATTCTCAGGAGATACGACAAAACAATAAAAAGTTAAGGATTTTTATTCTCTGTTACCACAACAAAGCTTTTGTAATCATGTTAGTGCTGACTCCGTCACGTTTTTATCTCTGCTACGTGATAGGACATGCCCATCGTCAGGTGCACACTTTTGTTACGACAAAAAACATCACAATGTACGCGACATAAAAAATAAAGACGTCTTCACTAAGATTGTTGATATCACTTTGTCCCAATAATTTCTTCGCAATTACTCCGCCATTTATACCTCAGAATGTTCCACCATTTTAAGGCAGTGGTCCGACCGACGACGATGAACGAGAAGCGAGTAGAACTAGAAACTCTAAACGAGTTGGCGATCAGCGGGAAACGAGTGTGTAGTTTCGATAGTTTTGTTGCAGGGCTGTAAGCGAGTGTGCAAGTGCGACGAGCGATTACTCGCGCCACTCGCTCGCGGTAAAGAAATGATCAAGCGAGCGAGTATCACTGAACGAGTATTATGTATGTCGCTGAGCGATGCTCGCTCAGCGACAAAACTAGTAAAGCGAGTCGTCGCCGGCAGTGTGAACAGTCAGAGAGCAACTTTTAATATATGCATCTCTTTCATTTACACGGAATGTAGATTATTTGTACGTTTCTTGAGAGGGAAAATCGCCGATAGTTAGTCGTTTTCTCGCCGGCGGTCGGACCACTGCCTTAGGCTGCAACGTAAAAAGTTTAAAACCTGAGTCTGAACTCCTTTCCCCGCCCAGGTGAGTATAAGGGTTAAAAAAAACAAAAAGCGGCGTCGTCGGTCATCCTTTGTCTATTTTTTCAAGCCTATTTTCATTGTGGACCTCTCTGGATAATTACGAGATTTTTACCTGTTCGAAATAAAACAATTAACGTGTGTTGTGCCGAGACAAATCACACAATAATTTGGGACCGGATTCGGGTAATTTTTTGATGGTTTAGTCGAAAGTTTTTGTGTTTCTTTTACACACATTCATACATTTTATGGGAATCAATCTTTGAATCAAGTTGGACGTGCGTTCCGCTCGTAAAGCATTCGTTGTGGCCGGTGCCTAAATTAATTACAAATAATGACACAGTGCGCTTAGTTCCCATTGTTTGTTTGAATAAAGAAAAGTTAAGGATTTTAAATGAAATACATTTAAGCCTTAGGGTGACAGTTCGTTATTGGAGAAAAAAATCCCGCATGCATTTGACTTCCGCGCATCTGTTCAGTTTGGCCCGAAGGCGTGGGTCCCATCACGACTTCCATACTTATTTGTGTAACCCGACCGAGAAGGGAGACTGGTCGTCTTATAAGGCCGGGGCGAGTTCGAGTGAATTTTCTGTTTTATTGGGTTATTGTTGCGAAATCGCACACAAACGCGGCGGATTCCTTGCATTCCTCGACAATTACTATTTCGTGAGTGACCCCGCACTCTCGCCGAATGTCCGTGGACTGGTCTCATCGACGAACGTCTGACCTTTGGCTCTGGATTCCTTCGAGAATTGGGATATTTTATCCTTGAGCCAATGATAACAAGTTTGAATATACCACTTTAATTGCCAACATAAAGTCAGAATACTACTTTAATTGGCCAGAAATGGTTTCGAATCATGATCTGAGTAGTTGAACATTTGTGAGTTCGTGGGTACCTAAGTACTTATAAAGAACGTGTGCATTTTACAATTCCAAACTCCAACTCTATACAATTTAACACTATAAATATCGAATAACACCGAGAATCGAAGCATAATAAGCCGTAGCTACAATAATTCAATGGCAATTAGTTTTAATAATTCCGGTTAAGCATACGATTTAACTCAGAAAATTACTCACTAAAGTATTCAATACCATAATGACCACGATTGTCGGCCATAATGGTAATAACCATGCGTAGATATTTCCCATTGTATTCTGTTTTAGGTAACATTTAAATATTTCCATATTGACTCAACAGGCTTTAATAATGTACTGTGCGTAGCCACTGCAACTGTTGGCAATCTTCTGTATTTTTAATACGTAAAGCGATTGGGTTTGTTTCATTGTTTTGTAAAAGTTGGCAGCAGTTGAATTGTTGAACTTGGTTATCGGAGTTGAATTAGCGTGGTACAATGGCTTGAGTTGAAGACGGCCATTATTGTAGACTGTAGGATTCATATTAAAATGAAAGATTATATGTTTTTTTACATGGCAAGCAAATTCGATGTCGACTATTCTGCCAATGTCCGTGAAAAACAAGTGTGCACGAACAAAAATTAAATGAAAAGGAAAAACTACAAATGAAGACGTAATTTATATTCTTCGATTGATTTAATTGAACACAATGTAGATCTTGCCGGATTAGTACAGGAACCAACGCCAGTTTGCGATGAAATGTTTTAAAATTATTTAATTTCTGTTGAAATAAAGCTCACAACATAAGCCCATAAACACAAAAAAAATATAAATGGACCTATGCACGTTTATATATGTTTGTGTTTATAACTTTGTATTCAGGTATTAGTGTAACTTTTTATTGCTAAAATATAGCAAAAGTAGCGACCACCAACATGTTGTTAGCTCATCGTTTATGAAGATTGTCAGAACCAGTTCCCTTCAGTTAGGTATTTATTTATTACATAATTTGCACGTGATAACGATCACACAGGCGATAAACAAGGAGTTTAACATGTTTATTTTATAAAAAAAATATGGTGTAAGAAACGTAGGCCGTTTGTAGTGAATCTTACCTTTAGTATCTTTAAATCTTTAATATTTCTAGTCCACTGGACTTAAAAAACCTATCTATTCGAAGTAATTACTCATAAAAGGAAAAACGTTCATACGTGTAATGCATGATTTGTAAAACACGATTAAAACAAAACGGTTTTAAATAAAACAGTTATACTTTCATTTCAACACGTTACAGACATACGTTACTGTAATCGATTCAGTTACTTTAGCGTGCGTTGAGTCTAGCGCGAAAAATTGCCTACACATTCCTTCTGTCAGGAATTCGCAGCGAATATTTCAAATCATCTAACTAAATAGGATGTTATTCTAGGTGCCCGCATGTCAGAAATCTCGGGGAAAATTACTTTCATATAGTAGTTTTTGTTCCGGCACGCGTTCAGTGTGAGTGGAATGCGCTCGTGACGATCGATTTCGCGCGCAATCATCGTCCGCCATCTTGTTTTTGCTGTCAAAATAATAGCCCCAGGCGCGTTCCGTTGCACGCTACTGTCTCCATCACACGTGATGTCACAGATATTTATCCAATAAATTGCATTTAAGTATTATTGCGATTATAAAGTTAACTTAAAAGGTTTAATGGAGGTTTCGGAGGCAATATGAAACTACATCAAAGCCTCTATTCGTTACTAATAAACAATTTAATGTCGATTCGCGCAACGAATTTGTTTTTTCTTATATTTAATTATATTCAAGCTGTTATTACGATGAACATTATCACGGATTAAGAGGACTCTTTTATTTTTTCAACCTTCGCAAACTTGCCAGTGTGGGCGTGGTAGACAACCTGTGTTTTATAGCTGACCAGTCTTATTTAGACTCCAAGCTTGCAGCACTTAATGAAAAAAAATGTGGAGTGCATAGGGCGTTGGGGTCTCCTTTCAACGGCAGGATAACGATCCACAAAAAAGAACAAACTAAGGTCGATATAAAAGAGTTTGAAAATTACATTATTTCGGAGCGGACCCAGTGTAATCGACTGTAGTAGGCATTAAACTTTATAATAACAATCGCTGTGCAAAGATTATCCACGATATTAGCCAGGGTCGCATTTGAGACATAATTTGTACTTAATTTTTTATGGCTAATTTTTATTGATGGACATTTGTGTCCATCAGTAAATTTTGTCCTGTGTATTATATATATTTAAGTATCGACAATAAAGCGAATGAGTTGCTTTTGTGGTCCTTTTCTTTAAAATGATTTGTCTCATACAGTTTACCAAGTGTTATACGTGGTAACTTTTCGTCGGCGGAGGATGTGGCCTAATTTAATTGAGGTAATAAATTGGGGTCCAAGAACAAAAACAGTGTTGACGATTTTATCGTTCCATGATTATTTTATTTTTCTAAAATGTTTTTTGAATATGTATCTGATTCAAATTTTGTGATTTTACAATTACAGGTAGTATACGATTTTTTTTGTAAAGATAAAATCAAACCCAAAATAGCCCGTAACGGGAACTCGCATAGTTCAAAATTTACAGCTCTGCTACGGGTGAAGCGACTGAAGTTGGCCATTCCAAAATCGTAGATCTCATGAAGAAGAATGGGAGCACAATATAGAAATTAAAAAAACATTAAAATATTAAAGATTAGGATAAACTAGATACAGCAGCAGTTTAGGACCTCTTCCATATCTTATTGAAGTCCTATTATGCTTCTAATTCCAAAGGATCTGTAATCGATCTTTAAACATATAACAGAGTAATCGATAATTATAATCTAGACCACCAGCAAAAATATAATAAAACTCGAACATAATGCATCCGGTGACTTTAATACTTTATAGCCAACCTTATCTGTTGTTATTTTATATTTAACCATAAACATTAATGGAAATCTTTATTTTTATTGCATCGCGCACTAAAGACTAAAGTATTGTCGGTATCAGCCATATTGCTTTAAGACCACCGAGATGCAGATCATAATTATACTTTTAAATAATTACCTATGTGCAAGTCAATTAACGATCACCTTTAATAGCTATTAAAAACAATCTCAGAGACCAATATAGACTTAAGTTGCTTTACTTGTTCGTAACTTTACATGATTATGAAGTTTTTAAAAGTTATGTGTTAGATTTATTTTATTTGGAGATACTTAAAACCATAAAAGATAATAAATGCTTCCAAATTCTTTAGAGACAATAAAAAAGTCACCTTAGAGCATTCCTATTTAAATATTAGGCGAAGAAACATTTCCGTATTGGATATAATGTAGCAAAACGAAGTTTCGTAGTTTTTAATGTTCAATTAAGATAACCTCTGATTTCTGAAAGTTAAATGAGCTGAATCGTTTGTTAATCTAATTTTAACTTTAGTTTTATCCCAACTTACTTATCACAGTCTTAGTTAAGAAATTCAAAACCTAGTTTAAATAAAAATATTTGCTAGACCGTTGATTCCCAAGTTCGTCCCAGCGCAAGCATCCGAAGGGTGTGCGCAAGCGCAGGGTAGACTTAATTAGTTCTTAGACGCGCAAGAATGTGGCACGGAGAGTTGCGCCGACGATGTTATCCAGAAATTAGCCAGCGACCAAATTAGCTCCAGTATACCGTGTAATAAACAGTTTTTAGATACAGGCGCTGCGATCCAATTGTACATGCTATTACCTACGTGCTGGCTTAGGAGAATAGGGAGGTAATGGTAGGCTTATGGCACTAATGGGTTCGGTAGTTACGATTAGTTGTAGAGCTTTTGGATGGTGGGCGAAAGCTGATTCAGGTTAATACATCTTTACGTCTTGGAAGGCCAGAAGCTTTTATGAAGGGCCTTAAGGCGCCAGTTTTTCGAATATTCAGTAGTAGTGCTAGGGTAGGTAGTAAAGAGTTAATTTTCTTTTTTTTTTGCTAGGCTAGTGACTAACCTGGTGTTAGAATTTGTATGCGGCTCATGGGCCTCTGACTTGGCTTTACATGCAGGCGTTGAGATATCTCTGAGGCATTCTGGTGGTATACTTATAATGACAGCCTGCAGTTTACCTACCGCTACCATTTCTGCATGTCACACAACCACACAGAAAAGTGATGCCCGAGGTCTAAAAACGCACTCTAAATTATGCAGTGACAATGTCCTATCGACCACCATATCAACAATGTTGATAGAAAATTACAAACTGTACCCACATTACAATATTGTAAGTATCAACAGTACGTAATCTTCACAATTTAGCATAACTAGATCATCCACTTATATTTTATCTCTCGTTGAACTTGTCATGCTCTCATAATATAACGAAAATATTTATTGACCTTTGTTATCATATTTTATGAGATTACAAAGGTTTTACAGGTTTTATTTACTTTAATAGTAAATACTACGAATACACATAGATAGTTACAATTACTTATCTTACATGGCAGATGCATTTAAGAGGGGATTAATCGTCACAATTAAACTACAAATACCAAAGAACCGGATAGGCAAACCCGGTTCTACGCAGTTATTTCAAGTCAGCATATTAGGTACCGACACAATTTAGATTGTCATCCACACGCTTATGAAGAAGAAGAAGAAGGTAGGTACCCAGAAAAATACCACCTAAACTGACACTTCGAAAATCAAAACAAACTTCCCAGATCGAAAAACAAAAGAAAGTTAAATAAAAGCATGCAATCTATATCATTGAAAGACACCTCGGCGGTATGGAGGTATGGTTTAATAGCAGAAAGAGCATCGTTTGTGGTCGCGGTACCACAAAGGCCCGGCTTCGATTCCCGACGCCTCACGCAAACCTGCGGCCAGGTAGAAACAAAAATTGGAACGAATTTTAGGGCTTTTGATGCGGTTCGTTTTTATAAGGGTCTGTGTAGACAAGAGTTCTTTTCAATAGAGTTTCTTTACATTTACAAATTCCAAAAAAAGTTTAGTGGAGTTAGTAAGGTATTAGTATCATGTTTTATACAATGGCCCCTATTTGGATCGGAATTTGTTCACAATTGCAATGGTTTTTTTTGCACGGAACACTAACACTGTATCCAAAATAAATATCGCCTAAGTTACTTCTTATAACATCAGATATCTGCCAGTAAAGTCCCATTTGAATTGGTTCAACCGTTTCGAAGACAAACCGCGACAAACAGACCGATGGACAGTCCTCCTGCTCAACTCCATTAATTATATTACGTAACCCAATTTCCAATATCGAAAACCTTTTTACGTCTTTCTTCTTTCATACTAACCGGTAACTGACTACGTTATAGGAAGCCGATATAGGTAACATCTAGAAAGTTAAATACATGTTTGCATGCAGATACCAGATAATGGGTCTCACCGTTCACCGAGTATACCATCTCACCCGGAAACACGTGACTAAACAGTAATGTTTGCATCTACTAATTAATTTAACAAACCGGTCAAGCGTGAACCGGGCCAAGATACGAAGAAGTTCCCATACCGTGTTTAAATAACTAGTGAGCTTATTGACCTACTGTTTTAATTAGATATGTGAGACGTGAGATTATGCGAGTGTCTTACGGCCATGTTTACTAATATTGTTGGCCGGGTTGACCAAAAAGTGTTTTTGGGTTTTTTCGTCAGGAATTTGTCAATAGCAGCCACGTGTTTGTGACCAGCTGAAGGCAATAAGGTCGCTTCCTTTTTTTATTATTACATGCGACTTCCACTTAACTGGTGCAAGTGGTACCATTAGTGTACACCTCTGCCTTACCATTAGGTAATTACGGCCGTGATGAATGTATGTAATGTCGCTTAGTGTTAGTTTATTCGGGTCTGTTTGGCTTTGAAAGTCGGAAAATGTTTTTTTGTTTAGTTGATTAAATGTCGAATTTCATAGCAATGGTTCCAACGGTAAACATTATGGTAGAGATGTATGGAAGAAGGAACTAAATATGCAACAAGCCAATAGATACAAATGATTTTTAAAGAATTTTTAAATTACTTGCAATCCTTGGTCGACAATTCGTTACTGATCCACAAAATACACAATACAAACAAACTTATATGCATTTAAATTAAAATATATAGTCAGTTTTATTCAATATTTATTCTACTAAAGCCAATAAAAATGTTAGCAGAAATACGAATAAAGAATAAATAAATAATCGCTACGCGCGTGCTACGCCGTAGCACTAATTTATTTATCTTATGTTCAAATCATTTGTATGCTGTCTTCACTAAGTTCCCGACTTTTATGCAACCAGTAAAAACCTTCAGAGTGAAATATATCGTTTGTGTTCCTATAAGTTAACATTTAATTGCTTTAGAAAATATTATAATTAATTTTATTTAAGTGCAGTGACCATTCCAGTGGTATTTAAAGTATTTATTTTACCTTGCAGTCACGAGCAATATATATGTACACACTTGAGAAAGTTCTAAGGCTGTCACCGAATGGCGCCCAAGAACTGGCAAAAGAAGTGTGGGTCGTCCAGCGGTGAGATGGGCAAACGCTAAGTTGCCATGAGGGGTAAAACCTGGATAAGGCTGGCACAGGACCATGGAGATAGGTACAAGAACAGAGAGGCCTATACCTAAGCAGTGGGTGAATTCAAGCTGCTGATATGATGGTGATGACAAAGTTCAAACGCGAAATTCTCGAGAAACATCGATTATTATTTTGAGATATGACTTACTTTATAAAATACTAGCGGACGTCCCGCGGTTTCACCCGCGTAGATCCCGTTCCCGTGGGAATACAGGGATAAAAAGTAGTCTATGACACTCAGCAATAATGTGGCTTTCTATTGGTGAAAGAATTTTTAAAATCGGTTCAGTAGATCCCGAGATTACCCCTTACAATTTAACAAATATAAAAACACACAAACTTTACTTCTTTATAATATTAGTATAGATGGGTTCCAAAATATTAGCTTAGTTTACTTAACATGGAAATGAAATCAGTACTGACAGGTGGAAAATTGGTTCTAAACATTACCAGGGGTATACATATTGGTGATAAACAAACACAAGAATAACAGGAAAACATCAAGAAGTAACGTATGTCTTCTTATAGTAACTCAAGTATACTTGAACCCAAGCTTTAGCGGTAAACACTTAACTTTATCTGACGTCTGCTTCCTGAGTCACGAGCCCCTATTACACGGGACTTAAACGTAACTGACGAAATGTGGGTGTACTATTAGATACACGTCTGCCTAACACAGCTTGGATTACAGACGTGATGTTATGCTATATACATCGTGACTAGTTGATGTTCTTTTGACTAACTTCCAAACAGTGGAGATGGGAGATGGAAAAACCCAATAACACTTTGCCCGACCGGCGACCTAGCAATCAAACCTAGGACCTCATACACAACAGTTACCCTTGCAACCACTAGAACAACTAGGCAGTCAATATTATATAAGAAAAAAGAAAAAGTGTTTATTGGTTTCCCAACAGGACAAAACAAATTGACAAAAATATAATATATATATAAAAAAAAAAAAATAATATAATATATTTATTATAATATTATTTTATATATTATAATTTATTACATATAATATCAAACACTGAACCCTAATATTTTTAATTAGCCGTGTTAATGAGCTAACGGATGGAAAGTTAACGTTTAAGATAAATTGAGGCGCGTTTCGCATCACGTTCTCAGGGAATGCGGACGCTGAGGCGGTTTCGATAAAAAACCTTGTTTTATGATTGTCGTGACAAATTATGTGAGTTTATCGTGATCTGAGTTGATCTTGTTAGAAATATGAGTTTAAGCTTTTGTGTAACCTAGTTTAATTTGAATATTATGCTGGTTGCTGCCTGCTATATACAAAGAAACACTATAACAGTATTATGTAGTAATAACTGATTGACATAAGCTATCAAAAACCTTTGAAAACACGTAAAATTTCTTCAGTTGCACTTTGTTCAATAAAGTCATCATATTTCGTTGTGCTAAGTGTTTTCATCATCCCTCTCTGTCTCTCAATCATCATCATAATCATCATCTTCTGCCCACGTCTCAGTGTCTCTATATACGTCTATATGTCTCAGTCTCTCATTATTTGCGTTGACTCAGTTTTAATTGTCGACGACACACTAAGAAGGAGATCTTTAGGTTTTGTGATTAATTGACTAAACTTTAGACAAGCATTTGAAAAATAAATAAAAATGGTTTATTACTTTAACAAGTAAGTATTTACTACTATTGTTTGTAGCTTCCTTGTAAGCAAACAATCCTCTATTAGGAAGCTTCCATACTCTAAATATATAATATAGTACATTTAAAGAACGACTTGACAGTAGACAAAATAAAATAGCCAACGAAACATCAAGTTAGCATCCTTCCTACATACAACCATAACTTTAATCCCATCAGCTTTAGCGAAGCAATAGTAACATTCAGTAAGCTTTCAATCCCTTTCCTTATTACCTGAACTATAAGGAAGCAGGCACACTTAGCTCAGTCAACATCTCGCTTAGGTCGCCATACACCTACAAACGTCAGACAGAGTACAGGCACATCCATGGCCACTTTACATTATCAGCCCCAAAACTCAGGCAGTAAGGTCGGTTTTTGTACTTCATGTGCTGCTGACAGTCCAGACGAGTCTCGTCAGGTGTTGATATATGACACATTGTCTGCCAGTAGATGCACAGCTCAACAATTGCCACTAAAAGTGACTAACAACAAAAATATGGAAACCAAAGCTTTAGCTGCAATGAATTGTCGGACGGGAGATAATTTGTGCCTGTTGCGTCTCGGGGAAAACGAAGATGGTTAGTTAAACTTCCTAAATTAAGTAGTAGTTACATATGAAAAGCCCAGTAGCTGCTAGCTGTAGGTACTTACTAAGTAAAATGCACTATTGTCTGACAAACTGTTGCAAAACACAAACAGGACATCTAAATTAAAATTGAAAATGGAACTCAAAGTTATGCGGTTCCATGAATGCTGCTAAACCAATAAGGTGGCAGCGCATCACACATTAAACCTTCATAGCGTCAGACAGGCAGAATGGCCAGTATTAGCTGTATAGCGACGGGTAAGTAGCTCACGCCACGGGCGCTGTTCTGCAATAACGCTTATCCCTGTCTCGGTAACACAGAGGACTAGGCAAATGGAGGGATTATGGGCGACAAACACTGTATAAGGTAACAGTTCAAAAGCGTGGCGTAGGTGCTTCCACATCAATAGTCATTACGTTGCAGAAACTGATGGGCCGACTGGAGGTAACCAAATCATGGCCTATTTCTGGGATGATTTAATAAAGGATGCCATCGACACGCTAAGAAGAAGAAGTCATTGAGTCGATATGTAATTTAATCCATAAGTAAGACTAATTGCTGATAGCGATATTTTAATGACCGCTGATGTTTTGTTTCTTATTTGGACGTATTTCGTTATATGCGATGATAGTTTTTTGTCAAAACATTTGACTGGATTATCAAAATACATAGGAAGACAGAACTGCTTCACTACCTCTGTCTTTCAATGAGTATTTCTACATTGATGAAAAGAAGGTGGTCTCATTTGCCGACACATGAGACTTCCATTCTGTGATTACTCTGTTGTCGTCAGATAAGAAGCAGCTTCCACGGTTCTATAATCCGATATTAGAAATAAGATAGTATCGCGTACGTGCGCCGTTGTGTGATCCCGGCCAAAAATAGACTCATGACTTTTATTGTGGGTGTGGAAGAAGACGACTAAGGGTAGGTCCATAGTGGATAAGCGGTAGCGGGCAATGTTCTAGTAGGATTACTATTACCTTAAAAAGGTGCAGAAGGCTGAGGACAGGGTGTTGTTGTGTAGCTTGGGAGAGGACCTATGTTTAGTGGGATAGGCTATGTTGAGGATCGTAGAGCCTCCAAGTCAACGTGCTGCGAGGTAGAAAAGATACAAGACGATGATATTTGTGGTGGTGGACGGTGATAGGCGAAATATATAGGATTTCTTGCGGTGACATGGATCAGTGATTAAGATTAAGTCGCTGTCTACTACTTGAAAGCGATTGATGCAACATTCCTTTGGGCGAATGTAAAATTAGCATATGTTAAGCATAATTATTATCATTGTAGTTTGGCTACTTCTATTTCCACTACGCTGTAACTGCAGAAGTGACGCATGGCACCGGGAAGTATGGCAGAAAAAAGAAGAGGCCGATACACAGCACTGGGAGCTTCCGGCCTAGAATGATGGATCCGCTACCGCTTTCTCTCGCACCATGTCCTTGCCCTCTCCACTCAGTGGATTGCGTGCAACTTGTTATTACTGTGCATCCACCCGCACGTCGCCGCGGTACCGTATTATAAAGTCGCGCGATACACAACGCGCGTAATTCTATTGCGGACGACTCGCCTGTGGCGCCCCCTATAATCCCCCGCGATAAGATAATTAGGCGTCAGATTAGACGTAATGGCAGAAGGAAAATGTAAATTATGTGGCTGTGTCGACTTTGATTATTTAGTTTATGCGTAGCGTTGTGTCGTTAGGATAAAGTCATTTGAGAAGATTATCCCTAAGTCTATGACATTAAACCTGTATCTGTAATTAGGTAAATTATTAATAAAATAATCTAATCTAAAAAAAAGGATGAACAATGAACATCAGAACCAAAGCGAAAATACTGTTAATCATCCATTTTTCGTGGAAGTCCGAAGTCTTCAATAATAAACAAAATCGTGTGTCTGACTCGACGGACATACCTTTTGCTAATTATGGTTTATACGACCCAAAACATTATGGGTTGTCGCCATAAACGGCTTCAAACAAAACCGAGATTAGCGTAGGAGTTATTAAGAACTGTAAGAACGTATCTTCTTAACTATTTCACATCATAGCTATCAACTGTCCAAGTGACAACTCGTAAATGCAGATGACATGCAGGGAGCTAACATTATGTCTAAGCACGGTCGGTGGTCGCTGCGGGTTGTTCGAAAGTGGTACCGCGGCCCCGGACATAAAGGGCTAAGAAGGGACATGTGTGGTTTTTATTCAGTAGAAGTCTGATACTCCCTTCTGCTCCGCCCAGAGCAGGAGGAGTCATTTGATGATTTCCCACACTCCAAAAAAGAGCATGTCAGTCGTAATTTGAGTATCTAGTCGTAAGACCGAACTCAGTTTTTACCGTTCGTCTAAGCGGCCAAAATCCTGCACGCGAATGAAAGTTACAGAACCACATAAATAACAAATAAAAAAAAAAACATGTTAATTTTACACACATGTCAATAAAAACATGCAAAAATAAATCATATAAATAAAAAGTCGATGTGGCACTCGGAGACTGCCGCGGTAAAGCTATTGCATAGCATTTTTTATTAACTTATGCAAATAATTATTTATTTATTTTATTTATGCAGTATTTTTTAAAAAGAATTTAAATTATATAAGTAAATCAAAAGTAACCTTCATAGACTAAGCTAGTAAGAAACTCTATGACAGAAAATTTAAAAGAAAAAGTATTGACAGCTTGTCAGCCTGACGTAAGTGTTGATTGTGTACATTGAAAAATATGAAAATTATTTATTTTATTTTAGATATTTTATAAGAAAACGAATCGTTTTCTAAGACCGATTCGCAGAATAGTAATGCAAAAACCAATAAAACGTATGATACATGCGTAATAATAATAAAATGAATGATATAGAGTACTCGAGGAGTACTCACTCATTATCTTTCACTATTTTTTCGTGACTTTCTTCATTAATAAATGCACTTTGTTTATTCATATTTAAAACACTTTGTACACAAATTATACGAGTAAGAATATTTTAGAAGGAGAAAGCAGAGAGACAAAACAGAAAAACTTTACACCTTTACAACGTGAGGTTATAAATTATTTAATCTGACAACCTCAGTTGACAACTTTGTTATTTTCCGTAACCATAGCAACCTGGTTGAATACTAAATCTTAAATATTTTCGTTAGGGAATTTCTGGATTCGCTCTCCACGCTCAAGGCCCGCGACAGAAGCTATGCAATAGCTTAAAAAATCAAAAACCAAGCATAATCTATGTTCAGATAGAAGGTGGCACCAGTTCCTACCGGAATAAACAGACATTTACGCATATTATGGGATTCAATCTGTTTGAAGGTCTGTTCACTCCGGTACGGACTGGCTGCGGACTCGGATGTACTTCAATATTTTATAATTATCTGTCACAGTTGGGTGTCCGAAGTCAAGTCTGCAATTCGTTCGTACCAGTATGACTGGACCTTAATGAATAAATATAGAATCGTCTATATGTATAGAAGGTGGCACGACATTCACGCATATTATGGGATTCAATCATTGATATAATAAAACCCAAGATACACACTCCGCGTCTCAAAACCGTCCGCTTAAAATGAGTTCACAATGAACTCATTTCAAATAGTCTCGCGTCGCTCGCGTCTCTGCACGGTCGTACAAAATAGTTTTATATTGCTTTTATAACTGCATTGTAAAAGGAATCTGCGTAAGGTTGAATTTGCCAAAAAAAATATGTTTATAGTGATGATAACTACATGTAGAAGTGCGTGTATTGGTGAGTGTTTGGCGACAGCTTCGACTGTTTGTTTTGTTCGAGACTGTGCATCTAGGGTTTTATTATATCAATGGATTCAATCTGTGTGAAGGTCCGTTCACTCCGGTACGGACTGGCTGCGGACTCTGACGTACACTTCAGTATATTATCTGTCAGAGTTCTGTCCGAAGTCACGTCCGCAATTCGTTCGTACCAGTATGACTAGACCTTAATGAACAAATGTAGAATCATCCATGTATAGAAGGTGGCACAATACAGTTAATACCGAAACAAACGGACATTTGTGCATATTATGGGATTCGGTCTGTGTGAAGGTCTGTTCACTCCAGTACAGACTGGCTGTGGACGCTGACGTATACTTCAATATATTATCTGTCAGAGTTGGGTGTCCGAAGTCACGTCCGCAATTCGTTCGTACCAGTATGACTGGACCTTAATGAACAAATGTAGAATCACCCGTAGGTAGCCCAACGACATTCATCCCACTCTATCATTTGTAACAATAAAACTTGATAATAAAACTTATAGCGAACATGTCGCAGGCCAATTAAAATTATTATTATGATATCACATGGCTTTATAATAATTTTGCTTGCAGTTTTATTTTTGTAATTATTGGTTTCAATTTAATTCACTTTATTCCCATGTTGAAGTAGCTATAGTTATCCTAGAATGTTGTTCTGTAAGTCATAAAAAAATAATAATGATTTGTTCTGAATGAAAACGTATGGGACAGTACCTGAGGATGATTCATCAAAGAGCGGATAGAGTACACTACCTATAAATTAAGCCTTATGAAAGATTAAAATGCTAGCAACAAAATATAACCAGAGCAGGCAGCGGCAGCGGTTGCCCAGAGGTGGCAGCCCCGACTTACGGGCAGTAAGTTGTGGGTTCGAATCACCACTGCTCTCAAAATCGTGAAAACCGTGAGATCTCATAGAACCAAAAATTCGAAGACATTTAACATCTACCAACTCGCAGTGGGCCTACGTGGTGGATTATTCCGATTTCCCCTCAAAAAGAGCAGGCCTGTGTCCTAGCCGTAGGGACATTATAGGCTGATTACGCAAATATAACCGTTTTAACTGATAATTACACGATTATGAAAGGAATAAAAAAAATAATTTACCTAGTTTCTTTATTTACAAACAAATTCAAAAGTGTTTTTTTTTGTTACCTGTTTAATGAGCTAGCGTGTTGATCAATGCTCGTCCGGTCCCTTCTCTCTATGAAAAGAGATCTATGCCCAGCAGTGAGACAGTAATAGGCAAGTATTATTAACAAGTTTAATAATTTATGTTTTTTTTTTTTTTATTTATTTCAACAAAGTTACATGAGTGGGTAAAACACAAATTTTCTGCCAAATTGCAGGACAGTTTGTCGCCAATGTTATGTAAGAGCAGCGGAACCCTAGTGTAGAAACGCCGCAAGACTTAACGTGTAAGGTCGTCAAGTTCAAACCCAGACAGGATTAGCAGTTAACAGTTTAGTTTCAAACTACTTTGTGTAAATTACTTAAAACTGTAAATGAAAATATCGTGGGGCAAAAGCATATTCCAAAAATCGATAAATTTGATGATAAAGTGGCATTTACCGATGTACACTCGACCCGCGTGGAATGTAATACAGCCCATTCCCTTAGAGAGAGAGAGGAGATTCAGTGGCTCTGTGAAAACATTACAGACTGATGACTACATATTATCATAATCAGAATATAATAAGCATACTTTTGTTGCACGCCAGTGTAAAGCAACAAAGTATCATCATACAACATTGTACCCAGCCAGCAATAAACATTGATAATCTTCGTAAAGCAAATACGTATTTAAATTAGTTTATTAAATCAAATACGTTGTCGGTTGTCGGGCATAATTCGATGCTAATTGCAGGGTGTTAATACCGTTTTTACGTTCAGATTATAGTTTTATGACCGCTATTTGAATAAGGGCCCGGTGTAAGGCTTTACAAAGTTATCGCGAGTTCTTGCAATTGCAATGTCGATGTTTTCCTTCCATTGATAAGATAGTCGTTGCCTAATGGTTGCAGGACTTTAGATAGGGAATATAAAATAACTGACTCTTGGAGAAAGTACTTTTTGTAAAATTATTTATTTTTTCTTACAATAGTCCTACATGTTCTACAATAATGATAAGCTTGTCAGTCTCGGCGAGGGGGGCCAGGAGTCCATAGCACAGGGTATCCTAGTTTGGGTTCCTGACTCCCACAATCCTCTGTACCTCCAATAATATTGTTACACCTCTATATTGTATTTTTGTACTTTGTGGGAGAAATAAATGTTATTATTATTATTACTTTTTGTTTCTCTCGAACAGGTGTAGGTAAATGGTGGCTTGTCACAGAAATAGCTTGGCAATTTCTATTACCTAACCAGATGGAGCGCAGTATCCTAGGCGTCAAAGTAATCGACAAAATACGCAACACCGCACTGCTGCGATCCAAAACACGAAATTACTGACGTTACTCAAATAGCCACTAAGCTGGGCTGGCCATGTCTGCCGTATGCCCGACGAGCTGTGGGCCAAAATAAACACGTTGTGGAGCCTTGATACAGCCAGAGGGCGACGCGGTAGACCTCATAAGAGATGGCGGGATGACCTGGACAGTACCACAATGTCCAGTGGTCGACATTGGCCTTGGATCGAAAGATGATGATGGAGGTTATGTGGGACGGGAGCAGCGGGATGACATAGTGATCAAATGAGGATGAGCCATAAGACGTAATTTCTAACATATTTTATTGCGTAAAGAATTTTGGCGAATGTTGAAAAAGCGGTTTATATATCCCAACCATTTGCAGAGTACATGTACATATACACGTCTATTTGTGTAACTATTTTATTACAAGAATGTAACTCGTATAGTTAACTGCTACAATCAATTAATCAATTAAAGTCTATAAGTCAATTAACACAACAGTTTGTAATTAGTAACGTTTAAGTTATGTTCGCTGATAGTTTCGTTTTTTAGGGTTCCGTACCGAAAGGAAAAAACGGAACCCATAAAAGATCACTTTGTTGTCCGTCCGTCTGTCTGTCTATCAAGGTCCTTTTTCTCAGGAATGGCTGAAGGTATCAAGAAAAATTATATCAAATACTCAGGTAGACCTGAGTATTTGATATAATTTAAAGCTGTGAAAAAATCAAGCTTCTAACTAAACCAACGCAATCAAAAGATACAGTCGTTTATGCCGCAAGGAAATGAAAACCTTCAGGGTACTTCCCGTGAACTCAGAATCTTGAAATTTGGTATGAAGCAACATCTTTTAACACAGATAAAGGTAAAGTGGCGAAAACCGTAAATTTTTAGTTACATCATAATATAATAAAAATATTTTTAATAATTTTAAAGTTTGTTAGTACGGAACCCTCGGTGCGCGAATCAGACTCGCACTTTTTTTTCGTTTTACGCACAATCAGGCAGGGCCTAATAATTAATGAATTTACAATGCCTCGATCGGAGTTCGAAAACAGGATTTTTTTTGCGAATTTTTCTCGGAATATTTTTTGTTAGTTGATTTGGACAGAGGTACTAAATCCACAAATGGGTGGCGATCTCCGATATAAAGGAGAGTTATTGATAAATAATAGTGGAATGAATGAATGAATTCACTTATCATAAGTGAAGCTTCTACCTCTTAGGCTGTCGATGGCGAAGTTTGAAAGGCTTGTTTGTGAATGATATTATCTTTATATCTATAATTCTACTGTACGGTGTATGCCACTGAACTTCTCCTAAACGGCGGGGCCGATTTGGATGAAACTTTCTGGGAATATTGAATATTAATAGAATATATGAGCTGCTGTCCGGGCAGGACGGCGTCTGCCAGGTCCGCTAGTGTTTAATAGTTTCTACAACGAAAAATACAGTCAATATTTACCTACCTACGTTTTTTATACAGCATTTCCCAAGTAATATTAAGAAACAAGGTCTAATATAATCTAAAACATTCTCCTCGTTGGAATAGTGATCGCATGCGCGGCTGTTGTGCATGAGGTCCAGAGTTCAATTCCCAGGTCGGGCAAACTGTTATTTGGGTTTTTCCATCAGGAATTACTCAGTAGCACCCACGGAGCCTGAATTTGTGCCCAGTTGATAGCAATAGGCTCGCCCCCAACTACACGGGGCTTAAACATAACTTGAGAAATGTAGGTGTGCTAATAAGTTCTCCTCTGTGTATTCCTTCAGGGATTACAGGTGTGTTAATATGTTATTCTTAGGCTATAACACACAATAAAGTTAAATACCGATGTTCACAGTTAATTGCGCGACGGAAATACGCTTAACGGACGCAATTAAGATTAGAAGTGCAGGAAATAACTGCGCTAATACGTCCAGTGGACGCAAAAACGTGATTGCTCTGGTGTTGGAGACGCTGCTTTGTACTGTAACTTAACACTCAGTTAAATCTCTTTTATTATATAAAAGGTAAGATAAGCATCCACTGCCTTGTTGGTCTAGTGGTCGCAAGCGCGACTGCTGTGCATGAGGTCCTGGGTTCGATTCCCGGGTCGGACAAAAAGTGCTATTGGGGTTTTCATTAGAAATATAATAATAATATAAAAATAATAATATTCCACAACTATCACACAACGCCATCTAGTCCCAAGCTAAGCAGAGCTTGTGTTATGGGTACTAGACAACTGATAAACATACTTATATATTTCTAAATACATACATATAGATAAATTACACCCAGACACAGAACAAATGATCGTGCTCATCACACAAACATTTGTCCTGGGTGGGAATCGAACCCACGACCTCCGGCATAGCAGTTAGGGTCACTAACCACTAGACCAACAGGCCAGTCTGTATTTTATACATATTCTTCATATTCCATATTATTCATATTCCAGTAGTAGCCCGGAGTTTGGAAGTTGGCGGTATAGTACCCCCGTGCCTCGGAAAGCACGTTAAGCCGTTGGTCCTGCGCCTGATCTCTCTCCGGTCGTGTCGGATTGCCGTCCCATCGGACTATGTGAGAAAAGGAACAGAGAGTGCACCTGTGCCTGCGCACACACTTGTGCACTATAATATCTCCTGCGCATCGGGCTTATCTCCACTAAGATTGGCCGCCGTGACCGAAAACGGTCAGGAGGGACTAAGATAAGCATATTTCAGAAAGAAGATTTCAGTGTGCAAGAGAGGATCTACTTAGAAAGCTAGCTCGAGACAATTATGTACAGTATTTGTATGTATGGAACATACAAATACTGTACATATTTTGTCGACACTTAGCTCCGGAGCTGCATTTATAATAAATTTTTTTTTTGGTGGAAACCGGCCCTTAAGTAACTAAGCGCAGGTGAAAGTCACTTCGGAAACTCCTGTAAGTAAATGGGGTCTAAAATATAACGAGAAATGACCAATAACATTTTAATACTGAAATTATTTTTTTAAACTTTCCAAATACGGCAAATATCTGGTCAAAACATATTTTTGATTACTACTTTCCATGTAATATAATCAGCACAACTTTTTTATCTTTATAGGTACCTGTATCTACAAATGAATCCGATGCTATCAAGTTTCCGATTTCCTTCCATTGATTTACAATTTACGCAAAAGATATGCAATTAATAGTGTCGTATCTTTTTATTTCCTGATCTCAATCTTAATAAGACAAGATAGCTTGCGATAACAGGTATTTAAAGAAATCTAAGCAGTTACCTTTTGATTCTCAGACACATGACTATTTTTGCCTACGTTGAATTGACTGGGGAAATCGGATGCCGTGTGTTGCGAAGAAAGTAGGGTTATGTCGTGATAAAAATTTTGAGCATGGATGCAGTGAATGGTCAAAAGATTGAAGTAAGTATATGGGAATCGTGGATGATAACATGGCATCAACCTATGAGACTGACTTCTGCTTAACTGGACTATCCCGTGGATGTTTTGAGTGTAACCCAGCAGGGCGTTAAACATAAAGACTAAGTGACAGCGCAATTAGGACACCCACTGCGCGATATGAGACTAGGCTTAGAGCGTTACTGGGGAGAGCAGTAAAGGGACAGGCTGGATCGGAGTAATATAAATAAAGAATGTGTGTATGGAGAAAAAAAAGACTTTTTGCAGCAAATCCAAATAAATTAGGAATCATGATCTTTTTTTTTCAGTGACGAAGCAGAAACACCACGAATCGGTAATAACTCGGAGGATACATTGTCGGGTGTTATGTCCTAAGCTTTATAGGAATAAGTATTTAGTAAGTAAACATACCAGTTAGGAACTTTATGTATGTAACTAAATACTTTAATAGGTACTAAAAAGGCTAATGTGGCTACAGATGTAAGTACCATTTCGTATAAGTATTAATACCATTTACAGTTCCCACATACTGTTTACATAATTAAAGTTTATACAAAAATGTTCATAGAAGATTCATCATCATCATCTTTCTGGCTATAATCCAGCATAAACGGATGAAACTGATTACAAGTTGTCTGTCCATGGACTGACCTTGGCAAGCACTGCTTAACCTCATTGATTTATGTTAAGGTGAAACCTTCAAGGTAGCCTGCGAAATTCTATTTTTTTTACGTTTTTTTTGCAAATTGCCGATCAGTGTCAGTGACTATTTAATGAAAAAGGCATTCAAGGAAGTAATATGAACTGAAAGGGTTGTAGTGCTGATTTTAATTATTATTACTCTGTAAAGTTGCAGATTTGTTACGGTCGCAAATATTATTTTACTTAACATACGACCTGCCACTGACCGTCAAATTGCAAAACACGCAACTTGATTTACTAGCGTGGCAATTCAGGACCCAAGTGTTTTGTAGGTGAGGACTGTCTTAAACCCTTCGACCGTCTTCTAACCTATAATAATAATTACTGCGTGATGTTAATTGTGCTATAAAACCCTATATAAACTGATCGTGAAGGACGAAAAATGGCCACTATAAACCCTTGGAGTGGCAGGAACCATTTAACGGCTGTTCGTCTAGGATGCTTTAAATACCGATGGTAATATATTGAGACATAAGAAAGGGGTTTGAATTTAATGGCCCATGTAACTTCCGCCACTTTGGTGTTTTAAAGTGGTGGCCATGCAAAGAACCTATGTTAATTAATAGCGCGTATCAATATAAAGTACATAGTTTTGTATGAGACAAAATATTCTCAAGAGACACGTTTTCGAGATATGAGCTATCAAAGTTAAAGTCCATTCACTGATGGCATGTTCAGCACAACTTTGATTTGATTAGCCACGCACTAAACCTATATCTGCTGGCATCAATACAAACACTGAAGAAGAATCATATTTCCAGTATAACATTGCCTCGGTTTGTATAGAATTCCCGTACAATGAGAGATCCGCATAAATTGATTTTATAAATCTTTATATTGGTCGTCGTGCGTACTAATACCATGCTTACATATATAAACTCACGCCGTTTTCCCATGGGTGTAGGCAGACATTACAAAAAATCACGTGGTATGACCTTACCTACATATTACCTGTTCCACCACTACCATAAGTATGTACCATAAATACTTCTATTATATTAGATATCGCCTAACACGTGCATCCAAGTTAGTTTCTCTACAAGCAGTCGTGTTTGTAGTGATAACACTGATACGTAGTATACTTTCTATACAACTGATAAGGCACAAATCGATTGAAGTACCTACTTAGAAGAAAGATAACGTTCGAATGTACTGTGAAAGCGACGGCGAGAGCTCTTTTCTGAGTTTCTATCGAAAAGATTTCTTGAGATTAGTGGATAGGATACCGAAATGAGATGGTATTTATACCTCTTTTTGTTTTTGTTGTGTGTTCTTGGAACTTGATTAGACGGAGTTACAGGTCTATTGAATAGCTTGAGCCTTAGAATGAGTAGAAAAATACTTTGAGTATTATTATAACTTCTAGTATGACTTCTCGTAGATGAGCGTGCGGTGTAAACCTAAAGTAAGTAATACCTGAATTGAATAAAATACTCGTTTCGCGTATACTACACACATCAAAAGTGTCTAGGGATCAACATATATTTTTGCAATAACTTTTCTCCTGATTGATATTAATTAAAATTTTCTTTAAGGATTCATCAAATAAAGTGTTTTCGTTTGTCACAGTAACGATAAACCAAGTCACCTTTGCATTAATAAAGAAATTTGCCATTTTCCTAATAAAGGGATTTTTGACATTTGAACCACTAACATTAAAGTTCGAAAAAAAGACTGAAATAACAGTTTTCTTTAAAATTTTATTGGGTAACTTAAACAATTAATAATCCGTGTTTCTACCGCGAACTCTAACAACACAAGAACATCGGTTTGGCATACTCAAAATGAGTTCATCCAAATCACGCTGTGGAATGGCCGCCCATGTTCGTTGCAACAACAAAAAAAGGTCTTCTTGCGACTGGATACCCTCCATATTCGGCAGAGCTCTTCTCTGTAGTATATCCCATGCATGCTCAATCGGGTTCAAGTCTGGCGACTGAGCAGGCCAGGGCAGGACATTGATGTTAGCTGCGGCGAGAGTCTGTCTTACAACTCTTGCGGTGTGCGGTCGTGCATTATCATGCATTAACTGAAATAAGGGACCGATTTGCACTTGTAGAGGAACGATGACGTCTGATACAATCGTCTCAGCATAAATTTGAGCGTTGAGGTTGCCTCTGATCCAAATCAACTCAGTTCTTCCGCCGATCCAAATACCCGCCCATACCATGATGGTTCCACCACTATAAGGATGGACTTCCTGGCAGGATTTTAATCGCTGTTGGCGTCCAGGGGTTCTCCAGTGTCGTATACGTCTTGTATCTGGTCTCATACCAAAACGAGACTCATCAGAAAAGTACACGAAACGCCATTGTTCTTCTGCCCAATTTCTGTGTTCAAGAGCCCATTGATATCGAATCCTACGATTGTGCAATGCTATAGGTGGTACCCGTAGCGGTCTTCGGGAATGAAGGTTCACTTCATGCAAGCGCTTTCTGACTGTTTGGTCGCTAATTAAGTTCCCTGAAGAGTGATGAAGCCTCACAGCTAACATCATGGCGGTTATTGTTGGAGCTAACAAGCTAACATCAATGTCCTGCCCTGGCCTGCTCAGTCGCCAGACTTGAACCCGATTGAGCATGCATGGGATATGCTACAGAGAAGAGCTCTGCCGAATATGGAGGGTCGTAATGGAGTCGCAAGAAGACCTTTTTTTGTTGTTGCAACGAACATAGGCGGCCATTCCACAGCGTGATTTGGATGAACTCATTTTGAGTATGCCAAACCGATGTTCTTGTGTTGTTAGTGTTCGCGGTAGAAACACGGATTATTAATTGTTTATGTTACCCAATAAAATTTTAAAGAAAACTGTTATTTCAGTCTTTTTTTCGAACTTTAATGTTAGTGGTTCAAATGTCAAAAATCCCTTTATTAGGAAAATGGCAAATTTCTTTATTAATGCAAAGGTGACTTGGTTTATCGTTACTGTGACAAACGAAAACACTTTATTTGATGAATCCTTAAAGAAAATTTTAATTAATATCAATCAGGAGAAAAGTTATTGCAAAAATATATGTTGATCCCTAGACAC
Source organism: Diarsia dahlii (assembly GCA_949775195.1). Classification (NCBI taxonomy): domain Eukaryota; kingdom Metazoa; phylum Arthropoda; class Insecta; order Lepidoptera; family Noctuidae; genus Diarsia; species Diarsia dahlii. Next base: position 13,082,823 of record OX459210.1, read on the forward strand.
TTTTGATGTGTGTATTTTCAAAACTTTAAGAGTTTATTTATTTATGGATCAGGGGCCCTTGTTGAAAATTCAGTTGATGCATTTAACTGCATGTTTCAAAATTTTGTTTTCCGGTGTACTCGATATTGACTTTGATTCTATGACAAAATGGCTCTACCAATTTGAAAATAAAACGTAAATGAATAACTGTACCGATTCCTCCAAGACCTCTCTATCCTCTATTATTTTCCCACATCCAGGATGTATTACGAGCTAATTTGTAAATAATAAAACCGATATAAGGGCCGCGCCGCACCGCTGCGCTGCGCCGGCGCACGCCCACGTTATCCGTCACATCTACACCTTAACAGCATTTGAATTACATTATTTTTGTAGCGGGCCTTATGTGTAACTTACCGCGTCATTGGTATGACGCAAGTTACAAGGAAATGCGTTGTTTTGACGTTAGAAACAGAGAACCGTTCTAGTTTACGCTGCGAATCGAGGAAGGAAGGAGGAAGGGGATTTGATAACCATTTGCCTGCTTTATGATCAAGAGTGGAGAAAGAAAACTAGCTTTAAATCAGACAAGACGAAGTTTTGCATGACAGGTAACAGTACAGGAACAGATCACTGATACGGGTGATAAAGACACGTGTTTCCAATACGCGGAAATTGATCGGGTTCCTTTGAACTTTAAACCTGGCATACTGGGTGGTCCAAATAGTCTCGTCATAAAGAAGAAATTTAGATCCCCAAACCCAGAGGTATCAGAATTTACCCCTTACTGATTCTTTTCCGAGTTATAGCTTCTTGGTAATTATTTGCGAACCGCTTAAAAAAAGGTATTTTTTATAAGTACAGCTTTTTGTGATGCCAATGCGATTAAAATGTGTGATGGCGAATCTAATTTTCCTTATGACGTCACTATTTCACCGCCCCGCTACCGCTTACAGCTTGCCCGTCACCGCAATACTAGCAAGTCACGCACAAGTATACACGTTCACACGTCGCGGTACGTCCGAACTACTCCGAACAACAACGATTGGGAACGTACAATCGAACCGATGACGAAATGGGATTAAAGGCCGACCCTATATGGACCGTAATGTTGGCCAGTTGGGCCAATGGACTTCCAAGAACAGAGGAAATTCAGATGTAATTTGAAAATAGTTTTTTTTTTCAGTATTGTTTGAGAATGTGGCTTTAAGAAGGTGTTTGGGATGAGATGGTTGGTTCTAAGAAGTATAGATAGTGCTGTGGGTAAGTACACCTTTATTTTTGGTGGGGCTATAATGTTGGGTCATAGGCCTCAAGACACGCACATCTTTTTTGGTGGAGGAAAACATCGTGAGTAAACCAGCATGCCTTTTTTTTTTGGTCGGTGGAAAATCATCAAATAACCCGCTCTTGGGCAGAGCGGAAGGGAGTGTCAGACTTCTACTGACTAAAAACCACCCATGTACCTTCTTCGCCCTTGTGCTGAGGCCACGTTACCTCTTTCGATAATCCGCAGCCCCGACGGGCGTAAACCAGCATGCCTGAAAGATATTTCTCAACGGCATCGGCATGTAAAGCTAAGTCAAAAGTCAATAGGGAGCATAAAAACTGTTACACCAGGTTAGGCTATAAACATACGATAAAGTGAGGCAGACCCCCTCTCTTTGAGGGAGAGGGCCGTAGCCCGTAGGTTTGTGGTCTAGATTATCTCAGGTTCTTTTGCCCTATAACCAGCTTTGCTGATTAACCCAGCATAAAGGTACAAGTTGGTAGCCGACTGCACGCAGCAGCAGCAGACGACATGTCGTCGCTTCATGTCGCTGCAGTTATGATTTCGAGCCCGACTGCAAATAACTATTAGTCAATAACTCTAAACACGCTCGACGTGTCGTTGCTCCGGCGTCAGTGGCACTACTGATCTGCGGTCGGACGACACGCGCGTCTGCCGCTCGACGATGCGTCGCTAGCTTCATGTCGCTAATTATGGAGAGAATGTCATAGAAATACGTAGAAACCAGTAGTGTCGCCGCGACACGTCGCCTGCTGCTGCTGCGTGCAGTCGGCTACCAACTTGAACCTTTAGTGTATTTGGGCAGACGACATTGCTGCCCTTGCGGGAATATCCTGGATGGCTGGCACAAGAGCGTGGAGCTTGGCACATGCAAATAGAGTCCTGTATCCAGCAGTGGGTGAAGTCGGGCTGTCGATGATGATGATGAAATGAATTAGAGCTCTTAGAGATCGTGCCATCAAAATCATCAATCATCAAAGTGCTCAATAAATCGACTGACAAACTACGAAATCGTGCAAACCGGTGAAGAAACTCTCGTTCCTATTTAATACAGACGGACCCCATTCGGAAAACAAAATAATCTTGCAGATAACTCTATTTGTCGTTTTACCATACAAACAAGTTTCCTTAGATGTCTCCAACAACATACAGGGGGTAAACAACTGATTATAATCTATGTAAACTTCATTCGCACAGCTCAAGGAAATAATCAAATAATATACTTTCGAGTTCACTGACGTGTTGCCACTTGACCCTTATACTCTAAAGAATAAGGTTGAAAATGGTCGTCCCTCAGTGAGCTCGGTAGTACGCACGTACGCACGATGACCAATCAAGCTATACTAAACCAAATTATGCAGATCTCTCATTGTACGGGAAATCTATAGAAAGCCAGGTCATTTTATACTGGAACTGTATAGCTTGATGTGTCTCCGTATGTACTCCCGAGGTAACTGACGGTCTGCTACTTTTCACTCTTATACTCAAGTCATAAGGTTGAAAGTGGTCAACCGTCAATGCGGTAGTACCTACTAAATACTAATAGAAACTAGTTAAATGCAAGACTTACCTCGGAGAAATCCCTCTGCGACATTCTGACGCTGCTACGTTCTTCTTAACCGAATCTGGGAAAAGAAACAACAATGTTTCGTAAAACCATGTTCAACTTTTGTTTTAGGGGGAGAAAGATAAGTTAAATTTAAAAGGAGTTGTTTGTGGGCAGGATAGTGACCGTGACCAGTCTTGAAACAGAAATCTAATTAAGTTAAAAATGTTTCAAACTACTAGACTTTGGCGTTGGCAATATGCTCGCCCCCTATTACATGGCACTAGGCTCGCCCCTTATTACACGGGTCTTAAAAATAACTGGAGAAATGTATACACCTCTGTACCTTTTGGTGACTACAGGCGTGATGTTAAATGTAAAATTAGAAATGGAAAGAAATGGAGAGAAATGGCCCTACTGCGTTACAAAGAAATGACATAATCCATAATAGATCTCCATTTAGTTGAAAAACTTGGCAACGTAAGTGTGTTACGAAATTAGGGTGCTGATGTTTCATGTGAACTCAGGATGCTGTGACCAAGAATGACCTGCACCCAAGTCTAGTAACAATAGCAATAAATAAAACTACATCTACCAAAGCTATTGTACACTCATCACACGACAAGCGCGACCTTTCACACAACAAATACATGCGCGCAATTATGCAATGCAGTTACATGACGCAATGCTATGTGAAATGATATGCTGCACCCATGCTAACGCCCCGGTCGCGACCTCTGATGATGCCACTGCGACGCGACTTGCATCGAGGGACCAGTGGTCTTACAATGGCGTCTTAATGCAGGTTTAATTTTAGTGTAGGAAAGCGACAGAGCTACACAGGGTGTCCAGCGCCAGCTCTCCAAAACAATCCTGCAATAAGACGCCTTGGTAGGCCACCAGCGCTTGTTTACTTTTGCCTGAGTACGATATCACAAGTTGTGTCGTGGTAATAGGGTATTTTACCAAAAAATTCTAATTAGTCCGTCTGTTAGATTATCGAAAAATATCGAATACGTGTTTTTTGTTTTCTCAAATTAATAAAAATTGACGAAGATGAAACCTGTCAAAGATCATGAGTGGGGGTTTTTCACGTCACTTTGTGGGTAAAAAAGTACTATCCTTGTGACGTCACACGACTTGACACGACTTTTCGAAGCACTGTATCGTCTTTATTTTTTGTTTACGTGAAAAATGAAAAAATACGTGTCCATTATTTTTTGGAAATCTATCTGACGGACTAATTCGATTTTTTGGGTGAAATACCCTATTCGTGGTTTCTCTGCGTTGATGTCTTTTATTCGGCATCTTTCACTTCAACGTAATGAATCAAAAGTGAACATGGAATGAAACAAAAAGGAACGATCACTCGAGTGAACCGACTGATATTGTCTAAGCAATTTCTTTCATATAATTTTCTTCGTAGTTACTGTCGCTACACGCGTTGCTGAATCGCGTAAATCGTGGCCAAGCAGCAAGATTCTCACACAGAAAAAATCAAGATGCACATGTGTGTACATCTAAAAGCCTGCTCCCACGACACCAATAAGCCGATGTATACCAATGAGCCAATGTACACCAATGAGCCAACAAATAGCAATGAGCCAGTGTACACCAATGAGGCGTTAAGCCTAATAACAATAAATAAACCCGCGTTCATATTTCAGGTATTCGATTTCCCTTACAAGTTGCGTTGCGGGATTGCAGGCCCTTGATGTATGACATGTTTTCTTTCGTTATGTAATTTTCTCGGTCGGGCAACTTGTAATTAAAAGATGGGGTGCTGATATACGTTACGTAATTGTTCCGGGGTCGGGAGTTTGTGTATGAAAAGTTAATGCATTTACTATACAAGAGAATTTCAAAAACATGGTAGAGCTGATTGAGGAATGAGGTTCTACGAGAACGTTGCAGTTACAAAGAAGATATAGTGTCAAAAATTTTAAAATAGTATGCTTCGAGTGTTTGATCACGTGGAGAGGATAAGAGAAAGTCGAATAACTAAAGGTATTTAGGTACAAGGCAGATGTGAGTGGCAACGCCGGGAGAGGATGCCCTAGAAAGCCATCAGAGACCTTATTGGAGAGGTTCTTTAGAAAGGTCAGGTACGTAGTACTCGCAACGAATGTGGACGAGACAGGAGGAGCATGTGAGGATCGTAGCCGGTGGCGTTCTGTGGACCTACTCCCATGTGAAAAGGGCGTGAGTTTATGCATGTATGGTAGGCTTATATTTTAAATACTAATAATTATTTTTAATCAGCGTTCTAGAACCTTTTTCCCTGTCTGCACAGACGGCGTCCGTTATAATTAAACTAAAGCTTATAATACCTTTAATAACTAAGGGAATCTAATGGCTTTAATTACTTAATTAGCGCAGTAAAAGGCGAAAAGCGGGAATAAAATCAGCGATTTCTTATAACTTAAGCGGCAAATTATAGCGTAGCGTTGACTTTGATGTGCACTTTTGAAAGTCACCATTTCTTAGTTACACATTACTTTGAAAATGATACCCTAACACGTGTAGTTAAAGTATTAATTTGCATGAAAGCTGATAAGCAGAGATCGTGGCAAGCCAATAATACGTTCGATTATCGTTTCCGGTAGCAGTTGTCAGACTGGCCAAAGAGATATAAAGACAGGTAGCTTTAATGTCATTTCTATAGGTAATATAATTTTATGTGAAAAATTTTATTGACTGAAATCGGGTTTTAATTGAGTCTACTCATGGTATGGAGTATCAGATTATCATGATATACTTAATCTCTATCACATGTAATCTTCATTGATAGATTGTTAATAGACACAGTAAGTAGATCCTGAAATTGCAAACAGAATACTGAAGCCCACATAGATTTGTAAATACTATAGAGCACAGCATCTGCTTTGGCTTTCCCCAACTATGTTAGGGTCAGCTTGTTTGCAGATGAATACCAGTATTTTACATGGGGCGACTGCCTATCTGATCCTCTACAAACCAGTTAATCTATATAAATAAAAAGAGAAGTCCTGACTGACTGATTGACTGACTCATCAACGCCCAGCCCAATACCCAATACCTAGAAAGCTGAAATTTTGCACAGAGGTTCCCTTTATAATGTAGACAAGGAATAAGGAAGGATTTTTCGAAATTCAACCCCTAAGGGAGTTAAATAGGGGATAAAAGTTTGTATGGAAAATTGTCATTTTGACGCGGGCGAAGCCGCTGGCAAAAGCTAGTACTGGATAATAATAAGATATAATAAGATATTCCTTGGTAAGGCTAGCTGTCAGAAATTCGGGCCCACTGACTACCTGTTATTTATTTATTTATTTAAACTTCATGCACAAACGTGGTACATAGGCGGACTTAATGCCACAAGGCATTCTCTACCAGTCAACCTTAGGGTCAAATAGGACATCATTGTGGTAGAGTACAGAAATAAATAAATTAGGAGAACACTATTTTGTTAACATAAATTAAATTAATATACCTACATAAATCGTACATACTAATACATGACGAAGGTAGCTCAACTATTTCGGGTACATCGTAGTCAGAGTCCAAGTTCGGCATGGCGGAGTTACGAAATAATAGTCTCAACACTGATTACAACCGCCTATTTATTTACTTCCGATAACAAATTAACAAAATCTCAAACGATCAAGCCGATGGAAATGGATTAAAGTACGGAAACGCGGTCAGTTCGATACAGGCGGGCAGAACAACCGTTCGCGTTCGTGTCTCACCAAAAAGTAACGTCCCTCAAGTCAAATGCGTCCAATGTCAACGTCAACCGACCACTGACAACAGACCCCTGACATATGACAACTGACAGCTGTCAAACCAGACCTGCCACGCTCTGTATCGACCTCACCCAAGCTCACTGCTTGACGTTTCCGAAAAACGATGATAGTTCCGAAAAACGATGATAGATGGCGTTATTCTAAATTGTCAACTCTAAATATTGTGCCTCGGTGTTGAATCTGCGACACGGCCATCTTGACATTTCACACGTCCTCGTGTGAGGTATCTGCAACAAGAATTCACGGAAAGTAAATCGTCCCTTACTCGGCCTCCCTGACCAAGACGTCGGAGTATTAACACACACACACAATTCAAAACAAAATTTTGTTCTGATCCATAATCTCATCAAATCTCATAAAGAAAATCTCAACATTGAAATCAACATTCTTCAAGAATCATCAACTTTCGACCAAATCTAGTATGCAATGCTCTGCTCGGTACCATACAACACACACAGCTTCCAACAGGCAACCATGGGACCTCCATTCGGTACCCAACCTCAACACATCTCATTGCCTCCATCCGGCAACCATGGGACCTCCATCCGGTACCCAACATCAACTCAACACATTGCTTTTATTTAGCACCTTTAGCTACATTGCCATGATGAACGTTGGTCACAGCCCTCAAATAAACACTTACACGCGTGCAGCAACGAACAGCATTGCAATGTATGCAATCTGAGCCACTTGCCTACTACATTTGCATCTTTTACCTCTCACTTAAGGTCTGACCCCTTCATCATCACCCGATCTCGTTTTGTCAGTGTCTATCGTGTCAAAGTCAAACTTACAGTCAGCAATTGCGTCACATGTCTCAATTGACCGTATTTTCTCAAATCGTATCTCATTTGATGGCATTATGAACCAAAACTAATCGCAAATAATTGTCGGGTAAAACGTGAAATAGAATTTCTAAAACAATTCCATCGGTCTCAACAGAAGTCAAAATTTGTACAGTTGACCTTACAAAGTCTGCCCAATACCAGTCGTTCGGCCATTCCTGGCCCAAGTGGGTGGGGAATAAAAGGTATTCTGATCAAAATCATTACAGGTTCTAATGAAAATCATAACAAACTCTTTTTCTCAAAGCTGACATGTCGAAAAACACCCATACTCATTCAAATAATAGGAAACTCATTAAAATATTGCAGTGCTCATACTCTGACCTCTATCCGGTCTTCATCATCACACTTATAGCCTCCATCCGGCCATAAGCATCAAAACAATCGACCTCCATCCGGTCTTCATCATCACACTTATAACCTCCATCCAGTTATAAGCATCAAACCAATCGACCTCCATCCGGTCATCAACACGTAACCTCCATCCGGTTACATACACAACAGGCAACCTCTATCCGGTCACCTACACAACAGGCAACCTCTATCCGGTCACCTACACAAGTAACTTCCATCCGGTTACATACACAACAGGCAACCTCTATCCGGTCACCTCCACATGTAACCTCCATCCGGTTACATACACAACAGGCAACCTCTATCCGGTCACCTCCACATGTAACCTCCATCCGGTTACATGCACAACACCATCAAGATAATCATTTCGAGCCTTTATCAAAATAATTTTTAAAGTAGGGTTGTTCAACATGTTACTTTATTTTTCCTGTAACGTTACAGGTTATAAGAAAACTCTTACTATGCTAGGTACTTTAAATGTTAAGTTGACCACTTAGTATTCAACTAGTCTTGTTGTAATATGGGATCTAGAAGTCACTAGTAAACAAAGATGAATATGCTGTCAATAGATTAATTAATTGGGAACGAAATTCTAACGGAACATCTGTATCAACTCTATTGAAATCAATTTGAATATCAGAAGCATTCTTGAGCTTATTTGAAACATCACATAACCTAACAACCTTTTCACGACACAAAAACAACACTATCACACGTCTAACTAACATTAAATCCTTGTTGTAAAATCTCAACGCCAATTAAAATATCATTTTTTTTAAAACAACTATCCGGTACAACATGAAATAAAATCTCTAATAGTAAATCGATAACCATAACCTCAGTAAATAATTGTGAAGTACAAACTATCATGACCTATCCCGGGTCAATTTACAATGTTATTTACACGCTTGCCACTGAACTGTAACGAAACATTTTTGATCAGAGAGCATTCGGCACCAGAATCATAGTAAAATGGATACGACTCACCAGATATTCATCAGCACACTGCTGGGATTGCTCACATAGCAAACTTCAACACGTCGCTCGCTATTTGCCTCTGCTGCAGGCTGCAGGCACTGCTTGGTCAGCCTGCCGCGCCACCGCGCTGCCAACCGCGCGCCGCCAAGCCGCGTCCCGCCGCCGCGCCGCCGGCGACGCTGCCGAAGTAAATTCTCAGCGCAACGTGACGTCATCGCGCCATTCTTCGTATTTTCTTCAGCTCGAGTGAATCCCGGTTCTGATGTCGCATCAGGGTCTTCGCGATCGTCATCACCATACGGGGCACTCCAGACTATAAACAGCTCCTTAAAATCGCTCCATTTCATCCCAGGACAAAATATGGACGACCGCCATGACGAAACTTCTCCCATGAGTCTCGTGGAATTCGCTGCGTCCCCTGTAGGCACGCCACAGCGCCGGTTTCACGGCGATGCTGTCTTCACAGCACCCCGGCGGTCCATCCCCACCAGGTGAGACCCTCGGTTACCCGGAGGAGGCCCAGTGGAGGACGACCAGCGACGGAGGTGCCGACTTACGACGCACCTACAGTGGATGTGTGACTCCCGTCCGTCCCGTGTCTCCCACGAGTGCGCGGTTCAAAGCAATCATCAACGATGCACCTTGACTATTCAGATCGATAACACACATGTTGGCTGTTCCCAACCAAGCACGTGGGACAATATTCCGTTTTTCAGGGTCAAAATGCGGTAGGCGAATATCCGTACTCGCAAAAGGTGTTTTCAATGCTTGCACAATAGTCATAAAGTTTTTGTTTAGCTGCTCGAACAGAAAACACCACATTTCCGTTTCTATGTCACTTTCAGACGCACGCGCATTGTCTTTACACTTTTCCGGCCTAGCACTGTCACTTACACTATGTAGGCGTTAAAGTTACATCGCACTTCTGATGACGAAGGTAGCTCAACTATTTCGGGTACATCGTAGTCAGAGTCCAAGTTCGGCATGGCGGAGTTACGAAATAATAGTCTCAACACTGATTACAACCGCCTATTTATTTACTTCCGATAACAAATTAACAAAATCTCAAACGATCAAGCCGATGGAAATGGATTAAAGTACGGAAACGCGGTCAGTTCGATACAGGCGGGCAGAACAACCGTTCGCGTTCGTGTCTCACCAAAAAGTAACGTCCCTCAAGTCAAATGCGTCCAATGTCAACGTCAACCGACCACTGACAACAGACCCCTGACATATGACAACTGACAGCTGTCAAACCAGACCTGCCACGCTCTGTATCGACCTCACCCAAGCTCACTGCTTGACGTTTCCGAAAAACGATGATAGTTCCGAAAAACGATGATAGATGGCGTTATTCTAAATTGTCAACTCTAAATATTGTGCCTCGGTGTTGAATCTGCGACATACATATATATAAATATGGAACTAAATAAACTAATATATATTATAATAATACATACGGGTCCATATTGGCTCACCTAAAGTTCTTTATCCGAAATTGTTCTTCCTAACGATTTGTAATCCGAATGATCACTCTTCCTAAAATTTTTCATCCTAAAGTTTTCATTCCTACTATTTGTAGTCCTACCGACGATGTTCATAACACTCATGTTTCCGAAAATTGGAATTCATAATATCATTAGTGTAAATATATTTAAACTCCTACTGTTTTTTATCCTAACGCTTTTATTCCTAAACATAATTACCATAATATTTTCACTCATACAACTGTTTAGAATGATTAAAGGTCGTTTCACTGGTTTTTGTCTTGAAATAAAATAAATGAATGAAATTCAGATCAGAGTGTCGTCTTGGGGGCACTATGAAAAAAATACTTAGAAAAATTTCGCGACCAATTTCGAGGTAGCGCTCGCCGGCCGCTGCCGCGGCACCGCTCGCTTCGCTCGCTCGGCTCGCGCGTAGTTGGTCACAGTTCTAACCTAACCTAACCTATGGATATCTTTGCATAGTATATAAGGTCCCATTAAAATAGGTGGACAAATTTTAACACAGCGTTTAGTAAGCCTAACTAAAGACATCTAAACAAAAAAAAACACTATATTTAAAGTGATTTTATTTTGACTTAAAATAATAAATTGCCGGCACTCTAGAACAAACTCATCCTATAAAGCAGGTATTTTATTTCTTATTCTTATATTTTTTTTGCTATTTTCCTTATTTTAGCGGTCTGAATGATTTCTAAAAATTTGTCCACCTATTTTAATGGGACCTTTTATAATACTGATTATTATGAATAAAAAGTAATATAAACAAAAAAAAAGTTATGACTTTGAATAATAGTGTAAAAGATGGTTATGTTGAGAAAATATAGGAAAACAAATAATAGTGTAATAGATGTTTATTGCTACAGACATTATGAAGTCGAATGCTTCGGAATTAAAACATTAGAGACAGAGAAGTTAGGAATTGCGATTGTTAGGATGAAAAATGGTAGGAAGAACATTTTCGGATTTCCAATTATCGGAGTTGAAATTTTAGGTGAACTTTGGCGCACCCAATACATACAAATAGTTCACAAAACGAGGAACCAAACAATAATTACCATGACTAACACACATAATTATGAGTAAAACTGTTACTGTTACGATTGTCAAAAATCTCCGAATGACATCCGGGACCGCTTAACGTGTTTTCCGAGGCACGGAGGTTACCTAGGCAAGCACGGCTTAACCCAAAGATTGATACGGGCGGCTGTTATTATCTACCCACGAGCAAATAAATCAGAAAAAAATCTCGAAGTTCCAAACTTGCCCATTATGCAAAAACCATGAACCAAAAAGCCTAAAAAGCGATGGCAACCTCTCGAATGAAATCATTCGTTTTTTGACCAACTCTTTTGCTAGACAATGGGCTTTTAAAACCTTAGGCAGGTAAACAAAGTAAAAATAAATAACGTTCGGCCTTACAAAGTTGCCGTGTTCGGGAGGAAATGATGAATGGCAGTACTAAAGGCAAATGTTAAGTCTTGAAGTCCATCAGAAAAGTTGACTTTTCACAGTACTTAATTAATTTTAATAACTGAACTGGACTTCAATAGGGTATTTCACCAAAAAAATCTAATTAGTCCGTCTGTTAGATTATCTAAAAATATTGGACACGTGTTTTTTGTTTTCTCAAATTAATAAAAATTGTCGAAAATGAAACGTGTCAAAGATCATGAGTGGGGGGTTTTGACGTCACTCTGTGAGTAAAAAAGTACTAACCTTGTGACGTCACACGACTTTGCACGAGTTTTCGAAGCACTGTATCGTCTTCATCTTTTGTTTACGTGAAAAAAGAAAAAATACGTGTCCATTATTTTTTGGAAATCTATCTGACGGACTAATTAGATTTTTTTGGTGAAATACCCTATTTAAGCGGTACTCTCACTGAAATGGAAAAACTTTTAAACATATTTTATTTTTTGTTCTTCGTTTTTAGCCGGTGAGTACAAACTATTGACTTAGGTTCCCACTGTATAATTATTGTAAAAATTAGTGGCGGTACTTTCATACAATGCTACAAGCTTGACTTGCCTTTAAAACCTAACAAACTCAATATATATGATGTCTGTCTCTTCATGATGTTCAGGTTTTTTAAGTCTGCTTGCCTTATAGGCCTGCCATATTATTAGCCCGTAAGCACGCCACTGCAACATATTATAATTATGTTTTCACTTCTCTCGCTCTAAAATTCGTCTTTATGTCGTGCGTAGGCGACATAAAGTCGCGTTTTATGCTCTAGAGCATAAAGTAAAATCTTCGTCGAAAACCAAGGTAATCGGCACAGGTAATCGGCCCAACAGCCACAGGAACAACTTCAACTTTATAAAATAACCTCTTTAATTTAATTCGTTTCGTTAGTATTCTAAGAACAAGGGATTACTGCTTTTCATTAAGAATACAAGGAAACTTGATGGGAATAGGCTTCCCCAATTACTTAAATCGCTTGATGGCAAAAGGCTTGCTCCTAATTACATCATTTGATGGGAATAGGCTTACTCTTAATTAATTGATTGATGGCAATAGGCTTGCTCTCAATTACCTAAATCAGTGGATGGCAATAGGCTTGCTCCTAATTACATCGGTTGATGGCAATAGGCTTGCTCCTAATAAGATATGTTGATGGCAATAGGCTTTTCCTAATTACATCGGTTGATGGCAATAGGCTTGTCCCTAATTACACCAGTTGATGGCAATAGGCTTGCTCCTAATTACATTGGTTGATGGCAATAGGCTTGGTTCCAATTACATCAGTTGATGGCAATAGGCTTGCTCCTAATTACATTGGTTGATGGCAATAGGCTTGCTTCTAATTATAAGTGTTGATGGCAATAGGCTTGCTCAAAATGTTTTGACAACTGAGCAGTATGAGTAACGACATAAGTCAGGTGTTATGTCAAGTTTCCTACTGAAAAAAGAAGTTAATTGGCGGGAACCATAATTATTTTTTACAATATTTACAAGTTGCTGTTGCATTTCCTCGCAATCGAAGTGAAAAGTAGAGTGTAAAACTCGTCCATAAAACCCATTTTACTCTCTACTTTATATCCATCCTCGCTCGCAAGCTCGCATCGGATGGATAAACGTCTCGCGCAAAATGATGCGTTTTATGCACTTGGTGTACAATCTACTATTATTAGCAATCCGTTGTAGAATAATCGTCATTTTTCAGCATATTTTCTACGAACAAGTTCCATAAAACGCCAATATAATTATGACGACTAGTTGCAGGAAGCGTGTTTTTTCGTTAAAAAAGAAATGTGACGTCTAAAGAAAATAACTTAGTCATTAAATGAGCCTTTCAAACATATAAGGAATGGCATGTATATCGATGTCAGATCATTGAGGTATAATGTACTACGCACTGTCAGATCAACACTTCCTGTGAGATATCTCTTCACATCGCAAAGTTGGCATATTAAATCAGATACGCAGATAGATTACACACATTAAAGTAGCTGCAGCGTTTGCCAACAGCTTAGGTAGCTTCGTATTATCGAAATGAGTTATTTTTCTAATGGCAATCGAGAAACGGTAAAAGACTGCCGCCGACTTGATATCCTAGCTTATCGTACACGATGTGTTGATGGTCTTTTTATTTAGCCCGATAAGCTTCGATTGAAAATTAATAGCAATGTAACTTTGAACATCCCGTATAGAGTTAAAGCTTAACTACTTAGGTTCTTGAACTAAACTCAGTTATCCGGATTTTTATATTTATTTCATTTTTTTTTATACATTTTAAGATAAAAGTAAAAAATACTGCATGATGTAAAATTTTTTGGTATTGCACAACAAAGACATTGAAATATTGACGAGCGATGGGCGGGACAAGACCAAGAAAATCGTACACCAAAAGGTACTTGCACTACGTAGTAACTAGTAATATAAATCGATCTGTCTATTGTCATAAACCCGCTTGTCAGGCAGGTAGCATTCGTGGGTCAAATTCGAAAACGAAAAAACTACTGAATTCAACTGAATTAATAATTACTCTAAAAGGCTTTAAAATTTCTTTGTTGCAGATAGAATAAAACATTCCTATTTCAGAATTCACGTTCCTATGAAATAAAACGCGTTCTCAAACCGCTTGTAAAGTCTAGCTACATTGCTAAGGAATAAAATAACTGTTCGAACATTACCGCTGTAGATTTTACTACAGATAATGATTTCAAAATCACAACCTGACGTTTACATGTCTGACTACACTGCCATTTTCGCCCGAGGATTCAAAGAAAGGAACATTGTTTACGAAACATGTAAAACCTTTTCTTCACACTGCTGATGTTGGCAACACTGTATTGATACTTGTACGGCGTTCTAGAGTTATTATTGTCTATGATTACAAGTATCACAATAATAAAACAGACTCGTAAAGTGACCCTTAAATATTGTAACTTTATGGTAGGGCTTGGAATAATATTACATGTTTATTATGATGTCAAAATTAGGTACTTTCAATTCTCAATTTTAATATCTTTACTTTTTAAAGGTGGGTCGATTCATAGAACTAGTGTTCAATGTAGCAAAAAGGAAGTTGCTTGACACAAATATCAATTCTCACAGAGATTGAAGAACTTACATAGTATCTGTGGTCGTCGAGGGTTTAGCGTAACTAGTAATAGTCCTGACGGAAACATGAAATTAATTGGTGTTCCACTCTCGGGCCGTAACTGGTTAAGTAAAGTGCGCTTGCGAACGACGCGCGGCGGTTTAACCACTACCTATTATTTGGGTAGTTTCGGATTTTTATTTTCATGCAGACATTATGGCCACTTTATTTGATGAGCTGCAAAATTTAGTGCATCTATGCTTAAATAGTAAGGAAAGTAAGACACTTTCTTTAATATATTTTTATTTGGGAATCTTAAAAAAAAAATGTTCGATTTAACAGGAGAAGAACAATGTTTCTTACTAATTTAACTAAGCTACGTTACGTTACTAAGCTCATGGTCTTTGGGGACCATGTCTATAATAATAATAGTCATCATTGTCATAGGCACAGATGCAACTAGTTACGTCAAGTCAAATGCAAGTTTGCCTTAAAAATAATCATTAGAAATTAGGAACCTTTGTAACGACCTTCACATACCACCTGCATCAAATTACAAAAAAAAAAACCTAAAATAATTGAAGAGAAACCCACAACCTCTGGGCACACTTTTATTCCAAAAACAGGTGTATCAGAATCACGTTCGCTCCAATCTTTTTGTGCTTAACCACAAATTTCTTCAAATTGTTACGTTGTAGCTGAATAACGAACAAAAACACGAGCTTATGCCTCCCAGCTATGCCTCTTATACAGTAGCCAGGTGGCTAAAAAATTCAAATCTTATCTTGGTACGATGTGGTATCATTACGCGCACGTGAAGTGGCGTGAGCAGAGCAATCAAGGTAATTTGTATGTAATCTGCACGATAAAGAGTGTCCTTATTGTGAAAGGTTTAGGACTCATTTTTGAATAGAAGATTGATGGTTATTTCTTGAAAATGGAAATAGGAGAGTTTTGATTTGAGCTAAACTCAGATTCTTTAACATTATTATCCTTAGAGTTGAAGTAGCAAGAAGGAGCTTATGTTGATTCTCTGAATATTATGTTTAGTTAACACTGGAGCATGCAGGATTTCCTCATTACCTCGGTTACACCACAATGTATTTTAAGTACCATTGACAATAGACCGAAATAGGAAATTTTATCAATATTTGTTTTAGAAGTCGAAAAGGAAGAGACTCGTTCAAATGACGTCACGGCTGTAGTCCCCGTAGGGTGAGGCAGAGGTGGACCTAATAGGTCTTCGACAGTTATGTCTAAATCCCTTGTAATAGGGGGCGAGTATATTGCCATCAAACGGAAACGAATCCAGGATCTCTAGCAACTACTGAGAAATTCCGGGTGGATAACCCCAATGGCACTTTGCCCGATCCGGGATTTGAAACCAGTATCTCATACTCAATAGTCGTGCTTGCCACCACTCTACCAACGAGGCAGGCTTAGATTGATTTGAAGGCATCAGGACTAAATTGATTTGAACTGGAAGAGAATTAATTGGAGTTTTCAAGATGATTTCTACTTCTAGTAACGCAGACGTCTAATTCTCACGACCTTTTAATTTTTAAGCAACAGTAAAATAAATCGATATTATGAAGGATATCATTAAAACCGTTAAATACTCAGATCCAGTACAATTTAATGCTAAAGCACCGTTTAAATGAATGCTACTGATAGATTTCTGAGATTACCAATATAAATTAATGCATTTATTTATATAATTAATTTTATAAATGCCGAATTGGACTGTGAGAATAGTATTTGATTACTTATGATTGAAACCACAGACATAAAAATAATTTGAGTCTGGTTTTATCCGTTGCCCCGTTGTTCTAGTGGTCATAAGCGACTCCTGAGCATGAGTTCCTGGGTTGGATTCCTAGGTCGGGCAGAGTAGTAGGGTTTTACCTTTTTGAAATTTGCAGTTTGCATTTTTACCTGGTTGGTGGCATTAAGCTTGCCTCCTTTTTCGTAGCATCTAAGTGTGCTATTAGGAACGGGTATAAAGTTATGTTATTATCCACTAACTTTCACACCCAACATTGACGTCTGAATTCTATTACCTACAGACACAGAGTTAAAGAAAGAAACATATAAGATTTTAATCAACTAATGAATCGAAAAGGTTTTAAGCATACTTTCAAGCAGGGAAACACTGCAGTGGGGACTTAGAAATGTAGTCATCATCTTTCTTCTCCCATTCTCGTGTCAGATATCACAGCATCATTTGCTCCTTACAAAAGTGTACGTCATCACGACATCTTAAATCATTTACAGTTACTCGTCTCAAACCCTTATCAAAAGCGAGTAGAAGGGAGTCGCGTGCGCAGCGTCTCGCCGCGGGCGCGCGTGCATTACAGCCGGCCCAATACAATCCTTCACGAAAACACAAATAATACAAAAATACTGCTACCTGTTACTTGTAACGTAGGCGGCAGTTAGCGTTATGCCTCTAGCGGTCTATGCCTTTCGGTTGGAATTTTGATGTACATTGATGGGTTAAGTTGTTATTTTGGTGAAGGTAATGGGGCTGATGGAGCAATGGATGTTGAATTGCTGTAGTGGTATTTCAAATGCGTTTAAGTAGATATTTGGTATGATTTAGGTCTCATAAGGTCTAGAAAACTTAACCTATGTTAAACTTTATTATTGGGACGAATATTATTTATATGTAAATAATTACGTAGGTAAGGCTTTTCTTTTTCCGGTCGGGGCTGCGGATATCGAAAGAGATGACGTGGCCTCGGCACAAGGGCGAAGAAGGAACATGGGTTCGGTTTTTAGTCATTAGAAGTCTGACACTCCTCTTCGCTCTGCCCAAGAGCGGGGGGGGTCATTTGATGATTTTCCACCCACCAATGATTCGTGCAAACTGTATCGTCACAGGTACTGTAAATTATTTCCTCACACACTGATGTAATGCTCAAATCTGAACTTTTACATTACAGGCGCATGCTCCCGATATGCGTACACGGCGACAAATCAAACTAAACATTTCCAGTATAACAAAGCCCCACTTTGTATAGATTTCCAGTACAAAGAAAGATCCACATAACCTGGATCTGTATAGCTCAAGCCTGACAGGTCGTACCAAGGAGGTTGTAACAAAAATCTTACTGTCCAGAAGGTTACCAGGCTAACCCCATCAAACAAAAACAAAAGCATTAATAAAATATTCTCGCCACGATCACGTTAAAAATAAACTCCTAATCATTATGCAAAAAATGACGGACTTGTGTACGAGTAGAATCCAAATATAATTGAATATAATAGTCTTGTATTATGTTATTTTTTGTCCTTCAGTAGGTACACACGGCTACACATCAAGCTATACAAAACCAGTATAATCTGATCGTTCATTGTGCGAAAAGATCTAATAAAGTGAGGCCAAGATTAACTGGTTTTGTATATCTTGATGTGTAGCCGTGTGTACATTATATTATTTATGTATACGTGAACAGAGGTATGGGTATAATTCGTCGTAGTTACTTAGGAACTTTAATGTCTGAACCGCAAGGTCATTGATAATTTTCAGGTCAAGGCATCATCATCTGCCTAGTATTTTCCCAACGATGTTGGGAGTATGTTGGTAGTATTAACTGGGTTGTGGAGGTCAGATAGGCAGTCGCTCCATGTAAAATACTGGTATTCAGCTGCATCCGGTTAGACTGGAAGCCGACCCCAATATAGTTGGGAAAAGGCTAGACAGATGATGATGTTGGGAGTAATATGGGAGTAAGCACCTATCTGAGCCCATTTTTTTACTGAGCACGGACCTAGTAAAGGTTTAGGCTGAATCTTTTCAGGGTGTCTACTGCGAATTTTAACGCAATTCTGAATATTATTTTCCAATAACGATCTATTTTCTTTAATGGTTACAGACGCAGTTACTATTATGAAAGGTCTATTTTACGTTCTTTTAAATGATCAGTTAAAGTGGCCATTTTACACCCCCCCCCAGGTAGTTTCGTTCGACTAATTTGTGTATATTGGACATACGCAAGTCATTGAAATGAAAACTGGCCCAGTTTATTTTGAACGTAATTCTATATTTCGGTAGTTACGAGTGATCAGAAATGAGGACATCCGTATGAGAACCAAGGTTACCGACGTAGCCCGAAGAATCGCCAGACTTAAGTGGCAATGGGCAGGGCACATTGCTCGCAGAACGGATGGCCAATGGGGCCGAAAAGTTCTGGAATGGCGACCGCGAACCGGAAGACGTTGCGTTGGAAGGCCTCCCACTAGGTGGACCGATGACCTGGTCAAGGTTGCAGGAACCCGCTGGATGAGAGACGCACGGGACCGGTCAATGTGGCGACGCCTGGGGGAGGCCTATGTCCAGCAGTGGACGTCTTTTGGCTGAAATGATGATGATGATGATGAGTATTCAGATAGGTACCAAATCTCAGCCTTAAAATTGGCGTGTTTCCTACAAGCACGTTTTTAGTAGGATATATTTTAATGCGTAAAATCATTCGCAGTACTGTTTACAGACAAAAAACGAATTCCTTGAAATCCACTTCTTTTTTTGACAGTGTCATGGAAATGACGAACTTATCCGCGAATATAATTGAATGTAATCGACTCAAATTATCTCGGATTTTTTGTTGACGTACATTATACTTTTGTACCTGAGAACTGAGTAGTATAGGTACGTATAATTCATCTGTCTAATGGAATGGTGGCACAACTGAACATTTTTGCGTTTGATAGCTTTGCCAGTTTTTTAGACCGTAGATAATTATGCTTAGTCATAGTCAAGCCTTGCCTTGTCAAGGATAAGTTCAGAGAATCCAAGACTGCTCAAATGGGTTCTTCATTTAGTCACCCATCGAACTTGATTAAACCTCATCATCACATACATATGTCATATGTGGTCGGCGCAACACGGTTTTTTGTCTTTTTGTGTCCCTTGTCAGTCGTCATGCTAGCATTTACTTCTTTTTCTTTCATATCATTTCATCTTTTCTTTGATCTTTCTCTCCCTCTACATTCATCATCATGATTGAATACATAAACTGCCAGAATTCAAGTTTCGAACATTTATTTTGTCCAACGGTCGAGGTACCTGCCTAGCCTTTTTCCATCTATATTGGGGTCGGCTTCCAGCCTAACCGGATGTAGCTGAATACCAGTATTTTACATGGAGCGACTGCCTATCTGTCCGAGTAGGTCCTAGGTATCCTGTAGCTTAGATAGTTTGATTGTTATGAGCATGTTTCAAGCTTTTGCTTTAACTTTCCAGATTTCACTACCGCCACATAATCAACCATCTTTGTTTTTCCACTAGCTGAGTATCCGGTAACAAGCGCCGACTTCCCAGATTATCGTCCCCAATTACGCAAAAATAACTTTTTTACACACGCCACTTTAGTATTCAACGGGTATAATAAATTATTCGTTATATTGGAGACCTTGAGACGGATGTGGCCGATGTGGCCCTGTTTGTTATTAAATAACATCTCGAATGTCCCCATGTTTATTCAAGCTGGTATTTAAGTACCACTTGTTTATTTACTTCTATTTGCTTTTCGGATTTAAATGTTTGTTTAGCCGTTGAGTATAGATTTTTGTCGGTGTATTGGCTTCGCGTTTGATGATTTAGCCGGCAGGTGAACCTTGAAAAGGCGGGCTACCCGTTTGAGGAATTTTACTCGAGTTTTCTGGGCTGAGTGCTCTCCTTTTCGTTTTTTTTTTCTTCAATAGGATTGTCAAAGTTTATTTGGATTTTTTGAACATTTTTTCTGCTGCTTTTTCACTCGGTTGGTAGGTATAATCACCATCTTACAACAATAGCTGAATGCGCAAGGATAGGGGAAGGGCTGAACGCCTATGGTTAGGTGTATGAGTATCGTTTATGTGTTGCGGGAAATTTCAGTAACAACAGTTACTAAGGTATTCTTTTACTGCCTTGTTCTTTTCTTTAAACGTGAGATGAGGTCTTTTTCTTGCTTATATGGATAGTTACAGGCTGATAAAATTGTATAGGTTTTCTAGCTACCTATTAAATCTTTCGATGAGTAAATATCTACCTATCTGTATGTCGTGTTAATGAAGTGAGCATCCTTCTTCTTCAAGCTTCAATATTACCTACTGCTAATTATATAGTAATAGTTTTTTAAAATGAAGGGTTAAAATAAGCAGACTATCAAAGAACAATTAAGATCTCTGTCCAAAAGCCATCTAAGTAAACCGTAACTTTAACGATTTTCCTAATGATGAATAATTTTACGAAATTTTGTAAAGATAATGAGATAAAAATTGCAGGGTGACCAAGTGATACCTTCTTGATGCCTTAATGATTATCAGGTGCGGTAATCTTTGTAAAGGATACAAAATGTATTTTATTTTTGAGGTCTTTCAGACCCTCCTCGAGTGGGATCAATGGTAAGTTTAGTATGTGAAGGATTAAATACCGAGTTGTTTCCTCCAAAAGTCAATTACACGCTTGAATTCGCCCTCGGAACAATGCGGTGGCTTTTTTTCACTTAAAATGTCGGGTCCAATTGGTGTCGGTGTTTCGGAATTGTTTCGTCATTTATATTAAGATATTGAGCTCCGAAGTTACAATACGTAGGTTGCGGTTGATTTAAAAAGCTTATAAAAACCACATAATTTATTCGGAAATGACAACTGTCGGAGTTATTGATAACTTTATAACAAAAAATAGCTTCATCAATTTTGGTATTAGAACAGGTTAATGGCCTTTTTGAAGTACGTTATTCATCGACATTTAAGACGATAAACTATGTACAATGTAACTAGCACGGCCATGAATATTGAGTTAAGCAATTAAAGCGATAACTCTATTGAGACCACAAATTCCACTAGCACTCGAATGGAATGCGCGTTGATGTCTTTTACTCTACAAACGCAAAACTGCGCGCGCGCATACGCGGACGTTCTCTCTCTACATCCATCATAGGATCCAGATAAGCTCACTCTAGGCACAGTTAAATGATCGTGATCACACAGCTTTAGATAAAGTACATGAAAGTACAGACATAACCCATCAAAACAACTTTCTAGTTCGTCGACTCTCGGCTCGACAGGTGTTAGCGCCTTCAATCCTCAGCATAATGTTTCATTAACTCTTAACTAGATAATGTGTGAACTTACATCAGCGTTTATACATAAAACATACTGTAAAAGACGAAAGCCTTTCGCTGTACATACCAACAAGTAACAACTTCATACATACAAAGTCACGCACACATTAACAACAATATTGTTAGGTTTAACCACAAATAGGTATAACTCACCATCGTGGCCATTGATTTAGACCAATTATAAACCCATTTCTTGGTTCAGAACACGGTTATTACGTACACACAGGCGGACAAACAAAAAATATCAATCGCAAACCACTTTACATATACACAAGTCGAAGTGTTTCACATCACTAGTTTGGTTTATCACTTTAGTAGTAGTACATCACTATTTAGACTTCAATAGTGATGAAGTCGATAGGTGATGTATTCGAGGGATGATTACAGTTTTGTAAGTCGATGGTAACGTTTCGCGGTGGCATGCGCTTGGGCAGCCTCTGAACGACTGACTGCCGGTCGCTGGGGCTGCCAGCCTCGAGCTGCGTTTACTGCTATAGAGCCTTCGTGGGGCTTTTGGTTGAAAAAGCTTCTGAGATATTTTTAAATTGCCATATTATGGAGTGATGTCTATTGGATGCATGCGTCTGAGTGATATTTATCATAGATTTTGCGTAATATTGTGATACAATTCGAAAATATTTTATTTTATAAATAAATCTTTCAGCTTTATATGACATCGTTATATTTAACGTATGCAGTATTTTGTGCATAAATGTACTCTTAAATATATTTCCTAAAAATCCCAAAATATTTAGATCATCAGACTCTTAAGGTTGCACAAGCCAGTCATTCTTCCATACAAACGTAGTATGGTGATTACTCCCCTGGTTGACGGTGTAGGTTCAAAATTAAAAATTGTATCAGTTGGTCTAAAAATATTGGTTTGGAAGTTATGAGCGTCGAAACTTTCATATTTTAGCACTAATTTTAACCATACGTATATAGTACGAAAATGAAAAAAGTGAAACCATACAGACATAGATTAGTTATAAAAGAATTCAAATAATTATATTTTGAACAGATACATTCAATGGTTTTTTCATGGTATCCATACTACCAAAGGTCTGCATAGAAACAATCGCGTGCCCGTTTTAGTTGTGTCTCTTTCGCTCTATGCATTTCGCTCGTGATGTCGGATGAAATAGCATGCATTTTAGCCCCGCCCACCAACTAGTACGTGCCGTTGGCTTGTTTACCCTTAAAGCAATATTAAACAAAAATATATAATTACCTAACTCCCTAACATAAAACTCTACATTCCAAAACCTACCATTTACTGTAAGTCAATCTCGCTGTAGCAACACCGAACGAAGCCTCCATCGTGCCTCCATCATTGTATCTAAAGCGAGACAGAAGATTTCTTCCTCTCTTTCTTCATGTCGGAATGTGACCCGCTATCACCTTGAAGGCCGCAAGCTCTGAACGACTCAATGAAAATAAGAGCTTTTTAACTTCTAAACGAATTAAAAACAAAAATTAATAATACATATTATTCAAAAAAAGAACTTTAGAACTGTCAAATCTAGAATGTTTTTATAAACTTATCGAAGCGACGCAACGGCGTGCGTATATTCAGTTTTGTATATATTTAGTTTCTGGTCATGCCGGATTCCCTAGGCCTGTTGCTGCTGGCTCGTATAAATGCTGCGTAGCTTAGCAACGCATATAGCGTACAGTTATTAGATGGATTACAGTTTGATATCCGACTTTGGTCTTGTGCTATGTTAGTACCTAATTGCCTTTAAAATGACGTTGGAAAAATCTGAATGTTTGGCTGATATCACAAGTTGACTTAGCGGTCGAAATTGTTATTTTTATTGCTTCTAGATTGAAACCAACTGAATCACTAAAAAGTATGTTTGAAAGAGAAAGAGTCCCCGTACCCATGCCGTAGCCTTCAGTTGTACGTTGTACCTTTTTCTGCTTACATTTACCTACCCGAATTTCCGTAGCATTAGAATCCAATGGATAGAATTTATTGAAAATCATTCTGTGTTTCTTGACGGACTTGTGTTTCTTGACGAATGAGTAGGTACTCCAATCTTCTTGTGTGGTCTTAGAGACAACAGAGGGGAGGATGGAGGGCAGACTTCTCTATTTTACGAGGCATTATTTTCAGACGCCAAACTCAAAAGAAATGGCTAGGTTTCTGTGATAACACGCAATTTACAATAATAAAGCCACTTCCTCAATTAAATATACAATAGCCACGAGCCAGGAAATTATAAAAAGGTTCTGAGTAATTTTTGCCGACCGCAAAATATAGCGGATGGCTGCGTTTCATCTTGGAGGCGAGTTATCTAGATACTTGCTGGCAAGCTTGTAGCTAGAGAAAACTGTGAATTTGTGATTTTGCTTCTAACCATAGATATTTAAATAAATAAGCTTCTAACCTAGGTATTAGGTAAGTATGTAGGTACTTTGACATACATATTATAGAATTCATATAAATAAAGATGATGACTACAATTACCTATCTACGAACATAACATCACGCCCGTAATCAACGAAAGGTTTGGCAGAGGTGTACCTATAGTACACCTACCTTTCGCCAGTTATGTCTAAGTCTTATGAAATAGGGGGCGAGCCAATTGCCATCAACCGCGCACAAATCTAGACTACTCCTGCTACTTAGAAATTCCTGATGCAAAACTCGATAACATTTTGCCCGACCCGGGAATCGAACCCAGGACCTCATGCTCAGCAGTCACGCTTGCGTCGACTAGACCTACCTACACAGATGAGGCCTACCTACGCATTCATATAAATATATGTACTCATCATCATAATATATTATAACTAGCTGATGCCCGCGGCTTCACCCGCGTGGATGTCGTTCAAATTATATACTAAAACCTTCCTCTTGAATCACTCTATCTATTAAAAAAAACCGCATCAAAATCCGTTGCGTAGTTTTAAAGATTTTAAGCATACAGACAAACAAACAGACAAAAATAGCGACTTTGTTTTATACTATGTAAGGATAACGATAATTACTATCCCTAAAAAACAAAAAACCCGAACAGAGACGAAATTAGGAAAGATGAACTCTGGAACTCTCTGCCAGCATCTGTGTTCCCGACCAGATGTAACCCGTCGCTCGCTTCTACGAACGCTGTTTGCAATGATGCAAAGAGCGTCCTAGAAGATGCCTGTTGATGGTGTGTTGATGGATGAAGTCTATGAAGACTTCATCCATCGCTTTTTATCAGGCGTGATCAAGGTCAAGACTTCAAGAGTTCAAGAGTATATATTAGTATATATATATAGTATTTAGGAAAATATTGCACATGGTCTTTTCTGGACAGCCCCTAAGACGACCCACTGACCGCATTCTTAGAAGCAGTCTTAGAAGATCGTGTATCAACTGTGTAAATACTCTTAGATCTATGGTCAGAGTATCGCCTCGGTACTTATATGGAAAAGCTGCTGTAATATATTATGTAGGTAGGTACATACTTATAAATGCGAAGTTAAGCTGGCTGATCGTATTTCAATAAATTGGAAGATGGATGTCACACAGGTAGACTTTGAACTCTTAGTAGGTACCACTTTCCTGTGTTTACGTACTTAGTAGGCCTTTATCTCATTTTGTGTCTTGTCAGGCTATACAGGTATAGCCCAGGGCCAGGCCAAGCCAGGCCCTAACTTAGGTAGAGATTAGGAAGAAATATTATCCTTTTTTTTTTTTTTTTTTTTTGGTGGGTGGAAAATCATCGAATAACCCCCCCCGCTCTTGGGCAGAGCGAAGGGGAGTGTCAGACTTCTACTGACTAAAAACCAAACCCATGTTCCTTCTTCTTCGCCCTTGTGTCGGAGCCGCGGTAACCTTTCGATATCCACAGCCCCGACGGGAGAAATATTATCCTAAGTTTTACTTACCTGTTTGTTTTTAATCCTCAGCTTCTTCGTTGTTAGTGCCGCATGTTTACGGCTTATCAGCGCCATTATTTTGTCCGAATTCTTTTGATGGAAATATTTGATGTTTACTGACATCACAAAAGGAAGAACCTATTTATTAGGACCCGGATACGGCATGTGATTTTTAAACCATCACTTCAGTCTTGATTATAGTCATACAGAGTTTTAGATAAAAAAAACTCCTGCAAAATAAAGAGAAGCAAAAATTAACGCGCGATGTTAACATCAAAACTCGATTAGGCGCAATAACTTTAAATACCTACACGCGCATTTTTATATTCTTTCATGATTAGTATTTATTTATTATGAACTAGCTTTTGCCAGCGGCTTCGCCCGCGTGAAAATGACGATTTTCCATACAAACTTTCATCCCCTATTTAACTCCCTTAGGGTTTGAATTTCGAAAAATCCTTCCTTATTCCTTGTCTACATTGTAAAGGGAACCTCTGTGCAAAATTACAGCTTTCTAGGTCCAAGGGTTTGGGCTGGGCGTTGATGAGTCAGTCAGTCAGTCAGTCAGGACTTCTCTCTTATTTATATTACAAAGATAATACGATTAATTTATTTAGGTGTACCTAGGTACAAAAAACCAGTGCATTTTTCCTTATTTCCCCACGCAACAAAAATTACGCGCCAATCACCATCGGACTAATAAGTAATAATAACGTGAAAAGAAACGTTGTCATTTAAAACCAGTTAATAATTATTATAGTCTTTGGTTAGTAACCTAGTACTGTATGAACTCACAAAACATTATCAAACAATTGAAAATGTAATATTTCTAGCGCTCATAAAATTATACGGCACGGTTGGTGCAGTGGCTGAGCAACTGGGTTCTGCGTGTCGGCGTGTCGCGGGTTTGATTCCCGCACAGATCAAATATTAGACGACCTACTCACTCGCGTTTGAGACTTTATATGTTTGTTAACGTACCCCACAATACTGGAAAAATAGAGAGAGTGGCAACCTTATCAAAATAAGTATGTATAAACGTATTTAAATATTAACACCACTCAGTACCCATATCGTACAATCAATAATTAACTTTAGCGCAAATAAAGATTTAATCATTCTCCTGCCCGTATCCCAATTTATTTGGGGTCGGCGCAGCATGTTTCTTTCATAACTAGTGATCTCAGTAGTTACTAAATAAATTACAAATTAATAGTCTTGTGTTAATTTTACTTGAAACGTGCAAGTGTAACGGAACGCAACTCGTTGCTAGGCAACTGTCAGTTTGACGTCTTCTTGTTTATACTATCTTTATCTGTGGCTTGTGCAGTGCATCAGCCAACGTTTTATTTGAAATTGCGTGATTGTGAGCAATGAAAATTAATTTTATAAGGAAGTAAATTGAATTGAACGTAATCTGTCTGACCTCACATGTTCCAATTACGGGACGTTTTAGCACCCACGCGAGCGAATGTAACAGTCATGTAATTGTCTTGGATCATTACGAAGGAGATCCAAATCGTGTGCAGTCAACCAAGGAGGTGCGTATATTGATTTCGCAAAGTGACTCATTTACTTGTTTCGGATATAATAACTCAATCGGTTGTTACCTTGTGTTTGTGTTATTATTTTATAGCAAATAAAGTTCTCATCAAGTGTTGTGGTATGTTGCATTTTTAATGAAACGTTTCTTTCAAACAGTGTTCTATTCTGCCCTTGTTTACAGATATTCTTTGTTATTATCTCACATTTCCATCTAATCTCTACCGACTATATTTATTAGTATAAAATAAGTATCTCTTATTAAAAGATAATGTAAGGTAAGTACAGTGCGATCAAATTATCTTGGCAGCTCCGAACTTCGTGCAGGTCATTTTGTTACAACGAATGTATAAAAGTGTTATGATATTTATTTTATTTGTATTTCTTACTGTTTAAATTATATATTTTCTGATCGTTTAAGTATTGGTTTATCTGGTAGTAACAGTTTTATTCCCAAGTTTACATGCGTAAAATTTCGCAAAGCCTATGTTCAGAGCTGCCAAGATAATTTGATCGCACTGTACGATCCATTATATAAAATTTAAATTACAGGGTTATTTAGTGTGACTTCATTTCTTTTCTGAGTCATGTTAAGCTAAAGTTCAGTGAGCCTCTGCTTGTCAGTGAACTTGAGATAAGTATATAAAGGTCTTGATAAACTTGTTGTTCTTGACATTTAATTTTAATTTGGCAAAAGTGTAGTAATAACTTAACATTTAAAATTAATTTGCTATGGATTTGGGGAAAAGATGTGGGCATTTCTCAATAAAATACTAGCAGCACTAGTTATTGAAACTAGATTTGTTTCTATGACTAGAGCAAACTTTATTATTTATATAATTTAAGTTTTTTTAACAATTATCCAGGTGATGATGAAAACTTCATTACAATGTATTTATAAGAAGAACTAAATGTAGACAGCAAATTCCCTTACTTTACAGAAGACACTTCCCTGTAATATTGATGCCAAATTCTTCCAAATTGCTATACCTACATCAGCAGTTGTTAAGTATTTGCAACAACATAACCAAAGGCTTATTTGTAATCTTATTTAGGTTTGAAAAAGTAATATGAACCCTAGAAAATCAAATAAGTAAGTCTTATATCAATCTTAATGGCTTGGCTAAGTGTTAATATGTATTATTTTATCTATATAAATAAATAAAAAGAGAAGTCCATCAACGCCCAGCCCAAACCCTTGGACCTAGAAAGCTGAAATTTTGCACAGAAGTTCCCTTTATAATGTAGACAAGGAATAAGGAAGGATTTTTCGAAATTCAGCACCTAAGGGAGTTAAATAGGATGAAAGTTTGTATGAAAAATCATAAACTTCAAGCGGACGAAGCCACAGGCAAAAGCTAGTTATTGTATAAGATAATTGTATGTATTTTATTTATGGGCCTCAGTTGGCTGACAATAAAATGATTTAATTTTGATTTGTTACAGCCAAAAAGTTACCAAAAATGTCCCGTCCCCTCGCACAATGGCAGCTGCAAGCTCGAGCCGCCCAGCGTCGTGACAATGAGCTCAAGCGTGCAGAAGAACTACAGAAGGTTGCCGCATACTACGAGACCAATACGAATAAGACCAGGCATCATGAGCAATGGACCACAGAGGGATATTATGAGAAGGCTAATAAAGAGGCTGAGTTATTGAGTCAGCGGAAGATTAGAACTGCGTGAGTATTTATTTTATTTCTGTCTACCTGTTATTTAATTCTTCATTTTCTTTTTATATTCTTTTAGGGGAACTTTCTTTGCATAGATTTTTTGATGGCCTATATAGAAGGGGCATAAGCAGATGAAAGTAAAGATGGGTGGATTGTATGAGGAAGGATTAATGATAGCAGGACGGTTGACAGAGCAGAATGATAAAATAAAGCGAATTATGCTGACCCCAAACCCTGACATGCGACAAGGATTGGGATAATTTAGTGACTGATATCTGGTTAAGGGGAAAGCTCCAGGGTAGCCCGCAAAATTCGAATTTTCTTATGTTTTTTCTTTTTGCAATTTGCTGGTCAGTGTCAGGTTGTATGTTAAATAAAATAGGATTTGCGACAGTAACAAATGTGACTAATCTGAGTAATAACTTCTGAGTAGTAACTTTCTTGAATGCCTTTTTCATCAAATAGTCACTACATTTTTTCCTGTTTTCTCCCTAGAAAGTAAAACTAGAGTGAGTATTTTTTATTGGGAAATAATAAACCGAGCCACAGTTTTTTTGATTGGCCACGTGATTAAACTTCTAATTTTATAACTAAGCCACGGGAAAATGATATAGCCTCTAATATACTAATTCGCCTTTTTTACAACGCCCACTAAATATTCTATAGAAAGCGTCAAGTGAAGATCAACAATTATATTAACTTGTCCTTGTTATTTATACATAGGCACCTAATATACTAACTCAGCCACGGAATTTATATCTCAGCACCATTTTACATTTTACAGCTTCAAAACAAGGCCCTCAAAAAAATATAATTCAAGCGACCATACACAACATCATTTATTATAACTTAGCATGTAAAATAATACATCACATTCTTGTGAAAATAGCAACAGCAAGACCTGGCGCGAGCGCGCGAGACGACAGCGACCGGCCATTTGCACCAATCAGAGAGTGCCATTCGATTCATGTACTGACGAGTTAGTCACGTGTGTGTAAAAAGTCAACTTTTAATACACTTTAGATTATTATATTTAGGTACATAAAAAATACCTACTAGTTACAGAAATATTTTTAACATTGTATAATTGACTAGTCACAGGCAGATTGTATGATTCGTGATTGTAAACTGAGGGAAGTAGGTTAGGTTAGGTTAAAACCGTGACCAAAAGCGCGCGAGCCGAGCGAGCGAAGCTAGCGGTGCCGCGGCAGCGGCGGGCGAGCGCTACTTCCGAGTTGCTTGCAGAAATGTTTTCACAATTGTCTAGTTATCCGATAAAAATAAAGTTCTTCAGCGATTCTGTCGATAACTTTTGAAGCACAACGTGTAAATAAATATTGATCTTTAGGACATTCGATACTCTGAACTTCGATATTTAGGTCACTAAATACTCTGAACTTCTATATTTAAGCCTTTCGATGACACGACAGTGATTTCTACGTTGTACTATTAGTGGCTATAATATAATATTTGATGTCAATTTTAGTTAAATTTTGATGCCCAATTAATGTGGCATGAGTTACAATTTAAGCGTACTGAGTTAATAAATTTGAAGCTAATTGAATATTTTTTTGATGCCATATATTAATATTTTAGAAGTTTACTGTTTGAATCCATGTTACAAATTTAGGTGCTAAAAATAACCACGATGCTGAGTTGTATTTAGAGTGGCTTCAGAAAAGATAACTTGTGGCCAAGATAGTATTATTTAGATGCTCGTTAATTGTGGCTGACTTAGTAATTTAGAAGGCAATGTAGATTTTTAGATGCAAATAATGCTATTAAAAAGAAGCCGGTTTAATTAGCACCCTTTTTTATTGCTATACAAATATAATATCCAACCTTCTTGCCTGTTTGTTTAATTTTTTTTTTCACATAAGATATCAGCTGCTCTCTTAAATAATTTCATTATTAGCTCAAGTAACTTTTCAAAGTTGTGCTATTATGAAGTAGCTTATGTGTTCATGAGAAGTTTATTCACAGTGAAACAATTGAAAACTGGTATTATCTGGCTAGTTTTGTCATAAAAAACATTATTGCTTTAAGACAACCTTGTAAAAGTTCAATGTACCAAACCAGTCTAAAAAAAGAATTGGTACTTAACACCACTATCAAAATAAAAGAGTTTTAAACACCAGCAAAAAACAGTTTAAAATATTATAATTTTTTGTGTGTAAAGGATATTGTTGTTATAGGCTACCAGGAAATAGATATTACAAATTCCATTAATGATTGTCAGTACTGGAATTCGTATTATAAACTTTTTGTTTGAACTTTTTAGACAACTCGAAGAACGGCGAAAAAAACTGGAAATAATGTTGTTTCAAGAAGACATGCAGTTTGAACAAGAACTGAAGACTTTAGCCAAGCAACCGAAGCTTTATAAAAACGGGTAAGGAGCATCGTGATTTGTTATTTTGGAAAAATAATTGCCTCCAAAATAACTTTTTGACTAAAATGTTTCAATGTAAACAATTTCTTCATCTATATTAGTTGCCATTATAGTATTATTAAGAGTGTTCATGGAGTTTCTTGCCCATTCTTCTCCAAAAAGCCCTTGGGAAATGGGCAACTACAGTACTTTTACAAGTTGTAATGCCTTATGACTGTAGCTTTGCTTTCTTGGTTTTTTTTGACATTCCTTGCTGATTATTTCATTTTTTCTCGCATTCTTCAACTGGCAAGTTGTAGTATTTTTTTGTATGTTAGTTAAGAGTAAGAATTTGTTGTCAGAAAAGTTGAGAAACAAGTGTCCGGTATTCTTTTAGAAACAAAATATATTCATTTTGGCTATGGCTTCTCCTTCCAGTTCATATCTAAACAAAGTGCCGACATCAACCCTCCAAGAGATCAACCAGGGTATCATGGCGAAAGAAGAACAGTTACTCCGTCATGAAGCAGAACTGCGACTACACCACGCCTGGAGACTAAAACAACCAGAACTCAGAGCTGCCAGTGCCTATGTTGCTAATGGGAAGCTCAAGTCTGCTTGGTAAGATTTTGTATTGATTTTTCAAAAAATGATGACCCAAACTAGCAATTAAAATCATCATTACAACCCTCCAAGTTCATGTAACTCTCAAGAATGATTATTTCATCAAAAGGTCATTCTTGAGAGTTACATGAACTTGTAGGGTTGTAATGATGATTTTGATGATTATAATTCTGTAACTGCATACGTCTTACAGCCGCGAATCATATTTTCACTAACATACAACCTAGCACTGGCCTGCAAATCGCTAAAAACGTAAGAAAATTTGAATTTCGCGGGCTACCCTGGAACATCCACCTTAACGGTTTTATTCTATCGTACAGGATGGAGCAAATAGTGGAGAAGGAAATGCAGAAACAAAAAGATGAAGAAGAGACGCGCAAGACTCTGAAGGAGCGAGATGAGATGCTGCGCAGACAGATACAGATCGAGGAGGAAAGACTGAAGGAGAAGGAACTACAAGTTAGAGTAAGTAGCTGTTACATACATACATAAACTCACGCCCTTTTCCCATGGAGGTAGGCAGAAAGCGCAGAACGCCACTTGCTACGATCCTTGCATACCTACTCCTTTTGCCTCGTCCACATTCATACATCTGGTTGTCCTTGGATAATTTACGCTCATAGAGTCTAGTGTTCTCATGTTAGCTTGTGTGGCTTATAAAATAACTACATGCACTGTAAGGGCGAGATCTATAAACGTTACTTAGCACGTACAAGTGTGTTTAATAAGGATACATGCCTATCCAGACTTATCCTAAGCCAGACTACACGCTAAGTAAAGTTTTTAGATTACGGCGTAATTTTTTTGTACACGACAGTGTAGAAGAATCTTAGTGTGCATCGACCTTTAGGATTTCTTTCTAAATTAATAATAATAGCTTAAGTAACTCCTTATAGCATCACTTACGTGCCAGTAAAACTCCCGTCCAGCCGTTTGAGACATTACCCCTTCATTACCCGAACCACACCCGAACCAAACAGACAGAAGTCTTTGTTTTTATTTAAATGCATTCAGTAAAAAGCTGTTGTTGTGATGTTACAAACAGACACTTCAATTTATTTATTTGTGTAGATTTTCATAAATATATTATCATATTACAGGAACTCCGCGAAAGTCTCGAAGGCCAGATCGCAGAGTTAAGTGAAAAAGAAACAATAGTCAAACGCCTTCGCAAACAGGAAGAGAGAGAAAAAAATATTCTAGATGAGCTTCAGTTCATATCGTGCGAAAGAGAGAGGGAACATGCCCGCCTTGTGGCAGAAAGAGACGCCAGTATAGTGAATATGGGCTTACATAAGTACAAGTTAAAGAGGAGAGTGATCTCTGTGCAAAAGGAAATAGAATTGGATTTGGAAATGCTGGATAGACTGCGCAGGGCTATGCTAAAGGTATGATTTAATATGTTGTTGAATTGTACTCTAATTTTATTATCAAGTATGCATAAACATCAAGGTATTTTTCATATCCCATTACCGTCATTAAATATTTTTTCTCAAAAATGATATGTAATGTTGCCATAACATCTCTAAAAAGTATCCAGAAAGTGAACTTTACCGGAGACTTATTCACAAGTCACAACTGTCCAGTAAGTAAACTTGGAATCTCCTACTGTCCAGTAAGTAAGTATGTAATTTACTTACTGGACACTAGGTCATCCTCTTTAGATCTGTTTAGAAAAAAAAACATAGTACCAGTAACCAGACACAGATTAGAGTTTAGCCATTATAACATGGTTATAGAAGGGAGGTTCCAAATATATATCTATCTCTCTTTTTGGTATGACATTTTATGAGATACATATATTTTTGGAACCTTAAACAGCCATTTTATACGTTGCGTTTTGTACTTAGTAATGTTGTAGAAGTATAGTGTGGGATTTTATGATTGTATTTAGTAATTTCAGTTTATTAAAAAGTTTTTTCTAAAGTTGTTTCCTAAACTGCCTCGTTGGTCTAGTGGTCGCAAGCTCGACTGCAGAGCGTGAGGTCCTGGGTTCGATTCCCGGGTCGGCCAAAAAGTGCTATTGTGTTTTTCACTGAATGTAACCTTCAATATTAATTAAACGAATTTGTTGTTAAACTTTCTTTAATTTTTGAGAAAAGCATTATACAAACTTCAACCAGTAAGGAAGCCATCCTGGCCTCGTATATAACCAGACCTCACCTGCGGTTCGGTCCGGTTAACTCATACTTGGCCAGGAAGGCTTACTTACTGGATTCTGCAGTAATGTACTATTACTGGACAAGGACTTATGTTTTCAAGTAGGTACTGTTATACCCACATTTGCTTGAGTAATTACCCTGTTTTGTTTGGGTCATGTTTTAAAAACAAAAACGTAAATTGGAGTAAACTTATGTGAACAAGTGATTTAGAATTTTAATAAATGTTTTTTTTTTTAATATTTAGGGCCTTTTTTTGAGGGTGGGATATCATCACATGACTCCTCCGGCGCCCTTTGTGTCCGCGGGCCGCGGTATCTCTTTCGAACAACCCGCAGCAATATTAAATGGGCCTACTCGAGACCTCAATCTTGCCCTGAGGTCGACGATGGTACAAGCTAACCCAAAAGAATCCTATTAACTCGTACATTCACTTACTAGGCCATTGTTGCATTTATTGAACGGGATAATCGTCCTTCTAGATACAAAACTTCATTAATAAAACTACTTGAATCAATCTCTGTAATCGCTACAAGCAAACCTCTATCACTTTGCTATCTGGTAGCTTCTTACAAACATTTTCCCATATATTTTCAGGAACGCGAGCAAGAACAAGAAACCTGCGGCCAGTATAAACGTATACTAGACGAAGCTTTAGCCGAGTTAGTGGAACACAGGGAGAGGGAGCGACAGAGACAGAAGAGCATAGAGGCTATGTATGATGGAGAAGCGAGGCAGATAAATGATAAACAGGATAAGGTAAGACCTCTAACTAACCTCTTTAGGAATTTAATCTAGGTTTCTTAAATGTTATACTAGCTGATGCCCGCGGCTTCACCCGCGTGGATGTCGTTCAAATTATAGACTAAAACCTTCCTCTTGAATCACTCTATCTATTAAAAAAAACCGCATCAAAATCCGTTGCGTAGTTTTAAAGATTTAAGCATACAGACAAACAGACAAAAATAGCGACTTTGTTTTATACTATGTAAGGATAAAGATTACTTGTGAGGTGTTCGTCGCGTCGTCGCATCGTACTGACTTCAACGGTCTGAATACTGGCCTGGCGAGAATAAGGTGTAACGCAACTGAATAGTGAACTTGTCTACGAACGAAATCACAATAGGGATGTTTACTGAATTAAAAAAATATGATTCTAATTAGTCCGCCTGTTAGATTATCGAAAAATACTGGATATAATACTGGAAGATAAAACGCGTCAAAGATTTGAGTGGGGGTTTTTGACGTCACTGACCGGTAAGAAATGTCATACTAAAGTCTTAGAAAATGATGTCACGCGAGTTTTCAAAGCAGTGTATCGTCTTCATTGTTTGTTTACCGGAAAAAAGAAAAAAATATGTGTCCAATATTTTTTGGAAATCTATCTGACGGACTAATTAGATTTTTTTTGTTAACTACCCTGTTATGTCTTTAGTATTTACCTACTGTTAGCCTAGATTAGGTACTCTAATACTGGGCAAAGGCTTCTCCCCATGACAGGTCCTTGCTTAAGTCGAGCACGTCTCGCTATTATCTATCAGGTCTATTCATCATCATGATCATCCGCCCAGGTCGTAGTATCGGCTTTCTAGTCTAATTGGATGCTGCTGAATACCAGTATTTTACATGGAGAGACTGCCCACCTGACCTCCACAACCCAGTTATTATTGGGTAATACGATACCTCCTAGGTAAAACTGATTTACAGACGTCCACACATTTGATAAAGATCTACAATTGACAGCTGGATCAAACGCTTAACGTGCTTTCCGAGGAAACTACTGAGTTTCCTCGGAAAGCCACCATTGTATACTGATATAATGGCGACTTAACCTGCAGATCGACCCGAGCGCCTGTTATTATTTACCCTCGAGTGCCTATTCATTTATAAAAACATAACTATTGTAAATTTTCAGTTATGGGCCAAAGAACGTGACGCCCGCGCCCTCCTAATGCGTGACGTGGTCTCCACACTCAAGAGACAAGTGGCAGACAAGATAGAAGCCAACAGACAGCGGCAGAAAGCCAACGTGCTAGAAAGAGAGAAGATTTTGGAGCAGATGGAAGGGTTCCATGAGGAAGTTAGGGCGACTGAGAGGGCGTCGCAGGTATGTAATGTTTATTGTGTTTGTGGTCTGAATTTATTTTTTAACCGACTTCCATAAAGGAGGATGTTCTCAATTCGATTGGTATTTTTATTAGCTTTGCTGATAATGCTAGCAGTTATAATGTTTGTCAAAAAGATTTGTCATGGATTAGGCTCCCCTTAGCTACAAGGCTGGCCTAGCGTTCGATAAAATATTAACTTTGATCACATTTGTTTAGTTCTCCCCGACTCTTGCTCAAACCGCTATGCTGAGCCAGTAGTTTTAAATTAGCCGCTAAATAATGATCTCATTCAGATCCAGCCTGTCCCTTTGCTTCCCTCCCCAGTAATGGCCTAAGCCGAGGCCATTACTGGGGAGACTTCTTATATATATATATAAAAGAAAGTCGTGTTAGTTACTCCATTTATAACTCAAGAACGGCTGGACGGATTTAGCTGAAAATTGGTAGGGAGGTAGCTAAGAACCAGGAGAAGGACATAGGATACTTTTTATTATATATATAATTTGTTTTTTTTTGCCTCTAAGGCGGAGGCGGAACAAAGTTCGCGGGGTCAGCTAGTTTATCATAAAACTAGCTGACCCACGCAACTTCGTCTGCGTCAAATAAAAATAGCTTATATCCTTTCTCGATAAATCGACTATCCAACATAAATTAAGCTAAATCGTAACTAACAAAAAATCTTATCTTTCCTCTTTATAATATTAGTTTAGATGGTTTAGATTAGCTTAGATTATCTTAAAGTCAGAATTACTTTAGATCTCTTACTGTTAAATATACAATAACACCCTGTACTTGTAAACGTTATGATGCAGTAAATATTTTGAATTTGAATTTCCCGGAAAGAATCTCCCTACATTGCGACGCGCGAATTATTTTGCCGCGCGGATATTTTTACATTGCGATATCTTCTAAGATATTTGTTTAAACTGTTTAGAGTAAAAGGCACAAATATTCTATATTAAATTTTCCTTCTAAAAAAACATTTATTTAGATAAGGATTAATACCTTACGGGTTAAATAAGCTTCGCAAAAAAAAAAAAAGGTTACAGTGAGTCAATCTTAAAAGATAGATATATGCTGTCGCGGACTTTTTTTTAGAACTTTTAAAGAGGAACAATTCCTTCATACATGATATTTGCGTAACTTAAACCGTTTTCGCAGCGCACGCAGCGGAAGCTCTCAAAAAGGAAATACCTTTTCCCGTTTTTGTAACATTTTTCATTTATACTCAGCTCCTATTAGCCGTAGCGTGATGTTATATTATAGCCTATAGCCTTCCTCGATAAATGGACTATTCAACACAAAAAGAATTTTAAAATTCCAACCAGCAGTTCCTGAGTTTACCGCGTTCAAACAAACTCTTCAGCTTTATAATATTAGTATAGATTAAATCTGTTCACGCGTCTCTGTATTTGATAAATCCTTACTACAAACCGAATGCGAATGATGGCGGACTCCGTGCCGAAAAGGCACCAAGACTGCAATGTCAGCTAACACTCCTTATTTCATCTCCACAGCTAAAGAACTCAAAATACTCAACGGTGACAGCGCTGCAATCCCAACTCAACAGTCTCCGTCTACAACAAGAACAGTTAGACGCGGCGTGCGCGAGAGAGGCCGAGCTCAGAGAAGCTGCGTCCAATGAGAAGATGCTGCGGACTGAGATCGCTAAGATACATCGAGAGGGCAGCACTCAGGCTTGGATGTAGAAATTAGAAGATTTTTTAGTTGTTATATATTTTTGTGTGAGATAATTCCAGTTGCCGCATCGCCTTCTGAGTGTGTCAGGGCTCCAGAAAGTGGCTATTTTGGCCTACAACTCACTGGGCATGTGGCCAGTCCAGTTCTATTAGACGTAGAAGATAGTGGGACGAGCTGGACAAGACCTGTGAAAAGTGGTCCT
The DNA here is from genome assembly GCA_949775195.1 of Diarsia dahlii. Classification (NCBI taxonomy): domain Eukaryota; kingdom Metazoa; phylum Arthropoda; class Insecta; order Lepidoptera; family Noctuidae; genus Diarsia; species Diarsia dahlii. The sequence continues at coordinate 13,121,013 of OX459210.1, forward strand.
CTTTGACCCCGGATGGAGCAACTGGCAGTCATGGGGAACTTTGCCCAGGAGTGGGATTCATCTCCACAGCTAGAAAACTCAAAATACTCATCGGTGACAGCGCTGCAATCCCAACTCAACAGTCTCCGCCTACAACAAGAACAGTTAGACGCGGCGTGCGCGAGAGAGGCCGAGCTCAGAGAGGCTGCGTCCAATGAGAAGATGCTGCGGACTGAGATAGCTAAGATACATCGATAGGGCAGCACTCAGGCTTGGATGTAAGGAGTAGGATGTTATTTTCAGTTTTTACAGTTACCCCCGTATTTATAGTCAAGTCAAAGTAATTACTTGGACTTAAGTAATTACTTATGCAAATATTTTTATGCAATGGGCAAGAATTTAAACGAAGTTAGAATCGTCAATGAAAGCAAAACTAAGAATTCTAACGTTTGATAGTTCTAACATTAAGGAATTACTAAACCACAGAGAAAAATCGTATCTTAAACAATGACATTTACTCAAATAATAGTAATGACTTGTTTATAAATACGGGTGAGTCTTTATTGTGGTTTGTGCAACTCCTTCTGGCTAAGCCGCTTATTCACCCGTCGAGGCTGCGGGTAGTTCCCGTTGGGGCTTCGGGTTGTTCTCGTCGAGGTTGCGGGTTGTTTGAAAGAGATACCGTGGCCTCGACACAAAGGGCTAAGAAGGAACATGGGTGGTTTTTAGTCCCCAGAAAGTGATTATTTTGGTCTACAACTCACTGGGAATGTGGCAGACGACCAGTCCAGTCCCAAAAGACCTCGTAGAAGATTGCGGGACGAGCTGGACATAACCAGTGATCAGTGGTCCTCTTTGTTTCTGGATCGAAAAATCTGGAAGCCATGTGGAACTTTGCCCAGGAGTGGGACGACGCAGGCTAACAGTATCAGTGTGGTTGATAAGACGTCGTGCGAGTATGAACATGGAGAAGGCGAAAGGACTATGTAGGGATTTTGATCCCTTGTCGTTTCTGCCATGAGAAGTTGATGCCAAAAATGGTGTTTGTGTGTATTACCGTCAAGGTGAATCCTTCAAGGTAGCCCGCCAAATTCGTTTTTTTTACGTTTTTTGCAATTTGCCGGTCAGTGTCAGGTCGTGAGTGACTATTTGATGAAAAAGGCGTTCAAGGAACTATATGAACTGAGAGGGTTGTATTGGTTTTTTAGTCATTATTACTCTGTAAATACGCATTTGTTACTGTTACGAATCCTATTTTATTTAACATACAACCTAACATTGACCGGCAAATTGCAAAAGACGTAAGAAAATTCGAATTTCGCGGGCTACCGTGGAGTATCAACCTTAAAACAGATATTGGATTGCTGTCGATCAGTCAGTGCACGTTTACCCAATGGGACGGGCAACTGGTGGAACTAATGGCGCTAGCACCGCATGAACCTAAGCTCTTCATTGGTTGAATATCTGTCAATGTCATTTTATATTTCAAAATAGCTTGACCTCATTGGTCGGATTGGGACAAGCTATGGACACGCCATCTACAATCAGCTTTCACTTGCCAACCCCATTGTACGAGTATCAAAGTTTTACAATTGACTGGACAGTCGAGATTAACGGCCTAACGGGCTTTTTGAGGCTCTGAAATAAATACTAATCCGAACAATAACTATTAAATTAGCAGTTTTAACTATTTATTCATCTGCTTTCTTCTATTATGCCTATCATTGCTTGATATATATATAAAGGCTTATCCAAAGCATTTTCTGGCCAATCATATATTTGCCTTATTTACTAAAAGACTGACAATAAAATATTTACACTAACTATTTAAATTTTAATGAAGTAGGTAATAATAAGGTTTTAAGCAACGATATTATTGTAAGTTTTCCTTTAGTATTATAAAAGCTTAAAAATATATTTATAAGATTTTGTCTTGGAAATTTTTAAGCGACTGAATGATATTGGATTTTGTATATAAGTTGCCAAATAGTTTTAAGTGGTTTGAGCGTGGTGTGTGTGATATTATTGTGATTTGTGGCTATTAAAGCACTTAGCGACTACTTGCCGAGATAACAAAGCAGCCTTTTAAAAACGTAATTAATGTATTACCTCTAAGACGTTTTATATTGCCGCTTGGCTTCTATTAACTTGCCTTCATGATGAATTTAGTGCAAAGATATTTTTATATTAGCGTGAGTGTATGAGAAATAAAGGACTTGTATTTTGATCTCCTGGGTTTTCTTTTTTCCTTTATTCGAATAATAAATTCCTTTATTTTATAATTGTGTTAAAAATTTACGAAAATGTTATGTTATTTCAAAGAACTAACAGTAATAATACGATGAATAAAAAAAAAAATGGAATAGCTACATTAGCATAAATTAGCTACACGCTTTAGAAGTTTTTGGTGGAGGCACTTTCTATCCTTGTCGCGCAAAACGGTCATTTGTACTACGTAACTATGGTGGTATGAGTTATGACGTCACATCTCCATAGCGCTGTCTTTGTCTAGCAAGTCATTTTAAATCGGTTAAAACTAAGCCATTTTTAAGATATTACACTAGTTTTTTCACATTTGCCTATCTTTATATTTACTGTTTCCAGATCACTAGTAATAATAGTCAAGTACCCAACTTAAATAATGGAATCGAACCCGAATCCGAATCCTCTGCCAAACCCCTCGGGGCTTACAGGCGTGATGTTATGTTAAAAAAAAGAAAACAGTATTTTTGTTACAAAAGTTAGCGCTGGAGCTTTATTTGCATCGGAATAAAATTATTGTTATTTCGGAATAACAAATTTTATTCGCGCGCCATCTAGTGAACATATGACTAAACTACTTCCAACTGCCACTGGTCTTGATAGTTTAAGTTGTATAACTAGATGTCGCTGTTTGGATTGTTTGAAACCGGAGTACTAGATGTCGCTACAGTTCTTAAAAACGATTGAAACAAGTTTCTACGATAGTGGGAGTTGGGACATTGCTCAATAGTGTTGTATTCACAGAACTGCAAAGATGGCAGCAGGGCATCTAAAATGGCCTCTTTAGCAGATCATAATATGAATTACGTTAAAAAGCGTGGATATACCTTTCACAAATAATAGTAACTGCTTCTGTGACCATATTTTTACTAATTTTGACGTAATTCATATTATTTTCCTATTATGATCTACTAGCTGTTGCCAGCGGCTTCACCTGCTACAACTCGAAAATTATCGCACGGGAAGATAAAATCGGGATAAAAACTATCCTATGTGTTAATCCAGGGTGTCAGCTAAACTCCATACCAAATTTTATTAAAATCGCTCCAGCCGTTTAGACGTGAAGAAGTAACAAACATACACACTCACAAATATATAATATTATTATATAATATTATAAAGTGTGATTTTCCTAAATAGTCACGATTTAAGGCAGCGGTTGAAGCGAAGAGTATGTAACCACCTAGGTCCTAGGTGGTCATACAAAGGGTGTTCGTAGAGACTTCGGGTTATCTTTTGAAATACATCATTGCTTTAAGTACTACACTGAAAAAACACTCCTGGGGTCAAGTCAGAACCTCATTCCTATTTTGCAGGTCTGTAAACCTGATCAGCGTGCGGCTGTAGGTACGTGCACAATAACTATGTGGGTAGATAGAATAATTATACTGTCTGCTCGGGTCGAAGGATTAACGTTTGGTTCCCGCATTCGGCACGTCCGTAACCGGTGACGCGTTATGCCAGTCTCTACAAAGTAAGTTTAACAGAACTTTACAGAAGGGTCTTGCCTTGGGCTGCGGGATTTTCGAAAGAGATACCGCGGCCTGGAACACAGGGCTAAGAAGGGACATGGGTGGTTTTAGTCAGTAGAAGTATGTCACTCCCTACCGCTCCGCCCACAGCAGCAGCGGGAAGAGTCATTTGATGATTTACTAAACTCCAAAAAGAAATGGGTCTTCCCTTAGAAAGCAAAGAAAAGAAAAGCTGGAAAACTGTCGGTTTTTAAACTTTGATAGTGTTGGGTGCTAAGGTGGTTGTCAGTCCTAAAAGAATCGGCCCTCTACCGATCCTATTCAGCTCGTGTACGATGACGGTTTTACAGAACCACCGTCTGCCATAGCGTCGTCTGACACTCATAACCAACATAGCAATGTCTGTCTATGTGTCGGAAAGAAAGGTAGACCTAGTATTTAGGGCTGCATGGTTCAGAATGACATAAACAAGAGGGCGCTGTTGGGAAAAATTTGTGATATTGCATTGAAAACACAATAAACGCCACATAGCAATCCATCCATTCCGATCGATAATTTTCCTACTCCTCCGCTATTCTTTTCGTTGCGGGATCCAAGACAGTTAAATCGTTTCACTGGGACTTCGTCGAGCTTCATTGTCTCGGCACTTTTCTTGTTGTCGCCACTGTTGATTCTGGCTTAGGTACAAGAGTTACAGTGGTTTGGGAATAGTGTGGCGGGATTGTCCCTTTAAAAAAAAATAGATCCATCGACATCTACAATAGTAGAAAAGTCGATAGCAACATAAGAATCCTCAGTTTGTACTCCAGTCTCCACTTGAACCCACCCGCCACGGAGACTCAGTAGACGTAAATATGTGGCTCAACTTAAAGCTCGATCCGAGCGGCTGTTGTTATTAAGCCACTAGCTTCTGCCTCGTTGGGCTCAACCGCGACTACTGGGTTTGATTCCCAGGTGGGTTAAAGTGTTATTGGGTTTTCCATCAGGAATTTCTGAGTAGCAGCCACGGAATCTTTATTTGCACTCGGTTGACAAAAATTGGCTCGCCCCCTATTACATGGGACTCAAATATAACTGGCAAAATGTGTGTTTACTCAACTCAAACTCAAATATTTTATTTCAATTAAGCCATTTCAGGCACTTTTGAATGTCAGAAGGACGGAAGAAGAACGAAACTACGAGTGCAATACGTCATTCCGAAAGCCACCACGCCGAACCACACGCCACCGAATGCCCGCAACAACGAACATTGCTAGCACGAAAGCACGCAGCGACGCAAACCGCAACAACGAATGCACGCCGCAACGTGCAACCGCCGCCCCGCGACCCGGAGCCTCGCACACCCGCCGCCACGGCACACGCCGCCGCGCGCCCCCGCACCCACAGCACTCGCCGCCGGTAACATCCCGCGCAGCCAATTACTAATAAATTAAATGGGTACCTACACCTCTGCCTCACCTTTCGGGAATAACAGTCGTGTTGTTATGTTATGAGCTCCATTGATATTGATTTATATTATCCGTTCAAAATAGTACTGATTCTCAACCTGCTTTTTTTTAATAAAAAATACTTTTGGTTACGTACGAGTTTATACTTAGGTACCATGTTTACTGGTTCGTTTTGGGCGCTCGGTACCACTACCACCGTCACTCACAACTTGGTTCTCATATTGTCGTGAGTTTCATATTCTAGTATATAGGTACTTTTAATTCATACAAAATCATCAAAGGCTTTGCTATAAATACCAGCAAACCTTAATTAGTTTCTGTCTCCATTTTATCAGTTCTATGAATAGATCACCCCATCGCTTGGCTTTCTTATGAGATTATTCTTAGTGAATGGGCAGTCAGCGTCCATTGATCTTTATTTTGTTCAGACCTTGATTTCCCTGAGGGTTTGGCTTGAGACCGACAATCATTGCATAGCTTATTCAACTAGCTTTACAAAGTTACTGTAGGTGTTATTTTACTAACTGTCGTACGCCGGTTTGTTGGTATGCTATACCGCCTTTGAAAGGGTAAAAAGGAGGGTAAGTTCACAGGGTCAGGCTATAAATTTATATCTGTCAGTAACTCAGCCTATAGAAGGCTTTAAGAAAAAGCTTGAGAGATACAAACAGTCGGCAGTCCGCGCCTAGACTGACCAGGGGTCTAGAGCATTTAAAATTATGACTAATTAATGAACCAGGTTGTAAGGCGGACGCGCATCTAGACGCGCTGCAAGAGCCGTACACACCGGCCGGAGTCAACGCATTTTATCAATTCTTTTATGAAATAATATATAACTGTAACGTCGCGCACCTACACGCTAATCGCCGAAACAACCGAACTGATTTCCGTGAATTTTGTGAATATACTTACAAGGTGTCAATCAGTCAGCTGCCAATCACTCTTTTATTCAAAGAGGTAGTGGTCAATCTTCATCAATTGAAAAAGCTCCTGGAATGACGCTTGTTAGCTAGAAGGTCACCATAACAGCTCTAGCTGATCTTCTCTGTTTCTGTTGTCTATGTGAAGCAATGGATGGCAATTTATTATTATTTATTCTTCACAAAGCTATAAACCAAGCATTCTGTACATCAAACTAAGTAACTCTACCCAAAAATTATTGCTGGGAAACGACTGCTGTTTTGGGGATGGAAAATCACATTTTACGATAGAACTTAATGTAACGCAATCATTACTCGACTGTGCTGGCAGATGCATTCTGTGGATGCATTAAATAGTACCTACGGGAGTCGTGGAGATATTTAATGTAAAGTATTCCTCCAATGTAACTAGAAGGGGGTAATAACTAGAAGGTTCCCAGAGGTAACGAACAAAGATTTGATCGCAATTACGAGGAGAACAAATGCATTTACACCCTTTATTTATTTATTTATTTTCATTTAAATCAGGTACAGACCCATAATGTGTTAGTATTTCTTAACCTATGTTAGTAAAATTCACGAAAGCACAATAAATAACAACGACAAACATATAACACTTAATTCCGCCACCTACTGGCGATACCTGGCGACAGTACATGCACTGCGGACAGGTGCGCCATCAGTTGGCCTTCAGTCTTACTGGCAACAATGCCTAGAAGACTGCTGTCGCTACCCCGCATCCGACGCAGCAGCGACGCGGATCTTTTACGAATGATCGCAAAGAAGTCATCCGTGCGCGCTGCCGCGAACATCCCAGAAGCACTACAGAAACGAGGCAGTGAAAGCAATATCCTAAAAGCATTGTTGTACTGGACACGCAAGGCATTAAACGCTTTCTGCGTGTATCTGGTCCACAGACTGCAGGTATAAAAAGCCTGGCAATATGCCCTAAACAACGTCAACTTGACATTACTGTCACACTTTGCAAATCTGCGGGCCAGCATGTTGCATCGTACGGCCAATGCCCTGCGCTCCCTCTCCATATCACAGTTATCTGTGCCATCCTCAGTGACCCAATGACCAAGGTACTTAAACTGCTTGACTCTGTTTAGCGTGGCACCACATAGCGAGACTGGAGGTACCACTTCATACGTCTTGTTCTGTGCCATGAAAACTAACAGTTCGCTTTTCTTGGCATTGTACCTTAGTCCTTGGGCCCCAGCATAGCACTCACATATCTTTAGCAACTTCCTGAGAGCACTAATCGAAGGACTCAGCAGCACCATATCGTCCGCATAGCTGATATATTAAAAGACACACCATCAATCGAACATCCGATGCCAGTGCTGCTGAGTTCCTCGATCAACTTATTTACATACAGATTTAATAACTTGGGCGATGTTAGCCTTAAGGTTGGTTCCAGCTTGAAAGATAGGATAGTTTTGTACCCAAGAGATGGCGCCATGCGAAGCATGGGGCATGGGGGTGGTAATAAGAAGCCTTTTTCTGATTTTTTACATTAATTCATTAATTAACTTTTCATTTATAGGCTGTCAAATCAATAGGTATAATTATTAATTCGAGAGACATACAACATTAGTTTGATAGGCTGGTGGTGATCAGTCTAGTAAAGAAAAAGTATTCAGGTTTCTTATTCAGAATTATCAAATAACATCTTTTATTTTAATTCTAGTTTTGTTGCTTATCCTTCAAGCATCAAATCTATCTAGTAAAGAAAAACTATTCAGGTTTCTTATTCAAAATTATCAAATAACATATTTTATTTTAATTCTAGTTTTGTTGCTTATCCTTCAAGCGTCAAATCTAAACAAAATGAGATTTTGAATAAAATAATACTTATGTGTATTTTTGTCAAAATAAAAGTAGTGAAAAAATTGTTATCTATGTAAGGTAGATATGTGTACTACAATACCAAGTAATCCATATATGTATTACATACGTGTGACAATAACTTACATAATATTGATAACACCATTAGTGATACCGAATTCTAGCTACAGATTGTTTTTAAGTAACAGTTTAGGTGAATTTGTGGCATTATTTAATCGCGAGAAACTTGCTACAGTGCGATCAAATTATCTTGGCAGCTCCGAACTTCGTGCAGGTCATTTTGTTACAACGAATGTATAAAAGTGTTATGATATTTATTTTATTTGTATTTCTCACTGTTTAAATTAGATATTTTCTGATCGTTTAAGTATTGGTTTATCTGGCAATAACAGTTTTATTCCCAAGTTTACATGCGTAAAATTTCGCAAAGCCTATGTTCAGAGCTGCCAAGATAATTTGATCGCACTGTATATAGGTCTAGTAATTAGTTTAATCTAACTACCTACTCATTATCATTCATCAGTCTTCTGCTTGTATCGCAATTTATTTGACGTCGGCGTAGCACGTCTTCTTCTTACATGTTTTCTATTACTCGTCGTATTTGCTGTCACTTTCTTTCTTGTCATAATTTCCTAAGTATTATCCTTCAAGTATCTACACAGTATATCCATCGCTTCTTTGGTCTTCATCTACTCTTATACCCATCCACATTCATGCTCAAAACTTTATTCACGTCAACCAAGTATTCTGTACACCAAACTAAGAAACTCTACGTGAAAATTATTGCTGGTAAACGACTGTGTTTTGGGGTGAAAAATCATGTATTACGGTAAGACTAAATTTAAGTGAATATAATAGAAAAAATAAATGGGAAAAGTACGGGGGTCATAGAGGTATTTAAAATAAAGTTATAACATTAAAAACTTGTGATAGAGTTGAAACTTTTTGCCCCAATATCTCTACAACTAGTTATGTATATGGTTCCCTAGTATGGTCTAGCTAGAACAAAAAAACGCAAAGACGAAGAGAACAAGTGCCTATTTCGGCTTCTTTAGGGGATTTTTACTCTCATGATAAAATAAGAATCCAGTTGTATCGGCAATTTTGGCGCTACGAACTACTGGCTACGGCGTAGAGCCAATATTTGTGTTGATCTATCTGCTGGGACTAACAAGGTTAGTACACACGGCTACACATCAAGCTATACAAAACCAGTTAATCTTGGCCTTACTTTACTAGATCTTTTCACGCAATGAACGATCAGATTATACTGGTTTTGTATAGCTTGATGTGTAGCCGTGTGTACGTGAATGTTTGTAGGTAATTATATTAGATACATGTAGGTATATTATTGAATGATTTAGATTTTTACATGATAACATTATTATTAATAAAAAAAACTTTATTTTTCCTAAAAAAAAACTAAAGTTAAGTATTATAATAACATTACGAAATTAAACTTTGACGCTATTTTGTACTTATCATCATCAGCCTATAATGTTCCCACTGCAGGGACTCAGGCTTCCTCTCTAGTAGAGGGATGGCCTATAATCCACCACGCGGGCCCTGTGCGGGTTTTCTACAAACCCGCACAGTGCCCGCTGTCACAAATTTTGTACTATTCGGAAGCAAATGGCTGTTATTTAGTGGATGATCTACCAACGATTTGGTTGTCATGGTATAAGTAGGAACGAGATGCGGAACGGATTCTAATAACATTAATTATAATAATGAGCAGTGGGAGTAGAGGCAGACTGAAAGATGAGATGACTATATACTAAAGTCACCTCTAACTACACAGATGACGGGTAAAAGAGATGGTCCATTTTCTTTAAAAAAAAAACTTTGCCATACACTAGAAATTTCTCCTATGCACAAACAGCCAGACCCGCAGCAACAATCTGTAAGTCATGCAAAAATTTATTCCGTGCGGGGATTGAACCTGCGACATGCAGTGACTTATATATTTTTTTCTTTTGACCCCAGATAGCAGTTAGGCTCGACTCTGTAGTTAGTTTATATATTTAGTATAGTCTTACAATTAAAAAATAAAATAAGTAGGTACGTTTAGTTCAGACTAATAAAATGTCCATAATAACATTTGATAAAACAAAAAATACGTACCCAATATTTTTCAATAATCTAAGGGCCAGGCCAGGCCACACGGTGCGGTGCGGCTCCGGCGTGGCGCCTTAGCGGTGCCGCAACGGTTTCCTACATATAAAAATGTGTGGTATGCCATACGGTACGTCCGGCACCGCTCCAGCGCCGCACCGCAGGCGCACCGGACAACGGCGCGAGGCAGACGAGGCGGGGAGGGGTGCAAGCAGTGTGGTGATAAACTCCATTACTACTGTCCTCAAATGCTCTTACCATCTAAACGCTGACGACCTGCAACTTTATGCTCAGTCTGACATTGCCAACCTTGACAGCTGCATCACATTACTCAATGCTGATCTTCATATTATCGGTGAATGGTCCGGCAAGTTCGGGGTTGCTGTCAATGTCGGGAAATGCCAGGCCATCCTCTTAGGTAGTTCCTACTATCTGAGAAATTTAGATACTAGCCAACTAATGCCGCTTATGTTCGACAATAATGTGATTCCTCTCTCACCTCACGTAAAAGACTTGGGCCTGCACATTGACGACACACTTAGTTGGAATAAACAGGTTGCTCAGGTTAGCCAAAAAGTTACATACTCGCTGCGGTCTCTCTATAGATTCAAACATTTTCTACCATCCAGCACTAAAATAACTTTGGTCCAGTCCCTTGTGTTCCCCATCATCGACTATGCTGATGTTTGTTACTCTGATCTTTCCCAAGAACTTCTCAATAAATTGGATCGTCTCCTTAATAATTGCATTCGGTTCATTTTTGGCCTTCGTAAATACGACCACATCTCTGCATACCGTTCTCAGCTTAAATGGCTGCCTATCCGGCTCAGAAGATCCCTCAGATTTCTTTGCACGTTTTTCACCATTTTAAAGGATCCATGTGCTCCCAATTACCTAAAAAATTATTTCAATGTGCTGGGCAGTTCACACAGTCGTAACGTAACCTTCGAGCGTCCAAAAACCTATTGCTTGAAATTCCCTCACACCGTACTGGCTTTATGTCCTCTTCATACGCTGTCTCAACTATAAAGCTTTGGAATGCGCTACCGCTTGGGATTAAAAAGGCCGAAAGCAAAATGACTTTCAAAAGAGCAGTTCGGAAGTACTTCTCAAAATCGGACTAAATTGCTAATAATCAGATCTCTTAGGTTATGTCGAATGTTCATGTAACACCCACTCCTATCAAGATCGGAGACTCTACGCTCGAAGTTGTGGACGATTATGTCTACCTGGGACAAACGGTAGGTACAGTTGGGTAGATCTAACTTCGAGAAAGAGGTCAATCGTCGAATCTTCTCGTCCAACTTACCCCAGTGTCTCAAGACGAAAGTCTATGACCAGTGTGTGTTGCCAGTGATTACATACGGGACCGAAACGTGGTCGCTCACAATGGGCCTTATCAGAAAGCTCAAAGTCACCCAAAGGGCAATGGAGAGGGCTATGCTCGGAGTTTCCTTGCGTGATCGAATCAGAAATGAGGACATCCGCATGAGAACCAAGGTTACCGACGTAGCCCGAAGAATCGCCAGACTTAAGTGGCAATGGGCAGGGCACATTGCTCGCAGAACGGATGGCCGATGGGGCCGAAAAGTTCTGGAATGGCGACCGCGAACCGGAAGACGTTGCGTTGGAACGCCTCCCACTAGGTGGACCGATGACCTGGTCAAGGTTGCAGGAACCCGCTGGATGAGAGACGCACGGGACCGGTCAATGTGGCGACGCCTGGGGGAGGCCTATGTCCAGCAGTGGACGTCTTTTGGCTGAAATGATGATGATGAAATCTCTTAGACTGTTTTGTATGTATTATAATATATATTAGTTTATTATATTCTGTCTGTATCTATAATAATATGTATTAGTATGCACCTATTTATGTATAGGTATCAATTTATATAACAAAATAGTTTTCTCCTTATTTTATAATTTTAAGCTATTGCATAGCTTCTATCGCTGGCCTTGAGCGTGGAGAGCGAATCCAGAAATTCCCTAACGAAAATATTCAAGATTCAGTATTCAACCAGGTTGCTATGGTTACGGAAAATAACAAGGTTGTCAACTGAGGTTGTCAAATTAAATAATTAATTATTTGCTATTGATAAAAAATGCTATATGCAATAGCTTTACCGCGGCAGTCTCCAAGTGCCACATTTAGTTTTTTTTTTTTTTGTACTCTACCACAGTGCTGTCTTATTTGACCCTAAGGTTGACTGGTAGAGAATGCCTTGTGGCATTAAGTCCGCCTATGTACCACTATTGTACATGAAGTTTAAATAAATAATTAAATAAATAAAAGTCCAGACTCAAGGTTTGCCAAAGGGCGATGGAACGAAGCGTATTGGGGATAAAGCTCAGCGACAAAATACGCAATACCACAAAACGCTCCAAAACAGGAATCGCCGATGTGGGTAATCAGACTGCTGGGTTAAAATGGGATTGGCCGGGCCATGTCTGCAGAATGCATCAGGACCGATGGGCTAGGGTCGTCACGCAGTGGGTGCCAGAGGACGGGCCTCGTCGCCGAGGGAGGCCTAGAAAACGCTGGCGTGACGACTTAGAGGCTTTTGTACGAGATTGGCCGGAGAAAGCCGCACGGAGAGAAGAGTGGAAGACTATGGGGGAGGCCTTTGCCCAGCAGTGGGACAATATAGGCAAACAAAAAAAAAACATTTTTGTCGAAGAACCTGATCTTCTAGGTGTGGTGTATTTACGCAGCTTAGCTTTACTGTGAACTTATAGATCTAGGTAAATAACGTACAAGAATAGTTATAGGTATCTACCTTCTTTTTGTAAAGCATTTGTTAACGAAAAATTACTATGGCAGCTGTTTTACCAACCACCACCCTATTATTTTACACCCGATTAATGAATGATTAAATGAAAAACTGCCCTAGTGCTTAACTAGTTCAATATCTATTTCAAAAAGATCTTGACTGAAACCGAACTAAATTACCATCATGCAAAATGAAAATAACACCATAAACAGAAGCCTTATAAAGTTATGTAGTTCACTCTGCTCGCAAACTTCAATACCCGAGCTTTACCGACATACTACTTCAGAAATTTCATTAATTCGGTGGTAGCACATTAATTTAACATATGATCGAACTATCGACGCCTACCTATCGCATCGCGAACCATGATCACAAAATAAAAATAAAAGAAACGAACCAACACGTCTAGAGGCGGGCAGTTTACATAAACATAGAGATCACGCCCCCAGTCAAAACATTCAACAGAAGAGAACGCATAAAAATATAAAAATAACTAAAATAAGACACCGGTCTGGCTAGAGAAGTAACCGAAAAATCCTGTCTGTATAATTACGTGGAGCTACCACTCGATCTACCGGCGAGCCAATTTAAATTTACTGCGAACGGCGCACGTGTCCTACAAAATGAAATCCCACTACCGCAGAGAAACACGCACGAAAAAAAATTGTAGAAAAATATACCGCAGGCGCCACCCCCTGAACGTTAGTGGCTGCTTACTTCAACCACGCCTGTTTCTAAGCGCTACTATACCTTTCTCCCTCCCCTTTGTAAGTCCAATATAGTGCCGTCTCAGTTGAGTATGCGCGGCCGCTGGAAAACGCCAGCTTTTTCGTCAGTACGCGTTTGTGCGTCGCGCGTGTTGGGTGTGTTGAACCGCCGTCGCGGTGTGTTGTGCAGTGCCGTGTACAGGGTGCCGAAGTGGCGGGTTTCCTTGCCGCAGGACGGGGGGCCCATGCCCCCTTTCATCAGCACCACATTGGTAAAAGTTAGTGTCCCGTGTCTTAGTTAGACTGTTTCGTGGAGTGCAACTATGTCCTATGGAGGTTGTTGTCATCATGTTATGTTTTATTTTTTCTATTATATTTATGTAAATACTTCGTCACAGTGTTAAATGTGTAATTTGTTTGTGTATTCAATATTTTTTCCTTTCGTAACATTGTTTTTATTTTCATTTTTCCTGTTATGTATTTATAAATAACTAGTTTCTATATGAAACTAAGTTCATCTGTAACCATTACAATACCTAACTATGTGTCACTTCAGTCAGTACTAAAATAATCCTAATAAAATAAATAGGTGGCTTTTTAAGGTCCTTTTTTTCTCAACTCTACCTCAATTTTAAACTATGCCTAACAATCTAACTTCTGAACATAGAGAAAATTGCAACCAATTATCTATTTACATGTACTAACCATAGACAGCTTCATAATCATCTCTTATGTTAGGCCTAGGCTCTACAAGATAGGCCTACGCTTCCCGCACATTATTTCGCAATGTTACTGCATGCAACTATTGCTCTTCGTCGTACTATTTATTAAATAAAAAACAAGGCTCTACTTGCCGCAAAATATGTCTATTTCTTGTACACTTACTGTCAATAACATAGAACCACTTTTTATAACAGTTTTTGTGTATTTTTTTTTCAATTGTAACACTATTTAAGCACTGTTTCTTATACTTATGCGTTACGAATAAAAATATTAATCCTTTCATAGCCAAGATTCTTAGATAGAAAAAGAAAATATTTTTGGACCTCACAGTTATTTAAAATAATCGCAGATAAAAATACGAATTATAATAAGAGTTATTTATGTTGTAAATCGTAGAACTGATTTGAATAATAAATGAGAAACTAAACCTAATATAAGACAGAAATATTTTTCCCATTTCTATGGGCATCAGCATACAGTTATATGCACAACTACATAAACTACAACAAATATTGTTGATAAACAAGAAGATAAACTTGAAGTTAAAGATATAATTATAAAGAACTGGTCAAATTGATAAATAACAGAAGGATTAGAAAATCATACTATTACAACAAAAACGAATCAAAATAACACAAAAATAGACGTACCAATAAAATTTAAGGTACTAAAATAAAATACCCAGGTCATAGTTTTATAAAAAAGGTGCTAAGACTACTTTTTTGTACTGTAACAGTTGATAACACCGTGACGTCCATGCAACAATAGTACAACAATACAATAAGTATTGTTGTACTATTGTAAAGAACAAAACAATTTTGACACGAGCCTCCAGAATAATAGAGCATTACGTTTTCAAAACTCATAATACCTTTATCAATGAAACTCCACAAACAGGTAAACTCAAAGAAGCCTTAGGATAAGCTTCTTATAACACTTTTAAAACATTCAAAAGTTTCTTTCGTCCCTCAAAAGGAAGCAGTAGAAACAGTAAGGGAACGAAATTAAAAAACATAATCTTGAAACTTTTTAACTCTTTGGTTCTTAATCCTTTTTGGGATCAACTGTATGCTCAGCTTAACTTTTTGAAGTTAAAAAATGATAATCTTTCTTCTGATGTAAAGTAGAGATTGAATAGTATAAAACAGTAAGGTGATATTCAAGAAAAAAACTAGTTGATGCAAAAACTTTCAGAGAAAACCTTTTATTTTTACTCAGGGTGGTGTTAGATATGGCTTTCTATCAGATACTAGTGAAATGGGTAAAAGTTTTGAGTATTAATGTGGATGAGTATAAGAGTAGAAGAAGACCAAAGAAACGATATATGGACTGTGTAAATGATAAAATGGCAAGAATGGAGGTGTCTGATGAGATAATAGAGAAGTAGGGAAGAATACAACATGCTGCGCCGGCTCCAAATGCATTCGGATAATGGCAAGGGAATGATGGTGATGACAGCTAGTGAAATGGTTCTGTTAAGGTATTTATTTGGAAATAATGGGGGGTTAATCCAAACGGCGTAGAATGACAATAACATTAATGCAAAATCTGTTGAATAGTTTACATAATCAACGACAGGGATTTATTTATTAAGTTATACAATTATTAGTTCATCACCCATGTCGACAATTATTGTCTTCACTGAAGAAACCTTCTACATGATTTGAATTGACTTCATTTCAACCCTGTTTGAACTTGTAACATTGTATTACCAAGTTATTAAATACACTCTCTTCTTATAATTTACGCAAAAAGGGCTATTTATATAAAAAATACTACTGCGTCAAACAAATAATAGTAAACGGGTGTGTAATCTAAAAATCTGCTAATCACCCGTGACGAAAATAAATTGCAATAAAAACATAATATTACACAAACTACAGCTGTTATACTGATTTTGATAACGTTGAGAATCGTAAACTTTAGGAGACCAAAACTATCGGTAGAAAAGAAGGTAGACATAAAATTTTCCATACATTTGCAACCATATCTCAAAATCACATAATCCGACAAAAAAATCTATTCCAATAATAAATTCTGCTTCTTTATCTATCTGTTTTTAGGAGCTTCTCGTCTCAATATTGACTATGTCGCTCCATCAAAAAATATAATTCTGCTTCCTGGATTCACATTCAATCACAATGATTTAGGCGTAGGTACGTTCTATACTTTCGGCGGTAAAATACTTTCAGAGGAAAGTTTTGTTAGTAAATCAAGGATTCACAAATAATCAGCTTATCTGATTGAGTGACACTTTCACTATCAGATTGCTTATAATCTCTAGATCGCTTTAATTCCTTCGTCGATGCACAAGATTAAATGCTAATCTTTGGTACAGTTACCTGTTTTTTAGAATAACTAAAAAGTAGGTCGTTTCAAGAAATTTTTGTTACTTTTCCTTATTTACTACTGGATAATTAAAGCTTTTATCCTGTAGCAGGCTTACAGACTTCTACTGTAGTCGGATGCTCATTTAATCTGCATTTAATTCAAATTTTTGACAACCTTAGACATTTGTTGCTAACCTGTAGATAATATTTTGTTTTTGATGGATTTCAGTAGTTTTTGCGGGTAAAATGTTTAAGCAACTAAACACTTGGTTCGCAATAAACGACTTTGACATAAACTTCTTAACTATTAATACTGTTAAAGGATATTTACCATGTTTTCTTATTGTTTCGAGTTCCCGATATTTCGGCGCTGTTACAAGCACCATGATCACGGATAAACCGTGATAAACGATTTATCCGTGATCAGTAATGTCAGTGACCATGTCAGTTTAAAAACTTATATAAACTTCTTAACTCTATGTTGCATTCATTGATAGTTTTAGAAGACGTCCGTAAAGCTCGATTTTTATTGCAAAATAAATTTTCTTTCTTCATCAAAGTTGTCATAATGGAACCTTTTCTGGGCATGACTTTTCAGTTGTTTATTGTTACTTCAGTCAATCATCTCAGTTTATCGCACTGCACTGCTAAACAGAATGTACTTAGATTACTCCCAATATGCCTCTCAACATTCAGTCCTTCTTGTTCCTCATTCTGTCAGTGATTCTGCCCAGCTTTTTGGCAAGTTCGACAACATGCTTGCCGACACTGGTTTCCCTTCCAGTATTTATTGGTCATCGATCTTTCTAAAAGCTTTTCAAAAGCCACTTCACTGACGTATCAACATCATGCCTCTTACAGAAGAAATGCTTGCCGAACTGCTGTGTTTTAGTTTAGCTTTTGGCAGTATTGAATTTTCTCCATTTTCCATTGCAGAAAATCGAAAATGATTTTTCGAAACACATTTGGCAGATGGTCAGCTCAGAAATGAATCGTAGATGTAAAATGCCGTTTCTTGAATGCTTGACTCTTGAATTTTAAACTGTCACTGTACAGACACAGTCAAAGTTGTTGCAACAACTTTTACTAGACGGCGTTACTTTGAAAGTTTACTTCTTGTCCAAGTTACAAGACTTTATTTGAAAACTATGATTATCCGTATGGTTTCGTACATTTCACAAAGTAATAACACATACTTAAAGATACTTGAAGTCATAAGATCTCATACAGTCGGACAAGCGTATTTATTGCTATCTTTAAAACCCGATACATTTTTATTGCGCGTTACTTTAGACCTCTCTGTATAATTCCGACTCATGAGAGAAAACCGACAAGGTTACATTGTTTTTTAGTATCTAGTGTTCTTTACCGTATACACCTGTCGTTGCGGTAAGATAATAAGTAACGTTTTACTCATTAGTCGGCCCGGATCCTTGCTGCATGTAAATTGGTTCAGCGGTTTCTGAGTAATTGTATGACAAACAGACGTTTTGGCGTTAAAATGTTGTGTTTAATAAGTTTACACTTTGTTTTGCAAAGTTTTTGTTTAACCTCAAGATTGTGTGGTTGTTTTAACACGTGTTTTAAATATTTCGTGAAAAGAACTTTGTAAATGTTTTTTCGTAAGTTTTTTAGTAGTTCCTTAATTAACGACAGTTAAGTAGTTTAAATATTTTCCGCTTTAGTATTTCTTTTTTTTTTGTAAAATCTTTTTAACACAAACTTTTTTTCTTTCCTTTTAATAAATTCTTCCTTAGTATAGAATTACACAGTGTGTTTGGAGTTATACTAAATAACAATGAACTTGAGTTTTACCAACAGTGTTTTCCATACAATGCAATCATTTACAATTAAATAGGATATTTTACTTAATCAGGATGATTTTTGAAAATAAATACAGAATAATTTCATTGAAGTAGGTTACTAACTTTCAGGAGTTGTATTTGACTGGTTGCCAGGTGAAATAACTTGACTAGGTATTGAATAAAGTTATCTCGCTAATTTTGTTAACAATAACTTATTGTATCAGCTTTCTAATTATTTGTACAGAAACCGAATAAGATTCCCCATCTATTTGATGATTGACCTTAAAAAATATGATTCTCTTACCATACTACTAAGTACAACATAGTCGCCATTAAAGAGACACACTTTGACATTTAAACATTAATGAATTAGATAAATCTACTTAGCTATCTGACGATCTGCAACACTTAAGCCATTTATCATAATCTTAAACCAGTTTTAACAGAGATAACACTGTCAGATTAATATTAATACCAAAATCCACAGACTAAACAGCGTGACAGCGGTAAAATTGAACCGAGGAATCACACGCACCGCCGCGTATCCATAACGGCTATTATTCCGTCACACAATTTCTGAACGCAACTGAAATGGCGCGCGACCAATCGGACGTTCAGATTTGAATATGGAATGTAAAACCGCGGCGACCTTCATAAATTTAGCCAATAAATGTCACATGTGAAAAAATGGAGGATATTCTTTTTTCAAAAAGGCGCCCGCTTCACTTGTCATTGTATATTTATAAGGTGTATTAACAATGTGATGTGTCAAACTTGTGTATGAAGAATTGATAAAGGGATTCTTTATTTATTAGTTTAGGCTTTACTTTGGTTCTTAGTTCTGTAAGCGGTCAGCTTAGAATGTCATCACAAAAGGGAAAGTACTTGATTTTATTCGCAGAGAGCAATAACCGTTTTCCACCCATGCAATGCAACTGTCGTTTCAGCAGGGCTATTTTAAATGTCAGTGGCTATAATTAAATATACTTAGTGTTCATCAATTAACTGTCAATTGGTTATGGTTAGGTACAAAAACTAACCATTTGACAGTTAATTGATGGACACTATATGATAGCCACTGACATTTAAAAGATACGCAATAGCCCTGCTGACCGCATCAGATAGGATTTCATCTCTCCTGTAAACGGCTGTACAGTGGCAACACTGCCTATATCCGGAGCGCTTAGTTACAGCTCACCAATACAATATATTATAACGTTGCCTTGTTTACAGTCCAGACGTTTACGCACTAGCTGCCGATCACAAGTCGCTAACCAATCGTAACTCCCAGCACTTAAACGGAAAATCTAATTGAAATTTATCTGCTTAAGGTTGGAAATACGTGCCTGCGTAGCTTGGTACCTAGCCGAAGGTGTAACACCCAGTGCCGGTAATAACATATGCTAATAAAACTTTATTCAACCTAAGCTTTATCGATCATAAAACTCAATTCCATTATGTTTCTGCCTGCAGTGCTACCAACTTTATGATGAACGCAGTATTGAGCACCAAAAGTACCAACATACATTCGTGATTTACGTAGGTACTTACGTATGTACTCTTTACGTGTTTTCTTTCAGTACTATATAAATTCTTGCTTCTAAAGGATTTGTAATGCTCTGAACGGTTTTTGATTCTGTTTTGTGATGTGTGATGAAAAATGGCAGTTTGAACTCTTTGTTGAATTGGATTATGTTCTCGGTTCGGGTCATACAAGGGGTTGGTTTGTATTGAAGCAATATTTTATGTATTTATCTGGTGGACTTTTATATCTATATAGGTGTGCCTACATATTATTTCGTATGGTTGGCTATAACTGTGTCTTAAACGAATTCATTCTTCTGGTGGATGGTAGAGACACTTATTACTTTCTTTTAATTCTATTTGCTTTTGAAATATATAATAAATTACATTCAAGAGCATCTACTTTAGTTTGTCTGTTAAAGACGAACTCTAAGGCCCAGATTCACAGACCACACTTTGACTTTACTAAGTAAAGTATGATTTTTGGAAAGTAAATAACAGCTTGACAGGACTAAGAAATATATTTTTGCGTGAAAGTAGATCTTTCTATCAAAGTAAAGTCAAAGTGTGGTCTGTGAATCTGGGCCTAAGAAATATATTTTTGCGTGAAAATAGATCTTTCCATCAAAGTAAAGTCAAAGTAAAGTCAAAGTGTGGTCTGTGAATCTGGGCCTAAGTCCACGGATAGTAACACAAAGATAAAATAAACCTTGTAGATCTTCGAATAGAATAGGTATTCGAAATTATATACCTACCACTGATTCTGTATCTTCATAATATTGCTCTACTATCGTATCCTGTTTGCTAACCTAGCCTATTCTAAAGTTCTTGAATACTAGATTATCTCAGTATAAGTAACTAATAGAATTAGTTACAAACAGAGAAACATCAAATATTTATCTATAATACTGTACCAATGAAAATATAAATCATCTCTATCAGGAGTGCTAGCAACCCTCGTTACTTTTGCTTTGAATCAAAAATGAAACTGAGCGCGATCAGGACATCCAAACCTGGATCAAATGCTGCCACACTGTCTGTAACAATATTCCGTAACAATGATGACGCTGATGATGATTACACTGGCTTATGCTCTTGAACGCGGTTAAGACGATGTACTCTGGGGAAATAGTCCCGTCTTTATTGGCTAACCTAGAATCTTTATTCCGCCCATAGACCTCTGACTTGGCTTATATTCCGTCGACAAATATCTCGCTGACAAGCAGGTTTCCTCACGATGTTTTCGTTCTCCGAAACAAGTGATAAGAAGCATCAGAGATTCGTGTCTTGGGTTCGAACTAGAGACGTCGTGACGCGGCAGTCCGACAGTTACACCAGTGGACTATCACTGCTTCATCATCTGCCTAGCCTTTTCCTAACTATATTGGGGTCGGCTCCCAGTCTTACCGCATGCAGCTGAACACCTGTATTTTAGACTAGCGGACGTCACGCGGTTTCACCCGCGTATTTCCCGTTCCCGAGATAAAAAGTAGCCTATGTTACCGGCGATAGTGTAGCTTTATAACGGTGAAAGATTTTTTCAAATCGGTCCAGTAGTTTTTAATTTATTCGTTACATACAAAAATACAAATCTTTCCTCTTTATAATATGTATTAGTATTATAGAAGGATACACTATACATTGAGCGACTGCCTATCTGACCTCTACTATTACTGCTCATGTCCCAGATTCTGTATGATCTTCATTTGTTTTCCCCTCTAACTCTTCCATCTCTTTCCTCAGGACGTGGCGAAGCAGGCGGCGCAATGGCGTGCGCCGGCTGCGAGAAGCCGATCCTGGACAAGTTCCTACTGCACGTGCTGGAGCGCGCGTGGCATGCCGCGTGCGTGCGCTGCGCTGATTGTCGCGCGCCGCTCGCCGACAAGTGCTACTCCAGGGATAACAAGCTGTTCTGTAGGAATGATTTCTTTAGGTAAGTTTTATGATATATCATTTAGCAAATGTCATAATGAACACGCCTTCAATCCCCGAATGATGCCATCCAGTCGATTTCGGCAACAGTAACTGCATTCGGTGACTTTTTAGGGTGGTTGTAGAGAGTTTTAGTGTGCTGATCTTTCGTGTGGTCTCAGTGACTAACGTATCCAACTTAAAACCCCCGGTATCCGATTGGTATACCTTTGGTACACCCACATTTTTAACTGACTTTTAAAAAAAGAAGGAGGTTCTCAATTTTGATGTTTATATATATATATATATTTTATGTTTGTTCGGGCATAACTCCGTCACTTACTAACCGATTTGTTGGAAAGGGTATACTTCCGAAATGGTCCCATAATTTTTTTATCGAAATTGGACAAGCGGTTTTTGAAAAATCAACAAAACTCAAAAAAACTACATTGTAAACATAACAAGAAAAAAACTTTTTAACAAAAAATAAAACCGACTTCAAAAAAAAAACACAAAAAAGCGAAAAATAAACTTTAGAAGAAAAATCAGTTTCTGAAGTCGGTGGCAAAAAAAAAATCAAACGAACAAAAGTCACCGACTTCAGAAACTGATTTTTCTTCTAAAGTTTATTTTTCACTTTTTTGTGTTTTTTGAAGTGAAAACTTCTTTAGCGGCGCTGAGCACTTTTTTTTGTATGGGTAAAAACTTTCAAACTCGCGTCAGGGTCACGTGATGCTGATCGCTGACGCGAGTTTGAAAGTTAATATTGAAGTTTTCACTTATGCCGGCACTCCCGGAGTGCTACCTTTTTTTTTGAAGTCGGTTTTATTTTTTGTTAAAAAGTTTTTTTCTTGTTATGTTTCAGTCCCATATAATAAGGGGAGAGCGTTTTGCCATCAACTCTGCATAGGTTCAAAGTCCAAACTGCTAATGAGTACTTCTTGTTTGAAAACCAATAAATAGTTTGTTCAACCTGAAAATTACCCCCAATCAGCACTTGATAGAGAAAATCGAGTAATACTCGTAAGTGCGTCATCTGAAATATTAAGACATTCATCTTAAATCTTTTACTAGATCAGAAAATTAGCTCATTGAAAAGTTTTAGAGTCTAAAGTTTTGCTTTTGAAAGAGTTTTAAAACTAGATCACTGAATACACCTTTTGATACTTCAGTCCATAGGGAGTAGGTTGGTTGGTAGGTACATGAAGTTAAGAGGTATTTTGCGTTAGTAAGATATATTTGCTCTATTTAGCCATGACACCTAATATTGATCAGTTGTCTACTGGGCAAAAGTTTCTTTCACATAAAAATTATTTATTGTGCCAAAACCCAAATTTGCTGTCAATAATAAATCTTTAAACACAAACTTCAAGCCACGTGCTCATCTCACCTTTCGACATTTACGACCCAAACCATCGATAATGACGACTATACTAAATTCCACAGACAAATGCCCGTTTTGTCTAATGCTAACCGACAACTAAATAACTGTACGTCACGTCATGTACAATAGGGGATCGGACAAAAAAAAACTAATTAGTCCGTCAGATAGATTTCCTAAAATTATTGGACACGTATTTTTTCTTTTTTCACGTAAACTTAAAATGAAGACGATACAGTGCTTCGAAAACTCGTGTGACGTCATATGATAGTACGTTTTGACGACACAAGTGACGTTTCAAGCCCCACTCCAAGATCTTTGACACGTTTTATCTTCGTCATTTTTTATTGATTTGATAAAACAAAAAACACGTATTCAATATTTTTCGATAATCTAACTTACGGACTAAACAGAATCATATTATTTTGACCCTGTCCGATCCCCTATTGCATTGTTGGGAAATTCATTTCTTGACGCTAGCATGAGCAATGAAAATGCAAAAGAAAGCTTTCATTTAGTTAGTCTGCTTTTAGAGAATACTGTCACGAGTATTAATATGTAGGCACACAACTGATAAAGTTCAAACGTAAAAATTCTCGTGGAATTACAATAGCCACTTTGAGATCACATCATTCTCTTGCCCTTAACCCAATATTCCCAATACATTTGGGGTCGGCGCAGCATGCCTTCTTCTTCCATACCTCTCTGTTTTTCGTCATCTCATGAGACACCTCCTCATGTCTAGTCATATCATCCTTCACACAGTCAAAATTGCTACATGGAGATAATGAATGACCACTATATGAAAATATGTGCTCCAAAATATTAGTTTCGTTACGTAAAATGAAAATAAAATCAATAGGTGAAAATTGCTTCTAAACGTTGTTATGTGGTACCATAATAGAGCTGCCGATGTAACCTCCATATTAGGTTCGACGCGAACTCGCGATTACTACACGAAGTATTCACGAATTTGGGAACGTTAATATAGATGGAGCCTAAAGTTTAGCACGCAAAGACGATTTCGCTCACACGATGGAGTTTTGATCGACTTTAGTGTTACGAACACGTGATGTTGCGAATTTTAAGTCATAACTGACTTGTAATAGTGATGGACTGGAATTTGGACGTCGTAACTTGCGTAATGTGATACTGACCCAGATATAGAGGTATTTTCTCGACTCATTTCAATATCCAATAATTTCTTCATCATAGGCAGACTGTTGTGGGATTCTTTGTCAAAAAAATTACAGAAAAGAGTCATGAGTTGTGCCCGGTCGATGGCAATATACTCGCCCCCTATTATATGGGACTACAATAAAAATAACTGGTGAAATATGGGTGTATTGTTAGGTACACCTCTGCCTAACCCTTTGTGGTTTACAGGCGTAATAATGTTATATTATTGAAGTCTTCAAGTTATGTCTTCGTCAAGTATTTTCACAAATGAAAGTTTTGTGGGAATGTGTTTATTCTCACGCGGCGTAGCGTCCAGTAGGAAAAGCTCATACCATGTTTAGTATTATACAATTACGTTCTTCTATCTGTGACTAATACTTAGTAACGTTAAAACGAAGATTTATAACTAAAAATACCTTATAAAGTAACTTTATATCTTCAAGAACATTTGCCATTAAATATTTATTATTAAGCAGACACATCAGAATGCGTCAAAAACAATGTCAGAAGCATTAAGTTTTGCCTTCGGCATTTACTTGGTGACTATAAAACTTTGTTGTACCTAACTACTTGTGAAATGATGTTGTACGACCAAATAATATGGTTTCCCTTTCTTGAGATTATGTGACACATATATTAGAATATCAGCATTAAACAAGGTGTTAAAAGACTTTCCAAGATACAACTTGAAAAAACTTATTATAGGAAAGCTCGCAAATAGCATTCATCCTGAGATGGACAGAAGCCTCAACCATCTATAACCATCTGGGTCATTCTAACTAATATCATCGTCACCTGCCCAGCCTTTTCCCAACTATGTTTTGGTCGGCTTACAATCTAGCCGAATGCAGTTGAATACCAGTACTTTACAGGGAGTCACTGTCTGCCTGACCTCTACAATCCGGTTAATACTGGGTCGCTATCCCGTGAAAAAAAATGTGCACTTTGAAACCAACAATAAGTTTCACTGGAGCATGAGTTTCCTATATCTGTTTATCAAGTTCCCGTATGCGTTTGGCTGCATCAGAGTACATGCAACCAGCACCATAATTTTTTGTGAAGTCTATCTTGTCGTTGTTCCTATATGTCTAGGATGACAGGAGCCTGAATATTTGTTGTGGGAAAGAATTATCTGCAATTATAAAGTCTTTCCACCCCTGGGCCACCGCTGCTCTCTCCATAAAATCAAAATCTATAGCATTAGTTTCGAACCTTGGGACATACACAGTGGCGGATTTGCCCTAAGGCCCAGTAGGCCCGGGCCTAGGGCGGCCAGATATTAGGGGCGGTAAATCGCGACAAAAATTCACTGACAAAATACCAAAATATTTTACAGGCTCACGCGCACTGCCCCATAAATAATCGTAATCTTGCTGAATCAATTTTGTTTTGGTATAAAAACAAAGTAAAAGACAAGTAGTTAACATTTCTAGAAATCCCATGCAGATGTTGCAACCAGAGTTGGCCGCCAAAGATACAAAGAGCTTTCTTATCTTTTGATTTAAGTTTTACAAGCACACAGATGGTCAGACTCCTGTGGTGACCTTTATCTTTTGTTTATAGGTACCGTACTTATTAGCTAAAAAATAATTTTAACAAATTAGTTAAAAACACTCGCTTGTCGTGCTGCTGAACCCACACCTATCCCGGTCGCGAAAGACTGCAGTGTGCGTATAGCAATTACAGTGAATGCACTTAATCTTTTCTAAGTTCGTTAAGAGATTCGCGACACGACGTGTACGTACTACTATATTAATTTACAAAAAAAAACTTTTATGCAAAAAAAAAACAACCGACTTCAAAAACACCAAAAAGAGAAAAATAAACTTCAGAAGAAAAATCAGCTTCTGAAGTCGGTGACATTTGTTTGTTTGATTTTATTTTTTTGCCACCGACTTCAGAAGTTGATTTTTCTTCTGAAGTTTATTTTTCTCTTTTTGGTGTTTTTGAAGTCGGTTGTTTTTTTTTGCAAAACAGTTCTTTTATTTTTTCATTTTTAGTTGTAATAAAATATACAAATATTTACTATGCATTTAACATTCAATCAAGAAACCTAACCCTTAACAATCAAGATTCCCTTATTTTTGCTTTCAGCTGTTTACCGTTGAGGAGTAGTACCTTCCATTATCAGTTCATCAACATGAAGTGATAACTGCTAGATGCGAATAGCGTCAGAAAAAAAAACACGAAACACGTAATACGTGCCTATGAAATTTGAGGGTTGCCCTCGACTTCTGTGGGATCCCATCACCAGGTCCTGGTTTCCATATCGCACCTTGATAAGAATAGTGACACTAACCAAAAAACCATTTTTTTCAATAGAAGCATTTAAAGTTTTACCAAACAGTAATTATGAGTTTTGCACCAGAAAGTATAAAAAATCGATATCATGTTAGATTTTTATTGTAGAGAGCATTAAACACGACTGTTATGTATTATATTTTTTTTGAAAAAGTATTTTTAAATAACAGACTTTTTCAAAAAACCTTTTTAGTGACGTTATACCATTAATGAAAATTTTCAACATTTCCTACTTCATGACAACCAACCGACACAATAACAATACATAAAATTTAATTTTGTAAAGATTAAACTGTTTTTATTTATAAAATAAATTTATTTCAAAGTTTAATACAAAATACTTAAACATTAACTTGTTTGCGATGGCAACAGCTAGGATAATCACATTTTTATACATATTTTCAGACTTAAATTTTTGTTACAAAACTTCAACAAACTTACGTGATAAAAATGAACATAAACATTGTAATAACAGGTCATGTTAAAGATAAACACTAAAATTAAGGGTCGTGTTTTATATGTAAAAGACTTTTTTTGCATCAAATAGCCCGGAAAATAAAGTAGGTAGTTCTAAAAACAAAATAACTATCAAAATAGTAAAAAAGTTAGTAAGAATATCACAATCATTGTGTAATTACTATTAATATAAATTGTACTTAACTAATTGAGATCAAGAATATTACTCTAAAGGATTCTATCAAAATAGGATGAAACGTAATAATTAGGAATGAGATTTTGATCAATCAACGATTTGATGTCGTTTTTCTTCCTTTCAGTCAAAGGAAGCTTAGCTGTCTAAAGACGTGACACTATAAAAAAAATGTCAGTATGTCGTTCGAATTGAATACAAATCCTCTGTTTGGCATATATGAAGAAAGGCACTAAAGAAATAATGACGTTCTGAGTTAATCATCGAATCAAATACTTCAAATTTTGTAACACGAAGAGTGCCACTAAATAAAAAATGTCATTAAGTCTTTACAACATGGCAATTTTTACAAAATAAAAATAGTTTAATAAACGACGCTTAACAAAATGTGACGGTATTCGTATTAAAGTTAATTCGTAATTACGAAGTATGGTCAATCCAAATCGCCTTTAACCAAATAATGTCATTACGGAATACACCAGATGAAACCGTTTTTGATAACTTCACAGCAATATAAAAATGTACTCTGTGCTTCACAGTCACTAATGACAAAATGGCGGTCTGTCATAACAGATCGTATCAACATTGTCGATAAAGCAGTTCGACACTAACGCCATCTACCGATAAATATTATAGTTACGACGATTGGTGTCTTTGGAAAAAAAT
This sequence comes from Diarsia dahlii, assembly GCA_949775195.1. Taxonomy (NCBI): domain Eukaryota; kingdom Metazoa; phylum Arthropoda; class Insecta; order Lepidoptera; family Noctuidae; genus Diarsia; species Diarsia dahlii. The sequence continues at coordinate 13,149,007 of OX459210.1, forward strand.
AGTATTTACGGGCGCTGAGAGATGGCACTGCTAACAGAAAAACATCATTTTTCGTATAGTGACGGTCTTCTTATCAATGTGCGATATCATGGTACCATCCTTGAAATATCTCCTTTCCAATAAAAAAGAATCATCAAAATTGGTTCATAAACGACGAAGTTATTCGCGAACACACATAAACGAAAAATGTACATAGATTTAAAATAAATTACATAAAACGAAAAGTACTGGGCCAAACTATGTTAAATTTTTATGGGACCAAATAGCAACTGTTCCGCATCAAACTAAAAAAGAATCACGTAAATCGGTTCATAAATCTCGGCGTAATCGGTGTACATACAAAAAAATATACCAATCGAATTGAAAACCTCCTCCTTTTTGGGAAGTCGGTTAAAAATATGAATAATTACCTCACGCTCACGTAAAAAGTGTTGTGTTGCATAATTAGAAATGGTTGGAAAGAAAAGGTTAAGTGAGGCAGGGTATCGCAAGTGAGCTAAAGAAAAAGATGATAAACAAAATGATACCTACTATTAAAAAAACGCAAAAGAAACAAAACAAAAAAAAATACAAACAAACAAACCACGCGCCCGGCCCTGGTGCAAGCCATGGTCCGGGGCGAGAGGAAATGGGACGCCGTCGCCTCCTTCTGCGACGCAGCAGCGATGCTAGCGAAGGAGGTGGCGGAACGTGAGAGAGAACACCTCTCGTCCCAGCCGCCGCGGGAGGCGCTCCGGGCGTCGTCGGGGGCCACGTGATGGCTTTGGGCCACCGTAGACGCGGGCCCGTGGACGGTGAGTAATGGGCTAGCTCGCCGTCCATCCGTCCGTCGTATGACGAAGACAAGCCGTGTCGACGGCGCGTTTGTGTTCCACGCAAGCCTCAAAGTCAGTCGTCAGCAACATGGAAGGAGCCGGCAAGGGCCGACACTCGTCGGGACTGCAGGTTGTTTGAAAGAGATACCGCGGCCTCGGCACAAGGGGTTATTTGATGATTTCCAACCCCACAAAAAAAAGGGGCGCCACATGGCCTGGGGCCTAGAGCGGCTAAGAGTGTAAATCCGCCACTGGACATACAGTAGCACCTACAGTTACAAGGTTTTTCAATTCATTACTTAAGTATTTACAGGAATTCCATTAATTCGTATTAATTTGTTTCTATGACTTGTTTTTGCGTTGCACAGATAAAAAATAGATTTACATACACATCATTAAAGAATCATTTGATGTTAAATGACAAATATAGGTATAACATTAGGTTTAACATTTAGACTGGCCTGTTGGTCTAGTGGTTAGTGACCCTAACTGCTATGCCGGAGGTCGTGGGTTCGATTCCCACCCAGGACAAATGTTTGTGTGATGAGCACGATCATTTGTTCTGTGTCTGGGTGTAATTTATCTATAATATGTATGTATTTAGAAATATATAAGTATGTTTATCAGTTGTCTAGTACCCATAACACAAGCTCTGCTTAGCTTGGGACTAGATGGCGTTGTGTGATAGTTGTGGAATATTATTATTATTATTATTAGAAACACACATAGTCATGCAGTAATAATATTTAAATTGCAGTTCATTAGTTACTTGTGTATTTGACTCCACATTGATTGCCTAACCCTTGCTTGACAAGTGTTGAAAGGTACTTACTAATATAAAGGCTATAAAGCTCAAAATAAAGGTTTATGATTAAGTATTAAAATATTAATGATGCAGAAGAGTTGCTGGGGTTTTATCACAAAAATTTGCAATTGGAAGCTCAATAGAAGCTCGTGGCTGAATAATACCAGCCGCTCGGGTCGATCTTTAGGATAGCAATAAGTCTAGCTATAAGCACACAGCTAGGCAATTTCTAATTGGAAATAGTTTAGCACCCAGATCAGTTCTGAGTTTGCATTTTCACCTTTATAAAATATTTCACTTCTATATAATCTATCCTTTAGTTATGAAAACATTTACATCCGTAGTTACATATTTTATCCAAGGCAGCCCTCATTACCAACTTCAGAATTTCCATCTTCATCATCTACAGGCTGAATTCACCTACTGCAGAGTTAAGGCCTCTCTTTTCTTGTGCCAATCTCCATGGTCCTGCGTAAGCCTCATTGAGATTTTTCTCCCTAAGGAAATTACTATGTCGTTTGCCCATCTCCCCGACCATCAGAAATTTATCTCAATTAAAGGCGACACGGCAATGGTTGCAAATTCGTCGATCGCCAATGCTTTAGGTATCGTGACTACTATGGCCCTAATACCACATTGACCTTCTCGTCCTAGTTCTCAAGTCCTAGCAGGTACTTCATCGTTGTGTGTCCTACCTCCATTAACCTATACGACAATTACGTATGTACACATACCGCCAGATGCAGCTAATTATGTCATCATCGTGCCGTGACGTGTCTTAATGCCGACAAGCACGACGATTACCATCAATTTTCATTACGGACACAAAAACGTCAGGCTTTGTAGCTTTAGTGCTAGATACTGTACTATTCTAGGTTTTGTCAGTGTGAACATTTTCTTTGAAATTGCATACGTTATTCACTATTACTACATATATTACCAGTTTTACCAACGGGTATCGTATTTTCCAGAAATAAAATTACTGTGTTGTCAGATAGGCAGTCGCTCCATGTAAAATATTGGTATTCAGCTGCATCCGGTTTGACTGGAAGGGGACCCCAACATTGTTGGGATAAGACTAGGCTGATGATGATTCGCTATTACTATATTGTTCTGTATGCACTTGTTTTCGGTAGTCAGTGATAACTTTATTATTCAAATCATTACATTTTTATATATGTCCAACCAGTCATTCATTAAATTGTTAATCTTAGTTTATACGTTTAAAGTTAAGTCTTTACGCTTAAAAATTATATTAACTTGATGCTGTTAATATAATTTTTAACAGCATCAAGAGTTATGTTTTCTTCTTTTACAGCATCTATATTATTTCACTTACTGCCAGTGCAATACTTTCTCTCTCTACCCCTTCGTGTACGTCGTCGTGTAAATTCTTTTACATATTTGCAAAATTACTGTCTGTTGACAGCACCATTGCTTTCATCTATTTTGTATGTCAACATTTTTTGACCTTCTTCAGGTCCCAGTTTATCTATCTGTCCAGTATGTGTGAGAGTTGCATTGATTTAGATGAAAAAGACAGGGTCAGATAAACCGTCAGGTTTTCTTAGTTAAGCAATTTTAGTACCGTATGGATTGTCATTTCCCATAACTTCGACGTGGAGGTAAATTCTGAGAAACCCGTACGCAGCCAATATGTCAGAGAAAGTTATATTTCAATCTCAAATACGAGAAGAAAACGTTCCTAATAAATCAATAAATCTTTAAACTTGTCTTCAATCAAACCAGTTTACAAAGTTAAGCCGTAGTTTCTATTTTTGCTGTGATGTCCATCATCGATTTAAAGTCATTTAGTTATGATGCCTAATCCGAGTTGTTGAGTGTAGGTAAAAATAAATCTGTTTGACTGATGACCTGTCTGTGTTCTTGGGGTTTTGATAGGGTTAAGTATTAGTGTTTCTTTTTTCAATTTACTGTTTGTATCAATGATGCCAATTGATTTTATTTTGTCAGTTCTGAATTGTCAAAGTCAAAGTCAAAGTCAAAGCATTTATTTCAAGTAGGCCGTTACAGGCACTTTTGAATAGTCGAATTAAACTAACTGCAGCACTCAGAGATATCCAACGATTACTCAAGCCGCCACCCAGCAAAGGCCTGACATACTTTTGTATGACAAAACTGCCAAAAACCTTTACCAAGCGACGTCCCAAGCAACCACTGAAGCTCTCCGAGTGCGGCAGTAAACTACTGAAGCTAAATAAACTAAGCTACAGTCCCAGTCACAAGGCATAATAACTCGTGATTGTACTGTAGTTGCCCATTCCAAAGCGTTGGTCTCATGAGAAGAATGGCAAGAAACTTCATGGACACTCTTTTAAAATCGTTTGGGTTTACAATATGTTCAAGGTACAGACATAATCTTGGTATAATACACACATGAAGACTATGCAAATTAGTGTCTGAGATGGTCTTTTGAAGAAAGCACCACACAGATTTGAGTGGACCCGTCCATTGTTAATCGATCATTGATTTTCCATCACCTTGTCAATTAGCAGCATATAAATTCAAATAAGAATATTATACTAATAATGATATTGTGTTAATAATGATATTAGATAATTATGATAAACTTGATAATGCTATTAACACTATTCAAGTCTCTGCTATGCAAATAATAAACTATCTACGCTCAAATAAAAAAAAAAAACCCAAGCCTTGAATAAAAATACAACATTTTGAAATACCAACCTCTGGCCTTAAATTGCCCACGAAATAGATATTAAAAACAAATGGCTAAATTACATGGCGCCAAATATTTGAAAAAAGAAGAAAAAAAAGCAATTTTGTCGCAGGTCAGGTAAGAGCGGAAAACGGTTCACTTATGACTTCCGCTGACTGCTGACTTGATGGTTTAATTCGGTTTATACTGACTTTAGGGTTCCCTGTAAGAAAATGATGACATGTGTACAATAACAGCTAACAGCTCTATATAAAACGGGATTAATCAGTTAGGAGCTCTTAAAATACGTATTGTTGTTAATAAATCTGATAGAGAGATAACTCGTGCCTTTTTTTTTTGGTGGGTGGATAATCATCAAATGACCCCCCCCCCCCCCCCGCTCTTGGGCAGAGCGAAGGGGAGTGTCAGACTTCTACTGACTAAAAACCGAACCCATGTTCCTTCTTTGCCCTTGTGCCGAGGCCACGTCATCTCGTTCTATAATCTGCGGCCCCGACGGGCGTCGGCCCTTGCGGGCCCCTCCTTACTGACAACTCTTTGAGGCGCGCGTGGAACACGAACGCGCCGCGCGCCGCGCCGACACGATCTGTTGTCGTCATGACGACGGCCGGACGGCGAGCTAGCCCATTACTCACCGTCCACAGGCCCGCGTCTACGGTGGCCGGAAGCCATCACGTGGCCTCCGACGCCCGGAGCGCCTTCCGCGCCTTCCACGGCGGCTGGGACGTTGAGAGGTTCTCTCCCTCTCTCGTTCCGCCACCTCCTTCGCTAGCATCACTGCTTCGCAGAAGGAGGCAACGGCGTCCCATTACTCCTCGCCCCGGACCATGGCTTGCACCAGGGCCGGACGCGAAAGGTCGCCGCCGCCGATCGCCGCTACGAGAACACGGCGGGGCTCCGCCCAAGACACCTCCACAGTGTGCTCCACCGTGTCCTCCGGTCGATCCTCGCAGTGGAAGCATCCGGGCGTTTCCTCCCGCGTGATTCGGTGCAGGTACCTCCCGAAACACCCGTGTCCGGTGAGGACCTGCGTCAGACGGAAGGTGAGGGCGCCGTGGCTCCTCTCTAGCCACTCCTCAAAGAGGGGACTTACCGCTACTATCGTGGCGTGCCCTAGATTACTCGTGCCTGTCTATCAACCTTTCCAGCTTTAACGATGAAACTGATTTTAACTGCCCTAATCCGGGAAAATTTGCTTTTTATTTACAACGCCTGAAAAAGATACTTTGTCAAGATTTCAAGCTTCAGCACCTCAACAGGCTCAACGCCAAAATAATAAAATGTGGCACTCGGAGACTGCCGCGGTAAAGCTATTGCATAGCATTTTTTATCAACATAAGCAAATAATTAATTATTTAATTTGGCAACCTCAGTAATTGACAACCTTGTTATTTTCCGTAACCATAGCAACCTGGTTGAATATTTTCGTTACGGAATTTCTGGATTCGCTCTCCACGCTCAAGGCCCGCGATAGAAGCTATGCAATAGCTTAAAAACTTTGTTTGTATTATTAGTACATACTACTTTTTCATGAAGGAATTAATGAGATGGGATGGTATATTTTTTTGCTTTTGTTGATGGAAAACATAAAAACAATGTAGTTAAACAAGAATTTTAGTAGCTTTAAAATAAAAAATGTAATGAAAGCAAACATACAAAGATGATAATTAGTAGACAGACTATTTTGTGCAATTTGAAACAATTGCTTCTTGCAAAACATCATAATTTACTGGAATTTAAAAGCATATTAAACTTATGTTCATTCGACATTTACTTTGACATCAATGGTCATAAGTAGATGCCTTTGAGAGTCATATATATTATTGTACAAAAGAACCTAAAATGACGTCACACGCTTAGCCATTGTAATGTTCTACATGTCATATTTTATAAGTTTGTCAACCAATTGATATGAATACCATTTTATACTGTTGCACCTGATGTTGAATACGACATGAATTCTAACTAATGTGTAAGAGTACAATTATTTTCTATTTGTAAGAACTCAAACTCAAACTCAAAACTCAAACTCAAATCGTTTATTTCAATTAAGCCATTACAGGCACTTTTGAATGTCAGAAGGACGGAAGAAGAACGAAACTACGAGTGCAATGCGCCATTCCGAAAGCCACCACGCCGAACCACACGCCACCGAATGCCCGCAACAACGAACACTGCGAGCACGAAAGCACCCAGCGACGCAAACCGCAACAACGAATGCTCGAGACCCCGAATCACGGAACAACGAATGCACGCCGCAACGTGCAACCAGCGCCCCGCGACCCGGAGCCCCGCACACCCACCGCCACGGCACACGCCGCCGCGCGCCCCCGCACCCACACCACTCGCCGCCGGTAACATCCGGCGCCGCGCAGCCCGACGCAGCAACTCCCGAAACGACGCATTGCACTCCTACGCTACAGTCACAATCACAAGGCATAATAACTTGTGAAAGTACTGTAGTTGCCAGTTCCCTAACGTAGATCTCATGAAGAAGAACAGGCAAGAAACTCCATGGACACTCTTTTAAATTAGAATTTGTTACAAAATCTTGGTACATTATATCATTCATGTTGAGATGGTATATTATGTGAGAACTATGTAGCAAGACGTGCAAGTTAAGAGCGTCCAGAGTAAAAAGATATAATAAACAAATCAAAAAGAAAAATATATTTACACCATGGCAACTAAGGAATGACCAGTCTCCACTGACAGCGCCCGTTCACGAACATGACGCATGGATCAGCACCATTCAACTCAACCATTTTGAAGGGAACTAAATGATCCGACACACCCGCCACCATCAGCGAGACATTTGAGTGAGCATGACATTCTCTCAGCCACCAGGGCAACGTCACTAAAATATAACTAAATGTAAAAATGTAAAAAGGGGCTTTATAGTACATAGTACTCACACATGTGCCATGCAATTATACAATATTAAGACATTGAATCTATACAATGCAAAGATATTTTTACAATCTTCTGCAGCCTCTACAATAACTTCACATGATAATCGATGTAATTGCCCCTATGGTTGTGGAGCAGGACCAGCATGGAGCCAAGCATTTTTATCATCAATGTAATCCCCCAACTTATAGTATGCTTGCCTACATAGTGTGCGTTTTACACAAGTTTTAAATTTCGTCTCACTCAGTTGAAGAATGTGAGGGGGTATTTTATTGTAACATTTTAAACAGTACCCCATGAAAGATGAGTCTACTTTAGCTAGCCTGAAACCTGGCTGAACTAGTTGGTCCCTATTTCTCGTATTATAGTGGTGTCTATCACCTCTTTTGCTAAATAAATGCAGATTTTTCCTGACGTACATGATGTTTTCATAGATGTATTGACAAGGTACTGTCATGATGTTAATTTCCTTAAACAGCTCTCTCAGAGAATCGCGCCTTCGTAGACCATATATGGCTCTAATGGCTCTTTTCTGCAGAATAAATATAGACTCGACGTCTGCAGCCCGTCCCCATAGTAAAATACCGTATGACATAACACTATGAAAATAGCTAAAATAGACTAGTCTCGCGGTATCTACGTCAGTAAATTGACGGATTTTCCTAACAGCATATGCTGCTGAACTCAGCCGTCCTGCAAGAGATGTTAAATGCGGACCCCACTGTAGCCTTGAGTCAATCGTTATCCCCAAGAAAACAGTTTCATTGACAAATTCTAGTTTCTCTTGATTCAATACCATGTCACAATCAGTACTTTTGACATTTGGTAGAGCAAATCTTATGCACTTAGTTTTTTTCCCATTTAATACTAAATTATTAACGGTGAACCAATTATGAACCTGCAGTAAGGCGTTATTTACGTCATCAAGATTCGTGGCACGTCTGTTTACCTTAAATATTAAAGAAGTATCGTCGGCAAACAATACCATTTCAGGTTGGTTTTTAAATAAATGGGGTAGATCATTAATATAGACTAAAAAGAGAAAAGGACCTAATATCGAACCTTGTGGCACACCGATGCTTACTTTTAAGCCCATTGAATTGACACCATTTATTTGTACTTGCTGATGTCTATCGCTTAAATACGATTTCATTAAACTGAGCGCAAGATTCCCTAAACCGTAATGTTTGAGCTTTATGAGAAGGGTTTCGTGGTTGACGCAATCAAATGCTTTGGAGAGGTCACAGAAGATCCCTATGGCATCTTGTGACTCTTCCCACACAGTAAATATATGTTTTAATAAGGTGACACCGGCGTCAGTCGTACAACGTCCTTTGGTGAAACCATACTGTTTCTCATGTAAGATTTTGTTGGTGTTAAAGTGGATGAGCATTTGATTAAGCATTACTTTTTCAAACACCTTGCTGAAAACTGGCAAAACGGATACGGGTCTATAATTATTGGTGTCTTTACTGTCACCGGATTTGAAAAGTGGTATTACCTTGCTGTATTTCATAAGGTCCGGGAAGACTCCCTGGTCCACACACAAATTAAATATTAAGGCTAAGTACGGAGCGACAGTCTCAATAATAGCTTGACAAACTTTAATCGACAGTCCCCATAGATCTTCGGTTAATTTGACTTTAATTTCCTTAAAAGCTTTAATGACTGCTATGGGGTTTATATGTTTAAATTGAAATTCAACCGGACAGGCTGAAACGTTCGCTCTTAATAACTCAATAGAAAGCAAGGGTGACGAATTTAAGGTTTCAGTAGTTTTAAGTGGGATACCAGTGAAGAAATCTACAAATTCTTGAGCAACTTCGTTTTTAGAACTTAAAAGGCCACGTGAAGTCTCTAGAGTGATATCATTATTATATTTTTTATTTCTATTCGTTTCACTATTGATAATTTTCCAAACCGTCTTTATTTTGTTATCGGCGGATTTAATCTTGTTACTAATGAATAAGGCTTTAGCTACTTTGCAAGCGTTTTTAAAGATTTTAGAGTAACTTGCAACATATTTATTGAAAGTTTCTGAGTTAATGTAGGGCTTAAGACCGTACAACTCAAACAATCGCTCCCTACTTTTCCTAATGCCCTTAGTTGCCCAGTCACTGAACATAAACTTAGGGCAAATAGATTTAGTTTTCGTTTTTATTGTATTATTGAACTCCGTGTGAATCACCGAAAAGAATTCTTCATAAAATAGATTTACATTGTCGATAATCTGGCTTGGAATGCCTAAATTACTAATTAAATTATCATTAAACTTATTTAAATTGCTGGGTGTTATCTGCCTAGATTTTATTTGGATTTTTTGTACTGGTGTGAAGGATTCAAACACAACGACTTGACCGCTGTGATCCGAAGGAAGGTAATTTACAATGAATTTATCCAAGTAGTCGCAGCAACAAAAAACATTATCCAGACATGTAGCAGTATTTGTAGTAATTCGGGTTGGATCCGAAAACACGTTTAATAAATTAAATGATTTAAAAAGATGCAAAAATCTACTGCTATTTGAATTTGTATCTAAAATATTAACATTAAAGTCGCCACATATAACCACTGATTTATTACCAGTTACAAGTTTTGCTAAAACATCTTCCATTACTGACTCAAATGTAGAGTAGTTTTGATAATTTGGGGGCCTGTAAACGCACACTATTACATGCTTATCCAGCTCAACACAAGATAGCTCAATATTATGTTCAATCGATAGTTTAACAATATCATCACGAGTTTTGAATTTAATTGAATTTTTAATTAAGATTAATGAACCTCCTCGCAGCATTGATTTACGGTTAAAACAGCTACCCACCGTATAGTTTTCATAATTAATAAGCATTTGGTAATCCTTAAGCCAATGTTCAGTAAAACAAATAATGTCAAACATACTTTTCTCTAAAAACAATTCTATTTCTAATAATTTGGAAGAAATGCCTTGGATATTTTGGTGGAATAAATTCAAAGTGTTCTGCTGAGGCCCTTTTTTACTAACTAATTTAGAGCAAGAAGATACCTTTCTGTTGATATGTTTAACAATATTGTTAATGGTACCTTCTGTTGTCTTACTTCCTAGTTTAAACTAATATTAATATCTGGAGTGAGCCCAGAGTCTCCTGTGCCATCACTAGACAACAAGATACTGTCACTTAAAACTTCTAATTGAGAGTATTCCACGGTGACATATGGAACCTCCTCCGTACAATGATTGTAAACATTTATAGCACTAGTGCTATATTTATCTAAGGTCACCTCCTGTACATTAGTACCATGACTAATAGTCGCAGTGTCAACAATATAAGCAAACTTCGACATACTACTTATGTCTGTGTGAATATTAAAAGCTAATAGCCTAGCTATTTTGTGTCTAAACCTAACAGGTAGATACACATTACCTGGAGTCGACTTAAGCTTATCAACAAAAGTGTTAATATCAAGATATACAAGCTTATCACAATAGTGACCTACTAAGAAATGCAAATGATTGTTTAACATGTGTATATAATTGTTTTTCCTATCACAAAGTCTTTCAAAATATGGAAAAGCACACAATATAATTTTACTACAATCTAACTTTAACAACTCTGATACCCAGTCAGTGAGGTCTTCCTTTTTAATTTTAGAACTGTTACCAACACATATAGTAATGGTAGTATCAGGACCACAAACAGTTTTTGCCGCTGATGTCATAATCTGTTTAAAGGTTGACCCAGGCATACAATAATTTTGTGTACAATAACTCAGGTTATTACTAATTAATTTTCCTAGCCCTCTACCTAAACCATCAGAAAATAAGTAACTAGTATTCGCAAAATTATTATTATCATTACCAGCTGGCTGAGCCACTGAGGGTGTAGGTGAATGGTGCTGAGGCTGTGGTGTACCCATGCAGGCACAGCTACAAGAGAGGTTATTTGTCAGGGACTCATATCTCTCCGCATTGTACGTGACCAGGTCCACCAGCTCATTGGCCTCCTGCATGCGCTTACTCAGGTCTTGTTGAGAAGCCTCATATTTACTAAAAATATCCTTAATTGCATATTCCCTTACAAACAGCTCATCCTGAAGGTTCTGAGTGTCGGTATCATACAATGTCCGACATAATTGTAATTCACTGTCACACTTTTTCAGTTCTTGAATTAAATTTAAATTTTTTCGCCTTAGTTTTGTGTTTTGTTTGTAAACTTTTAGGCGTTTCAAAGATCTTTTAATGGTTTGAATTCGTTTATTGATTTTAATATATTTTTTAATCTTATTATGACTAGTAAATAAATAAGTTTTAGATATAGTTTCATTGGTTAAGTCTATAGTTACTATTGGCTCAACACATACAGGTCCTGACCGGCTACCAACCAACTCATCATAAAGACTGCAGGTGTTCGCAGACTCTTCTCGGGCTCTAAGAGATTCTAAGTGAACTATTGAGTGTTGGGCCCTACTTAGTTCTTGCTCCAGTTCAGATATGCGACTCAAAGCCTGATCGTAGGTGTCGCTACATTGCTGGAAGTTTTCAACAAGTTGACGGAGGTGTTTATGCTGGTCAAGTATGTCCATATGGTGTGTGTGAAGTTCCGCAAGCTCATTCTTCAGTTGAGTGTTTTTGTTCACCATTAACTCAATTTCAACTTCACTTTCTTCTCGTTCCCTCAGCAGTTTGGTGCACTCATTTCTCGAAGCATCCAGTTCCCTCAGCGCTGCTTTCAGTTTGTCAGTCATGTCACGAATGGTAGCTGCGCGTGTCATCATATTGACTGATATCCACAAACAAGACCTGAAATGTGACAGGAAACAGCTGAGTATGTGAAGAGAATAATTATGTCAATTGAGAACTTGAGGAAGTTGGAGGGGTTTTGAATTTAAAAACAGGTGAAAATATTTAAAAACAGTAGAAAAGTTTTTAGAAAGGAATCAAAATATGGAGGTAGGTTGGTAAGTATGTGAGAGAAAAGAAAAGGAAAAATTAAAAATCCAAGAACAAAGAAAAGCTAATTGATGTGATATTCTCAAAATTACAGTTTGAATTATTCTCTAAGGATAATTTATTTCAACATTAATATTATTACTAGAATAACTATTTTGACTAAGGATTGCTATTAACATGAGTTTTAGTGGGAACAAAGTCTATCTACATTAATTAGCAACTAAGTGGTTTACTTATAATATTTACAGCATATTAGACACATATTTTGTGTGTAGTAAGGTTTGCAGTGTATGTTTTGTATGGGGCAAGTGTTTTCGTCCTCGATTTTGCTTCCACAATATTCGTCAAGCAAAATGAGACATAAACGTAGCCAGTGTGTACTGGACGTCGCTCAGAGCTCTGAGCAGTGTTTGTGTGATGTCTAGTTTATGAATAACACAGCAACTAATAATAAATCAAAACAAAATACTCCCCCGGTTTGATGAATTCAAATCCACAGTTCAAGCGTTGACAGCCGGTACATGTTAATTATGAAATAACAATTGCTTTTCAGTTTTCACAATAAAACTGGTCACAAACACTACGTGTGTCACTTAATACGTTTATTCTATGTATACAATTGAATTTAAATACACTAAACACAATAAAAACAATAATTTAAAAATTAATTAGTTACGAGGCCGTTTTTTCACGACCTGTCGCCAGTGTTGCCAGCGTGCAAAAAAAAAAAAAAAAAAAAAACAAAAAAAAAAAAAAAAAAAAAAGAGTCGTATAATATGTTACTAAAATATGTATTGTTCGATTAAGCCTTCAAAATTGGCTGTTAAATATCCATCCACTGCTGAATAATTTTCTTAGGCCACTACAAATATTTTAATTACTTCACAAATCGGATCGTTTTTATCATACAGCTCGATTTCAACCACTACTGGGTATAGACCTCTCATCGCTTGTTCCAAGCTCCACGTTTGACATTCTTATGTATCTGTCGACACTACTGGTAGCTATGTCTTGTCAATATATCGATAGCAAATAGTTTTAAGCCAGAATAATAAGAACGGTTATGTAAGGATTATAAAATAACAGTCTTACTAGGTGGTATCTTGTTACCCCGTAACTGGACTGTGGAGATCTAATGGGCAGTCGCTCAATGTAAAATACGGGTCTTCGTATAATTGAGAAAAAGTAGGGTAAAAGTACACTAAGGACAAGGATTTTAAATAATATCCTCCCGTCCGCTAATAAATCTCCAGGAGATTTATAACAATGGCTTTTTAATTGTGTCTATAATAAGGCGTATGAGCTCTTATACTAAATCAGTAAAAATATTTTTTGTTTCGCTCATGAAAACCAAACTTATTTTTGTACAGATCCCCAGCGATACATTTTGTTTTATTGTAACTTTTTTATTTGATGACATTATAGTCTGTGGTGACATTTCGACTTCCTCAAAATAAGTGACGTCATTTCCGTTGCTTGACACCCTGCCATTATTGTGTTAGTTTTGAATCGACGATGCTTCAAAAGTTTTCGGGGTAATCTATGTAATTACATTACTAAAGTTCACAAAATAAAGGGGACATGCTCGGATCATCGTGTATATTATTATCGAACCATTTTTCAATGGTATGTTTAGTTAATCGAACGCCTACGAAGGATCTTTTTTGGGGTTCCCAAGGAAACGTCTTAGGTCTCCTTTTGGTTAAAGTTAAGCTTAAGTGTCACAAAGGCCTGTCAACAAACAAAGTGTAGGTAATATATTCCATCGACGATAAAATTAAATGCTTCATCCACTATGTACATATTTCCCTAAATAATTCATCGCGAATGTCATCGTAAAATCTTATTTGCTGAGCTTATACCCATCTTGATTATAACTTCAAAACACCTGTCATACTTCAATTTTAATGTCATCAGTCGACAACGTAAATCATGTTTAGCTGGAATTGTCTTAAAAATAATTTGAAAGACCAAAAGGGTCTGCCTTCAGGCCACTGCAAACTCAACTAAGGCACAGGGCATAAAACATTCAGGATGACGCGGATACAATTAAAAAAATGAAGCAGAACTCTTTGCGAGACGCAAATTGATGAATGTTATAATCAATTAAAATTGTTTCGGTTAGGTTTTCAAGATATTTTGTTTTGAAATTTTGACTGCTGGTCCAACGACCAGCAGTTTATATTTCACATTTTGTATGTTCGAAGCTGGGACTGATAGATTCTGTTAATTTTGCAAAGATATAGTAAGATATACTTCTCTATGGCTTGTACGCTCACGTCCTTCTCCAAATGAAAGATAAAATTATTTCATTACAAATTAAATATTAATAGATTTCTATTTTGTTAATTAAATATTTGGTTATTCATAAGTTTGACAAGAAACTATTAATAGATATTAAAATTTAAACATTTTGTTATTTTTTATTAATTCAATATTCTGTCTGTGTGTTCTGTGTTTATTCTTTTGCAACTGTCATAATTTCGTCTATCACCTTTCACCTTATTCGGATTTTAAATCTTTTCCTCAAAATTGGCGGCAACAGTGTTGAGATATGACATGGCGGGTTGCCAGCTTCATACAGCCAAACCGAGTTTATGTATTATTCATACGGCCTCCATCGTTTATGCAAATGTACCTGGCAATAATTCAATGTGATGATAAAATAATAAAAAAACAACATCGAGGTAAAATTTCTTGTTCGCAATGTATTTAGAACTGAATTTGAGGGCTTGTATCTAACTTGTAAGTAGGTACCTACATAAGATTATGTTGTAATTTTTTTTAAGTTTTCTGTAGCGATCAGTATCAGTATCTTTAATCGTTACTTGTTAATGCTTAACTTAGACAATATGTTTACGTGTCTATCTTACAATTGTAGTTTTTCAGTTGTGTTGAATGACGTTAAGCCTAAATGCATGTTAAATGGGTAACGTATAAAGATCTCAACCTCCGGCTACCTATCGTCTAATTAAAGTAACAGCTGTGAATACAGTTATTTTTTTCTTGCTTATCTTTACGTTATCATAATTCTTAAATCCAGTCAAACTGTCTCGCAAACTCCTTGATTTTCACTCTTTCCTATTACGTTTAGGGGCGGTACCTACGTAGTCCTTCAGTATTAAAATGGCTTCGTGATAAATGAGCTCTTATTACAAGTTATTGAAGTAGATCGATGTTAGTACCTGTAGTAGTTCACTTATAACCTACGCATCGCCTACATTACACACCGTTAGATATAATTTCAAGTAGAAAAGTTACCTAATGCGCCTACCACACGCTCACACTTCCCCACAGTCTTGCCTGCGCGATTACACGATGCACACAGTACATCGCGCGTGTGGTTTGTATTGGTAATACAGTTTTACCAACCATACGCGCGATGTACTGTGAAGTGTGAACGAAAAGTGTGGTGAAGCTTGAGCGTGTAGTAGGCCCATAAGTGTTTATCTTAGTCTAGCTTTAACTGCGTCGCTAGTCTATTGGTCGCAAGCGCTATTTCTGGGCAAGAGGACCTGAGCTCGGTTTTCGGATGGATCAAAGTGTTATTAGGTTTTTTCCATCAGGATATATTAGCCTAACCTTTCTGGAAGTACAGAAGGGATGTTATGTTTTGTTGATATGTGATGATGCACTGTACGTGATCAGCGTCGCCTCAACACGAACCGTTTGGGATTTTTTCTATAAAACTCCACACTACGTTGCACACTTTTGAGCGTCTTATAAAGCCACCCACCTCACCTCGAAGCGGTATCTTCTATTCTGTTGACTAAGGAACCCTAAAAATTTGCCGAACGAAAAACTGCTTGCCTGGTTAAACGTGTGCATTGACATTTAGCCATGTATAATAATAATAATTAGTCTACTGAATATCAATTAATATTTTGCTAATTTCGCGTCTTAATTTAAAAACGTTTATGTAATTTCCTCAATGATCATGTGTGTGTGTGATGATCAATAAACAAAATTTTTTATATCAATGAATAATCATCTAAATTATATTTCCTCTACGATTAGGAGATTATTCAAATATAACGTTTAACCTAGTATTAAGACTAGCTAAAAATAAAATCTAAGTTTTAAACAGTATAATTTTAAATCGTAATGTCTCAACATTCGCTATGATGACCCTTGACTCCGGATTATTTCAAAATTCTAGCAATAATGTCGATACTCATCGTAAATCTTTAATCGGTAGCAATTATCATATCTAATAGTATTCGAAAATATTGATCTTGTAATAATTTAGGTATGGTGATCAGGTTTGCTTGTCTGTGGTCCTCAGACGCAAATGCAGTAAATTGTTTGGTTTCTCAGCCAAAAATGTAATTCTATGATAAGCTTATTTTTAGAAGAAAAAATACTGTGAACCATTTTCAGTAATCGCTCATGTAGCATGAACTGCAGTATCTCCTCCCAAGAAGCTGACACTAATGCGGAAAAAAATATTCTATGTTTACCACAAAATCAATGTCTAGGTACTACAGTAGCTACCGACAACGTCACTGCTAAAAAGAAGTCGTCTCTCCGTAGGTAGTTACGAAGACAGATTGAAAACATAATCCGATAATCACCACGTTTAGTAGGTAAGCCGATTGGTGACCGGTGATTTAAAGTAGGTGCAGTATTTACTTAAACGCTTACCGACGAATTTTATTCTAGAAGACGTACTTATTTGGCATTTGACAGCCAGTAAAAAAAAGAAAAAGAAAAAACCGAATACCGTGTTTTCAAATTTCGAAACGATCACAGACAGTGCCGCGGGATGATCGTCGTTTAAATCATTATCGAGTAAGGTCTGGCCCACATTGCCAGACTAAAATAACATAAAATATGAATTAAAGCCGTTCGCGGGAACTTAAATCTATCAAAAACGACGATTAACATTCATTAGACCGCTACTAGACGGCCGACTTTTTTTTGTATAATCGCTCACTGGTATAAACTTTGGAGTTCGGTACAACAAAAAGGTTGGTTGACTTGGAAACTTTATTCTTTATTTTTGTGAGTTTTTCCTTATTATTGGAAAGAGAGTTTTACGGAGAATGTGTACAATGGTTGTTTTTATTTTTAAATAAACTTTTCCCAAAATAGACTTACCTAAGTATTTGCATTTATAGAATATTTATCTCGTTGCTATTTTTGGGTTCTCTGCCACAAATTGTTATGTAACAAATGAGATGCGTTCTTTCTAGATATAACTAAGATTATAATGATAAGATAAGATGCAAAACTAAAAAAAAAAGTTTTGAATCTAATAATCTCAGTTATATTTAGAAAGAACGCATCTCATTTGTATAGATCACACCTGACCGGATTCTGAGTATCAAACATTAATCTTCAAACAATTTGCATAATATTCACAGTCATCGGTGTGCCAAAAACGTTCGATTGCGGTTTAAAGCTCGGACCCACTGATGGACGAGAGATTATGACGAATTTTTGTTTAACCTCTATTTTGTATGTTTTATATTATATGGTAACGGAAGATGTGTTCTCCGTTAAATTTCCTCTATTGAAATTCTACGTAGCTATAGGTATACCTTATCAGCATGGTAGACCCACTAATAGGACGAATATATTATATTCTTGCAAGGGCTTTCCCATACCTACCTGATAAAGGTATATTATAATAATATGTATTTCTTTGTCATTAACTGTATAAGTTAATAAATCTAGTGTTTATGCCTTTATGTGCATGGATAGGATATAACTATGTATGTACCCATGGGGTCCTGAAAATCTGGCAATCGAAGTACGGCTTGCTGAGAGAAAATCCAATTCTGGGTTTAACTCGCCGTTGTACATAAACTATACTTATTGTGTGGTGTGTGTATTGTATATCTTAGTTTTATGTGCAATGAAGAATTCCAATATTCTGCGTAATAGTTCTTCGCAATCGTAAAAGTTATTTAATGAAAGAAAGAAATAACATTTATTGGTACAGACACAGGGCATACCACAATAATAAACATACAAAAATAAAATGAACAAATGTTTTTTTTTTTTAAACAACATAAAACTATTTGGTACAAAAATGCGACTCAAACAACCAGGATAGGTAAAACTCTTGGTAAAACTACCTTAAACACTAAGCCATCTTAAAAATGCAAATACCAACATCTATCTAAGTATATAATGTGCAACCGTTCTGTTTATCGACACATCCGTCGATCATAATCTTATCGAGTTACGTCACTAGCCTATGAATATTGATCGCAATATCGTGAATATTTTACCATAATTCGCTTTTGGTGATAGAACCATCATCGAAATGATGCCAACTACATAGATTAGAATGTCGTTACGACTCAAATGGTACGGAATAGCACAAAAAAAATCTACTACACAGACGATCTACCAAGTTTTTACGAAAGTTTAGCACTTTGTAGAAAAGCGATAAACCACCTACATTCCTACAAGACTCTAAATAAGATTTTTTGTTTGTGGAATCCACCCAAAAACAAATTTATGATTTTTTAAATCTTGAACGCATCCTTATCTTTTTTTTTCAGGCGATACGGAACGAAATGCAGTGGTTGTGGCCACGGCATCTCGCCATCCGACCTCGTGCGCAAAGCTCGCGAGAAGGTGTTCCATCTCAACTGCTTCACGTGTCTCGTGTGTCGGAAACAGCTGTCCACCGGCGAAGAGCTCTACGTCTTGGACGACAACAAGTTTATATGCAAAGAGGATTATCTCGCTGGGAAGGCGCCGACACAGCATTGTAAGTTTTTTATTCCAAATTTATTACTTCTAACCTCTTTACAAGCTCGCTGTATTTCCACAAAATATATTTAAAGATTTTATTCGATATCAACAGATAAGTAATATTTTATTTATGTGCTGCTATCTGAGATGCCGCCGCGGTTACCAGATGTTTATCTGATGAACGCATCCATTGATGAACGGCCGTGCAATTAAAATGTGAAAGTTGGTAGCACTTGTTCCAATTTTAAATTAGACAAGGTGAAGCTTTGCTTGTATCCGATAGCGCGTTGTGAAAGGAAATCAGAATTGAAGTAGACATGTGGCGACATCATGGGTCAATGTCGCTAAAATAAAATAACAACACAACTAGATTATACTTCGAAATTGCGCTATTCTTGTCTCCGAACTAAACTATACAATATTTACATAAGTCCAATCAAACATCGACACACGCCCGTCACGTTAACAATCACTCTCAATGTTGCTATATGAAAAAATAAATGAGGACTTTTATTGTCCTCACTCGTTCTCGGACCCAATCGATGCAGAATAATTACTTTTCTAAAACACGACCACGTCTCCTTCAATTTACGAACGTGACATGTGAGAATTGCATTCTCAATTTAAAATGCGTTTTTTATTGTTTAAGAACGTATCACGGCAACAATAAAACTCTCGGAGCACCCATTTTGAAATCGGATTTTTCGATCAATACGAACCGTAACAGAATCCAAGTGAAAAAAAAAGAAACAAAAAGTCGAAGGCGTCGGACAAAAAGCCAACCGCATTACACATTAGCCACGTCTCCACGCGGTAGTGCTGTAGACATCTTTTTTTACTTTTTTATTCACCGCTTTGTCGAAGGCAACACCTTGACGTGAGGAAGAAAAAACTGACGGATTGTCGGCAAGATGTGGTCGTGAGGCAAGGGGCATTCAAATATATAAGGAGATAGTACAAATATTTTGATTGGCACCCTCGTTTGATATGGATCCTGGCTGAAACAGCAGCTGTACTTGTAGTACCTAGTTTCATTTCTTTTATCTCTCTCTCTTTGAGTCGACCAGACAGGGTCGCATATTTCTATACATCACGTTGATATTACTTGATATCCGGTATTACTGGTTTCATTGACTCAATTATTACGTACAGAATGTTAATTTATTCCGTTTGCTACTGTATCGTGTAGCTCTTGGTGTGAATATAGATATTAACGCGAAATAAAATTCGTATTTTGCTTAACTTCTTTTGATCTGGAGACTTTGTTAAGCACAAAATTGGTATTTTTAATGTAATGAAAATGTACTTTATACACATGAATATTAAAACTGAATTTAAAAAGAAGAACCGTTATCGTTGCCTATTTGATTTACAACGTTCCATGAAAATCGATGACACACCACTATGTTTTTAAATTGGAACCGCAGTTTTAAAAACTAGTGTAGCGCTAAGCATATTCAAATACGGTATTGGTTCAATAAAACAGTGTTGTCCGTGTGTCCACCCACAAACATGTGCTAGCCTGCGGCGCCGCCTGTGTTTGCTCAACGTAATTGTGTTTATACATTGTTAGAACGGAATAATGCCTGCAAATAAACTCGAGAGCGAAATAACGCGACGCGACGGGACCAATCGCGCGGGAGAATTTAGAGTATCGTGGAATAGAAGGGTTGGGTTTTATATCGATAGAAAGCATAGTGTTTGACCGAGTTTTTTTTTAATTTTCCGCCGAGAGCATGCCTTTTGCCTGAGCTTGAATTTGAAGTCTAACTTTCAAGTGTAGGTTTCACATTCGAAAATCAAAATTCTAGAGCCAAAATTACTAGAGCGCTCCTCTCAAAATAAAAACAATATGCCATCCCCGCCATTGCCTGGCCGTCAGAGTCTGCTGAACTCGCACCATAGACTTGAACCCTGGACCAGACAATTTAATTATCATTATTGAAAGGTCATACACAATAATTACACACATTATTATGGATGATCACGCGTTGCAAATCTAAGAACCGTGTCACTCATCTTATATTAGGTTGCTATTGTAATTTTATTGAGTCTTCAGCTTTTTTTTCATATGGTCGAGTCATTGAGGATTACGCTTCGTATGTTTTAAAGTTGGTTGAAAAAGGTGTAAGTTTACCACATTTGCTCAAAAAATCTTAAAAAGACGACATTGTTTTTTTTTTGTACCATGGTAAATAAAACATCCGCACATACATAAACTTACTCTTTCTTCCCACGTAAGCTGAAACCACAGAAAACTCGGATCACAGATTAAATAACGTTTTCATTTACGAAATAATAAGTAAGTATGTAGTGATGGCTTAGTTGATAAATGCCCAACTTTTATAAGACCCAATAGCTTGAAAAAAGACTAGGCCTAGTCCTGGAAATGCTAAAAAAAGCTCTACTTGCTACCAGCACTAAAACAACCCTTCCATAGTAGGTACTCGAGTAAAAACTGTCAGCAAAAAAAATCATAAAACAAAAGAGTTCCTACCTATTGCAAACTAAACACGGTATGACAGTCAACCCCCCGCGTGATCGTGCAATGATACGATAAGCCAAACAAGGAATTGTTTCCACCAGCTGAACTGAGCCCCACAGAGCAGTAGATTAGACCCGGGCCCGCATGCGAGGGTTAAGAAGCTTACGTGGTTATTGATACGGTTAATGCGAAATTGCGAAACTTATGATACCTTGAAGACTTTATGATTGTTTAGTCAACGTGTATTTTTATGACAACAATAAAAAAAAACCCGTCTGGGCTGCGGGTTGTTCGAAAGAGATACCGCGGCCTCGGCACAAAGGGCTAAGAAGGAATATGGGTGGTTTTAGTCAGTAGAAGTCTGACAGTTCCTACCGCTTTGCCCAGAGCGGGAGGAGTCATTTGATGATTTCCCACGCTCCAAAAAAAAAAGGACGGGCATAGTGTTATTGGTGTTTCCATCAGGAATTTCTCAGTAGCAACCGCGTAGTCTGATTTCGTGCCCGGTTGATGGCAATAGGCTCGCCCCCTATTACATGGGACTTAAACACAACTGGCGAGATGTGGGGGTGGTGTACTAATAGAACCATGCGTGATTTTATGTAGGTATTTAATTTGAAATTGTAAAAAAAAAACAATTGTTAAGCTTATTCTCCAAAACCAACTTGAAAAGCTCACGAGTCTTTTACTAAACACTAAAAGCGCAAACTGCAAAACATTTTCCCGCAAAACAAACCAAGCCCTTTTCTCCTCACAGCCCCGGTCCTATTTCCTGTATGTGTACGAAGGCTGGATATCTGCTCGTCCCAGGCAGGGTGGCGGGGCCGATAACGCGTATCAATCAAATGCACGCGCTCTGGGCTCGATCGGGTGAATAGCTGACCTTATCGCGAGCGTGCCTGTGACGGGTTGGGTTGAGTCTGCCATATTTTTCGCGTGACGTCATCATTTTTAAGTTGAAGATGGTAGGATTCTTTTGATTTGAATGCATTTTTTTTTGTCACCTTAACCAGTTTGTGACTGCTCTATTTGACATTTTTTTATACATAATTACATAAAAAAACAAAGGAAAAATTTCGTAACACAAATATTACTTGAAAAAAGTTAAATTCATGTTTCACGGTTTTAGTCGCTAAACCTAGTTCTAGTAGCTCAAATGAGGTTGCATCATACATATTTTTGTGTTTGTTTTGTTTAAAAATCTCAAGCATATTTTAGACTGTAACCAAAGTGCTAATTTTAATTACTGTGAAACATCGACACAATTTTTAAATCAGACCAAAGAAAAAAAAACAAATCAAAAACCGCCACTTATTTAGAACGAACTTAATCCCACAGCTTATAAATAAAATTGCCAACTCTATTTTTATTTCTTAAAAAAAAATAACGCAAAGATAATAGCATAACTGCTTACGTTAGCGAGTGATCCGAAATAGGGTTGCACCCTCAAAATAAACCGCTGCTGGCTGTTTGTGTTGCAACCGATACGAGAGCGAGTGTTTGTTGTGGCCACGCTCTAGCGCGCCTCATTACGTCATACACTTGTTCCAGACTAGAAAATGGGAAAAAAAAAGAAAATCGATGAGCAGGGAAATTGATTCGATTTTCGATTTTTTTTTTTAACTAATGGAACTTTTTGTTGCTTGGTACTAGGAACCGTTCTGAAAACGCTTGTAGATTTTAGTACGATCGATTCTAGTTAACGTTCTATGATATAAGAATGCAAATGTAACTTTTTGGTATTGTTCGGTTCAAAGATGAATTCATCTTGAATTAGTCGTTTTGAAGAATATGTATGAGTCAATTCTAAACTCTTGTAACTAAAGGCACTTGAACTAGAACCCCATAACCTGATAACTTTGTGGCGATTACTATGATTATAGTGTCAGTCCGGATTTTTTTGATACAAAAATACACACCAATTTTCCAGCTTAATTTGTTATACTACACAACAAGAATACTACGATTTCAGTAAAAGTATTCACGAACTCCAAATAACACGAATGTCAAGCGAGCGCGGTAAAAAAGTAAAACGCGAAATTTCAGACGTAAACAAAACCTCTGAACAAGTCCTGGGGGCGTTCGTCCGTGAGTTTTAAACCTTATCCCGAGGTGTTAAGAGTGGAGTGAGGTGCACAGAGAA
Source organism: Diarsia dahlii (assembly GCA_949775195.1). NCBI lineage: Eukaryota > Metazoa > Arthropoda > Insecta > Lepidoptera > Noctuidae > Diarsia > Diarsia dahlii. The sequence continues at coordinate 13,172,507 of OX459210.1, forward strand.
AGTTGTGGTTAGAGCTATGTGCAGTCACGTAGAGACTCCGAATGGCGTGGAATGGAGGAGACCGATAGAATCCCATTTCGTGTCCCCTCCCGTCCTCACCCCTCCACCTTTCCCCCTGGTAGCCGTGGGGGTGAGGCAGCCATTACTCCTGATTCTGCATCCGACGGCCCGATCGAGTTAATAAGACTGACAGCAGTGTATTATTTCAAAATCTTTTGAATATTCCGTCGTATTTTTCTTGGAAATTACATCATATCTTAGCTCTCGGTTCAACAATAGATCTCTATTAATTAATTTTCTGAAGAAAATGTAAGAGTTTCTTAGTGTTTTATTTTTCAGTAGAAATAAATTGTGTCTTTTTGGTTATTGTCGATTCAGCTCGGCTTGCCTTTCATATTCATAACATTGAAATATTTTCAAGTAGTAATGAAATGCGCGTCTACGTGGTTATAAATATACATAGATACAAAGTTACATTAAACATTCTACTGGTCTTTTAACTGCTCGATTTTTTTGAATGGTCAATGGAACGAATATTTTTAATCGTGTGGCTGCCGGACCATGGTATAATAGGTATAGTTAACCCGTGCAATGCGGAGTGCGCCAGTATCTTCTATGATCGGGCGCGAGCTTGGTTTCACTGCCTAGTTATTGCTTCTCCCGCCTAACGTGGCCACTTCGATTCCGTCGTATGTCTGCCCATTAATTTTTATTTATCGTTAAAACGATGGATAGGTAGCGTGCTCGTAAACTGGCCGCAGTAAACGTTTATGTTTGAGTTTTATGATGTTTTAATGTAGCCTTTTTGAAAGCTCGCGAGTCCCGAGTTTCTATTTTATATGGACTCGTGGAATAGAATTATAGGCAGTAAAAACATGTCGAGGTGTGTGATAACCATGGCTTCGATTTTAAGTCGCGTCGCGTTGCAAAAATGACATTAATGGTCTTAATGTAAGTGTAACTGTAAACTGATTTATGATCGAAACATGGCCGCGTAAAGCTGAACGCATATGTCGAGCTATTATGTACGGAACAGCGGAATGGAAAAATTCTGACAGGTGAACGGTAAATAGTAAAATCGAACGACCACGTACACACAAATAAAGACAGCAAAAAACTAATCGGTCAACGATTTACAGCGTCAGGAGCGTACCCCGAGGGCAAATTATCGATAATCGAGCGACTAACCAAATAGCCGGTGTCGATACAAGTTATCGACAGTAATCGTTATAATCGCTAGTGCCGCGCGATTGTTGCCGCTCGCCATTACGGGACGTGCGCGGCGTTTTAATACTAAACCAATTTTTTTGACCCCTCACTTTGAGGAAAATATAACCTCCGCAGGTCCCTTCTAAACTAGCGATCTCTACAACTTTTTGTATACGCTTATTATTGAAATTATTATTGATTAACTGTAATTGTCGGCGACGTTTCGAGGGTTAAGTTCAGCGTTTAGCGTAATTTGGTCGGTTTGGCTTTTTGAGGGGCTTATTAGTAATTATTAGTTGTCAAACCGCAGTCTGTGGTGGGGTAATTATTGCGTTTATGGCTTACATCGAAAATAATGTTTCCTGTCGGCGGCCATAGTAGGTCGAGTGAGGTTATAGAGAGAGGAGATAATACTGGCTCCATTTTAGATAAAGATTAGTTCAATTTCTGTATAACAATAATTAACTTTAATATCTATACGTACCTAAATCATTAAAAAGAATTATTTGTGATTGTTATTTTCGCTCGCATTTCCCGTTTTTAGTTCGTGACGCGCTGCTCGAAGGAGCCCACGCATTCTTTTTTCAAATTATTTTTCTTTCATGCGCGAGTATTGTGCGCGGGTAAGTGGCGTGAAATTGACGGGTGGCTAGTGTTTGCTGGCGTAAAGCCTGGCCATTTAAATATGGACCATGGAGGTTACACAGCCACCTAATCGTACTTAAGTTTTTAGGGTTATGTTCAGGTAATAACATGTGAATTCATCATCATCAGTCTATAATGTTCCCACTGCAGGGACTCAGGCCTCCTCTCTAGGAGAGGGATGGGCTATAATCTACCACGCGGGCCCACTGCGGATTGGTAGATGTCACATATCTTCGAATTTTTTGGTTCTAAGTTATGCCGGTTTCCTCACGATGTTTTCCTTCACCGTTTTGACAACAGTGGTGATGAAATAAATTACACAAAGTTATATGCCTGACGGGGTTCGAACCCACGACTCACTGTTCGTAAGTCGGGGCCGCCACCACTGGGCCACCACTGCTCTATATTTTTACACCACTGCTCTATATTTTTAAATGTGAATTGGTATGCTAAAAATATACTTACCGTACATATAAATCTTAATGGATTTTATTATAATTTTTTACTCTCTTAACCACTCGCTTGCTTCTGGCAACGATTGTTTCCAAAACCAAAACTCTCTCGCTTGCTCTCGGCAACGATCGTTGCCAAAATATATTTTTTGTTAAACAACTCTAAACTCTATTTTAAAGACTGTAAAGTCCTTTCAAAACGCCTTTAAACCATAGATTATTAGATTGTTTATCATTTAGACGCAAGTTTGCAACATCACCCGACGAATTTTTTTTTACAATTAATTATTGAAGTTTGAGGCCGACATTTTGTGTTTCTTTGTGCTTTGTGTCCTTTTATTTTTAATGACGATTTTTAACCACAATCGTTATTGTTTCTTGTTCAATAGTACAAATAACTAGTCTAGTTTATAAAAATGACGAAAAACTATATACCTATCACGCAAACTTTTTCACAATTTCACGTTATTCGACAAACCGGCAAAATATGCTCGACCTTAACTTTAGCCTCTTATAAAATATTTTACACTCAACTTTTGTCAAAATAACAAACGTTACTATTTTCCTTATCTTTTTGTCTACACAAAACAATAAACAAAATTACGCTAGGTCTCTCGTATCGATTGTAAATCAAGTTTTAATGAGGGGCGGCTCCGCCGAGTGTTTAGGTCAAATGTCACGAGCAAAGCTCGACGGTTTTCTTGAAATCGAAAGCAAGCGAGCGGATAAATTCAGCGTTACCTTGACATTGATTTTAGTTTCGCAATAGGTGCACACATAATTTTTTACCATTGCTCCAATATTCTCTTGCTACACAATTACACAGATAGACGATAGTCTACATACCACAGATCTTATCATTTTCATAAAGCTTGTTAGTTTCAAGTTCGGGGCATAACATAATGTGACGCTTTGTGCATAGACTAGGCCACCTCATTGTCATGGCAACCTTTAAATTCGAATTTCGAAAACGAACAGCCTTCGTTGATTTAATTTGCGTTCGATATTTAAATTGCGTAACGCTGTGATTGAAAGTTTGCTTTTCATTTAGTCGACTTGTGTTTTATTAAAATAATAGACCGTACTAATAAGGTACAGTCAGGAGCACCAATATGTAAACACTTAACAACTTTATAAGCTTTTTTCTGATTAAAATTGTACCTATGTACCTACTTAGTTACGAACATACACCTATTTTGAAACATATCATATTTTTATGAAAAAGATCCTATTTTCAAGAATAATTATTTCTTGCGGTAATTGCTTCTCAATTTAGAAAAGCGTGATCATATTTGGTGCTGGTGATTGTGTGCTAATTGACATTAACCAAGTCAACAAGTCCACACTCCATAGCTGCTACTGACCCTGCTGCTACTGAGTCCTGATCGGAAACCCCACTAACAATTTGCCCGACCCTGAAATCGAACTCAGGACATAGCGCACAGCAGTCGCGATTGCGACCAGTGAACCAAAGAGGTAGTTGTTCTGTGAGATTTCTTCTCTAAATAGGTTTCAATCAATTTACTATTTACATCATATACCTTTTGTTTAACCTATAGGTATGTCAGTAACAAAAAATAATTTAAGCCCTCACCATTCATTCATACAAAAGTTCCATGCTGACAGATTAATTCCCAGACGTATACAAATACATACACCTACTCCTATACATAGGCAATGTCGCCCGGGGTGGAGGCGGCTGAAGAAATATTATTTCCTTATCTACCCTCCGCAAGTCGTTTGTGTCCCCCCCCCACCTCCCCTACGTCACCCCTTGACCGGGGCGCCCTCTCACACGGTCGTAAGACAGTATTTTATTATGGGACTGTTTTCTTTAGAAAATAGTTTGATGTTGAAATTATTTTTAGATGGGAGCTTTTGAGTTCAGTTATAAGGAAATATTGGTTGTTTCGGTAGTCAAACTCAAACTCAAACTCAAATCGTTTATTTCAATTAAGCCATTACAGGCACTTTTGAATGTCAGAAGGACGGAAGAAGAACGAAACTACGAGTGCAATGCGCCATTCCGAAAGCCACCACGCCGAACCACACGCCACCGAATGCCCGCAACAACGAACACTGCGAGCACGAAAGCACCCAGCGACGCAAACCGCAACAACGAATGCTCGAGACCCCGAATCACGGAACAACGAATGCACGCCGCAACGTGCAACCGCCGCCCCGCGACCCGGAGCCCCGCACACCCACCGCCACGGCACACGCCGCCGCGCGCCCCCGCACCCACACCACTCGCCGCCGGCAACATCCGGCGCCGCGCAGCCCGACGCAGCAACTCCCGAAACGACGCATTGCACTCCTACGCTACAGTCACAATCACAAGGCATAATAACTTGTGAAAGTACTGTAATTGCCAGTTCCCTAACGTAGATCTCATGAAGAAGAACGGGCAAGAAACTCCATGGACACTCTTTTAAATTAGAATTTGTTACAAAATCTTGGTACATTATATCATTCATGTTGAGATGGTATATTATGTGAGAACTATGTAGCAAGACGTGCAAGTTAAGAGCGTCCAGAGTAAAAAGATATAATAAACAAATCAAAAAGAAAAATATATTTACACCATGGCAACTAAGGAATGACCAGTCTCCACTGACAGCGCCCGTTCACGAACATGACGCATGGATCAGCACCATTCAACTCAACCATTTTGAAGGGAACTAAATGATCCGACACACCCGCCACCATCAGCGAGACATTTGAGTGAGCATGACATTCTCTCAGCCACCAGGGCAACGTCACTAAAATATAACTAAATGTAAAAATGTAAAAAGGGGCTTTATAGTACATAGTACTCACACATGTGCCATGCAATTATACAATATTAAGACATTGAATCTATACAATGCAAAGATTTTTACAATCTTCTGCAGCCTCTACAATAACTTCACATGATAATCGATGTAATTGCCCCTATGGTTGTGGAGCAGGACCAGCATGGAGCCAAGCATTTTTATCATCAATGTAATCCCCCAACTTATAGTATGCTTGCCTACATAGTGTGCGTTTTACACAAGTTTTAAATTTCGTCTCACTCAGTTGAAGAATGTGAGGGGGTATTTTATTGTAACATTTTAAACAGCACCCCATGAAAGATGAGTCTACTTTAGCTAGCCTGAAACCTGGCTGAACTAGTTGGTCCCTATTTCTCGTATTATAGTGGTGTCTATCACCTCTTTTGCTAAATAAATGCAGATTTTTCCTGACGTACATGATGTTTTCATAGATGTATTGACAAGGTACTGTCATGATGTTAATTTCCTTAAACAGCTCTCTCAGAGAATCGCGCCTTCGTAGACCATATATGGCTCTAATGGCTCTTTTCTGCAGAATAAATATAGACTCGACGTCTGCAGTCTGGTAGTGATTGACTAAACGCGGGAAATAGCTGTCTAACCCAAAAACTTACTGTTGATGGAACGTTAACACTAGAAAGACCGGTATTCGTGCCCTACCTAGAAAGACCAAGATCGTCATATTGACGTTAGGATATCCCTGGGATATCCATTGACCATGATGTCAAATTATTGTTAGGTGTATTATAGGATTTTTTTAAATGGTATCTAAAATATTAAAAAATATTGCCATCTACGAGAGCTGGTGCTCTCACGGAATACATCCGTGCTATTTGGTCCAAAATATCGACACCAAATTTTGTTGCATTATAAAATTCCACCCTTTTCCCCTGCAACAATTTTAGCAGTCTGGTGTAAAGTGCTCAGAATCATAACATTTTTATTAGGCACACAATATATTGAGCGATAATGTAAACAAAATATTTCTACACTGTAAAAAATTATGTAATTTTACATGCAAAAAAATTACATAATCCTGTAAAATTTCCTAAAAATCTGGGAAATTTACGGGAAAATATGAAATTTTACATAAAAAAATGTAAAATTGACGAAAATTATGTAAAATTTCATATTTTCCCGTAAATTTCCCAGATTTTTCGGAAAACAGGATTATATAATTTTTTGCATGTAAAATTACATAATTTTTAGTAAAATTACATAATTTTTAACAGTGTAAGGACCCTCAAATATCAAAGGTAACCGGAGCCCTTTTGCATTGGGTTATTTTGACGGTAGTGGTCTTTGTAGGAATTACTCATTGTAATTCCAGAACTAATTAAGATAACAACGTTATATAATCAATAGGGTGTTTAAAACCACAAAATATTAAAAGTCACAGAGTGTCATGTTGCAACAAGCCGTAACTTTAAAAATATTATCATTTTACTTCACAAAATCGTCAATTTGACGACTGTGGTCTTTCTAGTGTTAAATCACGACTATAATAGGGATGTTTACTGACTAAAAAAAATATGATTCTAATTAGTCCGTCTGTTAGATTATCGAAAAATATTGGATACGTATTTTTTTTTATCAAATCAATAAAAATTGACGAAGATAAACTCGTCAAAGATTTGAGTGGGAGGTGGTGACGTCACTGCTCGCTAAGATAATATGTCATACTAATGTCTTAGAATATGACGTCACACGAGTTTTCAAAGCACTGTATAGTCATTGTTTGTTTATGAGAAAAAAGAAAAAATATGTGTCCAATATTTTTTGGAAATCTATCTGACGGACTAATTAGATTTTTTTGAACAGATTTTTTTAGATTTTTTTTTTTTTTTTTTTTAGTACTTCTACTGGGTAAGCTCGTTCCATCGTCGACATCATCTCTGCCCTTAGGGCAAGATTGAAGTCAAGAGCAAGCCCATTTATAATAAAATAAATAAATATTTTTAGTTAACATCCTTATGGGTTAGGCCGAGGTGTAGGTACCTAAAAGTACAATCTCATTTCGCCAGTTATATTTACGTCCCGTGTAAAGAACTAGCCTTCAACCGGGCACAAATTCAATCTCCGTGGCTGCTACGGAGAAATTCCTGATGGAAAAACCCAATAATACTTTGCCCGACCCGGGAATCGAATCCAGGTCCTCATACTCAGTAGGCGCGCATAATCTAGATAGCCTACATGAATAAGACGTTCCTCATACCGAAGATATTACACTCGTGAGACAACCTTAGGTGTTAATTCAGATGACGTCACCGCATACTCTTAAACCAAAAGCCTCGTATACACACCACAAAATTTACGACTGAAAACTATAAAATGGCCTAATAAAAAAAATCATTAATCCTGGGCCTGATTAATACGGGCCCGTTTGGTCCCAGGCCAGGCCGGTGAGAGTAAAGGCTGGGCCCAACAGGGGGTGCCGGTTAATTGGACCCCCTAAGTCCGGGCGTTAAAGCACCAATGTTAGATTATTTATTGACTGGACAGTCATTATCGCTCGTGTGTTAGATATTCTGTTGTTCACAATGAACCTCTTTAATAATGTTTTTTTTTTCAATATGTAAATATAGGCTGTATGGGTTTTGGTCTGCGCCTTGTTTGATTGCGTCGTTTGAAAAGCGAAGGCGAGGTTCGGTCAGGGATTGTAAACTTCATTTGTTTTTGTTGTTTAGAAACACTTTCGTGAATCTTATCCGCTAAAAATGTAATGTAGTAAGAGGACATCCTATTAGCATCTACACTATTATAGTTTTACTTGGTTTGGCTTGGGGTGGACTCCACAATCGATCAGATCAGAGTGAAGGCCTTAAGGTGATAGAGCAAGGGTAGCCCACGAAATTTAAATTATTTTATGGTTGTGGAATTTGCAGGTCAGTGGTAGGTTGTATGTACAGCCTGACATTGACCGGCTTCGATTTTTATCTTAGGATATTATTTTAGACATTATAGAAAAAGCTTTGCGACCTGTCTCAATGTGGATCGTTTTGCTATGTTACGGAGATAGCTGAAAGGACAAAAGTATATTAACCACATGCCAAATTAAAGTAAAACCAACGATGCTCTAACAAACATGAGAAATGGACTATAATAATCTTGACCGCCGAAATCCACCGTCAATTAAAGAACAATAATCAGCCACATAAACCAGTATCCGGCTACCGTAGCAGTCAATAAACTAAATATTCCTGGAACGGAACAATCGTGAAAGACACCCGATACTCAATCCAACGCCTGTTTCGACCAGAACGACCCATTCATACAAAACATATGCTAACAATCCGTCCGTGCCATTATTCAACTTAACCTTAACACTTTAATAGCCTGAATCGGGAATCGAAGCTGCGACGCCTCATTTCACTTCGCTTCCTCACCACCAACACCCATACAAATCTCAACCTTAAACCTCCACTTTAAGATTCAAAACACCTTGCCCCAAGCAAAGCTCTCTTAATTGGCCGCCATGAATTGTAAACATCTTATGTAACTCAAATAAACAATTGGATTTCAATTCAGTTTAAGTACAAATAGAGTTAATAATGCAATACAAGCAGGAAATGCAAATTTTCAGCCACACAGTTTACTTAGCAATTAAAATTAATGAGCGAAACAAGTTCAGGTTCGTGGAACAGTAATGAGAAGGTCTATGGAACTGATGAAGACTTGCACAATCATTAATGTTCCCACTGCTGGGACTCCAGGCCTCCTCTCTATGAGAGGGAATGGGTATAATCCACTACGCGGGCCCAGCAGTGCGTGTTGGTAGATGTCACATGTGCTCGAATATTTTGGTTCTAGGACATGCAAGTTTCCTCACGATGTTTTCCTTCACCGTTTTGAGAGCAGCGGTGATGAAATAAATTACACGAAGTAATGCGCCTGCCAGGGTTCGAACTTATGACTTACTGCTCGTAAGTCGGGGTCGCCACTTAGAAGCTCATGAAGACAAGACAACAAGATAAGTGTAAATGTGGAAAGCTGGATTCTATGGGACAGGTTATCGAGCTTGTCCCATTGCATAAGGTAGCCATGACACTTTCAGTTTCGGAATTGTCAACAGACACCAGAAATTAGAAAAAAATTAATTCTCCCGAAAATGTCCATCTCAATATTTATGGTCAAACCAAAGACAAGCTGTAAGAATTTCTCGTCGCATTCATAATAATAGTAAACATGGACATAAAACTGGAAACAGCTCATAAGAAACCTTGACGGCTCACAACTCAAGACCATAGATTAACACTGAATTAGAAACAGGTTGCCAGTAAAAAAATATTTCTTTAACGCTTCATTTGAACTTTGGTTGTTTATGGCTCGACTTTTTCTAGATCTGTTCTGGTGACGAATCTCAACGGAGCGTGGTTTCCGCATAGAAAGCGTTTGCTGAGGTCATCCGATCGATATTTTTTATCGATCTTGTTCAAATATTTTCGCACTTGAAGCAACCGGATGCTTCGAAATTGTTGTCTTGCAACAGTCAGTGCTTGCGTCTTCCTCGGTAACTAGGTCAACCAAAAAAGTGCCGGCTGCAAAATAAAATACGGCCCAAAATGGCCTGTGAAGTTACTTCTCAATAAATCCTTAAATTGGTACAAAATTGACAGGCTCAACAGTTTGCCGTGCCTGAAATAACCTCAAGGGAGGTCGTTCCATGTCCGTCAAACGTTCTCAGGCTTCCGATTCGGACCTCCTCCATTTTATTGTTTTCAAAATTTTACTACCGCACTAAATCATTCTTTTCTGCGAAACAGCCAACGTTATGTGATTTAACAAGCGAACGCCTTCGCTATCCTTTTGATGAACTCCATTTATATTTTAAATCGTCTTTCTCAGAAAGATATGAAACCGCTTCATCACTGCCTTTCCCATAGAGATAGACAACCTCCTTGTTTGAAACTTTAGTTCGTATATGTAAATAAAAACGCCGCGGCGGCGATATTAATAATGCGGAATAGAAACAAAAAAGAAAAGAAATTAAAAATCGAACGCCGGGAACGAAACATCCATACAATAATGGGAAGGAACAAAGAGGTAAAAAAGCGGGAAGAAACCTGTCGACGCCATGTTGTGTGGCAGTCGGCCTTCACGCCTCGGCCGCTGAAGATTATCTTTCGAAAAAAGAACCGAACGGGAGGCTTTTCTTGGCGATGAACGTCTTATATCGTATTCATGTCGTGGGATTATGGCCTCTTAATGCTACCGAATAAAGAGTATATTAGTGTGGAGTAGTTCTGACTTAATATCTTTTGTGATCGTTTGGTAGAAAGAGCGTCGTCACCGTGCGCCTGCGCTGATGACCTGTCAATTCCGTCGTGTACGCCAGCCGTAGAGAAAAAAGTGACATTAGAGTGGCCATCTATTATTTTGACTTTATGTGGGGAGATGGAGCCGAGATTGATCGTGTTTGGCTCAGCCCTTTTAATTACACCGCATTCAGTTGAATGGCTTTGTATTCGTCTACTGTTCGGTAGATGTTTATGTATACGTAACTACTTATGTACAGTCATCTTTTGTGGGAAAGGTTTTTGTTGCATGAAGTGTTTTGGAACTTCAGAATCCTTTTTTCTACATACTGGTTTATTTCCTTTACGGTCGTCATCCTTTATGATTATTTCTCTCTTTCTGGTTCTACATTATCAGTTACGCTTTGTTATCATACTTGATAAAAATAATATTACTTGTAAAAAAAATACATGTATCTTAGAAAATGGTTTCCCCAAGCACACATCGCTTGCGCGCGGCCGCGCGCCCATCTGTCACGGTACGTCGCGAAGGCGCGTGCGTCGCTTCTTGCGTCGTCTCATTGTGCGATTTCGTATGGCCGCCATGCATTACCGTCAACTAAGTACGTCGTTAAGGCACATTCTTGACGCTAATGTGGGATAATGCTACAGGAGACGATATATGGCGCTGAGATAGGGACCTTTTTGACGCTTTGTATATTTTTATTTGTATACACACAAAATACAATAAAGAGTATACAGACCATTATATTAAAATAGAAGAGCACAAAGGTGATTAACGTATTTTCTTAACAAAAAAGGAGGTGAGTGATTTGATGACGGGTAATAGAGAACGAGCAGCAGTGGCCCAGTGGTGTCGGCCCCGACTTACGAACAGTAGGTCGTGGGTTCGAACCCAGGCAGGCGCATTACTTTGTGTAATTTATTTCATCACCGCTGCTCTCAAAACGGTGAAGGAAAACATCGTGAGGAAACCGGCATGTCTTAGAACCAAAAAATTCGAAGACATGTGACATCTGCCAATCCGCACTGGGCCCGCGTGGTGGATTATAGCCCGTCCCTCTCCTAGAGAGGAGGCCTGAGTCCCTGCAGTGGGGACATTATAGGCTGATGATGAATTGAGAAGTTTGAAAGAAGAAGACATGATGCGCAAACCTCAAATTAAATGTGATAAGGGCAGCTTAGGAGAATGATAATATATTTTCTTAACAAAAATTTTGTCCGTTTTTCTCGAGGTCCGACATGAAATGAGTGTGTAATGAACCTGAAACAAGTAGAGCTTTAGCCCAGCATCAAAAAGGGCAAAAAAGAACTAACTTTGTACCTTCTGCGCTCTACTGTCAGAGCGCCACCTAAGTACCTATCGTTTTTTTTCGCATTCTAAAGTTTCAATTTCTAATTCTTCTTACGAAGGTAAGAAACCCTCCTTAGCTCTTCCTAGCTAGCCGTACCAGGCTAGGTAGGAAGGGAAGTCGATTCGACTGTTACCAACCAGACCAACTTCAGACGGCAAAAACTTGAATGATAGTTTGAACTCTTGAGTTTAGAACTTCACTCTTCTGATTGTCACTTTCCGGTCTATAAAAGCAATAGACCATTACTTTTGAACACCTGCCACTTTTCTGGAAATTCGTGTACTGGTCAAAATTGGAATGTTTTTATTACAATATGGGTTTGTCCCGTTATTTGTTTCAGTCTTAGTGCTTTCTTTATTACTATCTTTAAACTATCACTTCGACTGCACGATTTCATCTGCAATAATTATAATATACCTCGGCTAACATAAATTATAGCTTGGAGCACCCAAGATTAATATAGCTTTCTACCTGTGAAAGAACTTTTAGAATTTGATGTTTCGTTCCGAAGGTTAGCCTCTACATAATAAACTTACAACCTGACAAACAATGTTAGTATCGATGAAGATTTTTGTAGACGATCTAACTCTCACAAAAACGAATACCGTCGGATATTTTATTAAAAATTACCTTTGTAGACTTTACTACTCCATTTATCTACACCAAAACCATAATACGACTACCCAGAACAATCGAAACATTCTCTCGCTCGCGGTACAGTCGCGCACTGCAGTCGTAGATATAGAAATAAATAAAGCCACCGCACACGCCGCGCACCGCGAACCGGCGCAGGCGCAATCTCGCAGTGTCACGATCTGCGGTCACGTAGCTCCCACTCCCATAATAATACATGTACAGTGCATACTGCCACGGTACAGGTAGGCACAGAAGGCTGGACAAAGTGTGGTTAGGGTGAGCCACCGGAATGAAGCTTCTGATGTCAACTTTATAATCATCATCATCAACAGCCTATTAATGATCCCACTGCAGGGACACAGGTCTCCACTCTTTGAGGGAATAATCTACCACGCGGGCCCAATGCGGATTGGTAGATGTCACAAGTCTTCGAATTTTGGTTCTAGGACATGCCGGTTTCCTCACAATGTTTTCCTTCACCGTTTTTGAGAGCATTTTTATAATAGGTGCACGTAAATGTATTTGTATAAATGCGTGCATTTTACCCTCAAACCCGGTTTCCACCACTTATTTTATGTCACAAGAGAAAACTACTTACATGTGTTTTTCCACTAAGAAAGAGTCGAGCGGAAATGATTCAGCGCACAAAATGACTAAAAATGAGCTCGGTCTGCTTTTCTTGTTTCATTTCTTCTGCAGTGGGAATCATCAGACGACTAAACCCTTTCTTGGTGGAAAATTAAGTGCGCTTCGCTTAGCTATTTCCAGCAGCGGCGAAAACCTTGCTTCATCGAAAGTAGACCTTCTGTATCAAATCTACCTTGTGGCACTACTATGTTGCCGCATGTACCCATTAGGTAATTTTCTATTGGAATACGGAGCTAGACGAAAAAAGATGGTGGCTAATTCGACTAATAAAATAAATATTGCTTTTGTGAGTTGTTGGTGGTGCGGCTATCGATTCGAAAAAGGAGATAGCGATATTTAATCTGGATATGATGATGATTAATGCAAACCTCTTTGGTTACTTTTGGACTAAAAGAAATTAAGAAAAGGTTGATCGTCTCTGTTAGGCTAGAACTTACATCAACGTTTTCTTTTAATCAGTCAGATTGATATTTTTTATTCTGTAAGGCGTGCTAAATACCGCGAAAAAAATTATTTTTGCTTCTGTCCAATAAAATCTAAGTACAGCATAAAATCAAAAAGTTAAAACAGAAATTATAATTGAAAACAGTTGATGGTGCTAGTAAAACTTTAAAAGAGTTCTGTTCTTTAAGTAAAATAATAAAAAAAGTAAAAAAATAAACTACCTAAAGAGAAACCGCGCGTGTCGATATTATACTTATTTTCTTTGCTGGACCGGCTCGTACCATTAAAACCTCGCTTTGACTAGCATCCCTAATGAGTCCTAAAGTATCATGAGCTTCATAAGCACCCGTCACTGTGTGGTCATAGGCCCTGATTGATGGCTCTTCAGTCCTAATGGCAATGGAAACTCGTCACTCAGCCTCGTCGGCGAGTTTTGTGATATTTTAAATAAGTAAATTACTGAAAGTCTATCTTTAATTTACTCTCGAAGACTATAACTATAATGTGGTATTGTTTTTAGTTTTGAGTATTTTCTGTAGCTTATAATGATAGGTATTATGGAGGCATTTTCAAAGAGAATGTGGCGCTTTACTACGGCATTTACGATAGATATTGTTTAATTTAATGTTAAGAAATCATAATCGCAAAAGTTGAAAGAGGGAAGAGAGATCTTTGGCATGTAGTGGGAAATTATACAGAAGCATTTATAGTTTCGTCGAAAACACTTAGTGGAAGTGACAAAGTTATGAAGGTATGTCTGATTTTTATTTTACTACAAAGCTATTTCAGTAGCTAAACACTTTGCACAGTAGCAAAATAGTAAAACTGTAAATACACAAAGAAGAATAAAAAGCCAGAGCTGAACTTTCAGCAAATAAAAATCAGAAAGTTTTCCTAGAACATTCGTGCTACTCTAGACAAAATCGAACACAGACAGAACTGTGGGTGGTCGTTAGCAACAGAAACACCGTAAACAAACTGAGAAATTGAAATATTATTCGTCAAATACACAAATCGAGCTCGTTACGGGGTCAAAGAATTCAACTTCGGTGCATAAAAAAATAATTTAACACCAATTTTTCACAGCTATCCGATGGATGGGCGACTAATTTGTCCAAATGTTGCCCGGTGGAGTGCGCGGGCGCATCCCATTGTGTTAGATCAAATATGGCGTCGTTAATGGCGGCGTAGACGCTGACATATTGCCTTACGTGTGTTGTAACTGTAATTTATCGACGCACCACTGTATGTGCCTGTACGAAATTAGGCAGCTTTATGTTTGCCAGGTCATTTCTCCTGACCTCGCGCTGTGCGTCTTTTCAGTGTTATTGAATGACTTCCATGTGTTTAATAAGGTTTTTATACGACGATTTATTACTTGTACCGTGGGCCGTGGCTCTACCGGTAGAGAAACGTTCGTTGTTGAACGTGTTTTGATTAGAGATCGTGTGGCTGGTTTTCTGTTTGTAAATCTATCTTTGCATTTACTCTAGATACTACATGTATCTACCTACTCTTGTTTCTTATAAAATTGATAAAATCTAAGATATGTATCCAATCACGTTGCTGCCCAAAATAGCGGTCGCTATTTAACCGGATTTCCCAGTATGTAACATTGAACATCTTTGCATTTTTATTGCAACTATCCCACTAGATTCTTGCAACAGTTTTATCGAAACTATTTTACAACCCAAACAGAGTACATGTAACTCCAAAACTTTACTATATACAACGTTCCAAGTAAAAAGTACAGTCAAGTAAAAAAGGTAAAAAGTCATTAGTCATCATCGTACGCCGTAGTCGTACGTCGGCGAGGCGCCGCGAATCACAACGCGCTAAAGACCCGACTCATGCTATCGTAGGCTCTTTAATTGTGTTCTTCGGGTCTTCGACTACCCTCCCACCGCTACTTGGGGAAGTCACGTCACGACTGGCTTTGTCGGGAGCCGGCGATCGCCTGCTTTTGTCTGTCTGCGAAATGGAGGTTTTTTTTTCGACGTCTGAACTCTTTGGATACCTACACTAGTGTTATTCGTTTTGCCCGTACCTATTTGGGTGTTGTGTGTGAATAAAGGTATAACACAGTTCTGCTGATTTTTTTTGCATCTTTTTGTACGGAAATACTTAGAAAGATAACGTCGTGTAATCGCAGAAATAAATTAGTTTCCCTCCACACAATGTTTATTTTCAACGCTTCATTAAACCGTGTATTTTACGTTTGTTTTTCTACACAAAACAAAACAAAATCGTGCGTAATTATTTCTTAAGAATTCTATTCAGCGTCCAGTCAAACTCATAATCGTTCGTTCTAAAACAATTCTCTTGCGAGTTTCCCAGCGCCATCAGACGGGGCGCCCAATGGAAATGACATTTTAAAAACCGCTCTCGAGCCTGCCTATAGCTGATTTTACATATACTTGTGTTTCGCACGCACGCTCCGTGCGCAACGTCGATAAAAGAGGGCGTGGCCGTCACCGCCGCATCCACCAATCAGGTGGCTCCGCTCCACGTGTGCGTACACCGCACCCTTTCATGTGTGCCGCGTCACTTGGCAAGTGTGAGTGCGACGTTACGTTTATACGGCCGTGCTGTATATGGGCGTAAATAAGTATATGCCGGCTACCGGCACCACAAAGGTTCCCATATCTTTTATGTTCTTAGATCCTTATCTCGCGGTTTCTTATTTTACATTTGAGATGGTGGCCTGGAATTAACGGTCAGCCCCATAAACACGCTATAACAAACTTTAATATGGCCGTAATACAAAATAATCTGTGATTTTTACTGCGTTCGCTGCGTTAATAGGTTGTTATAGATTTAGAGATAGCGCACTAGTGTTTTTTGGTAAAAAAATATTCATGAATCACGCTGATTGAATTGTTAATGGGCCTAAATTGTTGATTATCGCGATGTTAATTATGTTTCTGAATGAGATTTTATGTAAAACAATACAGATATTTTATCTTTGACTGTTATTAGCGGGCATTTGCATAATATAAAAACATTGTGGAAAAACATGATTGAAACATTACATCAAAATAAAACCGATACTAACTAAAAATCAATCAAACGCTATAAAATAAATATCAAATTACAAATAAAGAAGCCACAAAATTTTAAATTCGAATTTCGTACATCAAAGAGCTGTTCTATATTCGAAATTGAGCGACAATAAAAGACCGTTTTCCCGCCAAAATTCGATTAGCGAGGTACAGCGGGACAAAGGAAGTCATTTAAACGGGGGGCGGTTTTAAAATTGATTTTGAAAGCGGGGAGGGGAGCTCATAGGTGACTGGTCGTTACTGCACAGGAACTCTATATTTTCAGTCAGTATTTTTTAGTTAAATTGCTGTCGGCGTGTGCTGGAATATATAATGTATTTTCACACAATGCTCTCTTTAGGTTATTCCACTGTTTATCTACAAGAGAAGCTCAAACGTCAAAAAGGAATTTTGAAGCATAGAAAATAGGAAAAAAAATCAAATGCTTTAAAAAAATACTGAACTTATAAGTAAACAAGAGAAATAATACCGTGTCTGTTCGTTTATTTTGATAAGATACCAGCATCATCAGGAATTTCTCAATAGAAGCCACGGAATCTGTGATTTGTGCCCGGTTGATGGCAATAGGGTCCCCTATTACATGGGACTTTAACATAACTGGTAAAATGTGGGTGTACTAATAGATACTACTCGGTCACATTAACTAGACGTTTGGCGTTGTAAGAATAATTTCCAAAAACAATATAACAACAGAAAACTAGCCAAATTATTGCAGTACGGTTAGCATCTTTGTTACCGATTCGCGCATCAATAATGTGACCGAGTAGTACACATTCTACTTAACCCTTCGGGTATTACAGGCGTGATGTTAAGTTACAACAGCACAAACTTTGCCCTGATACTCCTCACAACACAAAACAAAAAAACAAGTCTTCCTTCTAAAGGCAAAACATAGTCAACAAACATACAAAAACAGTGACAAAAGATCACAGACTCTAGTGTTTGTACAACAGAGAGCCCTAGGGCGAAGCACCCTCGTTGAACGGACGTTTTACCCCTAAGAGGGTAGGCACACAAACTTGATCGCCGATCAAATGGGTATGGTGATGATAAAAATGTATTTGGTGATTGGATTGTTATAGGTTAAATATAAGGGTGGCTGAGAACTTGATGAGGATGTTTTTAGGTTTAAGAGGGTATGGAAATATGGGTAATGGGGAGGTGATAATATCTCTGGGAGTAGAACTACGTGAAATGAAATGTAAGCTTTGAGTAAATTAAAAAAATATGTTGAAAATTACTTAAGGTTCCAAACTTAGGAGCACAAACACAAACGAGAGCGAGAGAGCGGGAGAGCACAAACGGGGCTTGAACTTACGGCCGATACTTTTTTTGAAAAACTTTTTGCTTAGTATTGCTTTATATTAAGATGGACCATATACCTCCTTCTAAACTTTCTTTTAGAATTAATTATGTTGTACTTCTTGTCAAACCGAAAGCTCTACATTTAATAAGTAGGTACTTTGTTGATTAACTATTGGAAAAGAGTCGGTAATTAATAATCCATTTCCAAAATATTATACTACTATTTGGTACAACTGGTACAAGAAATACAACTCACCTACTTTCGACCTAAAAAACAAAAACAGACCATATACAGAAAAACTTTTTTCTTCCAAAACTGTATCGTAGTACCTCCCTACCATGACTTGCAAGTCTTGTAAACGCAAGTCAGTGGCGGGCAACGCAGCAAGATTAATATAAGTCAAGCTGCGGTAAACGCTGGCTCATCGACGTATAAGCTTAATTAAGTTCAACCCTTGTTGCTGTGCTACTCGATATTTGTTGCAGAAAGGTCATAGGAAATAGGTGAAGTTGTGCAGGAAAGGTGTGTAACCTCTTTTGGTTGAAAATAGAACTGGCATGATAGAATGATCTGAATTAGAATTTTGAAAGGATAGTTTTGTTCATTCAGAGGAGCTTGTGGCCTAGTAATTACTGGCACTCGGGTCGATCTTTGTGTTAAACCGTGTTTGCCTAGCCCACCCATCACAATATACCGTTGCGTTTGGTCCTGGGTGTCAATAATAATAGACCTTTGACAGTCATTACAACTAAACAGTGGCCCAAAAACCTGACACCCAGTCTTACCAAGTCCCAAGGGTATCGTATTATAAAATAATAAACTACCGTCCACCTTCAATTAAAACCTTGTCTGCGATTCATCAAATCCCAAGAGATATTAGCGCCGTCTCCTACCATTTATATCGACAACATATCTGTTTTATCTAAGATAAAGTTATTATAAGGCTATATACACATCAAGCCGTAATATATTCTCCGAGACAAGCTCATCTCGTGTCATGACAGATGTTATAGTGAACGCCGCCCTAAAAGAGCCTCGGGCTGAACAGACGGCACCGTTGCCTGCTTCGGTTGAATTAAAAAATAATAATGAAAATGAATTTCGTTTCGAACTCGACTATTTGAAATGTTTGTTGTTTTATTTGCGAAAACAGTCGGTGGTGACAAGTTCTGAAAATCTAATCTAAGACATTTAGGTATATACCTACCTACATATTGTACATCTAACTATTGACGGACACGTAGGTAAATAACAGCCCCTTGATCGGGTAGATCTTTAGGTTATGCCGCGTTTGCCTAGGTTAAACTGTAGATGGGTGTTCAACCATTAGACACATAGTTTCCTTCGTGCCTTAGAAAATATGGAAAGCCGTTGGTTCCAGCTGTCATTCAAAGAGCTTTGACAGTCATTATAGGTAGTGGCTTACCAAGAGTATCGTACTATGCTCTATGTAAAATACTGGTATTCAGCTGTCAAAATGGAAACCGACACCAACATAGTTGAGGAAAAGCTAGGCAGATGATTTTATTTGATAGCCACTGTACCTTCTTTTTTTTTTCGTGGGTGGAAAATCATCAAATGACCCCCCCCCCCCCCCCCGCTCTTGGGCAGAGCTAAAAACCGAACCCATGTTCCTTCTTTGCCCTTGTGCCGAGGCCACGTCATCTAGTACTAAAATCCGCGGCCCCGAAAATATTCCTGTTTGGAAAGACGGCAGTAATTTTCTAATAGCAAATGAGAGAGCACACGTAAACAGTCATTTATATTATGTTGATGTACTCAAATGACGTCTTAAGAAAATGGAAGTCACTTGGATATGACTTAACTTACAGTAAAAATGATTGTAAAATTATAACTGCTTTGACACATACGTAGGTAAGTGTTAAGTAAATGGTTGTTATTATTTAAAGTTACGCGTGGTGGCTATCTAGGTACAAAACTACAAAGTCGCAATGTCGATATCCAGTTGCAAAAACAACATAAAACTTAATTTATTTTGTGTTGTGTGTTTTAACTAAGTAATTATGAAGTTAGTCATCATAATAATTTTCTATAGATAGTGTACTATCGCAACATCACCAACGGTCCAGCTTTTCCATACTATGTTGGGATCGGCATCCAATCTAAAAGATACATCTGAAAACCAATAGGTATTTTACATAGACCGACTGCCTATCTGGCCTACACTATTAAATTCGTATTGAGTAATTATGACACCCCTTCGTGACTGTACACTCTAGCGACATATACATTATTATTATACCATACCTGCTTAGGTCTGTTGTGTCTCAATGTAGGGCAAAGGCCTCCTCCTTCCTTCGTTCCATGTTTCCCGTTCTTCTGCAATTTAAACTATTTAGATAGGAGTCCAATTCATCTAGATAGAAATCACGACGTTGAATATGATGTTAACGCTTTTAAATCAACATCGAAATTTGAAAATCGTATCGTCTAGTAAAAACGGGTACCAATATATTTTGACGCAGTTGACCTACCACTATTTAACCCAAAACTTCACTAGAGCAAACTATTAACCAAACTAACCACCAAAATATCGGTGTATTATAGGTACTCACACGTGCAAAGAGCAAGGTCCACAAGTGCCAAGTTCCCAGCACCAGGTGCCCTACAGCTAAGTGTCCGGTCACCTCGCCCCTTCTGCAAACGTTCTCCAGCCACCCTCCGTGTTTGCGAGGAATAAACGGTTTTTCTACCCCTACTACAGTTTGTGAGAAATATTTTTAAGAAACTCGTAGCTTCAATGTTCTATCGAGTTTGATTCGAAACCGTATACAAACTTAAAATCTTAATTAAAATGCAAAATAAAGAAAACTGTACTTTGCTACAAACTTATCCATCGGTGAGTCTACGCAAATTACGCTACGAAGTTTCTGCTACGGCGTAACCTACGCTGCTACGAAAAATAGTCACTACGAAAACATGGTCCGTAGATAATAAGTAATAGAAGTAAGTATTATTTTGGGATTTTAAATAAATTGCAATAGTTTACTTGTGTAAGGCTGTAGGTTTAACATCACGGTTTTAAAGGATGGCGTTTTTTTCTATATGTAACGAGAATTTTATGATTAAAGATTTTATTATTAAACTTAGTCATAAAGAATACTAGTAACTCGTAAATGTCACTAGTAGATGTATGTATTTTGTATATGACGCAAACTTTGACGATGTTGCAGTACCTTTCCGAGACAGTTTATGACAATATACGACATATTAACCATAAAAGTATAATATGTGCTTGAGCAATATTATCTTGCTCGACCATAAATGTGTACAAAGGGCTATTATATTTACCTACCCTAATCTGCGTAAAATCCTACTACGTAGTTATGAATTATTGGTCCTTATTCCTCTCTCTTGATTTCGAAATTCGAAACCACGATACCTTTTTATTAAACAGTCGTCAAAACATTCTCTGTTTCTATTGACACTCTGTGTTCCTAGTTCGGAAATCGTATCGAGTTCTGCGAAAACAATTTCAAGTTCTACGAAAACAAATAGTAGGGTTCCGTCTCCCTCCGCCATAAGTAATTGTTTTTGCGGCTAATTCTTTCTGTTCCCATTTCTTTGGGGGACGAACCACTCGAAATTACATTTTTATTTGGTTAAACCAGCTCGGGGTGACACGATTGCTTTTTGATAAGTCAATTTTATTTTAAAGGGTTTTTTAATAGTTTCTCTTTGCCTATGGATATATTCGATTTGATGTATTTTTCTATGAAAAATGTGTTTTTATATCACTGATTTCGGTCCGTCTGTGAAATTTTTTGCTATGTTGATTTATTTGTAGGTGATTGGTTTTAATTACTTGTATTTATGGCAGTAAGGTTTTAAGCGTCAGTATCAGCCAGATATCGCCCACTCCAAGCAACCTATAGTGCTCTTTTTCCTAACAATGACTTGTTTTGTGATTCATGATAAACCAACCCGAACAAAAAAACCTTCTTGCTACCTGTATGAATGATAATCTTTTCACCATCAGCTTTGTCATCATCCACTACCCAAATTCACCGACTGCTATGTATAGCCCTCTCTTTTCCAGTGCCTCCTCGTTCCTGTACCAGTCCCACACGGGTTCTCTCCCGATGGCAGCAATAATATTCCAAATTGCAAGTTAGACTATTAAAACTCATTGTACCCAGAAAAGTTAAGCTCCAATGTAAAGATAATGTCATCGAATTATTTCAATACTGTAAAATTTTGCCATTACAGACTAGAATCGACACGGCCCTCTTAATTGAGCAATTTAATAACCAAAGCATTCAAATACCTATATCACATAAAATAATAACAAGAAGTATCATCAATAATAAACTTATAGTTCCTTAGACTAGAAATTATTATGGCAGGCGAACAGTAAAATATCTAATACCCACAATAATTAACGAAATACCAAAAACCATAAAAGACGAAATAAATCAGAAAAACTAAAAAATACAAAAAATACTACCATAACTGCATAAACAACTTAGTACCTACAAAAAAAAAACAACCGACTTCAAAAACACCAAAAAGTGAAAAATAAACTTCAAAAGAAAAATCAGCTTCTGAAGTCGGTGACATTTGTTTGTTTGATTTGGCTTTTTTTGCCACCGACTTCAGAAGCTGATTTTTCTTTTGAAGTTTATTTTTCACTTTTTGGTGTTTTTGAAGCCGGTTGTTTTTTTTTGCAAAAATGTTTTTTTATTTTTCATTTTTAGTTGTTTATCTTAGAGAATTAATAATTACTATGAAACCTATGCTTGTATAGCGTCAGAAAAAGCACGAAACACGTAATACGTGCCTATGTTTGAGGGTTGCCCTCGATTTCTCTGGGATTCCATCACCAGGATCTGGTTTCCATATCATGTACCGCCCTTGAAATATCTCCGTTCTAAAAAAAAAAGAATCATCAAAATTGGTTCATAAACGACGAAGTTATTCGCGAACACACATTAAAAAACGAACGAAAAATGTTCATAAATTATAAAAAAAAATGGTCATAAAATGAAAAGTACTGGCCCAAACCATGCTAAATTTTTATGGGACCAACTATTCCGCATCAAACTAAAAAAGAATCACGTAAATCGGATCATAAATCGCAGCGTAATCGGTGTACATACATAGAAAAAAAAAAACATACCGATCGAATTGAGAACCTCCTGCTTTTGGGAAGTCGGTTAAAAAAGAAACAACCTAAATTATATGATATGTTGACAAAAAACGTCTTTCTAATGAGCGGCCCAACCGCCCAATAACAAGCACTCACTAACTTACGGATAGATGTTTACGGGTAGTTGCGTGCAAATAGTAGATTGTACACCAAGTGCATAAAACGCACCATTTTGCGCGAGACGTTTATCCATCCGATGCGAGCTTGCGAGCGAGGATGGATATAAAGTAGAGAGTAAAATGGGTTTTATGGACGAGTTTTACACTCTACTTTTCACTTCGATTGCGAGGAAATGCAACAGCAACTTGTAAATATTGTAAAAATAATTATGGTTCCCGCCTATTAACTTTTTTTTTTCAGTAGGCAACTTGACATAACACCTAACTTATGTCGTTACTCATACTGCTCAGTTATAAAAACATTTTGAGCAAGCCTATTGCCATCAACCAATGTAATTAGGAGCAAGCCTATTGCCATCAACGGATGTAATTGGAATCAAGCCTATTGCCATCAACCAATGTAATTAGGAGCAAGCCTATTGCTATCAACTGATGTAATTAGGGACAAGCCTATTGCCATCAACCGATGTAATTAGGAAAAGCCTATTACCATCAACCAATCTTATTAGGTGCAAGCCTATTGCCATCAACCGATGTAATTAGGAGCAAGCCTATTGCCATCCACTGATTTAGGTAATTGAGAGCAAGCCTATTGCCATCAATCAATGTAATTAAGAGCAAGCCTATTCCCATCAAATGATGTAATTAGGAGCAAGCCTATTGCCATCAACCAACCTAATTAAGAGCAAGCCTATTGCCATCATGCGATTTAGGTAATTGGGGGAAGCCTATTCCCATCAACTTTTCTTGTATTCGTAATGAAAAGTAATCCCTTGTTTTTAGAATACTAGCGAAACGAATTAAATTAAAGAGGTTATTCTATGAAGTTGAAGTTGTTCCTGTGGCTGTTGGGCCGATTACCTGTGCCGATTACCTTGGTCTTCGACGAAGATTTTACTTTATGCTCTAGAGCATAAAACGCGACTTTATGTCGCCTACGCACGACATAAAGACGAATTTTAGAGCGAGAGAAGTGAAAATATTATTAATGTACCTACATTTTTACTTATACATATTTGTTTTTAGTGATTAAGCAGCGAATGTGAGTACCAATACAAACCATATATGGTTTAATGGTACGAAATTAATGTGAAACTATGTTATGACTGTATGCTTTAAATAAAAAAAAATAAAAAATATTATTCGTTTACCGCATAATTTCCTAACGTATTCTTATCTTTGTCAACAGCGGACTCGCTACTAGGCTCAGGGTCTGACGAAGAAGAGGAAGATGAAGCCAGAGCAGCCAACAACTCAAGTAGTCCCGCGCATGCACCTCATCCCGCGCTGCACTCCGAACTGTCACACAATGGAGACACGAAGCCGCATGATGATTCGGAAGACCAGGTTGGTAGTTAAATAAACTTGTAGTTTGTGTAGCTTAGCGCATGCATATGTGTTGAGAACTAAAATATGGTACATGCAGAAGAACGTTTCAATTTGACTTCGTCATTCTACTTAGCTTTGTGCAATGGGCTTTACAGTTATACACCTGAGAGTGTCAATGTCCATAGAGTTCATTTCCCATTCTTCACCATAGAGTATGATAGAGATCTACGCTTCGGAATGGACAACGAAAGTCTTTAACAAGTTAAATATTATGCCTTTTGACTGTAACTTAGTGTTTTTTTGACATTCAAAAGTATCAGTAATGTTCTAAATGGAATAAAAGCTTTGAGTTTGAGATATTTTTTAAATGAAGCATTTAATCAGTACATAATTTAAAAACATGTTTAAAACACAAGGAACATCTACTCGTACAAAAAGTTTCCTGCTAAATCCAAACGGTTCGATCTCTGTTTTGCCTGAAGTTACTAAATGCATTTGACGATACCACAATAATCAAGAAAGCTTTTCAATATTCACTTCAAATCGAAGCCCTTATACATTTCTTACAAAATTATTGACCATCTCCCCTGTACCCCTACAAAGCCCGTTCACATAGTCGCATTCAGTTGTTTTTCTTCACACCCCAGGGTTCGCTGGATGGGGATCCGGAGACACGGGACTCCCAAGCCGAGAACAAGTCCCCGGACGATGGCAATGGGGGCTCCAAGCGACGCGGGCCGAGGACTACGATAAAAGCAAAGCAGTTGGAGATTCTGAAGTCGGCTTTTTCTCAGACACCGAAGCCGACGAGGCATATAAGAGAACAGCTAGCGAAGGAGACGGGTTTACCCATGAGGGTGATACAGGTCAGTGGTTGGTGATGTGGATTCTTCTATAGAGGTGTTACCAAAGGTGATGGTGTGAATGGTCAAGAAAAAACAAAGTTTGATGATGATGACGACACTGTTATTCATGGTATAAAAACCGCAACATGTTACAATGAATTCTTTAGGTATTTTGTCAATAATTATACAAAAACAGTGTTTTAAGCTGCAGTCCCATATCCGCACGGTCAAAATCAAATATCAAAAATATATATCGTATTTGTCAAAGAAGCTGCTGTAAGTGCACGAGAAAAGTTAAAGAATGATGATCATGACGCAATAGTAGTGTCTAAAATTGAAGAAGATAACAAAGTTGTAGAGAACAGTTTCATAACCGTTTTATAAGATAAACAAACAATAGTAGATGCGCTTTACGCTAGCTTTACGAAAGCCACCGCGTCAGTTGCGACAAATTGCTTCACAAAAGATTCCATTAGAGCATCCACTGGTTTCCATCAATTTTATATAGGCCAACGAAAATTGACAGTAAGCGGGGGGCTTAGCTTTTTGTCACAAAGAATTAGTAGTATAGTCACTACAGTCACGATACAAACCACATGCCTTTATCATATTTAATACGTTATCAGTGCATTCTAAAAACCTTTGCTCTCATTGAATGGAGAAAATGTTAATCAATTTTCTACTTTGGAGTCTCTAAATCGATTTTTTACACATTTGTATGTATTTCTATAGAAAACTGCATAAATACATTGACATTTAGGTAGTGAATTTGAATTTGGAATGATATTATTGTCAATTGAAGAATTAGATTAATTCACAGGATTAGAATTCACATGAAAAAAAAACACGCAGTGATGAAATTTATTTAAATTAACAGAATTAAAAACGCAACTTCGATTAGAATTTAAGTAATCCTTCGCTATCTTTTGAAGGTTATAAAAACAAAAGTGTTTATCAGTAAAAATATATTACGCATTTATAACAGCGTGCCTAAAGTTCGGTATAAAATTGATTTGTACAAAACCTCTATTCATCACGTACCTTCGTACGGTAACCGTTACAAATGGCCGACGCTCCATCATGGCCGCGATCGGTGCGTTCGCAAATTGAATATCGCGCTCGCATCCGTCCAGGAACGCGACGACGCGACGTGACAAATATCCTAATTAACGAACGCACTCTATCAAAAACATTTTGACGCGGCGTTTCTGAACGTAAATTCGATCTTGTTTAGAATTTATATTTTCATTGGTTCAAATTCATAAGAATTTTATTCACCTTTGGTCTGTGTCAAAAGTTGGTTTGCAAAAGGTGGTGATGCCGAAATTATGATTGGTGTGGTTGACAACTTAATTTGGATATCAAAATTCGTGTTATAAGTAATTATGACTGATGATGTTTGCATCTAAAAATATCCTATAGCTAAGTTAGTGGTTTAAATCGAAAATGCATCATTTGAATACAAATAAACAAGAGACCTATCGTCAAACTAGAAAAAAAAAAAAGAAACAATCCGCGTTGCAAATTCTGCTCCATTTGCATCCGAGTCGGCCGCAACCGTTCCGTTCGCAGAACGCCTAATCAATCTTACCTTCCAAGGTACCCACATCTAATTCATTCCCGAAACCCTAACCTGATCTAACACATGGAACCACGCGATTCTCCACACCGCAACGCAACAGATGTCTGTTCTCAGATCCGTCTGTCTGTCCGTCACGCTTTTTGCGCTCCTTCCTCTTTGTTTCAGTTTTTGTTGCTGTCGGTACCGAAATAAAAAACCCTTAGTTTTTACCGACTACTAGACTGTTTGTAAACGTAGTGTACGGAACAGTTTCGTCACTGGTAGTCAAGTAATTAATGAAATTCGAGAAAAATAACGACTTACCACAGATATTGCAAAAAATGCAGTTTGTTATTCTGAAATTATTGTCTGTGCGAAAGCTAAAACAATTGTTTTTTTTTGGTCATAAAGAGAGTTAATTTTTCCTCTTGTAGTTTTTATGCGGAAGGTAGGTACTTAATTAAGAGAAAAAAAAAATAACTAATGTTACCATTAAAACGAATGACTTCATTAAGCGTCTATTGTGTTACAAGTAACTAAATCTATGTTATATCATTCGGAACAAAAAACTGAGCAATCTTTCAGTTCCGCAATGTAAGTATAATTTTCGTAAAAATATAGAGAGCTTAGAATTTCAGATTTATCCGTCCGTCCGTATAGTGACAAATGTGTGTACAAATATTTACAACGCCGAGAATACAAGTAAGCAATATTTTTCCCGAACAAAAACAATGTCAAGTATGTTAAGTGGGATCATAAACAACAATTTTTTGTCTCGGCGAGTAGTCTCGAACACTCGAGCCAGATCGCGCGTGTCAAATGTTTGTGCCACCGCCGCCACCACATGTGTGAAGCGGCATAACTGTAAAATGACTTTTTATAAACTAGCTTTAACTAGTTAACACCGGTGCGTGTGAAATTTGCCGTTTGAAGACTTTAAAGAAACCGCTTACAACTTTTTTTTTTCGAAATCAATTTTCTACTGAATTTATTAGCCATTGACATTTCATCAATTTTGAAATTATACAGAAAATACAGTGAAATGAGGTAATTTACAGGAAAAATGAGCATCAAATGGGTTCCACCTTTTTTGCTTACGGACAATCTGATTGGATATTTAAACGTTTTCTCAAGCTTCGTAAAATTATTGATGGTGTATTAGCTATAAATATTGAATTTATAGACAACACATTTTCATCAAACTTGAAATTTTATTATCAAATAAAGTTGGTACTACATAGCTGAGACTGTCTTCCTTATCACATTTATAGTTGGTTCCCCGACCTCGATCGTTATACCTAGCGCATTCCTGAGCTTCGCAGCGAACTCGAAGAATTCTCTATTAAATAGCATGTACTAAATAAAAGCCTCTGGCTGTACAGACATGAGCACTAAAATGTTAACATGCAGCAACATTTGAAATTCAAACTTGCTCATGAAACAAGATAATATATTTTTAAGACCTATTTCGTTATAGCATGAGCTATAAATAAACAACATAAGATTGCAATCAATACAGTAGGAGAAAATCACTTTTAAAAGTTACTGCATGCATACTTATGAGTGCTAGTGACTGTACGACCGCAGACTAACCTATAAGCATGACTCACGTATATTTGAGAACCGCTAAAATATCTTAAACCAGACATTACGTCACCAGGAATGCAGGAAGAGACATCAAAATACCAGACTACCAATTCTACTGCTATTCTACCTCGACGTGTCATCCAACCGCGAAACGAGAAAAAAAAAGTAGTGAAAGATATTTTAATAAGTTCATATATTGTAATTTCTTTAGCGTGACGGCCCTGTCACCGCCCGACGCGCCCTTATTGGCTCATATTTTATTTTGACAGCTCGTATAGTTAGTGTCTAACTAGGGTTGTCACTTGTCAATGAGTCTTCATTAGTTAACGCAGTTTTTACATTTCTAGGCTCTAGACTAGAGCGCTAGGTTCTAAGTAATTGAATGAGAATGTTTTCTTAATTGATTGCGTGAGACTATCTGTCATCTTTTATTTTATAACTTTTAACGTTTTCTTTTACAATATCTCTTCATTTAAGATACATGTTGCTACATAAATAGTATGGCTTTAATTTTTGTCAAACTTTTATCCTCCCTGACAACCCTATGAACAGATGTAGTGTTTCTATTAAGAATTGCTTAATTAAAATATAGGTAGGTAAAAATAATTCACAGCAATATGACACTTACTATTTTAAATGCAAGGATAATAATGATTGTAATTACTTATATGAAAAATATTTCCTCAATTTACCTGTTTGTTCTGAAGCACCTGCCTATATTTTTTGTTAAAATACCTGAAGTTATTTAAAAATAATCAATCAACCAGTCAAAGAATCATTAGTCATTTCGCGCCAAAATTTGGTCGATGACATTTCGCATTATAAGGACGACCACACACGTAACTCCAGTTGAAAAAATACATAAAGAAGGGGTTATGAATAAATGAATTCAACGATTATTTAACTACTTTGTAAATGTCATCGGCGTATAGTTACACTTTACAAATTATTACCTTATTACTCAAGAAATATTCACCACGCGCGTTGCGTATTAGCATTTATAATTCTGTACAAGATCATTAATCATTATTAACTCGGTATTCATTGAGACAATTCCCGCACTATTAATTATTGTAAAGGAGTGATACAAAAATTGATACGGTTATTGATAATTTGCGCATAATTACTTGACAAATGACATTAAAAACAACTTACATTGTTCAAACTGTAAATTAAAGTTAATGTTACTACTAACTATAAATTATTCCGCAGGCCTGTTTTCCATTACAGCCTTCAAACAACAACGCCTCTGCAGTATCTAAACGCAAACCCGTTGGTTTCTAGTTAATCACAAGCATTTTATTATTGGTGTACGGCCATCGAGAAAGTAATTCCCACACGGAAGCTCGTGTCACTGGTTGATTGATAGCGGGCGCGATAAAAACAGTTTGTCAGCGAGTCGCGAACACGTTATTATGTCACCACTGGCTACCGACGACGTGACGCGTCCTGATTAATGTGTGTCGTGTCATGTGTGGCAGCCTTAATGCGCTCGCGTCTATGGTCATTAATGGCGCGCGTTGTCCGCGGTCAGGATTCCACGTCAAGCTCACGATTAGGAATTTATACCGACGCAAAAAATCTATATTTTGTCTTAGTTGTAATCGCAGTCGTCGGCCCATCCATAGGGCTTTAGGTGAAGTCGAGATTAACATCGTAAGCTCATTGATCTTACGTTATTTCCTGTGGTTAAAGTTGGTAGGTAAAGGCTGTCTAGATGATGAGATTTCCATGTTCTATTTAGGAATCGAATAATTCTTTTTATTTTATAAAACTTATCATGTTGTATAATAACACAGTCCGAAAAGACTCGTTTCTTAAATATTAAATAAATTATTTCGGGGCCTGTCTTCAAGCCTATTCCGTCAAAACTGATGGCCAATAAAGAAAATAAGCGCCGGAGTTCCCCATAGTTCAAACTTTTCATTAGAATCGAATATTCAAACTGTAATTTCAAGAAAATGGCGGTTCTAGAACGAAGTTCGAATTCAAAATGACGACGTCAATCTCTTCTCATTTTATAAATTTTATTTTGAATAAGGCTTCAGTCAATTATGAAGAAGAAATCCAAGTAAACGTCAGTGTCGAAATCAGAGTTGAATGAGCCGTACATCGGCGGTCGCACGGCCATATCTCATGTTTTAATATCCGTCGGCCACTTTGAACTGCCCCAAATACTATAACTTGCACGAGTTACGAGGCGAACGGGTAAACTCTTGTGTGACCGGGGCTTTACTGCCGAGCTAACCCGATCCCAGACGATGTTTTACGACAGATTGTTCAGTCTTTTTAATTGATTGGTTCTTCTATAATTTATCTGTGCTTACAAAGAGCTCTGTACCGCCCTTGTATCCACTGACGTTGGTTTGGCAGATGTGTTCATGTTCAATGCTTTACGAAGTTCAGGTGAAAAGGCGTTTTTCATAAATCAATTTCGTTTGTCACGTTTTACTCATAGCTTTGTAAAAGTGTGTAGGCTCTATTTTAAAAGGCACCATTTATTCCTTGTGGCCGTTTGAATGTACATATTTCTCTTCTGTGGTAATGATAAAATAAGCATATTTTGAACATAAACGTGTTCTTTCACCGAAAATTCAATGAAATACTTACTTAACTGCCTTTGATCTTTACTTAACTTCTGTTAATGCGTATGATTCAAAAATTCCCAATTTTCCTTTATAAGTGAGCGTAACTTGGGATTAAAAGACGCGAAAGGTTTTTAAAGAAGCCACGTACATGCCATGCCATGCCGCGCATGTCGTTCCACGTAAAATGCATGTGGCTAACGATCGCGTTTGGCGCGAACGACACGCCGCCGTCGAATCCACACTTTATCTAAAACCGAGGACATTTACTCAATAAATTCATAATTTTAATCGTTATTATTAAAACAACGGTGTAGGATAAGCATGCGGTAACAATAAATTATCTATTTTACAACGTTATATCGTGTCAGTTCTCGTAAAAATGTCGGTGGTACGGCGCGTAGCGGGATTTGCATCAAAAGATGACATTTAGTGTGCTTATTGTGCATAAACGCCATGACAGGTCGTGCCTCCATCTTGTGGCCGCGGTGTTATGGCCGATTGCGCTCACAAACAATTCACAAATTGTTTTTTACGGAATTAAAGTTCGCTGCGGTGACTTTATTTATTATTATGTTTTACTAGTAACGTTGGTTTGGTTTGGTAATGAAAGTGTTGTACAATATTATATTTTATAGGTATTCATTTCTGGGTTTTTTATTATTATTATAATCCATAAATACAACGGTAGCCGACTATTAAAGACACGGAATTTATGAATACTTAGTAGTGTAACACACTTTGTTTAGAAAGTCATATAAGAACAACAAAAAAGCAATAAAGGTACCGATGTTATGATTTATGATGGTGAAGACAGAAGCACCTTACATTGTGTCGGTAAAGCAGGTGCGGCGCAACAAAGAACTGCAGCGAAACCAATAAATTATTAATTATGAAAAAAGGCCGATACACTTACACTTGCGAAATATTATCAAAAAATTACAAAAAAAATTCAAGAGCGGCGCCAAAAACTCCTTTGTCTAGGAGACGTCCTGCGGGCACACTGTGCGGTGGTGGACAAAGGGAAGTAAAGTTGCCGACGCGGTGCGCACACTGGGACAAAGGGGCACCCCGTCAGGACAAAAAATGACATCATTTATTTTATTGCTCCGAGTGAGAATGTGGCACATTAATATTGCGTAGGCCTTAATGTTCGATCGCCCTAGGCCGGTCATCACTCAATATGACTGTTGTCTATAAAATAATAGTAGAAAACGTGTTTTACGAATACCGGACTATGTATGTTACAAATCATTAGTAATTATCTAAAAATAATATTTACAACAGCAGCATCGTTTATGAATATCAAAGCGTTTAAAATTCGAAGATTTTGTGATTTTAATTTTTATTATATCCTGACTAGACTGGGTGATATTAAGTTGTAAAAATTATAGCGAATTTTGCATTGTAAATCATTTAAGTTGATCTTTTAACGGGGGCTCAAGTCAATTAAGAACGCAGAATGCATTAGTATTCATAATTTTTTAAACTGTTTTAAAAATACTTACGTTTATAATCTTTCTTGTATATTCAAGTAAAAATATTGATGGCTAATCGCTAAGAGGATCATTTTTTTTACTTTCAGCTGTAGACCGATAATTATTGCTAGACTCTCCTAATATCTTCATATCAAAATAGCAGTGGATATATTATAGTAATTGAAAATATGATTCATTGCCCACAGGGCCGCCCCGAATCGAACGTCATCAACATCTCAATTCGCTCATATTGTACCTACTTACCAACAGATGCAGGGTTGTCCACTAGTTGTTGCTAAAATGTCGAATATTGTTAAACTTTGGTCACATCATCATCACAACACAGATTATAGAAACAACTGTTATTCCTATGCAGCTAAACTAATAGACAAATTAAACTAAACTTAGGTCACAATTAGAGTAAAATCTAGGTTGATTGTGTACGATATTTAATTTTCTTGACTTAATTAACTCAGTTTGTGTGTGTGTATATTAATATCAGCTCGTGACAAAATAATTACAGCTTCTTAAATCAATCTTACCTAGGGGTATCGTATTACACAGTACTAACTGGATTGTGGAGGTCAGGTGGGCAGTTTCTGCATGTAAAATACTTCTATTCAGCTGCATCAGGTTAGACTGGAAGCCGATCCCAACACAGAAAAAGGCTAGGCCATCGATGATGTTTATAACCACTCTTGAGCGTGATTTAGATGTGCTGTTCTCGTTTAACTTGAATGGAATTTTTCCTTGGAGTCCTGAAAATTTTGTGGTATGTAATACATACTGAAATAAAAAGAAGTTAAAAAGATATCTTATAATAATCGGAAATCTTTGTAGACCATCATGAGACAAACACAGCCCTGTATATGTGTAAACACGAATGCGTGTACGCAGCGATCCATCACTACGAGGCACGACTACATTGATTTATTACGAAATGCCGCCATCTTCCCATAGTAGCCGAGTTATCGCAAATTAATTATAAACTCCTTGATCAATCTAGGATCAAAGTTTTACGAAAATATTGTGAGATGAATAAGATTCAGATAAAAAAGCAGCGGTACTTGAGTTTTTTGACCACCGCAACATCTACTATACTATAATATGGTGGTGTATATCTCCAACTTTACCATACTCCTTCTATACTTACATAAGGTTTACTTTAAATTATACTAGCTGATGCCCGCGGCTTCACCCGTGGATGTCGTTCCTCTTGAATTACTCTATCTATTAAAAAAAACCGCATCAAAATCCGTTGCGTAGTTTTAAAGATTTAAGCATACAGACAAAAATAGCGACTTTGTTTTATACTATGTAAGGATTTGTGTTACTGTATCCATTCTATATACCAGTATTAAAAGTCTAGGAAGATAATAATTTCTTACATACCATACGCTTACCATCGTAAAGGTATTTGCAAAGTTACGCGGTGTTCCTAAAGGTACTATCATAGGCCCAAGTGTCATCTATCACGCGAAACACCTATTCTCTGCCCTAAAAAGCGATTCCAGCGTGTTAAAAAAATTATCTATTGTAGGTACAGTTCTTTGACTGTTTTTATGGGTTCAGGCTATTTTTTCATCTCGGATGATGGTCTAGCACGTAACAAAGTTTACGGTGAACGAGTTTCTTGACGTGACAATATCGGCATCGATACGGGTCACTTCTCTTTGGCGCACTCTGTTTTTGCGAGCAGAAAGGTCTATTTTTTACTCTTTGCATAATCGGCATCTCGTTAAGAAGCTATTTCGTTTAAGTATTGCACCAGAAACTCTTTGGAGTGACTCTTTTGTGATTCGAAGTGTGATTGATAGTATCGAATGCTTCCGACGATTCGACATGGCGCTATTTCGTAATTTTACCAGCATTTCCCTCCGTAACCGTCGCGCACTGTCGCCCTCGAGGTCATTTGATCGATTCCGCGTTATGACGTTCGAATCCTCTCAATGTGACCTCTACACTCTTCACTTCCTAGATGACCACTCCGTGTACAATCACTATTGTGATCATTGAAGGTAACTGAAAAACCATAGATTTTGCTTTTAGGTATAGCCGCTTTCAAGGCTAGCCTGTACTACAAGGTGTACTTACGTGAGTGTAGTCCTCTGCATTAGCTCCCTTTAGTCTACGGATTCAGTCTAAATCATTTGAGTCTCTATCAGTAATCAAATAGGTCAGGCCAAAAATTACAAATAAGACAGGTCCAAGACATTATATTCTTTTTATTTTAGTGTGTTATTTTTACATGTAAATCTTCTTTACCAATACTTGTGTACTTAGAGATATCAAAATAATTAATTGCTTTTCGATAAGTGTGTATGTTTGCTGTCTTTGTAAAATTTATAGTACTTTGTTGACTGCTCCATTTTTGCATGCAAATTATGCAACCTAAAATGTAAGAACTTAGTCTTTGTAGGTACATACGGGTACTAAACTACGTCACGTTTTGTCTTGATTACTCACGATCGGTATTTGCTAATGTTGGTACAAGTTGACATACTGTTGATTTGCGTCATACCTTATTTATTTAGATTGTTTATGAAGGCATTGCTTCCAACCACTGTGACTGCAAGTCTTGTTTCTTATGTTTTTATTCTGACCTATCAATTCAATCACATCTATCTTCGACGCATTATTTTCAATTCTTTTCAAAACTCTTCTTACAAGGAAAATATAAAATATTCAATTTTTTTTCTACCAAGTTCTACGGTACCGTAGGTTGTTCGGTACCAACACCTTAACATCGCATTTTTATTGTGTTACAACAGCAAAACGATAGCTTATCTGAAGCCGTTAAATATAAAACCAACACTAAAACGAACTGAGATAAGGCCGCCATCTTGAAAAGCGTGACCAATAGCACGAGCGTACGTTATCAGAACAGTAACTGATAACAGTTTGATTTATACATTCGCGATGGTGATTGGTGGAACGGTTACATACTCCTGAGACGTTTATCAGAAATTAAAATGGAATCTTGTTAGTGAGAGAAATGGGTCGCGCTTTATGCGGTCTAGATGTACATTAACCGATTTCGCTTTGACTGGTTCGATGTCCTTCGCTAGAAACAAAACTTTGAAGATGAAACTTTTCTTTCTTTCATATGAATCATACAATCGCCTATGGACAGAATTGCAAATTAAAATTCGGGTGTATTGGCAGATAAAATTTATTATCCAGTAGTTACTTCGAGTTTTCCGAATAATTAATAAGACAAATACTATCTACAAATTCCAAGTAAAGTTATTTTTATGAAAAACTCATAACAAAAATAAAACATTCAAATCAAAACCACGTGACAGCACTAAAGAAATGTTGCAAGTATAAAAATAAACACGACGACGACACACAAATAACACAACAAGTAGTTAATGTACTTATTTTGAGAACATCTAATTAACTAAAATAAGACAAGTCACAAATTGGAGCTGCTGAAAATGATTGCTGACACGGTAAATTTAGCGTTGTGAACATTGAGAACGCACTGTTTTAACTTTTTTAAATTAAATAAATATGTCAAGAGAAACGGGTTGGCGGGAAAGTTTGACGTTTTGATGTGTTCTGCTATGCAAGTTAACATTTCTGATATTTTTAAACTAGGACTTTAAAAAGCTATATTTAGTCAAAGGTAATTTGAATAATATTGGCCCCGATCACGATTTTGTAATGTCTAAAATCTGTCTAGAACGCGATTTTTGCGGTTTAATATTGACCGTGAAAATAAAAAAGTAGGTTAGGTACTAGATACTAAAATTCAACAAACACAAATTGTGACCAAGCATGCTACGCAAAAGACATTGGGCTTTCTACAAATTCTATTTTAGGTCTTACAGACAAGACCTAAAGTTCTGTAGTTACAGCAATGGATCAGATTTTTTGGAAATTCGATGCCAATCTGAGTAAGTATCCCGTTCAATTTACATTTGTAGCGCATATAAAACAAGCAAGAGTTTCTCGTGTTGTTCAATTCCGCGTGGAAACAATTTACTTTTACCTCGGCGAGCGCCACGCCAATTGGTTGTAGATGGCGCATGAGGTGCGCGCGCCCTGTGGTCGCGTCTTCACCGACGCCATGTTCTTTTTGTTTCCTTTTTCAAAATTTCAACGTCTGCGTTTGTTTTTACCCCGTGGCACGCTTCCGACAGTTTTATTACCGAACGTGACTCCAAAATTGATATCGAATTACCAATACATCATTTCCTCTTGTAATATGCTAAAATAAAAGCTATAACAAAAATACAGGATAATGAATTATCGAACAAATTGCGGCCGTCCTCATCAATATTCCGCGAGTACCCGCGAGGGTGCCCAAAATTCGCGTTTACGTCCCACATGGCGCATGACACGATAAAGTTTATGGCGGAACGAAAAATGAAAACAAAACTACGGTCAGCACAACTGTTCGTGTATTTTGTTAGGTAGATTGTGTCGCGCCCTGTAGGGAGCCGACCGCCCGTTGCGCGGCTCTCAACGCTCTAAGCCCAAATTACTAGTTCAGCTCACTCGCCAGATTACACATCCGATTCTAGGTATTGCGCCGTGTCGCAACGACTCGTAAGCTTAAGCCTAAATTGGGTTTGCTTTCATATATCTGCCATTAGCGGTACTGAATACCTGTGTAAGAAGATTAATTTGACCCACCTGTGTTATTGGTAATGTTGGCTGTTAGACTCGAACAAAATTGAATTGGAATAAACATAGTGTATGGAGGATAAGTGCGTTGGTACAAGATTGGCAAATTATTTTCGTAGCGGCTGCTGTAGTTTTTTGTTTCGGGTTTCTGTTCGGTACTGTCGACTCATTAGCACTGGGGGGCGCCTCGGACGCAGGTAGGCTCGACGCTCTGCCGTTATTTATATTGGGGGCGAACAGAACAATGTCCAGGGCGATCACTTATTAATCATCTCTTTATTCAAGCCGGCTGGGTGATTCTGCCCGTTGTGATGATAACACAAAAGAATATACAACGTGTTATTATTGATATTCAAAAACTCTAAGGTTATATGCAAGAATATGATGTGGCCATATGTACAAGAATATGATGTGGCCCAAAAATGCATAGTTTCGTAAAGAGGCCAAAAGTTATCTAGCGGATTTGCTACTCACGTTTAGAAACAGTTTTAGTAGAGACCAGCTGTTTAAAAGTCAGTCTGGCGTAAAAACTGAATAATAAACCGAATAATAAACCGAATGTAGTATACGCTAGTAGATATTATTAATAATCCTCATATTTGAGAGATTTCGCAAATTATGTAAATCCTTCTTTTATGGATCTAGTTCTTAGAAATCATAAGACAAGTTTACGAATGAATAAATAATAACCGTGTGAAGAAGAACTAGAAGATTCACGACCTTCGACCGACTGTCTCAAAATTAACGGGTTTTCTATAAAAGATAGATAATTGACCATAATTATAACTATAAGAGCACCGAGGACAAACTATGGTAGAAAGACTATTGCAGATAGGGTGCTAAACTCTATGATTCTTTACCTCAAGTAATCAAGGAACCGAAATCACTTCCAACTTTTAAAAGACTAGTAAAGCACCATCTGTATAACAATATGTATAATTTCTAAATGTTTGCTGTTTTTATATATTAATTTTAGTTTATTACCAAGCAAAACTGTCGCTTATCCTATCTTAATTTTTATGTTTTTCCTCATGGAAGTAAATAATAATATTCTTTTTGAGCGAAATAAATTTCTTAATCGTAAACCGTATATATTTGGAGAAGTACTACTAGTACAGTCAGTGCCCAGCATTACCTGACCCCTGTTCTAAAGAGGGGTCAGATAATGCTAGGCACTGACTGTACTATATTCCGTACGCGAACAAACAAGACAAGCTAAGGAGCATTACGCTTCCATATATAAAACACAAGCTTCGCAAAAACATCACGTACGTTCGGAGGCGTTATATACAGGCTATACAGTTAATCCATTTTTATACGTCGGTAGTTAATACTGAGATTTTATGAGTTTCTAAGGCGTCGGGGTTAGGATAAGAGAATGGCCCCTCACAGCGGTGGACGTATGAAATATAGTGTTTAACACCACGCGGCATGTT
This sequence comes from Diarsia dahlii, assembly GCA_949775195.1. Taxonomy (NCBI): domain Eukaryota; kingdom Metazoa; phylum Arthropoda; class Insecta; order Lepidoptera; family Noctuidae; genus Diarsia; species Diarsia dahlii. The sequence goes on from OX459210.1 coordinate 13,211,080, forward strand.
CGACGGACGCCCCGTGGCGTGAGACAGTCCTGAGCGCCCGATCAACATCGTCACCCTACGCGTTCACAAAGCTCCTTTATATTCTTTTAGACTTTCTTTCTTGATACTACTATTAAATCTAAGCTTTTACGTATGTTGTCTTTATTGTTAGGCTAACATAATTCTTAATTTTATAGGTAAAAGGTATAATTTGCAAGACAGCCTTTTCACGTTCTAAACAGTTAAAGCATTTGATCATGAGTCACGTTTTAGTTTTTGAATATGAATTAATAAGAACAAGAGGCGATCGATAACGGTGATTTGAAGGCAATTTATTTTCTTTGTTTCATTCAGCAGTAGAAGTGTACTAACAAGAATATTCATTGTATAACTGTTTAAGGAATAATCCCGAGGCCTTTGCGCAGCAGTAGGACAGAGTAGGCTAATGAAAAATAAATCGAGCCAAGACGTCATCCTTGTATATGTTACAGTCAAAACTCTTTAGCAGTCAATAGTAGTTTTGATTTGTCAAAACTACTTTTGACCGGTCAAAACTATTATAACAAATTATTAGGTGATTTCTGTTTTATTTCTCTACTAAATTATAATAACCTAAATGTCGTTAGGAAACTTATTAGGTTTGTTAGGTTCTTTTTTGTTGACCCTTTGGATAGCCTTGTATATAGCTAACATTTATTTCATTAGAATAAACGCGTTTTGACGCAATAAGGGTTTTGACTGAAACCAGTCAAAAGTAGTTTTGACTGTAACATATACACAAAACCAAATTCTTAATGTACTGAACTAGCTAACATGTAATTAGTAGTAGATATGGTAGACCTTATTAATGCAGGTATCATAAGTCATAAGGAAAAATAACTAAATAAGCTTACACTCGTCATAGTCAAATATTGGCTAGGCAATGGGTATCTGGTAGAATCCAATGATGATATCTGGTAAGCCAGATTTTACGACCATAGTTTTAGATTTTGTACAATCAAGAGCACACGGAAAATCGTATAGGTACCGTATACTTCATGCTACTGTTATTTTACCAGTTTTAACCAATTCTCATTCACAACACCCATCAAATATTATTATATTTTTATGGGACGTTAGAACAATAATGGGGTGGCTGGTCTAATGACGTGGTTATGGCCACAACTTTAATAGTACAAGTATTACGAAGTTTACCATTTTTAACGATAAAGGTTTTTTGTTCGGTTGATCTATTGGTGCGATTAAGTAATAAAAGCCAATAACGATAAGCTTGAACATTAAGCAACGGAACAGGTCAATTTTGGATCAGCCAAGGTACAAAAAAACGGTTGTACAGACGCCAAGAGATCAAGCTACTATAATCTGTCAAATTTCTTTAATAGATTTTCAACTTTTTCTCTAAAGGTTCAAGCTAGTTAGAATTGCTGATGAGCTTGATTTGCTGACGTCTGCATTTCTTGGTGGTAGTACGTGATGCCTAATGATGTTAACTTTTGTGGGTGGTGATGATAGTGAATACTATTTGTAAAACATTCTTTTGTTTTTTTTGGTGGGTGGAAAATCATCGAATAACCCCCCCCCCCCCGCTCTGGGGCAGAGCGAAGGGGAGTGTCAGACTTCTACTGAATAAAAACCAAACCCATGTTCCTTCTTCGCCCTTGTGTCGGAGTCGCGTTATCCTTTCGATAATCCACAACCCCGACGGGATGTAAAATATCCTTAGAAATTATCGGGCCAGGCAGACTGTTATTTGGGGTTTTCGTCAAGAATTTCTCAGTACCACGGAGTCTGGATCTGTGCTACATAATATTGGCTTAATGTAGGTGTACTATTAGGTACACTCAGAAACCTAACCCTTCGGAGAATAGAGGCATCATGTTATGTTATCAGTAGCAATGCTCTTGCACTGCAAGAATAATTTTCAAAATAAGTTGCATCACCTTTTAAAAGTTTTCCGTTGTGTTAAGACTTTCATCATTCTTCTTCTTTAAGTCTGGATCCTTCTTAGCTTAACACTTATAAGTTTATGATTAATTCCGTAAAATCTTAAAGCAGTCTTTTTATCTACTTGATTGATTAGATCACCGACATTCATTGCTAACTTTATCATACCAGCGACTGTCTGAAGGCCATTCAGACGTCTGACAAATGTCGAAATATTATTTATTGTGTTTGAATGTCACGTCAAAACCTAATAATAAAGATAGTTAATCAAAGACTCAAATTTCTGATTAGATTTATGCATGAACTACATTATTAAAATGTGGATCATGTGCAAATTGCATTCATAAGGTAATATTTCACGCCGTTCTAAAATTTGCATTTTGATTATGAAAAAAAAAAAACTGTGTAATAGGTGTTAGAAGATTGTTTTTTTGCTAGTTGGTCTAGTGAAGGGATCGATATCGTATCGCCATTTATTTTTAACCGACTTCCCAAAAAGGAGGAGGTTCTCAATTCGATCGGTATACTTTTTTTTTTTTATGTATGTACACCAATTACGCTGCGATTTATGATCCGATTTACGTGATTCTTTTTTAGTTTGATGCAGAATGGTTGCCATTTGGTCCCATAAAAAATTAGTATAGTTTGGCCCAGCACTTTTCATTTTTTGAAGATTTTTCCTAAGTTATGAACATTTTTCGTTTATGTGTGTTCGCGAATAACTTCGTCTTTTATGAACCAATTTTGATGATTCTTTTTTTATTGTGAAGGAGATATTTCAAGGGTGGTACCATGGTATGAATACCAGGACCTGGTGATGAAATTCCAGAGAAATCAAGGGCAACCCCCAAATTTCACATGACCGACCCATAGTCACACTAAACTACCACACCAGTGTGACTATGGTTAATTATATTTATCCGTAGTCACACTGGTGTGACTACAGCTGATCCGTAGTCACACTAGTATGACTATGGATAATTTAACCTGATCCGTAGTCACACTGGTGTGACTACGGCTGAACCGTAGTCACACCAGTATCGTAGCTTTTGGTCACGTCACTCATACATGCAACGCATGTACTCTATGACGCGCGCTCGCTTCGCTCGCATATTAAATAACACTAATATCTTCTGTCCCCGAAGTGCCGGGCCTCCGCCGGCCTCCTTCGTCGGCCTACGGCCCGGTGCCCATGCCGCCCATAAAGGATACTGTCGCGAGACGGTGATTCATCCACTTAGCGGACGACTAGCAACAGTCTATAATTTTGGTTATTCATCCGGGTGTGACTACGGATCAGGTTAAATTATCCGTAGGCACACCAGTGTGACTACGGATAAATAAAATTAACCATAGTCACACTGGTGTGGTAGTTTAGTGTGACTATGGGTCGGTCACTAAATTTCATAGGCACGTATTACGTGTTTCGTGTTTTTCTGACGCTATACAAGTATTCGCATCTAGCAGTCATCACTTCATGTTGATGAGCTGATGATGGAAGGTACTACTCCTCAAAGGTTAGGAGTTGAAAGCAATAATAAGGGTATCTTGAAGGATAAGGGGTAGGTTTCTTAGTAAAAAAAAAATCTCTTCTTCTCCTTATTCCTTCTTCTTCTTCTTCTTATTTTCTTAAATATTTCTATAGGATATTACAACTAAAAATGAAAAAATAAAAAAACTTTTTTTACAAAAAAAACAACCGACTTCAAAAAACACCAAAAAGTGAAAAATAAACTTCAGAAGAAAAATCAGCTACTGAAGTCGGTGGCAAAAAAACGAAATGAAACAAACAAATGTCACCGACTTCAGAAACTGATTTTTCTTCTGAAGTTCATTTTTCACTTTTTGGTGTTTTTCATTATAAACCTTTTTGAAACATAACATCACAGCTTATAACCCCTGGAAGGATTAAGCATAGCCCATTTTCATCAGTTGGGTACAAATCCAGACAACGCGTCTGCCTAAACAAAACCCAATAGCGCTTTGTCCGACCGGGGAATCAAAAATGCTCAGTTATCACTCTTGGAAATTATAGACTTCTGTCTACAATTTCATTTACGCAGCTTTTAACGTTCCTAGAAATATTCTCCGCTTATTCCCATAAAACTTCAAATTAAAAGTCGTTCAAGTAAAACGGAAACTCAACAAGTGTCATTGGGAACGCAATAATTGCGTACTTTTATATAATTCTCTTTTTTTAATTATAACACTTTTATGACGTGCTCTAAATGAATAACAGCCAGTTTTAAGCAGTTTAGTTTATTGCTTGATAGTCAATTTTACGATAGTTCTCTAGTGGTCTAGTAAATCATTGTTACCGCTACGAAACCTCATAAAAGTAGGAAGGAAATGCGCATGCGTTCCCATAAGTGATTTCTGTGTTCTAGTTCCAAGTGTGTACCGAGTTCCATGATTACTGTTAGTGAGTGAGATCGATTTGCGTACCCGGTGTTCTCGACTTGACCATTTTAACGACAAAAAATGACTTGATACATGATTATAGGTTGCCGGCATAATGTCGGTTGGTGGTCCGTTTAGGAGCCAAGCATTACGGTGACTTGATAGAATATGGTGTACTACCTGCCACACTAATTGCCACTTTAGTTTCTGTTGAATAGTATCCGGTTTGCAACGGACCAGTTTCGCAAACCATCTAGATCTGTTTATGTCAAAATGCTAATTGTTGCTCCAGTTTTCAGTCAAAATTAAGGAAATATGTATATGATTTATTACATATAAAAAATGACCTTATATAAATTATAAAGTTAATAGACAGATCTATAGCCCAAATTCATTTCGGTTTAGTATGTCCATTAATCAATAGTTTATGCAAGAGAATTGGATCAGGTTGTGAATGTGATTTCTGTGCAAATGGCGTGCGTGGGCGCGGGAGCGGTGAGATCAAAGCGTGCGCCCGCGCAGCGGGGCTAGCGCGCGTGAGCCTTACAACAACGCTCTTGTTCTCTCCATGTGTTGTTTTTTTCATTCTTTTTTTTTCCATGTTACGCAAAAGCAGTACACCCTACAGTTTACCGTTCATTTCATACCGTTTTATTGTCATTGTTAAATAGCAATTTATAGTAAAGATGTGCTAGGCACAGTTGGAAGCCGCTATAAACAATTTTAGATATTATTTACTGCGATAATATTTTAAATGCTGATAAATAAAACTGTAATACGCGCTTAATGTTGAATATATTTGAAAAATAAATAATTTCCGTTTATGTAATCACACAACAACAGACTTATCAATGAAAATCGACGTAAACAAACTTAATTACAAAACTAACAAATAGTTTTAATTGCTTGTAAAATGGACGCGAATTAATGAATCACATCAACTAGTTAACGAGTTGTTTATTTGTGTGATTGTTACATCACTAGTCAATCAAAGGATAAATACTTTACGCCCTTGAAAAACTAATTGAAAAATTGAAGACATCACTTTCTGACGACAGGTGTAAGAACTGGGTCGTATAAAGTGCATAATTGAATTAGCGTTTTTATGTTTGAAATAATTTTACGACACTTAAACAAGTTGGGAGAGGTTAAGAAAATTATATTTTATAATACAGCCGCTGGTGCTATAATTTTTATTACTTTTTTATGCAGTGAACTTGTTATAATTGGCAAGTCGGGTAACGCTATATGACTAGTATAATATTTATTAAAATTTTGCAGAATTAACCTGGCATTATTTGCTTTGAGTATAAATATTATACATGGTATATTATTAGACATGTCTGAAAATAATTCAGATGTAATTTTTGATTGTTTTTATTACTTTAAGAATAAATTGGTTGATGAATAAATTGATTGCTATCTGAAGTAAAACGGCCACCTCACACTGCTTTGTTTGATGGTCTATGAAACGAACTGATGCAGATGGTGTATAATGCAGTTTTACCGGCTGAAAACATATTAAAGTGATGGACTGTGTAAAAGACGATATGGGAAGAAATGAAGTGTCTCATGAGAGTAAGTCTGGAAGAAGAAGACATGCTGCGCCGACCCCAAATGAATTGGCTTAAGGGCAAGGGAATGATGATTTTACCAGGTGTTCAAATGTCACGTGTAGGTTCCCATTCTCTCTACATCTCCCCAATTTCTGCAAGCAGGGGTCAGTCATCGGCCTTCATGTCAAACCATGTCAATGCCACGCAATATTTAGGCGCGCTCCACACTGAATGCGGAGCGAATATAATGGCGGGCACACACGACACATAATCGCCGCGACGCGCGATATCGCCGTTACACAAGTTACAGATTAGTGACGCGGCGAGCACGCGACGCATAACGCGCCGTGAACGCGAGAAGACAGCTTCATTTTTTTAAACTATTTATGAACAGAAAAACGTTGGAAAATAGTTGGATAATTGTCGGATTAGATGCGTTGATTGCTTAATCTCGGTTTGCTAAACGATCGGTTAATTTCATGATTAGAACTACGAGCGAAGTCAGTTTGGTTTTTTCTGACGCAAACTACGCAGTATTTTTGATTTTAATGACGCAGTAAAATTTACTTCAGACTTTATATATTTTGTTTATATATTTTCTTACATGTTTAGGAATATATATTTTGTAATTGGTTTTCTGTTTTGATTCTATTGTGTATTGTCTAGCATCAGCCTAAGGTAGACTGGCAGAAAATACCCAAGGCATTAAATCTTTGTACAGTTTTTACTTTTGCATAAAGTTTTGATAGATAGATAAATAAATAAAATTCAGAGAAGATTACCGACGCTTCTTTAATATGACTACGACTTCTCATAAAAATGTGGCTTGAAGTACCTTAGTCATTGCCTATAACAAATACGCCTCGACCACAAATGCGGTCAGACTGTAAAGTTTTATTTCGCGCCAAGGGGAACGGTTCTCATGAGAATTTTTCGCCTTTTCTTTAATAAACATTTATTTTTTATTATAGTTTACGACGACATGGGCACTATTACTATTATTTCAACGCTCGTTGAAGGACCTTGTCACTTTATGATTCGTGCATAACTAAGTTTAATGAAAATTGTTGGTAACTTTCAAATGGGTCGAGAAATGGCGCAACTTAAGTACTGCGTTTATGTCTTTTCTTCTTAAGATTTGTATATTACAATTTTTATTACTCGTTTATTTATTCTACACATAATATTTTTTTTTTAAATTAAACCAAAATAATTAAATGAAATCTAATAACTGGGGATGTTTGACAGGAAAAATGCCCAACAGTGCGACACATAACAGGATAAGAAAAAAAACCACAAACTATTAAAAAAAAGTCTCCAACGACTTGAGAACCTCCTCCTTTCTGCAGTCGATTAAAAAGGGCATCGAAAAACTCTGCCTCAAGGCTGTCAGCTGGTAATGTGCCCAAGAGACGGGCTACGTTGTCTGTAATACTTAGCCTGTGCCCACGGTAAGGGCCAGATGTTACAATGATTTTAACATGTTGTCATCATCATCATACTAGCGTTTAAGGTTCGGTCAAACCTGATCGGTGTATTGTCAACTACCGGTCCAGAACTTATCCGTATCTACATGGTAACTATCTAGTCTTCCCAATTCATGAATATTTTTTTTGAGTTTACCCATAACACCATATTTTTCTCCATCAGGTCTGGTTCCAAAACAAGAGATCGAAAGAGCGTCGTCTGAAGCAGCTGACCTCAATGGGGAGGGGCCCTTTCTTCGGGTCTTCCCGCAAGATGAGGGGGTTCCCAATGAACCTGTCTCCGGGGGGGCTGGAGGAAGGTCCACCGGGGTTTCCGTACTTCGCGACGGCGGATGGCAAGTTCGAGTTTGGCTATGGCCCGCCGTTCCACCATGATGCGCCGTTCTTCCATCCGCCACCGGCTATGCCTTTTAATCAGCCAGGTTGGTAGACTTTTTGGTACATTTATGTTCATTCAAAGACATAATTATTATAGTCTATTTTATCTCAATCAAAATGGTAAGATACCATAAGTGACTGCCTCTTTGATCTAGTGGTCGTTAGCGCTACTGGGTACCATGGATATCTTGGGTTCAATTCCCAGCTAGAGAAATTAAAAAGTGTCATAATCTAACGTAATAACGTGTGAACTTGTGTACGTTTGAAGGTAATAATAGGCTTGCCCGTAATTTTATGAGAATTGAATAAGTACCTAAATTCGCTTGCTCGGGAACTATTTATATAGGATGTTTTAAATTACAACGATGACTTTTGTAACAATCTATTTTTTCTTAGCATTGTCAAAGTTTGATCTGAAACAAACTTAAAAAAAAAGCCACAATATTTTTTCTACGAAATCAAAGTCAGTAGCAATTCACCACCACCTCAAAACAGTTTCAAAGTCAAGCTCGGTTTCAAATTCTTATTTAAAAGTGGCGGCACGTATCTTGTTCGCAATTTTCGAATCAGGGCCAAGTTCAGCCATTATGGTTCGTTCCAACGAAACTCTATGGACACGAATTGACGAAGATGCGTGACCATAGACAATATAGAGTTTTATGTGTCTTTCGAACGACTTTTAGATATTAAAATGGATTATGTTTTGCTTATGTCATATTATATTTTAATGGGAAATGTTATAACTGAGAGCTGTTAGATATTTGAAATCAGAAGGCCTAGATAAAGTAATATTTTAGTAACGATGTCAATGATGGCAATGTCGAAAAAATATTGGTTTGACAGATACTGCTGAAACTTATGTCAATTGCTTTGACGGCAATTACGCGGGTTCCATCCCCTTGCAGAAGTGGTTCTGAAATTGGCTGCTTGTGTATGTAAGTAAAAATGTTAGGAAAAACACCCACGATAAACCGCAATCCCAGTGTGGGACAACGTTTGAAAAAATATATAAAAAAAACAATTATAACTTATCTAGGCCATCAGTTATGCTATTGTCTAGAATCATTCCTTTCATCATCACATACCCAATCAAACCATATACCAGGCGCTTAGTAACGTAAGCAGGTCGTTTCGCAGGCGGCATGGAGACTCTTCCTGGCGGGGAGTTTCCCGATCAGTTCCCGCCTCCGGACCACCTCGTGCTACCTCGGCCATCTTCGCCGGAGTTCACGTTCGGAGACGGCCCGCCCCCTTTGCATCCTGAGGGGCTGGTCTGGTAGCTCAAGCCGGAGCCGCGGGACTACCACGACTGATGCGGCTCGTCAGGCTACAAAGTGGACTTTAGCAGTGTTATTCATTAACAGTTGCGATTGAATTAAGGAAAAGACGTAGTGATTATGTGATTTTAGTTTCTGTGAACGTTAAGGAGTTTCCCGCTTGCTTGTTTGGAAGAACCAGTTTGAGTTTCTGTTGCAGTGATTCGGTGCTAATAAAGCTTAATTTGACGATGTTTTCTGATTAGAGCAATTTGTTTTGATCGATTTTGATCCGGTACCAATGTTAACAGGTTACAATTCTTAATACGTCTTTAAGGTGATTATTATGACTATTAACTGTCGTAGAATCATGAATATCTGACCTTATCAAAAGACAGGTCTCTATAATCTGTGGAACATAAAATAACTTTTTTGTTTGCCGGAAAAAATGCAGAAAACATTATAAAGATTAATTCCGATTAGTTTCATATTCGTCATTGTGATACCTATATATGATAATAATCGGAATTAGTCTATTCATAAATCTTTGCTTTTATAATTATCCTTTTAGTTAATACTTAATAATAATCAATCTATTTGTGAATAAGCCAGGCACTGTAAATATTAAAAATATGTGTACAGATAGCTATTGTAATAGATAATTTATTAAGTTAAATAGAAAGAATAATTTATTTACAATGGGTTACATAAGCATAATTTATATAAGAGTAATTTTGGTTCCTATTCTAAGATAGACACACTTTGAGCATTTTTTTGTATATTTATTATTAATTGATATCTTTACCCGTTACTTAAGTACAATCTGTTAGATTAAATAATCGTAATATTGTAAATAATCGTTTTGTATATATAAATGTATTGTCTAAGGTTAATATGTACTTAATTAGGTACTTAATTTAAGTATCATTGTACTTTTAACTAACCATTATAGTTTTGTTTCAATAAACATTTGCAAACTAAGAAAAAAAACGAAATTTCAGAAAAAAACAGTTATCTATTCAATCTATTTTCTACAGAAGTGATGGAACTTCGATTGTTTTCATTCATTTTTATATATTTAACCATATTCATAGTAATATTATTCTATTTATTTCAGAAGCAATATTTTTTTAATTTAAAAGAACCTTACTTCCAAAATAAGATAGCAATAAAGCTTCAGTTGAATTAAGAGCTAAAATTAAAAAAAAAACGAATGGGTATTCTACAAAAAAATATTGTGTTTCATAACATTTTGTAGTTATCCATAATAATTTCACTCAAAGATTCTGAAATGATTTTTTTTTCAAAATATTCACTGTAAATAAATAACACACACGCGATATTTTTCGAAAGTATTCCATACATTTAAGAAAACTTCGTGTTTTATGTAAATAACACAATGTACATTATGTTTGGAGTCCCGAAAATAGCTCAGATTCACTTGTTTGCGTTTGAATATTTTACATGGAGCGACTGCCTATCTGAACTCCACAACCAGTTAGAAAGATTTATATGGAAATGATACATCATTTCCAAATAATTATATCAACTTAATATTATGTGACTGTCAAGCCTGTCGTCTGAAAAGATTTCAGAGCATCTGAGTTTTTTTAATCTTTTTCCAAGTCACATTGATGGGAATGTTTTATCTCTGTTATCAAATAGCTGTTTCTCTGTTGTTGTACATTTTCTATATCCTCCTTAACTATTGTCAAAAGTAACGAACACCAATATGTGTTATAGTTGCCGCAAGTTAAGATGCCAATAACGGGAATTGCCCTTTTTCTAATATCTCTTCGTACGAACCAAAACATATGAACCATAGTTTCGTTTTTCATTAGAAAAAATGTTGAAGATCACGATAGATGACGATCCAAGATATGAACAGGCCTATTTTTGGATTTCAAAGTTAAGAACTTTAAAATGTAGGAGGGTCAATGACCGCTATTGACATCTTAACTGGCAGCTAGTAGTTAAATGCACTAAATAACTTGTTAAAGTGACTTTGTCCTATTTTATGTTATTTCAATCATAGTCTTCTGAAACACACCTTATTATGAATCTGACACACCTTACGCAAGTACAGCTGCTGAGCGTGTAGGGTTTGATTCCCGGGTCGGACCAAGTGTAATTGGGTTTTTCCGTCAGGAATTTCTCAGTAGCAGCCACGGAGTTGAATCTGTGACCAGTTGATGGCAATAGGCTCGGCCCATATTACATGGGACTTAAACTTAACTGGCAAAAATATGTGGGTGCACTATTAGATAATCCTCTGCCTAAGCCTTCAGGGATTACAGCATGATGTTATGTATGTTACATTCTTCGTTTTATCTCAATGTTACTTAACTCCACAATAATATCGTGTGAATGCATACTTTCGTGGCTTCAAACATAGGTAACCAATGAGTTAACAGGATCACTAATATATAAGTATGTATGTAAGTGTTAATATTTGGTACATACTGTTGTCTATCTGTATCTAGCACATAAACAAAAGTATAATGGAATTGTCTGTAAGAATAAAATCTATTCGAAAATATAAATACGTTTTATTTGTTAACCACCCCTCATCATGGAAATCATTTTCATAATCAAGATGCAGTTATTCTGTAAATAAATATAATATTACTATGTCTGTCTGTCTTGTCTATGTCTTTGCTTCAAAGTCAACATCATCATATTATTAGCCAAAAGATGACAACTGCTGAACAAACTGAATATAGGAATTGTGCTCTTCTAGCATTTGCTGGAACCCACGACCTTCGGAAGAAGCGCCAGTGTAACCCTTATTTTTTTTAATTTCTTAAGATTGCAACTTGCAAGTAAATGTCAGGTTGTATCTAAGTATATTTGAATATAATTAGCACCCGGAACCAATATGGGCTTTACAGAGTTGATGCATTACGATCATCAATACAACCCTCTTATTTCATTTGATGCCAAATTAATGACTTTGTCATGAAATAGTCATTGAAGGTAAGACAATTTGAATTTTGCTTATTAGGTACCCTGGCGCTTCCCCCTTTGTTTTATTTTCTCCTCCAGCTCTGGACGGAGCGGAAGGGAGTGTCAGACTTGTACTGACTAAAAACTACCCATAATCCTTCTAAGCCATATTGTGTGTCCACGGCCGCGGGATATCTTTCGAACAACCCGCAGTCCATCATTCTTATCCCGTAACTTTAAATACCTTCACCACAATGCATCCATCAGCACAGTGCTGTACTCACAGTTAGTCCTACCGACAAACATGATTTTTCACCCGAAAAAGAAGTCCAACTAGATTTAAGTAACTGTACACAACAATTTATTGCTGTGTACAGTTACTTAGTTTGTTATAGAGAATACTTGGTTGTCGGCTTCACCTGTATTGCAAGGCCCTGAAATGATCTCAACATGAAAGATGTAACCAAGATTTTGTAACAGTATATTAAGAAGGTATTGAATATAAATGTGGATAGGTATAAGCTTAGAAGAAGACCAAAGAAACGAAGGATGGACTGTGTAAAGGATGATATGGTAAGAAAAGAGATGTCTCATGAGATGACGAGAAGCAGAGAAGTATGGAGAGAGACATGCTGCGCCGACCCCAAATGAATTGGGATAAGAGGGCAAGAGAATTATGATATAATATTGATTGAAAAGAGTGTCCATGGAGTTTCTTGCCCGTTCTTCTCCATACAGATCTACGCTAGGGAATGGGCAACTACAGTACAAGGACAAGACAAGGACTGGGCTAGCTCGCCGTCCGGCCGTCGTCATGACGGCAACAGACCGTATCGGCGGCGCGTTCGTGTTCCACGCGCGCCTCAAAGAGATGTCAGCAAGGAGGGGCAAGGGCCGACGCCCGGCCGCGGATTTTAGTACGAGATGACGTGGCCTCGGCACAAGGGCAAAGAAGGAACATGGGTTCGGTTTTTAGTCAGTAGAAGTCTGACACTCCCCTTCGCTCTGCCCAAGAGCGGGGGGGGGGGGGGGGGGTCATTTGATGATTTTCCACACACCAAAAAAAAAAAAAGGACTATAGCTTCTTCTTACTTTGTATTTCGTTGTTCGTGTTTCGACTATTAAAAAGTGGGTTAGGGGGAAACTGGTGCCCTTACTAGTCTAATTGTGAAATAAATGGTTTGAGTTTTAAATCCCGAAGCAAGCATAGTAAAGCACGTTTCAAAATAAAATCTTATTGAAGTATTGAGCACACCCTCACTTATTTAATCAAATTGACAGGTGATATTAAATGAATCAAGTTTGTATCAACAAGTTATAATACCTAAAGTATATTTGACTGACAAATTGAGTGTAAATTACACCGATCAATGGCCAACCACTGAGTGCTAAGTGAAAAGGTTTGTATTTATTTATTTATGAGATCAAATTAAAGTATATTATTAGGGACTATGGTACCTACAATACTGCTTTGATTGACAAAGGTATTCAATAAATTATGGCCTTCGTCAAAGTAAGTCATTCAGAGTCATTGATACGAGTATAATTATACGACCCAAGATATGAGTACAATCAGCAGGGGAGAGTTGAAGAAGAAAACGTGTTGCGCTGACCCCAAATAGAATGAGACAAGGGCTGGAAGATGATGATGATTTTTGCCACAATCTTCTTCTTTTTCTTGAATTGATGACTCTTTTGTCCAATCAGTACGTGGCAACCTGGACAGCTCCAAGTGCAGTATTAAAATAACGGTAAGAACCTGTTTTAGTCATTGACTATAATATTATGGAAAATAAACCCATTTTTTATTGGAGAATGGGAAAGGCTTAAATGACTCCTCCCAGCCTCCGAGCGGAAGGGAGTGTCAGACTTCTATTAACTAAAAACCACCCATGTTCTTTCGTAGCCCATTGTGTCCAGGGCTGCGGTATCCCTTTCGAACAACCCGCAGCCACGGCAGGCATTAGACATTTCAGGGGCCCACAAGGGCCGACCCCTTGTGGGCCCCTGAAATGTTGCTGACATCTCATTGAGGCGCGCGTGGAACATGAGTGCGCCGTCGACACGGCCTGTCATCGTCATAAGACGGACGGACGGTGAGCTAGCCCATTACTCACCGTCCACAAGTCCTAGATTATCTCTACTAAGACCTAAGTCGAGCCAGTTTCTTGCTTTCTAGACTTCCTCTCTTTCTTGTAACTTAATAATTAACACAAGGCAACGGAATTCGAGTCTTATCTCTTTCAATTCGTCGTGTGACATAAAATACTATAGACAAACATAAGAAATATTAGACACATATTTACTACATTTGAAAACATATAAGCTCTGAAGGAAATGAGTTCCCAAAGTAATCAGTGCAAAACATTAAAATAATACGCTATAAAGCATTTTTAATGCAGAGTTGGCACTTCCAGTGCCTTTCTGATAGGAATATGGAATTGCACTCGGGAAAATAAAATAGGAAAAAAGAATTTGATTGCACACAGCTACAGTTTTTATGAATATACTGTGACCACACACAGCTTTAGCTTTGTACAGTTTTTTCTAATGTTATATTACCTATGTATAATTCACATAAATCTTCCAGTACAAATAAGCTAAGTTAATACGCATTGAATAGAGAACCTCCTCCTTGATTAACCGACTTTAAAAAAAGTGGAGATATTATTCATAACTTAAAGTATTTGATGATACTTCCTACCCACCTTTTTTCTGCCACCCAATTATATATGCACTAACTACATACAGTAACACTGCAACCAAAAACAAAACACAGCCAAAATTTCATTTCATTCCCTCACGCTATAGCAACGGGTATCAAACGACGTGGAATTACGTAGAATCTACCCACTACCCAACTACCCAGTGCTACCCAGCGGAATATAACCGCAGAAAGGTAAGCACCCTCCACACTGTCCTATCTACCATTCGCACATAAAGGAAAATTGGAATTTGCGCGGGGGCTCGTTTGAACGGCTGGAGCCTCGTTTGAACCAGCCCCGCGTTCGCACGACCGAATTAACCCACGACCGCGCACTCGTAATTGGAACCGTTGTGTTTGCTTGATCCGAGCCTATTATCTCACGGGATTGCGCAGGGTTAGGTTCTGATTATTAGCTATGTTGATTGGCAATGCTAATTTTCGGTATTGAATTTTCGGTGGATTGCAAAGTTTTAATCGAATGGTGCTTTGCAATTGGAATGGTATTGCATCCGGAATTATCGTTTACTTTGTAGAGTTCTATCTAGATTATTATAAGGTCCCTTTATTGTTGTCCCAACTTCACTTAGATACCTATTGAGATTGAAGTCTGGCTGACCAAACCAAAACAAGACTGAAGAACAAACTCCAGAATACTTAACCCTTATCGAGTTGTTGACAGTATGCTAAAATCTGACAACTCAAGCTGAAAGCGACAGGGTAGTGCGTGAAATTTAAATTTTCTTACTTCATTTTGCAGGTCAGTGCCAGGTAGTATTTTGAACAAAATAAATGAATCGCGTCCCCAACATATTATGCTTCAATTTGAACCAAGATTTCGTGCGCTACCGTGGCACAATCACCAATTTTAAACATTTAAAGTACCTCTATCTTCTTCTCCCTCCCTAATTCAACGAAACACGTTTCAAAATAGCGTGGACCCTTCAGTATCGTACTTCTATCTACAGTACAGTCAATATCCAGTATTACCTGACCCCTCTTTTCACACACTTCATATTTATACGAGGGGTCATATAATACTGGCTGTAGAACAGTCCGGCTGACGAGTCGAACGGGCGAGTGTGACCAATGTTGATTGATTGAACATCGACCGGCCTCGCTGTCGCTACCTACTAAGGTATAAGCGAGTGGGTAGTGAGTGTGAGTGTTTTGTAATGCTATGTAATTAATAATGCAGGTTGATGTGATCGGGTTCTTGCAAGCGGCAGTACGGGGGTTAGGATTCGTAAAGTCTACTTAGGTTCTAAAGTTTAGTTGGGAAACATCCTCCCCTAAATTATAACACCTAGATTTACCTATGGTTGGTACTGGTTTTAAGTCAGAGAACTCAACCATTTACTTGTTTTACGTGGCTGTATTATTCTTTAGTACCTGCGTGAACATAGAGATCATGAACTTCCTAGATATGAGACACATGTAGATCGATTTTTCGCCCCCGTAAAATAACCATATATTGTAGCTTTCATCAAAATCGTTACAGCCGTTTTCGAGAACAAGATACAGATACAAAAATATTCTGACACAACTTAGTGGACATACTTCGTAAAGTTTTATTTTTTAATCAAACTCCGCAGTATGGTTCCCAAACTCTACGATTTTAAGGCCCACGACACGCAGGAATCGCTCAACCACTGCGTCAACCATGCAGTAGTTCATCTTAAAAAAATAAACAATTCTAAAGTGTCTGTTCTGTTTGAAATAAAAGCTTTGCCTTTGAGTTTCTTCAAACCATAACAAACAAAGTTCCAAAATGGCAAGAAATGAACAACAATTCCAGAAACACCATCAATAATTAGGAGCATCAAACACGGTAAGTAACATTGACCCCCGGACCCCAAACGAACAGTAAACACAATACTTCTACTCGTAACTGTCGGCTAATTAGTACTATTGTTGGGGGTAACAACACATCCCCTATTTTATGTATATAGAGCACGCTATACCACCCGGCCTGGGAATGTAGACAGTAGACACTCATTGGATATTCTTGTTAGTTTGTAATATACGAGTAGGTAAGCTAATGAAGAAAATATGTTTTCAGAAATTACATATTTATTTATTTATTTAATCTTCATGCACAATAATGATACACAGGCGGACTTAATGCCACAAGGCATTCTCTACCAGTCAACCTTAAGGTTAAATAAGACAACATTGTGGTAGGGTACAAAATATCTAAAAAACAACATCTACTTTAAAAAACCAAAGTATATACCTTTAAAATGATACTAATAAATATAATAAATATTAAAATAGAATACACTAATAAATATTTTACAAATACCAAAATATAAAACGAAAAACTTAGCAATAGACAAGACATAACATCACACCTGTAATCCGAAGGGTTAGACAAAGGTGCACCTAGTAGTACATTCGACAATGGGGGTCTAGACAATTGTTATAGAGTTTTAAGGCTGAACTAGATGATGACAAGCGTGACTGCTGAGTTCGATTACCGGGACAGGCAAAGTGCTATTTGTTTTTTCCATCCGGAATTTCTCACTTGCGATGACTAGACCGACATAAAGCAGTAACAGCCACGGAGTCTGGACTTGTGTCCAACTGAAGGCAATAGGCCAATAGGGAACGCCCTATTATGATAGAAATTAAATGTAGGTGTACTAGTGGGTCCACTTCCGCCTAACCTTTCAGGAATTACGTGCGTGATGTTAAGTTATGTTTGTAAGTGTACAAACACCCCAAGTCCAGTCATCAGTAGTTTTACATTTAATCAGATAACGCGACAATTGTCAGCCCATTATACTTGTTTACTATTTATTTCGGCCATAAAACTTATTAAGTTTGCTCAAGTTTATGATGAGTTTTGCTACTGTATAGTAACTTGTGTAGTTTGTTTTGTTTCATGTTATAATCATAAAGATTATTATTATAGATAGAATGGATGAATTACTTGACTATGTTGTGTTCGTTTTATTTGTTTGGGGTCAGAAATGTGTTAATTTTGTTACGAATAATATTCTAGGTTAACGACTTTGATGAAGTTTTTAGGGAACTCTTTAAATCGTATCGAAATCTTAAACTGGGTGTCTCTATTTTCCCACTTATTATACAATCGCAAATACGAATTTCCCATGCATCATATCTGATTCATATACTAGAATTATTGTCATCGAGAAAGCAGAGTTAAGCAAATAGCCCGACAACAACCGTGGTGTAGAATGGCATTAACTTTTAGGATGTGCAAAACATGTTCTGGTTCCGACGTATCTAAGAACTGGCTCTCCAGGTTTTTACTACTGAACTTCTATGGGTCAGCATGCAGTAACCCACCAGACGCAACACTCGTCTGGTCTAAACCTAGCACTCATATTTGCTTATGTTTTGCTAATACTATAGGCGAACGCTTAGTGCTCGAGTCACTAGTGTCAGCTTAAACAGTATAATGGTCGCAAGGGATACGTTTCAAGCAAAATAATTAACCCATAAACAATGCGGTATTATCCTCTCTATACACCACCTCACTCCCTAGCTCACACGTGTTCACGCTGACATTTGCGTGTGCGCACTCGATCCCTCACCGTCTGATCTCGCCGCCACGCCGCGCCGCTCGCTGCGCCCGCTCACTGCACGCTTCCTACCGTCCTACCGCTATGCCTAAATGTCACCTTCCATACAATTTACTGGCCTTTAACTACTTTACAAAAGATTAAAAAAAAAATTAAACGTAAATATATTGTGTTTTTAGAAGTTTTTCCCATGGAGTTCCCACGGAATATTGCTGATTATGAGTTTTGATTTGTAACTTTGTTAGTTGTGGAAATTAATTGTAAACTTGTTAAGTATTTATAATGAATCATTGGATTAAAATAATATAATTTTACGAAATTTTACTATCGCCACACGGCAAGTTCGTGATTTGAGTATCTCCTTATTTATACATTCTTTCAATGTGATGTAGGCATGTAGCACTCGAAATTCTAAATTATCTTGGGCAATTTGTGCCAGGTTGCATGTTGTTCATAACAAATATGGCCTGTAAAAATAATTAAAATCATCAATACAACCCTGTAAGTTCATTGAATCTCATTAAATGACTATTTCATGAAAAAGTCATTAAATTCGATTAAATGATCATCTTTACTCAATTTAGAAACTAGGAAATGGTTTCACAAAATTATACCAAACTCACTCTGTTTTCAGCACGTATGGATTAACCAATACTTACCAGATATTGAATAGAAATTGACCGGTTTTATGGATGTGTTAACTACGAAAATAATTTTGAAAATTTACTTAATACCTAAAATTATAGAGCATCTGGGGTTTTGCACTTTTTGCGATACAAGGCAGTAAATATACGCGTAGTGTGCAAAAGTCAGCTCTCATTTTCGTAAATTACAATACAAAACCGAAATGTGTTCTAATTAGACTAACTAGCGCCACACAAGGCTAAGCCACCATCACTAAAAAGTAGTAGAGCAAAACCGTTAGTTAGACCCAGCAAACTAATTATTCCTGTAATCCCTTTGACCTTTATACCCGTGATCATCAGCAGTAGACGACATTTAAAAAAATAGAATCAGTCAATAATGTTACCACAGCTGGGGTCACAGGCCTCCTTTCATGTTATGGAAAGAGCTGTAATACACCACACAGGCCCAGTGCGGGTTGGTAGATGTCACATGTCTTAGAATTGTTGGTTTTAGGACATAAGTACTGATTTCCTCACAATGTTTTCTTTCCCGTTTTTAGAGCTATGGTGATGAAATAAATTACACATAGTAATACGCCTGCCTGGTTCGAACCCATGACTTACCGCACGTAAGTCGGGGGCGCCACCACTTGGGCCACCACTGCTCTTTAAAATAATGCAAAAAGCACACTGTTTGATTTACAAAGCTCCGATCATCACTGATAGTTAAAATTCCAATAGTGTAATATCTTGGCGTTCATTTTTATGTAAACAAGCACGATTCTTTGAGGATAAGACAAAAACGTTATTTCTTCATAATTATTATCATATCGTGTGCATAGGTTATCAAGAATACTTGCTGACATGTCTAGCTAGAGGGGACGTTTTATGATACACAGGATTATGATCTAATCATACAAATTCATAACGACGACCTTACTGAGCTATGTGTTGTAGTACGAAAAGGCTGTCAACTATGACTGTTATTTATACAACGAGGGTTTTGTATAAAGTTTTCTCTTTTACATCGTACTTGGTCATCGATTTCACAAAGGGCTACGAAGGAACATGGGTGGTTTTTAGTCAGTAGAAGTCTGATACTCCCTACTGCCCTGCCCAGAATCGAGGAATCGTTTGATAATTTCCAAATCCCCCAAAAAAGTTAACAATTTAACAATTTTATTTAACGAATTTACCTAGTATGAGTTTTAGGTCCAGACCTTATTTTTTTATATCGAGTCGTTTGAATGCAGTTCCGGGCTTATCGCGCATGAATTCGCCGCTAGAAATGTCAGATATTACAGTTTGTGCGTTGTACAATTTTAATTATACATATTTATTAATATTTACGATGGTGGTCATTAGCCATTTCTGATTAGTTCTGACTTGAAGATTTTAAGTAGCAGATGCGATCGGGGAGCACCAAAAGAGTTTTATCGCACCTTACATAAATGGGGTAGTAAATTAGGAACTTGGCGACCTATTCGGATTTCCTTTGTTTTTCCCATAATTGCACAACCACATCCATTACCTACCCAGTTTTTGAACTTAACCACGGAACCCTAACAAACAGGTGTCCGTTCGTATCTAGTTGACATTTCCGTGCTTTGCCATCATTAGTCATTAGGGGAAGCCTTATCAAATTATAAACGCCAAAACATACCTCAATACCACCACCCTTATTCCCCTTACAATAAAGTCTATTATCATTTACAATTTCTGTTAAAAGTTAATGTGTCTTTTCAGTGAGGGAATAAGGTTGATTTTTGATTGATTGTGTGTTGTTTGTGTTTAATATTAAAGTGTTGACATTAATAGTGTATCACACAGTTCTGCTTTATTGTTTGTCCTGTTTAATTAAGTATTTGTTAATTAAGTGGGTGTTTATGGCGTGTATGTTGGGGTTGGGGACGTGGTACCCATATTTAAAATTTTTGTTCGAAGGATTTCTTGTTTTTACTTTATTATGGTTGATAATAATTTATTTATAATAACTTACCCATGAGCATGCGATACCCACATCGGGCAAAGTGTTTTTGGGTTTTCCTATCAAGAATTTCTCAGCATTATCGCAAAGTCTGGATTTTACCCGGTTCAAATCAAAAATCCCTTAAAAAGTCTATTATTACCCCAGTTCACAAGGGTGGGGACAGAGACGATCTCAATAATTACAGGCCGATATCTGTCCTTCCAGCTATATCAAAAATCTTAGAAAAAATAATAAATAGTAGGCTTCTCAATTACTTAGATAAATATAAAATACTATCCCCAACACAATTTGGTTTTAGGCAAAATATATCCACCGAAGATGCAGTTACCTCCCTAAGCTCGCTAGTTGCTAATGAACTTGATAATAATAATAAATGTTTAACTATCTTTCTGGATCTTAAAAAGGCATTTGATACCGTCTCTGTGCCAATCCTTGTGAACAAACTAGAAAACATTGGTATAAGAGGCACTTCACTCAATTTGCTCAAGGATTATCTCTCTAACAGGATGCAAAGGGTTAAGCTGGGACAATACGTCAGTGACAATGCAGAAGTGTCATACGGCGTGCCTCAGGGTAGTGTTTTGGGACCCACACTTTTTTTGTTATATATTAACGACCTCTGCAATATGAAAATTAATAACGCCAAAGTTTTTTCTTACGCAGATGACACAGCTATCGTTTTCTCGGGGAGTTCCTGGGATGACGTACAGCAAAGTGCGTCAGGGGGTATGGCCCAAATTTCTAAATGGCTAAATAATAATCTGTTAACACTGAACACCTCGAAAACTAATTATATATGCTTTAGTATATGTAATCGCACACAGCCAAATAGGGACCTCATAATTAAAGTTCACAAATGTGGTGACACTCAGAACAAAACCTGTGACTGTGTTACCATCAATAAGGTCACCCAAACTAAATATTTAGGTATCATGCTTGACCAGAGATTATCCTGATACCCTCACCTGGAGCAGGTCACAAATAGGATTCGCAAACTGAGCTGGATTTTTAAGACGCTGAGATATGTTGTTCCAAAAAATGCTACTGATACCGGAGACCCATTTAGAAATCTTTTAAAAGATATTTATATCGCTTTGGTGCAGTCTGTTTTGGTGTACTGCATCCCAATTTGGGGAGGAGCAGCTAAATCCAAATTTATTGCTGTGGAGCGAGTGCAACGAGCCCTAATAAAAATTATGTTCTTTAAAAGAATCAGATTTCCCACCGAGAGACTTTATCAGATAAGTGATTTGCTTTCGGTGAGAAAACTCTACATAATTCAAACTTTTTTGAAAAAACACAAAGGGCTGTCTTATGATACCGCTATCTTATCAAAAAGGAGGAAAGACATTATAGCACCGATTCCACAAACAAAAACCAGGTTTTGTAGCAGGCAATACGAGAAACGGTCATCTCAAGTCTATAATAAAATTAATAAAGAAATATATGTTTACACCAAACCATTCTTTGAATGTAAAAAACTTGTAATACAATGGATAAAACCACTATCATATGAGGACACTGAGGCTCTCCTGCAGCACACATCATAACTCACTCATCCACGCACACACTTACTCACATGCACATTTTTACAATTACACACATACATCTCACACACTCACACACACACACATCCTACACAAACATACATCCCACAACACATTGCATATTTTCATCTCACAATATTACATACACAAAACGCACACTAAGTTATTTTTATTTTTAATCTACTTTCCTAAAACTGTATAAATTATAATTATAAATAGTAAACGCTGGCACTTCTTGTGTACATTACGTAAATTTAAGTTACGGAAGAGGGAAGTGTCCTAGTACAGGCATTTACTTGCTTAAAAGGACACTTCTATCACTATTATAGTATGTAGTACAAACTTTGTAAAGAAAATAAACTATTTGTATTTGTATAAAAATCAAAATCAAAATTCATTTATTCAAACTAGGCTGATCATCATCATCATCATTTCAGCCGAAAGACGTCCACTGCTGGACATAGGCCTCCCCTAAGTGTAATTTTTGCTTACGGGGGGTTTGCCATAATCGCCACGCTTGGCAAGGCGGGTTGGCGATCGCAGTACGGTCGATACAAAAAGCACAGAGAACGCTGCTGCCCATTCTCTGGTACATCCCTTAGTCGCCTCTTACGACACCCACGGGAAGATATGGGATGGTGCTATTCTTTGCGTCCGACACCATACGGAACTAGGCTGACAATCAGCACTTTTCGAAGGTCAAAATTTACTTAAATTTACTACAGTGAAACTTGGTTAACTGGGACCTGGATAAGTGAGAAACCTCTATAACTGGAACTCATACTGGGGTTCATTTATTTATTTATTTATTTTATTTATTTATTTATTTATTTATTTATTTATTTAGGTAACCAACAGCGATACATTAAAATATATTACAAAATATGCTTGTTACAGTTTCTATGGCCAATTATAGGTTACCCTGTATTACTGGATATAATGTAAGACATGCGAACGGACTAACAAAAAAACCAAATAAAAATGCAATACAATCCAAAATTGCACAAAATGAATAGGTGGTTAATTTAGTACAAAAAAGATAAAAGAAGAAGACGAAGAATGGTTGTCTGTCATTTACCTCCGTTTATAGCCTTCATGATTCGTTTTTTGAAGGTAAGTTTATTACAACTAAACAAATCAATTTCAGAAAATTCCATGTTATAAATTCGAGCAATGCGAGTCAGTACACAGTTCTGGGCATAGTTAGTGGAGTGCCGAGGAACACGCAACATCGGTGTGTGACGAGTGCGCCGTAGGGGAGTGTTAAACGTTATCTGTGCGACCAACTCCGGACAATCAAGGCGTCCATTGAGAACGTCATACAGCAAACACATGTCCATCACTTTACGCCTTTCTTCCAGTGTTAACAGACCATAGGTTCGACAGCTATCTTCGTAGGACATCGGAGGTTTACGGAGGCGATAATTAAGATGGTTGATAAATTTTTTTTGAATCCTTTCTATTTGGGTCTTATAAATTATGTATTGGGGGTTCCATATTTGACACGCATATTCCAAAACGCTACGCACATAAGCAAAATATACAGATTTTAGAGCTCCAATATTTTTAAATACCTGACATGACCTAAGAACAAATCCCAGGTTCTTATAAGCTTTTGTGCTAATAAGATCTATGTGATCTGAGAACATTAATTTACCGTCAAACACAACTCCCAAATCCCTCACCATCTGTACTCTGCTTATGACAATACCATTAAAATTATATGAGTAAACAATCGGGTTCCTCTTACGTGTGTAACTGATACATTGACACTTTGCAACGTTTACAGTGATCTTGTTTTCTGAGTAATAATTATTTAAATTATTAAGGTCCTTTTGAAGGGCCTGACAATCATCGGGTGATGTTATTTTATAAAATACTTTTTTGTCATCAGCGTACATTAAATGATCAGAGTGTTCAAAACAATCAGTGATGTCAAATAGATAGGCATTGTAAAAAAGAGGTCCCAAATGAGATCCCTGGGGAACACCGCTAGGGATTTCAATAAAGTTTGAACGGTAACCACCTAGAACGACAGCTTGAGAGCGTTTAAATAAATATGATTGTACCCATCGTAAAAGATCCCCGCGTATACCCAGTCTATACAGCTTTCTGAGCAAGATGACGTGGTCCACACGATCAAAAGCTTTTTCGAAATCCGTGTAGATCACGTCAACCTGCCCCCCGCTATCTGTATTCTCAAGAACAAAGTTAGAGAAACTGGCCAAATTAGAGACAGTCGAGCGTTTCTTTAAAAAACCATGTTGTTTACCAGAGATTCCTCTGAGTATATATGGATAGATGGCGTCGTATACTAGTTTTTCAAATACTTTACCAATTGTATTCAGTATAGAAATACCCCTATAATTTCCTATCATTGACCGCGAACCTTTTTTATGAATTGGAACGATGAGAGCTCTTTTCCATTCACTTGGGAAGACGCCTTCCTTTAAAGAAATATTAAAAATAG
The DNA here is from genome assembly GCA_949775195.1 of Diarsia dahlii. NCBI lineage: Eukaryota > Metazoa > Arthropoda > Insecta > Lepidoptera > Noctuidae > Diarsia > Diarsia dahlii. Next base: position 13,235,914 of record OX459210.1, read on the forward strand.
TACTAATTGGACGAGCCAAAGACATTGCACAGTTCTTCCAAAATAGTGGGGGTATACCGTCACATCCAGGGCCCTTATCTACGCCTAATGCACTCAACGACCTCTCCACCGTTGACGAAGTGAATTGTAACTTGGAAATTATGTCAGGACAGTTATCTTTCTCGTCCGTTGTCAATGAATTAGCGAGGCTATAGTCAGAGGGTTCACCAAATACGCCGTGGAAGAAGTCATTAAAAGCTTCACAAATGTCTCGACCTTCAGAATAATTGTTATTATTATGAGATAACATTTTTGGATAATTGGAGCCTCCACGCATGTTTTTTATGTAGGTCCAAAACTTTTTTGGGTCCTTTTTTAAATTGCGTTCCATTTCCTGCAAGTGTTTATTATAACAAATCTCGTGGACTTGTCGCTCCCTATCTCTTAATAATGCGAATTCGTCATAATCTATTAAATTACGATACCGTTTCCATCGCGAGTGTGCCTTACTTTTTTCTTTAATTATTTTAATTAAGGAGTTGCTATACCAGACAGGATATTTACGTGATCCCGATCTTCGATTAAAAGGTACATATTTATCAACTCCTGTTTGAATTATTTCATAGAATGTTTCCACGGCAGTATTTGTTGATGTGTTGTCTAAAACTGAGCGCCAATCAAGTTCAGAAAAATAACTATTTAACAGTTCGAAGTCAGCTTTACGGTAGTTATGTCTACGAGTGGACAACTCACGGAGTGGAGAAACTGTAAGGTCAGATATTTCGATAGTAATTACTGGATGAGGTAGGTCAGTCTTCACAAGGGGTGACAGACACTCGGTTATTTCAAGTGGCAAGTTGGAGAATGCCAGATCAAGAGTATGCCCCTTGTGGTTGGGAAGTGTAGTATGCCCCTTGTGGTTGGGAAGTGTAAGTGTAGTTCATGACGATAATACCTTCTTTCTATGACATGAATATATGACTTGAAAAACTGGCGAAATGTGGGTGTACCATTAGGTACACTTCTGCCTAACCCTTCGGGGGTTATTTTTACTAGCAGCTGTTTTTTTATGATCACATCTATTTCATACTTTGCACAGTGCAAGGCATTCCAGGTTTGTGAAACATAAATCTGAGAACATTTCGAGATATCTTGCAGGTCTTACAGGTTCTCTGAGAATCTGTCTTCATGCAGCACAGAAATTCATCAGTCTTCATTTCCGGCCGTCTGAATTCTCTGTTTCTTTCCAGGAATCTAATGACGATAATTACAGGAATTTAGATTATTTAGAGCGATGTAAGTACTGGATAGAAATAACACCTGTGGAGTTGTTAAATGAGATGGCTGCTAAAACCAGTTGGCACCAAGCTATTAAATAACTATTTGTCTCTTTGTTTCGAATTTGATATATATTTTAAGAAAGAAAAAAAATATGGTAGCCAAGCTATTTTTATAAAACCCGAAATCAAGCTCCCAAAAAAGAAGCAAAACTAAAAAAAAGCAATATTTCATGCTGTACACACCTAGTTTCACCTGTCCAGAATTATACTAGAAAAATGCCATAGAGTTAAATTAATTATTCTTTTTTATCTGTGGCCCACAGAAAATGTTTGTGGCAGAAATTATTTGGTGTTTAGCCGCGAGAGGGCGGGGCTGGGCATGATTAATATATTTCTATGGAAAAACATTTTAATGAGTTCGCTGGCTATATCGTTGTTTTTGGGTTCTCGTTTGTGAAGACGGTTCGGTATTTTTTATGAGGAATAAAGGGTTTCGGCGGTATTGTTTTATATATCCTCCTATACCAAATGCTCCTATGCTCTGAATATTCAAAATAATTATTTGGATGGTTTTTTGATATTACAAGTAGCTGGGAAAGTCACCACATAGAATCCTCTTTTACTTATAAGAAATTGAGTTGCACAAAGAGCAGGTCGGAAGGTGGGCCATGGTTTGTAAAGATTTGTGTTTCTCATTAGCAGCCACGATTTCTGGATTTGTGTCAAGTTGATGGGTTGACATTGCTCGCAGAACGGATTGCCGATGGGGCTGAAAGTCCTGCAGTGGCGACCGCGAACCGAAAGACGTAGCGTTGGAAGGCCTCACACTAGGTGGACTGATGACCTAGTGAAGGTTGCGGGGACACACGTGACCGGTCAATGTGGCGACCTGGGGGAGGCCTATGTCCAGCAGTGAACGTCTTTTGGCTGAAATAATGATGATGAATGATTGTGGCAATAGCGTCGCTCCCTATTACATGGGACTTAAATATAACTACTATTACTTAATACTATTAACGGGATATTTACCATGTTTTCTTATTGTTACGAGTACCCGATATTTCGGCGCTGTTACAAGCACCATGATCACGGATAACAAAACTGGATAATATCGGGAACTCGAAACAATAAGAAAACATGGTAAATATCCCGATAATAGTATTAATACATAGTAGTGTCAGTGACCATGTCAGTTTAAAAACTTAAACACATTTGGCGAAATATTGCTATGTTAACGCTGTAATTTTATAATTTGTCATATTACAAAACTCGTGCAAGACAGGAGCGGGTCGCTAATCATCACTACAATATATAAAAAAACAAAGTCCTCAGTCGCATCTGTCTGTTTGTCTGTTCGCCATAAACTCCAAAACTACTGCACCAATATTAATGCAGTTTTACCAATGGATAGAGTGATTCTCGAGGAAGGTTTTAGTATATAATTTGATCGACATTCATCACTCGGGTGAAGGCGCGGGCTTCCGCTAGTACATTTGTAAAATAGTGAATCAAACAGATCATCGCCCGTCTTTATTTCTCGGAACAATCAAGGGCGTCTAGTCATCACGACTTTGAATGATCTCGTAAACGGCTAGGTTAGACCATCATCATCTGCCTAGCCTTTTCCCAACTATATTGGGGTCGGCTTCCAGTCTAACCGGATGCAGCTGGATCCCAGTATTTTACATGGAAACTTTTAACACCAGCAGCTGCACAGTAGTTTCGATTCATCCTTTTAAATCCGCTCAATATAAAATGTTTATAGTCTAAGAGTCTAAGCTGTAGTATCCTATAAAACTGTGGGGCGTATGCAGTAGCTTTTATGTAGGTGCTATACTTCTGTTTATAGGCCAAGAGTTAGGTATAAACAGAGAGGTGATAGTTGTACCGTCAAATATCTTATGAGCCACTTTTTTTTATTCGACCAGTTCTCCAGAATACTATTTTAAAATCTTGAGAAAAGAGAGTCTATAATCTTAAAACCAGGACAAGTAGCCTTTGGAAAATCTTATTTTTAGCGGATATCCTATACTTTAAGTTCGTGTGTTCAGTTTTTTTCTTTATCAAATTGCACACGCTTATCAATTTGACGTTAGCGAGCTGTCAAAGAATGTATGCACCTGTAGTCCAGAAGCTGAACAAAGAATTTTCACAACTTTACATACATTTATTGCACGAATTGATAAAAATAATCCTCAAAATACATAATGATAACTAAAACTTATTCCCAAAATACTTACCTTTCGGAATGGGTTTTAAAAAACGATATTTTATATTGTTTTTTTTTGCCAGCCATCAGAAGGAGACACGCCTACGGTCGCTGGGAATTTGCATTCAGCTTAATCTGTCATTGTCTGGAATGCCCGGCAAAAACGAGTATGAATACGGCTTTACTTTTTTTTTGTTTTTGTTTAAAAAAGAAACTTCTTGTTCATTAATTGTTGATGGGAACTCTCTGCTTTGTTGAAGATTTTCTTAGCGCTTGCAACTTTTGTTGAGTAGTTTGCGTTTTCTTTTGTTTCAAATAGCTTTGAATGGACAATCTAGAAGGATTTGTTTAGTTGCTTGTAAAACTTAGGAGAGCATGCAATTTTGATAACTTTTATGAGGCTCAGAAGGTGTTTTCTCTTTTTATATGCAGTTTTGACGTTAGAAAAACAGAAGTCTAACTAATTACTGTTAACGTTTGAACTCTTCTTCTTTTTAGACTATTGTCGAGTTGGTCAGTCTGAAGAATTAAGGTAGTTTAGTTTAACTGGGTTTTCGTCCGAACTTAGCCTTGATTCTCCAACCAACATAGGTCGTCCCAGAATTGTAGCAGCCTTCTCAGACTGCTACAGGCTTCCGGGAGAGTTGATGGGGATCATTGAGTTTGTGCCCGGTGATCTGCCACGCTCCTGCACTTAGGAGTACCTACGTGCCGTGACGTTTAAGAATTAAAATTATTCTCGATTGGTTTCAAGACAAGTTGAAAGCGATGATCATAACCTAAACACTGTTTTATTCATTTATCTTCATCTTATAGAAACGAATTAGGTATCCGATTCACATTAAATTCATATCAAAGTTTAATGAACCTCTAAAACTCAGAATATCGACGATATCGATCGGCCACACCCACAAAATTCTTTTCAACAAGCCGTAGCACCTAAGTAGGTATCTCTGCCTACTCTCGCATCTCAAATGTTTCCCAGATTAAAATGGATATTACATATTTTGTACACTATGATCTTTATCTCCCAACTACTGGTTTGAGTATATTCCCGGTTTAATCGTAGACGAGCTATTACACTCAAGTATAGGTACTGATAATTGGTTCAACGACTGGCGGCCATAAATTTTAGTCAACTGTCAGTCAAATGAGACCCACGGACCGTTAGTGTGTAGGCCCATTGTTGATCGCGATATGATTTTGTTGGAATAATTATTGAATTAATATTTGTTTCTGTACTCTCTCTGCTTCTTTTCCTATTAGGTTTTCTATTTACTTACGAAATCTTTCTAGGATTGTTCTTCCTTTACTCTTTCAGTAGCGGTTAACTTAAGTACCTACCTTTATACTGCATCAGAGGTAAACCTTCTTGTATTGGCTTGGCACCGATGGCCAAAAATATTATGTATTATTTTGTATTAACTAATACTTATATCTGATTTACAGGCGGGACCCAAAATTTTCACAATGTAGTCACAATTTCAACTTAGAGACGCCACCCAAAAAACCATTAAGAGCACGATAATTTCACAATTCAAAAAGTCGCAGACAAGTACAGAATTAGGTACATTACAAATCTTTATGGGGAATTTAACTACATAAACCTATATACTTTGATTGAAAAAGGAAATTCCATTAACTAAATCTCGGATGCACAAAACAATGGACACAAACACACGCGCGAATAAAAAAATGCTCTTAATATTCATATTGCCGCTTCGCCCGCGGCGACTTCGCAAAATTATAACAAAATAAAAACTAAACCTCGCTACGATTTATAATGTAAAAGGGACAAAATAATATGTACCAGATTGTCCAGACCTTTGGTTTTAAATAAATAGTGGACGGATAAAGGTCTTGTTTGAGTGGAGGTGTGTGAAAAACAATGGTTTGAAACGTGTCGTGGTAGCGAAATATATTTGTCTGTATGTCATTAGCATATAGGGACAGACGTACCGTAAACAAGATATGTAAATGATATAAGGTGCTTGTAGCGTCGCCGGCTTGTAATGATTATTACATCTGAGCAGAGATTTTTTGTTGAAATCACAACTTGCTTGTGAAATCAACGAGCTGTAAGTACTCGCTGATAAGTTACAAAAATGTTGAAAGTATTTTGTGGATAAAATGAAGGAGGTTTAGGTGAATAGGTAGAGAAAATTATGTCCATGCAGAAATAACTGTGTGGAGGTCAGATAGGTAGTCGCTCCATGTAAAATACTGATATTACAGCTGTATCCAGTTAGACTGAAAGCCGGCACCAACCTTTTCCCAACTAGGGAAAAGATTAGGTAGATGATGGTATAGCTCTAACGAAAAATGGTGATAGCCAGTCAACTCGATAAGCAAGCAAGCACAGCAGATTGATGGGGTTTTAACAAAATTTAGAGCAAATATTGAGTTTTCTATAGTTTTAATAATGCTGTATGTATCTCTTTGAGAAACACTATTTCTATGCATTACTTGAAGCTTTAAGTACCGAGTTAGTATAGTCCTTTACTTAAATTTAGAGTATTTAGGAACTTTAATTTTAGGCAAATTAACAGCTTTAGTATGATATAAAAAATCAAACTCCATGTATTCCCCATTAAAAGTTTTTCCAACACAACAGAGCTTAGGCCGGGTGCTAAGGCGTGCGTGCCTCAAGCGGGGGCGGGCTGGCTTCCATATAATATTCACTGTAGCCCACCTGATAATGTGAGGTTCTCGTTTGTAGCCCCAGGCACCATGTTTATGCCACTGAGGGAAACGAACTGTAATTAAAAGAAAAGCTCTTTTAAACGCTTTTTAATAAAGAAGTTTTTTTACGTTTTACTGCCTGCGGCCTTAGTGTCTGCCCACTTCTCTGTACCATACTATGACCGTGTTACGAACGAATTGGGCACGGAAAGAAAGATGGCACGAACTTCAAAAATAACACCAATAACTAGGCTTACTACTACTAGAATGTATCAACAGTGTTTCACACTCGTGTATAACGGGTTTAGAACAGGCCTTGTATGCGGTTAAACCCTATACCAATTACCAATGTTTGACATGTTGCTGCGGCTATGAATTTTCTTCCCACCAAAACATCGGACTAAAACAGATACTTAAGTATACCTAGTACATATCTGTCAGGGCCGTCTGTGGCGTGCTGAACAGAGTTTTATTGAAAAGTTTTTATTAGGACAGTTTCTTGATAACAAAAATCGATCTGCAATCGCCAACATTTACCTGCTTGCCCAACTACGTTAGGGTCCGCTTCCAGTCTAACCGGAAGCAGCTGAATACTAGTATCTATACATAGAGCGACGGCCTATCTGACCTCCACAACCAAGGAAAAAATCTGCCTGCAAGGAAGTAGCTATAAAGCCAGGTGCTGAGGCGTGCGTGCCTCAAGCGAGGGCGGGCTGGCTTCCACATAATATGTACTCCTGGTAATGTGAGGTTCTCACTCACAGCCCGAGGCTGCATGTTTTTGCCATTGAGGGAAACAAAAACTCTTACTAAATGGTAAGCTACTTGAAATGCTTTTAAATAGATACTTCGTCCTATGGCCTTTTTAACTCAAGTATTTTAAAATTTTAAAGAGTTCAAAAACAATCATCACTTTACTTTAGGGGAATTACCTACCTATAAAGTAAATAAAAGAACTCGTCTAAGAGAAATTTTCTTCTGTTTAAGTCGCTAAAACAAATGTTTTTTTTTTCAAAAGAGCAGTTCTAAGGCCAGGTAATGAGGTGAGCGTTCGTCCACTGTTGTCTACCAGGTACGGTGAGGTTCATATCATAGACAGACGCAGCATCGTTTGTATCATTTTGCCGCTTAGGCAAGCAGACTGGAATTTAAATAAAAAATTTACCTGACTGCGAAAAAAAATAAAACCGCCTTCAAAAAAAAAACACAATAAAGTGAAAAATAAACTTTCGAAGAAAAATCAGTTTCTGAAGTCGGTGACTTTTGTTTCTTTGATTTAATTTTTTTGCCACCGACTAAAATTTTTTCAAATCGGTACGCAAGTGACGGAGTTATGCCTCCTTCTTTTTTTAGAAGTCGGTTAAAAATCACTTAAATCTTCTTCTTCATCGTGCGGTTAGTGCTGGTACTGATATTTATATAGGTATACTGGTTTTCTCACGATGTGTTCCTCCACCGAAGCAAGTATTAATAAAACAATGCACATATCCGAAAAATCAGAGGTGTGTACCCTTTTTTTTTTGGTGGGTGGAAAATCATCGAATAACCCCCCCAGACTTCTACTGACTAAAAACCAAACCCATGTTCCTTCTTTATCCTTGTGCCGAGGCCGCGTTATGCCTTTCGATAATCCGCAGCCCCGACGGGCGTCGGCCCTTGCGGGCCCCTTCCATGTTGCTGACATCTCTTTGAGGCGCGCGTGGAACACGAACGCGCCGTCGACACGGTCTGTTGCCGTCATGACGACGGCCGGACGGCGAGCTAGCCCGTTACTCACCGTCCACAGGCCCGCGTCTACGGTGGCCGGAAGCCATCACGTGGCCCCCAGAGGTGTGTACCCTGGGTTACCTATAATTTTTCAGTCCGACGGCCACACCACTAGACTATCACTGCTTTATAAAGTGGTTTAAATAAAAACTTATAAAGCCAGGTGCTGAGACGTGCGTGCCTCAAGCGAGGGCGGGCTGGCTTCCATACAATATTCTCTTCCTCACATGCTACCAGATAATACGAGGTTCTCACTTACAGCCTGAGGCAACTACGTTTATCGTTTTGCCACTGAGGGAAATTATATACTGAATATAAAAACCTGTTTCGAAAAGTTGTGCCTTTCATTTTACTTGCTAGTTCTTTGGCAAGTAAATAGGCAACTGATTCCTAATAGTACACAGATTGAGTAACCAATCACTCCATATTATTAGTTTAATATCCGTTTGTTATAGCAACAGCTATGTGGGAAAAAACAGCTAAAGGACGTTGATCTGGGGTTTTAAACCTATGATTAACCTTAGGTATTAAAGTTACTGCTAGGAACCTTGATAAACCTTCAGTGTTTTTTTTTGTGATTTTACAGAAGTCACTCACACGTAAACCTATAAAGCCAGGTGCTGAGGCGTGCGTGCCTCAAGCGAGGGCGGGCTGGCTTCCATATAATATGCAGTCGCTCACAGTCTACCAGATAATGCGAGGTTCTCGCTTACACCCTGAGGCAGCGTCGTTATGCTACTGAAGGAAACTCAACCAGCAATTTTAAGGAAAAAATATTTTTGGTATGCAAATTGTTTTGTTTTGACACAATAATGTTGGGTGTTTTTAGAGTTATGGGTTAGGATTTAAGTGTTTCTTCGTGCATTGGTAATTTGTGGAAAATATCAAATCAATCTGAGAAGAAACAGCCGTATGGGGCAGACATTATAAAAAAAAGGTTTCGACAAATTGAGAACCTCCTTCTGTTTGAAGTCGGTTAAAAATACAATGTAACGCTCTAGTTATTATTATCATACTCATATTTTTGTCCCTTTTTACTTGGGGTAGCCGCATATCTCATCTTGAATTCTAATGTCTGTACCTATATTAGTCTTACGATGTACCGGTCTAGTATTTCTATTTGTTTTATTTTCTATCATTAATTTAATCATGCTTGCAGCGAATGAAAAGAAAACCACGAAACTTTGCTCTATCTGAAACTCATTTGAAAGAAAAACATTTCTTTAAACACTAATTAATATTGGAATAGAAGAGTTGACAAATACGTTAACTTTGATGAACTGATTTTTAAAACTAATATATTGCACCTATAGTCTAGTTCTAGGGATTTGCCATCAGGAATTTCTCAGTAGACGCCACGCAGTCTGAATTTGTGCCCGGTTAAGTAAGTCCCATAGAGTACGCTCGCCCTACATGAGATAGAAACAACTGATAAAATGTGGGTGTATATAGTGTATAAAATGTCGGTATACTCCTTCCTTCGCTTGCCAAGAAGAAACGGATTCACATGAACTTCTTCTTTTTTTGCTTTCTCAAAACTTGAGGGCCTTTACTGATTTAAATGATAACTTCGACAGGGTTACTATGATTGTTAGCCCAGATGATTTCAACACTGCAATGGCCCCACTTCCGATCCAAGACTTATGTGGCAGTGGTCGTTTTTTATCTGCTTGTTCCACCATCTTCTACGGTTTACGGTATCTGCCACGACGCCTTTTAGCTGTGTCAGTTTTCCATAATGCCCATTAGTAATACAGCATTAGGTATCATCAGCCTATAATGTTCCCACTGCAGGGACTCAGGCCTCCTCTCTAGGAGAGCGATGGGCTATAATCCACCACGCGGGCCCAGTGCGGATTGGCAGATGTCACATGTCTTCGAATTTTTTGGTTCTAAGACATGTCGGTTTCCTCACGATGTTTTCCTTCACCGTTTTGAGAGCAGCGGTGATGAAATAAATTACACAAAGTAATGCGCCTGCCTGGGTTCGAACCCACGACCTACAGTTCGTAAGTCGGGGCCGACACCACTGGGCCACCGCTGCTCACTGGGCCACCGCTGCTCATACAGCATTAAATGAAATTCAATTGTCTGTATGGGTAGGTAGTAATTTAAGCTATCATTAAAATGGCGAACTTAATAGCCTATATTTGTTAAGGAATAGTTTCATGCTTTATTTTCAGAAAGTATAGGTAGCACCGCAATTACATGCTATTAGCTCTCTAGAAAACAATTAATAATATTAGGTATTTAGTCGATTTACATTTGCAGGGTTCCGCAACTATGGCTTCTACTTCTGGATCGTTGATAAATCGTTCACTAGATCGTATATTCATTTTTCAGTTGAAATATAGGGTAGGTTTGCCTGCTTTTCATGCTTCAAGGAACCTAATAATAATTAAGTTGTACCAAAACGTGACAATTAAAGTTTGCTCTTTACTTTTTTTGTAAACTGTCTATCTCTAAAATAATACCATAGTTTGCTACCAGAATGACAGCAAGCCACTTTCTTTCGCTAGATACTGCTACGAATTCAAAAGCTTTGTTTTAATCAAACTCAACATCAAAAGCGTTGTCTTCGCAGTTTATATTAAAAATCGAACACGTTGAACCCTAAACCAAATACATATCTCAAAAAATATATAAGCTACCTCTTGCTCAACCTACATGGATATTTTTTGTGAGTTCCCATCGACAACGCCCAAAAACCGCTGGTCATCATCTACTTTCATTTCTTTTTAAATGTGTTCGAAAAATAAATTTTAATCACAGACTAATCTTCTGTTTCTATAGATTTTTTTGTTTGTGTATTTGTGTTAGTAATAGTTTATGGTATAGACTCCTGTGTCTAATGAGTTCGCTGAAATTGTCTATGGAACGGTGTTTCGGTAGCGTCGATGAAAAACTCATTAAGTTTTTTGTGTGTACTTATACGGTAGCTTTGTGTTGGTACATATTGACTGTTTTGTTAAATACTTATTGGATTGGAACTGTACGCTACAATTATTACATTCATTTTATTTTAAAACCTTGTAGATCTACTATGACATACATTTGGGGGCTACTAATATTTTGATTAGAACAAATTCCAGGAAGAGCAAATTGCTAAGGGAACAACAGAAAGTACTTTTTGTTGTAGTACATCATGCATGAAGCTTTGACCCTTTAAGGTAAACGGAAAACGAGAAAATGAAAGCCAACTCCCTAAGCGCATGTTTCAAACTTACAACGCCCTATCGCCCTGTCGTCCGGCTGTGTGTTACGGAAGATCCCATAGGTGACAGTGGTAGCTTACCCTATTCATACTTTTAGTTCAAACTCACTTACAGGCACTTTTGAATTGGCAAGGAATCGTTTAGTTAAAAACCAAAAATATTTAAAGTTATATAGTTGCCCATCCCAAAGCATAGATCTTAAGTTCAAGAACGGGTGAAGAATTCCCTGGAGCCTATAACATCTTACCAACCTATTAATTAGCCAATTTATATGGATCTACATATATTATAATAAACTGTACTGTCCAGCATCCCATATGTTTCACCCACATATCTGTAGGCAGGCAGCGCCGCCCCACATAATTATAGCGTACAGTGCTGCCGACGCCCCCACGCCTTCCGAACCATCACGCTTCAATGATAGATATCTTTCTACGATTATAGGTTTCTTTTGTTAATGAAATCAAGAGTTTGGTAGAGAACTTTTTTGGTTAAAAATGTTAAAAGTTTTTTCAAAGAGCAGAACTTTTTGGTAGAAACTTTTTTGAAAAAATTTGTTAGTTGCTTGGTAAGAGTTTACTACAATGCAGCCAGAATTTGATATTGCAGGCCTTATTATGCACAGATAACACACAGTTTTAAATACTGGGGCACCGTACTCCACACATTTTCAATGTAGACTGTTAATGATGATGATGAACTCAATCTTTTCCTCCACCGACCGTGAGAACATCGAAAGGACCTCCTATTAATAACGGGGTTGACTATTTGTGTATGTGAGTTTAAATGCTTGTATATATACGCACCCACAATACAGGAAAAACTCCTTGTCAGGGACAAATTTTGGACGCCCTGAAATCATTTAATATGTTTAAGTAATAAAGCAATGTTTGCTATGAAGGTTTTCGCTGCAAATATTGTGCTAAATAAGTCGCCTAGGCCTACAAAGGTTTTCGATTTCAATCAATATATTTATTAGTACCTACATCCACCTCCATATCTCTAAACAGCGGGGAGAGAAGGAGGTCACCCATTTATATAAACCTTAGATACCAGTTGACAACCCAAACCCACAGGCTCTAATAGATAGCTACCACATCCTACCCAATACATCAAGATGTAAGCAACTGAGGCAGCCGGTCTACTCTGGGTCGGCAGGAAAAGCCCGCCCATCCTAATTATAGCCTGTAGCAGGCCATCCGCCCACCAGAACCGTGCTGGTGCAACCGTGGGACCGGTCAGATAAATATATAGTGGTGCCTCGATGTGGCCCATGATTTATTGTAGATAGACTTTTTGATAGTGATGTTTAAGAGGCTGTACTTGTACAATAACTTGTAGATGTGAGGCGTTAATTTGTAGTAGGTACAGTTTTAAGAAGGAACCTGAGGACCTGTGTAAAGTGGCATACGATCAGCGGTAACGATGACAGAAAAGTCAAAAATATATAGATTGACTTAAGCTATCGAAAAATGTATGTGATTGACATAAGCTGTCGAAAAGTAAATGACAAAGCTGTTAAACTGGTGTAGAAATACCTTCAGATATCTGAAAAATTGGTCTAAATAACCAGAAGCTGTTAATTTGTGTTCAGAGGTTCCTAACCTCGTATTCTATTACCTACTTTAATCTAATCCCGTTTAATAATATACCAGCACAATTACAATATCCGACAAATTCTATAGTCCGATTTAATTTAAAAGCTTTTGAAACATATCTAAGGAAAAACTTCAAAACGTCAAAAGTTTAAATGTTTCGTAAAAATAAATTTCTGTGAAATTAGCTCCATTTTAAAACCTAAAGATCTAGATGTAGTTCCAAAATAGGCACCCGGGTATTACAATTTTCGCGGGTATCAAAAAGTATTCAACTTTGACATAGTTTTTTACAAAAACTGTAATCTGTGGCTTTCTATTCAAATCTGAATTCGAAAATCGGTTGAACATTTTATTTTGCCTATTTCTAATTTTGAAATCTTTCCGTAACCTGTGTGAAATTTCGAAATTATTTCTGTTCGTTTTTTCATTAGTTCCTAATGTATGAATCCCGGGTGGGTTCAGAAAGACATTAGGACCAAAACTCTTTTCGCATCAAGAAAGACTAACTTCAAGTTAAAAAAAAAACTTCTAAACCCAAACGTTGAACCCAAAACCACGAAGTGACCCATCGTCAGAACTGTTCGCAGCAAGTTCGCAGTCATTAAAGACCTATAAACAGAGAATGCTTCCCGAACATTCCTAGCCGTCTATTGTTTTATTCGGTACGCCGAAGGTAGTTTTTAATTGCCGCCATTAAATCCAGTCTTGCCAACTTAAGGCCGGTTACAGGATCCATTTTATGTTACAAGCATAAACTGCGCAAAAGTTAGAAGTGAGCTCACTGTTTTATCGCAGTTTCTGAATGAATTCGAAGAAAGATGGTAATAATCTTACCTAGCTACACGTTTTGTTTGACTAAAGCGGAGATAATGATTTGACGACACATATAGTAAAACACAGTTGTGAATTTTAAAAAAAAAACATACTTATTACTTGCCTACTGAAAACATGTCTTACCAAGGTGTATCATACCCACGGTGGGGCAGAGTGGGACACTTGCTCCCTGGTCTATGAATTATGTGACCTTAAGCTAAGATTATTTAAACAAAATAAAATATTCATTAGGGTTCTTTAAAAATGACACTGGATCTGGTGACCGATTTAAAAAAAAAAAACATAGAAAACGGCGCAAAAATGGCACCTACCTTTGACCTTTGGTTTATTAGTGACCTACCTTTTGACCCGACTACGGCAAAGCCAAAGTAGGGTTATGATTTTGACTGGCTATGTATGTATGTTTAGAGATAAGAATAGAAAGAGAGATAAGATCTGATCTCCATGCAAAGTACTGGTATTCAGCTGCCTGTATTTAGACTGGAAACTGACCACAACTTAGTTGGGGAAAAACTAGGCAGATGATGATACTGGATCTAGTAATATATTCACTGGCGGCACACGATTGCAAACACACGCAATAGGGGATCGGACTGACTCAAAAAAATATGATTCTGGTTAGTCCGTCAGTTAGATTATCGAAAAGTATTGGATACGTGTTTTTTGTTTTATCAAATCAATAAAAATTGACGAAAATAAACCGCGTCAAAGATCATGGAGTGGGGCTTGAAACGTCAATTGGATTTTTGTACTAGATGACGTGGCCTCGGCGCAAGGGCAAAGAAGGAACATGGGTTCGGTTTTTAGTCAGTAGAAGTCTGACACTCCCCTTCGCTCTGCCCAAGAGCCCGGGGTCATTTGATGATTTTCCCCCACCAAAAAAAAAAAAAAGAAAAGGTACAAAATGTAATATCATATGACGTCACACGAGTTTTCGAAGCACTGTATCGTCTTAATTTTTGTTAACGTTAAAAATTAAAAAATACGTGGTTAATATTTTTTGGAAATCTATCTGACGGACTAATTAGTTTTTTTTGTCCGATCCCCTATTACTGCAGTGTAGGTTGGTCTATCTGAGCCTGCTTTCTAAGTTTTCTTCCTGGCAAGTTTCATTAAAGTAAATTTCATTAAAGCTTATTCCATACCATAGTTTGGCCACAAAATCTCCACAAACTCTTGCTGTATTAAAAAAAGTACTCAAAGTTAAACTCCAAAGTGGTTCATGTATCACCGGCCTTAAAATTAGCACTAAAGCCAATGTTTTTGCGCTAAGAATAATAACATAAATCAAATCTACGCGCCTCACGTCCCGCCATCTTTTACCGAGTAAAATTGAATATATTTTTACGCCATTTTCAGCGTGTAATTATAATAAACACCCATATTACTATCCTTGGTTGATTTCTGTGAAGATTAAGATAGTTCATGGTGAGATTTCTTATTAAAGATAGCTTCGGTTGCTAAAATAACTCTTGAGTAAAACCATAGAGGCATATCCACGGAGTTATTTTTTTAATATTATCTAGAAATCAAGGAACTGCAGTCTTTTTTTTTAATCAATCCGAATTACAAGTTTTGCAAAATTAAATATTACGTTCTGCTAAAAATGCGAAAAGGATGTGCCTAAAAAATGGTGGATATTAATGTTGATGGATGGAGAGGGAGAGGAAGGTCAAAGAAAAGATGGATGGTTTGTGTGAGGAATGATATTATGAAAGAGAAAGGAGTCAATGATGCCGTGACTTCTGACAAGGGAGAAGAACATGTTTCACTGATATCAAGTAGAATAGGACCAAGAGGATGATGTCAACATAACAAAACATCAAGCTTGTAATACCGAAACGGTTAGCAGAGGTGTACCTAATAGTACACCCACATTTATGAAGAAGATGATGCTTTGCTAAAAATATTTTGCCACAGAAACTACAGAGGAACCACTCTCATTCTGTCACAAAACTACTCAACTTTTAAACCTCAAGACAAATTCTTAATATTTTTTGTATCCTGTAATTTTCTATGCCCGATTATATACTTATGAGCCATCCAAAATATCGATGGCCAGCCTGGATAATGACAGCGTCTCCCATCAAATCAACATGGAGATACCTCCCTTCCCTACCACCATACTATACTTTATATCTACCACTTTACTACCTTTCTACCTTTGCTACCAAATTACTGGCCAATCCCAACCCAATAAAGTCCAATTCAGCCAACATCACGACCTCATCTACCATAGAGGCATACAACATAAAGTAGCCGCACATTGGCCCAACATCGGCAAGTGTAGCCCGCGCCTGCGCTTGGGCAAGAAGCCGCCGTACCCCGTAATTAAGGCCAGAGACCGCGCCGCCCATGTACGCACGGCCTAAACTCTTTTATTCTTTTTTTTAAATATATTTTTTTCTTTTTTTTTTCCTACATTACACACCGCTTCACGTTTTATGAACGTGTAGGTATTCTGTTTTTGAAATTATTATTGTTTTGTGTTGGTTAGGATGTTTGTGCCATTGTTTTGTCTTTTTAGTATATTGGTGGATATGGTGGAGGATCTATCTTACTAAAAATTTTATGTTCCAATTGATATCTGTAACTAGTTGCTAAGCATCTCCACGTCCTGAGAGCGTAGATAAGTTGTAATTTATTTCAATCAATTCTGCTGTTGTTATTACAAAGTTTTGAGTTTCCCATCTTCATTCTATATCGTTGATGAATATCACTGTCTCTCACGAACATAGCTATTAATATACTTACATCGGAATTATCTACTTCTAGGAGAAGCATGTCAATATTTAAAATGTCACTTACGGGATATCTTCCGTGATTATTAGTTTTGAGTTCCCGATATTTCGACGCTGTTGCAAGCGCCATGATTGCGGGTTAACTGGAAAAATGCGGGTGGATGGAAAAAATTGTTAGGAGCAGACGAATCTGTCTACCCTCTTTCTTTGTCTTTTATTACGCGCACTACTGGAACTCGACACTAAGTCACGGCAAAACACTCACAGTATCACCAGGTTTTTTGAAGTCTTTAATATGTTTCTGGCTGCTTTTGAGCATACTCAAAACTGGATTCCACGTACTTGACAATTTAAAGCCATCTTCTCGATTGAAATTTTTGTGTTTCTTTATTTCAAATGCTTCTCTTGTCAGCCTGGGTAAGTAATGTTTGTCCGTTGACAAAATACGTGGCTTGTGGAATTCGATCCAGTGATTGGGCCCTGACTGCAGTAAATGTTCAGCTATGGCCGATTTCTGTTCATCATTGTTTCTCACGTGTTCTTTGGTGCGGCATGAGATAGTTCGCTTCGTTTGGCCGATGTATGCATGACAATGACCAGCTTACACGATTCCCACTCCTAGGACTAAATATAATTATAATGGTCTGCAAAAATGAATAAATCATTGAATCGTAATACTTAGTCTCAATGTGTCTAAGCAGAAGAGTAAAGTAAAACAAAATAATAAAAAGTCGCAATTGAAATTATTTTCATTTAGTACTGAAATTAAACAGCCTATTAAAAAAAGCTTTAATAAAAACATTGAAATTATAATTAATTTGTGACATCTATCTATGTTTGTCAATTTCGGACATTCCATAGCACCATCAACATTTTCATCCCCGATTTCCCCAACAACTTGTAAGCATTTAAAAAAACAAGTAAGTACAAAACAGGAGCCTATAGGGATGGGAACCGACCGACTCACTCGAAACCCTTCACACGACCTATACGTAATTAAAACAATAAAAAAGCTTCATGAATGGGTATACCGATATAGGCTTATGTTTATTAAAATCTTGCCCGGGATCGCTTCCCGTCCAAACATGATTTATGTGAAGAAGAAGCGGGTCGAGACGCCTCCATTCATTTGTTTTTTAACATCGACTAACCCGTTGTTTTATTCCATTTCAGATAGGCTTGATTAGTTTTAGCTCCGATTAATCGACTAAGGTCTCTCTGGTTTTTGTTTTTTTTTTTTAAGTTCGTGAGATTAGTCTGTGTTGGGCGCGCCTTATGATTTGTGACAGCGTGTTATTGTTTTTTCATTACGATTCGTTTGCTGAGTGTAATTCGGAATTACAATAAGTTATAAGAAGGCTGGAGAAAGTATCTTTCATTGATAATGATAACTTATTGGGTATTAATCAAATGTTATCTTTACTGTTTGGAAAATGTTGTTCTTTATCAATCAAAAATATTTTTACTATAATATTTTGTAAAGATCACAATATATTTATCCAAATAAGGTAGGTTCGCAACTCGCTATGATTTTCTTGCCAACTAAATTGGGTAGCGAATTATTTGTTTAAAAAATCGACTAGCAACTACGTACTTACAGGCAATTTATGCTCATAGGTACAGACGCCAGTACCTGCATCAAGCTACCTGAAACAGTAGCTTGATGTGCTGAGCTGACGTCTGTAGTTGATCTGTAAATTCAATTGTCAATAATGTCATTCCTTCACTTGTTTAAAATTTGCATTCGCGTCAAATAACCGAAGTTTCAATTTGTTTAACATTGATTTCCCTTTTTTTTTCTTTTTTGGAGGGTGAGACTTCTACTGACTAAAAACCCATGTTCCTTCTTAGCCCTTTGTGTCGAGGCCGCGATATCTCTTTCGAACTACACCCAGCTCCGATGGGAACATTGATTTCCCTGACGAAACATATCTTCATACATATTATAGTTCCAATATCAAGTGGCTTCTCGATCAAACCACAAACTTGTATCCAGGTAGACATTATAGATTAGATGTCATGGACACGCGACACAAATCTCAATCTCATTAATGTGTCCAAACAATACGCTCATTAGCAAACAGTAATTAGAAATCAGTTATGGTTTACTGATAATAGTAACTAGAAATCTATCTATCTATAAGTATATATAAAAGGCAAAGCTGACTGACTTAGGATCAACACACATCCCGAACTCTTACTGCCGCACTCAGAGAGCTATTGATTACTTAGGTCATCACTTAGTAAAGGTTTAAAGTAATGATTAAATATCTCTGAGTACCGCAGTAAGAGTTTTTCATTTTATGACGTAGTCCACTAAGGAAGGATTTTTCAAAATTCGATCCCCAAGGGGGTGAAAAGGGGGCAAAGTTTATATGGGAGAAATCGACATTTTCACGCGGGCGAAACCGCGGGCAAAAGCTAGTCTAATATAGATAAATAAATCTATCCGTTGCTAAGACAGGCAGGAACCGCGCTGGGCTTGAATGAATGAATGAGTAGTGAATTTTCCTGTTTTTTTTTTATAGTTTCGTTCTAGGGTTGCGGAAATTGTGGAACATGTTGAGTATATAAGAATGTAGATGGCTATAAGAGTAGAGGAAGCCCAAAAAAAACTATAACTACACACGTAACGTTGACGGCGTCGTGTTTCGCTGCGAGGTGTCACGTAATCGTCCCCGGAAACGTCGCTAAGACACCTTTCGGCCAAAAGTCCTCTTTCATACAGGTCTTGCTGTGATCAGTTTTCAGTGTAACTACACTAACAGTGTAGCTATTTCTCTAAGGTTCATCATTCTCCTGCCAAAGTCTAGGTAACAAATTTTAACAAACCTTGTCGTTTTATTACTTACTTACACTGAACTTAAAGGTGGTAATTGCGAGGTCGACTAAATACCTGCATACGTTTCAAGACGCTCGCATCGTTTTTCACATCCAACGAACATCCATATGGGCGTTTTCAGCAGATAACATCAAAATGTAAAATAATGCAATAAAAATCGACCCACGTACACTTTTATAAAGTTAATTTTATTCGTAAGACATACCGACGCGTGGTCGAGGCGTGAATTTGCGAAGACTTTTCAAAAACTCTTTGTACTGAGACGGAATAATAAAAGTTGCGGTCTACATTTTAGTGTCAACTCTTTTGTTTTTTTCCCATGATATTTGTGACGGTGAAACTCAAAGATTGTGGTTGGGGACCACATCACTCGTTCGGCGTTCAGACAAATTCATACCCCATAAAATTGACGCGATGCTCGATGGTACACCACCATTTTGCTTTTGTTTTTTTTTTGTTGAATGTAAATGAGGTTTTCTTGAAAGAGGTGAGATGTGAGTGGTGCTTAGATTATTTTGTAAAGAAATCTGGGTTGCTTAAGAATCGAATAAGTTATGACGTTCCTAGACAACGAGAAAACATATCCTTTCTGGATGAAAAACTGCAGCTTCTTTCTTCATTCTTAAGTTTTTAATCATGAGTTCATGGATTCTTTTGCACTTTGATCTTTTCACAGTTCCAGCATGACCAAGTTCGAAGTGTTCACAGATACTTCAAAAGCAGGCCTAGGGGCCACGATTATTCCAAATTTATACAAGCCGATGTCTAAACCGGGTGTTGGTGTCATCTGACATCACAGCTGCGCAGGCGCCCGGCAGACGATCACTGCCAATTTTGAAATTGGAACGTTTACTATTCTCAAACAAAAAACTGGCCACACAGAAATTAACTCTACCCTTCCTATTTTAAGATTTAAAACTTATAATTTTATAAGCTGTGCCATTTTCTAAATTTAGAATTGGAGTGACGTAACTCTTGAATGCTATCGATAAATTACGGTTCTTATTTGTTTGTCGATAAAGTTCGTTTTTCTTTGAAGCGTTTTTTCTATTGTTTCGGTCGGTCGAGTATAATGACATAATGGGTCGCGGGTTCGATCCGGCGCAATTACGCGGCACACGATCGATTATTGTGATCAATACAGGGGTTAGACGGCGGTTCGCTGCCAATTTTACATCTTTTTTTATATAATTTTGTTACAAACAATGTAGCTGTGATACTGTATCGATAACACTTATCGAACTTAAGAGTTGAGGATTACATTTCAGATTTATAGAGGGCGCGGGGTAAAGTCGGTCCATGGATGGATGATCACTTATTACATACCCAGTTTCGTTCGTGCTTCGGAAAGTACTTTTGGAAGGATCTCTTGACCCGAAAGTGTGACAACCAGTCTTACCAAAGGGATCTCCTGCTATCCAGTACTTACTCACTGGGGTTTACAGGTCAGATAGGCAGTAGCTCCATGTAAAGTTACTAGTACTCAACTGCATTCAGTTAAATTGAAAGACGACACCAACATAGTTCATAAAAGGTTAGGCAGAAGACGATAAGGTAGATTTATGGATACCTACCATCAATATTTTAAGTTAGTAATAAATTCTAATTAAATATTTATGAGTAACGTCAGTTCTAATGGCCGAGGAAACAGTTGACAGATAAAAATGTTCTCGACTAATTTTCAAATTAAATATGATTTATAAATCAGCCATATACGTCTCTGTTTACGCCAGTTTTTTACCTTGACTTTTATTATTAACATATTGAAAGTAGATCAACTAATAATGAATTAATTCGATTTACTTAATTAACATGTAATCTAACATCACACCTTTAATCCCAGGGATAGTTAGAGGTGTATATATTATACAACCTCATTTCTTCAGTTGTGTTCAATTGCAATGTTATAATAGAAGGCCTGCCTAATGCCAGGCACAGATCTAGACCCGTCGGGGCTGCGGGTTGTTCGAAAGAGATACCGCGGCCTCGACACAAAGGGCTAAGAAGGAACATTGGTGGTTTTTAGTCAGTGGGAGTCTGACACTCC
This sequence comes from Diarsia dahlii, assembly GCA_949775195.1. NCBI lineage: Eukaryota > Metazoa > Arthropoda > Insecta > Lepidoptera > Noctuidae > Diarsia > Diarsia dahlii. The sequence continues at coordinate 13,257,108 of OX459210.1, forward strand.
CCCCTACCGCTCTGCCCAGAGCGGGAGGAGTCATTTGATGATAACCATCCCTCTAAAAAAAAGGCACAGATCTAGACGGGGCTGTTACTGCGGGTAAAAATAAATCAATAACACATCGATAAAATTATGAATCGATTTCTAATACAATAACTACCTTAACAATATCGATAACAATACAAGCACATCACTACGTTATCGACCGATCATCGAGTCGGTCGCCGACACGGATCGACAATTTCGTAAATTGTGCACCGATTAGCGACCGATTACGACCATTACCGACAGACGGACACCCGATCCGGCCGCGTCGATTAAAATAATCGGTAAACGATAAAAACCGATAAAATAATCTCATGTTTTGTCTGTAGCCGGTTTTTTGTGAAGTAAGCTGCCGCGTGCGTGAGTCGAGACTAACCTAGCGTTTTGTCTAGCTTCTAGATTTTTTGCCGGTTAATTGAATATGTTAATAGTTCTTTTGCTGGTATTTTTATTGCGTAGGTATCTAAATTTACTAAAAATATATAAAAAAAACTATACGGATGGCGCCATCATCAGCCTCTTTATCACAAAATATGTATAGCTTGCGTAGACTAACTACTAAGAGTGAATTTCACCTTTTTTTCGACTTTCGACTCTCTAAATGACGAATAAACCTCAACTCAAGACCAATATGAACCTAAATTCTATCAGCACATCGTAATGGCGTTTAAGGCTCTCAATATTTCATAGTAGTAGTGTCAGAAACACTGACAACTCTTGAACGAAGTCAAAATGTTTTGATCGCGTTCAGTTCATTGGTGAAATTCCCGTTAAACTTCAATTTGGTCGGAATTTCTAATGACGGTGTCAAGACAGCTTGACTCGAGTATGAACTAAGAAAGTTCCTAGAAAATAAACTAAGAATTCCGGTGTAGATACGTTTTCTACCCTTTTTTTTTGGGGAAAAAAATCGGAAATCATCAAATAACAGGTATGCAAAACTAGTAAGAAAATAAATTATAATTAAAATTAAAAAAAAAAACATGAGTTTAAACAATAACTATAAACCAATGATATTATAAATAAAAAGAGGTAGATATCGCATTAGCACGCACAAATTGTTGAGGAAAAACTACGGCAATTGGTGCAGTTTAGCAACTAGCTATCTCTTTTTATCTTAAACGTTCCGTATTATCTATCCCTGTCGTAGAACGCAACGATATCTGAACGCCATTCAGTATGAACATGGCGTATCTTTCTTTTTAATATCATTGCTATAAACATAGTAATATGACAACTTCTTTTTTGGAGGGTGTTAAATCATCAAATGACTCCTCCCGCTCTGGGCAGAGCGGTAGGGGGTGTCAGACTTCTACTGACTAAAAACAACCCATGTTCCTTCTTAGCCCTTTGTGTCGATACCACAGTATCTCTTTCAAACAACCCGCAGCCCCGACGGGACGTTTTCAACCCTTTATTTTTTTTTTGGTGGGTGGAAAATCATCGAATAACCCCCCCCCCCGCTCTTGGGCAGAGCGAAGAGGAGTGTCAGACTTCTAAGTCTGACGTTTTCCACCCTTAGGTATAGCTCTAATCAAAACCCGTTAGCACAATCCATGTAATTTACCCATTATTCCATCTAATCTCGTAGCTATTCCTCGTCCTCTTGGGACAGCACAGTCCCATACGCAATCAAGAATAGTAGTACTAAAGACAGTCGCTTACACATTTAATTTTCCAATGTTTTTCTAAAGAATTAAACACTTCTGAAAAGCTTTGGTATGTCAATCGTGTTGAAAATGAAACTAATTGCCGTACTCAGGGATAATTATGATTATTTAAGTCGTCACTTAGTTATGATTGACATAGCTAAGCATAGCTAACATAGCTAAGATACAAAACCTTCACTAAAGTGTCAAAATATTTACTTACTGCTGTACTTAGTAATATTTCATGATTACTTAAGCCGCCACTTAGTAAAGCTTTGACGTACAAAACACTATACAATACTTATATAAGGTCCCATTAAAATAGGTGGACAAATTTTAACACAGCGTTTAGTACGTCTAACCAAACATATCTGAACAAAAAAAACATTAAATAAACTGTTTTTTTTTAAACTTAAAATTATAAACTGCCGGCACTCTAGAACAAACTCATCCTCTATGAGTAGGTACTTAAACGCATTTTTCTTTTTTTTTTTTACCATCGTCCTTATTTTGGTGGTCTGAATGATTTCTGAAATTTTGTCCACCTATTTTAATGGGACCTTATATTGTCAAAATCATTACTAAGTGTTGGCTTAAATAATCATTATACGTCTCTGAGTGCTCATCATCATCATCATTTTCCCAAGTTGATGTTGGCTTCCAGTCTTACCAGAGTTAACAGCTAAACGCAATGATTTCCGAGTCACGGAGTAAGCTCGGTAGGTATGCAATGAGTGGGTCACCCATTCAAAGACCGACGTAAGCAACCGCGGTTCAACTTAAATAATGATCCGAGCGGCTGCTATTATCCATGATCTCTTATCACTCTCATCGGATCTAGATCTCAGTATGTAGTCAGTAGGGTAGTTAACAAAAAAAATCTAATTACTCCATCAGATAGATTTCCAAAACATATTGGACACATATTTTTTCTTTTTTCACGTAAACCAAAAATAAAGACGATACAGTAATTCGAAAACTCGTGTGACGTCACATGTTAGTACGTTTTTTACCTACAAGTGACATCACAAGCCCCCACTAATGATCTTTGAGTCGCCTTATTTTCGTAATTTTTTATTGATTTGATAAAACAAAAAATACGTATCCAATATTTTTCGATAATCTAACTGACGGACTAAAAAGAATCATATTGTTTGTAGTCAGTCAACTACCCTATTACTAGGACGGGCAGATAGGGTTTTATCCATCAGAAATTTCTCGGTAGCAGCCACGTACCCTGGATATGGCCCGGTTGATGGCTTTAGGTTCGTCCCCATTACACGTGACTTAACATAACTGGCGAAATGTGGATGAATTATTGGGCACGCCTCCACTGAACGCTTCCGGGATTACAGGCGCGGTGTTATGTAATGAACTCAGCAATTCTAGTCTACCTAGACAAAGGCCTCTCCCTCAAACTACACCACAAACACAGGTACATTAACTCCACAGAACCTAACGTCACCCGCATGACCAAAATCCAATCAAAAGCCTAGCATAAACCTCTGAAGAATGGCTCATAAGAGAAGTTTATTAAAGCCACGGACATCAGGGACCGAGCAGAGACCTCCTAGTTATCAACCGTCTAAAGGTACATTGCGCTCTCCAAAGACACGTCAAAGCCTATCCTAATTTAAACAGGGCTGTTTACGTCCCCGGGGCTCGGGTCACGACGACCCGGGGGGTTGGGGTGCAATGTTAGCGGGGACGGCTGTGAAATCGAAAGGAGTAAAAGATTTTAGTAGGGACGGTTTGGGTATAGGTACATACTTATTAGATGCGAATAACTGTTGTATTTTCGTCACCAAATAGTAAATTATAATAATTTCGCCTTGTGAATGTCTATGAAGTACAGTTACATGTTTTGAAACTGACATGGTCACAAACATTAAGCTATTAACACTGAAAACGGGATATTTTAAATTTTCAAGATGGAAACAAGAAGTAAATAGAGATTACATGATGTCCTGTGGGCCGTTAACGTTGCGTATCTCTATTGCGACGTTCAATAGAGTTGACATCAGCTTTTCGTTAGCTATGTCAAACTTTTTCTTTACTATTTTCGTTATCGCTGGTTGTGTCTGCAGCATTGTTAATTCACAAAAGTTGCTTTCTAGGAATTTGCGAGTACTCTGGGATATAACTGGACTAGACTGACGAGACATATTTTGGTTAGTTGGCCTCCAGCGTTACTGGTTGTAGCTGAACACCAGTATTTTACATTGAGTGACTGAAAAAAAAAAAAAAAAAAAAAAATAACGAGTATGTAATGATCGTAGCAGGTGCTACTCTGTGGTTTTTGCCTACTCCCATTGAAAAAGGGCACGAGAAACTATACGTATGTATGTATGACTAGGCAGGCAGTGAACCTCCAAGACTATTTGTGACAAGCCCGTCACACTATTCCCAAACCACTGTAACTCCTGAAAGCCAGAATCAACAGGGGCGACCATCAGAAAAGCGCCGTGCAATGACAATGAAGCTCGACGAAGTCCCAGAGAATCAATTTAACTGTCTTAGATCGCGCAACGAAATTAATCAGCCAAGCACAGCGGAGGAAGTCCAAGACTGGTTATCAGACTTTAGCTACCCGGTTCCAACTACCCGTGATGTCATTCAAAGATCTATGAATGACAATAACTTCAGTTCTGATTTCTATCAAGATCTGCTTCACTCCCCGCTATCACTGACACCGCACCTCTCTCCGAACTCATTTCAGGGCTGAGCGCGCACCCGCCGCCGCTCAGCGCCGCCCTGCCCCTACCACGCAACCGCACTTTATAAATATTGTACTCTCACTCAATAACGACGCCGTGACAACCCTTGATGTGCTTCTACGGTACACTAGTCATGTATAGAATGGTTTTATTTGTATATGTTGACTTTATCATCATCATCTTCCTGCTATTGTCCCATTCTACTTGGGTTTCTTCTTCCATTCTGATCAGATATCATTTACTCCTTTCTGTTTCATATCATTCCACACACAATCAATCCATCTTTCTTTTTTTCAGCCTTTTTTTTCCCTCTCCATTTAACAATATTAAAATTCTTCGCTTTTAGTCACATGCGTGAGAGGATGGAGGGATATACGCCCTTATTATAATATGTCCATACCAAGTTAGACGCCTTCCATACTGTACAGGACTTATAGGTCATAGTGTAAGTGTTCGTTGCAAAAATATCATCATCAGAATCCACAGTCCACCGCTGAACACAGGTCTCCTCAATCGCAGGCCACTAACGCCACTCAACTCGATTCGCAGCAACTCTTATCCAGTTGTTACCAGCCCCACGAATACGCTTGCCAATTCGCTTTCTACACTCAAGAACACGTCTACCCTGACGGTTATCGGTTCTACGGCTAATATGGCCGGCCCATTGTCACTCCTGCAGTCTTCATTGTGCCCCTACCAATAACTCCGATTTCCTGGAGCTGGTATAATAAGGTATGACTTCAAAACTTAAACTGCGTTTTGGTGAGTCGCAGTACAGTTTAAGCGACAATCGCACATCCGTTTGTCGACTTCACGTGGAGCAGTCTATGTGTAGAAACTTCCAAATAAAATCGTGGTCTAAAAAACATAAACTAACAAATAGAAAGTGAGTGGCTATTTCATGACCGGTAGGCGTGGCTTATATGTTATTATTGGACCAATCCATTGTGCTTCCAATACAGCCTACTGTAATAACTTGCCGAATTCTAAGAATCATTCGTTGATAGATCTTGTAAGGTTTGTGCCAAATTCGGAGAACTGGAAACTCCAATTTAGCGAAGATATTGTTCTTGTTTAGTTAATATAGGAAAATCATCAACGTACAGACAGAAACAGAACGTATACACCGAAATTTCGCCAATTATGTTTAAGTCCCATGTAATGGGGGCGAGCCTGTTGCCATCAATCGAGCACAAATCTGTGGCTGCTATCTGAAAAAATCCTGACGGGAAACCTTTGTAAAATAATTTAATATTTCTACACCGGAAACGGTAGTATACTTATGTGAAACTGTTAAATTATATTAAGATCTTTGTACGTACTAGAAATAAATAATATTCTATTCTTTTCTATCCCCACCCACGACCTCACGCTTAGCAATCGTACTTGCGACTACTAGACCAACGAGACAGTAAACCAATATAAGCACAGACAAAATGCAATAATATAGCTTATATCGTGCCCTTAAAGCGAAAACCAACTAAAGTCACTTATGGGCAAAACAAAACCCAATAAGTGTCACTTAAAGCAATGTTTCTGCACTGTAAACAAAGTTTTACGCCAGGAAAAACATTTAATCGCCGTTTAAGTGGTTTTGACATAATTCAAGTTAGATGAACAATAACAATTTAATAACTGAGTAAAGAGACTAAAGATTTTTACTTAGTTTCAGCAATTACCAATTAGGTGAACATACAAATTTCGTTTAATTGAATTAATAAAAAACTGCTGCCCAAAATCTATTCTTCAAAAGATAAGAAAACATTGCGTCTGCAGGAAAACCACTTATCTGCATCACTTATCAAGCCAATCCTTAATTTATCCTACTTGTTTTGAGAGTTAAGTTCTATTTTCTCATCCACCCGAATACTTAATACAATAAGAAATTAAAAAATACACGTACTGTCCTCATTATCAGGTGTTTAAATAGAAATTTTACGATTCGAACCTTTAAACACGATTTTCTCGAAACTACATTTTGTGCAGTTAGTTGGGTTTTGAAGTAAGGGGACGATATACAATGGTGAGTATAGCCCAGAATTGGTACTCGTCTAGCTGATTTCGGCCCAAAGATTGGTTCTTGTTTCGGGAAACAAAACTTCTTTCTAGGGTGGTTGTCAAGAGCTATGGTGTACTGCTCTTGCATGTGCTCATAAGTGGCTAGCATATCCAACTTTAGCCGAAAAACTACGACCATTAAGCGGACATGTCAGAACACCATTGATGATTATTATAGGCCCTTTAAAGTCCTCCTTACCGATTTCGGTAACGGCGACCCTTACAAGCTATTTCCTAGCGTGTGCCCTTATGTGGCTGGCCGAATTTACTTTTAAATACCCGGTCACAGTTAAAGCAGTAGAGTTGACCGGCTGAGTTGTAGGTATAGGTGTAGGAGGGCTTAGGTCTCTCTTTACGTGTTTGGCGCTTTTCGTTCAGTATTTCGACTCGCTGTTTTTCAAAAGCTTTTATATTTTTATAAATAGTATTATATGTAGTATAGGCCCTATAATGTCGTCAAAGGGGTTCTGAGATGGCCTAACTTGGTTGATGGCATAGTCATGTAGTAGTATAGTGGTAGTGGTTGCTATAGTTATTTCATTTCTCTAAATAAAACTGTGTACAAACTAAGTCAGCACGCATGACAAACGCTGCGGTTTCGCGTCGTTTTATTGCTGTGCGTGAATTAGGTGCTGATGTAACACATATTGTTGAGCAAGCAAAAAGTTCGCGGTGAGCGCAAGCGCGATTATTGTAAAACCACAGACTCTGACTAGTCTGTGCTTTGTTAAGAATTGCAACGTGCATTCTTAGAAGTTGCACTTTTACTGGGAATTTTCTTGGTTCTGGCATTATTTAGCATTTGCATTGGAATAGTAAGACAACCGTATGTGTCTGACGTCGGTGACCCGTTGACTCTATGGTGAACGGCGAGTCTAATGCCTGTCTATTGCCTGCCGACACAAATCCAGACTCTGTGGCTGCTACGAAAAATATCTCGCTTTGCCCAACCTGGGAATCGTACCCAGGACTTCGCAAACGACGCAGGCTTCAAAAATAAGTAAAACATTTTATCTCGAATTCAGGAACGCATTGAACACACAACTTTTTTAATGTCTAGATAAAAAGCAAGCTTTCGTAACCAGTGAGGTTTATTTTCCAGGTTTCCTAGTTAATGTAATACATAATAAGTTATTGGTAAGCAATAATTTTGCGGTTAGCTGCAAGCTCTATTATTAGCCTATGTAAAGTATTTGATTGCAATTCATAAAGTTTTCACTTAGCCTTTTTTACTGACACTGTGATACTTGAGTAATTTTATGAGTAAGCTTGTTTTTGTTTTACAGGTTCAAGGGACCGTAGACTATTTAAATATTTCATATTGATTTCAATTTGATACAACCATGCGTTCTTGAAAAATAGGGCCTTGACTGACAGAAAAACATACAGACGGAAAACGAAGTGATCCTTTAAGGGTTCTGGTTTCCTTTTGAGGTACAATAACCTAAAGAGGAATCAATCCTGCCATAGCATGTTTTCCCAACGATGATTCATACTACTTAGCTGATAATTACAGGTACATACATTATGATAGTCTGTCATACTGTTTCATTACAACCTAAGGAGGTTGTCTATCTTTTCAAATTACTCCAACGATCTGAGGGCCAATTTCAATTCCAAACTATCGCGAGTCGGACTCGCGCATGTAGGGTTCCGTACCATCGTAGTGTGTGGTGCCCACAAACACAAATGCATAATTTCTTTATATATTACGCCGCAACATTTTCTTTTAAGTACCTGGTCTATGTTTTTAGAACTAGCAAAGCACGAGGTCTATAAAAAAGGTTATTAAATTACGGAGTTTCAGCATTTACATCGACTTATATTATTTTTTGTAATTACTTGTACAGGTAATGCATATATACTATGTAGAAACTAATCATTTTTTTTATTATTTTTGCAACTTTGTAGTATTTATTACAAACCAGCTGTTGCTTGCGACTCCGTTTCTTTGCTTGTATTGTTGCCCATCAAAAGTTGCATGGATGGGTCAGGTAGGTATTACCTAAGAATTGTAGTAGTCAATTGCACAATTTGACTAATACAGTTGCGTTTCTTTTATTCATTTATAACTCAACATTAAATACGAAGTTCACCACAAAAGCTGAAAGTAACACCTTTCTTTATTAAATTAGAAAATCTATCAAAAACTAACCTTTTACGGATTGACAAAAGATGTAGAAAATTGTATATTGAACATACACAAAAAGCCTTTTGATGGCTAAAATTTAATATTAAAACCATTTAAAAAGCCCATTTAAGATCGATTAGATAACTAGTGTAAGTTTTTCAACGTTTTTTGTCAACCAACCGTTACGTTTCCAAGTGAAAATGTAATGAGTAAAAATTGATAGACATATGCAACTTGTGGCTATGAGGAAACAATTATCCCTGATTTTCCGGCAAATTCATACCGTGACATCACATCTGCTATCCCCGTCGGGCTAGGCAGAGGTCTACCTAATAGGCTCACCCCCTATTATATGGGATTAAATATAACTGCCTATGTCCAGCAGTGGGCGTCTTTTGGCTGAAATGATGATGATGAAACGTAACTGGCGAAATGTGGGTGTACTATTAGATACAGCTCTGCCTAACACTTCTGGGATTACATACGTAATGTTACGTAATTTACTAAACCATATATTTGATACTAGGTGTTGCCAGCGGCTTTGCCCGCTACAACTTGAAAATTATCCTACGGGAAGATAAAATCGGGATAAAACCTATCCTATAATATGTTAATCCAGGTTATAAACTATCTATGTACCAAATTTTATCCAAATCCGTTCAGTAGTATTTGCGTGAAAGAGTTACAAACATCCATTCATCCATCCATCATACTTACATACATACATACTACAACATCTACATATATAAATACTTACAAACTTTCGAGTTTATTAACCGACTTCCCAAAAAGGAGAAGGTTCTCAATTCGATAGGTTTTTTTTTTTTGTTTTTTTTTTCTATGTATGTACACCGATAACGCTGCGATTTATGATCCGATTTACGTGATTCTTTTTTAGTTTGATGCGGAATAGTTGCCATTTGGTCCCAATTTAGCATAGTTTGGCCCAGTACTTTTCATTTTATGACCATTTTTTTTATAATTTATGAACATTTTTCGTTCGTTTTTTTATGTGTTCGCGAATAACTTCGTCGTTTATGAACCAATTTTGATGATTCTTTTTTTATTGGAACGGAGATATTTCAAGAGTGGTACCATGATATGGAAACCAGATCCTGGTGATGGAATCCCAGAGAAATCGAGGGCAACCCTCAAACATAGGCACGTATTACGTGTTTCGTGCTTTTTCTGACGCTATACAAGCATAGGTTTCATAGTAAATATTTCTAAGATACACAACTAAAAACTAAAAATTAAAAAAAACTTTTTTGCAAAAAAAACAACCGACTTCAAAAACACCAAAAAGTGAAAAATAAACTTCAAAAGAAAAATCAGCTTCTGAAGTCGGTGTCAAAAAAGCCAAATCAAACAAACAAATGTCACCGACTTCAGAAGCTGATTTTTCTTTTGAAGTTTATTTTTCACTTTTTGGTGTTTTTGAAGTCGGTTGTTTTTTTTGCAAGAAAGTTTTTTTTTTTAATATTAATAGGATTGGAGTGGTTCACTGTAGCTCATAGGAAAAGAAAATTGTAGAACAGAAAGAGAGATCTTAGCCCTCATAATACAGGCTGGATATAGTACATTACTGCAGCGGCCAGCAACAGAGGCATTGATAGACGAACGTGTAAATGTGGGCCGAGGCGAAGCCGAGGCACACATACGTAAGTCCATCAATGCCTAGTTGTGGCCAAGGCTTGTATAGTACTTTTCTCAAATAATGCGAGGAAATTAAATACAATTTACTTTTCAAAATCACATACAACAATAATTTTTCACGCGTTGAAGAGTTCAGCCAATTCGAAATTTAAATAAAACCTTTAATAAGTCACCTCCTTGGTTGCTATGGTTCAGAGTAAAAGATCGTTCCATTTTTAAATAACACGACAGATATGAGTTTAATAGGTAATTTATTTGGCCGCTAAACACGACAGATATGGATTTTCATACAACTTTTGCCGGCCGCTGGTCGCATGTATCTGGCCAGTACAGCAATTTCGATTTATCTCGAAGAAGGTTGTCAAAATAATGCTCAAATTTCCAAGCATGTTTGAGAAAAAATTACTACGTTTCCTAAACTCTTTGATCACGTCGACTGTCACAACCCTCACCGTGTCGCAGGCGCTGTCGATTTCGCGACACTTTTCATTTGTGCAAACCACGGGGAGTTATTATATCGTCGACTACACACAAGTACAATGTCTCTGAGGGTTGAATCAACCCCCTGTCGCGTCTCCAATTTACACACATGCTGCAAAATTTAGATTATTTTAGAGTTACCAAATGGGATGTCTGTACTTGACAATTTTGTTAGTTTAGAATGGAGTTGTATCCTAATGTTATTGTGAGTTCTTCATCTATAGCTTTTCATAAGCTTGCCTGTTTTGCTGAAAACTTTGGAATGTGTGCGTATTTCAGTGTATGTATGCGTCATGATGTAAATATAGAAACTTTAAGAAATATACTTAGAGTAGGTAGGTTTACTTACTGTACTTACCAAAATTATTGTTCACAGCTTTTTACAATTTTGCTAATTCTATAAAGTCTACTCTGTACCATCACGAATAATGAATAAATAAAAGCACTTAGCAAAATTCAGAAGCGATTTTTGCTCGAAATTAAGCGAGCGAGACCTAAGCTTTGCTACGATGGTTTTATAAAAACCACGGGCCACTGGCCAGTCACTAATTTCTAAACAATGAAAAATAAATTCAAAACTATTAACACCACTTCACTGGTCAATTTTCTGCTGACCAATTTTAAAAACAGAACCACACCAATTTTAATTTAAGAACAACTGTTTTATACCATAATAAATACACATTATCTATCCCATACTTTTTTTTTATTATTTAAAATTGGAATAATCGTATCGATTGAGCAACAAAAAAAGCAATGATGCGACCCGAGTGGGCTATAATAACATAATATGAGCAATTTAAACGATTAGTATCAACCGGAAGTTGTTCGCAGGAAGCGATGTGGTCGGCGCGGGCGCAACCTATGAAAAAAGCGGGTATTTTGACCCACCGTTTAGTGTTTACTCCCTGCTTTGTTTGTGGTTTTATATGGTGTGTTTTGGTAATTTAGTAACGAAAATGTTTGTTGTTTTTAATTTAGTTGTAAACTGAAAAATAAGAGGGGTCGTCGGTGCAAAAGATGATGTTTGAGATACCTACCTGAATATTGTAGCAAAATAATTTATGTAAATGTATTCCTATTAGACCGCTTGTGCCTGATTTTTGTCAAGGCATACTGTAGTCTATTGTATCTATTTAATTAATAGATATGTAAACACTGTCTCACAGCCACAAGTACTTAGTCAGGTAAGCTGTCACTAATGACATCTGTAAGTTACATGATGGCGGGAAGTTGGAAGTGAAGTGAACCTAGTCTGAGGCTTGGTGGTCTGGAGCCTGTGATATAGTTAGTTAATTGTGTTATCAACCTATTAGTTCTGCTACTAGTGGATGCTACACATACTATATAGTTTTATTATAAGCATAATCAGCCTTTTATATACCTAATGGTGCCACTGTTGGAACACAGGCCTCCTCTCTATGAAAGGGGCTATAATGCACAACGCGGGTCCAGTGCGGATTGGTAGATGTCACATGTCTTTCGAATTTCTGATTCTAGGACATTTGGCCGGTTTCCTCACGATTATTTCCTTCACCGTTTTGAATTTAATTAAAATAAACTACTAACCTAGAATAGATGCAGAGAAGAGAGGCTTTGTTCAAACAATTTCGCCATGAAATGGTATTTTCATGGGAATGAAATATTTAGCTCTTCTCCCAGATTTTTGGGATAGAATAGGCTGATTAAAGGACAAGTAATTTTAAGTTAGTACCGTATATTCCATACCTGAAAACGAGACTCGTTTTTTTGAAGTTTTAGAAACTTTGTAATAACACGTAGAGTATAACAAAGGCACAGCTTATTAGAGGCTTTCGTAGCAATTTTAATATTTTTTTAAATCTTAAGGCGTGCAGGGGGTCATATGAATTGCGTTAAAAAGCGTAAAATGGACCTTTCATAATAGTAACCGCGTATGTGACCATTTTACGAATTTCACCGCAATATATATTATTTTCCTATTATGCTATATTTTCTTAAATGACAGACGCAGTTACTTTTCAGTATGAAATGTCCATTTTACGCAATTCATACTATATCTGCTGAAGTGGCCATTTAAGTTCCCCTGGTCTTCCTACTTACATTATACACTAAAATCTAGATAATATTAATAGCTATACTTTTAATTGGTCTTAACGTTTACACCTTGAGTATCCTTGACTTTTAGTTAATTGTTCTGTTAATGTAATTATGGCGTTAATTACTATTTTAGTTAGATCGTATCGTTATTGTAATATTTGACTCGATTAATAAATTGTTAGTTTCTTTTAGTCGTTAAATATTGCAGAAACTTAACATCGCGTCTGTAAAACCCGAAGAGTAAAGCAGAGATGTACTTAAAAGAAAACCCAGTTATATGTAGTTGGGACTTTCCGACCCAGTAAAACTTAAATATTTCTTTTTTTTTCTGGTTAAAAAAAGAAACTTTGCCCAACCCGAGAATCGAACCAAGGAGTTGATGCTCAGGTGTCGCGCTTGAAACCACTACAGCAACGAGGTAAGCTGAACGTACATATTTGGTTCATTAATTGAAAACAGTTAAATTCTCAATTTTATTGCTCTATAATTCCTCCATTAAAAAATCTTATATTACTCTCACATACTTTCCTTAACAAATCAGAAAAAAAAACCTGGGGGTCTAAAACGGCCACTTTAGCAGTTCATAATAGGAATTGCGTCAAAAAGCGTAAATGACCTTTCATAATAGTAACAGCGTCTGGGACCATTAGGGAAAATAGATCATAGGTAAGTAAGTATAACTACTCTGTATAACTACTATATATAGTAGATGATAGAATAGAATGGGCTCTAAGGAGCTTCAAGCCTTTCAAATCCGCAGGGCTGGACGGAATATTCCCGGCCCTACTACAATGGCAACTAAAACAGGTAACCAAGCACCTAATACCAATCTACCGGGCCTGTATAGCTTTCAAATATATTCCCACACTTTGGAGAGAGGCAAAAGTAGTCTTCCTACCTAAACCAGGAAAAGAGGACTACACACAAGCCAAATCTTTCAGGCCCATCAGTCTAACATCTTTTCTTCTGAAAACACTGGAAAGACTGGTAGATCGACACTTACGGGATGGAGCTTTAAAAAGCAAACCACTGCATCCCCAACAACATGCGTACAGGAAAGGCAGATCAACAGAGTCGGCATTACACATGGTAGTGCACAAAATAGAAACGGCTATAACCAATAAAAACTCAACACTTGCTGCCTTCATAGACATCGAAGGAGCTTTTGATAAAACAATACACAACAGCATTAACCACGCCCTGCAAAAATTTAGTGTAAAACCAGTAATAAGAAACTGGATCACTGAACTGGTCAGCAAAAGGGCGGTTCAGATAGTGGGAAATACTACCACAAGAGCCAAGGTAGTAAGAGGATGCCCCCAAGGAGGCGTTCTATCTCCACTTCTCTGGAACATAGTAGTGGACAGCCTCATAAAGAAACTAAATGACAGAGGATACACTACTATTGGTTATGCAGACGACCTTGCTATACTGATAAACGGGAATGCTGAAGATATGCTATGCAAAGTGATGCGCTCTGCTCTGCAGATAGTAGAAGAATGGTGTGAAGAACACGAACTTTCAGTAAACCCCAAGAAAACAGAACTTATCCTTTTTACCAACAAAAGGAAGTTACCAGAATTACAACTACCAAAGCTTTTCAACACAAGACTCTCCCTATCAACGCAAGTGAAATATCTGGGCATAATTCTTGATAACAAATTGAATTGGGCGAGTCACCTAGAGGCTAAAACAAAGAAGGCCTGTATAGCTTTTAATCAGTGTAGAAGACTAGTTGGTAAGAGATGGGGTCTTAACCCAAAGATCACACTCTGGCTATACACATCAGTCATCAGACCTTCTATTACCTACGGATCAGTTGTATGGTGGCCCAGAACTCAGCTGACCACGGTGAAAACGAAACTCCAGAGTCTGCAACGCCTAGCTAGTGTAGCAGCCACTGGATGCATGAGAACAACTCCATCAGCAGCGTTAGAGTACCTTCTAAATTTAAGACCTCTGGATCTGGTCATACAGGAGGAAGCTCAGGCAACCGCTTTAAGACTAAGATCAAACGGACTATGGAAAGTAAATACAGAAACAACACACTCAAAAGTTTTGCATGGGATCCTGAAGGAAATACCACTCCTTGAGGCGCCCATGGATAAAGCTTCATGCCACCATGTGTTCGATAGAAGTTACGACATCCAACTCACTGCAGAAGCAGTAGATAGCTCTGGCATCAATGAAGTTAGGATATATACGGACGGCTCCAAGACCTCACACGGTACTGGAGCCGGCGTCTTCTCGAATGATCTAAACATTTCAATATCAAATACCCTAGATAAATTAAACACAATCTTCCAAGCCGAATGTATCGGTATCACCAGAGCGGCACAAGCAGTTGCAGCCAGAGACGTCAGTGATTTTAAAATAAAGATCATCTCAGACAGTGCATCGGTGCTTCAAGCCCTAAAAAACAACACAATTACCTCTGTCCTAATACTGGAATGCCACAATGCACTCCAATCCATTGCAACCACAAATAGTGTAACCCTGCAATGGATAAAAGGACATAGCAACTCGCTGGGTAACGACGCAGCAGATGAGCTGGCCAAGAGAGGCTCAAGCAATACAGTATTTGGACCGGAACCACTACTGCCCATACCTCAGGCCCAAATAAAAACATGGCTGCGTTCAAGAACCACAGAAAAACACCTCACCGAATGGAGAAACAGTGAAGGATGCAGGCAAACAAAAGATGCAGTTCCGGAGGCATCAATGAAGTTTACTCGCAATCTCATCAAACTTAAAAGGGACAAACTCCGTAAAATCATAGGAATTTTAACGGGTCACTGTTCCCTAAACAAACATCTACATAACATAGGTGTAACAGACAGCCCACTGTGCAGAGGATGCATGGAAGCGGAAGAAACGCCACGGCACGTACTCCTAGAGTGCAGGAGCGTAGCAGATCACCGGGCACAAACTCTACGATCCCCATTAACTCTCCCGGAAGCCTGCAGCAGTCTGGGAAGGCTGCTGCAATTCTGGGACGACCTATGTTGGTTGGAGTAGGTATTACTAAAACATCACGCACAATGGCCCAATCAAGAGGCTAAGTGCGGATAAAAGCCCCGTTAAACTAAACTAAACTAAACTAGGTAAGTAAGTAGGAAAACATTATGAATTGCGTTAAATTCGTAAAATGGTCACAGACGCAGTTACTATTTTGAAAGGTCAATTCATATTCTGATCTGCTAAAGTGGCCATTTTAGACTTAGCGTTTAACAATCAAATCCATCTTACCATACAATTCCGTAACATTATGGGAGTCACCACATTTATCGACGCGGAACCGATATCGTTGTATCAACTGAAATAAGGCAAATACTTCTCCCCTTTTGCTGTACAGACAAAAACCTCCATCCTCTCGTATGCGCAACATTTTCGCCGCGTTCGACGTGTGAGCGATTGACGTGAGTTTACAATCGACAGCACTTCAAGCTACTACAAGCTGTCAATTTTTTTTTTTAAAAATTCCAACTTTATCACTAATAGACGATAGAGAGAAGGTTGAGGGAAAAAATATGACAGTACAGACGGCTACACATCAAGCTATACATTTCCAGTTTACGCTGATCTCGCACTGTACGGAAATAGCGTCTGGGTAATTTGACAGCAAAAAGTAAAAAAAAAATACTGCTTTTTTCCGAATAATTTTAATTAATCACGGAAGCTATAAAAACAGTGTATATTTCGAGTGCGTGACAAAAACACGACCGGTACACTTGCGTGCATAATCGTTGGACAGCGCACGTGGTGTGCTACACTGGCGGCCAATTTAACGATACATTAATTCGCGAAGCAGTGTAACGATGAAGTATTAACACATGAGTACACAAACATTGATGAACATGATACCCGTGAACGTGCATAGAATCTGAAGTATGTATTTTATGTATCTTCGCATTTTTTATCTTATAATCTAAAGTGAAATGTTCAAAAAAAATTGAAAGGTTAAGTTCCGCGATAATTATGATAATACTCAAATTGATTAATGCCATAATTTGTCATAAAATCAAGGTATCACGGTACGCAATTTTATTGTTACAGTAAAGTGAATCTGAACTATAACAATATCCCTATGTTTTATATGAGTGAATTTGTAAAACAAAGAAAACTATTAATGCCACAAACAATTAAGGCACACGTCAAACACAAACGCAAACGAGCGTGCAGATTATAACAATAAAACCCACCGTCGAGCTCATAAATTCATAATCCATGTTTCACATTACTAATCCTATCAAAAAACCAGCTTAACGTTTACCTACCAGCACTATAACATCATCTTCATCGCTTCGTTTCCCACAGTAACCGAGAAATGCATTCATTTTGTGCTATCCATGTCCAATTTTATCCAATTTTTAATGGCGCTACCGCGGCGGAGCGGCCAATATCGCAAATTATAGTGTTCACAGATTACGTCGGGAGTTACCTACGTGACGGGCGGTGCTTGCGACTGCCCGGCAGTGTGCCTGTACACGATAACCGGTACTAGTCTGCGCTGAGTGAACATGTCTTACAGTGCAAGTACCGCGCTTCCGCGTCGATATGAGAAAATGTGGAAAGTAAATTCTTGAAAATAAAAATAAACGTCGGCGGATTATTCGCTCCCGCAGTGTAATCGTAGATTGTATGGATTATGTTGGTAATATCGCAGCTTGAAGTATACTAAGGTTACATTGTATTTAATAGGTGTTTTGTGGTATTTTGCATTTGCGTTTTAATTATATAAAGAGACCGGCAAGAATATAATATGTAAAGCAGGATCAGTAATTAATTGGCCAATCTTCATTTATTTCTTAACGTGTAGTGAACTTATAACGCAGCCAGTGAAATGCCAATTCAAATGTTAGTAAGTTCATAAATTAAGAACTTATAAGATAAGCCGAAAGCTCATTATTACGAGTAAGTATCATTTCAGTCGAAAGACGTCCACTGCTGGGTATAGGCCTACTCAAAATGTCACCACATTGACCGGTTCCATGCGTGTCGCATCCAGTGGATCGCTGTAGGTAACCTTCACCAGCCGGCTTAGCATGACCACCGAAGAAACGGGTTTTGTCGACAGAAGAATCGACAAAATGACAGATTGTAGCGAGGTTTCATATCAAATTATATGGAAAAAACTTTGTCTATTCTTGGTTGAATAGAGATAGAATCGCCATGCTACGGGGGCAGGTCATCGATCCACCTAGTTTAGGGTTATCAGCATCATTCTCGATTCTGTTAACAATGAATTGTTATTGTTATTAGAAATACCAAACCGCCTTAAACCGATGGTTACTTGTGTAGGTCTTTGGTAAACTTTGATAACTTACCAGTATTTTTTTTTTTTTTGAGGGTGCTAACTCATCAAATCACTCCTCCCGCTCTGGGCAGAGCGGTAGGGAGTGTCAGACTTCTACTGACTAAAACCACCCATGTTCCTTCTTAGCCCGTTGTGTCGAGGCCGCGGTATCTCTTTGGAACAACCCGCAGCCCCAACGGAACTTACCAGCCTGGCCTTACCATTTTAGTGACTATTCTAAACAAAACACGACTAAATTCAGTCACAAAACAACGAACCAGCGCATAACTACCCTCATTTGTCCATCAATTTCGCGTGTAAGTACATTAGCACCGGTGCTCAGTCCGCTGGCTCGCGTAATGCCCGCGGACTTGCTAGCACGTGCTGCGCTGCGCCTGCACCGCCGCGACGCAACACGCTTGATTACGGAGCAGATTCCAAAGGGACTGGTTTTAGGGTAGACGAACGTTTTTTGAGTGGTTGGATGTTTTGTCTTTAAATCTGTCTTATTTTAGTGGTAAAATTAAAGAAGATTAACTTTCGAAGTAAGGAAGACTTATCTCGTGTCGTGTTACTATTACTAAATAAAAAAAAAAAAAAAAAAAAAACTAAGTACCTTCGGGTTTGTTTCATCAGCGACACATCAAGAATACACAATGATGTTAAATGACGTGCCCGTCGGGGCTGCGGGCTGTTCGAAAGAGATACCGCGACCTCGACACAAAGGGCTAAGAAGGAACATGGGTGCTATTTAGTCAGTAAAATTCTGACACTCGCTTTCGCTCTGCCCTAGAGTGGGAGGAGTCATTTGATGATTTCCCAACCCCCAAAAATCAAACAAAGGTTAAGTGACTTCACTTTATCTCAATGACAATTTACAATAGAATCAAAAAAAATATTTCAGGCTGCAACGGTCCAGCTTGATCGCGTAAGATTATTATAACTAAAATTTTATCATTTTTATAATAAATTAAATCTTTGAAAATAACTGCCGGTTCCTTTAATTTTTTTATTATTTTTTTAAGTAATATATAATTTCAAAAGAAACAATTCTCAAAAAAACTATTGAAATATAACTGGAGATTAAAACAAGGAACGATTGTGATATTTAAACACTTACGTTAACATTGTCATTACCAATTTAATCATAGGTAAATACTTACTTAGTAATCAAAAATAAAACATTATAATTAAAAAACAACATTCGATGATTATACCATGGACTTTACAGCTTCAAAAAGTAGGACATTGCCAACACAACCCAGTCAAAAACCAAAGTCTGCAACATCAACTTAAGAACGAATGAGCAAAAAATAAAATTGACTGGTCAGAACCTTCAACCTTTTGCATAAAACAAAAGAATTAAACACTCTTGCGCAACTTCAGTCGGATTCATGTTGAATGATGCGACAGGACATGCGTGTAACCTGTCATGTTTATTTATAGTTGACTAACTTATGCCTGCGGCTTCGCCTGCGAGTTAATGACGATTTTCCATACAAAATTTTATCCTTTATTTAGCTTCCTTAGGAGTTGGATTTAAAAAATCCTTCCTTATTCCTTGTCTACAAAAGAAACCTCCGTGCAAAATTTCAGCTTTCTAGGTTTAAGGGTTTGGGTTAGGCGATGATGAGTGAGTCAGTAAGTCAGGACTTCTCTTTTTATTTATAGGTAGGTATTATTATAGATGTTGCCAAATTTATCATGTCCTGCCCAGTGGGATTTTTTTCTTCGAATTCTACTATCTTATCTATCTTTGGAGATTACAGGCGTGATGTTACGAGTATGTTACCTCGAATCCTCTAACTAAGGGAGGTGTACGCATTAGTGCATCTGTTACCGGTCAAACCCGATTTTAGGACAAACTAGTTTCGCCTAGGCTCAACTAGTTCTTACTACACGCGATAGTGTAGGTAGAACGTGGGCCTGCTGACGGTCTACATCAGGGCTGCAGGGGCACCCCGACGTTCGGTTAGTTAGGTTCCTTTAAGTCCTGCAGACAGAGATAGGGGCTCCGTCGACATGCTGACGGAAACGCTAACCCTGAAAGTGAAGGAAGAACTAGTTTAGCCTAGGCAAAACTAGTTTGTCCTGAAATCGGGATTGGCCCTTTCACCAGTTATGTTTAAGTCCTATGTCTCAATTGGGGGCAAGCCTATTGTCATCAATCGGATACAAATCCAGAATTCGTCGTAGCAACTGCACTGTTTACCGCACTTTGCCCGATCCGGGAATCGAACGCAGGACACTTGCGACAACTAGACCAACGGTTCATCATCATCAGCCTATTAATGTTCCCACTGCGGGGACACAGGCATCCTATCTTTGAGAGGGAGGTGACTGGTGGTTGGTAGACGTCACAAGTCTTCGAATTTTTGGTTTTCTCACGATGTTCTCCTTCATCGTTTTTGAGTGCAGTAATGATTAAATAAATTACACAAAGCAATGCGCCAGGGCCAGGGCCTGCAGTCTCTACACTAATAACGACGCTACGAATGTCGCTAAGTCGTAAAATCGTAAACTTTCTTTAATAGATTTTCAGCTTTATTTCAACGGCATAAGGTTGAAAATCCGTTAAAGAAAGTTTACGATTTTTCGACTTAGCGACATTCGTAGCGTCGTTGTGAGTGTAGAGACTGCAGGCCCTGCCTGGGTTCGAACCCACGACTTGCTGTTCGTTAGTCGGGGCCACCGGTTATTAAACCTTAAATATTTCTCACACACATATCAACACTAGTTTCTAAAATAAAGAAAGGGTACATTTTCTCACATTAGCAGCAGCTTATCATCATTAATATCAGTATTACAATTCACCCTAACGTAGTGAACGTGCCATAATCTGTCATTCTTGACGTATGGACGGTGCAATGCGCAGGGGCAGTTTGTACGCAATCGTTTAGTAAGAGAATGTTTATTACGATAGAACATGTTGATGTGATTAAAAACAGTAACTACCACGTTGGTGTAGGAGTCTTGATCAACTGGACCCACTCGAACTGGACCCGTAAGATCAAACAACCATCACATTTTAACTTGGTCGACGGGCCGTGGGTCCAGTAGCAAGTTGACGAAAGACTCGTAGAGGAGGCAATCGCGACTACTGTATATAAGGTCCTTGCTCTATTCCCAGGTCTGGCTAAGTGTTATTGGCTTTTCCATCAGGATTTTTTCGAGTAACAGCCATAGAGTCTGGATCTGTGTCCGAATGATGGCAATAGGGGTGACCCTATTGCCATCATTCGGACACAGATGATGGAGGGGGTGACCCCTATTACATGGGACTTAAGGGTGATTACAGGTGTGATCTCATGTAAATGAGATTAAAAACAGTTATTGATAATGCGTTGAGTTAGTTGAGAAGACTCATTATGCTACCTAATAGCATAATTTATTATTATTATTACTAGCCATTTGTGTCCCACTGCAGGGCAAAGGCCTCCCTTCCCTCTTTCCACTTATCCCTATCCAATGCTGTTGATTGCCAATCCCTGCGAAAAGAGTCGAGTTCGTCTCGCCATCTTCTTCTGGCCCTGCCGCGTTGCCGTTTACTGCTGTTTGGGACCCATTGTGTGGTTATTTTAGCCCATAGCTCCTCCGGCATGCGGCAGATGTGGCCAGCCCAGTTCCATTTAAGCTTGGCAGCCGTGTGACCTATGTCGGCAATTTGTGTTTTGGAACGCAGTATCGAATTTCTTATTTGGTCAGTAAGCTTGACTCCAAGGATACTACGCTCCATTGCTCGCTGACAGACCCCGAGTGCGGACTTTTGACGCTTGGTTAATGACCATGTCTGCGCTCCATAGGTGAGGGTAGGAAGAATGCACATGTCCATGAGTTTACTCTTTAGGGAGAGAGGGAGAGCTCCTTTCATTATTTGTTTCATCGACCAATAGCTCTTCCAGGCGTTCTCGGTGCGTCGGGCAACTTCTTTGTCTTGTCTTGCCTGGAAGGAGACTATTTGGCCGAGGTAAATGTACTCATGGACATATTCAATCCTCGCACCCCCAATTCCTATATTGCGCTTGGTGCTGTTCGTCATCACCTTGGTTTTTGTCATATTCATCGCGAGTCCGACCTCGAGGCTGGCACTGCTCAGTTGGTCGAGCATTAGGCCTAACTCGGCTGCCGTGGAGGAGAAAAGGACAATATCGTCGGCGAAGCGGAGATTAGTTAATCTTGTTTCGCCCACGTTGATGCCCTTGTCGCTCCACTTGCTATTAAGTTTTCTAAAAACTTCTTCAAGGGTGGCAGTGAAGAGTTTTGGAGAAAGTGGGTCGCCCTGTTTTACCCCTTTTTGGATAGGGAATGATGGTCCTGTAGTGTTTATTTTTATGGCTGCTGTGCTACTTTGATAAATTTTCTGTAATAATTTAATGTATAGAGGTTCAATATTCTGGTTTTGCAGAGATTCAAATATGGCGTTGTGCGATAAACTGTCAAATGCCTTAGAATAATCGACAAATGCGAGGTATAAGGGTAGGTTAAATTCGAGATGTTTTTCAATAACCTGATTAAGGGACTGTAGATGGTCGGTAGTGGAGAGGCCACGGCGGAATCCGGCTTGTTCGGGAGGTTGATGCTGATCTAATTGGCCAGAAATACGATTCTCAATTATCTTGATAAATATTTTGTAAATGTGAGAGATGAGGCTGATGGGGCGGTAATTGCCGATGTCGGTCCTATCACCCTTTTTATGGAGGAGAATGATATTCGAGTGGCAAAAATCATTTGGGAAAACACCTGTTTGTAAAATTGAGTTAAACAAGTTGCAGATGTATGGCAACAAGATAGGCTCTGCGGCTCGAAGTGATTCGGTTGTAATACCATCTTCGCCGGGACTTTTATTGTACTTCATGCCTCTGAGAGCCTGGTGTACTTCATAGCCAGTAATAGCTGGGATCTCTTCAGGACATGAGTAGACTTCGTTTACTTCGGATGTTGACAGGGATGTTTGATTGTCGGAATATAGGGATTTATAAATTTCGGTACTTATGTCAATAATTTTTGTTCTATCTCCTTGCTTAACGCCATTTTTATCTTTCAAATGAGTGATTGAAGACCTGCCTACTTCCATACCACGCATAGCTGATTTTAGGCATCGGTTGTTGGTTAATGCAGCATGAACGAGTTGTGTGTTATGGTGCCTTACGTCCTTTCTGATGCTTCTCTTCACTTTTCGATCTAGATCCCTATACCCTGCAGATTGATATGTTATATTCTGTCGCTCTTCTATAAGACGTGTTGTGCTGTCAGTGAGTTTTCTTTGCTTTTGCTTGAGACCCACGATTTTTTGACTGGCGATTTTAATAGCTTCCTTAATGTTTTTATACTGTATATGAACGTCCTCTGATTCTGTATCTAGTAAACTAAAGGTGTTTTTAATATTTATATTGAACTGTTCTCTATTTGCAATTAGTGTACATTTGTCTAAACGTTTGATTGTATTTTGAATAAGTTTGTTGCGATGTAATTTCAGATCAAAATGTGCTGTTATCCGTAATGGCCGGTGATCGGAGCTGAATTTTAATTTGTTGAGTATGTTTATGTTTTTAATAATGGTTTTGCTTGAGGATAGGCAAAAGTCGATTTCATTTTTTGTGTGACCGTCAGGAGAAAGCCATGTCCATCGACGTTGAGGTTGCTTAACAAAGAAGCTGTTGCTGATACTAAGGTCCTGCCCGAATGCGAATTGTAGAAGGCGATGGCCGCGTTCATTTCTATCTCCTAAGCCGTGAGGTCCCAGAACATTGGTGTTGTCAGAAGATGTTCGCAGACCAATTTTAGCATTGTAGTCGCCTATAACCAATGTCCAAGTACCCCGGTGTTCTTCACAGGCTTTATTCAGCAGGTCGTAGAATTCCTCAACGTCATCATTGCTATGTGAAGATGTTGGAGCATACACTTGGATTACTGTTAGTGTTTTGTTTTTGTTGATGGAAAATTTTAATAAGGCAATTCTGTCCGAATATGCTACAAATTCGACTATGTTGTCCTTCCATCGTTTAGAAACAAGGAAGCCAACGCCATATCTTGTGTTTGTTTCTCCGTAATGGTAGAATATGTTAGATTGCCTCTCAAATGTGTTTTCTCCTTCTCGTCGCACCTCTGCTAAGCCGACAATATCCCATTTGATGTACTCTAATGCATTTTCTAACTCTACTAGACGCTCTTCAGTTCGTAAAGTACGAACATTGAATGTTAAAATATTTAGATAATCAGTGTCCTTTTGGCTTGCTTTGGTTGTTTGGCAGTGGACCTTCGCCCGGAGATTATGATCCCCAGCCCCAGGGTGCACCTGCGTACTGCCAATAGCCGTGCACTGACTGGAGCTGCCGAGCACTGGGGGATTGGCTTTATTTGTGTCGTTCATATTGGGAAGGGGTTTAGACCAAATTAACCCACCACGCTTGTCTAATGCGGGTTGATGGGTGCGCAGTAGACCGCCTAACTGGGTCTTTGGGCGCCGCCGTTGACGTACGTGACGTACATCCGCCACCGCCCTGAGTCGTCATCCTGCACTGATGCCGCCTATTCCATCCAGACCTCTAGAAAATCCTTTTCCGAGCCCAAAGATGGTTTAGTGTGGTGTGAGGTTAGTGGTTAGAACACTCACACTAGTATAGGTGGATGTAGGGTGTTGTTATCAACCACCTACACTAATCCCTTAGTCGACTCTTACGACACCCACGGGAAGAGAGGGGTGGTCTATTCTAGGCCGGAACCACACAGCCAATAGCATAATGAGTCTTCATAATCATTTATGTCAATCGTACGAAACTTAATTCGATTCTCAGCAATTCTTATCCCGTTGATACCCTGCGAAGATCGTCGCTCCAAATGATCTGTCTAAGTCCGTTGTCTGGACTGCAGTCCGGAGGTGCGACTGCAATTTATTTGTCCTATAAAAACTTAAAAAAGTCCTTGTTTCTTTTAAAGTTCGTTTAAGACGAACAAATTGCAGTCGCAACTGACAGCGACAATCAGAATTTATATTTATTTACTTCAGACTAGATGTAGAGAAATATCAATATAGCACCTATTCTGGTTTTTAAAATTTTCTCATGCAACAGAGTGTTTCGGAAAAACTACTTATAAATTAATATCATTTACGAAGAGTATCGTTAACAACAGAAATTCCGTTGATTTTCTGTGAATAGCTGAAGAACCATAATGGCGTGACGTAAGCTAAAGGACAAGTAATTAATATTTTATAATATAATCTATATAATAAATATTTTAACTTTCTAAAATAAAGTTGATGCAAGACTTACTATTCTCAGTAACTTAAAATAAGGTTGATTAGCAACAATTAAGTAGATTTTAAATGACCGCAAATTACTATATTGCAACCGGATCCGATTGCACTAAACCACAAACATAAATAACACAAAAGGTCAAAATCAAAAATTAGTAATAAAACTGAAATAATTTATGACTAATTACCAAAAAAAGCTTTTGAAATTAATAATATATTTTAATAACATCATAAAGTAAACCAGTTCTGTGTACTACTACATTTGAATTCTTTCTATTTTAAAATGTTTAATTACGGGTAATGTATGAGCGTGGCTGATCGATTCGATGCGGCTGCGTGGCTGCGTGGCTGCGCAAACGTTGTGCGCCGGCGCAGGCCACGTGACTAACGCGTGGCTCACACACCAGTTGCCACCGTACAAGGAATATGGTCAAAAGGTTCACACTTTAATAAAAGAGTATAACCTGAAGAGGTTTGAATTATACATTTGAATTTGTTTATTTCGTAGTTAAAATTATGTAATTAATGATTTTTTGATTGATTTATTATGAAAATAACTGACAAGGCCATAGTAAGTGTGAATGCAGTAAAATAATTATAAAATCAAACCTGTAATCCCTGAAGAGTTAGGCAGAGGTGCACCCAGATTTCGTCAGCTCTGACTGCCGTACTGACGAAATGTGAAATTTATGTGCAATTACTGAATTGCACATAAATTAAACACTGTTACGGTTAAAAAGTATTACAAAATGCATATGAGAAAAAGTCCAAACGAAGCGCTACGGCAGTAAAAACAAATTAGCTTAGACCTTTATTTCGTCTTGATTTCATCAACTAACGATTTTGAACCTTCTGCAGATACATTTTAATGTAAATACATAACACCCCATGTCCACAGAGAATCAGATTGATCTGAATTTGAGTACTTTATGATGATTACGAACTAATCCTGTTTGCAAATCAGCTTTACTTGGTGTGAATTTTAGAAAAAAACGCTTGTTGACACTTTTTCGATATGGGAAAGTAAACTATAGTTTGTAAGCCGGTTGTAATGGCTCCTATGTGTACACGATGACCCTCGATGGATGAATGGCATTTTGATTACGATGGGAAAATGGCTGTGATTGTCTTAAGTTGGAAATCATTCTTGTTTTTTTTCTTATTAATTGACTTATTAGTTTGTCATGAACAATTTGTAAACTTATTTAGGTATACCAGGCTGTTTTTTGTAATAATTTGTAGTTGGCGCCAGTGAATGCATTTTGACACATTCTACTACCGGGCATTATATTACCTGCAGCAAGACGAGAGGAGATTTTTTTTAAATTAAAAGTATTTTAAAATCTACCAAGGATGTAGAGAACAAGTAGATGCATTTCGCCTTCGTTAGGGTATTTTACATCCATTATTACGAGTTTTAGAACAAACAACCCCACTTTCAATATATCTACCATTGAAAGTGTGATCCAAGTTCAAGCTGTTGTCAAACCGTTGACAAAATTGATGTCAGTCAATTAGCTAAAACAGCCGAAGAGAGCCGAAGTGTACCGAATTGAGCCGAAGTGAGCCGAGTATCCCGGCCACAAAACAAAGGCTTAGCGACCCCCGGAAGCATTGAGTTGTACCATCCCCGGGTTACTACTTGAATGTCTCAGTGCAAGTTTAAAGCTAAGTAGGGTTTTATTTCGAAGTATTTTATCTTCAGAGACATCTCGGATTATCGAAAGAGCATAAACGTGGCCTCGGCACAAGGGCGAAGAAGGAACATGGGTTGGTTTTTAGTCAGTAGAAGTCTGACACCCCTTCGCTCTGCCCAAGAGCGGGGGGGGGGTTATTTGATGATTTTCCACCCACCAAAAAAAAAAGACTTCTTTGACAGTTGTTACAGGTAGTCAGTGGCCCAAAAGTCTAACAACCAAAGACTGGTTGTTAGCCACTAGGTCCTGGGCGCGGTTCCCAGGTTGGGCAAAGTTATAAGTATGAGGTTTTTCCATTACTCAGAGGTCAAATCCAAATGTGGTGGACTATTCGTTTTGTGCCCGCCTCTTATTCTTAAGTCTTTTAAAAAACGGGTAAAGAAGAACCAGGGATTACATGCATGATGTTATGCTATGTACTAATCATGATGTTAATATTATGTTACTTACATAGTAATTACTTACTACAAAAAATATATAGTTTTTTTAATATTTTTTTTTTTACTATCAGGTGTTCTAGAGTATCTGTGTTCAGCAATACGTATTCTCTCATCAACGCATATTACATCTTGTAGCAGGACTCAAAAATCGCGCAATTCTTTCAACTTAGACCGCACACATACACGGTCCACCGCCCCATCCTTGCGTTCGTTGCGTGAAATGTAAAATTTTTGCTATTCATTGCGGGTTCGAGCTGTTTTTCTGACACTCGCGCCTTTCGTGCGGGGGCTAGCCCTTTATTAGGAGGACCGATGGGTACAGTTGCGGAGAAAAGTGCAAAAGCTTTGTGTTGTTATTTCTATTACAAAAAAGTTAGCTTCTAAAAACGAGTGTTTTAGCTTATAATATGTATTGTTTATTTATTTTAATTATTTCCAAAAATGTCTAATTTTATTTTATTGCGGCAAATCGATCAATTTAGTTTTATAACCCAAAAATCTGTAAGAGCCTAACAAAAACTCCACGTGTGGCACACCTAGTTTTAATAAAGACATAAAAAATGATAACACATCTATTCATAATGTGTTTTAATTATTTAAATAATTGAATAAGTAATCTTGTAATCCCACGCGTCCAACTTTATCGCCATATCAAGAAATAATTATCTTGATTTAGACATTAACCTGATTTTATATATTTTTATTAACAGAAGCTCTTTTTAGGAAATATTAGTAATGATAGGTGTTATTATTTATTTCCTTAAGAGGCAATTTGAAAAGAAAATAAGTTTTAATGACAATAATTCAGCTATTTTTTTATAACTTAATAAAATTAACAGTTGGGAATCGAACCAACGACGCGATTACATTGAGCGTTATTTGGTTTTTCATTCATTCGCTCTAAAAACATATTGAAATGTGGGTGTACATCTCTGCCTGACATTTAAGGTATTACAGGTGTAATGTTATGAATGAGTTAATGTATATTTTGATAATTCGCTTTGATGTTATACGGTCAAGACAAATATCGGCACTCTACTGTATCTTTTTCATGCAAAATACGGTCGTAACACTTTTATCAGTAAGCGTACTTGTGCGTAAGATGCAAGCCCTGCACATTGCGAGCATTCCGGGCGAGTTTCAACAAATTGTGCCGACATACCTCAGGGGCGGCCACAGCGACCCTATGTTGTGATTGTACTCATAATAATTAGTACAAGTGATGAGTATTTTCTAAGGGAGAGTTTGAGCGGAGCTGTTGTTTTGAATTTTGAAATTAATTAATTTTATTCTTGCCTCATAGATTGCACTGGTTAACAAAACATCGAGATTTCTTAACATTATATAGTTTTGCTATTCAAATAATATAACCGTAAGCGTCCTTGGTCACGAGATTAGTCGAACAAATCACAATATAATTTTTTTTTTCATAGTTTCATTGTGGGTTCATTTGCAAGCGGGTCCAGTTGACCAAAGACTCTTTTAGATTACATTTCCTAAATGATGGTTTATAAAATTATGATTCTTAGTTTAGATTTCGTCACAAAATGTAAACAAACTCTTTATCGATCAATAATTATTTTTGAATGCATATTGCTTATTTTTTATTCTTCTGATAGATCTAGGAGTCCATTCTTTAAACAGCTGTTACTAATGTTACTTATTACAAAAGTTTCTGATTGGTACGTTTGCTAGAATAAACTCTTGTGTAACTAATACTCTAACATTCCAAGCTAATTTCTTTGTACGCCAATAATTATCAGGTAACCATAAAATTGTCTTAATATCTTACTTGCAGGTAAAGTATCTTGAAAACCGGTATCCTAGATTATATCCTAGATATTACATGTAATTTATTTGCTACGTAGGGAGGGTACCGTGGTATTTCAGCGTGAACTTTTACAGAAATGCTTTTGACTCATATCCAGTCCTAAAAAGTAAAGGTTGTTGTAAAAACATATTTAATTTACAAAATAAACATCCTTTATCAAACTCAGGCCATCCGCGGAAATTCATGAGTCTTCAACCGCCTATCAGCAAAAATATAGCAAATCCGTATAGTTAGAATAACTGAAACGTGTAACCACACGATTGTTCACAGTAAAAGAATCTGCAGGGCTACTGGTAATTCGACGCATCTGCGATTTCTCTTTAAAAAGTCTAAATAACACAAGAACTACTGAATTTCGGGAGAACATTTGACAGCTTAATTTATCCTGCAAGGTATACGTTGAGTTACCAGTAACCCTGTATATCAAGAACACCAAAGTCATTACCGCTCTTACAACATTTTGGGAACTCGAAACAAACAGTAAACATGGCAAATATCCCGTTTTAATAATATTTGTGACCATGTTAGTTTAAAAACTTATGAGACTAAACTCGTTTTCATTCATCCACCACACCCAGCGTATCAATAAGGCACGAATTCAAATAATTACAAACCAATTTGCCAGCGCCCTGAATCGCAAAACTTCCCATAAAAATTGCCACGCGACCTCTTTCGTCACACCCATGCGTAGTTATCAAATATAGAGTAAGAACCACAAAACACCACCTTCAAAGGAAAATCAACCTTGTTACTTTTAAAATTGTGTTGGTTATTTGTTGTAGCTGATTCGGGGAATTAAAGAAAATAGGCATAAAATAGATAAATAAGATTTAACATGGGTGAAGAATCGTATGTATTTCAGGGGCGTGTTCGACGCGTGCGCATAGTTAGTCGAGTTTTCCCGTGACTGTTTCAATTATAGCAAATTGGTTGTTACTTAGACAGATTTGGATGCTAGTGGATGATGCTAAATTATATTAATACTGTGTGAAATAGTTTGATCGAAGGAAATAGTACAAAAATGTAAAGGAAGCAAATAAGAAATATTTCATTGCAAACAGAATTGGAGAGGTATTCGATTAATAATGGTACCTATTTATTAAATTAATGATTATTTAAATTATAAATGAAATTATATTCTGAAGTTGTAATGTATGTAAGGTATGTCCCTTCTTAGCCCTTTATGTCGAGGCCGTGGTATCTCTTGCGAACAACCCGCAGCCCTGACGTGAACCAACTACATCTGGGAATCATTTGTTCAGTTATCGTGTAGGCAGTAAGGCCTAACGACCCCACACACCCTAGTGTTAGAGTTTCTAAACCGCCTCATGAGCCTTTGACATGGTTTGACGACCGCCATTTGCGGCCGGGACCACCGGCTTATACGTGCCTTCCGAAACACGGAATCATCTTTTTTATCAGGTGATTGAAGCCTGCAATGTCCTAACCAAACTGGAAACAACTTTACAAAGTATGCTTCCCGTGGGAATCGTACCCACGACCACCGGGTCACAAGGCAAACGCCTAATCCACTCGACCACGGAGGCAGCTAATCATTTGTTTATAATTATTGAAATGCCAATCCCTCATGTTTTGTTTTTTTTTTATTATGATTTATGTACTTACTACTTTGCATAGGTAACTGTTACGGTGGGATATTATGGTTTAGAGCTCTATTTTTTGTATTTTGTTATCATTCTCTCTACCCGTATTCAAGCAAAATAAATTATTTGTGTGTTATTAGATAGTACAGATTTTTAGGATCAGAAACTTAAGTTTCTCAAAGTTTGATATTGTATTAGGGTACCTGTCCAATGTCCACCCGAGACCTTTTCTAGCAATAATTATTATAGGTAGGTATGGTACCTACTGGATTTTGTTTTAGGCTGCGCCCGTAGTGTCAGTAACAATACAATTACAAGTGTTCTCTAACTATCTAGCTGCGAATAAACTCAAGATAGTGTTGGTACTCCAATATAATAAAATAATGTACCACAAAGAGGTGCAAGCAGGGAATCACTTTTACGCAAGTTGTCCATAAAACCATAGATATGGCTTCCCGCAAACATCTTTGATGCTTTATAATCGCCGTCCAATCTTGGGTAGGCTACTTAATTCACCAGATTTGGCGAAACATTCGCTGCAGTTAAAAGCTGTATTGTCCTGCAGTTTTCAAATGGAAAATCATCAAACTGCCCGTAACGGTATTGACGGTATTAACTACGTGTCCATCATGTGACAACAGGCTCAAAAGACGTACCCTAAAAACCATTTTAAATCTAGGTATTGAAAGAAAATCGTGCATCAGGAATAATGCAATAGCTTTCACCACTTACATAGCTAATACACTCCACACAATTCGATCTAAAGTACAGTCAGCATCAGACTAAAGTAAATTAACAACTACTCAAAGTTTCAAAGCAGGTATTTTAATAAAAACATGTTAGATTTTACTCGTTAATAACAAGTTATTGAAGAGTAAGGAATATTTTAGGAAGGTGATAAGTCCAATATAAATAACTACAGGCCCATTAGTTTAGTGTCACATATTTATAAAGCCTTCATAAAAATCATTCATAATCGTATAGGTGCCAAATTAGACTCGCACCAACCACCGGAGCAAGCTGGATTTCGTCCAAGTTACTCTACCACCGAACACCTTCACACTTTAAATCAGCTCATTGAAAAGCATTCAGAATTCCAAAAACCTCTATATCTGGCTTTCGTAGACTACACAAAGGCTTTCGACAGCGTCAAACACAGCTCAATATTTTCAGCCTTACGAAGCCAAGGTATAGAGGAAACTTACATAGAACTTTTGCAAATTATTTATAATAATAGCTCGGCCAAGGTTAAATTGGATTCTATAGGTTCAGCATTCAAAATCAACAAAGGAGTCAAACAAGGAGATCCGCTCTCTCCGAAACTTTTTACTAGTACCCTCGAGGAGGTCTTTAGAAAGCTTGCAGACCGATGGACAGCACAAGATATTCCGATCGGGGATAAAATGTTATCGAACCTTCGCTTCGCAGACGACATTGTTCTTTTTGCTTCCGAAGCAAATCAACTAGAAAAAATGCTCCAAGACCTGAGCACTGCAAGCCTTGAGGTTGGACTGACGATGAATTGGTCGAAGACTAAAGTCATGAGCAATGCCGCTAAATATAGGGTCGAGGTTGATGGGCAGGAAATACACTATGTCGACGAATATATCTACCTGGGCCAGCTAGTTTCCTTCAATAACCGACAGAACAAAGAAATCGACCGTCGAGTTGAAAATGCCTGGAGGAGCTACTGGTCCATGAAGGCATTTATGAAGGGCGACCTTCCTATTTCACTGAAGCGCAAGCTGGTCGACATGTGTATCCTGCCTATCCTAACCTATGGCGCTCAGACTTGGTCTTTGACTAAGGCTCAGGGCCTGCAGTCTCTACACTAATAACGACGCTATGAATGTCGCTAAGTCGTAAAATCGTAAACTTTCTTTAATAGATTTTCAACCTTATGCTGTTGAAATAAAGCTGAAAATCTATTACAGAAAGTTTACGATTTCTCGACTTACCGACATTCGTAGCGTCGTTATTAGTGTAGAGACTGCAGGGCCAGAAGTCCAAACTCAACGTTTGCCAAAGAGCGATGGAACGTAGCATTCTTAAGATTAGACTCTCCGATCGAATGCGCAACACCTTAATACGGTCTAAGACAGGCATCGCCGATGTTGGCCTTAAATCTGCCATGTTAAAATGGGACTGGGCGGGTCACGTTTCAAGGATGAAACCGGACAGATGGGCGAAGATAGTAACACAGTGGGTGCCTGAAGACGGCCGACGTAACCGAGGCAGGCCCAAAAAACGCTGGCGTGAGGATCTGGACTCATTTGCAACGGATTGGATGGAGAAGGCAAATTGTAAAAAAACTTGGAAAGCCATGGGGGAGGCCTTTGCCCAGCAGTGGGACAGTGTAGGCTATGGAAAAAAAAAAAAAAAAGGAATATTTAAACAAATAATCTTCTGAAACATTAAAAATGATACCTGGAGTCTTATACATTAAATATCGAAAATTCCGAAATGTTAAGCTACTTCTGTTGCTAACCGTACCTACATCCACGGTCCCAATAAAAGCCCCACAAAGCGGCGCTTTACGAAATAATTATTAACAGAAAAACCACAAAAAACTCTTCGAAATTAGTTCCCGATGACAGTCAAAAAATATATGTATATTTTTTTGTAGGTTATGTTTATAAAAAACGATGGTCGAAGCGCCATGGCCGACGCGCGGTCCCTTTTCGCCCAGCAGGACACCGGCCGTTCCGAGTTTTGGTACTAAATTTCTGTGTGGCATATTTATTCGGTCCTAAGATTATTTTCTACTAGGATTTTATGATAATCGGGTTCTCTAACGAGTAATGAATTACGTTGGCGCGTAGATACGGGACTTTAAAGGACATAGGTGACAATTGGGAAGGTTTTTGTCGTTCGTTTTGATGATAACCATCTCGGTTGTGTTCGTAAAGCGATTAGAAGGCGATAATTGCCTTAAAGTGTCGATGTTTCTCGTGTTTTTGCTGTTGAACTGCATTTTATTGAAATGTCAACTTCCAGTACGTTTAGTTAACGGTTTATTAAGGCTCGTGAAGTAGGACTTGCTTTAGTTCCACATTATGAAGTGCAAACTCCTTTTTAATCATTAAAAAAGGCGTACTACGAGTACTTATGGGCTTATGTTATTGGGTACTACTTCTATCGGGAATTTTTATGGCACATCTGGATCAGCCTATAATGTTCCCACTGCAGGGACTCAGGCCTCCTCTCTAGGAGAGGGATGGGCTATAATCTACCACGCGGGCCCAGTGCGGATTGGTAGATGTCACATATCGTCGATTTTTTTGGTTCTAAGACATGCCGGTTTCCTCACGATGTTTTCCTTCACCGTTTTGAGAACAGTGGTGATGTAATAAATTACACAAAGTAATGTGCCTGACGGGGTTCGAACCCACGACTCACTGTTCGTAAGTCGGGGCTGCCGCCACTGGGCCACCACTGCTCTTACACTCCTAATTACATGGGACTTAAACATAACTGTCGAAAATTAGGTGTACCTACTATTAATTACACAATGGTTACACCTCTTCCTAACCATTTGGGAATTACAGGCGTGATGTTACGATGTTAACTCTTGACACAAGTTCTTATGTTAATTAGCTTTCCTAGTATTTAATTATTTTCCTATCTCGCTGACTGAAAACTTATGAAAGTAACTTAACTCTATAATGTAGAAAGAATATCCTATAAACAGTTTTCATCTAAACTTCGTAGACTTGCTCAAATGTGATGACAAAACAATAGTATCGAAGTTTAGGTACTACAAAAGGAACTTGGCGTAGAAGGAAACAGTCTAGTAAATGAAGAAATAAGACGGCAAGTGCACAGCATTAACCCATACTGACGCAATTGTTGATCGCAGAATCTCCAAATTAAAGGATAAGTGTAATAACATGTAGTTTAATGATATATAGAGGCCACTCCACTGTTTTCTAGGTATATTTTATTTGGCTATGATTTTTTTTTTTTTCGTTTTAAAACGTTGCCCCACACTAGGAATTTCTCCTGTATCGTGGGTGCGTTCACAAACATTTAAACTCACATACACAAATACCCAGACCCGAAACAACTATTTGTAGGCCATACAAATATTTGTTCCGTGCGGGGATCGAACCCGCGACACGCAGCGCAGTAGTCCAATCGCTTAGCCACTGCGCCAACCGTGCCGTCAGCTAAGTTAAGCCGTGCTCGTCTAGGTTGATCTGTGGATGGACCGACTACATACCGTGTTTCCTCCGTGCCTGCCGGCTATCATTTGAAGTTCTTTGACAGTCGTTACAGGTAGTTCCACTTCAGGATGTCAGATTTATTTCCATGTGAAGTACTGGTATTCAGCTAACATAGTTGGAAAAAGGTAAGGCAGATGATGTCTTAGCAAATATGTCGAAACGCCTAATAATCAACCGCACAAACTGAAACTCAACTAAATGCATTGATTTTTCGCTACAAATACCTGAAAATCACCAACACCATTGCTCACCCCAGAAAGCCTAAAAATAACAAACTACCGTCACAAAAATGAGCCCTAATGTCTGGCTTCGCTTCAATACGCTATCAATAATTATCATTGGTCCAGAGTATCATCCATCAATGACTTGGATGATGGATGGCGGCTCCACGTCGCTTGACCCCTAGCGGACATTACTTCTTCGTGGAGGATGTAATTATAAGGATCTTCTGGATGTTCTTGAGTGTTTTTAATGTGGATGTCATTAGGAGTTAAGGAAAACTGTTAGAACGGCTTGTGACCTCTTTAAATATACTACAGTCCTGTAAAAATGGGTAAATCTAAATACGAACAATTTATGGTTAAAGAAATTTATTTCTCAAATCGCTGTTGCCCCCGACCTAAGTTCGCGTAAAATTATAAAAAAAATATTACATCCTTTTTTCAGTCGGTTTTTTGTAAGTTTTTCAAGGGTTTTAATTTTACGGAACCCTACTAACAAAATCTTTAATTATTTACAATAATGTCACTAGAACGAAGGGCGCGGGGTACAGAAAGAAATAAAGAAAACACATTTATGTATTTGTCAAATGTAGTAATTATTGTTATCTTCTATACTAATATTATAAAGCTGAAGAGTTTGTTTGTTTGTTTGTTTGTTTGAACGCGATAAACTCTGGAACTACTGGTTGGATTTGAAAAATTCTTTTTGTGTTGGATAGTTCATTTATCGAGGAAGGTTACAGGTTATATAACATCACGCTACTACCAATAGGAGCGGAGCATAAATGAGAAATGTTGCAAAAACGGGAAAAGAAAAATTCCTTTCTGAGAGCTTCCGTTGCGTGCGCTGCGAAAACGGTTTAAGTTACGAGAATATCATGTATGAAGTAATTATTCGTCTTTAAAAGTTCTAAAAAAAAGTCCGCAATAGCATCTGTCTATCTTTTAAGATTGACTCACTGTAACCATTTTTTACTATTAAAATGTTAGGTTAAAAATAATTATTTTTTGCGAAGCTTATTTAACCCATATTGAATTTATATCTAAATAAATATGTTCGTTAGAACGAAATTTAATATAGAATATTTGTGCTCTTTACTCTATACACTTTAAACAAATATCTTAGAAGATATCGCAATGTAAAAATACCCGCGCGGAAAAATAATTACGCGGGTTGCGTCGCAATGTACGTACGGGGGATTCTGGCTGGCCTCCGGGAAATTCAAATTCAAACAAAATAATGTTTACAAGTACAGGGTGTTATCGACATCGTATATTTAACAGTAAGAGATATTTATAGTAATTCTCATTTTAGTATAATCTTAACTAATATTATAAAGAGGAAAGATAAAAATTTTTGTTTGTTACCATTTAACTTAATAATTTTGGTTGGATAGTTGATTTATCGAGGAAAGTTATAAGTTATATATAGAGACGCAGACAAAGTTGCGTGAGTCAGCTAGTTAATTATAAACACATTCACAGCTAGTATATTACATAGGTTTTTCTTTTCCTTTCCAAATCCTAGAATAAATCTATCTATTGAAAATTGGAGTCCAAACTAACCTTTTCGTTGATAGCATTTAATTTATAAAATAGCCCCATTTTACTACACTAAGGTCAATCAAGTATTATACATTTGTATTTTATTTAATACAGATACACACGTACTTATTTCATGACTTTATTGCCACGTTACAATAATATTTTGACTTTTATATGAAACTCTTGTGTGTAATTGGACTTTTTAACCTTCAAAGTTTACGTTAATGTGTATTTTTAAGTGCATTTTCTAGTTTATTTTATTATGGAAGTGTTGTTCAAATTATATCATAATTTAGCGATTTTGAATGTTAAACTCTCGAACAACAATTATGTGAGAATTGGATTATACATAGGGAGATATAATTTTGTGAATTTAGATTCTATGCAACTACAAAAGTTTCAACAAATGTCAATTATATTTAACGCTTATATCTAATCTTAAATAAGCCAGACCGCCTTGTTGGTCTAGTGGTCACAATCAGGATTCCTGAGCATTTGGTTCGATTTTCGGGTCGGACAAATTGCTATTGGGATTTTTCCATCACGAACTTCTCAGTAGCAGCCACAGTGGTTGATAGCAATAGGCTCGCCCCCTATTACATACGACTTAACATAGGTAACTGGCGAAATGTGGGCTTATAGGTACTATAAGTTCACCATGAGTTCACCTCTGTCTCTGCCAAACCCATCGGGGATTACAGGCGTGATACTTATGTTAATAAAACCTCAACTAATCACCAGGTTCCCGTACCTACTACGTTTATTTCATATTGTCCATGTTCGCTAATAGTTTTCATGTTTTTATGTTAAATAACGCAACTATGCTGCCATCTATCGGCCGGTAAAACAGACCGTTAGGATAAAATATTCATAATCATAAACTACTCTGTAAACTTTGTAAGAAGCGCTACTAAACTTCAGCTTATCATAAGTTGAACAAAGAGCTTTATCGCTTCGTAAATTAACTGCATAATATTACGCCGGTTTTCTTTAAGGGATAGGTAGAAGTGTACCTGTAGTAGTAGTCGTTCGTTAGTAGTTTTTAGGTCTAATGTTATGGTTTGTAACGCTTGTATTTTTTGTATGTATTCCCTGGAAAAAACGTACTTTTTTTTTGTTAATGAATGCTCTCTGTTTTTATGTGATTTTAGATGCTTTAGAATATAATTTAAGACGATCCTTTACCATTTATTCATCAACTAACAATTTTATGTACAATATATGCTAAAACTTAAAGCTAAAAGTTATGCTCTCTGTTAGTTTTTCCCATTAAATGTATAAACATAGTAGATATACCTTTCGCGAGTCATGTATTAGTCCCATGTGGCTGTAAGTCTTTTGTTTTCTATTGCCTTGAACGAAGCATAAATGTAGACCCCGAAATGCTGCTAAGAGGTTCTAGACGGGAAAATCAGTAACACATTGCCTGAATCGAATGAGTGAAAAATCACTTTATTATTTACAATGATTATTGAAAAGTTATTTAAAGTAACAGTTTTTTTACTTATACATATTTAAACTATGTCATGTTTTTTGTACCAAAATGTACATGTTTTGTTCAAAGAATGGCCAAACAGAGAACAGTAATGTTTCAAACCAGGCAAAACTAGATGAACTCGAAATTGAAACAGAGCGCGTCGCAAGGATGATAAATGAATAGTATCATTAATCTTATTTATTTCTCTCTTGAGGAACACCGTCCTGTGTTGGAGCGCCTGTGACTTAGTTAAGGAACAGACTGTTCGCTATCATCAACAATATACTGGTAGTAACATAGAATATGTTTCAACAGTGAACAGAATATAAAAGTATTAACAAAAAATAAAACCGACTTAAAAAAAAAAACAAAAAAGTGAAAAATAAACTTTAGAAGAAAAATCAGTTTCTGAAGTCGGTGACTTTTGTTTGTTTGATTTCATTTTTTGCCACCGACTTCAGAAACAGATTTTTCTTCTTAAGTTTATTTTTCACTTTTTTGTTTTTTTTTTTGAAGTCGATTTTATTTTGTGTTAAAAAGTTTTTATTTTTCACTTTTTAGTGGTTCACATGTTCATGGGTCAATGTGAACAATGTAGTTTTTTTTAGAGTTTTGTTGATTTTTTAAAAACCGCTTGTCCGATTTCGATAAAAAAATTATGGGACCATTTCGGAAGTATATACCCTTTACAACAAAAAAGTACCCTTTACAACAAAAAAGAATTTTTCAAATCGGTTAGCAAGTGACGGAGTTATGCCCGAAAAAACATAAAAAAAAAAATATAAACATCCGAATTGAGAACCTCCTTCTTTTTTTAGAAATCGGTTAAAAAAGCTTTAAAATTGGATGTAAACGAATCCTTCACGAAGCCGTCAACCAAGCGTTCTGTAGTCTGTACATCAAACTAAGTCATCATCATCATCATCATCTTCCTGCCCTTATCCCATTCTATTTGGGGTCTGTGCAACACGTTTTCTTTTTCCATTCTTCCCTGTACATCAAACTAAGAAACCCTACGCAAAAATTTTGAACTTCGACCTCCAATATCTCCGTATCTAGAAGGCTCCCAGATATGGTCCACTAAAATAAATATTGCAATGTGGTATTTTTACACCCTTTATAACAATAACTGAGAGTTCTAATTGTTTTAAATGATCAGTCCGATACGAACACGACTAGAGATGTCCTTGTCCGGAGCGGTGCCGTCAAACCGGTACGGACTGATTGCGGACTGGTTGCCGGATGACCGGACTTGCTTGTTCATCACAATCATTAAAACCAAAAGATGTCCACTGCTGCACGTAAGCCTACCCCAAGTGCGTTTCGCATTCAGTGAATCTCTGCAAACTTCACCAGGTCTACCTTGTGAGAGGCTTCAACGCAACGTTTTCCGCGGTCGCTACTCCAGAACTTTAACCGTATTTTGTCTAAATCATGTATCAGGCAGTACGTTCGGTTTGCACCGCTCCTTTAATATTGTCAGCTCAGTCACTCTGACGACACTACCCACCAAACGTGGTCCTATATCTCACCTACAAACATCTTTACAATCTCACACAACCTCACAAACAACAAATATCAGACCTCTTTCGAACATAACCACATAACGGCCTCTTTTAATTTCGGAACCTTACCTATCTGTGTAAAGGTTGCCATCAAAAAAGAATAACCCATAAATTAAATAATTTATTCCCAAGGCAGACGGTTTAACGTGCTTCGTGTAATATTATAATGGTGGACTGGTTCTTTGGTCAGCGCCGCTTCCTAGCCATAAAAAAGTCTAGATAGTTAATGTCACTGTAAACTAAACTAAATATGCTCATTTTGAATGCTTAATCGGTTTCCAAAGATGAAGCGGAGTACGTGAGAGAGGATTTGCGTTTTCTGTATATTTTACGTACTCGTTTAAACTGCTTTCGTGTTTAATAGTAGGTTCGGTTCATTTGTGGATACGAGACTTATATCTTGGCGAGCAAAGTTCCGAATGGGACTTTTCTTAAGTCATCATTGGAATCTCGCATGAATTTGCGGATAGAGGCTTTCGTGTAGAGTAAAACGAGGTTTGAATGAAATATTTGTTTTGAAGAATCCACCGGTAAAGATGGTGTGTATGACAATACTAAAATACGTTAGTTTGAAAATATCTAAAAGAAAAAATGTTGCGCCCTTACGTAACCAGGGCAGGTCCTACTTACCTACAGAAATTCAATTATTCATACTGCGATTAAAGTAGCTATATTCCCTTAATTACCCAGTTATTATCAAAAATGCCCTGAGGCCTCGTCTCGGAACAATAGCTTTAAATATTTACGCTGCTAATAGAGAATTGTTTGAACAAATTACTTGAATCAACTTTGTAATGTAGAATCTGATTATAGGAACATGGGTTATTGGAATATTTCGTACAATAAAATTGACATTAAAACACCAACACAACAAAACACAACTCCTTTCCTTTTTTTTTTTTGGAGGGTTGGTAATCATCAAGTGATTCCTCCCGCTCTGGGCAGAGCGGTAGGGAGTGTCAAATTTCTACTGACTAAAAACCACCCATGTTTCTTTTTAGCCCTTTGTGTCGAGACCACGCTATCTCTTTCGAACAACCCGCAGCCCCACAACCTGTTCCCTCACACGTACATTTTTCATCAGTAATTAAAAAAAAAAAGCAGCTTTCCAATTCGCAGTTTTGTAGAAAACAACTTAGGTACACCATAGTTCTCTTGTGCCAAAGTTCTTTATAACTACGAGTATGATATGATGCACCTTTCAACATAATTTAGAAACTTCTGTTGGATAATTTAGCATCTATATTGGCAAATCAAAATCGGAATAGAAATCGGACTATGATTCCTTCTACTTCTATAAGGTCGTATATTAATACTAAACTCTTTTGCAAAAAAAACGGGCACTTCATATTTTTTTCTCTACTTCAATGAAGAAGGACAAGTAAGAGGTTTTATTAATTTGACGATGTATTGGCATGTTATTTGAAGAATCCTGGCATGATTCTGTACGTTCCAAATTTGAAT
Organism: Diarsia dahlii; assembly: GCA_949775195.1. NCBI lineage: Eukaryota > Metazoa > Arthropoda > Insecta > Lepidoptera > Noctuidae > Diarsia > Diarsia dahlii. Next base: position 13,298,538 of record OX459210.1, read on the forward strand.
TTTGAAATTAACAAAAGGAAAATAATGATTATTGTAGATTATTGTAAAATTGCTTTACTAATGGCGCGAATTGCTGAAATTTAAAACTTTTAAACTTTTAAATTTTAAAACTTTTTGGATATTTTCTGCAAATTAAACAATTTTATCTTTCTTTTTACATTAAATACCACTTTTTGACATGAGTGATAAAGCGATAAGGGCCGGTAAAATTATAGCCCTACTTGAAGAAGGATGTTAGCAAACTTACGTGTCTCAGCGGCTAAATGTGAGTCGTTCAACTGTCCAGAGGACTTGGCAACGGTATCAAGAGACCGGTTCGGTCAAAAGAAGACCCGGTTCGGGAAGAAAACGACGCACAGAACCAAGAGATGACCGCTTTTTGGTGAGTCAGGCCTTGCGGAATCGTAAGGCGTCAAGTGTGGACCTGAAGAAGAGCCTTGAAGAAGTAAGAGGAGTAGAAGTTAGCTTGTGGACCGTCAGGAGGAGGCTTTTGGCTGCCAATATCAGGAGTTACCGCCCGGCTCGGGGACCTAAATTACTCCGTGAGCACCGTGTTGCTCGACTTCAGTTTGCTCGAAACTGTGCTTCATGGACTCTGGAGGACTGGAATAAAGTATTGTTTTCTGATGAAGCTAGAATCTCTTTGTCTGGAGAGGACCGACGCCGGCGAGTGCTACGAAGACCACGGGAACGCTATGCGGAAGTGTGTTTCGAAGAAATCACTCCTTATGGCGGAGGCTCCGTTATGTTTTGGGCAGCAATTAATTCGACGGGGCGTACGGAGTTAGTTCTCATAGAAAATGGAACATTAAATGCACACCGGTACATAATGGAAGTCCTAATTCCATATGCACAACCCGCATTGACTGCACTTGGGGAAGATTCCATTTTTATGGACGACAATGCTCGCCCGCACCGTTCTGGCGACGTGGAAGCGTACATGCAAGAAGTTGGGATCCGTCGTTTAGATTGGCCAGCTCGAAGTCCTGACCTCAATCCAATTGAGCATGTCTGGGATGTTCTAAAGATACGGGTAAGATCAGTGCAACATGCTCCACAAAACATCAGGGAGCTAAAAAGAGTCATTGCAGAAGAGTGGGAACGTATTCCTCAAAACGTCATTAAAAACATCGTGGAAAGCATGCCCAGAAGGATTCAAGCTGTGATTTTGGCAAGAGGAGGTCACACTCGTTATTAGGTTATTACATTTGTAACTTTATTTAATTAAGCAAAGTAAAAAAATCTTCTTGTCTTTATTGCCGACCACTTCTTATTGTTTGGCCGTGTACACACGGCTACACATCAAGCTATACATTTCCAGTTTACACTGATCTCGCACTGTATGGAAATCCTATACAATGCTAGACCAGCTTATACTGGAAATGTATAGCTTGATGTGTAGCCGTGTGTACATCGGTTTTAAAGAATTCATAGATTTTTTTTTTAATATTGCCACAGTTCACTTCACGCGTATTAATTTACACGATTATAAGTATACAGACTACGTCAAACAATTAAATTTCATTGAATTAACTCAAATCGACCTTAGAACGTAAATTTCCTAAGGTGCCCGTTTTTTTTTGCAAAGGAGTGTATTTTATAGCTTTACATGTAGCTATGTAAAAAACACTAAAGAAGTTAAATTTGACTCACTTTTCAGTATACGATTGAGCTGAAAATTCACATACAAGTTTAGTTTAGATGGCAATGTATGAAAAGTTAACTGATGTTATTCAAAATGAATATATTATATGAATTCCCATGGCATATTATTGATCAAATGAAAGGACTTGTTGTCAAAAACACGAAAAATAAAATTACTTGATTGTGTTTGTTTACTTAGATTTAATCAGCTTCACTTTAGACACCAGTTATTAGTTACTTTTCAGATCATCCAGCGTCCTTGGAGTCAAAAATATTACCCGACTAGAATTGGTCTGGTCTTGTGGCGGAGGTGTCGGTGATCGAACTGCACTCTGGGTTTTGTCACGTGGTACTTTTGGACCCAGTGCTTCGTTTTGCGGTGTTTTGGCAGCTGGTACTTTTGAAGTCGGTTCTTCGGTATGCATGGTTTTGGTACGTAGTACTTCTGGAGTTGGTACTTCGGTAGACAATGCAGATGATTCTTTGGGAATCGGTTCTTCCGTTCGTGGCTGTTCTCGAAGTGGTAGCTCAACACCTCCTATTATAAAACGGGGTACCTCCTTAGATGGTGCATCCTCATTATTCTTTGTGTCAGGCATCAAACGGGCACTGCCAGGTAAATAAGAACCATCTGATTGAACTTGCGATTTGTAACAGACGACACAACTGTCGTCGTCATCTGGTTCCTTGTCTCCAGGACAGACTTTATGATTATGTGGATTATCATTTTTAGGTGGATTTTCTAATTTATTATTTATATTGCTCTCTGGTTCGTTGTCAGTTGAGTCTGGTGTTTCCATTTTATCTACGACGAGGTTCTTGTGATTATGTAGTTTGTCGTTTTCCAGTGGATTTTCGAATTCCTTATCTGCATTGCTTTCTATTTTACTGTCAGTTAAGACTGGTGTTTCCATTTTATGTACATCCTTGAGATTATCGTGCTTTTGATTTTCCGATGAACTTTCTGATTCGTGATCTGTGTTGCTTTCTTGTTTGTTGACAATTGAGTCTGGTGTTTCCATTTTATGTACATTCATGTGACTATGTAATTTATCGTTTTCCGTTAAGTTGTCTGATTTTTTATCAACGTTGCTTTCTTGTTTGATGTCAGTTGTCTCGGTTGTTTGCATTTTATGTACATCATTGTGATTATGTATTTTTTTATTTTTCTTAGAACTTTCTGATTCCTTATCTGTTTTGCTTTCTATTTTATTGTCAGTTGAGTCTGGTGTTTCTATTTTATGAACATCCCTGAAATTATGTAGTTTTTTACTTTCCAGTGGATTGTCTGATTCCTTATCTGTGTTGTTTTCTTTTTTGTTGTCAGTTAACTCTGGTGTTTTCATTTTATATGCGTCGCTGTCATTATGTAGTTTATCGTTTTCCAGTATAATGTCTGATTCCTTGTCTACGTTGCTCTCTTGTTTATTGTCAGTTGAAACATCTGGTCCCTCTATAGCCATAGGGTCATTAATAATCAAAGTATCTAATTCTTTGAATTCTTCTTGGGTTAGTAGATTATCTGGATTGGGGTTGGGTTTGGGATCGTTCCATAACTCAGGCATAACTTTAACACATGTCTCATCATCTTCGGGTTTTGGTGGTGCAACATTTGTGCTTTTTTTAGGTTTTGTCTTCTTTGCTGTAGAATGTTCCGGTTTAATGGTTGGTTGTTCGGCTTGCTCATTGCTTTCTTCTAAACTCTTATCTTCTGTAGATGTTTCTTTTGAAATAGTTTTTGGTTTTTTGTGGTCCCAGAATTCATCTTCATCAGCTTCTCCGACGGGTCCCCATTCGTGTCCTTGGTATAGATAAGATTTGCCTTTTGTGCCTCGGTATCCAAGTCTCGAAGCCTCTTCGTGTAGTCTTCCTTTTGGAGGCACGTCATTGAGCTTCGCCATAACTATTAAAGTGTGATCCTGGTAAAAATATGAAAGCAGTTTAAACGGGTGTGTTTGACTTTCTCACAATAGTGTTAATATTAATGAAAAATCAAGGGAAGTGCCAAATGGTTTGAGTTCAATTATTTATATTTATCTGAAACTGCAGCTAAAACTATATAGGTGCCAATAACTTCTAAGTAAATGGCAGACTGACTCTATTCATTGATATCTAACCACCATTCTAAGCATTAATCGATTTGGTTTGGTTTGGAATGAGCTGCTATCAGAAGCTTTCATGCGTATACGCCAATTGGCAAATTGAAAAACAATATTTATATTCTCATTAATTGTATATTTCATTATAGGGTGAAAGGAGGAATTAATAAAATACCGCGAAAAATATTTTGGGATTGAATGTGGATAGTTGTAAGAGAAAGAGCAGACCCTGGAGGGTAAATGTGGTCCTGTTCTTTAAACAATGAGGCACTTAATATTATGTCCTGCGTGTCTTGTTGTTTGTCCACGACAGGAGCTTATGGACGCTACCGAAAGCGCCAAACTAGTAACTCAGTTCTGGGCCGACACAATTTAGATGGTCATCGACACGCTAAGAAGAAGAAGTTTGATATCCAAGGAGTAGACTAGAGAGGAGAGGAAATTATTGTATAATTAATATGTACTCACAACACAATCCAATAATCCAAGAAGTCGATTGTCGCCGGTCTGTTTCAAGCGAATATCGCGAGGAGTTATTTTCTGACCTTTTTTTACTGAAAAAAAAAATTCACAATTCATTTATAAGTTCGTAAGAAGAAACTTGTTGAATTAGCGGCGCTGGTTTTAATGGTCTGGCCCTACTTCCAAAAGTTGGTTCCGCAGAGGTGTATTATGCTGGCATTTGGGCATGTTGAAGTCCTATGTAGCAGGCCAATTGCCATTGACCGGACCCAAATCCTACCTTCAGGCTGCTTCTGAGAAAATGGTTATGGCATACCTCAATAACACCTTGCCCGACCTGAGAAATGACTGCTCCCTTTCCGGTTCCTAGTTCCTACTGCTGTCCCACGGACCTCTGCTGCGTGAGAGTGGGCCATGATCCATCACGCGACCACTGGGGCATAATTGGAATGATGACGGCACGGTTGGCGCAGTGGCTGAGCGATTGGACTGCTGCGCTGCGTGTCGCGGGTTCGATCCCCGCACGGAACAAATATTTGTATGGCCTACAGATAGTTGTTTCGGGTCTGGGTATTTGTGTATGTTTGTTCAAATGTTTGTGAACGCACCCACGATACAGGAGAAATTCCTAGTGTGGGGCAACGTTTTAAAAAAAAAATGTAATAGACTGCGTCGAGCGCGACTACTGAGCATGAGACCCTGGGTTTGATTTTTGGGTTGGACAAAATGTTATTGGGTTTTTCCTCCAGGAATTGAGTTGTTGGCTTTAGACCACCACCCCCTATTTACGTATGTCTTAAAACCATAACTGGTGAATTATGGGTGTACCTACTACGAGTATTAAGTACACCTCTGCTTATTAACCCTTCGGGGATTACAGGCGTTAGGCGTTATGTTATCTATACTTCTATACTAATATTATAAAGAGGTAAAGTTTGTGTGTTTGTATATTTGTTAAATTGTAAGGGGTAATCTCGGGATCTACTGCAACGATTTTTAAAATTCTTTCACCAATAGAAAGCCACATTATTGCTGAGTGTCATAGGCTACTTTTTTAACTCTGTATTCCCACGGGAACGGGATCTACGCGGGTGAAACTGCGGGACGTCCGCTAGTGTAAAATACAATGATTACCTCTAGCAACAGGGTAGAGCCAGTACTCCCCCCTGTCGCTTCGTTCCACCAATAAACTCATGAACTTGTCTGTATCCTCCATCAGAAGTTGACGGACATTCCACTGTACGGGCAGGACACAGTTCCCTTCGAACAATCTTTTCAATCGTCTAGTGGACTGAAAAAAATATTCAATAAGTTATGGCGATATGGAAACTATTGAAGACCACACTCTGGTTAATACAGTGATCCCAGACCATATAGATGCTATAAAACTAGTTACACCGAGAGAAGTTGCACGAGAAATAAAGTACAAAATTAACCCAAGGAAATCACCAGGATACGATCTAATAACTGGGGAAATCTTTCATAACTTACCAAGAAAGGGTCTGGTTAAGTTAACAACCCTTATAAATGCCGCACTAAGGCTTAAATATGTACCGGACTTATGGAAAGTTGCTGAAGTAATTATGATCGCAAAGCCTGGGAAACCGGCTCACGAAACAACATCATACAGACCCATTTCCCTGCTACCAATAATGTCAAAACTGTTTGAAAAGTTGCTACTCAAACGCCTTAAACCCATCATAGATAACAGGAACATTATACCTGAGCACCAGTTTGGTTTTCGAGAAAAACACTCAACGATAGATCAAGTGCATAGAATTACAAACGTAATAGAAAACGCGTTGGAAAACAAGAAAGTTTGTTCTACTGTTTTTCTAGACGTAGCCCAAGCATTTGACAAAGTTTGGCATGAAGGCCTTATTTGTAAACTAAAAAGTCTGTTACCGAAACCGTTTGCGGATATATTAAAATCCTACGTTCTAAACAGAGTCTTTAGAATAAGACAAGAAGATACGTATTCAGAACTTAAACCCATAAAAGCTGGTGTACCGCAAGGAAGTGTGTTAGGTCCGGTCCTGTACCTACTATACACTTGCGATATTCCCGAATCCGAAAACAATACCACTGGGACCTTTGCTGATGATACAGCCATAATGGCCGTTGGAAACACCCACGAAGAAGCAGTAGAGAAGGTTCAAATGGCTGTTAATCAAGTTTATGACTGGACTAAAAAATGGAGGATTAAATTAAATGAATCCAAATCCGTACATATAGACTTTACCAACAAAAAACAACAGTATCATCCAGTTTTTATTAATAACAACCAAGTCCCTTATGAGAATACAGCTAAGTATCTCGGTATGACCCTTGATGCAAAGCTACGCTGGAAAGCTCACGTCAAGAAGAAAAAAGATGAACTCGACCTACGGTTCAAAAGAATGTATTGGCTGCTTGGAAGAAATTCCGAGCTGTCCGTGCAGAACAAACTGTTACTATACAGACAAGTCCTGATGCCAGTTTGGACTTATGGTATTCAGCTGTGGGGCTGCACCAAACAGACAAACGCATTAATCATTCAACGATTCCAGAACAAAGTACTACGGGAAATTGTTAATGCACCCTGGTACATACGAAACTATGACCTCCATCGGGACCTAAACGTTGAGTTCATCGATAAAGTGATTCAAAAATCTGCAGAAGCTCACGACAAGAGACTTCATCAGCATGTGAACGTCGAGGCGATCCAGCTTCTCGACCACACGGACATAGTGAGAAGACTTAAAAGAACAAAACCGTTCGAGTTAGTGTTTAGTGCTAGTGTTAGTGAATAGTGTAATGTAGCACAAGTGTTACTAAATAAACACAAGAAAAAGTGTATTCGCCTTAATAGAGACAATAAGAAAAGTGCCAATGGACACATTCTTAGTATGTAAAGACAATTTAGCATTTTAAGTTATAATTAAATTACTTATTAGTCTATAAACAAGGCTAGATTGTAATAAAATTAGGGTCCATCATTTTGATGAACACTAGGATAAGGGAAAAAAAAAAAAAAAAAAAAAAAAAATGGCGATTTAACGACTTTAATCTATGATAATGGACCTCAGTCTGTCTGTGGCTACAAAAATACTTGTCCCTACACCCCTTTAGGAAATAATTACCTAAGAAATACATTAAAGTATTTATAAATGTAAGACTATACTAAATATATAAACTAAACTAACCTAAAAACAAACTAACTATAAAAGGGCATCGAAAAACTCCTCCTCAACGCTGTCAGCAGGTAAAGTACCCAATAACTTATGTAGATATACTTTAAAGATGCTTTAACTGAAACTAGTACTGTAACAAACTGACGGAGGGTTGGCGTAGTGACTGAGCGAGTGGACTGCTGTGTTGAGGGTCGCGGGTGCGGTCCCGGCATGGAAACAAATATTTGTATGGCCTACAGATAATTGTTTCTGGTCTGGGTGTATTTGTGTATGTGAGTTTAAATAGAAACGGAGGAAATTTGATATTGTAATGAGCAGAAATTGACCCAAACACAGTTGAGAAAAGGATAGACAGGCGATGACGATTCAAGCGTTCCGGGATAATGTGAACGAAAAGAGTGTAGGTACAGAATTAAAAAGCCAAAAAATAATCAAAAGGAATACTCACATTAGCCGAAGGAGCAAAAAATTTATACGTAGTAAGTTTTCTAATAGGCGCCCAGTAGTAGAAAACAAACCATTTCTCGTTAATTACTGAATACGGATTGAACCTGGCGTACTTAGCGAACTCACTGCAATTTGTGCTATCTTCATGAGACATGTGAGGACCTAGCTTTACTTTAGCCCTTTTACTGCTAGCTATAACGAAATAAGCTATAACTATCAGTATCGAAGCTAATTTTATTCTTGAATTTAACTCGTTGAACAACATTTTCGAAAACTACTGTATTCTCTTTTATATTAATTTCCTCTCTACACTCGTCACTTTTCTTAAGTACACTAAATGCATCTGCATCTAAACGCTCTTTCTTTAAACCGCTTATACAGGATGTTTAATTTCCAACTGTTTGTTGATCGCTCAAATGTGTTGCATTTTTTCAAGAGTTCGACGAAATCAGTACACAAACAATGTTTTCTGTTTTGAACAATTTTATTTACTTCTAGAATATGACGACTGTTTTTGTTTTGTTCTACTTTGTTTTTAAACAAGCGTTTGAGAGAGTTTGAGTACATTGGCGAGTGTTTTAAGAGGTACAAAAATATAAACAACTTATATGTTTAAAATTAATTCTAACTGCCGCATTCAAAGACGTTTAATGATTACTTAAGCCATCATTTAGTAAATATTTTGACACTTTAGTGAAAGTTTTGTACGTCAAAACTTTACTAAGTGACGGGTTAAGTAATAATTAAATATCTCTGAGTACGGCAGTAAGTGACAAATAGTAACAATATAGGGAGACAATTCAAAAAAATATTTTTACAAAGGCAACAAATTAAACATAACTGTCGAAATGTACTACGGGTGTACTTGTACTATTGTGTACACTTCTGTTAAACATTTAGACGTGATGATATACAACGTAAAATTAAACGTAATCAGGGTTTTGACTGATACCAGTTGAAAATTGTTTTGAACCATTAACAGTTTTATCGGTAACATATTATTATAGCTCTCTGAACTGATCATAATATAATATTCATCTCACTCAGTGAGATCATCGTAAATACTGTATAATAATAAATAATGTCTGCATTAGCTCTTCAATCAGTCCGTACTTCAAAACCCGTAGAACCGAACTAATAATCTTCGATGCCCCTTTAATCTTCACCAATGGATGGAATAGGCTCATTGACAACTATAAGTTTTTCATTGTCTTGTCGTATCTTATATTCCTTTTCTGCTTTTATTCTGTCTTTTTCTGCCTCGATATCTCTCCAAACCGGTCTTCCAGTTCCTATGAATTTGACAGTAGCTGCTTCTGCCTCCATTTCTGATAAAACAATTGGTTCATGACCAGATACAGCCATAATTGTTGCATAATATTCCTCACAGAAAGTCATGACTAAATACGGATCTTCTATCTTTATTCGTAATGTTAACGAAGGTAGTTTTAAATCATAGTCTGTAAAAAAGAATAAAATAAACAACAACGAAATAATAAATATAAAATAAATGAAACATCGGTGAATTAAATAAACAATATTTGTGCACTAAAAACTAACAACCACTAAAACCACTCATGTTCCTTCTTAGCCCTTTGTGTACGGGGCCGCGGTATCTCTTTCGAACAACCCAGCAGGCGTCGGCTCTTGCTGGCCCCTGCAATTTTTCTGACATCTCTTTGAGGTACGCGTGACACACGAACGCGCCGTCGCGCGTCGTCGACATGGCCTGTCGTCGTCGTAAGACGGACGGACGGTGAACTAGAAAATAGGCTCGCCTTGTATTACATGGAACTTTGAAATAATTGTGCGATATATGGGTGTAACAGGGTACACACGGCTACACATCAAGCTATACAAAACCAGTATAATCTGATCGTTCATTGTGCGAAAAGATCTAGTAAAGTGAGGCCAAGATTAACTGGTTTTGTATAGCTTGATGTGTAGCCGTGTGTACTACTACCCCCCGTCGGGGCTGCGGGTTGTTTGAAAGAGATACCGTGGCCTCGGCACAAGGGCTTAATACACATAACAACAACACATAACATACACACATAACATGGGTGGTTTTTAGTCAGTAGAAGTCTGACACTCCCTACCGCTCTGTCCAGAACAGTAGGTCATTTGATGATTTCCCAACCCTCAAAAAATGGGTACTAAGTACTACCCCTCGAAAATAACAACCGTGATGTTGAACTTACTTGTGGCAGAGTCCGGGAGATCATGTTTCACAATAGCATGAAATAAGCCTCTTTTGTCAGCTGCGATGAGCAACGTTTCAGTAATACCTTTCATTAACAGTTTAGCTTTGGTCCAGTCGATAGCTTTGTCCACCATCTTACTATACTTAAAATGATATAAATTTACAAGCTGAAATAAAGATTATTTGCCTATAAAAATTCTAGATAAAGACAAAAAGTGCGACAAAAACATTTTTCTTGGAAAAATTAGGTACTGTTGGTTTTGCAAAATACAAGCAATAACGATGAAATGACTGTAGAGGTACCGAAAAGAGTATAACATATAAAATGCTTTGAAAGTTTAGAAAAGAATATATTTATGAATTGAGTTCAGTCATTACTGTCCCTTAAACATTGCCAAAAACAGCGCGCGCAATGTTTCAGAATTCTACCTGTCACATTATCATTTTCATGCCCTTATCCCCATTATTTTTGTGTCGGCGTGGCATCTCTTCTCCCATACTTCTCAACTCGTCGTGTCAACAGTTACCTCCTTTCTAGCCATATCATCTTTCACACATCCCATCCATCATTTCTTTCGTCTTCCTCTAATTCTACCTACAGCCATTTATATTCAAACTTAACATTTTCCTCACTACACTTCACTCATTCCTCCGTGTCACAGTCACTGGCGCTACTTTCAAACTTTTATGTACTGATTTCTTTTTTTTTATTATTATTTTAGCCGTAAAATACAATAAATATTTATTATCTATGCTGAGAATGCGCCGATTATTCTTCCGTATCAAAATTTAAATTCGGAATGCACTCGCTGTTCATATTTATATTGTCTCGTATTTATTATTAGTAGATAATTTATTGTTTTTTTTTTATTAGTTGTTAAATGCCAAGGATGTTGTTATGTTTAGTTAGTTAAAATTTGTTTGGTTTTGGTAATTATGTTTAGTCTGGATTGGTTGGTGTGTATTAACTATTTACAAATACTTTTTTGTATCAGCCTGGTCTGTCCCACTATTTTTGCCTTCTCCGACCAATACTTTTAATCGTCAATTTTCATTTCATTTTTGATTCCTAGATGAGCTTGGTTTAGAGGCAACCCCAAAAATAGGAAGTTTATACTTTTTAGAAAACTCTACAAATGTGAGGGCATGAGTTCTACACTTGTTCTATTCGTCTGTCTCATAGTTGTTTACGGCTTCACTTAAATGCCACGGCCCACGGCCTATGATGGGTAACCTGAACTGCAGTTGTAATAAAAAGAGATTTTAGAGTGGCCGATGAACCTTTTTGAAAAAATAAACGAATGTTTCTATAGGATACGGCTTATGACTTGCCGATTGCGAAATTAAGGACCGAGGCAGGGCCCAAGAAACGGCGTAACGATTTGTACTCGTTCTTGACAGATTGGTCAGAATCTGAGAAACTGAGAGAGTTGGAAAAGAATGGGGTAGGCCTTTGCCAAGAAGTGGAAAAGAATAGGCTAAACAAAAAACTGGCCAAGTGCAAGTCGGACTTGCACATGAAGGGTTCCGTACCATGACTTCTCATAGCTTTTTAATCGTAATGATGAAACTTGGGTTTACGGTAAGAACTATCAAGTGTTCTATTTAATCTATCGTTATATTGCAACATGATTGCAACATAGTTTTTAGGAATATTTGTCACGACTTTGTTCGTGTTTTTTTACGAAATTATGTATGAATAATGGCAAAAGTAAGAACGCAGGTAGAATGATACTGTCTTTATTTTGTTTTGTTATTAGCAAACGATAAACTTGTCTATGTAATTTTTTCCAGCACATCTAGGATACCTGTTTTTTGGAAGTGTGTAAAATTATGTATTTTACACATATTTGTCAATGGACTGACGTCGTTTTACCGTCCCCAATCGGATATTAGAGACATTAACAACAAACTTATTGTATTAAACATCTGCCGTGACTTTTTTTTTAATTAATAAATCGAATAGGTTCTGAAGGTTCACGAATTTTTTTGAATTTCATGACTCATCATCATTACCCCACCGATTCAGCTGATCATGTGCAATGATATTATAAATAAAAAGAGGTAGATATCGCATTAGCACGCACAAATTGTTGAGGACAAACTACGGCAATTGGTGCAGTTTAGTAACTAGCTATCTCTTTTTATCTTAAACGTTCCGTATTATCTATCCCTGTCGTAGAACGCAACGATATCTGAACGCCATTCAGTATGAACATGGCGTATCTTTCTTTAGAATATCATTGGTCATGTGTCAAAATCTTGTAGTGCATAATGGTTAACCATTTGCGTTACACTACACATTACCTTAGCATTCTCATCTCAGCCACATGCAATTGCTCTTCGTTCATCCCCTTTGTGACATATTTTTGTGAATAGATGCCTTCAATTTATTTATTATTTATTTATTTAAACTTCTCGCACACAAAAAAAAGGTACAAGGGCGGACTTAATGCCTTAGGCATTAAGTCCGCACAATTCAGTCAAGCCACGACTTACCTTACTAGACGGATACTCAAAAGTATGTTCTGTTGCATAATTCATACCCTGAGTATCCCAGATATAAAACGGCGTCCACTTCACATTTATAACATCTTTAGGAGCAAAAATAGCTCCAACAGCAAACTGGTCGCAAGTGGTCCAATTCAGAGGTTTCTCTTCTATTTTATCTAAGTTGAACGAATGTTTTGGAAAGAATCCACTCTTTTGCCCAGGCACCGATGGGGGCCCAACGGGATGACGGACACTAGCCTTCTTCTTCTTCGTGACAAATTGTTGGCTGTTGGGCCTCATCATCGCATTCCTGGCTTGCATCGTCGCCAAATCATACCATTTCAACATTGTCTCATTGACTTCTGGCAGTGGATCTACTAACCTTGCTACCGGCATTTCTTCGATAGGGTTAGAGTAAAGTTTAGGTATATTGGGATCATTAAAAACAATTCGTGATCCTTTGGCAGTCTTTAGTAGTTTCAGCGCTTCATCTTTGTTTCGCGGCTCTCTCATACCTAGTTCATAACCGTCCACTGGCTGTCGTATTTCTGAGAAGGGATCTCCAAAACCGTCTCGAAAAATGTGTCCAAAGGGCACAGGTTCCTGGAAGTTCTGATGAAATTCAGGTTTATTCTTATAGCGCGCCAGGGCTTCATACTCGTCGAAGTCTTCAGCTTCTCCGGTTGGAGCAAAAACGAAGAGGAACACACACAACAAAACGCGCATTTTTGACCGAATCCTATTGAAAGGAAACAGTAAAGTTCTTTTATAGGATCCACTGAAGACGCAGGAGTTGGAAACTTTTTTTTTCACCTGACTACGACGGAGCTAAAAAAAGAGTTATGATTTTCGTTTGACATGATTTTTTACCGCTACCTCACGTGTCTCTGAGTTTCGGAATTGGTATAGTAAATCCGAATATTTATAAAAACATTCTGGATTTACAACCAATCTTTTATATACCTTTTTACAGTAGTAGGTATTACACAAATAATGTCCGTAAAAGTACCTACCCTTAATGAACATAATTATTGGTAAAAATAACAATTTTTAACCAATACGTTGGGATGTAAAATGTTGGCGACCCAAGTATTTGTAAAACATGTAGTTTGACACCACTGGCGTTTGCTTCCGTATACATTGTGTGACTGTCAACACGGAGGTTTACATAACTATCATCATTTAGGTAAAGGTTAAAGTCGGTAGAAATCTTAAATTCTAGAACACTGAAAATACTGATTGCAATGTTTTATAAAGTATTTTGCATTAAGCAAGTGATGTCAAACGATGTATCGTTTGAAATCAGTCTCTAAATGTATCTGATATGTTAGCTGGCTGTATACTTATTCACTAGTTCAACTGTACAAGTATAGAAAAACTGGCCAAGTACGAGTCGAACTCGCGCATGAAAGGTTCCGTACCAAAAGAGCAATAAAAACACGTAAGTATGTGCGTGGGAGCAGCACCCTTAAATATTTATTTTATTCTGTTTTGTGGTATTTGTTGTTATAGCGGCGACAAAAATACAATCATCTGTGAAAATTTCAACTACCTAATATAAATATGCCTAACAGTAATGGACATTACTGTCCATATAGAAATGGACCCATAGACACCATTCATGACGTTATTCACCATTTTCATCATCATTTTCTTGCCCTTACTCCATTCTCTTTGGGGTCAGCGCGGTATCTCTATACAAATATTATAACTTCATCATTATTTAAAGCATTAAGAAAAAAGAGAAGAGGAAAGGAGAGGGGAGAAGAGAAGAGGAGAGGAGATATTCTTATTTCTAGCTTAAACTCATTCACAAGAACTGCAGGTTCGCATGACGGTGTACAACCTCCATGTCTTCATGATCATTATCCTCGTCGTAAGGTTCAGGGGCCATGGAGGGAAGTGGAGGGATAGTCGCAACATGCGTCCTCCCGAAATCACTCCAAAAGCCTAACTTCGCAGCTTCTTGAGTTAACTGGAACAAATGTCAATACAAAATGTATGTATGTCATCATCATTATTTCAGCCAAATGACGTCCACTGCTGGACAAAGGCCTCTCCCAGGACCGCCACATAGACCAGTATTACCTTGCATCTCGCATCCAGCGAGCAAACACATGTAAAGAAGATGAATACAAGCTGGACAAAAGCAATGGCCAGTGGTCCACATTGGCTCTAGATCGGGTGGACTAGAAGTCATGGGAACACATTTCCCCGTAGTAGGAAGACCCAAACTTCAGATGTATATCAGGTCCTAGCTGATATCGCGGCCCCGGATTATACAGTGGTCTCGGACACAAAGGGCGAAGAAGGAACATGGGTGGTTTGTAGTCAGTAGAAGTTTGACATTAAAATACAGAAGTTAGAAGCACTTTTGATGGAATTGCTCCTAGTGTATAAAATGAGTGAATCAAATTCACAAACAAAAGATTAAATTTAAAAAAAAATGCAATTAAACGTGCAAAAAACTGTTAAACCAAAAAATGTTTGCGTTTCAGGAATCTTCGAGTTTCATAGAAGTAAAACTACAAAATGTTGAACTGCCACTCTGATATTGTTAGAAATGTGTATGATTTTTTCCCTTCTATCTACTTCTATCGTATCACGTTATCACTTTAAAGTTGTTTTGGAATTGAATAGAGTTGGGAACTCGAAACAATATTCAAACGGCTTCGGCCGTCTACGAAACCGTAGTTTCGTAACTGGTTTCGATGAAGGAACATGGTAAATATCCCGTTTATGATATTAATAGTAGTGTTGAATAGAGTTGTTCATTGGTAAGTTCAAAATCATGTTTCACATAGGAATACAAAATTTACCAATATTGTCAAGCTAGTAAGTCTTATTCTCGCTTATCTTATCATCGTGCGTTTTTCCGAAAGTAAACAAAAACTGTCGGAGCGCGTACTTTTCCTGGGAACTCTGTACTTACGGAATCATGCTGAGGCATCTGATTGACGGGAGCCAGGGCGTAGCAAACTCTGTACTTGCAGTTTAAGATGCCCAAATACCCAGGCTCTATTAATTTGAAAGCGAACGTCAGTACTGGTGTATGGCTATCTGTAAAAAGAAAAAAACTAAATCAAAATGGGTTCGTCCGTTCGGGAGCTACGATGACCAAGACAGAGACAGACACACACAGACAGACAGACACGTCAAGCTTATAACACCCCGTAGTTTTTGCGTCGGGGGTTAAAAATATACAAAAGGGATGGTAAAGACTTGATAAACTGAATATATTGTATCAGAGGAGCGTGCTCATATTTCAGAATGTGGTATATAGACCATCAAACTCAACAGTTTTCTGTAAGGAACCAAGAAAGTAATCCCGGAAAAAAACAGCTGATCCATATGTACCTATAATAAGTTTAATACAGGTGAAGTTTTATACTATGTAAAGATAAAGAAGATAAAGATGCCTGAATACATACATTCGAAAGCGAAGGTTGGAATTACTAGGAACATGCCGGGGACTTTGGTCTTGACGATGAGAGCGCTAAAGTCGATGGTACTTTCCATGAAAAGCACTGCGTTTGTCCAATTTACAGGAGGCTTCATTTCAGCATCCAACTCCACTCGAAATCGATCCAGTAGCTATAAAAATAAAAACACCACCCAAGTAGTTCTTACTTCAAACCTGGAAGAATTTTGTTCACGGTAGTCTTTTGAACTGAGATTAGACAGTTATACAAGAGTTTATCGGGCACAAGTGTAGTTGATATAGGGGATTCTATTCCTTCACTCTTATAATCCAATGTGACGGCAGTTCAACACGATTCGGAGATCAGGCGCAGGACTAAGGGACTTACGCTTTACAAAACACTGGGGTGTACCCTCGTAGCAGCATACCACCTAGTTCCGATCACAAGCTGCTACTGAGGAATTCCTAATGAACAATGAAATACCGAATAACACCCTTAGTCTTCATGTTCCAAAAACTACTTACACAAAGGAATCCTCCTCTGTGCGTGAACCTCTGCGGTAGATCGAAACGTTGACAACTTAAGCTGCTTCAGGACAAAAAATCAGAAGCAAAAATATTAAAAATTGCAAAGTGTTAGACAGCCTCCTTGGCCTAGTACTTGCAAGATCCCAGCCTGAGGTTCGATACCAAAGTCGGCCAAAGTGTTATTGGGTTTTTTCCTAAATAATGTCTCTTTCGCAGCCCAGAGTCAGAATTTATGCACGTTTGATGGTAAAAGGTGTACCTATCATAGGTGCACATCTGCCGAACCCTTTAAGGAATACAGACGTGAAATTTTATTTTGTAAAAAGAAAAAAGTACACACCGTTTCAGACGGTATACTGAATCTCATCTGATAGCTGTCTTCGTAGGCAGGGCTCCAGAAGTAGAAGATTTTCCAGTCAATATCTACCACACTCTTAGGATCAAAAGCTGTGACGTTCTCCAGGAATTTCTCGCAGGAAGTGTAGTTCGAAACATCGATGTCACTGTAGTCTTTGTAAGCTGCTGTTTCTTGTATGGACAGAGAAATGAGGAGCACAAGGCACATGAATAACATTTTCTGTACTCTACAAACAAGACTCCACCTGACCAACTAATAAGTATTTGTTCGAATTTATTTATTCACTTAATAATCCGTAGTTATAGTTATTTTACGACTGCAGAAACTGAGCGAAAAACATTCGCGGTAGCTATTTATATGACAATTTTGTTATTGTTTACAGTAACAGTAACGTTATTTACACATTTAAATGTAAATGCAATGGGATCTTTGTTTTCTTCGGCTGTAGTCGTATTTTTGACAACTCTTTCAATGTTTACGTATTTATTGACTATTTTTATTAGTTTAATTTCCTTTATTAATATTTTCGAATACTTTGTGTAATCATCTCTTCATGCCACACTCTCATTATTGGTTTCTGTTAATGGACGTATTTTTAATTGATTCAAGTGATCGGTGATGACCTCATGATTTGTGTCTGGTTGATATCGAAACTACTAGAGCAGGAACAGGCCTGACATAGGACGAGCAGTGCCTAGCCTGGGAAACGCAGTCCTGTGATGCCATAACGGCTGTTGGTGCGGCGGATAATCTCTTGCATCTAGAGTGGGCATCGAGAGCGCGTGTGACGCCTTCGCCTCCTTTTCAGAGTATGTGATGGACGCAAAGGAGGCAGCGGAAAAGGACTGGTTGGAGTGGAAGGACACGATTTCCCTCCCTATCTACAATAATAAAAAGTTGGTTGATATCTTATCATTACTTGCAATAGAATAAAACAAATAAAAAAAGAAATTAGCACACTTTATTCCATATGTACGTTGCGTTATTTAATCCTTGTACTGATCCGAGATACAGGCCTGGTGGCCGGGTCCGAAGTCAAGGTTCTTGGCGAAGTGAGTGATCTCTGAGCGGTACAGGACGTTCTTCCTGTGAGCTGATAGCGTTGTCACGCCAGTCTTACAATCTGCCATCAATAGGTACTTGCCTCCGTACATCAGTTTGAAATGGAAATTGAGTAGCGGCATCAAAGTCTGGCGAAGTGTATCTGGAGTATAATAAGGGTTTTTATTATAAAACAAGCCGTTTACGCGATGTATTTTTCTATTAATAAAATACAGAACTTCCAAATAAATTTTGTATGTTCAAAAATCTCTCTCTCTATCTTTTCGTTATATATTACTAGCTGTTGCCAGCGGCTTCACCCGCTACAACTCGAAGATTATCCCACGGGAATATAAAATCGGTATAAAAACTATCCTATGTGTTAATCCAGGTTATAAACTATCTGTGTACCAAATTTTATTCAAATCCGTTCAGTTTTTTTTTGCGTGAAGAAGTAACAAACATACATACTCACACACAATGACAACAAACACTCACAAACTTTCACCTTTATAATATTAGTGTGAAGTGTCAAATAAATTTTGTAGGTTCTAAATAGGGAATTCTTTGGTTGGAGAATACCTACATTTTCATAAATCTCTCTCGCTATCTTTTCGCTAGATGACGCTACCTGTCTACCATTGTTGATGGGCTACTTACTGCTCCTATTTTCGATGAGATTAGGCACGCCTTGGAACCTTCCGTCGGGTCCCTCGGCAAATAAGAGCATCTCATGCTTGGAGCGACCCAACCTAACCAGCACCGAGGTAGCGCCCCAGTTAGGCTCAGTCTTCAAGTTTTCGCTCATGTCATTATGCATACGGTTGACAATCTGAAGAAAAAAGTGATGTGATGCAGATTGGAAATGGATGGACTAATGTGTACGATGGTCATGTAACTTGATCACAGAAAAAAGATAGTGAAAGTCAGGTACGAAACACAGGGCTCATCTAGTTTTAAAATTATACCTGACGAACGAAAACCAACTTACAAATATTAATATGATTTATGACGACAAAGCGAAATAGTAGATTAGTATGGAATAAAGCAGTGTCTCATGTCACGGGCACTATTTTGACTCCCAAATGTAGTGAGGGGTCTAGGTCTTCAAGTTAACTGCTGACTGAAGCGAGGGAGTTAAGACTAGACTCCTGAGAGAAGTGAGAGATTTAAGCTAGGCCAAGAGGAGGACAGTACTTTTATCCCGTTGGGGCGGCATTACTAACCACAAGCTATTATGACTTGCTTTAACTATGTTTGCTTCACATACAATTTGACATTTACGACATGGTGGTTTAAAAAGTCATTTTAGGAGGCTGGATATTGGGATTGATCAGTTGAATTTCAAGTTTCTTTCTACACTCGTTGTTTTTTTTTCCAAGTATCAATCACTGAAAAATCTCTGGTGTAAAAGACTTTTTCACTCCTCTTGCTCAAAAAGAACGTCATAATAGCATACCAGAGCGGGCCTAAAATTGCATATTTAGCCCTAGGGCTAAAAGTAAATCTCGTACGACAACTTGTTCAGCCAGCTGGTGCGTGATGTAGTTTCAAGTAAAAAAAAATGTTTTATTTTTAAAAATGGAACTAAACGCGCTGAATGCCGAACTCTTTGGTAGAATGTGTGCGTTGCATTGCAGCTACAGAAGAAATAAAAAAAAGACATTGGCCCGAAATTTTTGGAATTGTATTATTAATTTGAATTAAATTTTTAATAAAATAAACTCATTTTGAACATGGTTATTTTATTTTCTCGCAATCGTAGTGAAAAGTACAGTGTAACACACGGCGCTAAAATCCCATTATAACTCGGTTCCTATTTACTACCTCGCTAAAGCTCGGTAGTAAAACTACCTCGTATATAATGGGTCATTTTAGGCCCTTGTATTACAATGTACTATTGATGGCCGAATGTTTGAGAACTTATATCTTTATTTATATGTATTAGTATGTACCATATAAGTAGGTATATTAATTTATGTTAACAAAATAGTATTCTCATAATTTATTTATTTCTGTACTCTACCACAATGCTGTCCTATTTGACCCTAAGGTTGACTGGTAGAGAATGCCTTGTGGCATTAAGTCCGCCTATGTACCACGTTTGTGCATGAAGTTTAAATAAATAAATAAATAAATAAACATAACAACTTCAATAGCCGCGTACTGACTGAGTGCGCAGCCTCACGAGGCAGCTTCGGGCGTATGCCGTGCCACACGATCATTTTTATGTTTTCATTGTTTTTCTCAGGCGAGGCACATCCTGACCGACCACATGAATCGCCTCGCGCGCAGTCCTCGCGAGCCTGCGCGCTCAGTCAGTTCGCGGCTAATGAGACAGGGTCCTTCTACAGATTGTTTCCGTCAGAGTTACCAAAATAGTTGAACGTGAATGGTTTTTTATAAAAAAACAAGCTTAATGAAAACGTACCGAGGGCGTCGCATTCCGGAACGTCATATACAAACATTGATTCTGCAAATCCAAGTTCCACGAGAAGTAAATCCTCCAGGTTTGACCCAGCAACATATCCACTCCAAAATACGGGTCCTTCGCTAATCTGGCGCACATAATTGGACCCTCTTGGATTTTTTTTTTGAGTACGTTCATGTTTTGATTTTGCAAATGTATTATATATCTGCTTCTTTCATCCTTCGCTTAAACGCTTCCACTGTTACTATTACAACGTAAAGATATATTAACTTCAGGAGTTCCATCGTCACACTACCATTCCAAGTGAAAATATTTCGGATTATAAAGATTAATAATGAGAAATGTTTTCGTTGAAAAACCATACAAATGCATGATATTCCCAGGCTGCGTTCAACGGTTCAATATTTATACACAAAACAATATATCAATATTTCACTCATTCTTGTGAGATATTATCGGATCTTTCTGGTTGACATAATAGAATTAAAT
Organism: Diarsia dahlii; assembly: GCA_949775195.1. Taxonomy (NCBI): domain Eukaryota; kingdom Metazoa; phylum Arthropoda; class Insecta; order Lepidoptera; family Noctuidae; genus Diarsia; species Diarsia dahlii. The sequence goes on from OX459210.1 coordinate 13,319,327, forward strand.
CATTCATAATTAGTAACCACCACACTTTCAAAATTAGGCAATGTTCAGCAATATTAAATTAGGGGTATCAGGCAGAATCTTGATACTCCGAAATTTTATTTGGAACAAAACACTTGACATGTTCTACTTTAAACGAATAATTTTAAGGCATCGAAATTGTTTAGTATAATTATTGTTTGGCCGATGGTTTACATGTTCGAATTTAGAGTGTCTTATGTGGCAGGCGTCTAGCTCGCTTTTCGCACTTGTCCATGTATATTGCACAAGTTGTACAATGTGACTGTGATTATCTAAAAAGGTAAGTACTCTTGTAAATCATTACAGGAAACTATAAAAAAACCTGTTATTGTAATATAAAAAATGTAAATATATAAAGTAAAGATTCAAGAGAAATTTAAGAAAATGTAATGTAGTAAATTAAATTACATTTTTAAATCTTTGAATTTGTACATAAATAGCTTATTTCGTCCCCTTACTCATGACAGTACGTGTATTTATGATTTCTTTTTCGACAGCAGTTTTTTATGAATTTTTGGGAGAGTTTGAGGAACTTTACACCCTGTTCCTCATACTCTCCCAAACTGGTGACCCCGACGTGATGTCGGGGTCACCAGTTTTTTAAATTTAATTGGATAAAATTTGTATGTTCACCTAATTACAAAGACTAGGTAGGAATATTAAGTCTCTTTACTCAGTACTCAAATTGTTATTGTTCATTTAACTTGAATCATGCCAAAACCATTAAAAAAAAAAGTTTTTTACTGAATGTGTACGGATACTTTCAGTTCCGCCTTTTTTTTAATATTGCAAACAGACACTTCAATTTTTTTTTTTTTTTTTTTTTTTTTGCTGCTTTACGTCTTGGTGCCGTATGCTGCACTCCTCATCGCTGTCAATGTGGTGAAGCTGTCAGCAACCTCGGACACCATGGCCTGTCCTGCAGTCGAAGTGCGGGTCGTTTTGCGCGACACGCAAACATAAACGACATCATCCGACGAGCTCTTGTTACCGTCGGCGTCCCTGCTGTCTTAGAGCCAAATGGCTTGGCACGCGACGATGGTAAGAGACCGGACGGCATGTCGTTGTTTCCTTGGAAGATGGGTAGGCCTTTAGTATGGGACGCAACTTGCGTCGATACTCTTGCGCCATTGCATCTTCCAAGCTCTTCGTGTTGTGCTGGCGCTGCCGCTGCGGCTGCGGAGAACCTCAAGCGGCGTAAATATAGTAACCTTTGTGGAAACTATATTTTCGAGCCGTTTGGGGTTGAAACTTTAGGGCCGTGGGGTCCTAGTGCACACAGCCTTTTTAAGGAGATTTCAAAACGCCTTGTTGACGCTTCCTCCGACCCAAGGGCTGGCTTTTTCTTTGGCCAGAGGATAAGTGTTGCCATACAACGCGGCAACGCTGCCAGTCTCTTGGGTACTTTACCTGCTGACAGCGTTGAGGAGGAGTTTTTCGATGCCCTTTTGTAGTTATTTTGTTTTTAGGTTAGTTTAGTTTATTTATTTAGTATAGTCTTTTATTACAATAAATAATATAACTATAACAACAAATTTGTATAGATATATAGAAAAACGCTTTCTATTGAATTTCATTGATTCTTATAAACAATTTCTACCACGCCAATGGCTAATTTCTTTTAAGATTGGCCCCCGTAATCGAAATCGGTCAGGAGGTCTATGGACTGCCGTGTTAAGAGGAACTACGGCCCTGTACGGCGGCAAAGAATGACGGCGCCTGCATGCAGATCCTGACTGCAGGACCATGATGAACTGCCTGACTTCTGCAGCACTGCACCCCCGCCAAAGGTAGTCGAAAAACACCTGGTGGTTTTAGGCAGTTTGGGTCAGAAAGACTCCCTCGTGACTTGTTGAACACGGTTGACCTGTGGACCGGTGGAGGTCAACCGGGAGGATTTTCGCATGCTAATAAAAGGCCTGATTTGGTACCCATGCCAATTTAAAAAACTGGTGACCCCGTCATCACGTCGGGGTCACCAGTTTTTTAAATTTAATTGGATAAAATTTGTATGTTCACCTAATTACAAAGACTAGGTAGGAATATTAAGTCTCTTTACTCAGTAATCAAATTGTTATTGTTCATTTAACTTGAATCATGCCAAAACCATTAAAAAAAAAAAGTTTTTTACTGAATGTGTACGGATACTTTCAGTTCCGCCTTTTTTTTAATATTGCAAACAGACACTTCAATTTTATTTATTTGTATAGATATATAGAAAAACGCTTTCTATTGAATTTCATTGATTCTTATAAACAATTTCTACCACGCCAATGGCTAATTTCTTTTAAGATTGGCCCCCGTAATCGAAATCGGTCAGGAGGTCTATGGACTGCCGTGTTAAGAGGAACTACGGCCCTGTACGGCGGCAAAGGATGACGGCGCCTGCATGCAGATCCTGACTGCAGGACCATGATGAACTGCCTGACTTCTGCAGCACTGCACCCCCGCCAAAGTTAGTCGAAAAACACCTTGTGGTTTTAGGCAGTTTGGGTCAGAAAGACTCCCTCGTGACTTGTTGAACACGGTTGACCTGTGGACCGGTGGAGGTCAGCCGGGAGGATTTTCACATGCTAATAAAAGGCCTGATTTGGTACCCATGCCGTGCAGTCTCTATCTCAGCTTACCCTCACCAGATCAGTTTCCCCTCAAATCATTTTTACTAGTTCATATCAACTTGAAGTGATGTCTTTACAAACTATGTACTTTTAAGTGTTCCTTGCAGTTTGGTGTGTCCAAGGAAAAATGCTGAACGGCTCGACATAAGCTCTGAGTACTTCAAGCTTCTGTATGATATTTCGTTCAATTCGTTCGTACATTCTGACTTAATGAGTAATAGTTTCTCATCTAATACACTTATTTATTCGCATTACATGACGGCACGGTGGAACAAAAATTTGCATGGGCTCATGGAGTCTTAGGTCAACTGGACCCACTCAAACTGGATCCGCGACATCTTTCAACCAAATCACATTATAATTTGGTCGACGAACCGCGGGTCCTGCAGCAAACGGGTCCAGTTGACCAAAGACTCATAGGTGAGTCTTAGGTCAACAAACTGGCTCCACGAGATATTTCAACTAACTAAATCAGATTTTAACTTGGTCAACGAGCCGAGTGCTTCCGGGTCTACAAAGAGTCCTTTGGTTTGTAAATAAAATCTAAAGTTAAAGGAGTAAAATAGTGTTAAAAGAAAGAGTTACAAACGTCTGAAGGGCAAAAGGATTACAAAATATATATGTATATTTTTTTAAATGGGTATGGGCTTGCCATGTCTGCCGGTAAAGCTGTAGGCCAACATATCTCAGAACTGGAGCCCTGAGACAGCTAGAAGATGCGGAGACCGCGGAGGAGACGGTGGGGCGCCATTTTTTTTTTTATTGTGGAAAATCATCAAATAACCCCTCCCGCTCTTGGGCAGAGCGAAAGGGAGTGTCAGACTTCTACTGATTAAAAACCACCCATGTTCCTTCTTAGCCATTTATGTCGAGGCCGCGGTTTCTCTTGTGAAGATCAACCCGCAGACCCGGAGGGATGATGGGACGCCTTGGGTGGTTTTCTCGTTAACTAGCGGGAAGTGGCGCAACAACGAGGAGGCGGAAAGGTAAAAAAAAAACAAAAAATAATAATAATTTCATCAATTTATTAACATACAAGTTAGGAGATGAACAAACAGGAAAACAATAACAATGAGCATAGGCAAAAGAGTACGTCATAGCCGTGGGTCGTATTATATGAACTTGATAGAGACGAAAAAGTACCTATGTTATGGTCGTAGCAGGTGGCGTTCTATAGTTTCTGCCTACCCCCTAACGAGAAATAGCGTGAGTTTATATGTGTATGTAAAATAATTTTTCTCAGGTTCATAGCCTTCAATGTTATGGCCGAATTTTGAAAAATACGTGAGCGATATTTTAAGTTTTTAACTCTAACCGCCTTATCAATAAAAATAGTTAAGCCTGGTTTAAGTTACGCTTGGTTTATCTCCCATGACGTCACTTTCGTTCGAATATTATTGAAGTGAGATGGCATGCGAGATAAACCAAGCGTAAGTTAAACCAGGTTTAACTATTTTTATTAATAAGGCGGTAAGGGTTTGCCTGCGCGTTGATCCTCAATAAGTCAGCTTTGCCATTTATTTATATTATAGGTAGATAGACCAAAACAAACTTTATTTCTTATTTACGTTGCGTTATTTCCTCCTTGTTGTCAGAGATACAGGCATGGAGGCCGGGTCCGAAGTCAAGGTTTTTGGCGATGTTGGTGATCTCAGAGCGGTACGGAATGTTCTTCTTGTGACCTGACAACGTTGTCAGGCCATTTTTACAATCTGCCATCAGTAGGTATTTGCCTCCGTACATCAGTTTCATATAGAAGTTGAGTAGCGGCATTATCCGTACCCCTACTACAGCTGGAATAAAAAAAGGGTTTTAAAAAAAAAAAACTGGCCAAATGCAAGTCGGACTTGTACAATGGTACCATTGTGGTAGATATTGATAGATTTTCTATGTTATTTTAGCACCATATACTTATAGGTTTTCTGTAATCTATAAGTGTTGAACTAATTTCTGTATTTTTTTTTTAATTTTAGGTTCAACGAATAGCAGTTCGTTCCCCTCAGTGACATATTTATGCGACGTGTGTCGGGGACACTGCCCTTTCGAAATTCGGTGTCCGGCGCGGGCGTTACGCTCCTAGCGGGCGTGCGCTCGCGTCCGTCACACGTGCTTACCTCTCACCACCATTTAAGCGTAATTATAATTCATTTTGATAGTTTCTCTGCCATCGTGAATTTAAACTCAGTGTCTACATAACCTCCCCATACTGGGTAAGGTTTTGAACAGCATAAACATAATGTGTATTTTTGTGTTTCCTAACCTTATAGGTTATCTAAGCATGCAGCCCTATTTTCTCCGACTTTATGCTACGCTAATTCATGTATTTTAATCTAATAGCCTTCAGATCAATACATTTCGATTGTGTTTCGATGACACATCAAAATGTGCTGTCATGCCTTATTTTCCACTCATCTCTTTTCATGTAAACTCCGTCTGATTGTGACAATCCACCAACACCTTCATTAGCGCACTGTTATTGCTGCTCGCTTTGCTTAGCTTGGTGTCGCAATCAGAGGAGATGGCTTTTTACCGTCTCTTGACACGCTGGACGTCACGTTCCAGGGTCCCAGGTTCCTGTTGGAGGAACACTTTTAACATCTCCAAAGTTACGGTTGGAGCAACGCCCACCAACTCACTGCGCGCCTGCACATCAGGAGCCCGTATTGGTTCCGACGTGAGCGCCATTAAGTTCGGCACGGACTTCCCACGTTGGCCATATTTGCCACGTGGGCCTCGCCGAGCATCTCTACGGGTCGACGCGACCACCTATCGGCCTACACCCCTGGCATCCAGCGTGGCACCTCGCTGCGGTCATCGCCACGCCAGCTATCAGGGCAGTAACGTGCACCCCACAAGGGAAATTCAATAGGGGGGACCATAGACCTACCCACACCCACTTTTGGCCTTTTGGTGACTTTACTTTAATTCAATATATTTTATGTTGACAAGTTTCGTGGTATTATTTTATATAACCTGCGCCACGTAAACTCCCTCTGTCACATTGGCGGAGTAGTAATAGTTTCAGAGATAAGGGGGGGGGGGGGGAATGGTCCGACAGACAGACACACGAGTTATCCTATAAGGGTTCCGTTTTTCCCTTTTGAGGTACGAAACCCTAACAAGCTGTGTACTCGTCTACTCGATGAATTTCCCATTGATGAAATAAATAAAAGAACTTACTAATAAAAAATGCTTTGGTTGGGAATACCTACATTTTTAAAAACCCTTCCTTAGTACTTATCATCATTAAGAAGAACTCTTAGTGCAAAATACCATGTTTATAAAATAATCTATTCGGTGTTTAGGCTGCACGTTACTTTTCAGAACAGAATGAACGAGTTTGGCCTAGGTTATACCTGCTGGTTTGTCCTTTCAGGTGCAGTGAGAACTTGTTTGGCCTAGGTGAAACTATTAATTCCTAGAATCGGGTTGGCGGTGGCCGGTAACATAAATATATCGAAACAGGATTATAATTCGTTGATCTTTGGGTTAAGCCGCGCTTGCCTAGGTTGGCTTGTGGATGGGTGACCGTCCATTGCATACCAAGTTACCTCCGTGCCTCGGAAAGCATCACATAAAGCTGTTGGTCCCGGCTGCCATATAGGTATAGATCTTTGGCAGTCGTTACAGTTACTCAGTGACCTGAAAGTCTAATAACCAGTCTTACCAAAGGGTAAGATAGGCAGGGCTGGGTTGTGGAGGTAAGATAGGCAGTCGCTCTATGTAAAATACTGATATTCAGCTGCATCCGGTTAAACTGGAAGCAGACCACAACATAGTTGGGTAAAGGCTAGGCTGATGATGTTTTTCTATATAGATGGCACTGGATATATAGATACTTTTGGCTTTAAGACTATCGATATCCCGTCGGGGCCGCGGATTATCGAAAGGCATAACGCGGCCTCGGCACAAGGGCGAAGAAGGAACATGGGTTGGTTTTTAGTCAGTAGAAGTCTGACAATCCCTTCCGCTCTGCCCAAGAGCGGAGGGGTTATATAATGATTTTCCACCCAATAGTAAAAAAAAGAGACTATCGATATTGATGAGCTACTTACGCCTATCTCCACCAAAGTTAGGCACCCCTTGAAGCTTCCCGGGAGATCCCTGGTCAGCAAACAGGATTACCTCATGCTTCGTGTGAGCTGTCATGAGCAGCACCGTGGCAGCGCCCCAGTTGGGCTCGGTCTCCAAGTAATCGCTCATGTCTTTATGAATACGGTTGACAATCTAAAGAAAAAAGTGGTGTATATTGGAAATGGATCAACTTTAAAAGACACAGTCAGGTACTGAAAAAAGGCCTTATCTAGTTTTAAAATGTAATCTATTGAGACGTGTCAAGGGATTTTTTTATAACTAAGTCACAGAAATATACAGTATGTTAGTGAGGGGAGGTATTCATTCGATGTTTCTTTTTCGCCTTTTTTAAAACTTGTTGGTATTGATATTATACATAATCGTAGTTTTTAAAGTAAAATAAAATGACTGATGCCAGGCACGTTTCATCCAAAAACTCTTCCAATTCTTTAAGGAATTAGGAGATATTTTACTGCCTAATTAGTAATTTGTAATAATAACTTGCGTAAATAAGGCAATACACAGGTTCAAAGAAACAAAATTCAAAAACAGATGGTAATACAGGCTGTCGATATTCGCCTGATTGAAGGAAGTAAACTTATGATTCTCAACTAGAATCAATAATCAAATGGATAGGTAATTTTCTTTTTCTCTTATAAACAGAAGCCTGTATAACCGCGTTTTACAACACAGAAACAAACACAAACGTTTCTTTGATAATTTATTATTCTCTAAACCACGAACCGACGCCGTGATTCTGAAGTATGTATACTGTTATATTTTTAACAGACTTTTTTACACAGGTCATGTTAAATATTATTAAAAAAAATAAGAAACGTACCGCCGGCGTCGCATTGCTGAACTTCAAATCCAAACACTCTTTCTGTAAATCCATGTTCCAAGAGTAGTAGACCCTCCAGGTTTGACCCAGCAACATATCCGCTCTAAAATACGGTTCCTTCGCTAATCTGGTGCACATGATTGGACCCTCTTTGGAATTCGACCAGAGAAACTTCATATCTTTTGCTTTCAATCGAGCGTCATCTGCTTTTGTCATGGTACCTGGTACCATTGTTAAAATTACCACGCACAGAGATATAAACTTAAGGAATTCCATCGTGGCACTACCATTTCAAGTGAATTATTTTCCTTTATAAAGACTGACAATGAGAAATGTTTTCGCCAAAACCATCCAAACGTATGATTTTCCCAGGCTATGTTGAGACAACATTTGGCTATGGACTCAATCGTTGTTTTGTAATGGCTCTTCTTACCAAAATGTTTATACGCACATGATTTCACACTTATTCTCTTGTCTTTTTTTTTAAATGGGACAAGCCCGCCACACTATTCCCAAACCACTGTAACTCCTGTTGGCCAGAATCAACAGTGGCGACCACAAGAAAAGCGCGGACACGGCCTGTCGTCATTGGAAGGGCGGACGGTGAACTAGCTCATTACTCAGCGTCCTCTGGGGCCTACGATGGCCAGAAGCCGTCACGTGGCCCCCAACGCCCAGAGCGTCTCACGGCGGCTAGGACGAGAGGTTCTTACCTGTTCCGCCAACACCTTCACTAGGATGATGGCATCCCATTCCGTCTCGCTCCGGAAACGGACGCGAGAGGTTGCCGCCGCCAATCGCCGCTATTATATGAGGGCACAGCAGGGGTTCGCCCAAGCGGAGCGACCTCCACGGTGTCCTCCACCATATAGGAAGTCAAAGCTTCAAATTTTGCACAGCAATTTTTTTTAATACCTACTGTTTTTTATGTTATAACTTTACTTAAATTACCTCAATGGTCCGTTTACTACCACAATGTTTTAAACGTGCTACATTGAGTTTTCACCACAAAAAATAAAGTTGTTTCCCAAATTTTTTTTTGCGTAGGGGTGGCTTGGTTGACGGCTTCGTGAAGGGTTCGTTTACACCCTGTATACTCACTCTGGTCAAAAGTCCTATGGGTTTTTCTATCACAAATTTCCAGTAGTAGCCTGGAGTTAGAAGGTTAGCGGTAGGATATCCCCGTGCCTCGGAAAGTCTGAATGCCCGTCCCCGGACAATGAGAGTAAAAGAACAGAGAGAGCACCTGTGCCTGCAAACACACTTGTGCACTATAATATTTCCCGCGCAGTGACCAAAATCGGTCAAGAGGTCTATGGTGTGCCGTGTTAAGAGGAACTACGGCCATGTACAGGACTAAACTCCTTTTTTATTTTGGAGTTTGGGAAATTATCCAATGACTCCTCCCGCTTTAGGCGGAGCGTGTGCCCAGAGTGTGACTTCTACTGACTAAAAACCACGCATGTTCCTTCTTAGCCCTTGGTATCGAGGCCGCGGTATCACTTGCGAACAACCCGCAGCCCCGACGGGGTCCAGAACAACTCCTGACCGTGGGACCATGAAGAAATGCGTAAGTTCTGAAGCACTCCGGTCAAAGTTAGTCGATAAACACCGTGTGGTTTTAGTCAGTGTGTCTGAACGATTCCTTCGTCTAAACCAAGGTGGAGGTCAACTGAGATGATTTTCATAAGCAAATAAAGATTTTTTTCTGATCGGCAAGAGGTAAGGCGCTGCTGTCCCCATGCAGTGCGCGTAAGTTGACTTTATGTGCACGTGCTTGAAGCTGTGTACGTCTTCGGGTAGAAATTTCATTCAGCCTCAAGGGCATTTTTTTTTTGGTTGTTGGAAAATAATCAAATAACCCCCCCCCCCCCGCTCTTGGGCAGAGCGCAAGGGAGTGTCAGACTTCTACTGACTAAAAAAGTTAAAACCAACCCATGTTCCTTCTTCGCCCTTGTGCCGAGGCCGCGTTATCCCTTTCGATAATACGCAGCCCCGACTGGCGTCGGCCTCTGACATCTCCATGAGGCGCGCGTGGAACACGAACGCGCCGTCGACACGGTCTGTTGTCGTCATAAGACCGGACAGCGAGTTAGCCCATATCTCACCGTCCACAGGCCCGAGTCTACGGTGGCCGGAAGCCATCACGTGGCCTCCGACGCAGCCTCGAGGACCTCTGACACGGTTTGAAGACCGCCATTTGGTGGCCGGGACCACCTGGCTGATGTGAGTATGACCTTGAACGTTGCTTTAGAAGTATGTTAGGATCGTAGTTATAGGTGACGTTCTATAGTTTTTGCCTACCCCCTTTGTGGAACAGGTGTAGGTTTATCTCGGCTCGTTAAATCTATGTATGTAAGTAAAAGTATGTTCTTAGATTCAGTGCCCTCAGTGTTACCAGACTGAATGGTAAATAAGTACTTAGTACCTACTCAGAAATCAAAATTTGATTAAATTCTTCTAATTTTTCGCAACTAGCTTTTGCCCGCGGCTTCGCCCGCGTGGATGTCGAATAATATCCCAACAAACTTTTATCCCCTATTTAACTCCCTTAGGGGTTGAATTTAGAAAAAAAAAAAATACTAATTAACCTTCCTCGAGAACCACTCTATCTATTTATTGATGACACAATGAAAATCGATGACGCGGATTATTAAGTAAGTGTAATTATTAGGAATTGATAGGACAAAACAAAACAAAAAAACAACGAACATTCGTACAAGCATACTTTATTCCTCAGGTACAGGCCTGGAGACCGGATCCCAAGTCGAGCTTATTGACAAGTTTGGTGATCTCTGAGCGGTTCGCGATGTTCTTCCTGTAACCTGACAGCGTTGTCACGCCAGTCTGACAGTCTGACATCAGTAGATACTTGCCTCTATACATCAGTTTCAAATGGAATTTGAGTAGCGACACCGAAGCCGGCTCAGGTGAATCTGAAGTATAGATAGGGTTTTTATTTAAAACAAGCTGTTTCCGATGAAATTTTACATGCTTTCAAGTACATTTTTGGAGTCCTAAATAGAGGATGCTTTGGTTGGGGAGTTTTCAAAAATCCTTGCTTAGCCATCATCGTCATCAGCAATAAGATGTCCTTTGCTGGACAAAGGTCTCCCCCATAGAACGCCATAAAGAACAGCAACCTGCCCTTTGCATACACCAGTTGCCCGCGACTCTTACGATGTCGTCGGTCCACCTGGTGTGAGGCCTATCAACGCTTCGTCTTCCGGTTCGTGGTCACCACTCGAGAAATTTCCTTCCCCATCGGTTGTCGGTTCTTCGAGCGATGTGGCCTGCTCATTGCCACTTCAACTTGCATATTCTGAGAGCTATATTGGTGACCCTGGTTCTTCGGCGAATCACTTACTTGCTTAGTATGTACTACTGACATTCATTAGGAAAAACTCTTGTGCAAAATGCGATGTATATAAATCAATCTGTTTAGTGTTCAGGCTAAAAGTTACCTTTAAGGTTGCAGTTGCTCCATGAAAAATACTGGTTACTCACTGCATTGCAGTAGACTAAAAGTCGACCTCCTAACTCCATACATATATATGCTGATAAGGATATTGTGTCCGGTAGCTACTGCTCGACATTTACTGATGGGGGGTTTTGTGTGCTCGTCGGGGCTATGGGTTGTTCGAAAGAGATACCGCGGCCTCGACACAAAGGGCTAAGAAGGAACATGAGTGGTTTTTGAAGTGAAAACTTCTTTAGCAGCGCTGAGCACTTTTTTTTGTATGGGTAAAAACTTTCAAACTCGCGTCAGGGTCACGTGATGCTGATCGAAAAATCGTAAGATTTTTAAAGTTAATATTGAAGTTTTCACTTCTGCCGGCACTCCCGGAGTGCTACCTTTTTTTATCAGTAGCAGTCTGACACTCCCTACCGCTCTGCCCAGAGCGGGTGGAGTCATTTGATGATTTCCCACAAAATTTAAAAACTTAAAAAATGGGTTCTGTGTAGACGCTGAACTTGCAGGTGTAATCAGAAATTCATAATGTAGCCATGCTGGTTTTTATTTTAGTTCCTTGTTTGGGTCATAGATGATCCGAGCCTGTTATACTTGTTATACTAAAACGCTACAAGGCTACCGCAAGAGATACCGCGGCCTCGACACAAAGGGGGAACATGAGTGGGTTTTAGCCAGAAGAAGTCTGAGACTCCCTACCGCTCTGCCCAGAGCAGGAGGAGACATTTAATGATTTCCCACCTCCAAAAAAAAAGGCTGCCGTTGTTGATGAGCTACTTACTCTCTTCACCATAGTTGATGTTGGGCACCCCTTGGAACATCCCGGTGGATCCCTGGTCTGCAAACAAGAGCATCTCAAGATATGTGTGGTCCACGCTAACCAGCACAGAGGCTGCGTCCCAGTGAGGTTCAGTCTTCAAGTACTCGCTCATGTCATGATGTATGCGGTTGATAGTCTGAAAAAGTAAGTAGTAGTAGTAGCAGATTGGAAATGGATGGACTAATCTGTATGGTCACCATGTAACTTGGTCACTGGAGTTTAAAAGATACAGTGGCAGTCAGGTACGAAACATAGGCCTCATCTAGTTTTAAATATACTTTTAACAAACAATAGTCCAGTCAAATTAGCCTTTTAATCGAATTTAATTCTCTACATGTAAAGGGGTTTTCAAATCAATATTACTTACTATTATAATAATTACAGAAATAAATGTTTTATTTTTACGGCAAAGCGAAATTGTAGATTAAGCACTAACCATTGGGCGTTAATGACTTGCTTTAATTTATGCTTGCATGACATTAACAACACGTTGCAGTTGGCTGGATACTCCATCGGGGCTGCAGGTTGTTCGAAAGAGATACCCTCGATACAAAGGGCTAAGAAGGAACATGGGTGGTTTTTAGTCACTGGAAGTCTGACACTCCCTACCGCTCTACCCAGAACGGGAGGAGTCACTTGACGTTTTCCCACACTCCAAAAAAAAAAAGAAAAGCTGGCTGGATATCGTGAAGGATCAGTAGGATTTTAAGCTCCTTGCTACACTCATGGGTACGTATCAAAATCCCGAAAGTTCATAATACCTATGATTGAAATACCGACGTCCAAAACACCGAAATTCAAAATACCGAAAGTTTTAAATGCCGATAGTCGTTATATCGAAACACAAAATACCGATGTTCAAATGCCCGAAAGGACGAAATCCCGAATGGACGAAATCCCGAAAGACGGGCCCCGAGCTGAGGATCAGGTTTAGACGACACTAACCTTAGACGGTCAACATGAGGGGCACACCGAGGTTCGGTTAGTTCATCATCATCATCATCATTTCGGCCGAAAGACGTCCACTGCTGGACATAGGCCTCCCCTAAGTGTAATTTTTGCTTAGGGGGGGTTTGCCATAATCGCCACGCTTGGCAGGCGGGTTGGCGATCGCAGTACGGTCGATACAAAAAGCACAGAGAACGCTGCTGCCCATTCTCTGGTACATCCCTTAGTCGCCTCTTACGACACCCACGGGAAGATAGGGGATGGTGCTATTCTTTGCGTCCGACACCATACGGAACCATCACAACCACCATACGGTTAGTTAGGTCCCTTTAAACCCTGCAGACAGAAATAGGTGCCCCGCGAAGCGGGGCTCCGTCGACCTGCTGACGGAAACGCTAACCTTAGACGGTCAACGTCAGGGGCACCCCGAGGTTCGGTTAGTTAGGTCCCTTGAAACCCTGCAGACAGAAATAGGTGCCCCGCGAAGCGGGGCTCCGTCAACCATCACTTTCCATCAGGTGAGATAGTGGTCAAACGCGAACCTATCAATAATAAAAAAAAAAAAAAAAAAAAACCTTCGTGGTTAATTTTTTTGTAAACCCTAGAGCCCTAGTACTCCAGTAGGCTCCGACTACGCTTTTTTGGCAACTTTTAAGTGTTTTGACCTAACCTGGTTTACAAAAAATCGTTTTTCTCGGAAACGGTGGCAATTTCGGGATTTTGTACTTCGGGATTTTAAACTTCGGGATTTTAAACTTTCGGGCAAATGAACTTTCGGGATTTAAAACTTTCGACCAAACAACCATTCGGCGTTTCAATTATCGGGATTTCGTCTATCGGTATTTTAAAATTCGGTCTATTAAAATTCGGGATTTTGATACGTACCCACACTCATATATCAAACGGTTTAGAAGAAACGAACAAATTGAAAACGTACCGACGGCGTCGCATTTCGGAACGTCATATCTAAACACTGTTTCTGTAAATCCATGTTCCACGAGTAGTAAACCCTCCAGGTTTGACCCAGCAACATATTCAGTCTAAAAAACGGTTTCTTCGCTAATCTGGCGCACATTTTTGCACCCTCCTCGGTATTCATCGATCGAAGTTTCATGTTTTCTCGACTTATATGTCTGATATCTCTTTCTGATATCCTTCGTCTTCCTGCTACCATTGTTATTAATACTACGTAAAGAGATATTAACTTTAGGGGTTCCATAGTGCCAATACCATTTGAAGTGAAATATTTCTCTTTATAAAGACTATCAATGAAAAATAGTTTCCGGTGTTTGCGTTGTAACATTTGCCTATGGATTCAACGTCGTTGTTATGTAACGGCTCTTCTTACCAACATGTTTATACGCAGATCATCAAATTGACACTTCTGGTGTCATATTAGCAGATATTTCTGGTGGACACACTAGAATTGAATCGTAACGATCGAAACTCACAATGGGGTGGGATCTAGTAGCATCCACCACGTTTTCAAAATTAGGCAAAGCGTTAATCGATTTTGAATCATCAGCAACTATTGTAATGCGGTAGTGGGAATCATGATATTTATTATTCGCCACACATGCTTAATGTTCCATCCTCTCGACAGATTTTCCGACAAATTTGAAAGCCGGTTTGGTTGGCATTGAGAATTTCCAGTTTACCAATTTGACCCTGTTTTTTTCTATTCTGTGAATTTGACCAATAATATCGCTCCGTACAGTTAAGAAAACGTCGTGAGCAAAGTTTGAGAATCAATAATATTATGGTTGGCATAAGATTCTAAGACAGCTGGAATGCCAACGGTAACAAGAGTTCGTCAAATGATGTCATTTAAGTTTTTGGACGCATAAAACGGCCCGCACTTCGGCTGAATGACAGATCGTAATATTATGATGGTATCCGAGGCTATTGATAGCTTCAAGCAACGTGGTCGAAGGTCGTGTCGTCGAAAAAAGTGCCAATACTCGACTACGGTAGTGCGTGAAACCAATGACATCAATATTTGTACCATCCGGAAATCTCGCAAAGTCTCTGCTTTAGGTAATTTTTTTTTTTTTTTGAGTTTTTTTATTTTATTTTTTTTCTAATTTATTTTTTCTACTTAGCAATCTGTTTCTATAAAACAATAATCTAATATGTTGTCAGATTTTCATCGGTAGATATAATTTCAGCTGAGTTGTGCATCCATTGATTGGCATCAATGGATGCACAACTCAGCTGAAAGATTAGGTAAATGACGTTACGATTGGCGCTGTAAAACTAAGTAAAAACTATAGGCAGCGTGAGAAGATGAGTGAAACGCAAGTAACACATGATATTTACAGGGCATAATAATATGTGACTGGGAGGGAACGCCTTAGAAAGTCCAATACTGACATTTTTGGTAAGGTTCTTCAGAAAAATCGCTCGCAACTGGTGTACGTATATGACCAGTGTATGAACGTGGAAGACCCGTAAGGATCGTAGTAAGTAGCGTTCAATTTTCTGCGTAAAACAACCATGACAGAAACACGTGAGTTTATAATATACGTAAAGCTAGTTGATACCTTATTTTTTTTGTGGTGTAGTAAATCAACAAATGACTCCTCCTGCTTTGGGCAGAGCGGAAGGGAGTGTCAGACTTCTACTGACTAAAAACCACCCATGTACCTTCGTAGCCCTTTGAGTCGAGGCCGCGGTATCTCTTTCGAAACACCCGGAGCCCCGACGGGGGCTAGTTGATGTCTAAGTATCTATTCAAAAACCAGAAGTTGGCTGCTCTCTCATTATTTGCAATGGGACAAATAAAAAAAAAACAACTTGCAAGCATAGTTTATTCCTTATTTACGCGACGTTTTTTCTTCGATGTTTTTGTCACTCAAGCAGGCCTGGAGGCCGGGTCCGAAGTCCAGGTTACTGGCGATTCCACCGATCTCTGCCCGGTACGGGATGTTCTTCTTGCGGGCTAACAACGTGGTCACACCAATCTGACAGTCTGCCATCAACAGGTACTTGCCTCCGTATATCAGTTTCAAATGAAATATGAGTAGCGGCACCGAATGCTTCGTAGGTGTAATATCTGGAGGAAAAACAAGGTTTGTGTTAGATATAACTAAGCCGCGTACCTGATGAAATTTCCTATTGTAATAACGGGACAAAATACATCAAAATCGGTTCAGGCAGTTAGAAGTTATGGTGGAATATAGATACTCACAAACAAACATACATGAACCCTAAAAACACAACACGCTTTTTTTTGGGCAGTCATCAATTTCACTTGGCATACTATGAAGATGGCAGAATTTCTGCTGTTATTTTGTTAGGCATATTACCATTTCTATAAAAAAAAAAAAATTGAAGTCGGTTAAAAATAGAAAAACAAAAAAAAAACAATTTCAATTAAAACATTGTCTTGATTTGTGGTGTCCTGTGGTTTCACCATACCCGCATCGGACAATGAATAAACTTTTGTCTCTACTAAGTTGATTCGAGGTCGATCGATAGAAATAATGCGGTCTCGGACATAAAGGGCTAAGAAGGAACATGGGTGATTTTCAGTCAGTAAAAGTCTGCAGTCCCTACCGCTCTGCCAAGGAGGATTTGATGATTTCGAACCCTGAAAAAAAAAAGGCTACAAGGTTGTCGTTGCTTTTGAGATACTTACTCCCATCTCTGACGATGTTGGGCACTGCCTGGAACCTCCCGGCGGCTCCTTGGTCTGCGAACAGGAGCATCTCATGCTTGGACCGCCCCATGCTGAGCAGCACCGTGGCTGCGTCCCAGTACGGTTCCACCTCCATGTACTCGCTCATGTCGTTGTAGATGCGGTTGACAATCTAAACAAAGAAGTTATGTGATATATAACATCATCCCAGAAGGGTTAGGCAGAGGTGTACACACGGCTACACATCAAGCTATACATTTCCAGTTTACGCT
This sequence comes from Diarsia dahlii, assembly GCA_949775195.1. Lineage (NCBI taxonomy): Eukaryota > Metazoa > Arthropoda > Insecta > Lepidoptera > Noctuidae > Diarsia > Diarsia dahlii. The sequence continues at coordinate 13,336,030 of OX459210.1, forward strand.
GATCTCGCACTGTACGGAAATTCTATAATTGTATAGAAGCGAGACCAGCTTATACTGGAAATGTATAGCTTGATGTGTAGCCGTGTGTACGTAATAGGGTAATTGACAAAAAAAAACTAATTAGTCCGTCACATAGATTACCAAAATATATTCGACACGTATTTTTTCTTTTTGCACGTAAACCAAAAATGAAGACGATACAGCTAGTGCTTCGAAAATTCGTGTGACGTCACATCGCACTACATTTTTTACCGCGTAGTGCCGTCAAAAGCCCCCACTCCTGATCTTTGACGCGTTATAACTTCGTCAATTATTATTAATTTGATAAAACAAAAAACACGTATCCAATATTTTTCGATAATCTAACTGACGGACTAAACGGAATCATATTTTTGAAGTGAAAACTTCTTTAGCGGCGCTGAGCACTTTTTAATATTGAAGTTTTCACTTCTGCCGGCACTCCCGGAGTGCTATTTTTTTTACCCAGGACATATCCCTATTGTACCCACATTTCGCCAGATATGTTTCCACCTAACACAAGCATCTCATTGCTTAAAATGTGACCTCCAAATCGTGTTTGCTATAACTCAATTGTAATTGAAATAAACATTTTTATTTTATTTTTTTATTTTATGTTTTTAATTCCCGTGTGATAAGGGGTGCTCCTATTGCCATCAACCGGGCACAAATTCAGACTCCGTGGCTGCTACCGATAAATTTCTGATGGAAAAACTCAATAACACTGCCCGAACTGGGAATCGAACCCAGGACCTCAAGCTCAGCAGACGCGCTTGCGTTCACTAGACCAACGAGATTATTTGAAATTCTGGACTTTAAAACAGACAGATACCTTATCTTTTTTTTTGGAGGCTCTTCCCGCTCTGGACATAGCGGTAGGGAGTGTCAGACTTCTACTGACTAAAACCCACCCATATTCCTTCTTAACCCTTTGTATCGAGGCCTCGGTATCTTTTTCGAACAACCCCCAGCCCCTCTGAGTTCGTTCGAACAGACAGATACCTCTGACCTTGTTTTATAGTGTAATCTATTGTGACGTGTAAAAGTATTTTTTAAAACCAACACAATAGTAGATTGTACACCAAGTGCATAAAACGCACCATTTTGCGCGAGACGTTTATCCATCCGATGCGAGCTTGCGAGCGAGGATGGATATAAAGTAGAGAGCAAAATGGGTTTTATGGACGAGTTTTACACTCTACTTTTCACTTCGATTGCGAGGAAATGAAACAGCAACTTGTAAATATTGTAAAAATAATCATGGTTCCCGCCAATTAACTTTTTTTTTTTCAGTAGGATACTTGACATAACACCTGACTTTCTCATACTGCTCAGTTATAAAACATTTTGAGCAAGCCTATTGCCATCAACCAATGTAATTAGGAGCAAGCCTATTGCCATCAACCAATGTAATTCGGAGCAAGCCTATTGCCATCAAATGATGTAATTAGTGACAAGCCTATTGCCATCCACCGATGTAATTAGGAAAAGCCTATTGCCATCAACCAATCTTATTAAGAGCAAGCATATTGCCAACAACCGATGTAATTAGGAGCAAGCCTATTGCCATCCACTGTTGTAATTAGGAGCAAGCCTATTGCCATCAAGCGATTTAGGTAATTGAGGGAAGCCTATTCCCATCAGCTTTCCTTGTATTCGTAATGAAAAGCAGTAATCCCTTGTTCTTAGAATAGTAACGAAACGAATTAAATTAATAAAGAGGTATTCTATGAAGTTGAAGTTGTTCGTGTGGCTGTTGGGCCGGTTACCTGTGCCGATTACCTTGGTCTTCGACGAAGATTTTACTTTATGCTCTAGAGCATAAAACGCGACTTTATGTCGCCTACGCACGACATAAAGACGCATTTTAGAGCGAGAGAAGTGAAAAGAAATAAGTATGATCTAAGATTCTCATCATTGTCGTCCGAGTTCGCCGCTTATTTTGTTAATATGTGTTGTATGATCCTCTCTTCCCCCTCCCCTAAAGTGACTGTGGCTTACACCATCACTAAATATTATAAAACAAAGTCCTACGCAGTGTCTGTCTGTCTGTCTGTTCGCGATAAACAACAAAAACTACTGCACCGATTTTCATGCTGTTTTCACCAATGGATAGAGTGATTCTCGAGGAAGATTTTAGTATATAATTGGACGCGGGCGAAGCCGAACATCAGCAACTGCTAAATAATTTGCAGAAAAAAAAACATAATGCAAACAAACCGCCGTTGTTACATTCCGGAACGTCATATCCATGCACTGTTGTTGTAAATCCATGTTCCATGTGTAGTAAATTCTCCAGGGTCGACCCAGCAACAGTTCCACTGAAAAATACGGTTCCTTCGCTAACCTAACGCACATAACTGGACCCTCACTGGAATCCTTATGGATCGTTTTTATCTTTGCCTCTGATCTCTCTTTCGAAACTGATTTCTGTATCGAACCATCTGGCAGCAATCGTCTTTCTGCCAGTACCACTGTTACTATAACCAGAGGTATACACTTCAGGAGTTCCATCGTGCCACTATCATTTCAAGAGAAATATTTCCCTTTATAAAGACTAACAATGAGAGAATTGTTTCCAGTATTTGTATGGGTTTCCCAGGCTCTATCGAATCAACATTGGCCTATGGTCTCAACGGCATTGTTTTGTATTAGCTCTTCTTACCTATGTGTTTGTTATACGCAGATGATCATTTGCACTCTTATTCTAGTGTCTATATTATTTTTCTGATTGACAGTATAGTTGAACATAACATAACGCCTGTCATCCTCGAAGGGTTAGGAAGAGGCGTACCTCGTACATTATAATAACCAGTTATGTTTAAGTCCCATGTTATAAGGATTAACAAAAATAATCTAATTAGTCCGTCAGATAGATTTCCAAAAAATATTGGACACATATTTTTTCTTTTTTCACGTAAACAAACAATGAAGACGATAAAGTGCTTTGAAAACTCGTGTGACGTCATATTCTAAGACATTAGTATGACATTCCTTAGCGAGCAGTGACGTCACAACCTCCCACTCAAATCTTTGATGCGTTTTATCTTCGTCAATTTTTATTGATTTGATAAAAAAAAAAACAAAAAATAAGTAACAGACGGACTAATTAGAATCATATTTTTTTTAGTCAGTAAACGTCCCTATTGTCATCAACCAGGCACAAAATCATACTCAGTGGCTGCTACTAAGAAATTCCTGGTGAAAACCCACTTTGCCCGACCGAAAGAGACGACCAAAGAAGCGATTGATGGACTGTGCTAAGAATAATTTGTCTAGAAAGGATGTGTTGCTGAAATTACGAGTGATTTCGCAGTTATATTAAATTGTTCTCTTTCTCGGGTTCTCTCTGACTTATAGGTTTTGAGGGTGGCTATTGCACGAGTTCATCATCATCATCATCAGCCTATTAATGTTCCCACTGCTGGGACATAGGCCTCCTCTCTTTGAGAGGGAATGGGCTATAATCTACCACGCGGGCCCAGTGCGGATTGGTAGATGTCACATGTCTTCGAATTTTTGGTTCTAAGACATGCCGGTTTCCTCACGATGTTTTCCTTCACCGTTTTGAGAGCAGCGGAGATGAAATAAATTACACAAAGTAATGTGCCTGCCTGGGTTCGAACCCACGACCTACTGTTCGTAAGTCGGGGCCGCCACCACTGGGCCACCGCTGCTCTGCACGAGTTACCTAGTTATATTTTTACTCAATTCATATCTACAGTGATAATTGTAGAATTGTTATAAAAGTTATTTACGCAGTTCTACACATTTAATGATAAATGTTTGCTACCCTCCGTTTCCAGGGGGCGTAACAATAATAAATATTTCATTATTTTAAGTATTAACTTTTTGCACGCTGCCTTGTTACAATCGTGCTATTTTTGTTTATAATGAAGGAGTTCCATATAATTGGTAGTTCTATACGAGTCTTGGTTTATAACACTAGTTTATTATGTTTTATTATTTTTTATTTATTAGGATTTCTTAATTAACGCAACTTTTCTTTATATTTATTGTGTTTAATTGCTACATTTTTGAACTGTAAAAATTACAAAAACGATTATTATTCCCTTTATTTATTTTTAAACAAATTTTGCAAATTTTTAAAAATTTCTTAAATAAAAAATCTTATTGCCCACCGGTATCGGGAACAGGGTGCAAGCTACCGCCGGTCAGGGCTCCAGAGAAAGGAACCTCCTAAGAATACGAGCCTTGTAGAAGAGTACCGTTTTCTGTATCAAGCCTTTGATCCAGCTGCCTAACGAAAGCCTCCTCAGGAGTTGGTCGAGGCTCTTGGCAATTAAACCATTGACTGAAACGACTATTGGCGCAATGATCGCTGAGTTCACATCTCACATGTCGACAACATCGCGAGCCAAGTCAAGATACTTGATTTGCTTATCTTTCTCGGTTTTCACGAGGTTCTCGTCAACATATACAATTATTATTAATGTTTTCTGTAAGCCTTATTAATTTGCCAAAAGCCTCAACAAATTCCTGAAAAGGCTTTATCTACAGGGAGCTAGATCAATGGCTTGATTCAGAAAATGGTATTCTTGGACACGGCCAGTTTTGCTAGGAGATTCCTCTCTTTGGAGTACTGAACGCGCCGGCTTGGACCCTGTTCCTGATACCGAATTTTTATTTTTTTACACATTTTTAATTGTTTTATTTATTGTTTTCTTATAAAAATGTTAGATAAAAGAGAAGCCAAACCTTTGTTCTCACTACAAAACCAGTAACACGGTCAGTAATTGTTATAGAAACATATTGTAAAGTTCTAAAACAATGTAGTGTCAATATTATGGTGCAATAGGACAATGTATCGGATGATTTCCTTTCCACGAACACGAAATACTATTCTTTTCATTATCAACACGATTCTTCGCTGGGAGAACGAGTCCTATAAGTTTTTTCCGATGTAAGTATCTGATATCTATCTTATACATGTAGGTACCGAGGGTTCAAATTGGTCCTAATCGGTGCTACCATTTTTTATAATTTATAACAGAATAGGATGATAGGCAGAGGTGTACCTATAGTATACCCATATATTTCGCCAGTTTTGTTTAAGTCCTATAATATGTACCTAAAAGAGGCCAAGCATAACACTTTGCCCGAGCTGGGAATCGATCCCAGAACGAGGCAGTCGAATTAGTGCCAACTATTAAGTATCCAAAAAAAAATACACAAAAAAATGTTTAGAGCTATGTAACTTTTTGGCATTCATTAAACTTCGATAAAATATATTGCCCATAAAAACATAGGCACATAAAATTCCACGGGCAGGTCATCGCGTGTTGTGTAGCTCATTTGTTCTGCGGGAGGCGGTGCTGACCGGCCACCGATGCGTATCTCGGCATAGCTGGAATGGGTAGGCGGAATACCATTACCAAGCGTTTCGTCCAGTCGTTTGAACAATGACAGAACTCAAGCTGTAATGACAACACCGAACCGCCCATTCTCCTAGAAAAAAAGTATTCGAATTTCGAAAAAAAGTTTTGATTAGATGTTTTTTTTTTGTTTTGTTTTTTAACGGCTTTTAAGTTTATTAATGTTGGTGGTAAATGTGGTTGGTGAAAAAAGTTTTTGTTTTATTTTAATTAATGGGTAGGAAAGCCATTGAGTTGACACTAAACGAGTACTAGGAACCTGTTTTTTTTCCTATAAAATATTTATAACGATGTATGTATTTATTTTTATAAACTTTCATAATTTACTTATTGATTGGTTTAATTTATTATTATTTTTATAATACCAAATAGCGCTTACCACCACCATGAGCATTTGTCGTCATTATTTAAATGCAACATTTCACACTCTACTTTATTAATTACAAATTGCTACACAGGCTACAGGCAAATATTAATCGACATAGAAAATGTTGACAGTTTACTATTAACTGTCAACATTTGTATTGATTGTTCAACTTTATGTTGACCTTTTGCATACAGAGGGATAGCATCAAGAGGAATTTTCAACAGCTATTGGTATTATGATTGATTGACTGGATGGTTAGTGTTTTCTATGAGTACCTATAATGTGTTTACATCTGTTTATTCTAAATTATACTAAACCAATCCCTATTATACAGTGTGTAAAGTTACCCATCACACAACCGTCAACCAAGCATTCTGTACATCAAACTAAGTACCCCTACGCAAAAAAATTTGCAGGCAAACGAATTTTTTTTTTGGGGTCTAAAATCACATTTTACGGTAAAACTCAATGTAGCACTCTTAAAACATTGTGCTAGTGAATGCTTCGAATAGTTAACGGGTCATGGAGGTAATTTAAGTAAAGTTATAACCTGAAAAAAAAAAAAAAAAAAAATAGAAAAATTTGGAGCTTTGACCCCCAATATCTCCGTAAGTAGGGGTTTCCCAGGTATGGTCTAGAACAAAAAAATTATCGCAGTGGTGGGGAGAACAAGTGCCTTTCGTTTGCGTTAAGGGTCCTGTTACACCCTTTATAAGCCTTAAACATCACTGGTGAAATGCCGGTGTAATGTTAGGTATACCTCTACCCATCCCTTAGGGGACCACAGACGTGATGTTATGTTTATACTTTAACCTTCCTTCCTTCCTTTTTCCTTGGTTTAATTCACAGTCTTTAGACGGACAGAAGTTTCTGAATCCCGATACATTTTATCGGAATTAAACCGGCTTCTCCAATTCAAAATCTATTGAGGATAGTTTGAGGTTTATAAAAGCAATTCTAATTCCTGTTTAGATTCCTTTGATTGTTTGTTTGTTTGGGCGGATAAAATGTTGTCGGGTTTTTCCATTAGCAATTTCTCTGAAGCAGCTATACGGAAACTGGTTCTTGCCCGGTTGATGGCAATAGGCTCGCCCCCTATTACATGGGACTTCCTTGCCTGCGTCGGTTTTTCCGAGTTCATATAGCCCTAATCTATTTAAGTCGTGAGTAAGCAGGCTTCTTCTGGGTAAGCTCGTTCCATCGTCGACATTTTCTCTGCCCTTAGGGCAAGATTGAGGTCAAGAGCAAGCCCATTTATAATTAAAAAAAAACTTAAACAAAACTGTAGGTAGGTGTGTTATTGAGTTTACCTCTGCCCAAACCTTTTTGTTATGTGACAAGCCCACCCCACTACTCCCAAACAACTGTAACTCCTGAAAGCCAGAATTCACAGTGACAACCACGAAAAGCGCCGAGACAATGAAGCTCGACGAAGTCCCAGAGAAACAATTTAACTGTTTTGGATCCGTTTTGGAGAAAATAATATGACTTGGTGACTATGAATTACTTGATATTATTTTATGTAGTTCCTGTTAATCAAACCAATGCACCTGCGTCTTCACTCTTGGTACGGCCGACATCGGCTATCTTCAGATCTTCAGCACCTCTTACTCTTAGCACGCAGAAGGCGGAACTCACAAGGTAGGGGCGTCCCTAATTTATGGATCAGCGCTGCGGAGGCACCTTCAAGAGAACCGGTCCATTGCTTGTGTTCTATGGCGCCCTGGTACTCGTTCGTGACTTTGGTACTTAGTTGTATTAATTAATATTATTTTTCATTACCTATCCTAGAGGTTAGATTGGTAGTTGAGTGCGATCCTTACAATTGCAATAGGATACTAGATCTAATTGGAACAATTTTGACCCCGATAAATGGGGTGAAAACTGAGCTGATTTTCAGGAAGTGAATTCTTTTTTTTGTTTGAAATTTTCTACCTCTCCACTTTAAACTGCTGAATGTGAGAAAATACGCAGGACTTTCAATTACTGAAAGCTCATGAATACGTTGTCAAAAAATCTCATTTCCAAGGAAATTAAGTTCCGTAAAGTTGCTGTAAAGTTTTGAATCTTATAGCTAAGACTTTTATTTTTGCCTAGTTTTCCAATTACATATATATAATTTGAAGTCGGCTTCGAGTAAATCGGTTACACTAAATCTAATTTAGATTTGCTGCATCCGATTGGAGTATCTGTCGTTCTCAGAGATATTTCATGATTACTTAAGACATAACTTAGTATAGATTTGACATACAAAGCCTTTACTAAAGTGTCATAATCTTTACTAAGTGTTGGCTTAAGCAATCATTAAACGTCTCTGATTGCGGCAGTAAGACTATTAAAAGATACACACAAAACATCAGAAAGTACAACAAAACATGTTCTTTCTTTTTCTTATTACTCGTATATTTCTACTTTAATCTTCAGCTTCCCTTAATCCACCCTTTACCCCAAACGCAAGTTGACAGAGAACAGAACAAGAATGGCACCACAGAATCGATTAGCGGTTCAAAAGCAGGGCAGGCCCCATCAGGTGAGGCGACGTGAACACTGGCTGTCACGCGCACTGCCACGCCAAAGGCGCTCAACTCGCTGGGTAGCCAGGGGTGTGCCTTCCAAATTCCAGGGGAGCAGAAATATACAGGTTTACTGGTAACTCTTCCTCTTCTAGATAATTATTATGAGTAAAAGCTTGCGCCTCCTCTCTTCTTTTTTTGACATCAGGAGATTGTCATAGAAGCCATAAATCAATTTTATTTTCGGTTCCTGGTCTATACCTAAAAAAACATTATTTTATTTAGTTGTTAATTTAGTAGTATTTCAAAATTAACCCCACGTTTGCAACACGATTTATTCTTGCAGAATGGGAAGAAAATATCGTGTTGCGCAAATGACATGAGATAAGGGCAGGAAGATGATGAAAGCGACGTTATAGGGCAAGAATCGTTCGGGATGCGTTACACGGTAGTTCACTCGTTCCTAACGAAAAAAAAAAATAATAATTTTATTATTGATTCGGGTCGAGAATCATTAGTTTAATAACCTTCTTGAATTTGAACGAACGACAGCCTGTATAACATTCTATACAAAAGTACAGAAAACTTCATTCCTTTTAAGATTTTCTTAGCATAACAGCCCTAAACCGGTTGTAGGCGGTTCGATCGAGTTCTCATGACGTCACTCGAGGGCCCGGAATGGATATAAATTGGCGCGGCCCGATATTAATGGTTTCGAACAGACTCACTGTTCCTGGCTCACCTATAGTGGCTACTGTATGCGGTTGTTGACTTTTGATCTTGGGATCAATTTTTGATAAAAGGATACTTTTAAATTAAGTGACAATTTTTGATAAAAATATTAGATAAAAAACTAGACTTCTATTAGACTTTTATTTCTTTTTTTTAAATTATTTATCATTAATTTCTAATTATAAAAAAAGAAATAAAAGTAATACATACTTATACTCACATCCTTATCCTATGGGGTAGGCCGAAAGAATAATTGGCAGAATATTTTTTTTTTACTGCAATCATGAAAAGTGCTCTAACTTCTTTTAATCAATGGGTAACTGCCTCGGTGGTGGAGTGGTCGTACGGTCGAGAGGTCGTGACCGCTGAGCATGAGGTCTTAGGTTTGATTCCCGGCTTGGACAAAATTAGGCTAGTCATATCTTTACACCAGCAATCAGCAATGCGTTGTTTACAATAAAAAAGTAAAATAAATAAGTAAGTAGATAAAGATTTAGCTATCACGGGAACTCCTACAAAAACCAGTGTTCTAATCTTTTCACAACGTTGCAGAAAACTATGCTGACGTAAGCAAGAGTGCTGAAAACACCAACTTCAGCAAAAACGTTTGATTGAGTCACACTACCTATTTCAAAATAGTAATCAGGCTGAATCACGTGACATAGTCTCAGCAATGAAGCGAACAATTCAGGCCCACATTTCCCGAACCTTTAATTCCGCACCCACATATTGACTGCAATAAAAGCCTTCCAATCTGGACCGGGAGCATCCAATCAAGTAACAACCAGGCCAAAAATAACACGTAACAAGCGAAACTGATATCACTTTCTCCGCGACTTTTCCTTTCTATTTCGAATAAGTTAGGAAAACATTTTCGCCTGTGTAGTTCCGTACCCTCCCATAATCCTCTACCTGCAGAGATATACCCGTACTTACCCCACGCGGGCACTACCATCTATACCTACAAGACACGTAAAAGAACTAAAAGTCGTATCTCCAACCTATTAACGAAGGAAAAGGTACTGTGTGAGCTGAAGGATAGAGTTTGAATTCAAACTTAACGGTTGGTCCGTTACGTTCTTGATTTATGATTGGTTCTCCCCCCTCCATAGCGTCTCGCGCCCTGCCTCATGCATTTAAATTGCTTCATTACAGAATCTAGACGCCGCGGTGTAGGGTTGCCTGTTGGGAAAAATATTGCCAACTTTATTTTTGTGGATTGTGTTGTTAGTTATTTAGTTTAGTTTTTGGGGAATAATGAGGTTTTGTTTTAGTTCTGCGGTTTGCACTCGGGGGTGATAATGAAGAGAATGTAACTAGAAAAGGGATGCTTCAGATACTAAAAGTTTTTATTATTGTTCTGGACACAGAAAATCTCGCATTTGTTGCGTTACAGCGTTACATGTGGGAAAGAATTTTTTTTCTCAAGTAAAAGGTCGAAACATAAAAATATGCTCGGATAACTTTACGTTAGGCCCAGAAGGAGATGGCGTGAAGAGCTGGATCTCATCAAAAAGATTGGGTCAGAGATGGAAAGAATTGTCAGAAGGTCGGATTCCAAATTTGAGACCGTATCAGACTGCCTATCTGACCTCTAGAATCCAGTTAGTACTTGGTAATACGGTACCCCTTGGTAAGACTTGTTTCGTACTTATGAGCCACTGACTACCTGCTACCTGTAACGACTGTCAAATATCTACAAATGACAGCCTGGTCCAACGGCTTAACTTGCACGGTGGATACTCGGACCCACCTAGGCAAGCACCTTTTAACCGAAAGATCCACCAGAACGACTGTTTTTATTTATCCACCCTTTATAGTATCTAAAACGTTTCATCTCCATAAGTTATTTTATAACAGCACCTTCCACCTTTCCTGTCTTCTCTCCACTATCAATCTTAATTCCTCAAATAGCAGCCACTGACTTCAACCTCCCCTGTACCACAAACCCAGCCTCAGTTGACAGCCCTAGGGAGCGGGCGGGCCGTATCTGCCCGCCGATCATTAGTTCTCGAGTGGCCAGGGTAAAATTTTGCATGCTACCGATATTTTGCCAGCTAAGCAACTCTTGTATTACTTTGCTAATGTTTTTGGGATTGGAGCACTTGATTTTTTAGATTGGATTTAAGGGGTATTAGTTTTTATTAAGTTTCTCTTCGCTGGGAAGTATGATAATGTGTCGTAAATGGGTGCCGTTCTGAATATGTCTGGAAAAAAGACTATACTATTGTGAAAAAACAATAAACTGGAAAAGTTGAGGGCGCAAGTTGAGGCCTTAGTGACATTCTATAATCGAAAAAAAAGGATATGAATAGTCAAAAATATTTAGGACTGACGTTTGATAATAGCTACTGAATAACTTAAATAAGTACTCAAGCTTTTAGAAGCACAACTAAACTAAACTTAAGCAGGAAATGACAAACATTTGAACATACGTAATACGTCGTGTGAACTTTCTTAGAATTTGAAGCATCGAGACGAGAAGATCAGACAAAGTGTCATCAACTAACAATAACTGAAAATCATAGGTATGCTTGAGTCACAAATTCACAATTCACATGAACTTTATCCGACGTTTAAACTTTCTAAAGAAAAATGAATTGAAGAATGAAATACTAGGCAAAGAAGCGTGCCAAACAGCTGAATGTAATCGTGATGAGTCAGTACTCGGTAGTAAGGATTTATTGAGCTCGTAGGTATGTGACATTGGATTAGTTCACAGAGCAGCCCGGTGTCTAGATTTCTGCCAGTTGAAGACAACAGGCTCGCCTCCTATGTAGAACGTGGAACTTAAAAACCCTTTTCTTTTGACTTTGCTGGAGTTACAGCTGAATGTGGGATAAATATGCGTACACCTCTGTCTAAAACATTTTAGCGTATGACACTGTGTAATTAATTTTATTTCTTTTTGTATGTATAAGGTATTAATTGATATAATTTTATTTTATTTGGTTGAGAATGTGTATAATTTTAATGATAAATCTTGCATGCCTGAATTATTACATCACAAAGAACAGGCATACACTTGAAATCTAGAAATTATTATACAATAGTTAGTATTATGTACTGTGTTGAGTAATTCATATTTGAATTACTATTTACAGAACTAAGATAATAATAAAGTATATACAAGTATCAAAAAGAGGAGTAATTACAGGGCGTCAAAAAATTCGTCCACACCGCTGTCAACAGGAAAAGTGCCCAGAAGGCTGGCAGCATTGCCACGTTGGATGGCAATGCTGATTCTTTGCCCAAAAAATATTCCAGCCCTCCGGTCACGTGAAGAGTCGACCAAACGCTTGGCAATTTCCTGATAAATTAAGTGGGCACTCGGACCCCATGGCCCCAGTGTTTCAACCCCAAACGGCTCAAACACATAACTACCAATTAAGTTATTGTATTTGCGCCGTTTGAGGTTTTCAGCACCGGCAGCAGCCGCCCCAGCACAGCTCATCGTGCTAGGAAGATGGGATGGCGCAAGGGTGTCGACACAAGTTGCATCCCACACCAAAGGCCTACCCAACTTCCAAGGCATTATGGTCATACCATCTGGTCTCTTCCCATCGACGCGTGCCAACCCATTGGGTTCCAAAATAGCTGGCACACCGGCGGTAGCCAGAGCACGTCGGATAAGATCATTAATGCTGGCGTGACGCGCAATCCGACCTGCGCTCTTACTGCAAGATAGGCCATGGTGTCCGAGGCCGTCGACTGCTTCACCACACTGACAGCGATGTGGAGCCCCACATGGAGCACCCAATCGCAAACATATAGCGAGCCGAAAGGTAGTGTCACCTAACATAGTACCTATATTAGGTGACGGTAGTGCTTGAAGCCAGAGGCCCGACTTCCACTCACCCACAGCCAGCAGGCGGGCGCGCTCAGCAGTATTGGTAGACGTATTAATAAGGTTATTCCGTACCAACCTGCAGAGCGGCTCATCCCACTGTCTCTGGGAAAATGGGTTTTCGGGCCGATCCGTGTTCGGGCAAGCCATTCTCCAGGCGCTCTCTGCATCGGACAAGCACGGCACTTCCGAGTCAACCAGGGAGAGGGTTAAAATTTTCCTGGTTAGCTTTTCAGTGCTGTGGACAGACGACAGGAACAAGAAAAGCTAGAAAGCTTACACTAGAAATTTTGCGGACGCCGAGGCCACCAAAACGGATTGGAAGGGTGGCTTGCTGCCACGCTCGGTCGTCCAGGGCCACATTAAGAATGGATGTAAGTGTGTCGTGGATAATTTGGTCAATTTTGTCCAAAAGTTGTGGTTTCGTCCACAGAGGTGAAGAACGAAGAAAATACATAAAATTTGGACCAAAACAACAGTATCTGATAAGGGTGAAAGCCGAATGTAGGTTGAATTTTAATTTGAATTTGAATTTAACAGGGATAACAGGCGTAATTGCATAATATAACTTACAGCTCTGATCCCGTACCTAATTCAGGGAATCGTTTCAGTTTGTTTCTCGTGTGTCCTTTGAACTCGTTTAACATTGCAAAGAGCGCTATTCCACGAAAGAAGGGAAAAAAAGAACAAAGCAAAGAAGAAGCGAGGCGAAGTAATAAAGGGCGAAGAAGGAACAAGGGCGAAGAAGGAACATGGGTTTGCTTTTAGTCAGTAGAAGTCTGACACTCCCCTTCGTTCTGCCCAAGAGCGGGGGGGGGGGGTTATTCGATGATTTTCCAACATCGCCGAAATGTGGGTGTAGAGTGTACTATTAGTTTAGTTTATTTATTAATAAATATAAAAATTAAATGTCAGTTTGAATAAAAAATAAGAGATACACCTCATACTAGATATACCTCTACACTATTAGATACACCGCTGCCTAACCCTTTAAGAAATTACAAGCGTGATGCTATTTGCCTCAAAGAGAGCTATTCCCCTACATAAATTCACGAAATCACAAATAATGGCGCCAATTAATAAATATTCGTCTATGAGGCAGTGAGAACACACACAATACATATAGTCGATACTTACGAATTTTAAATATTAATTAAAACGATTTTCCCGTTCATTATATTATATCGGTAAATGGAAATGGCGGTGGAAGGCGTGTTGGTGAAAGCCTGATATTTTGCCCACAATTTCTATACTTTGATGTTTTGTTTTAACTTTATACGTTCGACTATATTTTCTAATAGATTTGCTATTGAAATGTTAATAGAATTTTGTGTTTCACTGAAATACATGTTATGGTTATGACAAATTGTTTGGTTTAATTTCCACGAAATGCCAATATCGAAATGAAATCCTATGTTTTCATAACTTTCAGCTAGTAATATGTAGGAAAGGGTAGATGTACGTTATTGTGTGAGTTCGAGTTAACGCTTAAATGAACAGTCTGTAATACTTTTTAAATATTTTTTTCGTATGTTAACTGTTTAAATTACAGGTACAATGCCTCATTTAGTCTCATAAATTGGTTTTGAAGAACAAAAATATAGCTATTGTTCAGATAATTTCACGTTTCAATGAGAACATTTCGCCAATAGTATCTCAAACGAATAGACCGACGCGTGTGGTCAATTGGGCAAGTGTCGATACAATTTCTGGCAGTTTAAATGGAAACAAAGATACAAATGTATTGATCCTAGGAAAATAATCAAGCAGAGGGAAGTCCTGCAGGGCTATTGCGTATATTTTAATGACAGTGGCTAACATATAGTGTCTAACAAATAACTGTCAAATGGTTAGTTTAAAAAAAAATGTACCAAACCATAACCAATTTACAGTTAATTTATGGACACTTATGATAGCCACACACTATCTGAGGCGCGACGCCTCGGCATAAAATAGTAGAATACGAAGATTTTATTCTCTGCCACACGGGTGAAACACCAGGTATGTACGGAGTCGGCTTCATAATTAAGAAATACCTTAAACAATATTTGACAAGCTATATCGGCATTTCTGAACGAGTAGCAGTATTACAACTGGACCTACCGAGTAAGAAACTTTCATTAATTCAAGCCTACGCACCTACGGAGGCTGCGAACGAAGAGGAGATCACTGCTTTCTATGAAACCATCTACAAAGCCTTGGATATGGCGTATAAAGCTTTCATTCTAATGGGAGATTTTAACGCGAAAATAGGCCAACCACAAAGAGACGAACACCTAATTATGAAACAGAACGGCTCTGGAGAGAGAAACGCAAGGGGTCAAATACTAATAGATTTTGCATTGGAGAACAAATTATCAATTATCAATACATTTTACAAGAAGAACCTGAAAAAAAGATGGACATGGCGCTCCCCAAACGGACAATATAAGAATGAAATAGATTATATATTGACCAACCGACCACAAATGATTCAAAACATTGAAACCCTAAGCGTAAATTACCCATCAGATCACAGACCACTTAGAACAGTAATTACACTCACGAAACCTGCACTCCTAGATACGAACTTGGAAGAAACCGTTCAAAAATATAATGACAAATTAATAAACTCTATTCAAATTAGCTTACGCAGAGCACGTGATACAAATCTTGAAACAAAGAACCGTAATGTATTATCAGAACGCACAAAAAACCTTATAAAAAGAAGACAAGAATTGCAGAAAACTAGAAATAAAACTCGTGCCAGGAAAAATGAACTAAAAGCTCTATATAAGGTAATAAGCAAATATATAAAAATCGACTACAAGAAACACAGAAAGGAAATCCTTGAAAAACATATGGAACAAAGCGGAAGCGTCAAAAAGGGATATAAAGAGTTACGATTAAAAAAAACATGGATTGAAGGATTAAAATTCGCAGGTAGAACAGCCTGTAGTCGCATTGACATTCTAAACATTGCAACGGATTTCTACAAGAAACTATATAGCGACGCAAATCAAAATGACATCGCGTACGAAGATCCAGTGACACACACAACACCACAACGCTGCATAGATCCGATAGAGTGTAGCGAAATAATAGAGGCCATAAAAAAGCTAAAACCTGAAAAAAGTCCAGGCTCAGATAATATTACTAACGATGCTTTAAAGACAGCCCAACTCATATTAGCTGCCCCACTAGCAAAATTGTTCAATAAAGTAATCGTAACGTTTGAAACGCCTTCTGAATGGTCTGAATCCCACATTACCTTGATCTATAAAAAAGGAGATCCTAAGGAAATAGAGAATTACAGGCCCATAAGCCTAATGTCCACAGTATATAAACTCTTTGCTACAATTCTAAATCAGAGGATAAGTACAACACTAGAACAAAGACAACCCACCGAACAAGCTGGTTTTAGAAAAGGGTTCTCAACTGTAGATCACATACATACCCTAGAGTTGATAATTGAGAAATACCGGGAATATCACAGACCACTTTATATAGCTTTCATAGACTATCGGAAAGCATTCGACACAATTTCACACGAAAGTATTTGGGAAACTCTAAAAGATCAAAATGTGGAAGAAGAATACATTAAGATACTAAGAAATATATACAGCAAGTGCACTAGTAGAGTGAAGCTAGAGACAACCGGGCAAAGCTTTCCTGTCAAGAGAGGAGTACGACAAGGTGACCCACTTTCCCCAAAAATATTTATTGCGGTACTAGAGTCCATAATAAATAAACTAGACTGGAAAAAGCAAGGATTATAATATAAAAGGAAAACACTTAAGTCATCTCAGATTCGCAGACGACCTTGTCTTGCTCTCCGAAACGAGCAGCCAACTACAACACATGATTAAAACTCTCGACAAAGCAAGCAGGCAAGTAGGTCTTGAAATGAACGTCACTAAAACAAACACTATGACCAACCACATAAAAACAAATATAAAACTGAATGGTGAAGTATTACAATATGTCGAACAATATACTTACCTAGGTAAACAGATAGGTTTCAACAGAGACAGCAACGAATTAGAAATAGAAAGGAGAGTCAAAAACACATGGAATAAATACTGGAGTTTTAAGAGTGATATGCCCATAAAACTAAAGAAGAAAGTCATGGACTCATGCCTCATCCCATGCTTAACATATGCATGCCAAACCTGGAAGTTCACGACCAAAACCAAGAGCAAAGTAATCACATGTCAAAGGGGAATGGAACGAAGCATGATGAACATTAAAAAAATACAAAAAATAAGGCATACAGTTATAAGGGCAAAAACAAAAGCAATGGATGCTCTAAACCATGCACAAAGATTAAAGTGGAAATGGGCTGGACATGTAGCGCGACTCAAAGACCACAGATGGACCAAAACTATAACATCATGGCAGGGACCACTGGGCAAACGCCATAAAGGTAGACCCCACGCGCGATGGGAGGACGATATTAAGAAAATAGCCGGGCCGCAATGGATACAGAAGAGGCCTTCACCAGAGAGGGGTTCCTAATTAATGTTAATAAAGTTGCTAATTAAATAGCTGTACTTTAATATTATTATAAACAAATGAGCAACATCATGCACAAGATATATTTTTAATTAGTTTTAAGGAAAATTATTAGGTTTAAATTGTAGCATGTTTTTTAGGAAATAAAAGGCTTTTTTTTTTTTATGATAGCCACTGGCATTAAAAAGATACACAATAGCCCTACTGTCAACTGCAACTAAAGATTTTAATAATAATAATAATAATAATATTCAACAACTATCACACAACGCCATCTAGTCCCAAGCTAAGCAGAGCTTGTGTTATGGGTACTAGACAACTGATAAACATACTTATATATTTCTAAATACATACATATTATAGATAAATTACACCCAGACACAGAACAAATGATCGTGCTCATCACACAAACAATTGTCCTGGGTGGGAATCGAACCCACGACCTCCGGCATAGCAGTTAGGGTCACTAACCACTAGACCAACAGGTCAGTCAAGTACAATCTCGTTTGCAATAAGGTAAGTCAATGGAGTAAAAATCTTACCAATGGTCATCTTTCTTCTTCTTCGAGTTATTAGTGCCTAAATTAGTGTTAGCGTTTTTAAGGCTCATGGGGAGCCTTTGACTTAGCTTTACATGCCGGCGAAAAATGTCTCTCAGGCATGCTGGCTTAGTTTCGATGTTGTCTCACGATGTTTTCCTTCACCGAAACTAGTGATAATTATACAATACGCACATGAATCCGAAAAATCAAAGGTACGTAACCTATGTCTTGGGTTTGAACTCGAGACCTACGACTTGTCGGGACTGCGGATTATCGAAAGAGATGATGTGGCCTTGGCACAAGGGCGAAGAAGGAACATGGGTTGGTCTTAGTCAGCAGACTGACACCCTCCTTCGCTCTGCCCAAGAGCGGGTTACGGGAACGTTATTTGATGATTTTCCATCAAACAAAAAAAAAAAAAAAGACCTACGACTTGACAGTCCGACGGTCACACACTAGGCTCACTTCAATGTTCTTCAAGCAATAAAAGATCAAAAGCGGAACTCTAAAGCGAAATCCAGAAACGAAAGTATATCTCTTTACTATTTAATATTCTATGTAACATTATACAATCCACAATCGTATTTCATTTCCGTAGCAGGAATGAATTATCCCATGATTTTGTCAGTCCATCCATACATCCGCATTGATTCGGATCCCGCCTATCTTTACAAAGATCAAAATAATATTATTTAACAACAACATTATTCCGAACGCAGCTGTATCCATTTAGCCACCAAACGTCAATAATTTGCCTATTCCACCTTTTACCGCCAATCAGCGCAAAGTATTGCCACAATGCAAAAATCAGGTATCAATACCGCTACTTATAGACCATCCAATCAAGAAAGGTGTCACATTACGACACTCTTTTGTATCGTTCGGATCTGTGTTTACAAACACAACAAGGGCTTGTCATAATCTGTTTTTGGATGTGTCCTTTTCTATTTTTCGGTCTGGCAACTTTTAGCGTGAATGTTTTTTTTTTCGGCGGGAACAAAGAATGGTGGAGGTATGGATTTCAACGCCTTATTGTTGGTTTATCCGTGTATTGAATAGGTTTCATGGAAAGCAAAGGTAAGTCGTACTTATGTTGATCGGCTGATAATTCGTTAGTGGTGGTCTTGTGAGTGACAGTTGACGGTAAAGGGGGCTGAGGGTTCGAGAAATTTCGCTTTCAATGATACCTTGGATTCGTATAGTTCCCGTATTGTATTTGGAGTTTTCTGTTTACTTTAACTGGATGAAACGGACCGCGAATAATTTTAGTAGAACTGCGTAACATGGTTTTTTTAATGGTTTTGTTTTTTTTTGTACGAGTAATGATTTGCTTAAATTGTTTCAAATGACTTGACATTGTATAAAATCGATATGAACGGTACATTTGTATAACAGTATTTTTCCGAAGTAGCATCAGCATTTAGTTCCACATCAAGAATAATTTCACACTATTTCATCTAAATATAATATAAATAAGTGCCTTGTATCGAAATATCTTATAACTCAGAATCGTCGTCAGTCTCCTTAACAAAAAAAAGTAATCTCGAATTTTACACCTCCCCGGTCAGTCGGGCAAAAACTTCACAAAACAAACAATACATTTATACAACAATTACATTACAAACGCGAAACCTCAAGCGTCAAATGCCGAACTTTGTATTACAAGGATCCATCACCATCATTTAAAAACCCATGCAACTGTACCTAGCTGAAAACAAAGTCCAAAATCGTTCTTGTTTGATTTTCTTAGCCGCTTTTAAAAGTTTGTAAAAAATACGAAAGCGGCGAAGCGTGAACGCTTGTGCAGGACAGAGGGGTCTGTCGGTTTATTTTTTCCTTAATCCTAACCGGGATTAGGTTAAAGCCCTTTTGATTGGCAGCCGCCGTCAGATGCAGGAGACGGCTGAGGTGCATCGTGAGCCTGGAGTTTAGCAGGCTGGGACTGTAGGTCGTTTTAAGATGACGAAGAATATTGGATGTGAGAAGTTTTGAAGTAAGAATATTTTGAAAATAAAACATCTTGCTCGTCTTGTGCCTTTTAGGTACATGCAGGTTTAGTATGAATTGCACCAATTCGAATACTCCGTTCCGGTCTAGAATATCATTGGTTCCGGTTTTATATAGTTTAACTAGACCCGTAGGTGTTACATTATTATTGAAATTTTTAGTTTACTATTACTGACGTGTAATACCTCTCAACTTTCCTAGTGCCCAGAAATAAGTAGAGATAAACGAGGTGGATTTCGTTTATCTCTACTTATTTCTTTAGCAACTAAACGGTCGTTTCTAAGTTCCTACATTAAGTACAGGGGGTCTAAAATGGCCACTTTAGCAGATCAGAATATGAATTGACCTTTCAAAATAGTAACTGCGTCTGTGAGCATTTTACGAATTTAACGCAATTCATATTGTTTTCCTATTATTACTTACCTATGATCTATTTTCCTTAATGGTCCCAGACGCTGTTACTATTATGAAAGGTCATTTACGCTTTTTGACGCAATTCCTATTATGAACTGCTAAAGTGGCCGTTTTAGACCCCCTGGTTCTAATATGAAACGCATCAATCTTTCAGAAATCATCCAGAACTAGTCCTAATTAGCTAAAAACATGCCATGCATGCATGCTTTCAGATGACTCATCCGCAGCTAAACATCTGACTTAATCAGACATATCATCAACTGCAAGTCTCCTATTAAAACGAACATCATCTTTACTCCATATTAAGGCTCCTGCTTCACAGCCAGCGTTTAGCGAAAACCGAACCTATTTTCCTAGCAGCTAAACAGCTGAGCTGTTGGAGCTAAAAGCTGTTTTTGGTAACAATTTCCCCAGATAACTGTAGTTTGTAACGGCCATATATTAGAGCTGTGAGCCCGCATATCACAAAACTGGAGCCATAAGACAGTTAGGAGGAGAAGATGGCGGGATAACGTGGATAGCTCCCTCAGAAGAGGCGTTACCCCGAGAAAAGTGGAGGGAACAGGGGTAGGTTGCCCAGAAGTGGGACAGTTAAAGATAACAAAAAAAACTTTAGTTTAAGGTTCCAAGTTCAAAGGGTAAGCGACAAAATTGTCTATACCTAGTCGCTTCTACAGCGGTTGGGCAGGTACCCAAGTATCACATTCGCGCACACCCGTCACTCACACTAATCGCATCATATAACTTACCACTTACCATACTACCACCGAAGCCAAAACGCGGTATCTCAAAATTCGAAAATTCTCTAACAGCCCATCTGGCAGATTAAAACACTCGCATCAAACTAATCCGGATAAAACCGACTCGTCTTACCAAGAGGTATGGTATTCATTAACTGTGCTATGGAGGTCAGATAAGCAGTCGCTTCATGTAAAATTCAACTGCATCCTATTAGATTGGATGCCTACTCCAACATAGTGGGGAAAGACTTTCGCTATGATGACGATATCACAATCAATACATTTTCATTGAAGTGTAAATGTGATGTTGGTCCACAAACGACCGGACAATTGTTATCGAGGTTTGTCTGTCCTGTTGCTTGCACATCAAATGAGCTGATAGACACTACCAAAAATGCAAAACCGTCGCCAAATTTTGAGCTAACTCTACTTAAATTGTCATCGATACGCTAATAAGAATTTTCCACATTGATTCCCTCCAAAACATTCCTTTTTTGCGTTACCACTTTTTACCTTCGAGCAGCACCAACCTTGAACAGCACTTAGTTGACTTGATACTTGCGCAGGCGATCCGTGAGTGACATTCGTCACGGGGCGAGCTGCGTGCGCGCAGTTCTCACGAGCCTTCGCTACCCGTGTTGCTCATAGGGATTAACGTGTCGCACAGGGCTGCTACTTAGGTGCTAATTGGTTTATTGGGTAGTTGAGCAGTTTTGAAAGTTTTATTAGAGTGTGAGAGTGGAAAGACTTTTCGGAAGTAACGGTATTCATAATGGCTGTGTTGAAAATGGATGTAGTATAAAAACTAGTTCGTGCTTTGCTATGACCTGAAAAACTAGAGCAGTTTGACAAAATTGTAAGTAATCAAAGTAGATGGAAAGTCCTAGAAATAGCCAGAATGGTCTGTAAACAAAGATTGAACACTTATAAATTATGAAATCATGTATTGATCAACAATATTTTATACACAATTACACACACATCAAAAGTGTCTAGAGATCGAGGGAAGCTTTAGAGTATCACCGCAATTGATGATTATTATTTTATCTGTTTTGGATCGTTATTGATTATTTTTAATGGATTTCACATTTTACATCACTCCTTTAATCAACGAATCCACACACGATAAATGATTTCACCATTCTCATATTCAGATTCAATAATAACTACATTTATATGACGGCCAATTTTTTTTTCAATATAATTATGTAAACAATGAAATTTTGCACATAAACTTCTGAGTCCCTACATATTATAGCAGCAACTACTTACAATCACAAAAGCATGGTGTCAGCCCTACATAACGTGTCATAGTTAGTCGACAGTGACAATTCATTCAGAGCAGCCTACCTGCGCGCGCGCCTAATCCAAGTGACATACGAGACGTGTACCATAGAGCAGTTAGCAGTAGATAATGTTGATGATTCTACATATTGTACCTACAACGTTTAAGCCTCTACGAGTGTACATAGTTTCCTCGATAAACGTGATATATTTTATGTAGAAAATTAACTTACCAAGCACCTGCTGCTAAATTGAGGCCTATCCTATGATTTGCCACAACGGTTGTTGAGGAACAAGCGTTATGGTTTTGGCTTTGGTTCACCTTGTGCGTACAGTATACACTCAGGAATATCCTAAATACTATTTCGTCTCCCTCTCCGCACGAGGACCTTTTAGTTCATCAGTCGTCCGTT
The DNA here is from genome assembly GCA_949775195.1 of Diarsia dahlii. Lineage (NCBI taxonomy): Eukaryota > Metazoa > Arthropoda > Insecta > Lepidoptera > Noctuidae > Diarsia > Diarsia dahlii. The sequence goes on from OX459210.1 coordinate 13,358,797, forward strand.
CTGAGATCCTTTATAATACCAAAAAATACATTAAAATAAGCTGTAGGTTACCCAATTTCTACAACGTTGACGTCATCTATCTTGGCAACACAAATTACTGCTCTTAGAAATAACAAAATCCCGGCTTATCATATTCTATCGCCTATGATTTCAAACTTTCACATGTCGAGTAAGTTTCTGGTCTTCATCTTCTTTATTCTCCTGCCTTTATCCCAATTTATTTCGGGTGGCCGCAGCATGTCTTCTTCTTTCATCATCATTTCAGCCAAAAGACGTCCACTGCTGGACATAGGCCTCCCCCAGGCGTCGCCACATTGACCGGTCCCGTGCGTCTCTCATCCAGCGGGTTCCTGCAACCTTGACCAGGTCATCGGTCCACCTAGTGGGAGGCCTTCCAACGCAACGTCTTCCGGTTCGCGGTCGCCATTCCAGAACTTTTCGGCCCCATCGGCCATCCGTTCTGCGAGCAATGTGCCCTGCCCATTGCCACTTAAGTCTGGCGATTCTTCGGGCTACGTCGGTAACCTTGGTTCTCATGGTTCTTTCATACTTCTCGATTAATCGACATCTCAGCTGCTCCTATTATAAATTCCAAAACAAAAGTTTTCTATCACCTCTATCATCTACCTAATCTATATGATTTAGAGTCGGGCTGACGATTTGAAGCATTTATAGGTCCGTATTGATCAGTGAGTGGATTTATTACGGGTTACGGATCGGAACGGATTGTCTCTCGGCTCCCACGATGATAACATTTATTGTTATTGACATTTGACTACTTCAGTATCGGTTTATTGTTGATGCTGTAAATTCCTTTGGAGTTCTTGTTAGGGGTTGTTGGCTGGTCTGTTGTGTGAGGAATTGTCGTTTTTATTGCTGTTACGGTTTTTGGACTTAAATAAAACAGTCTTTAATTGGGTCAGATTCCCTCATACAAGCCCAAGAAGTAACCATAGCTTAAACACATGGTGTGGACTTGGCTTGGACCGCAACGACCAGCATCATGTTTTTATTATTGTTATAGGTAACCCATATTGTCCCACTGCTGATCAAAGGCCTTTCCTGGTCACAATTCTGTGCTACTTCTTTCCAATTTCCAGTGAAGACATAGTTGATCCCGCAATCTCCTTTGTGGTCTGTCGCGACCCCGTGTCACTGTTTCTGGGCACCAATCCTGAGCTTAACAAACCAGCAGCTTGTTCGGCATGGTTAGTCAGCCTGTCTACTAAACTACAACTTGTAAAGACGTAAGATACATTATTGATCACAATGTCGTTGATTCCAACTAGATTCTGATTATTCAAGAGCTATCTTGCGACAATCTGCTTAGACCCATCATTTCACTCCATCAAAATTAAAGCTCAAGTAAACAAACTGAAACATGAATGAAGCAATGATCATCATAAACCGGAAGCAGCCACAATGGACGCATCACTCGAAATGGGTGCATCTCACGAAATAAGTGCAACATCAACATACAACCGACAGATTACTGAGCTTCCTCAAAACTTTAAATCACAAGTATCTATAAAGTATAGGTACACTTAGCACGTAAAACGCGGCGAGGATTTCAAATTAGACAAAATGAACAAATGTTAAAAAAACAATCGATTTGCAAAAATATTACTGAAATTCGACCAATAAGTGGTCTTCAATCTTGATTTATGATAATTTTCGGTACTGTATAGAGTCTATACAATACCGAAAATTATCATACGTCTATACTATAGACGTATGCCTATAGCGATAGTGCAAGCTAGTGTGGTATCACGTCTCATCCTTTGTCCACTGCATTCACATGTTGTAGACAAGCATATATCTATCTCTCCGCAAAAAAAATCGGCTTAAAACAAGCAACAGCACTCTGAATGCAAGCAAGGATCGATGAAGTCACATTCAGTTTAAAAAACGCATCGTCTATACCACCTAGTGCGTCCTCAAAAGATGCCAATCTCGGCGGATGCATCGACTTATATGGTCCATCGTCACATAATCGCGTTTTTGTATTTAAATTTCCGCGATTTGAATACAATGTCCATGCAGCTACCGAGATCGATCGCTCAGTCCCACTGTAATGGGCTGGGCGAGACAAACCACTTAACACTTTAAAAACCAAAAGAAACTCTATCTTCCGCAACCAAAGTGCAATTTTCAGTGGCAAATTATGGGTGGTTGGGATGTTTTTTGTCCAAGATCTTGAGGCCAGGGGTGGACAAAAATTTTCACACCATTGAAGACGTTGATTGTTCTCTTAAAGTCAATAAGTCTGTGAAACGATAAAAGAATCATTTCTTAGAAATGTTGAGGGATTTCATGGACTTAAAAAAAGTGCTTTTTGAGAAAAAAAAATCTATAGACACTTTATAAAATGTTGCAGAAATATGATTCATCTTTGGATTAACTTAACAACGATACAGCTTAAGGAAAACAACACCACTACCTTTATGAACTTGTTAAGAATAAACAAAGAACAAAATAAAAACCATCTGCCTAAAATAATTATACTTCATATAACATAATTGCAATCCGCGCCCACGCCACGCCATAATTCCAGAAATTGATTCCGACGCAAAACTTTGAGAGGACACGAGCCGAGTTTTACAAAAAATACTTGAACCCTGATATTATCATAACTGCCTCAATTTCGACCACAAAAATTATGTCATTCAAAAAAAATACTATCAAAATGCGTTTTTAAAATCGACCTCACACATTTAAGGGTTGTTTCCCAAAAATCCACAGGGGATTCTTAAAAAAATGAATTTAAATACAGTAGTCTCTGCCCAGGTGTCTTTGGACACTTTTTTTTTCAATGTGTCACAGATCTTTATCAGAAGGACGGATTTAACAACCTCGTAAGCGCGGTCGCGTCAACTTTTTTATTTATTTTTTTGTCTTAACGCGTCAAGCCAGTCAAGTCGAGTTAGACAAATCCTTTTAGCTGAACATTGATTCCTGTGAGTGAGAACTTTTATCTTTTAGTAATCATGTTGGATATTTTAAATTTCGAAGTATTGGGTTCTTTTTTCGAATACGAGGGTGTATAACTGTTTTATCTACCCAAATATCATAAACCCTCTCTAATGCGTTCAAAAACCATAGGCAATGACCAGCATTACCAACCAGCAGAAATAAACAGAACTGTAATGAGCTCATAACCTACTGAAAACAGTAGGTTATGAGTTTAAATTTGGAACAGGTGTCAAATTCAAGTGAGTGTGCTATTCTAGTATCTACATTAAAACAGATACCTATCGATACGAAACCCCAATTCAGTATGATTTTAATTATAAATCGCACGACATTTTGACCTCGAGTGACACAAGAATAGTGACTTTGTTCGTTTGCCTATGATTTAAAAAAAATTACAGATATCCGAAACGCCGCCATTTCGAGCTGTCATTTGTTCGTTAGCTTTTTAATTCCAGTTACGAGTAGACAAATTTTCTGATAAGTTCTTTATTTCTGTGGAAAATGAGTGATAGTGACTCAGAAATTAACATGAACACTCCGCCACATATCGTAAATGCAGCGACGAATGCAACTAATAACCTGTTTATTTTTTATTGCATTACACTGGTAACAATGCTGGTCATTTCCCTATGGTTCCTGAACCCATCATAGAGCCCTTATGATATTCGGGTAGATAAATTAGTGTATGCAACTATACATAATTAGGCATTACAACACTCGTGTGATGCTATTAAGAAACTCGCCTTCGGCTCGTTTCTTAAACCCACACTTGTGTTGTAATGCCCTTCATTATGCACAGTCGCATAAACTACTATTGTAATGAGAATCGTAAAGGGCAAAGTTAAACTTGTACTATAAGATGGAAACTAGAGATAGTCTTTGAAAGCCTGAAAGGGGTATTGTATAACCCAGTTATGGATTTATTGAAGTCAGATAGGCAGTCAGCTCATGTTAAATACTGGTATTTCAGTTAAACTGACAGCGGACCCCTACAAAGTCTCGATATGTCGAATGATGGGAAGATGGAATCTAAACTAGAATCTATACATCACGCCTGTAATTTACGAAGAGTTAGGCAGAGTTGTACCCATTCGTTAGTACATCCACGTTTCACCAGTTATTTTTAAGTAAACATAACTGCCCAAAACCGGTCACAAATTATAAAATTCTTGTAAGTATTTTTCTAACTAGCAATCCAACAAGTGTATGACACTCCTCTTATTCAGGAAACGCCACCTAAAACTATAAAACATGAAGTCCCATCAATCAAGTGCTCGAAACAACTAAAGCGTCCTATTCTGTCAGTGCTCACAGTGACATTCGAGCACATTTGTCAATGTAAACAAGCAATTATTTGAGGATGAACCCCAGCAAGAGACACAAAAGAATCGTTTTAATTCAAAGCCCCGCGCTGACAAATTGTATCAACTGTTGTATCAATTGGTGGGTTAAGATTTATAATTTATGGTTTCAATGCAAAGTGGGGTCATGTTTTTAGAGTAACATGCTGTTTAGGAAGCACTGGACAGCCACGTTGATCTATTGGTAAGTCACCTGCCTCGCCTTTTCCTAACTTTGCTAGGGTCGGCTTCCAGTCCGGAGGCCGCTGAATACCAGTATTTGACGTGAAGCGACTGCCTATCTGACCTCCACAACCTAGTTATTACTGGGTAATGTTACCCCTAGGTAACATAACGTTGATCTAGTGGCCGTAATTACTACTATTAAACATTAGGTCGACGGTTCAATTCTTAGATCGGGCAGTGTTCAATTTCCATTGGGAATTTCCCAATCACCAAGATTCGTGGCAATTTTGTCGGCAAGCTGACATTACCGTCGTTTTAAGCCATTGCAATTCCAGTAGGTATAGACTGGTATCTCATTGCAGGAAGTTCAAGATACAGAGGGCTGTGTACACCTCTGTTTATGAAGCAAAATTATTTGAGAAAATATCAAACCTTGATGAGTCTAGTATTAATATTTTCGTAGATGAAAAATCAAATGGCTTCAGCATCTGGTATTAGCTAGCTAAGATGCAAGTTATCGCAGTTACTACTATCAATATTATACACCATAACTATTTCAAAACCATTTGACCCTCAAACAATCCTGCCAAATCTGTTCCTCCTGAGACCAGTAAAAACAAATGTTCTATTCATCGTTAGCTATCATCAATAATTCTGTAGCTCCCCTAATCTTGGTGGATCTAATCATACATCATCTGCGTCGCATCTGCGTGTTTAGCCCGACGCTTATAAAGTCGCCAGTGTGTTCCAACAGGACAGTTGCTACCCTCTGCTTTGGGAGAAATATAGGGGAGTGAATTTAATCGGGAACGCCGCGTTTACTGTGTCGATTACAAGAATTATGTGACTACTTCTTCTACACTGGTCCTATTTGGGGCATCCGTGAGTTACACACTCTTTTTCGTGTTTAGTTTTTAGTTTTTTTTTTTTTATTATTTTTTATTTATGTTGTGTGCACTTGTGACTTGTGTGAAATAAAAATGTTTTCATTCATTCTTTCTTTACTTGTCTGAACGAATTTATATATGATTGTCCAAACTAAAACTCTGAAACTTAAAAAAAAAAACTAAAATCTAAAACGCAATGTTAGTTTAGTAGTTTGGGTGTGTTATTGCAGTGTACGTCGGATTTGCATGGAAGGTCCTACGTGGTATGAGTGGTATCACAGAATAGGGGATCGGACAAAAAAAAACTAATTAGTCCGTCAGATAGATTTCCAAAAATTATTGGACATGTATTTTTTCTTTTTTCACGTAAACTTAAAATGAAGACGATACAGTGCTTCGAAAACTCGTGTGACGTCATGTGATAGTACATTTTGACGACACAAGTGACGTTTCAAGCCCCACTCCTAAATCTTTGACGCGTTTTATCTTCGTCATTTCTTATTGATTTGATAAAACAAAAAACACGTATTCAATATTTTTCGATAATCTAACTTACGGACTAAACAGAATCATATTATTTTGACCCAGTCCGATCCCCTATTAAAATCAGTTTTTTACTAAGTCCGTAGTAAGTCCGTAAAATATTCAGTATTACTCACACTCCAGGTATTTGTGTTCTGCGGTCCAATGAGCACTTTTCTCGAGGGTACAAAAACTTGTAATGGTCACTTGATAAAACCACTGGTTTATGCTTTCTGAAAAGGTTGTAAGTAGTAGATTAATCCTTATTCCTTTCCAATCAGCTCTAGAAAAAAAACGACATTTGTATACCACCAACAGAAGGAAAAGTAAGTTTCTGGTAAGTTTGTAAGAGCTATGTAAAAAAAAACAGCATTTGTATCCAGCGTTCCCTATCATAATACTTTCCCGTATATTTTCATCACAGTGGGTCCCAGGAGAGATGGGAGAATTAAATGACAATTTCACCATAGCCCTGAACTCGTAAAACATTCATCAATTTCGCAAATGGTGTTTAAATACATATGTGGCTGGTTTGCTTTATTTTAATTTAGATTTTAAAAGTGCTTATGGAAATATACGAAGGTATTGGATAATCCCTTATTATATACGCATTTAGTCCCAATTTTTAGGCAGAGGTTTACCTAAACAGTACACACACATTTTGCCAGTGGTGTTTAAGTTCCGTGTTATGTGGGGCGAGTCTTTTGCCATCAACAGGACACAAATCCAGACTCCGTGGTTGCTACTCACTTTGTTCAACCCGGGAATCGAACCCAACACCTCGCGTTTAGCTATCGCACTTGCGACCCCTATACAAACAATGTTAGGTACATTTTCTTACATTTGGTAGACTAAAAACCGAGTATATGGTACGAATGGCTAAGATTCAATGTTTTTTTTGAAAATTAGATTAGTAAACATCGATGATATTTCTTTAGAGCTAAAACATATGAAAAAAACACCCGATTAAAGCGCAAAGTTTTTCTACACGAAACAAAAAAGGTGCCAAAAAGTTTGTAGACAGATTTTTTCGTAGCAACCTAACTCCGCACGTTAAAAAATAAATCAAAAGTGACAGGAAAAAATGGTCGTTTAATACGGGGGCGCTAACCCTTCGCTTATAATGGCTAAAAAGACCGGTCCCATCAAAATTGTCGGTGTTAAAATACACCCCATTGTGGCACACTACGGCTTCTTAACCCCAAACTAAATAGACAATTTGGAAGCCGAAATTGTATTTATAATAGTCTTTTTTGTTGTCAATCGAGTTTTTGTATTCCTTTTTACACAATTAAAAAAAGAGGTTTGATCAATTCTGCTTTTGTGGAATGGAAACCAATTTGTGTAGGTACGGAATAATGTTGACAGACTCCTTACAAATGGATGGTCGACTTGTATGGTTTACAATGGATAGTTTGTAATATAACAGTGGAAAATGTGGTTAGATTACGTCATAGGTGGGCTGACACTGTATCTGAATAACTACTACTTACCAGACTGTACCTGTAAAGTTAGTCGCTTATAGCAAATTCGTAGGTTTGTATTTGTGTAAAATGCCATTGCAAAATACACATTTCAAAGAAACATCATTACATAAACGAATATCGAAACCGTAAAAAACACTGATCGCTGCCGCACCGTAGAGATTCATTAGTAATCTAGAATCTGTAAATAGAATCAGTTCAGTAAAACTACCGAACAACTAATCCACTGAAATGTAAACTGGGCCTACATTTAGGTGGGTTTGGATGTTAAATAGTTTTACATGAATAAGTGCATTCTCTCAATTCACTGTGATCTGTTTCAGAATTTTCTGTCACTCACTGTTCGTTCACGCCTTTCGATTTATCTTCTGTGCCCACCATATCTGCAAGCTCCACCCAAAATCACATCCGATCAACAACATGTCTTTCAACATCACTCTTGCAAACAACACCAGTTGTCCAAGGATGTAATCCAACAACACAACAACATATCGGTATCATCGCAACAGTTGTCTACTCGCCCTGTTGCCCTGGGGTAGTTTGAAGAGATGCGCCCTTATGGCGGGGGATGAAACCGATTTCATTAAGGCTATCTCCCGCGATTAATTTCGGGTTTTTGTTGTGGAAGTACTCTTAATTTAGTGGTAAGTTGTCCATATGTGATGCATGTTTGGAACTTTTATTGAGAATTAATTGATTCTTCTTCTTTACGTGTCGATGAACTCAAACTGTGTCAGGCCAGTAAGTAGCAACCTGCACAGCTCTTACGTTTGCATCGATTAAATCCTAAGCGGTGGCCCATAATGTGACGGCCCCGACTTACGAACAGTAAGCCTTGGGTTTGAATTGAACCCAGGTAGGCGCATTCATCATCCAAAAGACGTCCACTGCTGGACATAGGCCTCCCCCAGGCGTCGCCACATTGACCGGCGCATTACTTTGTGTAATATATATCATCACCATTGTTCTCAAACTGGTGAAGGAAAATATTGCGAGGAAACCGGGATGTCTTAGAACCAACAAATTCGAAGAAATGTGACATCTACCAATCCGCACTGGACCCGCGTGGTGGATTACAGCCAATCCCTCTCCTAGAGACGAGGCCTGATTACCTGCAGGGGATCATTAAAGGCTGATGATGATAAGTCTAGAAACAGGCTTCTAGATTTACTTGAAATAGGTACAGTTTTATTTGGGTTGCGATCCTGCTTTAGTTACGAAGCGAAGTCCCAAAGATCGTATATCAGCAAACTCAAAGATTGTTTACCTAAACCAAAAAAATGGTGTCTTCGAGCTTCAGAATACTTCTTTATGATCTAATAGTCTCTATAGAACTTGATCTCAAAGCTTCGAAATTAAATTAGGGTTAAGCTCTCTACCTATTTTAAATGTTGATCCATTATGTTTTATTGCAAGATCAAAAGAAATCCCGAACTCTCGGCAATGGACCTCTTTACTGCAATTAGTAACTTTAGAATTTTAGATAAAGCAACCACATCATAGATATGCTTAACATTCTGAAACAAAAAAAAAACTAAAGCAAATTAAAGAAACAAAAACCATTCCAAAATTTTAAATTTCGAATCCGCGCGAATCCCCTCGCGATCGGCGAAAAGATAAACCAATGGAAGGGGGTTGCTTTGTTACAATATCTGGCAGTATCACGATAACGTTCGAAGGGTGCAGGCGGCTCTGACGTGCATAGATAAGCTGTAATGCTGCTCGTATCACAGCAAGGGTGCCTGTTGACTTTATGGCATACTAAATTCAGAAAAGAGGCTTTTAAATTTGAATAATTGCGTCTCTCACTTAATCTAAGTCTGTTAAAGTTTTTTTAGTTACCGTTCTAACGAGGTTGCTATCGCTTCTAGCTCATTTGCATTCCACTGTCTATCCGTCAATCAAACAAATGAACGGTCGATTGAATGATTGATGATCGCCGATGTTCGTTCATTCACTAGTCGTTCAACTGGTTTACTCACTACTTTTTTACTATTGACCTTAGCTGATGAAATGGTGATATGATGGAGTTTAGAAATGATTTCTAGTGTTCTGTGGCGCCGCAATTATATTGTTCAAGCGATGAAGGTGCGTTTGATTTGATAGATTGCGTTTTCTAGTATATGCTGATGAATTGATGGTTTTTAAAAGCTTGGATTATGGAATAGCTTTTAATTATTGGAACTGTTTTTGGTGAGTTGGCCCCTTATGGAAGCCCAAAGAGGCCAAAATGAAAAAGTTCTAATTTAAAAGTTTTAGAATGTCGTGGAAATTCTAAAACATATTTAGTACATTACAAGTCATTAGGAAAAAGTGTTCGGTTAGGTATCCTAGATTCGAGGCAAAACGACACTGTCTGCAGGATTTTCCAGTATAGACTGCGCTTTATCAGCGATGGAAGAAGTTTCTGATGAGATTATAGAAACAATTGAAAACTGGACGATGATTGAAGAAACAAACATGACATAGATGTTGGGCTAAAATGTGGAATGAAGTTTATAGTGGTCGGATTTTTAATGAGAACCTATACTTACGTGTGGATAATAGAGTTAAAAAAATTCACCAAAAAAGGCAGTGCAAGGAGTCAAGAAGTTATTATTCATAACGTCAAAAAGTAAAACCTGTGAGTAAAACAGATACTTAGCTCGAAGATTCAAGATTTTAGGTTCTTTATTTGCCATATTACAATATGGTACAATAAGATTTTAACAGTATGCAAACTTAAATATTAAATGAAAACAAACAAACTCGAATATCTAACTTCCGCGAAAACTACTATTTTCAAAACCATGCGTGTCTACTAAGAGTTACACAAAAAAAAAACAGTTACAAACAGTCCCAGTGATTAACCATAAAACAGCTCATCATATCCGCAATATCATAGGTAATTTCACCACTAACTCAGTTAAACCAAACTGAGGGATGCGACCCCATGCCATAAATCCATAGAGAACATTAAAACACCGCCCATTACACGAAGGAATTGCCCCAAAATGCCTTAAACATGTGTCCTATGGCGACCTGTCATCGGGGTTGCCAGCACAATGGGTAGAATTATAATTTTTTGTGTTGGCAACACGGCGACAGACGCGCGCCGCGGGATGCCGCCACGCCCTACCTTGTTGCCGATTTGTTTAGAACACTATTCATTTGTGAGTTCATACAGAGAATGGTTAAATATGCTGTTGTCCCTATTTTGGGGCCATTGCTTTTGCCTCTCTGAGGCAGAATTAAGAGATAGTTAATAAACTATATTTGGCAAGCGACAAATCTGTGAACTGTTCGCACCTTTGTTGTTTATATGTTTATTGAAACAATGCTACATTGTCTGCAATATTTTATATTACTATCGATTAGTAGGATTACCAATAACATTGATAGTTAGGGACTCTATAGAAAAGGTTTCTCAAAATCCTGAATCATCACTGTATAAATCCTAATCCTATGTTATCTATTGTATAGAACAAAAAACTTCTGTCTTAATAATAAGTATAGCATGGTGTTAAGCTCCTACAGCCGGTAATACAGGATTATTCTAGTACAGGCATCTAACATTATTATACCCATATTTTAAGTTTAAGATTCATATTGTATCTTACCTTTTTGGTATACCTACTGAATACCTAAAGCTATTATTTTTATTATTTAAAACACCAGTAATACTGAGATTCTACCCGAAATGTGACCCTCTGCATTACGCTCCTCTACTCTATGCCCAATATTTCCAACGAGGCGTAGAGTTGGCTACTACAAGGGTAGCATTTTGTGCACCACATCGCAATAATTAGCCCTTTGCTAATGGTGGGCCAAACTGTAATCTGTGGTACTTACTGAGTGCACTTAATTATGGACTGGTGCAAGGTATGTCACTAAAAGTTGGGTAAAAGGTTGATTAGATGTGACTTTTTTTGAGGAACTCATAGCTTAATAAAAACTGCCGCACAGGTCGATCTTCAGGTCAAGCCGTGCTTTTTTATGTGAAATGGGTCTTCTCCTGTACTCAATCTTGTCCTGAGGACAGAGATGAGGTCGACGATGGAACGCGCTGACCCTAAAGAAGCCTATTAATCCACAACTTAAGCCGCTAACAGACGTAAAACGCAAGTTTTATATTGCGTAAAAGCATATGATTCACAGCAGTAAACAAAATAAGAAAAATATATGATATTCTTCAGGATATGTTAGTGACATAGTGTTGTGAAAACATAATACAACTAACTTTGCTTGATAGAAAAAAATCACGAAGATACCTCTAAAAATTTCTTTCAACGAGTAAAAACCATACTAAAATACATGTCATCGTTTTGATTGTTTTGCCAAATAATTCTACAAGCAACATACTAAAATCATAGTGTTTTACTTTTTTTGTGCAATCAATAGATTTTTTGTAAATCGCAAAATATCACTAATTTCGCACTATTCGGCCGCAGCGAAAGTCGTAACAACCGCTTTGTAGTGCAAGCTGAAAGTATGAACCACCACAAATAGAGTTGCTAGTTTGAGGTAGCATAGGCTCATATAGGATGGGATCGTATGAGCTTAGAAACATCGACGCAGACAGAGAATTTCACTCCACCTCCCTGAATGGTTGACCAACCGTAACACACTGACTTTCCTCTGTGCCTCGGTTAGCATGTTGAGCTGCTGGTCCCAGTTGTAATTTACAAATCTTTGATAGTCGTTACCGAAAGTCCGACAACCAGTCTTACGAAGGGGTGTCGTTTACACAGTACTAACTGAGATGTGGAGTTAGACCCCAACATACCCCCAAGATAGTATGGGAAATGACTAGACAGATGATGATGGATGAGTCATGTTGGACACTACAATCTTAGTAAAAAATCACAGGTGGTTTCTCAAAGTCTTACGACGTGTATGCTGGGTTAATTCCCTCATTCTTCTTCATTGATTGCTTTAAGTCTCGCTTAGTACATTTTCTTTCGTCGAGAAAGAAACTGAAAAATTGATTCCACATAAATGTCCCACCAATATTGAACAATCATAATCTCCATGGGATACATCTACCTCCTGCTTCACATTCTCCCCCCATTCAACAATGAGTGTTACTCGTTGAGTATCAAACTTTAAAGCACTCGGCACCTCTTCAGCAAATAGAATTACTTCGGTAATCGCTCTCAGCTCGAGTGGACAGTCGTCAATCATGTGGACTGTTCTCTGTGCTAACTGCTGTGAAATGTGTCGATGGGGTGGATACGACTCACTTACGAATTAAGTAATAATCTGAAACAGTATGTCTCATCTGCGTATATAGCATTTTTTAATATTTGCTTTGATTCAATGTGTGAAAATGAATGATGATGAATGGATGATATGTTTTGTGTGATGATGGATGATGTGTGATGATGTGATGTGAATGTGTGATGTGTTGAATTTACAGATTCTTCAGGTTTTTTTTAATTTTCACCTGCCTATAGACATTTCCCAACTCTATTGTTGTCGGCTTACAGTCTTACCGGATGCAGCTACCAGTAATTTACATGGAGAGTCATACAATACATAAATTTACACCTTTTTCCCCTGGGGGAAAGCAGAAACCACAGAACGCCGCCGTTACGATCCTTACAAACTTCTGAATGGTTTATTGAAAAATGTTTAATTCGACGACTTGTTAGAAAGTTTACGAACAAGGCAGCGATAAGATCTAAACTGAAAAGTTAGAAATATAGGTGAAAATACATGAAGTTTCAAAAACAAGAAATAAAAAAGTTTACGATTCACTTTACATTCTTTTGTTGCAATATAAAACAAAACATGTGTAAAATGTAACAGCTGTACGTGTGGCGCATACGCACCGTGAGCGGCGCGTGCGCCGACAGTATGGTGACGCGCCGGGTGGTATAGCCACAGGCGATTTGGGGTTGAACCTATTAGTAGGGCAAAAATGTTGCCAAAATATCGCAAAAAGTCTGCTAAATTAAAGAAAGGGTTAATGACTTTAGCTGTACTAAAATAGTAGTGTAAAGTAATTCAGTTCAGAAAATATAAGATTTGTGTTTAGCTGTAAACCTGCTAACTATAACCCAGAAGACCGACTGTATTTCGTTACTCCGAAGTTCGAAATACCGAAGTACGGTATACAGAAAGTTTGTGAGTCCGAATTACGTTAGTCAGAATGTACGCTATGACGAAGTACGGTATTCAGAATGTTCGTTACTCCGATGTACGTTACTCCGAAAGTTTGCTACTTCGAAGTACTGTACTCAGAATGTTCGTCACTCCGATGTACGTTACTTCGAACCCTATAAGTTCACGAAACAGTTTTTTCTGTTCTATGTGCTAAATAATATAGTAAAACCTACAAGATGAATGTAGCAAGGCCAGAATGTTTGTACTGTAGGTACATGAGAGTTCGGGCCCGTAGAATCTGTTTTCTTTATACGTTATTTATTTAGTACTTGGAGGCCTTACAGCTGATAAAAACAAACAAAAAAATAAAAGAAACCTTGGTCACCAGAAAGCCAAATACAAATCCTCATACTATAGATTTTCTTTTTCCTTTAAGAATGTACTCTATGCGAGTGACATCAAAAGCAATCCAAAAACACACACAAAACGAAACATTGTTAAATTTTTGTAACATTGCAGAGACAAAAGGCCGCCCATAGGGACGAACACTCGGCAAACGCGCAAAATGCTCAGCAAACTTTGCACAGTGGGCTAGCGTAGCTCCAGGCCAAAATATTGTTAAGAGGGCTTCAACAGGGTCGCACTACGGGCCCGATAATTTTTATAAAACTCTTGTGTTGAGAGGTTTTCGAGTTTATAGCAAAATGCAATGTGTTTTGGGACTTGAAATGTTTTTAATCTAGTTGATCGTTATATTTTAATGGAAGTATATTGTACTGGGTTAGCTGTAGCGTATTTATTATTTATTTTACTTATGACTACAGGCATCTTTATTCCACACGTACTAACATTACAAATGTGGAAGTACTGTCTGTCTGTTGCAACATACCTTTTCACACCCAACAGCTGAACGGAATTTGATAGTCACACAGGTAGACCATGACCTAGGTAAAGACTTGAAGTCATGTTTACGATACTGTTGATACTGCCCCACACCCTGTGCACCAAGGAAGGGTACCTTTTACGGTTAAGTTGGATTCTGCTTTAATCAATCATCATCTGCTCAGCCTTTTCCCAACTATGTTGGGGTTGGCTTCCAGTCTAACCGGATGCAGCTGAATACCAGTATTTTGCATGGAACGACTGCCTATCTGACCTCCACAACCCAGTTTATACTGGGTAATAGTGGTCACGTAACGACTACCAAAGATCTATGAATATCTGTACATTTATGGCAGTCGGGACCAACAGCTTAACGTGCTCTACGAGGCACGGAGGAAACTCGGTATCTAACGGGTGGTCACCCATCCACAGACCGACCTAGGCAAGCGCGGCCTAACCTAAAGATCGATCCGAGTGGCAGCTCTTATTATTATGCTAAAGAAAAAATGTCAAATGCCACTTCTTCTTCTTATCGTGTGGGCAGTAAGGTCTAACGACCCCACACACCCTAGTGTCAGAGTTTCTAAACCGCCGCAAGGGCCTCTGACATGGTTTGACGACCGCCATTTGGCGGCCGGGACCACCGGCTTATACGTGCCTTCCGAAGCACGGAACCATCTTTTTATCATACAATCAGGTGATTCAAGCCTGCAATGTCCTAACCAAACTGGAAACAACTTCACAAAGTATGCTTCCCGTGGGAATCGAACCCACGACCACCGGGTCACAAGGCAAACGCCTAAACCACTCGACCACGGAGGCAGTTGTCACTGTAAACAATATTAAAGATGAATTATAAACTTTAACCGCCTTATTACAAAAGGTAGTTAAACCTGGTTTAACTTAGACTTGGTTTATCTCGCATGACGTCTCACTTCAATAATATTCAAAAGAAAGTGACAGCATGCGAGATAAACCAAGTCTAAGTTAAACCAGGTTTAACTACGTTTTGTAATAAGGCGGTACGTGTCAATATGTCTAATGGGGCGGAATGTAGGCGTGTCATGTCTGACTGAAGTTCAGTCCACGACTAACGATATCAGTATTTGACTGGAAGCGAGTATCGTGCATCCTGTAAACCTGCGAGCATAGTACATCCGCAATGGAAGGAAATCATCATTTCCGTCCTTCGCGAAGCCGATATCACGTGCAAAAGACTGCAGTTTTCATTTTGAATTCCAAGGAAAATATTGTAAGACACTACAGAGAACCGCCTATCTATTGACCAATTACATCAAAGGGAGGCGGTCAAATAGAGCGCACTGATTTAGCCAATTAATAAAGGATCATTAATATTCAGCCGGGAGCCCATCAGACCAATCCATTTAGCCGATTACACTGACGGTAATTGAATATTTTGGTACTACTTATCTATAACTTCTAATATACTAGGTTGACTGCCTTGTTGGTCTAGTGGCCGCAAGCGCAACTGTTGATCATGAGGTGTTCGGTTCGATTCCCAGGTCGAGCAAAGTGTTATTGAATTTTTCCGTCAGGAATTTCTCGGTAGCAGAAACGGAAACTGGATTTGTGCCTGGTTATTTGCATAGATGCACCTCGGCCAAATCGAGAGATTACAGGCTTGATGTTATGTCATAAACTCTTAAAGTGATATTGTGTGCTTGTGGCCACATTATAATTGCGACTCGGATGAATTTTTAGGTTAAGCTAAGCTTGCCTAGGTTGATCTACCAATGGATGTACTATTACATACCGAGTTCCCTTTTTCCTATGTCATAATCATGCCTATAACCTCCAAAGGGTCAGGCAGAGGTGTACCTGATAGTACCCACATTTGACCAGTTATATTTAATATATTTTTAAGTCTCATGTAAAAAGGGGCGAGCCTATTGCTACCGATCGGGCACACATCCAAACTCCGTGGCTACTACTGATAAATCTTTGATGAAAAACCCAATAACACTTCGCCCGCCCCGGGAACCGAGCCCAGGACAATGGTTGCACTAGACCAAAGATGCATACAAATGCATAGATTACAAAAATTAAAATCCGATCAGACACAACGTATAGAGCAGCTTATGGAGATATCCGCACAAATGAAGGGAGTGCCTCTGCCTACCCCATGCAAACAAGGATGGTACCCCGCTACAATCATACTTAGATTATCCTAATATCGTTTCGGCAAGTACCCGCAGGAACTACGAATATCTAAAACTTTGGAGTCGGTAAAAAACATGAGTTTTCCAAGAGGGTGCTTAGTTTCGGGGCCGTGGGTTGTCCAGGGCTGCGCGTTGCTCGAAAAAGAAGAGAGCAAGCCCATTTATAATAAAAAAAGAGATACCGCGGCCCCGAACACAAAAGGCTAAGAAGGAACATGGGTGGTTTTTAGTCAGTAGAAGTGTGACACTCCCTTCCACTCGCCCCAGAACGGGAGGAGTCATTTGATGATTCCCACATTTAAAAAAATGGTTTCATAGTTTTATATAGTATAGTTTTTCTTGGTTTTGGTACTAACTGAAAATAAAACACTAACACACCAAACAATTGAGCGATAGGCTGCCGTGCTGCGTGTCGCGGGTTCGATTTCAGCACAGAACCAATATTTGTATAGCCTACAGGTATTTGTTCTGGGTCTGGATGTTTGTATAATTATGTAAGTTGTGCCACGACACAAAAGGTTTTCCTAGTGTTGGGAAACGTTGTAAAAAAAAGGAATTGAATCAGCTGATAATTATGCTGCTATAAAAAAGTTCTTCTCTTTCTTGTCAAGGAATTCGAACCAAAATGTTATTAGCTTCAGGCTTCTAGTTATTTTAATTACAGCTTGTAAATAGCCTGAAGTATATTTTTGCTTCAGTTAACTATTTTATTCAAGATCACCGTAGATAATGAGATAGGAACACTCATAATGTAGAACAGGGGTGGCTAACTTGATTGGACCCAAGATCTCTTGTTCACTAACGAGACCCTGTGCGATCTACCAATTACATACTTCTAGAAATCTTAAATGAAACAGCATAGTTCAGTACACAATCATTAGCACTTTTTATTTTATTAGGAGAAAAAACATAAATGTGAAAATATACTTAGTACTTAACTATCAGGTTTGTAGTTGGAGATTGCCAGCCTTAATGAATCCAATGTATGAGCGTCTGTCAAGCGAGAACGGTGTTTACTTTTTGTTTGCATTAAGTAGGAAAATGCTGACTCACATAAATATATTGAACCAAAACACGAATGAAGTTGTTCAACACATTTCTTCAAATTTGGATATTTTTCGTTGGAAACCAATGCCCAGAAATCTTGACCAGAGGATGACCTTGCTTAAAGAAATATGTCGCAGCGCAGAGTAATAATTTCGTTTTGTAACATCATGTGCTCCATTTGAAATGTATCTGCAAATTTTGTAGCCAATTCATAGATATCACTATGATCAATGGAATCAATGAACGGATAACTGATGAATTGAACCAAGTTCTCAATTTTTCTGAAATCACCAAAGTGAATTTCGAAGTCTGCTACCACTGCCCTAATTTCTGTCGTATATTTCTCAGAAATGAAATTGTTTTTCCGGACGGAACAGCGATTGAAAAATTATACAAGATGATGCGTCCAGCAGTAGGTGATTACGTTGGGCAGTCTGGTCTACGTCTACGCCACGATCGACTGGACTAACAGTCGCGATCGACCTGTTGGCCACCCCTGATGTAGAATATAATATTCTAATAAGAATATTTTAGCTTCTATTGTGGCTACCAGAATAGACTGGACGTTAACAATGGAAGCAATTTGCTTCTGGTTAGTGCGTTCACTACCTATTCAATTTATTATCATATTAAGAGGTTTTCTCTTATATGTTACGCTTTTAGGCACCGAACACAGCCTCGGGTGATACAACATTCAACATGGCTTGCGCTAGTTGTTTCCTTATCCTGATTATTGACTATCCAAAAGTGGCGTTGCGTGGAAATGATGTTTTTCGGGATTTTTCTACTCCTTTACTATTCTTTTTTTATTAGTTTCGTTGCGGGGTACAGCTCAATTAAATTGTTTTTCGGGGACTTCGTCAAGCTTCATTGTCTCGGCGCTTTTCTGATGGTCGCCACAGTTGATTCTCGTTTTCAGAAGTTGCGGTGATTTGGGAATAGGGTGATGTGCGAAAAGGTGTCGCGATGATTTGCGATATATATAGGCTCCCTTAGTTCTTAGCGACTTATTTCAGTCGGTGTTTAGTCTCGATCGCAAGACGCATGTAACCCGTGGCATAGAGGTTGAAGCTACCTCATTTACTGTAATGAAAATTAAAAGCAATAGACATTAATCAATTGATATCAAAAACTTGATGATGCACCTCGATATTTTAATATTTATTGCCGATTCTTATCGTAAAATTGATTTTAACAATCCAATTAGTAAAAATATAAACTCGGAACCAGTTACCGACAGTAATCAAGAATTCAATTAATTGAATCTCTAATTTTGTTAATCAATTTAATTACTCCTATTATAACTATAAATATATTGGTCTAATGGTGATTTTTTTTTACCGTTTCTCTTTAATTTAATGTGTGAAATTGCCACCTGATTAAGTAATGTAATCAATAACATAATTAATTGTTCGTTGTCTAACGCCCCCTTAATTGATATCTTTGTAAATTAATTTAAGAGATACTTAATTTGTTTACGACTGCAGTGCATATGGGGTCCTAGATTTGATTCCCAGGGCGGGCAAAATATTGTTGGGTTTTTCCATCAGTAATTTGTTGTTGGTTGATGGCAATAGGCTCATCTGCTATTACATGGGCCTACACCCACATTTTGCGTTTCCTTTAATGTGTACCTAACTACATCAAAACCACCCACCCAACCTATCGTATCAAATCATGATTTTTCCTAACTCCATGTTCTATGGCGTCAGTGATCACCCCCATGAATACATGATCAGGTGGTCCCGACCTCCCGACTCGACGGCGCGGGAAATACCTCATCTATATGCAGGGGTCAAACAGTTATAATATTTGCAAAAATATACAACCCTATGAGGCAATGGCCTTGTCAGCATTATTTTTTTTCTATTTCGCTGCGCCGAGCAAGATTTTTATCTTTAATGGTAAACGCTGTTTTGTTTAATTCGTTTGCTGTGGCTTAATAGGTGTGCCGTGACTGTAAGCATTTTAAAAGGTTTTTTCATAAAAGAATACACATAGCAAAAAAATAAATTAGTCAAGCCAAATGATATGATACATCTCTTGTTGTAAAGCTACTATGTACAATCGTCTAATTTCTTTAATAGCTTTTCAGCGAAGCTTTTCAGCTTAATCGCACAAGCGTTAAGGTTCAAGGTTGATTGAGAATTTTTTACAGTTTCGGGTAGCTTGATGTACTGGTATCTGTACTACAAGCTATGCCAACTAGCTATTATAATTATTCTAATGAGAACATCTTCACCTCATGGAACATTATAATTATTTAATACGGAAACGAGAGTCATGTTAGTCTAATTATAATCTTATATTGTCTTATTTGGAAATTTTGAAACCGTTTGGCAGTGTTAGTTTTAAATGGCAGACACATCGATCACTAATAAAAAACTATTAGTGATCGATGAGTAGACAGTCAAAGTTAACTAGTCTAGGTGTAAACTTGTACTCACAGATTTGCTGAACTTTTGCAGCCAGCTTAAATTGGATTAAAATCAATCAACTAACAAGTGGCTCAAAAAAGCAGTAAAAATAATGGGCTTTCACCCTTGTGAAAGCCCAAGCACTAGTTAAGCATTTCTTGGACTGAAATTGATACTAGTTAAGCAAACTGGTTGCTGCCTTCAGCAACCAGTTTGCTTAACTAGTATCAATTTCAGTTCAAGAAATGCTTCGGTTTTTGAAAAAATGCAGAAATTCCCTGGAGCGCATAACCAACTGATGTAGTTAGTAACTAATCACATAAAAACCCCAAATAAAACCAATTTTATTAGCAACACAATACATTTAATCCAAAAATCACATATAAATCTGTTAACCAAAATATCCTACTTCATTATAGCAACAATCGAACCCCAAGGATCGGGGACAAAGCTAATAATTAGATCCGACCGTTTTTGCCGGATTTTACGTAAAACTAGACTGTTCTCAACACAAAGGAAACCCAATACCGACGTCAAAAAATCACTGTAATTTCGCACTTGGGACCGCCCCACACCAGAAAACTTAATCAGGACGAGGGAGTTATATTTCTGTTTCCGATACGATATACTATAGCGTTTGAACACAGATTATCCAATCAGTTAAGATAAAGGACACGCTTTTTTACTTGGCAGCCATCTTGTTTAGGATTAACCGCCAAAATTTGTCAGTTGGATTTTGACATTAGGGTTTGAGGCATAGAGTTGTGTTTTGTTCTTCTAGTTGCATTCAAGGGAACCATTTCTAAAGTTGTCTATTCACGGGCATGTCGTATGCAGGAGTGGCGCGCGTGGCGGCCACGTGATCGAGATTAGGAGGCGCATTCACGTCGGGCGCACAAAAGCCCGGGTCGCGGGCGAGACGTCAATTGTGTGCAGATTGGGGGAGGAAATACGACTAAGTTCGGTCGGATTTGAATTATAAATGCGAAATTCTACACTATTTGCATATCCCACGGGTGTAGATCGTGTTTTTTTACGATTACAACGACACCTTTTTTATGTCGCATCAATGATTTTGAATAAATTAAGCAAGTTGTAAATCCCAAATCTAGAATGTTCTGTACGTAATTGCTATTAATTAAGATATCATATAACTGTCAATATTTAGTAGTTTATTGGATAGTTAATTAGTGATTGGCAAAAGAACTTGTAGATCCTGTTGTCTATGACTAATAAATATCAATTTCTACATCAGATTAAATTGAAACTAGTTTGTACACAGCTGACCTAGCATTTAACCTTTCCAGATTAAAATTAAATATAGCATCTTTAGATACTTCGTTAAGCTTTTCAATTTTACAGTCTTAAAAAGTAAAGTAGGTAAGTAACTAAGAAAACTGAACTCCCGGCACTAACTACGAAGTATATTATATTCACGAAGCATTTACGGCTGCAGAAATGAATGAAACAAACGAATGTTTTAAATCTTTCTGTAACCGAAATCGACACCCAGAACAACGCAATCGAATTCTAAAATTCCACCCACTCAAAACACAATGACAACTGAAAGTATCATCAAACAATGTCGGTAAACAGAGTTAAAAACAAGCGACGAGTAAACAGAAACGACACCATAGCATGCAAACACTAGCTACCGACCGTATTATACAGTATGATTCAGAATAGAGTGGTCATGTTTAGAGGTATAGGTCATATAATAGTAACTGCGTCTGTGACTATTTTACGAATTTTAACGCAATTCATATTATTTTCTTATTATGATCTATTTTCCTAAATGGTCACAGACGCAGTGACTATTATGAAAGGTCCATTTTACGCTTTTTAGCGCAATTCATATTATGATTTGCCAAATTGGCCACTTCAGATCCCCTGGTCCATCTAAAGACCAACACAATAAAGAACTTACTCTATGATCTCCATGGGAACAACACGGTAATCGCGACCGAGAAGAAATATTCAGTTGAAACTTCAATACATAATACTTCCTCTACCTAGGTATTACTCAAATGAATGAGACAGTTGATTATTCTTTCGTGATTCAAAACTAAAATCTTTTATTTTCTTTCACATACGTCAAACGTCGAGGAAAGTCCATGGTTTCGGTTGGTCGTTTCCTATATAGAAAAGAGCCAAGAGTAAGAAACCCTATGGTTACTCTTTTAGTGGTTGTTATTTCGATTACGACGTCGTTCCAATGGATTAAGTGATCCAGTGATGGTCTGAACTACTACTACTACACATCTTTAAATATGAACAGACCTTTCATACACGCTGTATAGAGTAGTACCCAGGGAGAACAAATAAATCAGAATGGATCGCGCTCTGGGGCGAGGTCCCGAGAGACGTGAACTGTACTAGAGTTGCGATAGTGAGGACACGGTAATAAAAAGTCTTTCGACTAGGCGTTCGTTGTGTTGGTAGTTGGTTGAGTCAATGGCCAAATAAGATAAAAGAACTTCACGTCGGGGCTGCTGGTTTTTTGAAAGAGATACCGCGGCCTCGACACAAAGGGTTAAGAAGAAAGATTGGCGGTTTTTAGTCAGTACAAGTCTGATAGTCCCTACCGCTCTGCCTAGAGCGGGAGGAGTCATTTGATGATTTCCCACCCCCCCAAAAAAAGATAAAACCAGTCAAAATCATAACCCTCCTTTGGCTTTGCCGTAGTCAGGTAAAAAGAACTTTGATCCTTCAACTGACACGCTGGACTGACTTGTTGGTCAGAAGCAAATGCGGAGCATCTAAGTAAAAATGTTGTGTTCTTGTGGGAGTCCACTTCTTTAAGATGGCTTGATTACTTTAATCATGTTCCTGATTATGGAAGTTTACTGTTATTCGTGCTTCAGTTGCGTCCTTTTGAATATACCAGTTTTAAAATCGGAAAGAACCTACTGCTCGCTCTACTTAATCAAGCATTTCTAGTAGGTCAAATTAATTATACAGATTTCACACGCTAAACTTCGACTTTGCCTGACAGTGGATTTAATGGAAGCTACCAGCACTTTACACGGAAATGTATAGCTAGCTAAGTCGAGCGATACATAAATAAACATGCCATATCCATTCCTAAGCTGTGTATCATCGGCTTTATAGTAAATGCACGGCCTCATGGGACAGAGGACGCATATTGCACTCATTTCATTATGTACACACAGCGGCGTTCTGGGGACATCCATGTAATGTCCACACGAAATGTGGTGATAGAATTTATAATCATTTGAGAATTATTGAAAATATTAAATTACCAACTCTCAATTGTTGGTGTACTTAATTAAGTCGGACAGAATCTTAAGGAACATTTCGCTTGTTTTACCAAAACGGGTAGACCAGAAAGAGATGGTAAAGGGAACTAAGCCTATTGGGTAGGTACCAATAACTAAGCACCACTTTTTAGGATTTCAGGTCCTCTTATAACAGTAACAGAGTTCTTGACTTTACATTAACATAAGGCGTTTTTTGTTGGGTGCTCACACCATAAACCATTTTATTATAATTCTATACACCGTGAGGATTTGTAATTGGCCTTCTGGTGAATATGGTTTCTTCTTTTTGTTCGTTTTATTAGCTGTAAGTCTTCCAGGCACTAAATAAATAAATTATCCAAATCATGATCAACAGTCAGTGGTTTTCTAAGGTTTCGTACTGTGTCGTATTTTCAATAGTTTATGCTTAAATATAATCTAAAAATACCATATTTATTCTCAAAAAACACTTATTCTGCTTGAAAATCAGTTCAACCACAATTAACAACAACACACAAACCCCAATCTAGGTACTTAATATTTACTGAATAAAATGAATTGTACCGAAATGAAATGTGACCGTCACTTGGGAGTGCCTTCTGGGCCACCTAGGCTTGTTAATCGTAACTAGTTTAGTTAAGGGTAGCCACCCCTGCTGCCCTGTTACCCTGCTACCCTGGTGACAGACGACACCTTGCGACGGTAGCTATTGTTGTCAAATGTTTTGACAGCGCGTGTTAGCTTTCAAATTGGTTCATTTGAATTAATGTGGAATTTTCAATGTCTGCAGGTTTTTGGTTGGACCACATTTTTGTTTTTTTTTTACTGTTTTACACTTATAAAAATGAAAGTTTTTTGTCTTTTTCTTATTGTTAATTGCTTTTCTTAAAAATAAATTAAATACAAAGATTTCGTTCGTTCCCTATTTTGTTTTCGTTCATTCCAGTACATTATCCGAGATGCCAATCAAGCATAACATCACGCACGTGTGTAACCCCCAAAGGGTTAAGCAGAGGTGAAGGTGGGGTAGGTAGTGTGAGTGTGTGTGTCTCTGGGTCGCAAGCGCTGCTGAGCGTACATTCCTGGGTTAGATTTGCGTAGGTATACATTATGATACGTTGGTCGTGCGCCTGATCTCTCTCCGGTTCGGATCGCAGTCCCATCCTATGAGAGAAAAGGAACAGAGAGTCCACCTATAACTGCACAAAGACATACGAAGCATAATATCTCCCGCGCTGATGGGTATTCTCCGCAAAGATGGCCGCAGTGACCGAAACTGTCAGGAGGTTCATATGAACTTACGTATAATCAACTTACTAGATCCTTGCAGGTGACCTCGTTAATCCTCGTGACAATTTCAGTAACTAAACTCATACTTCTATACCATACGCCTCTCATAACCACCAAAAACTCGACGGAAAGATAACAGATTTCCCAATGAATCTTCACCATATTTACTCATCGGCGCACACTTATCATAAAGGGTGTAATGTATTATTTACAGCGGGGTGTTCCGGGCGGGGGGGTGAACGGGGCGAGGGGTTGTTCGTTACCCGGTTCAGTGGGCCATAATAACTTCAGGGAATACCCGGCTCCGAGCTACTAACACCCGTCGGTGGTATGTACGGACGGTTGTGGTGCGACGTTAGAATTGCTCATCATAGATGGGGAAACCGACATGGTTTAGGAAAAAAGAGAATTTTATCAGCCTAGAAAAATTTACACTATTTATATAATTGGTCATTACACTAGGACCCTTTGTATGTGCAAAAGAAAAAAATGGGTATCTACTCGTTTTCTGATTATCTCTTATTAAGTATGTTTTTTTTATTTACGAAACCTTTGTATGCTTTACGACACCCTGGACTATGTAAAACTCGGTGCTATTATTCTCAGTCTAGAAATCCAAAGATTTACAATGAATGTATATTTATATTAAACAACAACCAAAAAATTACAGAACAGGTAAATATAGAAGAGAAATGCATTGTTTTAAATATATATCCAATCTTGATCAGAGACCAGAGTATCAGAGTGTCTCTTTAAGGGCGATTCACGCAGCATCTCTCTAGAACGCACCACAAAAGTTGCACCCTCTTTGGCCATATCACCAGTAATATGTTATAATTTTGTCGCCACATCCATCACGCACGCCAGGACACATGTCGCGATTACAGCTACTCTATGCTCACCTCCCATTCGTTCATTCGTTCGCTTATCATAATTCATTCTCATTCACTGCCACTGAACTTTTATAATGTTGCATTTCAGTCTTGAGTGGAATGGCTTGCCTAATCGAGTGATTTAAAAGGAAATTCGGGATAAATATGGTTTTGGTATGACAATGGAGATGTTTTGACTAAAATTTTCATGGAATTAATGATGTTTGTGGCCTTATGGTTTAACCAGAGCATCTACTACTAACTGAACGTTACATGTATTAGCCAGTAGGGGAGAGATGCAGGATAAAATAAAAAGCCCTCAGGTTGTATGTTAAATATCAGCTAAAATGTGTTAAGGCATTCAAGTGCTGTAAATAAAAACAATAAAATACTATTATATTTAGAAAATATCAACTTTATTAATAAAATACGAAGAGTATGGAAAAACAACTTAAAGAAAATTGGCCTCCAGTACCGGCCAGCATAAAAATGATCATTTATACCAAACAAAAATCACAAGTGTATTGATTTTTTAGTTCTGATATATTTGCACAAGCCTCATGGACCCGAACCTTGCAGCTTCCACAATGAATCCCATCATCTTCATGAGTGAATCTCATGAAGATGATGGGATGGGAAGCGCAAAGGACAAATTGTTTCTTCCTCGCTCGGTTCATGAGGAGGACTTCGGTATTATTTTCTTATTTTTTCCTTTATCGCTGACATCTTTTGCTGTAAAAAAATATTTAAAAAAAATTAAATTAAATAAATCTACTTATTAGACAGACGGTACTGGAGGACAATTTTGTGGCCGGTACTGTAGGTAACGATTTTTTTTTATATGCGGCCTTTGAAAATAATAAACAAATGAATAGTGAAATTAAACATATTTTATAATAGCTATATAAGTAATCAATACTCAGGTTTAACTTATTTTGAAGTCGTTCAAAAAACTACTGTAATGAACCACTGAACTTTAGTTGTGTAGCGTGCGGTCACCATGCGCAACACAAATCGGCGTGCTGTCAGTAAACGTGTCGCGACAGGGAGCCACCGCGCGGGGCTTAGCTAAGAACGCATTCCTCAAATGGCAAAATTCAGATCAGCGCCATCACATATAGAATCCTGGAAACTCTAACTGGCCGTTACTGAATGCCGGTCGGTACTGTACGACTTTCCCCGGAGAGTCGTACAGTACCGTCACGTTAAGGTTTATGCAGGGTAAAATAAAAAGCCCTCAGGTTATATGTTAAATATCAGCTAAAATGTGTTAAGGCATTCAAGTGCTGTAAATAAAAACAATAAAATACTATTATATTTAGAAAATATCAACTTTACTAATAAAATACGAAGAGTATGGAAAAACAACTTAAAGAAAATTGGCCTCCAGTACCGGCCAGCATAAAAATGATCATTTATACCAAACAAAAATCACAAGTGTATTGATTTTTTAGTTCTGATATATTTGCACAAGCCTCATGGACCCGAACCTTGCAGCTTCCACAATGAATTCCATCATCTTCATGAGTGAATCTCATGAAGATGATGGGATGGGAAGCGCATAGGACAAATTGTTTCTTCCTCGCTCAGTTCATGAGGAGGACTCCGGTATTTTTTTTTATTTTTTTTTTATCGCTGACATCTTTTGCTGTAAAAAAAAAACATTTTAAAATAAATCTACATAGTAGACGGTACTGGAGGACAATTTTGTGGCCGGTACTGTAGGAAACGTTTTTTTTTTATATGCGGCCTTTGAAAATAATATACAAATGAATAGTGAAATTAAACATATTTTTTAATAGCTATACATGTAATCAATACATACCAGGTTTAACTTATTTTGAAGTCGTTCAAAAAACTACTGTAATCAACCACTGAACTTTAATTGTGTAGCGTGCGGTCACCATGCGCAACACAAATCGGCGTGCTGTCAGTAAACGTGTCGCGACAGGGAGTCACCGCACGGGGCTTAAGCGATGGCGCTGATCTGAATTTTGCCATATAAGGAATGCGTTCTTAGCATTCCTCAAATGGCAAAATTCAGATCAGCGCCATCGCTTATAGAATTCTGGAAACTCTAACTGGCCGGTACTGGATGCCGGCCGCTACTGTACGACTTTCTCCTATCCCCAAAATAGGCAGTATTATACCGACGACGTAAGCATCAAGCTACGTTGAATCAAATCCTATAGCGATAAAGTAGAAAATCTATTGAGGAAACTTGTCAGATTGTGGTAGCTTGATGGAAGAAAAAGACATCCTGCGCCGACCACAAATGAATTGGGATAAGGGCAAGAAAATGTTGAGCAGTAGTATACTTACCTATAATACACCTTATTTATTTTTTTACTATTTATGTACACACAATTACTAGACAACACAGGAAAACAACACAATATAACATTAAAGCTTCATTTCACTAATCAAATAATGTGTAAGCTTTTTGCCTTCAACCAAAAATATCTAGGTATTGCCGCTGTACTTAGTGACTTCGACTGCTCTGCTACAAAGAAATTCCTCTTTGAAAGTCCCCCAGTAGAGTGTCCCTAGTAACTAACATTTCACCCGACCTGGCAATCGTAACTCATGCTCGGCAGTAGAAGTATCCTGCCACGCGACCGCCATGCCAACGAGGCAGCAAATAATATCATCATCAGCCTATTATCCACCAAGCGGGTGGTGGATGTCACATGTCTTCGACTTTTTTAGTTCTAAGACATGCCGGTTTCAAACAATGTGCCTGTCTTTGTTCGAACCCACGACTTACTGTTCGTAAGTCGGGGTCGCCACTACTACGCCACCTCACTCACTACAAATACATACCGCTTTCAAAATCAAAGAAACCCAATCACTACACGAGTTAGCAATTACAATTACCGTCGTGTTAACACGAGTATTTCTCGTAGTGTTATTTATTCAGCTAGCTCTGTAAACCACAGGTTTTCGACGAACGTGCGTGATGGCAGACGCGGCTGTCGTGTCGCGTGCACGCCACTCAGTGGAGCCCTGGCCTTATGTAGGGGTAGCAGACAAATTATACTAGTTTGTTTCAGAAAGATGATTTTTAATTATTACGTTTGTGGAAATAATATTATTTGTGCGGGCTTTGGAGTAAGTAATTGACAGCACGGTTGTTGCAGTGGCTGAGCGATTGGACTGCTGCGCTCCGTGTCGCGGGTCGCAAATATTTGATAGCCTACAGATAGTTGTTTCGAGTCTCGGTATTTGTGTATGTGAGTTTAAATGTTTGTGAACGCACCCACGATACAGGAGAAATTACTAGTTTGAGGCAAAGTTTAAAAACCAAAAATAATTGTTTTGTGGAAATAATATGAGTAATGCGGGCTTTTGAGTAAATACTAAGTACCCTAAGAACCCATTACCCTGAAATCAGTTTCCATGTTGACTCGTACTTGCAGATTACCCGCAGGAGATCAGGCTTAAAAAGTACTGGTGTCAGGTACCGTACCAGCCTGTATAAGATGGAAATTTTCTCTGTTTATTCTGGCATTAGTTCATCAGCAAATGATTGAATTTGGAGAATGTATAACACCCTATGAATGGCAATAGAGCAGCTTGCTATCGCTGATAGTTTTTTGAGGAGTTTCAGCGGTTACCTCCTTGTATTTGTGTTAATTTATTTACTTCACTAGTCAGTAGCAAAATTCAAAGATCTTTAAGTTGGAGTGAGGAGACGAGGATTACATGCATCATCCTGATTTTTCGACCTTGTCCGTGAATTAAATTTTTATTTACAACATTTAAAAACTACTATTTACAGAACTAAGATAATAATAAAATATATACAAGTATCAAAAAGGGGAGTAATTACAGGGCGTCAAAAAATTCGTCCACACCGCTGTCAACAGGAAAAGTGCCCAGAAGGCTGGCAGCATTGCCACGTTGGATGGCAATGCTGATTCTTTGCCCAAAAAATATTCCAGCCCTCTGGTCACGTGAAGAGTCGACCAACCGCTTGGCAATTTCCTGATAAATTAAGTGGGCACTCGGACCCCATGGCCCCAGTGTTTCAACCCCAAACGGCTCAAACACATAACTACTAATTAAGTTATTGTATTTGCGCCGTTTGAGGTTTTCAGCACCTGCAGCAGCCGCCCCAGCACAGCTCACCGTGCTAGGAAGATGGGATGGCGCGAGGGTGTCGACACAGGTTGCATCCCACACCAAAGGCCTTAATTACTTGTAACGTAAACTTATTAATGAAAGACTGAAAGTGGCACTGATGACTGGAATGTTTTGCGGCAATCGGTGATCGGTGGTACACATGTCATTGTGATGCGGAGAAATGAAGGAAATGTTGGTATGAATGTAGGCTTTATAGCCTAAATCATCCATCATCCGTGGAAGGACTGTATGAAAGATGAATGGTTACAAAAGAGGTGACTGCTGAAATGACGATTAAAAGAGTAGTATTGAAGAAGAAGAGATGCTTCACCGACTCCAAATAAATTTTGATAAGGAGAATGATTATGTAAAATAATGAATGAAATACTTTTTAATCTGCTACCGCTACCCGTCCACCTTCACGACAGTACACAAGGCAGCTGCCAGACGGCCGTCAACGTGAGTGGCGCGCGAATCAGCGGTTAGCGTGGCGTGCGGGCAACGATCGATATCTACCCTCAGCCCACCTGATATCAGCTAGCGAGGAATCTATCTCGAGTAGGTACGGTTGTAGGTGATACGTGGTTTTTAGCCCACACTTCGCACTCATCATCAGCCTATAATATTCCCACTGCAGAGACTTAAGCCTCCTCTCTAGGAGAGGGATGGGTTACCTTATCATCCAAAACGCGGGCCCAGTGCGGGTTGGTAGATGTCACATATCTTCGAATTTTTTAGTTCTAAAACATACCGGTTTCCTCACGACGTATTCGTTCATCTTTTTGAGAGTAGTGGGGATGAAATAAATTACACAAAATAATGTGTCAGCTTGGGCACAGATTACTTGGGTTCGCACCCACGAATTACTAATCGTAAATCGGGGCCGCCACCACTGGGTCACCAGTTCACTGCTCTATGTAGGTAGTACTTCGCAATAGCGATGTTTAATTTACTCAAACTATAGAAAACAGTTCAAATACCCATGTAAGATAATTACGATCATTTTCCAATCACGTCACAATAAAAATGCAAATGGTCGAACAGACCCCTGTATACCGCGACCATAAAACTATAGCATTATGTCTACGCCAACAAGTATGTAATTCATTTTATATTGTGGCCAATTGCTGGAGGGGTGTATCTAAATCGTCTCGCCATCTGTCAATGTTTCTCTTTGATACAAGGATGCTGGGTAGTTTGGGGTTGTTTTTAAAAGAGAGAAAATGACGATTTCTGGAGAAGAAACAAGACAGATACCGCGGCGGATAGGCACAAAGGGCTAAGTTTAAGAAGGAACAATTTTTTTTTCTTTAGCCTACACTATGCCACTGCTGGGCCAAGACCTCCCCCATGGCTTTCCAAGATTTTTTTTTCAATTTGCCTTCTCCGTCCAATCCGTTGAAGTAAGGAAGAAGGAACATGGGTGGTTTTTAATCAGTATATATAAGGTATATATAGAATTGTCTGACTGACACTCCCTTCCGCTTCATCCAGAGCGGGAGGAGTCATTTGATGATTTTCTATCCTCCAAAAAAAAGCCTAAGTAAAATAATTAATGAAAAGTACTTGGTAATTACTAGTAGGTGATGCTTTCCGAACTTTTTTGGTATCATTGCTTGGCAAAGATCTCTCCATAGCTTTCTAATAGTTTCCGTTCTTTTTACATAAAATCACGCCTAATATTCCGAAGGGCTAGGCAGAGGTGTACATAACCTACATCCACATCCACCAGGGGGCAGGCCTGTTACCAACAACCGGGCGTAAATCCAGGCTCCATTCCTGCTACTGAGAAATTCCCGATAGAAAAAACTAATAACAATTTGGCTGGTGGGAATCGAACACAGGACCTCTTGATCCCAATTTTCGATTAATACTTCTAAAGTTCTAAGTCA
Source organism: Diarsia dahlii (assembly GCA_949775195.1). Classification (NCBI taxonomy): domain Eukaryota; kingdom Metazoa; phylum Arthropoda; class Insecta; order Lepidoptera; family Noctuidae; genus Diarsia; species Diarsia dahlii. The sequence continues at coordinate 13,390,241 of OX459210.1, forward strand.
TTACGCCAGGGTGTCCTTGGGTAGGGCACGCCACGATAGTGGCGGTAAGTCCCCTCTTTGAGGAGTGGCTAGAGAGGAGCCACGGCGCCCTCACCTTCCGTCTGACGCAGGTCCTCACCGGACACGGATGTTTCGGGAGGTACCTGCACCGAATCAGGCGGGAGGAAACGCCCGGATGCTTCCACTGCGAGGATCGACCGGAGGACACGGTGGAGCACACTGTGGAGGTGTGCCCTGCTTGGGCGGAGCCCCGCCGTGTTCTCGTAGCGGCGATCGGCGGCGGCGACCTCTCGCGTCCGGCCCTGGTGCAAGCCATGGTCCGGGGCGAGGAGGAATGGGACGCCGTCGCCTCCTTCTGCGAAGCAGTGATGCTAGCGAAGGAGGTGGCGGAACGAGAGAGGGAGCGAACCTCTCAACGTCCCAGCCGCCGCGGAAGGCGCGGAAGGCGCTCCGGGCGTCGGGGGCCACGTGATGGCTTCCGGCCACCGTAGACGCGGGCCTGTGGACGGTGAGTAATGGGCTAGCTCGCCGTCCGGCCGTCGTCATGACGGCAACAGACCGTGTCGGCGGCGCGTTCGTGTTCCACGCGCGCCTCAAAGAGATGTCAGCAAGGAGGGGCCCGCAAGGGCCGATGCCCGTCGGGGCCGCGGATTTTAGTACTAGATGACGTGGCCTCGGCACAAGGGCAAAGAAGGAACATGGGTTCGGTTTTTAGTCAGTAGAAGTCTGACACTCCCCTTCGCTCTGCCCAAGAGCGGGGGGGGTCATTCGATGATTTTCCACCCACCAAAAAAAAAAAAAAAGGGTGTCCTTGGGTTCTTTCGGCAACACACGGCAGATAGAAAAGTTTTCAGATATTTCAAACTATGAAGGTTGTATGAACCGAATGCCTATTTTGTAAAAACAAACAACACAAAATTGGCCCATCACTGAAAAGACTTTCATTTTCCTTACTTTCAGCAACGCCTACAAATTATATTTGAAAATTGACCCAGATTTATGAAAATGTTTTTTTCTGTGTCAGCTTTTCTTGCGCCCTCGAGCGAAGTTTGCACTTCAGCGCAGGCTCATTTGCAATTGAAGTCACAACCTCCCGCCTGAAAAAAAAACAAGAAAAAAGGCGCGTACTATGTATTTGACAAATCCCCTCGGGCGGCCGAACACAAACCTCGAACACCTATCTCTTTCTAACTTCATTCTCCCGTCCTGCTCCCACGCACTGATTGTCTAGGTCCTTTTTCAGAGACGCTCCTCCCGTACCACGTTTATTTTTCATTTCTTAGGGAGCGAAGAAAATAATTTTCTGTGAGCTTAGAACCCGCGGCGAGGGAAAAATGGGAAATTTGGAAAATGTAATTGGATTCTGGACTAATCTCGACGCCTCTCGTATTTTTTAAGAGGGGAGTGCGTGTTCAAATAGAAATAGGTACCGTCTTACGTACGTTTAAAAGCGTCTTCGTAAATTAGTATTGAAGTGCCTATTCAGTATTTTTTCAAGCCCCGAAATTGTTGTATATCTACGCTCTATTCTTCGAATTTGGTATGACATAAATTAGATTTATATTTAGGTGCCTACATGATAGGGACTTAATTGAAGTTGAAGCAGTTCGAGTCGATCGTTATACTATTGCATGGCCCTCATGAGTGGTGGTATGTCTCAGGTGAGGACATCCCCAAACGAGTTTAGAAGCCAGAGACGGTCTGCGGAAGCCGGAGACGGTCTGCGCTGAATGTCATGCGTTAGTTCTCGTGGCCCATCCGCCATGGCGACGGTAGGCTTATGGCAGTGTTCTTCAGTGGGAGCAAGCCCCACGTAGCCAAAACCGTCTCCCCGGACGGTGCGGTATATCCGTTGGGCATTTTTCACCGCTTAGTAAAAAAATAAACAAATTCCCTATGGGTACTAGGTAACAATCCAGTTTTACACAATAGGAACCATTATATTTTTTTGGCAAATAACAGACTAATTTCGATTCCCGAATACAAACAGAAAACGTATAGTCCGCGATAACGCCGGTAGTGGCGTCAAAGTCTGAGTCAAAGTAACACTTTTATTGAAAAAAAATTACTTGAAGTTTCACAAGATTTGATTGAAATTTAAATTTTTGCTGGAAGAAATTAGGTACATAAATTATAATCGTAGGTATATAAATATATACGATTATAATATGTATAGGTACGGCAAACATCACACATCATGGCATCAGTCACGGCGTCACATCATGGCCGCGGCGACAATCACGGACGTTACAACTGTTGTAGAAAATTGTAGGATTTTTCTTTTCTTTTGTGACAAGCTTTTCACTGACTCTGGCAGGGCCACCATCAGGGATTTTAATTTTGAAACATTTTGTCACTGAGTCGCCAAATATCAGAATTTGTCGGTCACTAGTTCAAAAGATATAAAAGGGTATAAAGGTGGCCGATCTGAAGAGAGTCTGCCCAGCAGGGCCAAATTTAAATTTCAATAATTAGGGCACCTAGTGAAGATCTGTTTTCTCCTATATTTGTTCACGAAAAATTGCCAAGAAAAAAAAAGTAGGTAGTTAAAAAACTGAAAAGCCGACTGAAAAAACTGAAAAGCAAAAAACAAGCACATTTTAAATCAAACAAAACTTGAAAGTAGGCGGGGTTTATTTGAATAATTAATTGGCCCAGTGGTGGCGGCCCCGACTTACGAACAGTAGGTCGTGGGCTCGAACCCAGGCAGGCAATTTAATATTCAAATGAACCCCGCCTGCTTTCAAGTTTTGTTTGATTTAAAATGTGCTTGTTTTTTGCTTTTCAGTTTTTTCAGTCGGGTTTTTTAGTTTTTTAACTACTTTTTTTTATTTCCAACTTTTTAGTTCTTTTGTGTTTGTTCTTTCGTTATTCACGTAAAATTCTTCGCAGATGATTTAACTTTTGTGCTTGTTTATAGGATTTGTCACTTTGAATTTTTTTTAAACATATTAGTGTTTTATATTTTTGTAATCTCCTTTTAAAACCCTTCATTTTGATACCCTACTCGATGGAAAAGGAAAAAAAAATTTTTTTGAACTCCGCGATTTTGCCCCCAAAATCCGCAATTATTTATTTTGATTTACCCAGTGTCACTGTTACAGTAAATACGAATCTAACCACACCTCTCAAGCTAAATCTATCGAGCCATTCAGGCTGAAGGGCGTGCCGAACATTTGAATTTGGCGCCAAAAATCCGCCATTTTGTTTTTTTTATTTTGATATACCCAGTGTCACTCTCACAGTAAATACGAATCTAACGACACCTCTCAAGCTAAAATCCATCGACCCGTTCAGGCCACAGAGGGTGCCAAACAATTATACATACATACATACTCTCGAAAAACATAACCCTCCTTCTGCCGCAGTCGGGTAAAAATACAATAATTTCTATTACTAAGTATGTGTAATAATTATACTTCTAGTTTTTAACGACCTACTCGACGACACGTCACCGACACCGCGACCGACCCGATACGATGCCATTAGCTGTAAGCGAACTACTACAAGTGTAGAAACTCATTAGAGTCCAATGTTAAAGTCCAATTAATTACGTTATTTTATATCCGCATAATTACATGAAGTTACAGTCATCGCACCTACTATTATTGCTGTAATATTTAGATAAATTTCTACCATTCTGATTATTTATTAATATGAATTTCAGTTCCCTCCTCGTTGCGTAGTTTTTCCTCAATGCTGAGGTCGTGGCCTCTTTGGATCGCATCGCAGACAAGTGTTCAGGCCAGAGCGGAACTGGTCTGACCAGCGCATTGGGCTTCTGCCTCTGGGTCTTCTCCCGCCCACCTTGCCCGTTGTCACTTATCAGCAGCTTTTCTAAGTTTTCGCCTCTTTTTCTGGCAATGTGCCCAAATAACTCAAAGCCTCTTCTCGAGCATATAGTGCTGAGCCTCATTGGTAGCTTGACCTCAGTTAGGATTGAATCATTGGTTCGGTGTTCTGTACAATGAATTCCAAGCAATTTCCGGCGCTGGCGGTCAGCTTTCCTGAGCGCCATAAGAAAATATGGAAAAAACGAGGGTCGTAATGAGCTGCTTCTTCGTCTTCCTCGAGAGATTCCTGTCGGTCCATACACGGTCCAGCTGGGCTATAGCAGTTTTTGCCATGCCAATCCGCCTTCTTGTCCTTCTCACATGACCCGTTACTCGCTATAATGGAGCCCAGGTATGTGAAGTCGTTTACGATTTCTAGGTTAAGTGTGTTGGCCATGGTGAGCAACATGCTACGATCGACTGTCATGACTTTGGTCTTGGCTCTGTTTATGAGAAGCTGGTTCGTTACGATCTCTCCAGCAAGATGCACATTTCCTCTTCATTGGCCACAAAAGTGTGGTGTCATCAGCATACCGCAGATTTGTGATCTTTTTCCCGCCCGAGAATCGTCTATGATATACTCCCCATAAATGTTGAACAAGATAGGGGAAAGTATACAGCCTAGTCTGACCCCTTTTCTGAATGAAAACGGCTTGGACAATGTGCAGTCAATCCTGACTACGCCTTGGTTGTCGGAGTATAGAGACTGAAGTAGGCAGATCAGATGTACTGGTACCCCTAGTTCGAAGAGTACTTTCCACACAGGTTTTGCCAGCCAACGCCTGAAACATGATTAGCACAATGCAGGTTCACTACAGCCGACTACAGCCCTCTTCCAACCCTCAGAGAATGTAGCGTGATGTTATAATATACGACTATACTAAAATATTATAAAGAGGTTTTGTTTGTAAGTTTGTGTGTAGGGGTAATCTTCGAAAGCAATAATCAATTTAAAAAAATACATAATTATATCCCTGTTTGTGGGTGTTAGGCTTTATATTTCTATCATGATACCCGAGCTATTACTATTCTTGCGGATGAAGTCGCGAGCGAAGTGCTAGTATTGTTATCAAAATGGTGGTGTGTTTGTGTAGGTAGGGGTATTAAAAACTAAAGAAATAAAACACAATAAATACTTCATTGTAAATATTAATTTCCAATATTATTTTATGCTTATGGTAACCAATGATACAATGTTACTTTCCGTGAACGCGGTACGAACATACGTCGCGTCATATCGCTATACATAAACCTAGCCATTGGCATGTAATATCACCGTAACTGCCAACGACAATGCCTTGCGAGACATATAAAAATGCTATCCCATATTCATCAACTCGCATAAAGGCAGCTTAAAAAACTAGATAATATCTATCTTATAATTAACGCTCAAAAATCACTCATCAATTTGTTTTTTTTTTATCTAAATCCGTAAATTTTGATGATCATAGTTGTTACAAGTATTTAATTTAACAACAATCTTTTCTCTATATCTAATTGTCTATAACAGAGGCACACAATGCTTAGAATCTAGCTCGATATTGTGGAGCTTACGGTTCCAAGTAAAAATGTTACTCGATAACGAACTTATCTATCAATGTACACACAGTCCGTGAATTTTGTAACACTCGTCAAATCCGCCGACGCCATCTCTTTCGACGCCAGTATTACTAGGCTGCCTTTTCCAGTGCTCCCGGGCTGGAAAGGACTTTAAAATAACTGCATACAATATAACAACTATTATAAATCTTTGCATATTATCTGATAAGTAAAACATCTTGCTCAAACTACGTCACACTGATACTGGCATCGTTCGCAAAATTTGACAAATGTGTACAAAAATAATCTTATTAGTTACACTTTAAGGTATTTCTCCTAAACTAAGTCTATAGGCGGCCCTCCGACCTCGCTTATTGTGACCAGAGTCGGTTATCTTACACACTAACGTATGACATAACTGTTCCTCTTATGTACAGGCTCTTTAAGTAAACAGATATGTCACCCCATTTTTTAATTTAAAATAATGAATAAAATCTTGAATTTCTTTACATTTGGTGCCTATAACATCTGTATATATTTTGTTAAACTGTCTCTTTACAATATTGTCTTTCCTTATTTTAATTTAAAGTTAAGTAAATTAAAAAATGGAGTTCTTTGGAGCGAATATTTGAGATGTTTGTTCCGTAACGTTTAAGGTATGGGGGCCAACTGCGAGGTAAGTCGCACGTCTAAATCAAAAGCTATTTGGATAAAAGCATTTTGAATGATGAGTGAATTAGCGGAAGAATTGACTATGTGACATTAAAGATGTCTCTATGAAGACGATAGACAAGTTGTCAATATAACACAGACATACCAATTTGATGGACTATCTTCTACATAGGACATCTCCAGGTCAATGACACAGTCCAAAATTGATAATACTTTTACATAAATCGACCAATGTCACAGAACTTACAACTTAAACCTACAAAGGGACTAGAACTAAACAATACAACCTAAGCAATTTTGAATTGTCATGTAACTAAAACTTAGCTTTCTTTAGGAATATTACTGTTTAATAAATAAAAATAAAGTGCTATTTACAACAAAAACATTGCAGGAAATATGATCATACATACATAATAATTATACTGTATTTGGCTGCAATATCACACACAACTTTGACAATAGATATACAATGCATGATTCACATTGTACATCTATTGTACATAACAATAAAAAGTTAATAAAAATATACTTTTACGCCAGAGCTAAGTGTGATATTACAAAATGCTATTTTACAACTTTCAACAATAATTTCAGAATTTTCAGTCAATATTTTAAATGGGAGCCTCTTGTGGTCCAAATGGTCTTCAACTAAATGAGTTACAAACGTAAAACTAACAATAAAATATAATACCGATGCAACAGCATGCAATAAAATTAATATATATGTAACTATAATATATTTTATTTGATTGTGCATGGATAAATGTGCTTTATCATATAGAAACTATATGTTGGCACAAGTCATTTATTGCAGAATTGTAATTATAACTGAAAAACTGATACAATTTGAACATTTAATGACTTAATTTTGAGTACTTTTCATCTAACCAAATCTTTTTCCTAATAATAATTTTCCTAATCAGAAATCGTATCACGTTAATAATAGTACCAGGGTAGGTATCAAGTCTTTGCAAAAATATCTACATTAGGTTATAGAAACTGTGTGTTGATAGCATAGTTTGATATGTTGTGCGAAAGATAACTAGTACAAAATCTTCGAGAAACTAATATATTTTTTTAAATTTCATACTGTTGTAACGTTCTAGAAAACAAACACACGAAATCTTAGGTTAAATGCCGATTAGAATTAAGTACTTGAGAGAAGCTGTCATGAAAGAAGACAATGGATTGCGGGATATTTCTAGGGTCGATGATGTAGAACTAGACTAGAATGTGCTAACTTAAAATATCAACAACGTGCAGTTCGCGTGTCACGTGGCAACCGGTGAACCAAACTGTCTGTGGTATGCGACCAACACACCGTCACTCACTATTTATCACTGTTAGGGCTTCAGGCAGCGTCCGTCTGTGCAGGCTCGGGCTCGGGCTCGAGCTCGGCGGAGGGCGCGGACCCGGAGCCCGCGCCCTCCTCCTCGGATCAGGTCTTCCGCAGCTCCACCAGCTTCACATCCTTAACGTGCAGGTTGTGCTTCGATTTGGCCGCGAATTTGATGACCGCCTGCGTTGAGACGAGAGGCACATGTCGGAGATCCAGTCTGCACACAAGAAATAATACAGGTCAGTGTCTATTGTATTTGCAAAAATCTGTACTGCCGAGAGAGCCTAATGAAAATCGCTGGAGTACCAAGGTGCCCGACAGCCCGACAAATGTCGATTTCATCTTTCATAGAACTTAGGCTGTCAATGCGAAAAGTTTGAAGGTGCAATGGATAACACTGCACGAGTTACCTTTACAATCTACTAGATACAGGTAAAAGGAAGGCTTTTAAGCAGCAGTGGCCGGCTTTCTGATGAATGCTAAATGCTAACTGATACGAAAAAAAATGTTATGACTTATTAGGTGTGCTTACCGCACAAGGTTGGGGCAGCGCGCCAGATGGTCGAGCGCGGCCTCGGTGAGCAGTCGGCAGCCCGCCAGCGACAGGCGCTGCAGGCCGTGGTGTGCCAGCTGCGCCGCGCCCGCGTCTGTCAGCCGCGCGCATGATGACGCGTCCAGCTCCACTAGCTTTGGTAATGCCTGGGAACGAAAAAAAGCATTACATATTTGGCAGAAAATTCGAATACTTTACAGTATCCTATGACACGCACTAGGCCTGCAAGGATTAGTGTAAATATAACATGCTGATTTTATTACAATTCAAGACAGTATGAAGTAAACGTTTTGTAAGTAAGGGTGTTTTCGCATAATGTGTGTGTAAATCTTCTTATCTCTATTTCTTTGAAGTGGAGCTTTGTTACAGGAATGTGTATTTTTGATTATTCTCTTTAGTTATTTCTATGTTTAAAACTCACGCTGATTCTGCCGTATCGTCAATTTTACACATAAAAGGCATGTGTCCCAGTAGTGGGCACAGTATAAGGTGATAATGAAGAGGTTTTCTAAAAATTCATAAAATAAATCCAGCAGCACACCGCGCAGCTTGGCGTCGTCCAGTGTTTGGTCAATGTATGTGTATATATGAGTTACCTGCACGACATAGCGCATGGCGACGTCGGTGATGTCAGTGCCGGGCAGACGCAGCACGGCGAGCGCGGCCAGGCGCGAGGGCTCGGCGCGCGTGGTGCCGCCGCCGCCGGGCCGCGAGCTCTCGGGCGGCGCCAGCACGCCGCGCAGCTTGGCGTCGTCCAGTGCGCGCGCGAATGACAGGTCCAGGGCTGACAGTGGCGGGCAGGCCCCGCTGCGGAGTGCCAGCGCGGCCTCGGCGGGGGAGCCGGCTAGCGATAGTGAGCGCAATGCCGGAAGCCTAGCCAGTAACCTGTACACAAGTAAAAACACATTATTATGTGTTCGCGCGCCAACACTACGCAACAAGAAGCCAGCGCCGCGCGTCCCATCGCTACAGTCACCCCGCGCTCCCGCCCCGCAGCGCGCCTGCGTGGAGCGAGCCGCTGAGCGCGCTGCGAGGGGGAGGCGCCCTCTAGCTCCCGCCACCGCCAACGAAGACACACGCGTCACGCGCTCCCTACCGCGCTTCCACATCCACTAATTTAACTATTGTCTAAAATGTGATGATTAAAGTCATAGTAATGGTTTTACGACTGTTTTACTTCGAACAAACTACCATATTTGTGTAAGTCGTGAAACCCACGCGTTTACATTATGTTAGCTCTTCACATACAAAAACATTTCTGACACGAATCTTCTACTGAAATATGATTTGAACGTAATTAGCCCTAATAGACAGTGTATATTTTTGTTTTCTGTCAACCTGAAAATAGGTCATTATACTCAATTTTATGAAAATCACAAAAAAATGCGTAAAAAATAGGTATACCAAACATTTTTATACATTTCGGTGAAACCAAAAATATAATGAATTCAGCTGATATTTTTAAGGACTATAAATATCACACCAGTTTTTACTAGGACCACGCCAAACTTACATGTCATAAATGTAGTGCCAAACAATTTTTTTTTTTCGACTATTAGAGAATGAGCCAAATATTGAAAATCTAACTACGCAGTTGTGCTTAGGATGCGCACTTGTATATTAGTGAGAACAAGTGTAAATAAAACTCCACAATAATAATTACCAAGCGAGTTGCCTCCTAGCAAGATGACACCACTCGAGCCCCAATGACAGCGGTTGTCGCCTGGCGATGCCTGCCAGCTGCGCGGCCGATACGCGCACTTGTACGAATGACATGCTGCGCCATAGAGACGGATCCATCTGGAAATTACATCAAAATTATAGTAGCTATGCTTATGTTGCAAATGTGCTTGGGTAGTGGCAGTGGGTGTAAGGTTTTGAATTTTATAGACGTTTTGCTGGTTCTAAGTAATACGTGATATTATGGGATCGGACTGGGTCAAAATAATATGATTCTGTTTAGTCCGTAAGTTAGGGAACCAGCAATGCCCAACACAGGAATGCACGACACGAGAACGCGCGACATAGGAATGTAACGCCCAATTATAAGTAGCCCTCAAAACTCGTGCTATCACACTCTGCGTTAAAGTAACAAAGACAGCACGAGATTTAAGTGCAACTTAAAATTGAGTGACGTTCGAGTATTCGGGCGTAAGTGTTTTGAATTCCAATGTTGTACATTGTCATGTCGTGCATTTTCGGCCCGAACCTCGATTGTTCGGGCAAGAATGTACAGCACGAGAATTGGAATCAAAACAAACAGTGACGTCACATTAAAAAAGTAAAAAGCCATGTGACAATAGGGACGGGTGATACAATAAAATACTGGAAAATTCCGTGGTTCCTTCTTTTTGTCTTCGTGTTCCTATAATACGACCGTCTCGCGACAGTAACTATCCTTTATGGGCGGCATGGGCACCGGGCCGTAGGCCGACGAAGGAGGCCGGCGGAGGCCCGGCACTTCGGGGACAGAAGATATTAGTGTTTTTAAATATGCGAGCGTAGCGAGCGCACGTCATGGAGTACAATTTAATTCGGCAGCACTACCTAGCTCAATTACCTAGTATCCAAGTCCCAAAATTTCGAGTTGCCCAACTAGTCGGCCAACCAATCGCGCGATGTCGCCGATTACTGTGTCGTACACTCCTGTGTTGTACATTCCAGTGTCGTGCATTGCTGGTATGTGCATTACTGTGACGGGCATTATAGGGACTCGTAAGTTAGATTATCGAAAAATATTGAATCCGTGTTTTTTGTTTTATCAAATCAATAAAAAAATTACGAAGATAAAACGCGTCAAAGATCTTGGAGTGGGGCTTGAAACGTCACTTGTGTCGTCAAAATGTACTATCATATGACGCCACACGAGTTTTCGAAGCACTGTATCGTCTTCATTTTAAGTTTACGTGAAAAAATAAAAAATACGTGTCCAATAATTTTTGGAAATCTATCTGACGGACTAATTTGTTTTTTTTTTGTCCGATCCCCTTATGCAACCATATTACAATAGGTATTTCCAGTTGTGCACTTTCATCTAATCTGCATTTTTCCCTCCTCAGCCGATCTCAAAAATCAACAGCATAATACTCATGCTGAATCGATGAATTTGGCCTACTACCACCAAAGTGAACCAAACCGAACTGAGAGATGTCCAGGAATCGTTGAAGAAATCCACATCGAATTTCTCGTTTCTCCTGTGATTAGGCGAATCTGGCATAAAATTCGCAAAGCACACTCTTTTTCGTTATGGCGAAATTCGAACTCGTGCGAGTGTGAAAACCCATACCCAGACCATTTCAACAGATCATTTAAAGTGTAGTGACTTACCGAGTACTCAGCCCAGGCCTTGCAGACGAGCGCGCACGTGGCCAGCTCGTGCGGCGTGAGCTTGGCGAACACGCACAGGATGGCCTCGCGCTCCAGCCACGGCGAGCCGGCCGCGTTGCAGGCCACGGGCACGGGCGGGGCCGGCCGGATCGGGTACATCGGCTTCTTCATTATCTGCGAATGGATAAAGTTTATGAAGCAAGGTTTGATAGGACTAGATGGTTTAAAGAGTGTCCATGCAGTTTCTTGCCCCTTCTTCTTCATAGACATCTCAAGACAATAGATCTACTTCATAGAGACGCTTTGGAATGGGCAACTACAGTACTTCACAGCTTTATTACTTGTGATTACATTTCATTGTTGTATTTGTTTCGAAAATTCAAGTGCCTGGTAATTGGACTACTTGAAATGAATGTATTGATTTTGTGAAGTTCAAGTTTTTTTTATGTCATGTAGTAAGGCGATATCAACGTGCCTGTGAAGCAGTTGATAGGAGTCATTTAGTTATGTCTGTTTATTCATTTATTTAAATGAATTTGCTAAAGGATAGGTGAAATCACACTAAAATATCCAGTATCAGATCCTGATAACACGGGACTTAAAAATAACTAGCGAAATGTTGGTGTACTATTAGGTACACCTCTCCGTAACGCTTCGGGGATTAAAAGTGATATGTAATGTCATGTTAAAATTGTGCTCTCAGGGGGAAGGACTCTGGGTAAACTGATAAGTTATAATTATAGGGGGCCCTGACCTACTTGTAACTTGACCGTTTCCGATACCAGTGGGGTATAATTTTTAAATGATTTGTTTTAAAATAATTTTGTGAAAAAATGAATAAAGTAAAAAATAATGATGTCCGACTAACTTTCCTCACCTTAGCGGAGTGGTGCGTGAGCTGCAGCGCGAGGTGTGCTCGCAAGGCCTGTTTCTTTGGTGCCTCGTCCTCATCAGACGCGCGCCGCTTCTTCTGCAGCGGCTCCCAACCCTCACCCTCGCCCACTGGATTGCCGTCTTCTTCACGTTTTATTTCTGTTGAGAGACATTGCTTTTTATAAACAGATCTCCGATATTAGAATCAAGGACCTTTGTAGGTCCTGTTGGGGTTGCGGGTTGTTCGAGAGAGATACCGCAGCCTCGACACAAAGGGCTAAGAAGGAACACGGGGTGTTTTTAGTCAGTAGAAGTCTGACAGTCCCTACCACTCTGCCCCGGAGTCATTTGATGATTCCAAACCTCCAAATTTTGCAGGTGTGATGGACATAATCAAGATATTGTAAGGAAAAAAAGGGTTTTTTTGTAAAAAGTCAACTTTCAAGTAAATATGGGTCACCGACCGCGGATATTGAAGGTAAATATTTGACCTGTAAACGATCAGCTGATCGCTTATATCATGTTATTTTTAAGAATAGCTGTTTCAACCAGCTTGTGACAAGTAAGTCCGTTCACACCGGCCGGCTCGGAAAACAGAGCCGAAAAGATTATGTTATTACAATGATTCAAAACTCTGTTTTAAATGTGATAAAAAATCTACTCTCCTCTCCGAGCCGGTCTTTGTGAACGGACCCTAAAGTGGAACCTTACTACTCTTGTTTTGTAAATAAAAGAATACTATGAGATTAAATTACGTCAAGAATATGTAGTTTCAAAGATCTGCGATCACAATCCATACACTATACCCCATAATAAAGTAACATTCGTCAAAATAATATAAATTGTAGCCATTTCGCCAGGCCTATTGTTTTGTTTGGCCTATATTCAGCAGCGGACGTTTACTGATTGATGGCGTATTTACCGTCCTCAGACTTGATATGTGGAACTTCATTCTTGCCTTCGTTATCCGAGCCGGCTTCTGATTTGATTTGGGTCTGCGATGTGGCTCCTGGCGCCTTGTTCTGAAAATAATAGTGTTTAAATTAATGCCTATAAATAATATGTAAAACAATGCATATTGTTATTTCTCGGGAAGCTGGGATGGATCGAATGATCATTCGAACAACGAAATACGAACTTTGGTCGAAGAGTTGCGGCCCCAGCCCGTTTTATAATTCTACAATAATAATGGTCATAAAATGACACATTTTACACAATTTGTATGGATAAAAAAAAATGGGAGAGTCATGAAGCAAAACCATAACAACAATCAACTTTAATTTACTGACTACACAAAAAGGAATATAATTTAGTTCCGTCTAATAAGGGGCGGAAATCATAAATAAACTTCAAAGTTTTGTAATGATTTTACCTGTAAGCCGTGGCCGATTTGTCCGACGTCTGATCCCACACTCATTCGCCTGAGATCCGATGACTTCTGGCGTGCACGGAAGTGCCGAGGCTGAAAACAAATCATAAGTTCAATCATTTATTGTCTGTTTTGTGGAGTTTATATGGTACATACAGAAAATATGAGTCCAGTCCCAAGTAACGTGTCTGACTAGAAGCCCAAGTTACATGATGATCATGACCAAAAAGCTTTTTCTACATTGTACGTACGTTTTTTACCTTGTAATCATGGTTAAGGCCCATGGTAGTGCAGGTAGGACACTCCCACGAGTTGGGCAGGTCCTCGTTGATCTGTCCGCCGGGCGGGACACACGCTGGGTGCACGATGCTGTAGCATACCGAGCATTCGCGCAGAGATGATGGACCGTTGCGACCTGTGAGAAAAGGGAGGTTGTGAAAAACGTCATGTCACACTGTACTTCTCAAGTGTGTTGGAACATATTCATAAACCACGCAATAAAAAAAAAGAATACTTGAATAAGAATAACCTGGTAGTACCTATGGTGCTCATAATTAAAAAGGTCTAACCTTTTAATTAGAGCTGGGATATTTGTGTAAGACTTGCATTTTAAAGTGTGATTTCATTACACATTCTATGACTACTTTATCGTTTACAAAAATCAAATCAAAGCATTTATTTTAAGTTGGCCAGGCAATTTTGTGTTGTTCCACAACTCACAAGGCATAAAACTGTGAAATTACTGTAGTTGCACATTCGAAACACTCTTTTCAGTCAAAAGCAACAATCTCAGAGATACACATCTGCGAAATCAGAATAAAAAACCTCGTAATATCTAGCTAGGCATTTCTTTCGAAGCCGCGCTGATTACCACAAAGGGTTAATGCCTTACCATTATTCCCCTTAGCTTGCGGCGCGACGGGCGTCTGCATCCAGCCGTCGAGATGGCACACAGCGCAGGAGGCCGTGACGGGCAGCATGGGCTGCAGGCACTGGCGCATGACGCACGTCTGCTTGGCGCGCCCCATGCCGCCGAACTTCACCATGTCGTGGCAGAACACGCACTCGCCGCAGTCTGTGCGCTGGCACGCTTCGCATTTCTTGCATCTGGAATTAATTGTGGTGTGTGAGGTTATATTACTGTAATCGGTAGATTATGTTGATTTCAGAATGTGTAGTACTGTTGAAAATGATCAATCAATTCAGTTTTGCACGTAATATAATTCTGGTGCAATGTGGGTAAACTATTAGGTATATTTCTTCCAAACACTTCGGGAATCAGCGGGAGCAGCAGTGGGAGCAGCGGTGGCCCAGTGGTGTCGGCCCTGACTTACGAACAGTAGGTCGTGGGTTCGAACCCAGGCAGGCGCATTACTTTAAAAAAAAAAAAAACGTGAGGAAACCGGCATGTCTTAGAACCAAAAAATTCGAAGATATGTGACATCTGCCAATCCGCAGTGGGCCCGCGTGGTGGATTATAGCCCATCCCTCTCCTAGAGAGGAGGCCTGAGTCCCTGCAGTGGGAACATTATAGGATGATGATGATGACTTCGGGAATCCGGCTTCAACAGGCTTGATGTTGTTTATAATATCGTTTTGAGTTGTGGCTTCAGGTCTTCCTGAAAGTGTCGTGCGATAATAATGCAAGGCAGTCTAAGCCAGATGCTGAATGATGTCGATGGCGTGTCACGATGTACCTGGTGCGTCTCCTGCGCGGCGCGCTGCTGGCGTGGTCGGGGCGCGGCCGGGCGGGCCCGCGCGCCGCACCGCCGCGCCCGCCGCGACCGCTCGACTGACGCCGCTCCGTAGTTACCACGTCATCCGGACCTGAGATTCATACCATATTATTGTTAGTAATGAATAAAAGCTGTAAATACATTGTAAGCTTAGCTATTATATACCTATTATTAAACTATTTGATAACGTTTTTCTAAAAAATCTAAGACTTGATCAAAATAAGCTTAGCTATTATATAATTATATACCTATTATTAAACTATTTGATAACGTTTTTCTAAAAAATCTAAGACTTGATCAAAATAAGCTTAGCTGTTATATAATTATATACCTATTATTAAACTATTTGATAACGTTTTTCTAAAAAATCTAAGACTTGATCAAAATAAGCTTAGCTATTATATACCTATTATTAAACTATTTGATAACGTTTTTCTAAAAAATCTAAGACTTGATCAAAATAAGCTTAGCTATTATATACCTATTATTAAACTATTTGATAACGTTTTTCTAAAAAATCTAAGACTTGATCAAAAAAGGGTTATTGGTTTCCGTTTTTTCCAGACAGAAAACAATTAGAAGGTTTACTTTATTAAGTGTGTTAACTATTCTAATACTTTTTACAACAGCACAATATTTCTCAATTTTCATACGAAAAAACAACCAAACTTGAACTACATAGCAAAAAGTTTACTTTTTTCTACGTACCTTTAAGTACTGGCACGCCAGTGATAGCCAAATGCTGTTTATCATGCCTGTGCTGTTCCACGAGAGTGCGCACATCCTTCACTAACGCGATGGGGTCGGACAGCAGCTCAGGTACCGACTTGCGAGCAGCCGGCAGTTGGTGCAGATACATCACTATTGCCTGGGAATAAAGAGATTGACGGTTATAGAAAGTTCTATTTGTGTTTTATTTAGTCAAGAAGTAGCCCAAATATTGAACTGCAGTTATGACTGTTCCAGTAAACGGAAACAAAAGTCAGGTCACGTCTGTCAAGTTTCGCTAGCTAGTTTTATTTATCCTTGTATATGATAGAACAATTTCCTTAGAACAATTTCAAGATTCCCAAACCTACAAAATGTAAAAAAGTTAAACTTAAGAAGAACCGGTAAAAAGGCTTTATACCCTCCACTTCAGGTAAGTGTCCGTAAGGAGAAGGAATCTTGTAAAATGCGAAGTTCTTTTTCTGCCATACATTACATACAGGTGTGTTGATGGGGAGTTAATTTCGCTTTGTCCGCAGCCAAAATACTTAAAACTAGCAAAGAGCAGACGTTTTGGGAGAACTCCTAACGTTATTTGACATTCAAGAAGCCTTCTTTAGCCAAATTTTTATTAAAAACTGTTGATGATGTTGTATCTCACCTTAAGCCCATGCAGTTCGTTCTGCGTGAGATGCACGTGTTCCTTGGGCGTGGCGAGCGCGGACTGTCCCTCGGGCGCCAAGTGCGAGCGACCTATCAGCGCCGTCACGTACCGGTCCAGCACGTACCACAGCATTTCCGTGAAGAATGGGTAGCGGAACTTTTGGGGGACCTGTAAATTTTAGAATAGGTAGATTAGGAACAATTCCTGTTAGATAAATTGTGACTGACAGTATTTGTAGTATGACTGGCCTGTTGGTCTAGTGGTTAGTGACCCTAACTGCTATGCCGGAGGTCGTGGGTTCGATTCCCACCCAGGACAAATGTTTGTGTGATGAGCACGATCATTTGTTCTGTGTCTGGGTGTAATTTATCTATAATATGTATGTATTTAGAAATATATAAGTATGTTTATCAGTTGTCTAGTACCCATAACACAAGCTCTGCTTAGCTTGGGACTAGATGGCGTTGTGTGATAGTTGTGGAATATTATTATTATTATAATCAGCCTCTTCTTCTTATCGTGTGGGCAGTAAGGTCTAACGACCCCACATACTCTAGTGTCAGTTACTAAACCGCTTCAAGGGCCTCTGACATGGTTTGACGAACGCCATTTGGCGGCCGGTCAGCTTATAAAGTTCCCACTGTTGAGACAAAACCGACCATGCAGGTCCAGTGCAAATTGGTGGAGAATACTGAATAGTCAGTAAAAAGTGCATGGCTTGGCAGTGGTAATTCTTGAGAGAGATGTATGTCTTGTCAGGATCACACTAAACCAGACTAGTAAGTATACAAAGTGTACTAAACTCCTTCGCTTTTGCCTTGTGAGTCTTGTAACCCGGTTGTTAAACTCTCGCACACACACACATCGCATCTGTATGCGATGTGTGTGTGTGCGAGTTCGATTCCCACGGGAAGCATACTTTGTAAAGTTGTTTCCAGTGTGGTTAGGACATTGCAGGCTTGAATCACCTGATTGTCTGATAAAAAGATGGTTCCATGTTTCGGAAGGCACGTATAAGCCGGTGGTCCCAAAATGGCGGTCGTCAAACTACGTCAGAGGCCCTTGCGGTGGTTTAGTAACTCTGACACTAGGGTGTGTAGGGTCGTTAGACCTTACTGCCCACACGATAAGACGAAGATTACTCAGTGAACAGTAACTGTTAAGTTACTAAATTCGTCATCATCATCTGTCTAATCACAAGACAAAGCAGATTTTGATAACGAATTGACTGGGGGCCGACGCCAACCCTTGGGAAAAACCCGACGATGCTGAAGTCAGCTTCCAGTCTAACCGGATACAGCTGAATTTATTGATAAAAGAAGAATAAGTTAATTCAGTTTCAACTTTAATTTTTATGTTCAACCAATAACTTGTATGTGTTTTGAAGACTATTAATGTAAGTTATTTATAAATAAATAAATAGATAATGAACTCAATCTCACCTTAGTAACATCTTCAACTTGAGCAATCTTGAGTTGCTTTTCAATGCCGAACTGGTGCAGGAAGTTGCCGCCGAAGACTAAGGAGTCGCTTGGAGTGTATACAGCGTGGATCCAACCGGTCGGGATGAAGAATGTGTGGCCGGCTTGCAGCTGAAATTATATAAACAATACATGATTTTATTGTATTTTTGAAGTCAGATAGGTTACCGAAGTCGCTTCATACAAAATACCGGCTAAGTAATATTCCGCTTCATTTGGTTAGATTTAGATAAGGAGTCAACATAAAAAAGTTTATCTGTTATGATTTCGATCGAAGTCAAAGCTTACACCCAAATAGCACTAGCAATAAAATTAAATGTATCATGTTGAACCTTTATTATCCCTTCTGCCTCCGACCTCCATTCTGTCTAAAGAAGTTGGTTGTACTCAAAAACCCTAAACCAGTGTAGATTAAACTTTAAAATGTTTAATTTTAGCTTATAAATACGAATCAAAAACGTTATCAATTTGATAAAATTCCTCTACTAACCAAGATTAGTCTACTGTCCTATAATTATGTAGGACATTAGAAATATTAACTATGGTCTATAAAATCAAATAACCATACTTTTGGGCTTCGCCGCTGTCGGGTAAAAATATGGCTTTTTTAATATTTCAAGAAAATCTGGGTTAAATTCTGACATGCTTCCCCATCTTTCTCCTTAATTAGCGAAAAAGTAAAATAATAACATTTCAAAGATATAAAACCATCATAGTTCATTAAAGTTATAATTTACGAGTGGCGAGCGTATTTTTATGAAGCTATTAACCACGATTGCTGTGTGAAACCGCTGCGTACGTGGTACGCGTCACAGAATCACACGTTTACGTTTTATTAGTATTTCAGTTCTCGACTAACAATCATAGTTATTTTAACCTGTAGAGGCGGATATTATGTCGATTACCTAACGTAAGTTACGTTACCTTATCTTCAATTCATTTGAACAATAAACTTATAATAGGGGATCGGACTGACTCAAAAAAATATGATTCTGTTTAGTCCGTCAGTTAGATTATCGAAAAATATTGGATACGTGTTTTTGTTTTATCAAATCAATAAAAATTGACGAAGATAAAGCGCGTCAAAGATCATGGAGCGGGGCTTGAAACGTCAATTGAAGGTACAAAATGTACTATCATATGACGTCACACGAGTTTTCGAAGCACTGTATCGTTGCACTATCACTGTATCCTTAATTTTTTGTTTACGTGAAAAAAGAAAAAATACATGGTTAATATTTTTTGGAAATCTATCTGACGGACTAATTAGTTTTTTTTTTGTCCGATCCCCTATTGAAGTCCTCGGTTCGATTATCGATTTCCAAGCTGGAGAAAATATTACCTGGTTTTTCCAGGAGGGTTTCTCAAGAGCAACCTGAAATCCGGATTTATGCCTGGTTTGACGACAATAGAGGATGCCGCCTTTAATTGGGACAAACATGATTACGAAATGTAGGTGTACTATTACGTACATCTGTGCCTAACCCTCCGGGGATTATAGATGTGATGAATACTAACTAGCAGTAATAGGTACTTACATGAACTCGAATGCATTTCTCGACCGTGTCGCCGAAGAAGACATCAGACTGTTTGCCGGAAAGCACCCACTTCTCATACAGCTGCAAGTTCTTCTCAGTTGGTGGGATCAGCCAGAATACTTTGGCGCCTAAAATATGTAAGAAACCGTTTTAAAAAAAACTTCGGTAGTGATGATGAAAGGGAAACACTACGAGTGCAATTTGAAACATTTGCTTTAGTTTCATATGTTTAACTAGCTGTTGCGCGACCTTCGCCCATGTGAAATTATTATTATATAAAAATAATACGTGCGTAGACTTGAAACTGTTAAATATTTCAAGAGTAAGAGGTCGTTTCTAGTCAACTGTAGATGCAAATCATTTGCCGCACTCAAACTAATGTGCACCTTTATGCACAGAATACAAATTCTTCTTCTAAAAAACTAAAACCCGACTACGCCAAAAAAAACGACGCTGTAAAAGTATGAAACAAGATTTTCAGGATAGAACAAAAAGAAAAGCCGTAGTCACACGGTATTAAAGTGTTTAGGTTGATACCTATAACGTGTGACTACGGCTTTTCTTTTTGTTCTATCCTGAAAATCTTGTTTCATACTTTTACAGCGTCGTTTTTTTTGGCGTAGTCGGGTTTTAGTTTTTGAATTTTTTTATTTAAACAATTTTGGTGTTAATTTGACTCTTGACTTTACTCTTAATTTTACTTTTGACTTTTTGTCCGCTAGAGGGCGTGATTTTAAATTTGAACAATATTTTGGAAATGTACAAGTGAGGCCCTTTCAAATGATACCAAACACGGCGTATTTATCGCCATTTTTATTTTTTAAGCCTTACTTTTTGTACGCTAGAGGGCGCCAAATCGCTTTTTGTGACACGTCACGTAGCCTATGTTCAGCGGAAAATTAAGACGGTTCTAACGATACCTCATATGTCGAGTTCCGTTAAGTAGATTAGAACCTATGAGGGAACAGATGAAGATACACACATACATACATACAAACATACAAACATATATACATACATACATACATACATAGCCAGTCAAAATCATAACCCTCCTTTGGCTTTGCCGTAGTCGGGTAAAAATAAAGGTAGCCTAAGTTACTCCTTATATCATCTGCCAGTTTGCTGCTGTTATTTGGTCGTCACAAAAACTGGAACGTTACTGAAAGTGTCGAACTCATGGCGTATTCTGATCTACTTAATATAATTAAGATTGCTATCGAAACACCCGGAAAAAGAACTGAAAGTTCTATGCTTAGTATACTACATTTTTATATCAAACCAACTTACCTCGCAAAATATGGTACCAGACCGAGGTACCTCCGAAGTCAATGTGGAAATCTGTGTAGCAGCCCTTGACAGACATTAAGCAGTATTTCTGTACTTTGGGGTACATCATATCGTCCAGAGCATTCGTTGATTCCGTCTGAGGAAGTAATTAAAAGCATATTTGGTTATAATAAAGTTCAGGATGTCGTAGCACGAATGCGCCCGGAGGTGGGGAACTATCATCACTCACTGGACGCCTGTCGGAGGAAATCGCCGAAGTAGAACGCGGCGAAAATGCCAAGATATTGCACATGATAGAAAGATTTGGAAAGAGAAAAGGGAGACCTTTGCCCAGCATTGGGAAACACAAAGAGAATAGAGAAAAGAAAACCTTTATGATCGTTCGAAATATCGTGCCAGTGTTTTTCAGTATAAACTGATCTTTTACTGAGTGTAAAGCTCGTCAATGCGAGGTCAGGCTATACTAGAAACGTGTAGCTTGATAATGGCGCTGGCGTTGTGAGTACAACGCATATAACTAAAGTCAGTAAAAACGATACATTGTTAGTTTGAATACTAGGAATTGAGCCAAATCAAAATAGACGTTTATTGTTTGAAATAGTAATACCAGCCTTTGACTGTCCCACTGCAGGGCACTAGCATTAAATTACCACACTCGCTAAAGGCGAATGTTTTATTACGACAAAATAATATTTCTCAGTATACTCGCCTCCTTTTACATCTGGCCAGATAATAGGAGTTGGTGGGTGTACTATTAGGTACACCTCAGCCTAGCCCTTCGGGGATTACAGGCATGATGTTATGTTATGTAACATTTTGTTGTCTACTACATTTCAGAAAAATAAATACGTCTCTCGTTGATAACTGTAAATTTAAAAGGCGTAAGTGTACACATGCGTTTACAAATGATTGTAAAGTACTTTGAATCTAAATGTTCCGACATCGTCGTGCTCGCGTGCGAGGATGGACCGTGTAATCCTTAGGTCGTGTCGTGCGTACTCGAGCGTGACACGTAAGTATATTTTAACCCATTCATAAACGACATAAATACGATCAAAGATACGAAAACTAGCCTCTATTAACCCTATAAAACAAGTCCATTGCGTTTCCTTTGTCTTTCCTGTTTGTTTTGTTTATGCATAGATACTTTTTCCCAGTTCAAGGGCATAGGTCGCAAGGGTGGGGGCGAATGTTGCCGATTCTACTCGGTCACCCGAAATAATCCGAAGGCTCCCGATCTCAAACGAGTCCGTCCCGCCCAATTCAGCATATTTTCCGCCCGCTACTTTCAGTTTAGCAAACTCTTACAAAATATTATTTTGCCGCATCTCGTAGTAAATATTTTCTTTTAGGTTTGTATTGTAAGTGTTATTTGTAAAATCTTTACTATTGGAATAATATTGATGTGGGTTTTAAAGCGAGATATGTTGAGTTAATGGTAGAGAATGACTGAGAATGTCTTGTTGCGTTATGTACCACGAACTTTAAATAAATAATAAACTAGCGTGTTTAACGTGAAATTATTTAGACGACGACGTACTACCACAGATTACTATCTGTGGTAGTACTAATAAAACGTTCAGGCAGGTTGTAATTAATTGCTGTTTGAGCCTAACAAGCGTCTAAAAATAAGTAAGCGAGACGGTAAGCGGTCTTTAGGAAAATGTAATGTAGTATTCAGATAGGACAGCAGCTGTTAATAGAGCGCCGCGCTCCGGAACCGCAGACACGCAACGCGTTTTTATAAATTATTCCTGAGGTGCAGTCGATACGCTGAGCGTATTTTGAAACTTTCACTATCTATTTTGGAGTTAAGCTGTAGTTCCTATTCTAGTCACAGCTCACAATGTGAAATATGTTTACTCTTGAATATATTGAGGAAAAAAAAGCAATTCAATCCTATTTTTTTTATAGGTTCCGCTCACTCGTGATGTGTTAGTAGTCATATATTATGTATGCATCCGGTGTCCTAAAGACTTTATGAAAACATAAGGGACAATGAAAATGTTACGTAACTGTACCAAAATCCTGGATTGTTCTACTCTACCCCCATCAATTGGTTCCAACAGTGGTAAAAATGAATTATTGATTATTTTTTATTTTCGCGGTACAGTTGAGTAAAAAAATAAAGCCCACGTAAAAAGTGGACATAAACTTTAAACATTCCACTTAGACCCATGTGTCCCCCTATAAAAATAACCAGAATTCTGACGCAACAGACACTCAGACTACTCAAATCCAGCCTTTCCCCTTGCTGTCCTCCCACAGCGACACCCTAAACCTAGGCTCGTACCCCAAAGGGGATGCCCTTAGCGTGTAATTACTTAGCTTGTAAGTTTTCCTGCCCTGGTTGGAGGCTTTGACACTCAAGGCACCAGGAGAATCCAGAATCCATACTAGATGAAATTCAAATGAAGCCACATACCTGCTGATCTTTAAGATGGCGAGGCCACACGGTGTCCACCCAGTCGATGAGACGCACGATGCGCGGCGCCTGCACGTAGTTCTCGAGCCGAGTGTGAGAGAACTCCAGTGAGATGACGTTCAGGAGACGCTCCTTGTTTGGGTCGTCGTAGTAGCGCTGCCAGTCCTGCGTAAAGAGAAATTCAATGTATCAATAATCATCCATCGCTGTGTTGTTTCGGATCACCTTTTAAGTCAAATGCTTGTGTGTAGCCGTTGTTTCAGTTAATTACATTCATGTGGGAAACTAGGAGTACTTAATTGAAACTTTGTCTTATGCCTAGAGTTTACAAACAACCCCCGACCTTCGGTCGTTTTTCATAGCCTATCTTGTATCCCACTACCCAGCAAAGGAATCCTCTTTCTAGTTCAAAATCTGTTTTGGAATAATGTTTTACAATAAAACCGACTTCGACAAAAATAAAACACAAAAAAGTGAAAAATAAAAATCAGCTTCTGAAGTCGGTGACTTTTGTTTGTTTGATTTCATGTTTTTGCCACCGACTTCTGAAGCTGATTTTTATTTTTCACTTTTTTGTGTTTTATTTTTGTCGAAGTCGGTTTTATTTTTTGTAAAAAAGTTTTTATTTTTCACTTTTTAGTGGTTCACATGTGCTTACCCCTTCACAACGTACCGGCGTGATGTTATGTTATGAACTGGTGTAAACAATAGACAGACATGAGATTTCAGCAATCCCAGTCCATTTGCTATCATTTATTGAGGAGATCCGTTGTCTGTCTCCGAAGTACTTCATCAGAATATGTTCACCAACCTTTGTAGTGAGTACAGGCGTGATATTGTGTTGTGTGATGGCGTAAACAATGCTCAGATATGCTATAGCAACAATCGCGGTTAATCTGCTGTTATTTATTGAAGAGTTCCCCCGATTTCTACAAGATCCCATCATCAGATATTGAAATGGTGACAATGGGACCACACGGGAAGCACCAGCTTTCAAATGAAAAAAGAATCATGAAAATCAGTTCACCCAGTCGCAAGTTATGAGCGAACAAACATAAAAAAAAAAAAAGAAAAAAAAAAAACAGTCGAATTGATAACCTCCTCCTTTTTTTGAAGTCGGTTAAAAATATTACTTCCCTATTTGAATCGGATTTTGTTAACAATTTCAAGGATTTCTATTTTTTTGCACGGTACTTCTAAAAATTTACTTAACTTAAGTTAGTCCATATAGCCGATGTTATCTGCACATGCAGCAGATTATCAGTATAGAGCGATTGCTCTTACCTCAAACAGAGTTATTGAGTAACACGAGACTGCTACGGTGCGGTTACGGTTTAGAACTATGGGATGTTAGATTTATTGCCGTTGAATATGAGCCTCCTCGTAAATCATTACTAGAATGTCGTATTGTTAAATTGCTATCAACACAGCGCTTGGTAAACGGATTGGCGGTTGCAGGAGTTACAGCAGTAGGTTTTTCAGTTACTTCTTCTTCATAAAAATCTAACTTAGCACTGTTATTTAGATTTCCTTTCATCATCATCGTCAGCCTATAATATTCCCACTGCAGGGACTCGGCGTCCTCTCTAGAAGAGGGATGCTGATGAATGATAAAGTGGTTAACCAATCACACGCGACCAATCACGTCATTACGGTATCGAAATGAAAAAGAGAAGCTACTTACGTTCCAGGGTAGCCCGCGAAATTCAAATTGTCTTAGGTTGTATTTCATCAAAAGGTCATTCTTGAGAGTTACATGAACTTGGAGGGTTGTAATGATGATTTTGATGATTATAATTCTGTAACTGCATACGTCTTACAGCCGCGAATCATATTTTCACTAACATACAACCTAGCACTGGCCTGCAAATCGCTAAAAACGTAAGAAAATTTGAATTTCGCGGGCTACCGTGAACATCCACCTTAAATAAAATATCAAGCATGTAAACTATTATTATAAGCTTTCAGTCATTTATCTTTAGGATGTGAAATTTGAAATTAACCATGGCTTACTACGACGTCTAACGACTGGTCGTTTTATAGTCTTATTCCGAGTTTCCGGCTATGTATCTCAATTGAGCAATGAATTATAGAACTTATTCCGCCTTATTATAAAAGGTAGTTAAACATGGTTTAACTTAGACTTGGTTTATCTCGCATGCTGTCACTTTCTTTTGAATATTATTGAAGTGAGACGTCATGCGAGATAAACCAAGTCTAAGTTAAACCAGGTTTAACTACCTTTTGTAATAAGGCGGATTTTGTTCCCAATCCTGTATATTGAAGAGAGTAATAACAATAAAAAATAAAGTAAAAATATTTTTTGTACGTAGAATAGAATATCTTTATTATTTACACCATAAAAATAACATTCATATTTTTTTTTTATTATACATTCATAAAATAACATTTCACATAGGGTGGACACAATGGGCGTACTTATCGCTGAAAGCGATGTTTTCAAGACAACCTTTGTACGGATTACTGGAAGAGGGAGAGATAATACTGCAAGTTTTATGAATTTTAGTTGAATTAAACCTATTATTAGAATAAATTAATACATTAAAACTTTACTAGTAAGTAGTCGACGACTGCAAAATGTGGGTGTACTATGTATTAGGTACACCAGTGCCTAACCCTTCGGAGATGGCAGGCGTGATGTTCTGTTATGATGGCCACATGATGAATCAACCCTTTCCTGTCACAAAGAAGGAATAGGGAGGATAAGGTCTCAACATTGGGGACACTTAATGTTGGCATGTGTTAACGTGTACTTGAATAAGACCGATTTAAAGTATGTAATCATGAACAGTTCAATCAGAACCTTAAAACCCATTAAAACATGTCAATGCATCTCGCATTCCGGTTTGATGTCACACCCACGTCATCTATATTTAGCCGGTCCGGCTATAAAACCGTACCGAGACGCTGATGGCTACAAATTATCTGTAACTAGCTGATACCCGCTGCTTCACCCGAGTGGATGTCGGAACTTGATAAATTATAATTATATTAAAACCTTCCTCGAGAACCACTCTATCCACTGGTGAAAACATCATGAAAATCGGTGTAGCAGTTATTGAGTTTATTGTGAACAGACAGACGTGGTGGAGGGAGGACTTTGTTTCATAATATGTAGTGATAGTGATATGCGCAAACTCTTATCAAATATTTTATAGAGGTGTGTCTTCAATGTGATAAGAGCTAGCACGAGTAATGATTTATTGGGTTCTCAATTAAAAGTTAATCATTGAATCTGTTTAAGTTCGAATTATTCATTTATATGTTATGTGATTAGATTAATGAATATTTAATTACACATACATAAATAAACTCACACATTTTCTCAAGACAGAAACACTACCTACATACATCAAACTAAGTTACTCTGCGCAAGAATTATTGCTAGGAGACGACTTTATTTTTAAGGTGAAAAATTGCCTTTTACGGCAGGACTAAATGTTCATTGTACTAATAGTACAGGGGTCTTGGAGTAAATTAAAGTAGATTAACTAAAAACATTTTTTTTTTTAACTTGTGAAGTAACTGGAACTGTCATTCGAAGCTTTGTCCAGAACAAACAAGTGATCGCAGTTACGGGAAAAAACGATTGCTTATCGGTTTAATATTTAGCGTAGGATCTTTTTACCCGACTACGGCGAAGCCAAAAGCAAGGGTAATGATTTTGGCAGTCTATGTATGTATGTATGTATGTTTGTATGTTCCACCGTAGCGCCTAAACTACTGAACGGATTTTAATAAATGAGGTGGCAATAGATTCGTATGAATAGCCCGGGTGACATAGGACATACCTAGGCTATATAAATTATTTTTATGACGGAATTTAAATGTCAAAAACTTACCTGAAAAAATATTAAATTGATTGATATAATCACAACATGTTTGGTATCAAATGAAATGTCTTGGCGAGCACATTACAAATAAATGTATATCATATTATAGTTTTAGTCAATATATACGTTTAGATTGCGGTCAATCAGTTCTCGCGGTCTAGTCTGTGTTATTTACTCGTATTAAGTAAATAACAAACCAATATTTTATTCGTAGTCGGGTTTTAAACTTGTTACATACAACCATTAATTAGGTAAATCCTTAAGTAGCGTACCAAAAAGTAATTTTGGTATGCTACCTAGGGATTCTTTTGTAAATCTTCTGTCAAATCATTAGATAATAAAAGTCACTTTTGGGGGTGCTTATATCGCAAAACAAAAGTAAAGATTTGTGGTGACTATATAGTCATTTTAAAACTGTTGAGTTTACTTTATCTTCAAATAGCTACTAAAACTTATAATAATACAAAGTGACGAGCTTATTTTTCTGCCCTTTCATGAGATTGTACGAAGTAAGTAAGTAAGGTCCCAGACCCGAAGTAGTTATGTAGATAAGTTCTAATAGTGGTTGTCTCTTGTATTATTTGAAGTGCTTACTGTGAGTTTCAAGCCGTTTGTAGTAGTTTCGAGTTTTCACACGGACTTTGGACTTTAACTATTTTCTTTAATACTTTGTACTCATGTACAGTGCGATCAAGTTATCTTAGCTTTCTTTTCTTTCTTAGCTTTGCGAAATTTTACGCATGTAAACTTGGGAATAAAACTGTTATTGCCAGATAAACCAATACTTAAACGATCAGAAAATATCTAATTTAAACAGTGAGAAATACAAATAAAATAAATATCATAACACTTTTATACATTCGTTGTAACAAAATGACCTGCACGAAGTTCGGAGCTGCCAAGATAATTTGATCGCACTGTACACCTTTTAATTTTTTGGAGGGAGGGCAATCATCAAATGACTCCTCCTGCGCTCCGGGCAGAGCGGTAAGAAGTGTCAGACTTCTACTGACTAAAAACCACCCATGTTCCTTCTTGGCCCTTTGTGCCGAGGCCGCGGAAAGAGATATCTTTCGAACAACCCGAAAGCCCCGACGGGACTCATGTACCATCGCCTGCAATAATGCATGGGGAGTTCAGAAAAAATACCGTGTGAAGCAAGAAATGACGCCACCTGGCGTAAATAAGTACTCGATTAGCAACATTGATTATATTGTTGATGCTACACTAACTAGAGGGCGCTCACGTTGTATAAAATGTTTATGTAGTTTCTTTTTTCTGTTTAAACATTCAAATAATTTATAATGAATTATTTCTATTATATAAATTTATTCCTAACTACCTACTATGTTTGTTTAAATTGAATATTATTATCATTCTAAAACTATCTGATTTTAATTATCTATGTTTTAGTTTTCAAACTTGAGGGTAGGTCGAATATGAATTCATAAATAAATTAGTAGGTAGTAGAAATAATTAGATTGAAGATTTATGAGTTATGACTAAGCTCAATTGATTGTTCGATAAGTTTGTTTCGATTACCTCATTTTTAGCTCAGTTTTATTTAAATTTAGGTGAATTAACTTATTTCATCAAAATGAGTACGCGTTGTAATATTGTTTTCGTTACAAGAGCTCAAATAACTGATTTGCAAAATCAAGGCAAAAACTTATCGACACTCGAAACTTGTCGACTTATATTATTAACGTAAGTAGTTTTGATTTCAAAATTTTATAAGAAAAAAAAATGTTTTAGTTACGACTATACCTACTACTTAATAAATAATCATTATTGCGTATTATATATTTCTGTTTTTTTTTGCAGAGAAAAACAGTTGTTCTATTGGTACGACGATTTTAAGACGAGGGTTCTTTGCAACACCATCAAAGAACTAGTAGACCACGGCTCATAAACACATTACAGCGTCAAATCGTGTTATGAGAGTATGAAGAAAATGGATTTCTGCCGATGACCGACTATGCTGCTTTATATAAATCAAGTGTTGACAATGCCCGTCGTGCTCTTAAAAGTGAAGAGCTGCATTATAGGAGGCATGTTGTGAAACCCTGGCCCACAGAAAACCATAAAAGGGCAAGATTACAGTTCGCTTTGGATCATGTTAACTTTGATTTGAGTAATGTTTTTTCATCTTTACAGATGAAAAAACTTTTAAGTCCAGTGAACACGGACGCTTATGTTTGTGGTGCCGAAATAATACGTGATAAAGAAGTGGTTATGTAGTGTCCAATATGCTGGTCATATTACAGTGAACGTGTGGGGATAGATAAGTGTTGCCGATCCAGGATTTATATTTCATAATACTTAAAAACAATATTACTTAACTTTAGTACTTATTATTTATATTAACTGGAGGCCGGGTTATTATAACCTATTACATGACTTACGTATTTTTAATAACTAAAAAAAGTCAAACACAACAATTTTTTTTTTTACATTACAAGAACCTTTTCGTATGTTTTTGTGCAATTGTATAACTATTATCCTACCTATTTAATTCATTTAACTTTTCACTTTTGTGATGAAATAATCCGGTCTCCTGTTTGACTTTGTTGAGGTTATAAAAGCTTCAATCCTCTTTCCGATTTTGGAAACGAATACTTAAGCTATGGCCTCAATAAGAAGTTTTATATAATATAATAATGTTGAACGATAATAAATGTCTGTTTTTGAATAATAAAGTGTAAGAAATAAACCTCTAATAGGTGTCTTTTTGTTTGTCTTCGTTAATTCCTGTTGCTAACTGACTACTAACTCGAATATTATATTTTTGAATGCTATGCGCACTTATTAGCTTAATGAAAACATTCCTTATGGTTTCTTTTGTTTTTTTTTATCATTTAACTTCTCACTTCATCCAACCTAATATGTGTTTCCTAACTTCTTACTTACCTAACCTATTCCCAAGTCAAAGTCCATTTTTTTCTATATCTCAACAGAGTAGATTACATTTAGTTAGGACTAAGTTACAAAAATCTACCTCCTTTTTATTTCACCTACAGGTGACACCGGGTAATCCGGATATTGTCATTGCGGAAAGTAAAAACTTTAAAGGTTTAATTTCTTATTATTATTTAAGTAGGAATTACAAATAAAATTGCTGTCAGGTAGAAACAGAAATAAAACTTATGCCACCTACAAGTGACACTGGGGATTGAAGAGTTTAATATCACAGTTGTGCAGAAACCAAACGCCATCTATTAGTTATTTTCGAAAATTTGATTTCTACCTTCACAGAAAAATAGGCCCTAAGGTATCCATGCACTTGTGTGGGCGACTGTACCTACACCTTGATTATGTTTATAGGAAAATCCTAAAAAGATTGTTAAGATCATCACCAATTTGCATTTATTTATCTTTTTCGGGTTTAGTGCAAGTGAGAGAAGGTAATTTAGAGCTTAGACCTTGGCGAATATTGACTTTCCTTGACCAGGGTATTGACCTCAGATTCAGATTGATGATTGTTTTATGTTATACTAGCTGTTGCCCGCGACCTTCAGCTCTGTTGTGTTGACCATTTCGAATAATTTTGTTAACAATCGCAGGGATTTTTTTGGCGGAATCTTAATTATTTTTCTAAAATGACACAATGAAACAAACATAGTTTTTTTTTAAAAAGCTCGTTTTGTTATTCGTTTTGTACTGTATATCTTTCACAAGTTTTCAGTAATAAAGCTGTTATTTTCAAATTACAAAGATACTTACACTTTAACTTTACGTATTAGTATAGTGGTATAGATTTGCAATCTAGGTATATTCTGACATTTATTTTAAATTACAAATGCCTATCTTCTAAACCCAATCACAGTTCCTGCTCAGATAAAAGCAGTAGGTATATACGACTCTACAAGAAGAATTCTTCTTCGTTACATAAACAGAATCCACAACACATTGTGAGTACAAACTACAAAACAGCATACACAAACACATTGCGAAAACGACAATACAGTATATGAATTGTAAATTCAGTCTCTCAACTCGAGCTCGGTTAGGCCTAGTGTGTAAACAAAACGTAGATACGACAATCGGCGACGCGATTACCACCGTCAACTATAGATAATGATTGATGACCGATTTGAAAATGAAATAGTGGTTATAGTATATAGTAAAATTTATCAAGTGCTGGCTATCTCTACGTGATATTGATATGTCATGCTGTGACATAAATGTCGTGGTTGTTTAGAGCTACGAAAGATAGATATCCCCTTACTTGGCAGTACACGTAATGAATACAGATGGACCTATGTTCGAGGACATAGAAAAGGAGATTTTTTATCAAGAGTAGTGGTGGCAACAAAAGCAGTTCGGACCAGATTTAAGTGGGTTTGAAATCTGTGTGAATTTGAACCCGGCTCTTTGTGAGCTTATGTAAATTATCTCTATTCCACTGTTCTCAATAAGATGAAGGAACTCATCGTGCGGAAACCGGCAAGTCCACCAAAAAAGTCAGACCGCACTAGGCCCACGTGGTGGACTATGGCCCACTCCTCCTCACATATAGCCTATATCCCAGCAATGGAAACCGTTACAATCTGATCATGTAACAAAGCGCTAGCAATCGTTCAGTATTAAACTAAACAAACGTAAATAAAAAAGACGGCAAGTACCTAATAATAAAGTTGAGAAAGGTCAGGAGAACGTAGATGAGTTATTATAAGTTGTACAAATAACCAACAATTCATTACAATAATTCCGTTCTTGCTGCATATTTTAAAGCGCGACATTCTCGCCACGGTGTTTGTTTATTTTATGCAGTTCCCTACGGCACGATTGTTGAAGTCGCAGTAAAATGGTTTATTCATGAACGAGCCGCGAAAATTAATGAAAACATTCGACGGCTTTTTATTTATTTTCCTTCACGCTTTATAATTCATTCTTTATTATCATAAATGCGAAAGTAACTGTCTGTTTTGTTACCTTTTCACACTTTGATGGCTGAAGCGATTTAGATGTTAGGCAAAAAGGTAGACCATAACCTGATTTAGGATAAAATATCATTCTCTGACCTTTAACCCAATTTATTTGGGGTCGGCACATCAAGTCCATACTTTCATCATCTCATCAGACATCTCCTTTCTTGTCATAATCATCCCTTCTACAGTCCATTCATCATCCTCTAATCTTATACCACTCCGCATTCATACTTACAACTTTCCTCCCATTTTCCTCATTCCATACCACGTCAGCCGATTAAATTATGTAAAATACATATTTTCCCGGCACAGACTAAATATTTCCAGTGTGGTAAATTCTGTCTGCCAGGCAAACCGGTGGCCTAAGGCTAGTACATAATTTCATAAGTCATTGTGTTAATGTTATGTATTGAATTTTTTCTAGGTCATAGAATAACATTCGTACGTAGATAGATAATGTAATAACATTATCTGTGGTGTAGGTAAGTTTCAAGTTATTTTATAAACATGATAAAGCAAACTTTACTTTTTACCCTTTCCACATCATCATCATCAGCCTATTAATGTTCTCATTGCAGGGACACAGGCCTCCTCTCTTTGAGAAGGAATGGGAACATATTTTTTTTATTGCAAAATAGGTCTACTGTTGACCTCTATCACGCCTGATGGAAAGCGATGGATGAGGTCTATGATGGAACGAGTGTGCCCAAAAGATGCTTGTTCACTCTTGCTTTGGAAGGAGAACGGGTTAAATGTGGAAGGAAATCCAGATTCAACAGAGTACCACATTTTTTTGATAGATTTTACCTGCCTCCACATCAGGATACCAAACGGACCAGTATTACTTTTTTAGTAACAGGGGTAACAAAATTAACTTTTTTTAAGTAATTCATTTAGATGGGATTGGATAAGGCGCGCCTCGGGTTTATTATCCGAGGTTAGTTTTGATAATATGTCTTCAACTCTTAAATAAGGATTGCAGGAAAACAATACCATGGTATATCGACATTGTCTTAAGTTTTTTAGAACATCTTTATTTTTTTTGGGTACTTGTATGTTTGTTTGTTTTTCAACTCGCAAACTAATTCTGAATTAAAAACGTGGTAAATATCAGAAGATAAAGGGCATAGACTGAATTTGGAGTCTTTGATAGCCTTATCTAGGCGTATCGTATTACCCGGATCATTCCCACTAGTTCTACTGCACAGTCCTAAGATAGAACTAGTGGGAACTTTTTTTTTTTTTTCATCTCCAAAATAAATATTTTCAATACGTCCTGCCTACTTCTATTCTCCTGGTAGTTTGTGCTGTAGTTATTCCCTAATCTGTGTGATAGAACGAATGAGATACCTACTCGAGTCCCGCTGGTTTTTAACCGACTTCCCAAAAAGAAGGAGGTTCTCAATTCGATCGGTATGTTTTTTTTTTTTTTCTATTTATGTACACCGATCGATTACGCTGCGATTTATGATCCGATTTACGTGATTCTTTTTTAGTTTTATGCGGAATAGTTGCCATTTGGTCCCATAAAAATTTAGCATGGGTTGGCCCAGTACTTTTCATTTTTAACCGACTTCCAAAAAAAGGAGGAGGTTATCAATTCGACTGAATTTTTTTTTTTTTTTTTTTTTTTTTTTTTATGTTTGTTCGCTCATAACTTGCGACTGGGTGAACTGATTTTCATGATTCTTTTTTCATTTGAAAGCTGGTGCTTCCCGTGTGGTCCCATTGTCACCATTTCAATATCTGATGATGGGATCTTGTAGAAATCGGGGGAACTCTTCAATAAATAACAGCAGATTAACCGCGATTGTTGCTATAGCATATCTAAGCATTGTTTACGCCATCACACAACATAATATCACGCCTGTACTCACTACAAAGGTTATAAAAACTATTTTGTGAAGATCTGATGAAGAACTTCGGAGCGGCAACGGAACTCCTCAATAAATGATAGCAAATGGACTGGGATTGCTGAAATCTCATATTGTCTGTCTATTGTTTACACCAGTTTCTAACATAACATCACGCCGGTACGTTGTGAAGGGGTAAGCACATGTGAAACACTAAAACGTGAAAAATAAAAACTTTTTTACAAAAAATAAAACCGACTTCGACAAAAAAAAACACTCAAAAGTGAAAAATAAACTTGAGAAGAAAAATCAGTTTCTGAAGTCGGTGACAAAAAAATTAAATCAAAGAAACAAAAGTCACCGACTTCAGAAACTGATTTTTCTTCTCAAGTTTATTTTTCACTTTTGAGTGTTTTTTTTTTGTCGAAGTCGGTTTTATTTTTTGTAAAAAAGTTTTTTATGACCATTTTTTTATTATTTATGAACATTTTTCGTTCGTTTTTTTATGTGTGTTCGCGAATAACTTCGTCGTTTATGAACCAATTTTGATGATTCTTTTTTTATTTGAACGGAGATATTTCAAGAGTGGTACCATGATATGGAAACCAGATCCTGGTGATGGAATCCCAGAGAAATCGAGAAAACCCTCAAACATAGGCACGTATTACGTGTTTCGTGCTTTTTCTGACGCTATACAAGCATAGGTTTTATAGTAAATATTTATTTATGATACACAACTAAAAATGAAAAAATAAAAAAACTTTTTTGCAAAAAAAAACAACCGACTTCAAAAACACCAAAAAGTGAAAAATAAACTTCGAAAGAAAAATCAGCTTCTGAAGTCGGTGGCAAAAAAAGCCAAATCAAACAAACAAATGTCACCGACTTCAGAAGCTGATTTTTCTTTTAAAGTTTATTTTTCACTTTTTGGTGTTTTTGAAGTCGGTTGTTTTTTTTGCAAAAAAGTTTTTTTCGATTTTGTAACATCCTTTATCGTAGAACTAGTGGGAACGAAAAAATCCATTGACTTTTCGTTCCCATTAGTTCTACGATATTGTACCACATTGAATCGTAGAACTAGTGGGGAAAAAAAAATAAAAAAAGTTCCCACTAGTTCTATCGTAGGACTGTGCAGTAGAACTAATGGGAATGATCCTATTACCCAGTACCAAATAGGTTGTGGATGTCAGATAGGCAGTCGCTCCATGTAAAATACTGGTATTCAGCTGTATCCGGTAAGACTAGAAGCCGACACCAACACAGTTGGGAACAGGCGACGCAGATGATGATAAAAACTTGTCTGCTTTAACACCTATCAGGAGGAATAGATGCTGGACCACTGAACTTGAGACCTCCTTTCATAATTATTGAGAGGTCGATGTTCAGACTCTCTAAAAGCTTAGACTATAAATTACTTTATAAATCGTACTTCTTCTTTACGTGCTGACGAACTTGAACCTACTTGATTCTATTAAATCCTGAAAGGTGCAAGTGATTGTACAGGATGGGCAGGACAGGAGGTGGCGCATATCCTGGGTTTCTGGCAAGTTGTTAGGGTTGGATAAGCAAGCAGTCTTACCTTCATATTCATCTCGATGTTCTTCTGTGTGTTGACGTCCATGACGTCGAGCATGCGACGCGATCCAACGCACATGCGCACATCGTTTACCGTGAAGTTGCTGGTTGGGACCCTGCAACAAAACCAAGTGTTATTTACTTCTTGACTATTTCGTTCGAGTTTTTAACAGAAATTCAGTAACAACTCAGCGTCTGAACTTGTGACGGTTGATGACAGCAAGATCGACCACTATATGTGCTCACGGGTGTTCAGAGTGGGGTATCAGTGCACTCCCGAACTCCCGAGTGACCTCAGAGGTGAACACAGCCCGCGGTTGTGTGCGGTCACGTGGTGTCGTGCGCAATTATTGCTTTGCAAGGCTCAGGGAAGACTGTATAGTCGCTCCAGGGATGTGCCGTAACAAGCGTTGCACAGAGCGAGTTCCGGACGGGTATTTAAAGAGGAAACGGGGTCTCCTCTCTGGTGCGGATTGTGACCACCAGGTTGATTTTAGTGAGTCACACACTCCTCTTGAAGTTATCCCCCTAAACTAAAACAAAAAGGCTCGCCTCGCGGGCGTACACGAGACAGACTAAACAAAACTAGCGAAATGTGGGTGTATTATAGGATTTATAGGTCACCTTTGCCTTAACCTTCGGGGTAAATAGACGATGTTATGTCTATGTTTGTTATTTACAGCGAATAGTTTCGTTAATAATTTTCTTTTTTGATACATCCTGCGCTGCCCACATGTGATGTTGTAGGAGTAGTGCTTGGGGGGTTCTAATTCTATCTAACAGTGGAAATCTTAAGGCTGACTTCATTATATGATTCTACTAGCTGATGTCCGCGGCTTCGCCCGCGTGGATATCCGAACTTGACAAAATATGATATACTAAAACCTTCCTCGAGAACCACTATAAACCGGTGAAAACAGCATGAAAATTGGTGCGGTAGTTTTTGAGTTTATCGCGAACAGACAGACAGACAGACAGACGCGGCGGAGGACTTTGAAAATGTATGTATGAACTTGTATTGTATTACAAATTCACGGCCAAAGACGTATTTTAATACGAAGTGGGATAATACAGGCACGATTAAATCCATTAATCATGGTGATGAAAATTAAAATTCTATTTTTTATATCGATTAGGGGCCACCCTATAAAATAAGTATTTAGCATTGCTATGGCCAGTCCCTTTCACAAAGCCGCTATTCAAATGTGTTAACAAAAAAATTATTGTTTTCAACACCGCTTCTAAGCAACAGGAAAATTGCTGAAATATTACCCAACTCGACATAATTTTATCAAGTTCTGAGAAGCACTTTTGAAGCTTCAGGAGGAAAACTTTCGAAGAGTTTCGCAGCTTTCGTTGAAAAAAGCTAACTTGAGCGGAGTTTGTTTACTTCATTGATCCGTTCTCGAAGTTACGAAATGTAAGACGTCGACTGAAATAATACATAATAGGTGGCAGGCAACACGACCTGGTTGCATACCGAGAGAGTTGGTTTGAGGATGCACAGGAAACGATCATATGGAAGGAATTAAAGGAGGCCTTTGCCCAGTAGTGGGAAAGAAAACGTTATTTAAAAAAAACTGAATAACCATGAATCGGGAAAGATTGGTTCCTTGATTCTGCTTTGTGTGATGTGTTGAGGTTATTTTGAATCGCTTTGACTTTATCAAAAACTTCAGTGTTATGAAATGGGACGCTTTTACCAAGATTATTTTTATCATAGACGTATTCAAATATTACCTAACTCTGAATAGTTTTGTCAAGTTCTATAAGTGTTTTTGAAGCTTCATAATTAACTTGGAGAGTTACGTAGTTAAGTTAAGTTAGCTTTCGTTGAAAAAATAAAAACAACTTGAGCAGAGTTTGTTTACCTTATTGATCCGCCCTCGAAGTTACGAAACTTAAATAACCACGAATTGTAACAAAAGGCTCTTGTTCTGCTTGTTCTATTAATATTAATTATCGATTCTGAATTGTTTTATGTGTTGCTTTTGTAATTAAGAGTTTTGAGTATTTTTTTAATCAACTCGGGAACTTGTTTATTATTTTCAAAGCCGGAAGCTAGAATATTTTTCTTAGACGTAGTAATTAAAAGAAACCATAGAAAGTCACTTAGTGTAACTGAAATATTAGTTACGGATTTATCGCAAAATACGCGCTTTAGACGTGAATTTCCGGACACCAGTCCGTTAAACAGTAAGTACGGGTTTAACAACAAATATTTTCTAGAAATTCTTCACGTCAAATAAAATTTCTAAGCGTAACTCCGCACGTCATAAAAAAACGCCGTCACAAAAACCTTTAAAAAGGAAAATATTGTATCTTAACATTATTGTCCCTTCACGCTTTTAATATAAGTTGAATTCTAATCCGAGCGTCGCGTCGTTGTGTCGAGGACCGCTTTGTTTTATCACTTTCTGTGCATATCTCATCTGCTTGTACTTTTTTTAGTGGATATGAAATCATCAAATGACTCCTCCCGCTCTAAACGGAGTGGTACGGAGTATCAGACTTCTACTGACTAAAAACCACCCATGTTCCTTCTTAGCCCTTTGTGTCGAGGCCGAGGTATATCTTTCGATCAACCCGCAGCCCCCCGACGGAACTGCTTGTACTTTGCGGTCTACTACCCTTTAGTAGATAGTCCTTCTTTGGTCGGGAATTAAAAGTTAAAATAAAAATATAATTTCAGATACCCGATACCCTATCACTTCTGTGAACAGTGCTTACTAATGTGAAATGTAATTTATCCACAAGTACTTTCCTCGCTATTCGCTTAGTATCTAATATTCTAATACCTTCATCGGAGGCTGTAAAAGTCACCTAAGAAGGCTATCAAAATACGCCCGCCTATTGATAGTGACCTTTCGACCTGAAACATATTTTAGTTTGGTCTCGGCAAAGGCGCCTTTTCACAGTATCGCGTTTCATCTTTGCCGAAAGGTAAGGTTTTGCGTTAGAAATTCGCAGAAGATATCATGCAAATAGAATGTCTCGTCTCGTTTGAATGTGTTGCTGTTACATCTTTGAAAAGATAAATCGATTTATCTGTGAATATGGTTAAAGGAGTATTTATTTATGTTGTGAACTCTATGGATACTTTCTCGGTTCTATGAGGATTTAGATTTATTGAGTCGCATCAGAGAGCGAACCAAGACTTGGGTCATGCTTAGCTGTCGCACTATATTTGAAAAAAAAAAACCTTATTACTAAGTACTTCTATTACGTTAATGTCCCTAAAGGAGACTATCATGATTATGCGTATGATATTATACGAATAAGAAGTAAATGGCAGTGAAACAAACTTTAAAGGCAGGCTGTGCCTAGTTTGGGGCCCACGGCTACTTCTACTGATGTAGGTACTGTTTTTGTCTATGCTCTTTGTAATTGTTCTCTAACTTGTGTCAATAAATTGATTTATTATTAAAGCTAAACCCTTTAGTCGTTACAGAAAAGCACATTTCAGTCCGCTCCGAGGTATGCTAAGGTTCATACAAAATGTCCGACAGTGATGTAAGAGGACGTTTACGTCGCAGTGCGGCCCGCCCAAATGTGCATCAGCCTGTTGCGCTAGTCCTCCCTAACTCAAATGCTGGGAAGTGGTGGAGAAGTTAAACAGTAGACGTCAAATAGAACTTATTCTCCACCCAATGTATGCAAATAAATAATATCTTTTTACTGTATTCTGAAAGAGTAAATGCTACTTGACCAACAATTTTTTTCTGTCTATTTCGTCTAATCTTAGAAACGGCTGGACCAATCTATACTAATATTATAAAGCTGAAGAGTTTGTTTGTTTGTTTGTTTGTTTGTTTGTTTGTTTGTTTGTTTGTTTGTTTGAACGCGGTAAACTCAGAAACTGCTGGTTGGAATTGAAAAATTCTTTTTGTGTTGGATAGTCCATTTATCGAGGAAGGCTATAGGCTATATAACATCACGCTACAGCTAATAGGAGCGGAGCATAAATGAAAAATGTTACAAAAACGGGAAAAGGTATTTCCTTTTTGAGAGCTTCCGCTGCGTGCGCTGCGAAAACGGTTTAAGTTACGCTAATATCATGTATCAAGGAATTGTTTCTCTTTAAAAGTTCTAAAAAAAAGTCCGCGACAGCATATATCTATCTTTTAAGATTGACTCACTGTAACCTTTTCTTACAGTTAAACTGTTAGGTTAAAAAGAATTATTTTTTGCGAAGCTTATTTAACCCATATGGTATTAATCTATATCTAAATAAATGTGTTTGTTAGAACGAAAATTTAATATAGAATATTTGTGCCCTTTACTCTATACAGTTTAAACAAATATCTTAGAAGATATCGCAATGTAAAAATATCCGCGCGGCAAAATATTTCGCGCGTCGCAATGTAGGTACGGGGCATTCTGGCTGGCCTCCGGGAAATTCAAATTCAAAATATTTACTGCATCATAATGTTTACAAGTATAGTGTTATAGTATATTTAACAGTAAGAGATACCTATAGTAATTCACATTTTAATATAATCTAAGCTAATCTAAACCATCTGAACTATTATAATGAAGAGGAAAGATAAGATTTTTTGTTTGTTACGATTTAGCTTAATTTATGTGGGATAGTCGATATCGAGAAAGGTTATAAGCTATATAATTTATGTGACGCAGACGAAGTTGCGTGGGTCAGCTAGTTTATGTTATAAAGGTGTTATTTGGGTTACACTTAATTTAAGAAAACAATAAGGGTACCATGCAAAAAAGAAGGCTGCGGAGCATAGTACACACATCAAAAGTGTCTAGGGATCAAGCATTTTTACGCGGATTTCTTGAGATTGGAGATGTGGCTTTGTAATAAATTTATGATTTTATAAATTTATATGGATCCTTTTTGGTGCATTTCATAATTTGAATCAGGAACTGTCAATCAAATTCGAGTAAAAGATGAAAATCAGCTGTCAATATTTTCCCTATAAAAACATACAACGCATTAAAGACATTATTAGTGCTACTGTTTCCCTACTACTGATTTAAACCAACGTTATTATGGAGCGGCGACGTCATTTAAGCAGGGAAGAAATGCTCAGAGCCGTGGGAATGATAGAAGCTGGTTCCCGGCAACGTACTGTGGCTTTAGCTCTGAATACAAGTCAGAGTGTTATCAGTCGACTTTGGACACGTTACCGAAGCACTGGTACCGTGGCTGAGCGCCATGGAGGACGGTATCGCTGCACCACACGGAGACAAGACCGATACATTCAAATCTTAACTCGAAGAGCTCCAACAATAACCGCCATGATGTTAGCCGTGAGGCTTCATCACTCTTCAGGGAACTTAATTAGCGACCAAACAGTCAGAAACCGCTTGCATGAAGTGAACCTTCATTCCCGAAGACCGCTACGGGTACCACCTATAGCAATGCACAATCGTAGGATTCGATATCAATGGGCTCTTGAACACAGAAATTGGGCAGAAGAACAATGGCGTTTCGTGTGCTTTTCTGATGAGTCTCGTTTTGGTATGAGACCGGATACAAGACGTATACGACACTGGAGAACCCCTGGACGCCAACAGCGATTAAAATCCTGCCAGGAAGTCCATCCTTATAGTGGTGGAACCATCATGGTATGGGCGGGTATTTGGATCGGCGGAAGAACCGAGTTGATTTGGATCAGAGGCAACCTCAACGCTCAAATTTATGCTGAGACGATTGTATCAGACGTCATCGTTCCTCTACAAGTGCAAATCGGTCCCTTATTTCAGTTAATGCATGATAATGCACGACCGCACACCGCAAGAGTTGTAAGACAGACTCTCGCCGCAGCTAACATCAATGTCCTGCCCTGGCCTGCTCAGTCGCCAGACTTGAACCCGATTGAGCATGCATGGGATATGCTACAGAGAAGAGCTCTGCCGAATATGGAGGGTATCCAGTCGCAAGAAGACCTTTTTTTGTTGTTGCAACGAACATGGGCGGCCATTCCACAGCGTGATTTGGATGAACTCATTTTGAGTATTCCAAACCGATGTTCTTGTGTTGTTAGTGTTCGCGGTAGAAACACGGATTATTAATTGTTTAAGTTACCCAATAAAATTTTAAAGAAAACTGTTATTTCAGTCTTTTTTTCGAACTTTAATGTTAGTGGTTCAAATGTCAAAAATCCCTTTATTAGGAAAATGGCAAATTTCTTTATTAATGCAAAGGTGACTTGGTTTATCGTTACTGTGACAAACGAAAACACTTTATTTGATGAATCCTTAAAGAAAATTTTAATTAATATCAATCAGGAGAAAAGTTATTGCAAAAATATATGTTGATCCCTAGACACTTTTGATGTGTGTAGTTTGAAAATGAACCGAATAAATGCTCAACATTTTAGAATTTCAACTTTCTGGAAATAAAACAGAGCTAGGTATATCATCCAGCGAAAACTGGTATAAGTGTCACTTGGACCAATCCCCGGGCCCCGGGGATAACGCGGCTTTATCGGCACTTGTTCGTTCTCAAGCGGATGAAGTTTTGAAGGCTTGAAGGTGTCAATAGCCTGGATTGTAGTAAGGTGGTCCGGTCGCCAGTTCGCCACTACTGGGCTACCATTTTTGGGAGAGCAGCCTAAAAATAAACTAAATAAATGCTAAACATCATAGTAGTTAAAATTTCATGTTTCGGAAATAAAACAGCTCTACAACTTAGGCATTTACTTAGGTTACCATCTAGGTTACCACCGCCGCGCCGCAAAGTTGCATGTCTGTCGGTCTTCTACAGACTGTACTTCGGAGAGTGTGCGCAGGAGCTCCACGA
Organism: Diarsia dahlii; assembly: GCA_949775195.1. Taxonomy (NCBI): domain Eukaryota; kingdom Metazoa; phylum Arthropoda; class Insecta; order Lepidoptera; family Noctuidae; genus Diarsia; species Diarsia dahlii. The sequence goes on from OX459210.1 coordinate 13,432,570, forward strand.
GCTTATTCCACCATCTCCCTTCTTCCATCGAGAGACTAGGCGTACTGCAGGTTATCACCCATACCTTGTCGATGTTCCACACATTCTTACGAAGCGTTTTGCTTAGACTTTCATTATTCGTACAGCCAAGGAGTGGAACACCCTGCCTGCGTCGGTTTTCCCGAGTTCATATAACCCCAATCTATTTAAGTCGCGAGTAAATAGGCTTCTTCTGGGTAAGCTCGTTCCATCGTCGACCTCATCTCTGCCCTTGGGGCAAGATTGAGGTCAAGAGTAAGCCCATATTAAATAAAAAATAAAAATTGTGACAACGGGTATAAGTTTCACTTGTACCAATCCCCGGACCCCGGGGATAACGCGGCTTTATCGGCACTTGTTCGCTCTCAAGCGGATGAAGTTCTGAAGGCTTGAAGGTGTCAATAGCCTGGATTGTAGTAAGGTTGTCCGGTTCCGTTTGAACTTCTCCGTTGTGCCTATTGTGTGCTTAATTTAAACAGTAGTTGGACTAAGTAAAGTAAATCAATGGTTGATACAGTGAAACCTGGTTAAGTGAGACCTCAAGGGACCTGAAAATTTGTCTCACTTATAGAGGTATTCCACTTACCCAGTGTCTCAGATATCCAAATCTGTCTCATGGGACCTCAGCATGAGTTCCAGTTAAAGAGGTTTCTCACTTATCCAGGTCCCACTTAACCAAGTTCCACTGTATTTGTTTGGACTTTCGGTTAAGTAAATCAATGCCTTTCCCAAACATTAAAATCGCCGAAGGGTAAGGCAGAAGTGTACCTAATAGTACAACCACATTCATCATCATTCGTCATATTCTGTTTTTAAGTCCCATCACCCATGTAATACGGGGTGAGCCTAATCCGAGCGAGAGAAATCTAGACTTAGTAACTGCTACTCAGAAATTTCTATTGGAAAAATCCAATAATCAAGATCAATATGCCCGATTCAAGAATAGGGGATCGGACTGACTCAAAAAAATATTATTCTGTTTAGTCCGTCAGTTAGATTGTCGAAAAATATTGGATACGTGTTTTTTGTTTTATCAAATCAATAAAAATTTACGAAGATAAAGCGCGTCAAAGATCATGGAGTGGGGCTTGAAACGTCACTTGAAGGTACAAAATGTACTAGCATGACGTCACACGAGTTTTCGAAGCAATGTATCGTCTTAATTTTTTGTTTACGTGAAAAAGGAAAAAAAAAAAAATTATTTTATTTTATTATTTTAACATTTGCAATCGGTCGTCAGACCATAAGCGAATTTGTTGCAGTATACATGGCGTTGTGATGGAGCAGCCAGTGCTGCGCCTCCCACTTATAGAAGGTGGTTCCTCTTCAGCCTTTTTACCACCGCTGTCGGGTTTAACAGTTAAGTCACTAGTGGGTTTGGGTGCATGGTGCAAGAAAAAATATGTGGTCAATATTTTTTGGAAATCTATCTGACGGACTAATTATTATTTTTTGTCCGATCCCCTATTGAACCCACGACCACATGCTCAGCAGTCGTGATTGCGACCAATCGACCAACGAAGCAGTCAATTCAATACCAGTATTTTATATGGAGCCTGGTTGTCCGACTTTTGGGACACTGACTACCTGTAACGACTGCCAAATATCTACAAATAACAGCTGGGACCAACGCCTGATCACCCATCCCCGAACCGACCTAGGCAAGCGCGGTTTAACCTAAACATCGACCCGTGCGGCTGTTATGATTTAACGACGAAATCTTTAAACATTTATTAAATCTATCAAAAGTAAAAAAGAAATTCAATATTGATCACACAATTTTCCTGAAGTCGTATCCCTCTTGTAAACATGTCGACGAGAGTACCTATTTTCCATTTTACAATGCACTCGGGATTTGTCATCCGGATTCTATTTGAAATGCATATTATATTCTTTGAAGGATTATAATGTAGCTCGTTGTGAACAGATCTCTTTTCTTACATTCTAGATATTGCCTTCCATTTGGTTTAATATTGTTGTTCGGTTTATACTCAATATTTTGATACAAATAAAGAAGTTTTTTTTATAACATCGCGCCTGTTCGCATTACAGGCGAAGGGTTAGGCAGAAGTACACCTACATTTCTCCAGGTATATTCCCATGTAATGTAATAGGGGGCGAGCCTATTGCCATCAACCGGGTACAAGTCAAGACTCTGGGGATGCTGCTGAGAAATTCCTGATGAGAAAATCATTTGCTGAAAAACATTTTGCCCGACCCGGGAATCGAGCCCAAGACCTTATGCTCAGCACTCATGCATGTGACCTCTAGAGATCAACGAGGCAGTCGAATCAAGAACTTTCCAAAATTATTCATCATCATCATTTCAGCCAAAAGACGTCCACTGCTGGACATAGGCCTCCCCCAGGCGTCGCCACATTGACCGGTCCCGTGCGTCTCTCATCCAGCGGGTTCCTGCAACCTTGACCAGGTCATCGGTCCACCTAGTGGGAGGCCTTCCAACGCAACGTCTTCCGGTTCGCGGTCGCCATTCCAGAACTTTTCGGCCCCATCGGCCATCCGTTCTGCGAGCAATGTGCCCTGCCCATTGCCACTTAAGTCTGGCGATTCTTCGGGCTACGTCGGTAACCTTGGTTCTCATGCGGATGTCCTCATTTCTGATTCGATCACGCAAGGAAACTCCGAGCATAGCCCTCTCCATTGCCCTTTGGGTGACTTTGAGCTTTCTGATGAGGCCCATTGTGAGCGTCCACGTTTCGGTCCCGTATGTAATCACTGGCAACACACACTGGTCATAGACTTTCGTCTTGAGACACTGGGGTAAGTTGGACGAGAAGATACCGCGCAACTTCCCGAACGCTGCCCAGCCGAGTCGGATTCGAGTCGATTCTAAAATTATTACAAAAACTTATTTTCGGATGTTGTGTCACCAAAAACCAACCAAAAAATTAAAGATTCAATCAGACTTACCGCACAACAACATAGAATATTTACGGAAGTAATCTAAACTGGTATACAATGTTTGTATGGAAATGTTATTTCATACATAAAAACGCAAAGTTAAGCTCACATCGCTCCTTTACACGAAATAGTGCTTCAGAAAAGCAATAAAGATTACGTTACAGATAGCGACATGGAACGTGTAAGTAAAATTATATTTTTGCTAGTAAACTTATCTTTGAGCTATTTTATGAGTAAAATATTATTGTGTTATTATCAATTTCTATCGGATAATAAAATTGCGAGACCGGTGTTCCCAGTGGGCTGTGCTGTGTGTATACAATAATGAAAATCCTAGAGAAATGAAACTACTAATATTTATTGTAAAGAATCCTTTTTGAACCAACCAATTTCAAGGGGTTCTATTATTTTTGCATGAAACCCTTATTATTATTCTAAAATAAAAGTAGCCTAAGTTAGACCCTATAATATCACCTATCTGCCCGTAAAAGCCAAATCAATATCGATCCAGTCGTTTTGGAGATTAGCCGGCTCTATCAGACAAAAAAAATAAAAATGATTTTTGTTATAAGTAGGTATCGTAATATTGGTATTCAGCTGCATCCTGTTAGACTGGAAGCCGACCTCAACATACTTGGGAAAAGGCTGAGCAGATGATGATGTTGAAATGAAATTACAAACAGACACTTTAATTTTATTTATTTTTATAGATTTCCCTGCCCGTTCCATTAGAATATTGTTTTGTGTGTATTAGAGTTTTTATAGCGTAGAGCAAGAAACGAATACATAACCAACTACGCGACTAAAGTTTAAAATGAACTAATTAAAATTGAACTTTTATAGGTAGGACTATCACGTTACCATGCTATACTTAGTATGCAAATCACGTTTAATGGCGATCCAGCCAGTATCGTTAACAACGACAAAAAGGTGAAGGAGGTCCGAGCTTTACGATTATTTTTAACCTATTTACAGTTTTACTTTAGTCATTCGAAAGTGAGAATGGGCGAAAATTCTGTTTGTTTTTAGAACTGGAAATACTTGGAAAGCAATGGGTGGACTGTGTTAAGAATGATATGGTAAGAAAGGAGGTGTCTCATGAGATGACGAAAAACAGAGAGGTATGGAAGAGGAAGACATGCTGCGCCGACCACAAATGAATAGGGATGTTAACAAAAAAAATCTAATTAGTCCGTCAGATAGATTTCCAAAAAATATTGGACAAGTATTTTTTCTTTTTTCACGTAAACAAACAATGAAGACGATACAGTGCTTTGAAAACTCGTGTGACGTCATATTCTAAGACAATAGTATGACATTTCTTAGCGAGCAGTGACGTCACAACCTCCCACTCAAATCTTTGACGCGTTTTATCTTCGTCAATTTTTATTGATTTGATAAAACAAAAAATACGTATCCAATATTTTTCGATAATCTAACAGACGGACTAATTAGAATTATATTTTTTTTAGTTAGTAAACATCCCTATTGGGATAAGGGCGAGGGAATGATGATGAAATACTTAGAAAGTACAGAAGGGATGCTTAATAATTAATTGGTTACAGAGTAATAATCTAAAGTTTAAGAGCGCGTGGGATGTTCCGGTACCGCCTACGCACACTTCGACTCGTTCCTTGCAAGAAGCTTATACAAATTGTGGAAACACTTAAAAATGCAAAAGTATTTCTAAAACCCAGTTCTTTTTCTCTATAGACCTTTATTTGCCACTTCCACAGCAGCTTGTTGCTTGGTCAAGTTATCAAGTAATTAATTTTCTTTTGTTCGACAAAGTTGCTACAAGAAAACTTTTAGGTTCTCAGTTTCATCAATATTAACCTGTCATCGTCATCATCTGCCTAGCCCTTCTCATACATAGTTGTATGGGGTCATCTTCCAGGCTTTCCAGATGCAGTTGAATACTTACCAGTATTTTACATGGAGGGACTGCCTATCTGACCTCCACAACCCAGTTAGTACTGAGTAATACGATACCCCTTGGTAAGACTAACTTGGTAACCAATTAACCTGTAAGAATCCTAAAGACAACACTGGATGACTCGAACCAATACAATTTTCTTTATTTCTTGAAAACTTTATAAGTAAACAAAAATAACCTACAAAGAAGAAAGTAACACGTAAATATTCAATACTGTTGACACAAAAGCTTATGAAAACGGAGTTCCCAGGCAAGGAACAGTATGAACAAAACAATAACAATATAAATTATGGTTTATTTTATTCTGTTCGTGGTTTTGATACGTTACGGTGGCCTACCGCAATAGTGATAGCAATCTATTCCTCTGATAACAAACGTAATGTGAGCATTATTACAGGCACTGGCGATTCATAATCGATTTGTTTCACATAATCATTATTATCGAGTTCTCCATTAGTTCACTAAATATTATAAAAAACTGGCCAAGTGCGAGTCGGACTCGCACATGAAGGGTTCCGTACCAAAACGGTATGCTATAATTTATACAATTTCTTCTAAGGGCCAATGAAACTTGACCTCTGGATTGTATAGGCGCTCATACGATTCAGGGACCAAATTATATTGGTTAACTGCTGTTTCCATCTGTTGTTTCCATCCAAGTTCAAAATGATTTTCCTAGAAAGTCCTTAGAAAGTTCTACTTTTCAGATTTTTTTCATATTTTCTAAACTTATGGTTCAAAAGTTAGAGGGGGGGGGGACACATTGTTTTTTACTTTTGGAGCGATTATTTCCGAAATTATACACATTATCAAAAAATGATTTTAGTAAACCCCTATTCATTTTTAAATACCTTTCCAACAATATATCACACGTTAGAGTAGAAATTAAAAAAAAAATCACTTCCCACTTTACATATAGGGGGGCTACCCTAATAAAACAATTTTTTCCAATTTTTATTTTACCACTTTGTTGGCGTGATTGATACACATATTGGTACCAAATTTCAGCTTTCTAGTGCTAACGGTCACAGAGATTAAGCGAGGACGGACGGACGGACAGACAGACATGGCGAAACTATAAGGGTTCCTAGTTGACTACGGAACCCTAAAAACAAAGTCCTCTACCACGTCTCTGTTCGCGATAAACTCAAAAACTACTGCACCGATTTTCATGCTATTTTCACCAATAAATAGAGTGGTTCTTGAGCAAGGTTTTAGTAAATAATTTGATCACATCCACGCGGGTGAAGCCGCGGGCATCAGCTAGTACCTCCTACTTAATAATTCATAATACAGTAGAACGCCAATTGATATTTTATTTAAAACTTGATGCAGTCATTCGTTTAGTTTCACAAGAAATAATGGTAATGCTTTTGTTAATAATGAGGAGACTTTAATGAGAATGCAAAATATTGATTAGTCAATGACTAATAATGGTACCTACTTAATTAAAATTTACTTTCATTAAAATAACTTGTGTGAGTACATCGTTAAATGCTCAGGACATTCCACAAATAGATTAAAAAAGTTTAGAACGATTCCGCTTTTTTCGTTAGTCAACGTGATAAAGCACGTAACAGATAAGAGATTCCAGTCTGGCGATATTTTTTTGTGAGCCTTGTGAAGATTCCAGCTTAGCACTTACATTAGGCCGGTATTACACAATGACGATCAAGTTATTCGTCAAAATACTTAGTAAAATAATGTTCAAGGGTACGGGTGGGATGTTTTTTTCAAACGTGTTTTTAACCCCGCTTTATTTACGGCCAAGTTCGTTTGTAAACCTGATTTGGTACAAAACAACGAATGTTTTTAGTGAACCCTTACTTACAGGGTTCCTTGTACGAAAAACATTAGTAACTTCCTATTAGCTTACTATTCATTTGTGTACATGACATGCAAAAAGTTTGCATTCGAATCTTTTCTCTCATTAACTGACGAGCAACAATTACCATGCGTAATCGTTAGTAATCATTTCAATTAAAAACCAAATTATTCAAATCAACTTGTAAGGTAGGTTAGGTACCTCTGTCCAGATTTTCCCGGATAATTTTATACCTGTTCCTTTGGACTTTGTCCGACCGTAAAACTGAACATGTCCGGACTTTTTACTTGATGGGGATATTTTTTGAAAACACTAAGTGCGTGTTCACGTACGCGCGACGCGACGCGCGGCGCGACCTGCGACGCGACGAGCGGCGCGTCGTGCGATTTTTGTGTTCACGGACACGCGATGCGTGCAGCGGCAGATATCATCGCACGCGCAAACACAAACGTATGGCAATGTACTACGCTGTTCATACAGACGCGGGGCGGTGCCCGCGGCGGCGCCCGCGGCGACGGCCGCCGCGATTATCGCGGCGACTTTTCAAGCGGGTAGCAAAGCACGCGGCGTTCTCAATCAAACCGACTAGTTTTAGGTATTGCTGATAAAGTAGTGTTTTTGGGGTCGCTGATTACAAAAATGAGAATGAAAATCCAAGATGGCGCCGACGAAAATTTTTGGTTTTTCCGTCATGGGTGTCGTTTTAATGGTTTTCGGGGTCGCTGATTATGAAAATGAATTCAAAATGAAAATCCAAGATGGCACCGAAGAAAATTTTTAATTTTATCATCATGGGTGTGGTTTTCATGGTTTTTGGGGTCGCTGATTACGAAAATGAGGTCAAAATGAAAATTCAAGATGGCGGCCAGGGAAATTTTTGGTTTTTCCGTCATGGGTGTCATTTTCATGGTTTTCGGAGTAGCTGATTACGAAAATGAGCTCAAAATTAAAATCCAAGATGGCGGCTAGGAAAATTTTAGGTTTTTCCGTCATGGGTGTCGTTTAAATGGTTTTTGGGGTCGCTGATTACGAAAATGAGGTCAAAATGAACATCCAAGATGGCGGCCAGGAAATTTTTGGTTTTTCCGTCATGGGTGTGGTTTTCATGGTTTTTGGGGTCGCTGATTACGAAAATGAGCACAAAATTAAAATCCAAGATGGCAGCCAAGGAAATTTTTGGTTTTTCCGTCATGGGTGTCATTTTAATGGTTTTCGGAGTCGCTGATTACAAAAATAAGCTCAAAATGAACATCCAAGATGGCGGCCAGGAAATTTTTGGTTTTTCCGTCATGGGTGTGGTTTTCATGGTTTTTGGGGTCGCTGATTACGAAAATGAGCTCAAAATTAAAATCCAAGATGGCGGCCAAGGAAATTTTTGGTTTTTCCGTCATGGGTGTCGTTTTCATGGTTTTTGGGGTCGCTGATTGCGAAAATGAGCTCAAAATTAAAATCCAAGATGGCGGCCAGGAAAATTTTAGGTTTTTCCGTCATGGGTGTCGTTTTCATGGTTTTTGGGGTCGCTGATTGCGAAAATGAGCTCAAAATTAAAATCCAAGATGGCGGCCAGGAAAATTTTAGGTTTTTCCGTCATGGGTGTCGTTTTCATGGTTTTAGGGGTCGCTGATTACGAAAATGAGGTCAAAATGAAAATCCAAGATGGCGGCCAGGGAAATTTTTGGTTTTTCCGTCATGGGTGTCATTTTAATGGTTTTCGGAGTCGCTGATTACAAAAATGAGCTCAAAATGTAAATCCAAGATGGCGGCCAGGATTTTTTTTGGTTTTTCTGTCATGGGTGTGGTTTTCATGTTTTTGGGGTCGCTGATTACGAAAATGAGGTCAAAATGAAAATTCAAGATGGCGGCCAGGGAAATTTTTGGTTTTTCCGTCATGGGTGTCATTTTCATGGTTTTCGGAGTCGCTGATTACGAACATGAGCTCAAAATTAAAATCCAAGATGGCGGCTAGGAAAATTTTAGGTTTTTCCGTCATGGGTGTCGTTTAAATGGTTTTTGGGGTCGCTGATTACGAAAATGAGGTCAAAATGAACATCCAAGATGGCGGCCAGGAAATTTTTGGTTTTTCCGTCATGGGTGTGGTTTTCATGGTTTTTGGGGTCGCTGATTACGAAAATGAGCACAAAATTAAAATCCAAGATGGCAGCCAAGGAAATTTTTGGTTTTTCCGTCATGGGTGTCATTTTAATGGTTTTCGGAGTCGCTGATTACAAAAATAAGCTCAAAATGAAAATCCAAGATGGCGGCCAGGAAAATTTTAGTTTTTCCGTCATGGGTGTCGTTTTCGTGGTTTTTGGGGTCGCTGATTACGAAAATGAGGTCAAAATGAAAATTCAAGATGGCGGCAAGGGAAATTTTTGGTTTTTCCGTCATGGGTGTCTATTTCATGGTTTTCGGAGTCGCTGATTACGAAATTGAGCTCAAAATTAAAATCCAAGATGGCGGCTAGGAAAATTTTAGGTTTTTCCTAGCCGCCATCTTGGATTTTAATTTTGAGCTCGTTTTCGTAATCAGCGACCCCAACCAAAAATTTTTCTTGACGCCATCTTGGATTTTCATTTTGAGACCATGAAAACGACACCCATGACGGAAAAACCAAAAATTTTCGTCGCATCTTTGATTTTCATCTTGACCTCATTTTCGTAATCAGCGACCCCAAAAACCATTAAAACGACACCCATGACGGAACAACCTAAAATTTTCCTAGCCGCCATCTTTGATTTTCATCTTGACCTCATTTTCGTAATCAGCGACCCCAAAAACCATGAAAATGACACCCATGATGGAAAAACCAAAAATTTCCTTGGCCGCCATCTTGGATTTTAATTTTGAGCTCATTTTCGTAATCAGCGACCCAAATAACCATGAAAACCACACCCATGATGGAAAAACCAAAAATTTCAATGGCCGCCATCTTGGATTTTCATTTTGACCTCATTTTCGTAATCAGCGACTCCAAAAACCATGAAAACCACACCCATGACGGAAAAACCAAAAATTTCCTGGCCGCCATCTTGGATGTTCATTTTGACCTCATTTTCGTAATCAGCGACCCCAAAAACCATGAAAACCACACCCATGACGGAAAAACCAAAAAAAATCCTGGCCGCCATCTTGGATTTTCATTTTGAGACCATGAAAACGACACCCATGACGGAAAAACCAAAAATTTTCGTCGGCGCCATCTTTGATTTTCATCTTGACCTCATTTTCGTAATCAGCGACCCCAAAAACCATTAAAACGACACCCATGACGGAACAACCTAAAATTTTCCTAGCCGCCATCTTGGATTTTAATTTTGAGCTCATTTTCGTAATCAGCGACCCCAAAAACCATGAAAACCACACCCATGACGGAAAAACCAAAAAAATTCCTGGCCGCCATCTTGGATTTTCATTTTGATCTCATTTTCGTAATCAGCGACCCCAAAAACCATGAAAATGACACCCATAATGGAAAAACCAAAAATTTCCTTGGCCGCCAACTTGGATTTTAATTTTGAGCTCATTTTCGTAATCAGCGACCCAAATAACCATGAAAACCACACCCATGATGGAAAAACCAAAAATTTCAATGGCCGCCATCTTGGATTTTCATTTTGACCTCATTTTCGTAATCAGCGACTCCAAAAACCATGAAAACCACACCCATGACGGAAAAACCAAAAATTTCCTGGCCGCCATCTTGGATGTTCATTTTGACCTCATTTTCGTAATCAGCGACCCCAAAAACCATGAAAACCACACCCATGACGGAAAAACCAAAAAAAATCCTGGCCGCCATCTTGGATTTTCCTTTTGACCTCATTTTCGTAATCAGCGACCCCAAAAACCATGAAAACCACACCCATGACGGTAAAACCAAAAATTTCCTGGCCGCCATCTTGGATGTTCATTTTGACCTCATTTTCGTAATCAGCGACCCCAAAAACCATGAAAACCACACCCATGACGGAAAAACCAAAAATTTTCCTGGCCGCCATCTTGGTCTTCATTTTGACCTCATTTTTGTAATCAGCGACCCCGAAAACCATTTAAACGACTTACGACACCCATGATGGAAAAACTAAATTTTTTTTCGGCGCCATCTTGGATTTTCATTTTGAACTCATTTTCATAATCAGCGACCCCGAAAACCATCAATCAGAAAAAAAGTTCCGTCGCGGGTATCGCTTCATCAAGAATTGCCGCTGCGTGCGTCGCCGCGATAATCGCCGCGGGCGCCGCCGCGATAATCGCCGCGATAATCGCCGCGGGCGCCGCCGCGGGCACCGCCTCAAATTCAAATAATCGCGTATAAAATCGCTTCTCCGTGAACGCACTCATACACCGCCATATGTTTGAATTTAATCGCCCATCGCGTCGCGCGTCGCGTCGCGCGTACGTGAACACGCACTAACAGATTGTTGAGTGAGGAAATATAGTCTTGAGGGAAGTTTTGAGTATGAATGTAGAGCAGAAGAACAAAGAAACGGTGTCTACTATTTGATCTGAGGTCTACATAATAAGATGATGAATCATAGAGAAGTATATAAGAAGACCTGCTAAGCCGCTGCCGACGCCAAATGAAAGGGAAAAGGCAAAATAATGCTAATGACTAACAGTTTATTGAGAAATATAAAAAAATAGAATGTCAGGACAACACTGCAAAATTCCAACCATTTATCTGGCCTTTTAAAATTCCGAAAATCACAATACTAATAGAGCCCCCTTAGATAAGATAAGTTGCAATAGCCCAGTAATTGAGGACGAATGCGATCGTGAGATAATAGGTGCTGAGATAAACCACTTGGTGCACCGTCCGTTTGCTTTACGACTTCAACCAAACAAACAATAAACTATCAAAACCGGTTGAGAGAAAATATTTTGAGCTTTATCTTGACGTGAGTTGGATAGTTAACTTTTATTATTATTAATTTTTTTATTGTAGCTTGTCCATGTCATGTTCTAGAAAAAAATCGAAAACATGTGACATCTACCAAACCGCTGGGCCCGCGTGGTGGGTTATGGCCTATTCTCTGTCATAGATAGGATGCCTGCGTTCCAGCTGTCCAGCAATGGGAACATTATTATGCTATTGTAAAATAGGGCATCTCTCTTATAATCTATCACAATTAAGAACGGTTGTCGTCGTCGGTGGAGCATTGTCATAAACTTTGAAAGATGTGCATATCTAAGCTATTTACAAAACTTGTTTCCGTTTCTTTCGAGTTCTATTTTAAAAAGCTTACTCATAATACAATACGGACCTCTTTTTATCCCGGTTGACAGAATAACAACTACCTGAATAAGGCTCTGCAAACGTGATCTGTCATTGTGCCAGCGCTGGTGTATCCGAACTCCGAACATAACTAAAAATGCGAGATACGCATTGAGTTACGAGTACCTACGAACTTATGAGATAAAGATAAGAACAGTTTTCCAAGAGTTTTTCTTGTAAAGAACGGTTCGACCCAACCATAGACAATAGCATGTAGTTCGCACGCATAATTTTTATCTAAGGTACGACTGGATCAACGCGTAGAATCAAACTAGGTTAGTGAAGTCCCGCTAAGCGATACCACTGCTACTCATGGTATCAGTTGTAATTATTTCCGTCTGTCATACGTGATACGTATCATTATCGTATAACTTTAGGTAACATGATAGTAACTTGCATTAGTCGATTACGCACTCTGTTAGCCTACAGTCTTTTGTAAGTACTCTAAAGCTCATGGTATCGCGTCGTCCGTACGTACGCGTGCCTATGCATAAATTATTTTATATTTATAATAGTGAGTTTCTTAATAATACATACCTACATGATGTCTGACATGTGTTAGTCTGAAAGTCTATTATATTGGCTATGCACTACAATGCCTGTTGCCTGCCGAGTTCACGACAAAATAATTAACCGATAAAGGTACTTTTGCAGTTCATAAAATGACCACAGGTTGATGATAATATTTCAATATCAGTGAAGGGGATGTCGTTATCATTCGCCGTATTACGTAATAAGTAATACCTACAGAATCATATTTCCGTTATTATAAATTCCAGTTTTATCAACCAATATTGGTACTAAATAATTCAGATCCCAACAGAACCAACAACAAGATCAGACAGAGGTGAGCTATATAATTATACCAAAATAAAGAAATAATTATTTCAGTAATGTTGTTGTTGTTCAACATTGGAAGAGAATGCATTGAGGTATTGAGTCTGCCTTTTTATGTACCACTAATTTACATAAAATTTAAACAAATAAATTAAATAATAAGAACTGATCTCCACCTAGCCAGAAAAATTGTAAAATGATAAATAATGCACAAAAGCAGCCTGAACTGAAGAAGTATTTCAAAATCTTTTAAAAAGATCAATCATCAATATTTTACACAGTTCCTAAATATGATAATAAAAAAATAGACAATTAATTAATTACATACCTGAGTCCCAATCCAAGTTTTTCCTTAAACAGCAGCGGAGTAGTGAATCCATTCTTCTGTAGATAGGACACGGTCAGGTCCGTGCCATGCATCTCCAGTACCGCTCCGGAATGCTCAAATCTCGGGCTCTCCAGCTTGTCAGCCAGGGAGAAGCCCCGGCCACCTTCGGCCTCATCGTCACCCAGGGCCCACTCATCGGAATAGAGCTTGCGTTGTTTGCGCTCACGCTAGGGAGGGATAAGACAAGAAATGTTTACTAATCTCTCTTTGAATGAATATTAGCTATTAGTTTCTAAGGTCCTAAATGCTTACTTTGGATCTGCTATTTAGTTTCATGACTGACCTAATGTGGACTGTGATATGCTTATGTTAGGGAATTACTTTGTTGTGCAATCATTCTGACTGTCATTTACCCTTTTGCTAGGAACTTAAAAGTGAAAACTTGATACACATCTGACTGCTGAACAGGAAACCCTGAACACTCCTTTTTTACTGTCTAGCTAGGTAGATAATAGGCCTAGACTCACTCACTACAAAACTATGACTGTTGGTGTCTAAAAATAATAAGCAGCAAAATTAATTTCGCAACCTAATCTAATCTTGAATTAATAATTACCACTACATTGGTATAATAAACACCATGAAATATTAGGTTGCTTGGATAAAAATACTTCAGTGTTATTGATAGGTATGTGTTTCACCCTGTATAATAAACCTATAAAAGTTGAAAATACGAACACCTGAAGCGATTAGTGACTTTCACTTTTGAACACTTTGTGTGACAAGTTTTACCGACGAATTTTCTTTATCGTTTTCCGATCGAGTACAAAAAATGCATCTGCTACACTGCGTTTAGCGTCTCGCGAACGAAGTAGGTTATTTTTTCCAACCAAGGCCAATGAAATACGAGTAAAAGATTAAGTGAACCCAACTTGTAACAATAAAACTTTTGATGCGAGGACTGTTTGCGGTCGGCGTAACAAAGAGCGTTCAGTCTCTCGACAATCGTGTCGTATCCTATTTAAATCAACAAGCAAGTGTTTTAGACGATCGACTCTCGCCCAGCGTGTAATTGTTCGACGGAAGATTAGTCAAGTAATAAAGTAGATTGCTCGCGAGCTGCGAGGAGCGGACTCCGGTTCGACGTGTGGCCGCAGCGCAGCGCGCACGCCCCTGGCCGCCTGCTCTCCGCCAGCCCGCGGGAGGGAAACGCCTTCGACACTCAGCACTCTGTCTCTACCAGATGCCCACTATGCCTCGTGCGCTGAACACGTCCCTGGCGCGCGCAATTTATTGTCACGTCGTACATTATCATCGCCGCTGAATAGCAATGCCGCGATCTCCGGAACTATTATAGATTTTGACACCATCTCGCATGCGCGAATGCATACGGCCGCCGCGTTTTAAACTCGGCCGCGGCGTGATCACAAAAAACTGAGTCCGATGACCCTCAATGAATATCATCACACACAAAAACCACATTCACAAAAAGATTTATATCGTCCTCCCGTAACTTTCGTAAATCGATACACGATGCAGCGATGCACCATTTCATGTTTACGTGATCCCAGATAAAGCCACCATGGCGTCACCCGGGACTAAATACGTAAAAATCTAACAATAAACACTCACCAGCTGTCTTGGAACTTGTTTTTTAGCATTCGGCAGTGTTTCCGACATGTTTGTGTAAGTCAGAAACACTGCACCACGAAATTAACACTATTTTACGTAAATATTTTACACGGAGCACGAGAAAAAGTAACGCAATCCACCATTTGCAATAGTCGACACTGCTGCCAACCGTGCGGCGAGCAATCACTCCGGTATACTACTGGAGGTTGGTACAACGTGAAATGCCCTATTGGTTTATTTATGAAATAAGATGGCGGGAGCGTTCAAAACATCGCAAAACCATTGTGTGCCATTGTGTTTGGCTTAAATCTAATAGAGTTTAATAGTTAATGTGAAATACTTTCGATTTGACCTTTTTTCTTCTAAAACTTAAAGTACCGCAAAAATATTTTAGTATTGTACAGATAATATTAGTGAAAAAACTTATTTAGACTTGGAGTGTTAATGCTCCTACAATAGATTTTGGATTAGAGAATCGAATACATTTTTATATTGTTTTGTAGTTTCTGGTCGTCTCATTAAGATCAATACGCTTAACGATGTCTAATAAGTTAATAACACTCTAATTGATTTAAATAGAAATGTAACTAATTATTAGATACCCATGAATTTCTTTAGTCTTAATTAGGCGTTAGGGGCGACCACTCTAATAACATGACACGTTTACGGAGGGGAGGGGGGGCGGCCTACCGAAATCAGTAAATAATCCTGTTTTTACCCGACTACGGCGAAGCCAAAAGGAAGGGTGGGTTCGATTCCCGCACGGAACAAATATTTATATGACCTACAGATAGTTGTTCCGGGTCTGGGTATTTGTGTATGTGAGTTTAAATGTTTGTGAACGCACCCACGATACAGGAGAAATTCCTAGTGTGGGGCAACGTTTCGTCGTAAAAAAAAATGTTGATTTTCAACATTTTTAAATATTCGCAGCAGAGATAAGACCCTCCTGAAGTCCAGACACTACGAGCTGTGCCTTAAATTATCAATTTCTCAATCAAGGTCCTTATTTAGCTGCCTAACTAGAGCCTCCTCATGTTTTGGTCGAAGATTTTGGCAATAATCGTTTGGTTATGTAAGATGTTTATCCACTAAAATAAAACAAAATCCTACTCAATAATACACCTATTAGACCTAATAAATATGCAATGAATATAAAATGAGCAAATTATTTTTATTTAAATAAATCTAACGCAATCAAGCACAGATGTATTTAAACACTAAAATTCGCATTAAGACAAATCTCACGTGAGACTCGGGGGAAGGGGCCAAGTCTAATCTCACGACATGTCACCATGGAGGGGCGAGCACAGATGTATTCATTTAGGTACACTAAAATTCGCATTATGAAAAATCTCACGTAAGACTATGGGAGGGGGTCAAGTCTAATCTCACGGCATCTCACCGTGGAGTCCAGAGCACCGATGTATTTATACTAAGATATTATGCATTTTGAAAAATCTCACGTGTGACTAGAGGGAGGGGGGGGGGGGGGTCAAATCTCACGACATCTCACCATGGGGGGGACGATGAATAAAAAATGTTTTTTTTTTCTCTCAGGCGTGTATGTAGCAACAGTGCAAAATCGGTTCAGTAGCCTGGACTCCTAGAGGGTCTGAACAGAAAGATAGTATTAATTTTAATTGACCGAGTCGGTGGCAAAAAAAAGTCGCCGGCTTCCGAAAGTGAAGTTATTTTAGTTTTTTTTGTGTATTTTTAAATACTTTTCAGTTGTTAAATAAACAAAGTGTTGTCATGATGAATCAATGCAAAGAAAAACTAAAGTGCTGAACTGATTTTGATGATATTAGGGGACCACTCGGAAAGCATAAATATAACCTTTCATATAACTCGGATCTTAGACATTGATTTTTAGAGTTATCCTGTATTTATCCTGAAATTTAAAAGGCTGCTGTATTTATTTGAGTTTTGAGTGTACCTACCTAGGATTTAATTTATTTATTTTGCATACAATAATATATGGATGCTTAGGGGATGCATACATTTATAAATTAAAGTAAGACAGCTCTGAAAAAAAAAAATGCAAAAATGTTGACGAGCGAGAACAGTTTCCGAAAGCTTATAAAATAAACTGAATCATTATTAGTTATTTAATTAGACGTCGTTTTTAGTGATTCTGTTTTATTATATTATGAAATTTAATTTAATTTTGTAAAAACTATGTTCAACAGTCTTGTTTTGTTAAGAAATTCAAAATTAAAACACCAGACTTGACCAGAAAGATCTGAAAGTATGGCAACCCTATGATTGAGTGGCCATTTTGAAAACCGCAAGTATCCAGGGTAGCAATATCTTGCGACCATGAATCTACTAGGCGCTTTTTCTAGTAACACGAGAGTGATAAAGCCTAGTTGTAAACTAGTAGGCGCTTTAATACAAAATATGCAAATGCAAGTCAGAGCTGCGGGTCCCGTCGGTGCTGCGGGTTGTTCCACAGAGATACCGCGGCCTCGACACAAAGGGCTAAGAAGGAACATGGGAGGTTTTTAGTCAGTAGAAGACTGACACTCCCTACCGCTCTGTGGAGTACGATTCACTAAGGCACAACATCTTTACAACCAAGAAATCATCGTTGAAACACGCTGTTTTCGGCTGTGTTTCAACGATGATTTCTTGGTTGTAAAGATGTTGCTCAGAGCGGGAGGATTCTTTGATGATCTCCCCCCCCCCCTCCCCCAAAGGCTATAGCAAAAGGAATATTCAATGCTCTGCTGTTGAGTTCAGAATTGAGTTACGTTGATATAACGAGCTAATTTAAGTGTCGCTTAGTGATGGTGAAGTAGGTCACCCTACTGATCTCCATCTTTCTTTCCGCAGCCAAACTTTAATCATAATTTTCTAATATAGGTACAAGCTTGGCTAGTGTTTAGTGCTAGGGGTTAATCCATAAATAAAACTAGAAATAAATTAAAATAATTTTAATGCTTGATCAATATAGGTGGCACGTTCAATCATTAGTCATTATCAATTTATCATTACACATAAAATATAATTAACAACTACAATATAAATGCAATATAATTAAGTTGAGCGTTTCTATGTATAATATATACCCATACCTACTTGTTAATCGCAATTTATTTAGTACGGCGAAAGTGAACAAATTCAAAGTTTTATATTTGTTTATAACATTAAAAAAACTTAAGTAATAAAATATTAATACAGGATGGAAGGGACACCGACGTACAAACGGCTAACACGCATTCAGGAGATAAGTTATTTTTTTTTAGTTAGCCTGATCTTTCCCACTCCTAGGCAAAGACCTCCCCCCGTTCCTTCCACTTTTTCCGTTGTTGCGCCTCTTATCGCCAGGTGGGTATATAATTCTATAAAAAAACACCTGTGCCTTACATTGACCGTATGCCTCATTACAGGTTAAGTAATAGTCAAATTATTATTAAATATGACTATTACTTATCCTGTAACGTAACTGAAGATGTTTATTTATCTCGCTCTAGCAACAGGCATCCCGCCGTACGGTGTCATATTTTCTTTCCCTTTCTTTACGCGTTTATGTAGTTATCTAGTATTTTCGCCGTTTTTAAGCGCCGAGATGTTGGTTGATAACGTGTCTTTAAATAATACGTCATTGCTGCCTAGTAATTAAACTAGTAAAGTAAACAATAGTGAAGTAAGTTTTGCATTTAAACTTTTTGTAGTTTCCCATCACAAATACTACTGAACTTTAACTCATTTCACAGAAATGGAACTAGCATCTCTCAAAGTAATTCTGTAATACTTCATAACTGGGTCTTCAATCACTAATTCACTGTCCATCGCTCCATTTTCTTCCAAAAACTCAGTGTGCCCTCTTAGCCAATCCAAATACAACTTCAAGTACCTATCATTAGGGTCTATATCCGTGTGTCCCAAGCAAAATATCCTGTAGGCATCCTCGCCATATTTTCCGATGCCGCATAAATCAGATGCTCTCCGCCATTTTGAAGAAACAAACTGATAACTGAGCTTCCATATCATATGGCCCCTTTTCCTCAAACCTAGGTATTCAAAAAATCTTTCTAAAGATACCGGAGAGTCGTTTAAAACATGATAAGGCGTTGGGTACTCCTCAAAAAAGGTCTTCATGTATGGCCTGGCAGTTTTGCCAGAAGTCTTCGTTAAGAAAATCGTTGCTATTAATATAGCCCAAGGATTTGAGGAGAACTCTTCTTCTACCACGTAATGAGGTGATACTGGCATTTTTCTTGGTGTGATGTTGAAAACAGGTTGTATTACTAAAGGCTCTTGTTCCTCTATGGTCAGTTGTGAGAGGCTTAGTTCTTCAGACTCTATGGAGACCTGACTCAGGTCTTGGGAAGAATCTAATGATTTGGTGGTTGAGAAGGACAGATGTAGTATTCGAGGGCTTATAGCTGTGAGGTTCTGCTCTTCACTGAAGAATCTGCTGATGCAATCTGGGTCTTCCATGATTCTGTAAAGAAGAAAACAAGTGTTTTAATGAAATTCTGAATTTTACATAATATATTATTATCGTGTTTCTGTTCTGTTAATAACATTACATTTAGTACAGTCCAAGCTAAACTAAGTAATCCTTTTACTCGGTGTTCTCACAGAACCACAAATATTTTAATATTCATATAGTCTACCATTCATCGGGTTGGCCACGATCGCGTTGAGCATCGTAAGCAAACGAGGCATAGGGTAGGTGGATCGACAAAATGAGACACTTTTAACGATTTATGCTTTCTAGAGTGACTAAGTATACAAATAATTGATACAGCTCCGAATGTAAATTCGAGGTGTCGTTAAAACAATGTAAGTATAATTTCATTTGCTGTTGTTATTTGGTCATTAAGACGCCTAACTTTAAAGGAATTCAATTTCAAATACCCTTTTCTCATGTTCCTTCTTAGCCCTTTGTGTCGAGGCCGCGGTATGTCTTATGGTAGGTATTTCCTACCCTAAAAGAAGCTTAGTAAAATAAATAATAATAATAATAATAATAACACTAAAGTCGACAGACGTCTTTCTGGTTCATCTTCCGATTTTATTTAATTTTAATTTTTATACAATTGCATTTCAACGATTTGGTACCTCCGTTTTCAAATATATATATATGTAATAGATTTTACAAACCGAAATAAAAGAAATATCCATAAAATGAGACTTATTAGAAGAAAACCGAACAGAAGAAAAAAATGACATATGTCATTCCGTGTCATTCCATAAAACACCAAAAATGATTTAAAGACCGAAAGAATGTTGACAAGAGCTAGAGCAAGACGCGCACGCCTTCCACCACCGGACCCGTCGCTCAGCTCCGCCTCGCCGCCACCGGAACCTAGCCCCAGCGTGAGTGCTGTGACACCGACCGCGGCAGTTGCGTCGAGCTCGAGCGACGAGTATTTCTCGCTGTCCCCGACGCCACCACCTGCTCGGCGATGGAGAGGACGCCGGCCGCCAGGCGGCTTAGGACCTCGAGGCCCACCGGCTTCTGATAGGGTCCCAGCTCCCGGCGGAAGTGTGCAGCGCATGCGATGGACGCAATCCATCAACGAGAACGTTATGCGCTCATACTATGGGGCTACAGGGGGAGGAAACAACCTGACCGCGTACCGTGTTCGGATGCTCTCTCTGTTTCAGGTGCTTGAACCGGCTGTCAACGTATCGGCACAACGACTGTCGGATCAGGTGCGAGTCATTCAGCGTAATTGTATGTTGGATGACACCGTACTTGATCGCTTGCGGACTGAAATGAGTAGCCATGTCATTGCTACGCCGTCGCAGGTTGTGGTACCACCACAGTCTACCACAACAGATATTCGCGAAAACGACGTGAGTAGTGACATGGTTACTGATGTAAGTACACAGTGCAGTGAGGAGATGAGGAGTACTTTGGAGGGTGCGATCCGAGAGTATCGGTTCATGACGCCCGAACTTAGACCACGTTTACCTCGTTTGCCCATGCATAACAGAAATAGGGCGCTGGTGGCTGCTCTGGATTCGCAGTTGTCAAGATATTTTGATAACTGCGAAAACCTCACTGATGCTCATTCAATCCTGTATTGCGCGGCTGTAACGGCATGTCGTGTAGCTCATGTCAAATTTCCGGATGATAGAGCTACACGACCGAAACCAGCCGTACCGGCTTGGCAGTACAGGATTGAACGACGCATTGCTGGGGCCAGAGCGTTCATCGGCAAACTAACCTGCTTCCGGGAGGGCAACAATCGCCCTCGAGTGATGCGCTTTGTGAGGCGGGCATTTGCGGGGACTGATATCAGTCCTCGAGACTACATGTCCCGTATCACAGAGCGCATCGACTTCTGGAAGCAGAAAGTGTATGCATGGGCAAGCCGTATCCGTAGGTATAAGCGTCGGGCGGAACGGTACACTCTAAATCGCACCTTCCAAAGCGATGAAAGGTGGGTTTATAGAGCATGGGAGCGACCGGACCAAGGTGTGACTGACACGTGCCTACCGGATGA
The DNA here is from genome assembly GCA_949775195.1 of Diarsia dahlii. Taxonomy (NCBI): domain Eukaryota; kingdom Metazoa; phylum Arthropoda; class Insecta; order Lepidoptera; family Noctuidae; genus Diarsia; species Diarsia dahlii. The sequence goes on from OX459210.1 coordinate 13,453,813, forward strand.
TAACGCCATGTGTTCATTTTGGCGCAACATCTGGTCGGTACCTGTCAGTCATGCCGAGGGTGAATGGACTCGGGAGGTCGAGCGAGCGTGCGATCCAATAACAGAAATGGGGGCAATAACGATCAGCCCCCAAGATGTAGGTTGTGCAGTCCGTCCGTTGCCTAATTGGAAATCACCAGGGCCGGACGGACTGCACAACTTTTGGATTAAATGGATCACAAGATCGCATGCTTGCTTGGCAGCCCTGTTCCAGTCAGCCTTAGAGTCAGGGTCGCTACCAGAGTTCCTGACGACTGGAATAACCCACCTGCTCCATAAATCGGGTAGTACTGCGGAACCCAAAAATTATAGACCGATTACGTGTCTACCAACGGTCTATAAAGTTCTTACCTCCATTTTGAGAGCTAAAATTAATAAACATATTAACGAAAATTGTGTTATGTCTGCTTCTCAAAATGGATGTAGGAACGGGTCCCGTGGTACTAAGGAGCTACTCCTCATTGATATGGCCATTAGCCAACAGGTTCGCAGTTCCCGAAAGGATCTGTCGACATGTTGGATAGACTATAAGAAGGCCTATGACTCGGTGCCACATACATGGCTCATGAGGGTGCTAGAGTTGTATAAAATTAATGCAACCCTGCGCACCTTCCTGATGTCGTGTATGGGGCAATGGAGGACAGTCCTTCGCTATCCAGGATGTCGACAGATCCAGAGGAATAGCGAACCGATAAGGATAGAGCGGGGTATATTTCAGGGCGACAGTTTGAGTCCACTTTGGTTCTGCTTAGCCTTGAATCCTCTTAGCACGCTGCTGGAGGGTTCAGGTCTGGGCTATCGGTTGAAGAGAGGTGGTCAGATTATATCTCACCTCCTTTACATGGATGACCTAAAACTTTTTGCCACGAATGATATGCACCTGATGGAGCTACTGAAGGTCACTGAAGCTTTCAGTGGCGCCATTAGGATGGAATTCGGTGTTGACAAGTGTGCGGTCATGCATGTAAAGCGAGGGAGGATTGTGGAGTCTGTTGGAACCCAGCTCACAGATTCCATAAATCTTAGATCCCTCTCAGCAACCGAAACCTATAAGTATTTGGGTATGTCGGAAGCGCTGGGCATCAACGTTGCCGACATGAAACAATCGTTGAAGGAGCGCTTCTTTGGCCGCCTGAGAAAGGTATTTAATAGTCTTTTGTCAGGCGGAAATAAGGTACGTGCCTTCAACGGTTGGGTCATGCCGGTTTTGATGTACTCTTTCGGCATACTCAAATGGACTCAAACAGAGCTAGACGCCCTGGATAGGCGGGTCCGTACATTGTTGACGGCATATCGAATGCATCACCCACGTTCTTCGGTTATGAGACTGTATATCCCGCGGAAGTGTGGAGGTCGAGGCTTTTTAAATGCTAAGACTCTGCACAATCGTGAGATATGCAGTCTCAGGGAATATTTCCTGGAGGCCGACGTGGGGATGCATCGAGATGTTGTCGCGGTGGACAAAGGCCTCACCCCGCTCTCCTTGGCTAAAGAGAACTGGCGCAAACCTGTAGTGCTTGACACTAAAGACCGCATGGAAGTATGGCAGAGCAAGGAGCTCCACGGACGCTTTTTCCGGGCCCTACACGGGCCCGATGTAGATTTCCTAGCGTCCGTAACCTGGCTACGTTCCGGGGAACTCTTTGGAGAAACCGAAGGTTTTGTCTGTGCAATTATGGACGAAGTTATGATGACGAATAACTACCGGAGATTTATTGTGAAGGACGGTACGGTTGACATATGTCGGGCATGCCACCGTCCGGGCGAATCAATCCGTCACATTATCTCCGGGTGTTCTCGTCTGGCTAACGGAGAATACTTGCATAGACACAACCTTGTAGCCAGGATTATCCATCAGCAACTTGCTCTGAAATACAACCTTGTGGAATCAGAAGTGCCGTACTACAGGTATGTGCCCGACCCAGTTCTCGATAATGGCAGTATCACACTGTACTGGGATCAATCCATCATCACTGACAGGACTATTATGGCTAATAAGCCTGATATAGTGGTGGTGGATCGATCAGAGCGGCGCGCAATGATTGTTGACATAACCGTCCCGCATGACGAGAACCTCGTGAAAGCCGAGAAAGATAAACAAATCAAGTATCTTGACTTGGCTCGCGAGGTTGTCGACATGTGGGATGTGGACTCAGCGATCATTGTGCCGATAGTCGTTACAGCCAATGGCTTAATTGCCAAGAGCCTCGACCAACACCTGAGGAGGCTCTCGTTAGGCAGCTGGATCAAGGGCTTGATGCAGAAAGCGGTACTCCTGGACACGGCTCGCATTGTTAGGAGGTTCCTTTCTCTGGAGCCCTGACCGCCGGTAGCTTGGACCCTGTTCCCGATACCGGTGGGCTACAGTTTTTTATATTTTTAAATGTTTTTTTTTTTGTTTTTATAGGAAATATTTAAAAATGTATAAAATTTGTTAATTTATGAATAAAGGGAATAATAATAATACATGAAATTCAAACATGTTTGTAGAGGTATCTAAAAAGCTTTTTGCAGCTTTTCCAGCATAAGTGTAGTATAGATAGACGTATAGTATAGGTAATTAGGTAACCTCGTGAGCATTTCATACACAAGCGTTGGTTTCGAGCTTGCACTGAACTATACTATTTAATTTATAGACTTAGGATAGGATCTGTAGGCTGTGCTTAGGGGTAATTATTTAGTACCTACTGGCTTCTCTGACGGTCGACCTCTTTTCAACCTTATACCGTGAGTTCTAAGGTTGACATCTGACAGACCGTCAGTAAGTTCGGTTGTACGTAAATTGCAATTTTGTACCTATGGGGTAGAAAGCACACCGACGCTAAAACGTTTACCACGTATCCAGTACATCATTCTAAACTTGCACAAAGCATTTTGTTTATATCAGCAGTTCCATTTTTACCGTGAAGGGTATTGTAGCTTTGTAGACAAAGGCTGTTAAAAAAACTTTCTATTTTGGGTGCTGAGAATGATGTAAGCTTGTACTGAATAAATGGTAACCGTTTTCGCCCTACCACCCCGTATCATCATTCTCTGGCCCTTATCCCAATTTATTTGGGGTCGGCGCAACATGTCTCCTTTTCTTCCATACCTACTTCTCTATCCCTCGTCATGTCACCACCCCGTTTGTTAAAAAAATATCTAGGTGCTCAATTCCCATTGCTTTAAAAGTCAAATCAATTATTTGGTGTAAATAAAATTCTAGCCTGGAATTTGATTGGATTTCTAACCCACAGAACAGATAACAGAAAATCAAATCAACATTATTAAAAGCAGACATTATTTATGGCAGAAACCTACACACTACACAGTGTAGCTAATGAGTTTACGAGCCGAATCCTCAAGTTTAGTAAAGGTAACGACCAAGGTTTAGTCGCAAGAACTAAATAAGTAGTAGGTACCTGTGTCGTTTTGTTCGTGTAATGGAGCATACACAATGAAGTTTGTTGGAAATAAAAATACATTATAACTAACTAGCTTTTGCCCGCGGCTTCGCCCACGAGAAAATGACGATTTTCAATTCTAACTTTCATCCCCTATTTAACCCCCTTAGGGATTGATATAATAATTAGGGATTAAATTTCAGTCAGGACTTCTCTTTTTATTTATACAAGATATAATTACTATACCTACATAGCTGCTATTTGATCTGAGCCTAAATATTTATCGACATAATATAGACTGACTCCTACTAGAGCTAGGTGAGGCCTTTGTTACATGACTTTACATGAGTCAGTGTCTTCACCGGTCTGCATTTGGCACTAATGTTCATAATTATTATGCACCAAAAATTTATGAAAGAAAATTACTATCGTCTTTACCTTGAAACATCCTTGAAATCATTGAGGTATAATGTAATACGTACTAGAGAAGCTATTTCAAACAAAAAATGTGCGCGCACTTGATGACAGCGGGGCAGGCGAGGGATAGATTAGATTAATTGAAAATTTTAATTCGGTTTAATTTAAGTGTAATACTGTCTTTCGAAAATGTTTTCTACTTACTTTTGAAACCTATGTATCCTGCCTAAGAGTATAATGTTTAATTAAATTAAAAATCGCTTCAATCATTTTGAAAAATAAGGACTTAAAAATTTGTATGAAATACTGTACGGCGTAAACGCTCTTAATAAACTACTAAAAATATCAAAGCAATAAAAATGAAATAATTCGATCATTCATAAAATATAAAGCCACCTTATAAAGGTCAAATGCGAGATGGTGATTAGGCGTGAAATATTGCCCGTAGGCCGTAAAGAAATATTTTTTGCTTACAAGTCTTCTGTCACTTATAATATTTCCGAGCAAACCTATTGAAAAAACAATATTTATAAATTACTAGCTGATGCCCGCGGCTTCGCCCGCGTGGATACTGTAAAAACAATCCTTGATGCGGATTATATATCATTCTAAAATTTCAGCTCGATCGGTGCAGAACTTTTCGAGTTTTTGAAGCGTACACAAACCAGCATAACATTTTTATATAAATAGATGTTTTATTTTCGTTACTTATATTTTACTTATAATTATTACTTATAGTATCTGCAAAACAGCAATATTTTTAGATAATTAGTAAGAACAAGTAGGGAATTTGGTTTGTATTATTACCTACTAGCTGAACCCGCGCATGCGTTGCAATGCGTTTTTCCTACCTACCTATCTACTACCCTACATACTACCCTACCTACCTACCTACTACCCTACCTAAAAAAAAAAAAGAAAAAAAGTATCCTATGTCCTTCTCCTGGTTCTTAGCTACCTCCCTACTAATTTTCAGCTAAATCCGTCCAGCCGTTCTTGAGTTATAAATGAAGTAACTAACACGACTTTCTTTTATATTTATAGATGTATACAAATAACTTAAATTGAAGTGAATGTTGTAATTTGAAAACAATAGGTTTTTACAATAGAGATAATAAATAAGATTTTTACTGAATGAAAGAAAGGCGAACAAAGGTCGCGAACACAGATGACAGAAACAAGTCGCGAAGCACAGCTACTTTAACAAATATTTTTTTATTTATATTTAGTTATTTTAACTTCTGTTCTTTTCTTCTGCTTCTTATGTCCACTTAAAAAATTCTATGGCTTGGAATGGATGACCTGAGTTTAATTAGCTTTCTTTTAAATAAATCAGTTTTCTAAAACAAAATAACTACAGCTAGTTTTATTTTACTATGTTTAAAAGTTAAGTTGACTTATATCGCTTCCCTGTGGCACTCCCAGTGAAATAAGCTTTAAACTGTATTGAAAAGCTTCTACGAAATGTAGACGTTGCGAGAATGTTCACAATGTGCTCCTACTACTGAATAGCCGGCATGATAATAAATACTACATAAATTATGTAACTGTGTTGAACTCGTTACAAATATAAATGGCGTATTGCAGAATAAAACTACCAACTCAAAAGCTTTTCATAATGTGTGTAATTTTTCATTTGGCGAATGCCAATGAAACTACGAAACATCATTATGTATTTATTTGCTCTAAAAGTGGAAGTAGCAATGCAACACACGACGACCAATTAAGCTATACAAAACCCATTTATGCAGATCTCTCATTGTACGGGAAATCTATAAAAAGAGAGGCCATGTTATACTAGAAATGTATTGTGTGTGTGTGTTTGTGTACCTGTAGAAAAGGCGTATTTTCTCGCCAGAGATATGGGACACAAGTTAACATAAAATAATTCCGAAACACAGATGTAAATAACGAAAGCCTTTGTTTCAGCCGTTCGGGTTCGAGCCTGGTTTAATTAATCTAGTTAGTTCACTTCTCTGAAAATTGAATCGTAGTTTCCAATTTCCATCATCGAAAAAGCTTTGCGTCCATGTCAATTCATGTTCATTTCAATTGCTCACAAGAGAGCCCAATCCGAACCAATCTGAACTGTTTCAGTAATGAATTAAATGTTACTACTAAAAACCTCAAAACGGTGAAGGAAAACATCGTGAGGAAACCGGCATGTCATAGAGGCTAGAACCAAAAATTCGAAGACATATATGTGACATCCACCAATCCGCACTGGGCCCGCGTGGTGGAACATAGCCCATTCCCTCTCATAGAGAGGAGACCTGTCCCAGCAGAGGGAACATTACAGGCTGATGATGACTAAAAACCTATTGCTTAAAAAGTGGACGTTTTTTCCAGTTCATCTTTTTTCAGCGTAGTTTTTTTAAAGCGGGTCGAACGTCGAAAAGCCTTTGTTCACCGATTATCGCGTAAAACTTTTTCTGATTCATATTGCAATTCATATTAAAACTTCTATGGAAAAATTCCCAAAAAAAATGAAATAAAGAAAAAAAAATTCTGAAATAATAAATAAGATTATTCCTCAACGAAGTCCTTTAGTAACTAAGATTGTATGTTTACCACAATTCATATTACGATAAATATTGCAATTCATATTACAATTCATAAGGCAATTTATATTACAATTTATATTACAATTCATATTATGATTCATTTTACGATTCATATTACGATTCATATTGCAATTCATATTACGATTCACGATTCATAAAGCAATTCATATTACGATTCATATTGCAATTCGTATTACAATTCATAATGCAATTCATATTACGATTCATATTGCAATTCATATTACAATTCATAAGGCAATTCATATTACAATTCATATTACGATTCATATTGCTATTCATATTACAATTCATATTACGATTCATGATTCATATGATCATATTGCAATTCATATTACGATTTCATATCTTAGCGTGTCGATGACAATTTAAATTGAGTCTGCCCATTACGATTCATATTGCAATTCATAACGCTTCATATTGCAATTCGTATTACAATTCATAATGCAATTCATATTACAATTCATATTACGATAAATATTGCAATTCATATTACAATTCATAAGGCAATTTATATTACAATTTATATTACAATTCATATTATGATTCATTTTACGATTCATATTACGATTCATATTGCAATTCATATTACGATTCACGATTCATAAAGCAATTCATATTACGATTCATATTGCAATTAGTATTACAATTCATAATGCAATTCATATTACGATTCATATTGCAATTCATATTACAATTCATAAGGCAATTCATATTACAATTCATATTACGATTCATATTGCTATTCATATTACGATTCATATGATCATATTGCAATTCATATTACGATTTCATATCTTAGCGTGTCGATGACAATTTAAATTGAGTCTGCCCATTACGATTCATATTGCAATTCATAACGCTTCATATTGCAATTCGTATTACAATTCATAATGCAATTCATATTACAATTCATATTACGATAAATATTGCAATTCATATTACAATTCATAAGGCAATTTATATTACAATTTATATTACAATTCATATTATGATTCATTTTACGATTCATATTACGATTCATATTGCAATTCATGTTACGATTCACGATTCATAAAGCAATTCATATTACGATTCATATTGCAATTCGTATAACAATTCATAATGCAATTCATATTACGATTCATATTGCAATTCATATTACAATTCATAAGGCAATTCATATTACAATTCATATTACGATTCATATTGCTATTTATATTACAATTCATATTACCATTCATGATTCATATTATGATCATATTGCAATTCATATTACGATTTCATATCTTAGCGTGTCGATGACAATTTAAATTGAGTCTGCCCATTACGATTCATAATGCAATTCATATTACAATTCATATTACGATAAATATTATAATTCATATTACAATTCATAAGGCAATTCATATTACAATTCATATTACGATTCATATTACAATTCATATTACGATTCATATTGCAATTCATATTACGATTCATATTGCAATTCAAAGTACAATTCATATTACGATTCATATTGCAATTCATATTATGATTCATTGTACGATTCATATTACGATTCATATTGCAATTCATATTACGATTCATATTACAATTCATATTACGATTCATATTGCACTGCACTGTGCACATTAACACTCTTCACCATCACCATCTTCATCTTCATTTCTGACAGACCATTCGCAAAAACAGGGATAGATAATTTCAAAAGCCGCTAAAAGATGTTTATACAAATAAAACTTGGATTATTTGCAACAAAAAACTGGTTCACTCTGAAGGGGTCTCTCAGGGACATCTGTTACGCCCGACCCTAATGCATACTCCCATTACAACTAGCTCCTGTCCGCGGCTTTGTCCGCGAAATAAAGGACCACACGGCTATTGTTCGATTGTGTTTAAATATTTGATATTAAAACAGCCGTTTTAAAAAGCCCTTGACCTTTTGTGCTGAGCCGTTTGACATTTTAGTTGCTAATTAAACAAAGAGCTCGTCAAATAGTTATTGCAAAAAAGTAGGATAACGACAATTTATGATGGGTGCGGCAATTGTTGTCACGATAAAAATATTTTGGTTATTATTTTCCAGTTTTAATAATTTTGTAAGTAGAGTGAACTTGGATTAAACTGAACCGAGCCTTCCTACATCACAGCCATATTATTAACAGCTTGAAGTTAAAATTTATGTACCGCACGAACCATAAAGTTCACTGAAACATCTTCAAGAGATACTTAGTCAAGTGCGGAATTCTATAATTAGTATATTTTTGTACCAAGCCCGCCACACTATTCCCAAACTACTGTAACTCCTGAAAGCCAGAATCAACAGTAGCGACCACCCTAAGAGCGCCGAAACAATGAAGCTCGACGAAGTCCTTAAGAAACGATTTAACTGCCTTGGATCCCGCAACGAAATTAATCAGTAAAGAATAGCGGAGGAGCAGGAAAACGTAGTGGCAGTTTTTTTGTAGTTTTTTACCAGATAACAAATAGAAGATAATATTTTTTTTTTTTTCAGACCATAATGTGTCGAATTAAGAAGATATTGCATAAATAAGCTTTTATTTAGCGCTAGCGATCCGTCCTGCCTCGGAAGGATTTTAACGACTTCTTAAGATATCAAAATTTCTTTAGAGCTCATGTAAGTTTGTTATCATTATATGAACGAAATGATCTACATAATAGTGGAAACTGCGTGAAAATTTGTCACGAACACTGCAATAAAGACACGAAAAGCGATATGAATTTAACATAAGTAATGTATTATAGTAGTGGGGATGGGGGGATCCGCTGGACAGCGAGACGCACGGGACTGGTCAATGTGGCGTCACTTGGGGCTGAGGGAGGCTCATGTCCAGCAGTGGATGTCATTTGGCTGAAATGATGATGACGTAATGTACCTATAGATAAGTAAGTATCAAAGCGATTTGCTCATACAACTTACATGCCAGTGAAGGTCATTTAAAAATAGCTTCCTTTGAAAAGCTAACCTTACTACCCCTACTGAATTAAATCTAGTAAAAGTTTCCAGTATCGCATAAAACATATTGTAGCATAAGGTTATATCTGCTCCTCTCAGAATCAATTTGAGGAATGTACTTTGATCTGTCTTTTGATAGGTTTCCAATAGCAAGTAATAAAGAGGATTAAAGTCAAGGAAAATGGAATGAAAAGAAATACCTACAACATGATTGCATACTTGAGCGTCTTTGATCAAAAATCTGTGTAGGTGTGTTGTCTGATAGCAGTTGGATTTTGTATTTGATTGAAGTTACTAATTTGGTTATAAAAATGTTTGATTTTGTTTTGGAGCTGTTAAGTTTATCCTCACGTGCCTAGTCTTTTCCTAAATGTTATTGGGCATAAAATTTACAAGTCGTATTCGTGTGTTCAATAGGATTTCGAATCAGCAAAAATGGCATGTTTTCACCAAGTTCGACAATATGCAGATAATTATTATCTTTAATTTAATTTTAATTATTTCATACTGTTAAATGTTCTAATACCTCCGTTTGTTTATTAATTAAACACAGTTTTGTGATTGTTTTTGTTTTAAAGTTTGGCTTAATCATAGCAGTTGAGCTTTTTATCTCGCGCGGAACTCCGCGGAAGTGGTAAATCACGTTCGCACGAATATGCACTCGTAGTATAATAAAAAAAAAAGTGTGGCACTCGGAGACTGCCGCGGTAAATCTATTGCATAGCATTTTTTATCAACTTATGCAATAATAGGTATAAATAATTAGGTATTAATAGTGTAATTACACACCAAAATAATTATTCATTCAAAAAATTTGAACAAAAATAACGATATTAAGAGTATTTTCGCGCGATGTACATTATATAAATCAAAACTAACCTTCATAGACTAACTAAGCTAGTAAGAAACTCTATGACAGAAAATTTAAAAGAAAAAGTATTGACAGCCTGATAAGTGTCATAACATTGAAAAATATGAAAATTATTTATTTTATTTTAGATATTTTATAAGAAAACGAATCGTTTTAGACCGATTCGCAGAATAGTAATGCAAAAACAATTAAAACTTATGATAGATGCGTTAATGCGTACTAATAATAAAATGAATGTTTATAGAGTACTCATTCCTCACTCATTTTCTTTCACTATTTTTTCGTGACTTTCTTCATTAATAAATGCACTTTGTTTATTCATAATATTTAAAACACTTTGTACACAAATTATACGAGTGAGAATATTTTAGAAGGAGAAAGCAGAGAGACAAACAATTATTTAATTTGACTACCTCAGTCTCAGTTGACAACCTTGTTATTTTCCGTAACCATAGCAACCTGGTTGAATACTGAATCCTGAATATTTTCGTCTCAGATTTTCGTTAGGAAATCTCTGGATTCGCTCTCCACGCTCAACTCAAGGCCCGCGATAGAATCTATGCAATAGATTAAAATGCACTCGCAGTTTATTTATTACGTACTGTTTTACTACTTTGATATAATGATATTATTAAGATCAGATGTCATCATCATCATCTACAGCCTGAATTCACCCACTGCTAGGTAATAGGCCTCCCTTTTCTTGTGCCATTCTCCACGGTCCTGTGCCAGCCTCATCCAGGTATAATTATCAGGATTTTTATCACTTCAAAGCCTGGTTTTCATACAACGAATTTTCACAAATCTTTCTTTAATTCGGGCATTTTTGTTATAAACTCTACAGCAGGAAATACAGAGCTTTGAAGAATCTAAATAAAATTCACGGGGTAATCGGGCCTACGTGGTAGATTACGGCCCGTATCCTCTCATGGGGGAAGCCTTTGCTACGTTTATTACATTTATCAAGCACGAGGTGAAGGGGTATGTAAGGATCGTTGCAGACTGTAAATTCTACCTACCTCTCCTCATGGGGAAAAATGTGAGCTTATAATTAAAGGTGTAAAACCCCTTCGAGTTGTTCTCCCTGTCAATGTTATTGTTTTGTTGTGGACCATCCTGAAAATCTTTTTTTTACTACTTTTTAAGGTTATTAAGTTTATTTTTAATACCTTGAATGCTTTACTTTATAGTAAACGGGTCATCCGTTTACTATTCAAAGCATCTATCAGCAAAATGTTGAGTGTGTTACGTTTACGTTGAATTTAATTGTAAAATGTGATATTATTTCACCCCATAAGAAAAAGTCTTTTCCCAGCAATAATTCTTACGAAGAATTTAATTGGACCTTTCACGAAACCGTCAGGGGTCCGTTTACACCGTGTATGTATGTGTCTATATTCAATAGTGTCATTGTATGCTTATCAAGACAAAGTAGAACTAACAATAGGAGTTTCAAATCGAAACATGATTTTAAATAATTCATTCGAACTGACAACTCGAACAATATTGAAGAGAGAAAACTACACAGCTAGACAGTGGTACCAAGTAAAACAAATACACAAACAAGATAAATAAACCAGGCAACATTGACGTTGGTGTTGGCGACAAATGTTCGCATAAAAGGTTGGCCGGCCAATGTTGGCCAACGTTCGCAACGAGGTTCATACAGGATTTATAGAGCGCCCTTTTTGTATGCAATGACCTTCTTTTTAGATGGCCTCGCTCCTGGACTTTCTGTAGTAGTTTGAAATATTGAATCTTCTATGAATTTCAGATATGGTTGCTCTTTATTGTTTACTAGGAAAATATTTGGGGTTTGTTATGTATGCTCACAGTCACACAACTGCCGTATCGAGGAATCGTTGTGCCCCGAATTCCCCGATGCTTTTATGAATTGTTAGGATCTGACCGAATCTGGCTCTTTCTTTGGTCAAAGGATTAGTATTGCTATTCAACGTGGCGATGCTGCCAGTCTTCTGGGCTTGATCTCGGTTGATAGCGATGCGGAGGGGTACTTGGACGCCTACAGCTTGGCAAAAAAGTCTAGAAACGGAACTGATTTTTTTGTTTGCTGGCAACAATTAAAAACTTATGACGCTTGGTGTAAATAAAGTTCGAAAGTTTATTAGAGGACATCATCCATTTTGGTCCAAATGTCAAAGTGCCCGGCCAATAAAAAAAGTGCTTTATTCTGAAAGAACTCGTTCGCCTTAGCATTTTTTTATATGACACCAAAGCTGTGGCACCAATATACTTGGTGGTATTCATGTTAAAAAAACCTGATTTTTCATACATTTTTCCTTTCAATAAATCTGAAAAAAAATATGTTCCAAGTCTTAACTTCCGAGATCCGCCTAAAGGAGGTGTGAAGGGGGGCAAGGGGGTCAACATTGAAAAATGGTTTTTACTTCCCCAAGCTTCCTATACGAATCCCTAAAAAAAAAACTCGTAAAGTCTCTTTGTTTCCGAGATACGATAGGGAGGGGGGAGAAAGGAGGTGAAAAGGGGGTTTTTGGCACTTTTTCCATACTTACGAGAGTGTTTACGAATCTGTCAAAATATACCCACCTCCCCATCCACCATCTGGGAGAACAAGTCTGTCAATCAGTTAGTCAGTGGTAATTGAGCTTTATAATTATAGTATTTTTAGAACTCAAATAATACCAAGTATAGTGATGCTACAGCTTTGGTGTCATATAAAGAAATTCTAAGGCGGACGAGTTCTATCAGAATAAAGCACTTTTTTTATTTGGCCGGCACTTTTACTTTTGGACCAAAACTGTATGAAATGTGGATGATGTCCTTTATAATTGTGCCCTAAAAACGTGATAAAAGCAACGTAGAGTAATACAAAATGAATAAAACCATCCGAAGTGCTGGCAGAGCGATAATTTATAAGGTATATAGGCGATGTTTGGCAGAAAAAGAGGCCAAAACCATTCTCTCCGAGCTCAACGATGTTTACATAAGAACCGCTGAAATGACAGGTATGTAACTGTTTGTTTTATTGTCTTTAGATGAATTAAGTGTTTATTTATGAACCCCATTCTGTTTTGACTTGCTTGCATACGAATTATGTGGAATTTTGAACAATAATCATCGAGCACATAGGTTATGTTTACATTTTGTCTGACATTACCTTGGTATAGTGTGTGAGATTAATGTTGATACTTGAGTGGCTTACTGTGCAATATGTGAATTTAAATTCGATTTCTACATAACTTTATTGTTGAATGTGATTTCAAGGTGATAACTGTTTGTTATATCATTAGAATTACAAATGTACCAAAAATGTATTATTTTTAATTTGTTATATAATAAAGCAAAATGCATTTTTTTATGTAAATTTATTTATTCACTTTAGGTAAATCAGTAAGCACCATATGAAGAGTCGTCCTGGAAGGAGATCGAAACAAAGGCGTATTTTCTACACCCGGAAAACATAGAAAAGGTCGTCCCATAAAAGAGTTGGAAGATTTATTAGAATAAATTACAATAATTATTTCTACGCCTTTTTTTAATCCCAGAAAATTTAAAACACAGTGCTACTAACATATATTTATTTTTAGGTAGTTACATGAGGAGAATAAATTCTGGTTCAATAAATAAATTTTATCTACCCAAATATCATAAACCCTCTCTAATGCGTTCAAAAACCATAGGCAATGACCAGCATTACCAACCAGCAGAAATAAACAGAACTGTAATGAACTCATTACCTACTGAAAACAGTAGGTTATGAGTTTAAATTTGGAACAGGTGTCAAATTCAACTGAGTGTGCTATTCTAGTATAGATCTACATTAAAACAGATACCTATCGATACGAAACCCCAATTCAGTATGATTTTAATTATAAATCGCACGACATTTTGATCTCGAGTGACACAAGAATAGTGACTTTGTTCGTTTGCCTATGATTTAAAAAAAATGACAGATATCCGAAACGCCGCCATTTCAAGCTGTCAATTTGTTCGGTATTTTTTATTGCATTACACTGGTAACAATGCTGGTCATTTCCTATGGTTCCTGAACCCATCATAGAGCCCTTATGATATTTGGGTAGATAAAGTAGTGTATGCAACTATACATAATTAGGCATTACAACACTCGTGTGATGCTATTAAGAAACTCGCCTTCGGCTCGTTTCTTAAACCCACACTTGTGTTGTAATGCCCTTCATTATGCACAGTCGCATAAACTACTATTAAGTATAAAAAAATAGTAATAAAAGTATCAAGACGATAGGTTGTTACGCGATACGGTCACAACGGGTTGCCATATGAACAGCACAGTGGCGCCCCCCGGATTTTCTACTCTTTTTTGCCAAGCTGTAAGTGTCTTATTTGGTCGTTGTATATAGTATAGGTATGTAAGTATTAACTATTAGTTTTAATTTTTAATTACTATTTTTGTATTTTGTATACATAACCCGCTAATATTTTGGAAAGGTACATACATAAATGAATTATATAAGTATTTTTTAAAAACCGAAGGTTGATTTCTGGCGTAAGTCGAAGCTTCACTCGGACACTAATAATTATAATATCCATGTAATAAAAACGAATACATAGTTTGCAGCGTTGTCGAGTCCCATCGTCCGAATCGAAAGCAGTCAAATATCATATCATCACATATGATGTGATGATATGATATTTGACTGCTTTCGATTCATATCATACTTCTCGCCCTTATTTCATAGCAATAAAGCTTTTTCTATTCGAACGCATGTGACTAAAAAAGTGATGGATATAAATATTGATGGATGGAGAGGGAGAGGAAGGTAAAAAAAATGGATTGTGTGAGGAGTGATATAAATGAGAACGGAAGTAGTCAATGCCACCGTGACGTCTAACAGGGAAGAACCGAAGAATGGAAGAAGAAAACGTGTTGCGCCGACCCCAAGTCCCCAAATAGAATGGGATAAGTGCAGGCAGATGATGAAAGTTTTTTTTAATCGGGTCCATTTCTGGTGCTTCTGTTGTTGACTTCTAAACGTACACAAGGACTTTTTCCGGGTTCACCCTTGTTTCGCCGAACAACTTTTGATGTAATGTTACTAATTAGAACAACGTCTAAGAAAATAATCATTTTGTCGATCGATTAACATAATTTTCATTTCATCGAATATTTATTTGCGTTAACAACATTTGCGCTATTGATCAAAAGGTATAATGTTCATTTGATGTAATGTTCAGGTAGTATAACATGTATTTTATTGAATTTTCAATTGGTGTAATGTTAGGCAGAAAAGAAAACATTGTATATATTTGCGCAAATATTCGTCGACCTGCTGACGGAAACGCTAACCCTAGACGGTCGACGTCAGGGGCACCCCGAGGTTCGGTTAGTTAGGTTCCTGTAAACCCTGCAGACAGAAATGGGGGCTCCGTCGACCTGCCGACGGACATTTCGACTAAATCATTAATTATTAATCTAGTGAAACATTAGTTTAAATAAAATTAGTGCATTTGAAAATTCGGTCAAATGACATTATTTCAAATAAATAAATATGCTAAATAAAAATCTACCAAATAATTATTCGGTCAAATGAATAATTATACGAAATGTAACTAAAATTAGTCGAAGTGATTTTCGACGAAACGTTGTTATACCAAACAAGGGTAAACCCTTTTTCCGTTTGGTACAAACTGATCCTAACGCTCACTTAATCCCACCGTTAAGGACGCTAAAACATTTTTCTACAAATAACAGTGGTTTTCAGGTACCATTTTAACGTATAAGCAATCACAAATGTGAAGATATCATGGTCTTAATTTAAAGATAATTTATTCGTCTCCAGATTGGCATCAGAAAAATTGTATGACGTCATACAAAAAAATCGCACAAATACGTTTTTCCCATCACAATAATCGCAGAAAATGTAAAAAAGTAGGGTCCGAATAGGTACCATTATAGGTAAATTTACAGCATATTATATCTCCAAAATTATTATAAATTGCGGTACATATAGTCCTTTAGATGTTGAGATATATTTTTTTTGTTTATATAAATTTTTTTATTCAATTATTAGCTATAATAAAAACATTTGCCAATTTCTTCATACATTTTTCGCTCCCGGTTCATCATTCCGCGCTCAGCAGCGCTAGTGGAAGGACGGGTGTATCGCTCTCTCGCAAAAAATACGTACGATAAACGTGATAGAAAAAGATTTTAGTGTACGGTTACCACGGCAACCGACGACCGACGACGACCGGAAGGAGTTGATACTTTTTAGGACTGAGATAAAAGTAAGTACGAGTTTCATACTTTTATTATTAGAATGTGATTTAGAAATTATGTTGGGTACGACCGGGATTTGGATGGGTGGGGTTAAGCAGTTTGTTGACAAGGTTCAGAAATGGATGGGTCAGGTCAAGCTGTCGACGGTGAGGTTTGGAAGTGGATGGGTAAGGTCAAGCTGTCGGGGGTGAGGTTTGGAAATGGATGGGTAAGGTCAAGCTGTCGGCGGTGAGGTTTGGAAATAGATGTGTCAGGTCAAGCTGTCGACGGTGAGGTTCGGAAGTGGATGGGAAAGGTCAAGCTGTCGGCGGTGAGGTTTGGAAATGGATGGGTAAGGTCAAGCTGTCGGAGGTGAGGTTTGGAAATGGATGGGTCAGGTCAAGCTGTCGACGGTGAGGTTCGGAAGTGGATGGGAAAGGTCAAGCTGTCGGCGGTGAGGTTTGGAAATGGATGGGTAAGGTCAAGCTGTCGGAGGTGAGGTTTGGAAATGGATGGGTCAGGTCAAGCTGTCGGCGGTGAGGTTTGGAAATGGATGGGTAAGGTCAAGCTGTCGGCGATGAGGTTTGGAAATGGATGGGTCAGGTCAAGCTGTCGACGGTGAGGTTCGGAAGTGGATGGGAAAGGTCAAGCTGTCGGCGGTGAGGTTTGGAAATGGATGGGTAAGGTCAAGCTGTCGGCGGTGAGGTTTGGAAATGGATGGGTCAGGTCAAGCTGTCGGCGGTGAGGTTTGGAAATGGATGGGTAAGGTCAAGCTGTCGGCGATGAGGTTTGGAAATGGATGGGTAAGGTCAAGCTGTCGGCGGTGAGGTTTGAAAATGGATGGGTCAGGTCAAGCTGTCGGCGGTGAGGTTTGGAAATGGATGGGTAAGGTCAAGCTGTCGGCGGTGAGGTTTGGAAATGGATGGGTCAGGTCAAGCTTTCGACGGAGAGGTTTGGAATTGAAATTCCTATTTCATTTTAAGTACCTACTTATTTCACATGGTTATTTCACGTAGGTAGCGTATTTTTCTTTTCGGAAGTCGCTGTCGGTACCGGTTGTTCTTTTTCATTAAGTTTGGTTGGTAGGTACCCCATATTGGGTGTACATCTGTTTGCCCCTTAAACCCGAACAAGCGTGATATTATATTATGAAATGGCAAAAACACTACATAAACATACGATCACAGCTATCGTGAGTCATTTGCTGTCTATATTATTGAAGAGTTCCATTGTCTACTTCGGAAGATCTCCAATCCTGGTGACCTGTAATACAGGTTTTTTTGAAACCTACTTCAGGCACCAGCTCTCACAATGTGAATATTATAGTGTTCAAAACGTGCTACAAAACCATTGTGAGAGAAATAAATAAACTTATTATTATTATTATATTATAATCATATTTTACAGTAAAACCTTCCTTAAAAACACAATATGCATATATCAACGAAAATCCGATTGATATCGGATCAGTAGCTTTTGGGAAAATCGCGGATACATACAAGTACAGCACCTTCTTTTTTTTCGACTCGGTTGAAAATACTAACCTACTTATCATGACGACGATACTAATAATTATTAACAATTACCAAATGCGTTTTCAAAGTTCCAACTTCCAAGTAATCTACCAAATTCTATTTCAATACAATTAAAAAATAATATCAAAGATCAAGATTATTTATAGGAGATATAAAACCGAGCGCTATTGTGAGACCTTGCTTTGAGCGACTTTAGTTACCTAAACATGAGTTGATCGAAAATGTAACAGCGTCCTTAACGTGATTAAATAAAACAGAACTTCTGATAAACAGGTAGGTAACAGCTTAAAGTTTACGCTTACTAGAGCACGCTATCAAGTTAGACTTAAGAAGATTACAAGTGATCGCCTCATCTAAAGGTACTCAACTCCTTAGCACATCAAAATGTTAATTAGTTAACCTACTACTATTTCAAAGAAAACGTTAAATAAAGATTTATTTTTATTTTTTATTATTGATAGGTTCGCGTTTGACCACTATCTCACCTGATGGAAAGTGATGATGCGGTCGACGATGGAGCACGCTTACCTAGAAGTAACCTATTCACTCTTGACTTAAAGACCCCTAGGTTATAGCTATCAGGAAATACAGACTCTGGCAGGGAATTCCACTCCTTAGCTGTACGCACAATGAAAGTATTCCCAAACCGTTTAGTGCGTATGGGTGGGATGTCCACCATATAACGGTGGAGCATCGCCGTACGTTTTGTAGTCCGATGATGGTACGGGCTTGGCGGAATTAGATCGTGCAATTCCCTCGCACACTCTCCGAAATGTAACCGATAGAAAACCGAAAGGCTAGCTACTCGTCGCCGATGTTCAAGGCTCTGGAGCTTTGACTTGACAAGCGCGTCATTGCCGATGAGCCTCTTGGCTCGTTTCTCAATTGACTCTAGCGCATCAAGCTGGTATTTAGCGGATCCATCCCAGAGATGAGAGCAGTACTCCACACACGATCGGACTTGCGCTTGATATAAGTTGAGCAGCTGTTTCGGTGTGAAATACTGTCTCACCTTTGCAAGGATTCCCAGCTTCTTGGCAGCCAGTTTAGCCTTAGCCTCGATGAACGGACCGAAAATGAGGGTTGACGTAAACGTAACGCCAAGAAGCTCAATGTGATCGGTTAACGGCACGGTCACACCACGGAAAGTAGGAGACTGTTGGAAATCACTCCTTTTTGCGGAAAAGAGACACGCCTGGGTTTTAGCAGCATTGAACTTGACCAGGTTGGCGTCGCCCCATTCGGAGACAGCCTTCAAGGACAAGTTCAACCGCTCCACCATGGCCTCGCGTAGAGACTGGAATCTGGATCTGAGACCCACTGGCCCGCGCGTTGGACGTGTACCTCTCAGCAACAGTGCTGTCGTCTGCATACCCAAAGGTGCCGGGCACTAGCAGACTATTAATATGCAGCAATAATAAATTTGCTGAGAGAACCGACCCTTGAGGCACCCCGGCATTGATAGCCAATTGGTCAGACGAGCAGCCATCAATGACCACTCGATTAGACCGATTAGATAAGCATCCAAGATCTTACACCCACATTTACAGTGCCCACTCAAGACCATTTTTGAACTTGGATAGTCTGACGTTGTCATGACAGCAGGGAGACATCCCAGGGCTGCGGGTTGTTCCGGGGCTGCGGGATATTCGGACACAAAGAGCTAAGAAGGAACAGGGGTGGTTTTTAGTTAGTATAAGCCTGACACTCCCTTTCGCTCCAGCCATAGCGGGGGGAGCCATTTCATGATTCCCACCCTCAGAAAAAAAACAAAAAGCAGGGAGACATCGCCCACCAACTCAATCCTAGAATTTCATAGCGGCAATAGGGATGTTTCCTGACTAAAACAAAATTATGATTCTAATTAGTCCGTCTGTTAGATTATTATCCAAAAATATTGGATACGTATTTTTTTTGTTTTATCAAATAAAAATCTTTCCATAAGGTATTTCCTCAGTATATTATGTACTAAGCCTCCTACATCAGCCGTCCTTGTCAAACTTATAAGTAGTTGCATTCTGCTTAAATCAATGCTAAAGATGTCATAATTATGTCACTGTAATCAATGTTAAACATGTCTGTATTGCCATTCTGCATTGAAAACTGGGTGTTGTAAAATAAGAAACAAACTGTAGCTGTCAATAATTATGTCTAACTAGCTTTTGCCAGCGGCTTCGCCCGCATGAAAATGACGATTTTCCATACAAACTTTCATCCCCTATTTAACTCCCTTAGGGGTTGAATTTCGAAAAATCCTTCCTTTTTCCTTGTCTACATTATAAAGGGAACCTCTGTGCAAAATTTCAGCTTTCTAGGTCCAAGAGTTTGGGCTGGGCGTTGATGAGTCAGTCAGTCAGTCAGTCAGGACTTCTCTTTTTATTTATATAGATATATATAGATATAGACAGAAAGATGTAGTCGTGTCAAGTCCGATTCAAGTTCAGTCTACGACTAACGATACCAGTGTTAGACCCACAGAGTATTATGCTATAGGGCAGTTAGACCACTGTGAAAGTCACATTACGGCTGGTCAGTGACTCTTAAGTGATGCGCGTACGCAAGATAAGAAACTGTTGTGTTGCAAAGATTTTATTAGCAACTAGCTGTTACCCGCGACCTTCTTTCAACTGAAAATAAAATAAATCTTTACTTTTTCATCAGATTTTGTTACCAATTTCAAGGGTTTTCTTTTTTTTTGCACCGGTCAATGTGGCAGGACACTTGGAAAAGGCCTATGTCCAGCAGTGGACGTCTTTCGGCTGAAATAATGATGCTGATGGCACGGAACCATAATTCATATCCTAAAATAAAAGTACTTAGCCTAACTTAGACCTTATTATAACATCATCTGCCATTAAAAGTCCCATCAAAATCGGAGCCAGCCGTTTCGGAGATTAGCCGGAACAAACAGACAGACAAAAATTAAAAAAGAAAGTAAGGTTTTGTTACAAACAAACAGGCACTTTAATTTTATTTATTTGTGTAGATTAATAGGCAACTACATGTTGTAAATATTAGAATTATTGCCAGCATATGTGTGGAATAAAAATCTAGTCTGAAACTAACAATGGCAGAAAAAGCGAAACAAAAGAATGCATGCTATGAAAGAGGATAATTACCTTGGCGCTACAGATTGCATGTTAGTAGTTAGATGGTAGTTAGGTTTTGTAGTGTTCGCAGATGATTTACTCAAATAATTTAGGGGCATTGTCCACGGAGGCGTAGCTTTATAGACGCTTAAAAATACGCGAAACGGCTTGAGGAACCCAGCGTAGTGAACAGTGTCAATGTCAACACTGTCCATGAGGCGTATTACATACAATCGAATTGTTGTACTTGCAAACATCTTTTAGCAGCCATTCCCGCCATTTGTACAGAAAAACACGTGCTTTTGCTCGATGTACGCCCCGGCGCGCGGCGGCGCGGCGGGCGGCGTATGACGCTAGCGCGACGTTGCCGCACCGGCTCCGTCGACAGAGTTCCATAGTTTTGCACGTCAGCTACTGTGAGCAGGCGACCACTTACAAATACGCGTCTATGAAGCTACGCCTCGTCGAAAGTGGCGCGGATTTCAGACAAACTTATTGGACAAGGAAGGAGGAAGGTAGTGTGTTGTTTTCAATGAAAAATATTCATGTATAGATAGACGTCCTTACAATTAAAATCTAATCAATGCCCGTTCGATCGGGTACAAACCCCGCGTTAATTCTATTTTCCTTATTTATATAACTACAGCACAAATACATAATTAATTATCTGTGCAAAAATCATTTCCCGCTCTTTTCTGATTCTAGTCGGCGGGAAAACACCAAACGTGCCTTGTTGGCGGCACAATTATTATGTACATAATATAATTAATTGTGGACCGTATAACGTTATGTCATAATGTAGTTGTAATCATAATAAATCAAAGAGATGATAAATTATATTATATCATAGTTATTGTCTACACTTAGTTAGGTACATGATTTTCACAAGCTTTTCCTTTGTCCCTATGGTCTGAATTTTCACAATCTTTTAACCTGACTCCGAGTTGAACATAGAGTATTGATTTGAAATTAGTTTTGCAGAACGTTTAAAGTAATTGGCTAAGAGTTAGTTTAGTATATAATTATGGTATATAAGTAAAGTAAACACTAATTTACTTACTGGCATTTTCCCAACTCTACCTACAATTACAATATCTCACTTTTTCACAGATAATGCGTTGTTCGAAAGAGATACCGCAGCCTCGGCACAAAGGGCAAAGAAGGAACATGGGTGGTTTTTAGTCAGTAGAAGTCTGACACTCCCTACCGCTCTGCCCAGAGCGGGAGGAGTCATTTGATTATTCCAAACACTCCAAAAAAAAGGGGGCTCTCATTGCGTGGCTGGGTCAAAGGCTTGATTTACTTTCGATTTTTATGTTGAATAAGAGAGAAAATGAATAAATGAAAAAACATACATTTTAAAAACTTCGATAAGTAAATTAAAATGCAAAGCTGTAAATATTTGCAGTTATAACAGAAAATCCAATATATTTAATATAAAACGTAGTTTTCTATAAATACTCAATTTACCTTCATGAAATTTCTCAGTACGGGTTTTTCAGCTGCGAATATTGCGCTTCAGTATAGGTACCGTTTCCACGAATTTGCAAACACTGTCGGATGAAATTGAAACTAGTTCTATTTGAATTATAGGAATGTATTACTATCCTTTGTTGTTATTGATGAAAACGTCTATTCGATGTGCATTTCATGTTTGTAATGCTTTATATCTCTTTGTCAAGGAAACATTAAATAAATAGCGGGCTCGTTTATAGAACCTGAAAGGTGACAAACTAATCAATCTTCTAACAGTATTCATCATCATCATCTGCTTAGCCTTTTTCCAACTATGTTGGGGTCGACTTCCAGTCTAACCGGATGCAGTTAAATAATTTTATTTTACATGGAGCGACTGCCTATCTAACCTCCACAACCCAGTTAATACTAGGTAATACGATAGTCTTTTGGTAAGACTGGTTGTCAGACTTTCAGGTCACAAGCTTCTAACACTTAGTTGTATGATATAAAAGAGTAGTGCTTATAAAAAGGGGCCCGCTGGCTGGACGTTTGTTAAAATACCGAATACCTTCTGAAGTATACCTAGCTCTAAGAACGTCGAATTTTTAGATTTGTAACTCTAAAAGATTAATCATAAGAAGCGGCCCACTTCATAAACGTCATTCAATCAAAAACTGTCGAGGTACAAAATATATCTTATTTATTTTCTTTAGGTACAAATTTTTTCCTAAAAGCTTTCTAGAGAAAAGTTATCACTGAATATCTTGTTGGAGCCTGCCAGACAGATTCATACGCGAGATTCCACCCGAACACGGAACAATACATAGTTACAATACATTCATTGTAATAAATAAAAGCTTGTAATAAAATACCACGCGGTTACCAGGGAACCAGCAATGCCCAACACAGGAATGCACGACACGAGAACGCGCGACATAGGAATGCAAGTGTTTTGAATTCCAATGTTGTACATTGTCATGTCGTGCATTCTCGGCCCGAACCTCGATTGTCCGGGCAAGAATGTACAGCACGAGAATTGGAATCAAAACAAACAGTGACGTCACATTAAAAAAGTAAAAAGCCATGTGACAATAGGGACGGGTGATACAATAAAATACTGGAAAATTCCGTGGTTCCTTCTTTTTTCTTCGTGTTCCTATAATACGACCGTCTCGCGACAGTAACTATCCTTTATGGGCGGCATGGGCACCGGGCCGTAGCCCCGCGGAGGCCCGGCACTTCGGGGACAGAAGATATTAGTGTTTTTAAATATGCGAGCGTAGCGAGCGCACGTCATGGAGTACAATTTAATTCGGCAGCACTACCTAGCTCAATCACCTAGTATCCAAGTCCCAAAATTTCGAATTGCCCAACTAGTCGGCCAACCAATCGCGCGATGTCGCCGATTACTGTGTCGTACACTCCTGTGTTGTACATTCTTGGGCCGGACCAGCAAGGTACACCCCAGTAATTGGCGACATCGCGATGTCGCCAATTACTGTGTCGTACACTCCTGTGTTGTACATTCCAGTGTCGTGCATTGCTGGTATGTGCATTACTGTGACGGGCATTATAGGGACTCGGTTACCATGGCCAGGCTACTCCATAGCCACCGAAACATAGCATCCAAACCACGCAACTAGATGGCGTTGTAGCGATGACGCGCATTCCTACATCGCGGTGTTAAGATTCCCCGCGGCCGAACGACATCCCTCAGTTCGCCCAAATCGAACAAGACCTTACTTCATAGGATCATTTCTATAGTAAGCTCTTCTCGAGACTTTCACACTATGTGAGTCCTCACAAGTCACGATGATGAGACGTGGCGCGGTGCCCTGATGAGCGTGAGGCGGGCGATAGATAAACCATCAGCCCTCGATGATCGTTCACTTCCCTATACTGGGGAGCGTGGGGTACTGTCGCTGTCTGAGTGACTTGTATTTTAAACCTCTTTTACATAATTAAGTTACACGGCTAATAGTTAGTCCTAGCCGCTATAATGATGGCTAAACCTAGTTCTAGCCGGCTAAAGTGTAGCCCTAGCCGAACACATTAGCAGCGCGAGTATTAGCTGATACACGACTAAACAATACACCCGGGCGGCCGAGACCAACGGCTTATTACGTGGCTCCATGTTAAATGGAAGCAGACCCCAATAAGTCGGGAAAAGGCTAGGCTAGATTAT
Organism: Diarsia dahlii; assembly: GCA_949775195.1. Classification (NCBI taxonomy): domain Eukaryota; kingdom Metazoa; phylum Arthropoda; class Insecta; order Lepidoptera; family Noctuidae; genus Diarsia; species Diarsia dahlii. The sequence goes on from OX459210.1 coordinate 13,478,551, forward strand.
GATGATGAAATAAGATTTAAAAGCGATTGTCACTAGTTTAGGTCGTCTGATCCTAATACGCACCAAACTAACCAAATGGTATAAGTACTCTCCATAAGTTTTTTTTTTTTGGGACAATCCCGCTACTCTATTCCCAAACCACTGTAACTCCTGTTAGCCAGAATCAACAGTGGCGACCACAAGTTCGAGTTCCAAAGAACGATTTAACTGTCTTGGATCCCGCAACGACATAATTCAGAACAGAATAGCTGAGGAGTAGGAAAACACATAATTTCCACTTCCCTCCATGTCAGCAGGAGACAGAACAGAACAAGGCCAATAAGCACACAGGGACGCATACAACTGGGATAAGCCCAGTTGCCTAGCACCACGGATATTATTGTCATTAATATTTTTGTCATAAGTATTTTATATTAAGCCCATAAATCCTCGTCTAAGTAGCACAAACGTTTTGCAAAGAATGCTTCTCATATAAGGCCCTACAACAATAGAGCCCCGGCACTATAAAAGGCACACATAAACACAGATGCAGCCTTAGAAGCATGCCCATCCTAAATACCACAAAGTAAAGGCCACCGTTCACATTCGAGTTATCGGGTGTATTCAATCTTCAATGAAGGCTTGCACCTTGATACTTATGATAGACAGACTTCATCATCATCATCTTCGTAGAAAAACGTGTTGACCGACCCCAATAACATAGGACAAGGGTAGCCTTGTTCTATGTTACTTGGGGTCGGTCATTAAATTCATCCCTAACACGATTTGAAGGTAATACTTGAGTCCTGGTCCAGCGCCATAAAAAAAACGAAAAAGTGCGCAACGAATTTTCTAAACTATAACCTTGATCGAAGCTATAACCCTTTATTCTCTATTCCAGCATAAAGTAGAACTTATGTTCCATCGATCCCGACTTCAGGTGTAGCAGTAGCACGCTTCGAATAAAACATTACACAGAGCGGGCGTTGGAAAACAAGATGCGCCACCATTTTACTTACACTGGATGACTGGACCAGGCAGACCGCAAAACCGATGGCGGGCCAGGTTGCACAGATTAACTACAAACCGGGCTAAAATAGCGCAAAATGGTGCAGTTTGGAAAACAAAAGGGCTGTGGAATTGATATACAGGCTAACAGCAACCACGTCTAATTCTATAAGCCCCTATTTCACACTGAACTGAATATACAGACATGCATAATGATGAAGCAAGAATCAATGATCAATACTTCTTTCAAAGGCTTTACTGACTACTCTACTACGTAATTCCTGGCGTACTAGGAACCAAGTTGAATAAGAACTCTATTTCGTGCAGACAGAAGTAGAACAGAATATACAGACACGCCTATAACATCATTATTAAAAACAATGACCAATAGTTCTTTCCAAGGCTTACATACGTTACAACTACCTCCTAATCATTGTAAAACTTCATTTTCTAGTCGTTCTAGGAACTAAAGTGAAATAACAACTCTATTTCGTGTAGATAGACGTAGAAGAGAATATACAGGCACGCCTATAACACCATAATTATATCTGTATAGTTGAAACAATAGTCCATGATCAATACTTCTTTCAAAGACTTACTAAAACTTCAGTTTCTGCGTAAATAAATATGGTGTTCGTAGTCGTTCTAGGAACTAAGTCAAATAACAATTTCTATTCCGTGTAGATTGACGTCGAACAGAATATACAGTTTAAGTACGACTATAACATTTAACATTAAAAGCAATGATCAATACTTAGTTCCTTCAAAGGCTTACAACTACCTCCTAAACATTGCAAAAGTTTATCTGTAAATAAATGTGATGTTCCTAGTCGTTCGAGGAACCAAGTGGAATAACAACTCTATTTCGTGTAGACAGATGGCCAGGGGCGTCGCCAATTCGCCATGTATGATATAACGTAATTATATAATATGCACCACGTGCATAGTTTAATTTGATGAACGCCTGGCTCTGATCAATTTGTTGGAAGGTCAGTGTCTATCATATATGTATATGTTTGTTTTATGATGCCTATTAGTTGCCGCTACAGCCTAGCACTTTAGCCATTTTGTTTTGCATAGCGTAAACAAGGTATTTTAGTAGCGTTATAATGAGTACTCCAACCCCTATTTTTAACTATTCATAGCAAGAGTAAACAGTCATTTTCGTTTCATCATAGTGATGGAACGAGCGTGCCCAGTAGATGAAAAGCGACGGAAGAGGTCTACCTCATTCGTCGCTTTCCATCAGGCGTATTACGTAATAAAAAAAAAACAATAAGTAGATAGTGATCATTTTAACAAATAAATCGGGCTTAGTCATCATTCTATGACTCTACAAAGAAAGAACTAGACTTATTACAAAAATATATATTAGTTACACAGCAATGGGACTAATTTAACAGTAAAACAAACGAACTAAATAAAAAAACAGGGCGTTCAGGCGTCTAAATACTCCTCAGAAACGCTGTCACCTTATTACAAATTTAGTTCTACAGGCTTTTAGGTTAGCGTGTGTCGCATCGCGAGAAACGCCCCGCGTCGTTTATAAGTAGCGAAAATGTATTCGATCCTCATGTTCCACATTTTCGCAGTCATCTACCTCCACGTCCAACCACCGCGGTTACCGCGGGGCGATTGCCGGGAACGAAAAGGAAAGTAGCATAACAATCTGTCTACCAACCTAACGGGAGCGGGAACTTCTGCGCATGCGTACTGAAGACATCCGCTTTCCACAGTTTCCCGACAGTTTGTTGAGTAAGCTACGAGGGCACGAGGGAGTCAGTACGATTTTGTCAGCCCTATGAACCGCATGTCTGTTGGAATGAGATGTTGGGCGCGTCTTTATATTCTCTTTGTCTTTTAGGCTAGCGAAGAATATTGCGTCACCGAAATAATAAAAAAAGTTGAATAGTGTGAGTCGTTTCAAAAGATTGGTCGACATAGAAAGTATTACACGTCACAGATACATTTTATTGAGTTTCCAAAAAAATGCCGTCATAAAACCAGGTTTCTGGGAATCCCAAAGAGGCGATCCAACCAAGCTTTAATTGTGTTATTTTGTACATAACTGAATACTAATTCAGGTAAAATAAAACATAAGCATCCGACTATTCTGTTTATGAGTTTTAAATTAGTATACATATTGCAGAAGTTTTTGGCTATGATTCAGCTCTTAATAATTTGCAATCAAGTTATGAATCGTCTCCTTACAAAAAAAGGCGGAATTATATTATTAATGTTATTGTAACCTTTTTTAAACTGATGTCATTTGCGTTTTAAGAAGTTTTTATCTTTCGAAATAACAATATGTTCGTTGATTGATTAAATCAATGTAAGAGGTTTTTTTACTAAACTAATCAAAGGTTTTTACTGACCTGTCCACTAAAAGGCACGATGTTACCACGTTGTTTAATGATGAGTAAGTCCTGAGTATTTTTTTGCTAGCAACACCAAATGTGCCAGCAACACTAAGAATTCTTTGTACCCATTTATTTATTCAATAGAGTACAGCCTGCTGTACTGTGCAATGTGTATTCTTATAACATGTATGACTGTACATTTTTCAAAGTCGGTCCAAGAATAGTAATAAAAACAAGTAAATACAAGGTACAGGTGCACACGTGTTTATTATTTGGCATGACTTGTAGGAAGCTAACGAGGATTCTTTCAATTCTTTATTATGTAGTAATAATGAATGATCGATCGATACTTAGGGTCTATCAAAGGCTTACTACCTATTTACCTAATCATTTAAGTACCTACTTTGCTAACAAATGTCGAAGACTACTTACGTATTAGGTAGTCATTCTACTTCTAACTTCATTTGATTAAATTAAAATAAAAACATCAAGCGCCACTGCTATGCGTGAGTTCAATTCCCAGGTCGGGTAAAAGTTATTGGGTTTTTCAATCACGAATTTCTCAGTAGTAATCACGGAGCCTGGACTTGTGGCCGGGTTGTAGGCAATAGGTTCACCCCCTATTATATGGGACTTTAACATGACTGGCGAAATGTTGATCTACTAAGAGTAATCCTCCTCCTCCCCTGCCTAATCCTTCATAGATTACCGATTTGATGTTATGTATATAAGTAATCTGGAATATGTTGAAGAATACATCTATCTAGGCAAGCAAATATCCTTTAAAAGATCTAGACACCAAGATGAACTGACTAGACGTGTGAACATGGCCTGGAACAAATTTTGGAGTTTTAAAGAAGTTCTCAAGTCAAGGATTCCTGTAACACTGAAGAAAAAAGTCCTAGACTCATGTACAGTGCGATCAAATTATCTTGGCAGCTCCGAACTTCGTGCAGGTCATTTTGTTACAACGAATGTATAAAAGTGTTATGATATTTATTTTATTTGTATTTCTCACTGTTTAAATTAGATATTTTCTGATCGTTTAAGTATTGGTTTATCTGGCAATAACCGTTTTATTCCCAAGTTTACATGCGTAAAATTTCGCAAAGCCTATGTTCAGAGCTGCCAAGATAATTTGATCGCACTGTATATTGCCTTCTCTTTCCTATGCATCACAAACATGGATATTCAACAAACACACTAGCAATAAGATACAAACCACTCAAAGAGCCATGGAACGGAGCACTCTAAATATAAAGTTAAAACATAAAAGGACAAATACATAATGTGAGAAATACAACTATAGTTATAGATGCTCTACAACACTGTAAAAAACTAAAATTGAAATGGACTGGCCATGTTGCACGTATGAGCAATGATAGATGGACAAAAAAGATAATCACTTGGAAAGGGCCATCAGGAAAGAGAAAAAGAGGTAGATCAAAGGAGAGGTGGCTCGACGAAATACTGAAAACAGTGGGAAATAACTGGACGGAACTAGTAATGGATAGAGATAAGTGGAGAAAAATGGAGGAGGCCTAATTTGCATGTTATAATGATTTTTTTTGTATTTTATTAATTTTGATGTTCATTTTAATTAGAACTTTTATTTTTACTTTAATTATGTTTATGTGTGATTCTTATTTTAATTTTAATCTGTTAGTTAATTCTAGTTTCTATTTTAATTTTGATATTGATTTTAATCTTTATTTGATTTTTATTTTATGTTTGGTTGTGATTTTAATTTTAATCTTAATCTTGATTTTTATTTTGATTTAATTTGGATTATAATAAATTCTGATTGGATTTTAATTATAGGTTAGATTTTCATTTTAATTGTGATTTTAATTTTGTTTGTAATTTTGATTTCGATTTTCATTTTAAACTGTGTTGTTTTGTTTTTTATACGTATTTATTGTACGTCAAAGTTAATTTATTTTAAAATTTCGAATTGTATTTAATGTCAAATTATGTAATTTTTTATTAAAGAATAAATAAGGCTTTATTTTTATTACTATTTATGTACTAATCCAGAAAAGTGACTCCAATTGGCATTTCCGAGGTTTGCCAAAAGATTCGTTCTGTCACACAAAACTTGACAAAGGTTCATCAATTTTCAATGAATTTTTAATTTTGTCGCCTGTCTCGTTAATCTTCTAAGTTAGTTGTCATAATAGGGTATTTCACCAAAAAAATCTAATTAGTCCGTCTGTTAGATTATCGAAAAATATTGGATACGTGTTTTTTGTTATATCAAATTAATAAAAATTGACGAAAATAAAACGTGTCAAAGATCATGAGTGGGGGCTTTAGGCGTCACTTAGTGGGTAAAAAAGTACTAACCTTGTGACGTCACACGACTTTACACGACTTTTCGAAGCACTGTATCGTCTTCATCTTTTGTTTACGCGAAAAAAGAAAAAATACGTGTCCATTATCTAAAAGAAATCTATCAGATGGACTAATTTGATTTTTTTGGTGAAATACCCTATTAGCAACCTATAAAGGAATGTGTGCAAGCTTGCAGAATGTTGATCTTCCTAAGTTAGATGTAATGTAATGTAAAAGTCGACTAACGGAACGGGTTATTCAATGTCTAGTACAGTCTGTGCCCAGCATTATCTGACCCCTCTTCTCACTCCACTTGTCCTCTACACGAGGGATCAGGTTATGCTGGGTACTGACTGCACGCTACATAGCGGCCTTTTAGACTTTGTAAAAGGTGCTAGTGAGCATCAAGGGTAGACAGGTAATACTTTAAGTTAGGGGCCTGTAAAAAGAACAGCAAGTTTCTACCGATGACCGATGAGGAAATTGTCAAAAAGTACAAGGTTTTTCGAGGCCACTGAACAGATTTTGCTAATCTTATTTGAAGAAAATAATATGCTTTTAATGCCTTGTAAGCGTTCACGAACCACATATTGCAATTTTTTGTAACTGTCACCCACCGCACCACAGTCAAATCGTTAAAATTAAAAAGTATGTGGACAATCCATTTTGATAGCGGCTAAGCTTTTGTTGGTAAGGAGCTGGTTAAAAGTAAAAACTGTTCTTTTATGTGGCATTTTTGGTTAATTTTTTTAACATGACTTAAAAAAACCATTGACACCTACCGTATTACTTCTATTGGACTAAGAGACAAAAAGGTGTAGGGGAGGTAAGCCTAAAACGGGTACGCTAAGGGACATGTGAAATAAAAAATACTTAGAAACATAAAATGTACCAAATAGTTTTACTAAAGGAAATGTTTATTTAATATAATAAATAAAAAAAAAATAACAAACATAACCATTCTCTTCAACAATCTTAGAAAAACAGAAATTAGGAGACCCTTCCAAATACCCGTTTTGCCCTTATAGGGGGCCTAAATCAGGTACCTCATCAGGGTAAAACGGGTAAAGGCTATATAATGAGAACAATCAACTTATTTTTATAGTTTTACAATATTTATTAACATAAAATCACTTATATTTTCATTTAAGCGTCTTAAATTATTAATCAGACTCATATTGTTTAAACTATAAATCATCTTTGGCAACAAACAGCTACTAAGAAGAATTTAAAAATAAACTAGAGTACCTATTGTTATTTTTATAGTTTTACAAAATACTTTAACATGAGATCACTTATATTTGCTCATTAAAACTTCCTAAATGTTTAATTAGACCCGTATTCATCATAAAACAAAACAAATCAAAAATCTTAATTAAAACCTCATTTCAACCACCCAAACTACTTACATGACCATACTAGGGCAAATCGGGTACATACCCGTTTTACCCCTACCCGTTATGCCCAAACGCATGTTTTTATTTTTAACCGCCATAACCTCAAAACCAAATGCAGGAATGCCACAAGTTTTTTTAATTTAGATGCATAATTCCTTACAAAATCACAACACAAAACTTAAGTAAACATAATCCATACAATATTTGAGTATTCACTGTTACCAAAAGTCATTTTTTTTTAGTAAAACCATCAAAAATATTGTTTTCAATCTTACCTTGCAAGCGCTTGCGTCACAGCGGAGAGCCGACTGCCTGTGATTGGCCGACTGTCACGCCACCTCGCTGCACTCGTACATTCTCACTAATAGACGTAACACGCACACAAACAAGCATACCCGATTTAGGCGGGGTACCCGATTTAGGCTTATCTCCCCTACCTTTGCTTTTTGCGTGAAACATTGCAAAAGGTTACATTTCTAATTAAACGAATAATAAAAAAAAAAGAACTAACATGGCATTGCCCTCGCTTGGCTGTAACTTGTTTACAAATTACGTCAAAAGCCAACGTCACATTGACATTCGTTTGTTTTTGTTTTCATCACTTTTAATGAACAACAATTGCTAAACAATAACATGCCCTCGGGTTGACCTTTAGGTTGCGTAACCACCCAAAACAAACTGAGTATCTTCCGTGCCTCAGAAAGACCTCTGTCATTATTTTCTAGATCTTTGAAAGTCGTCATAGTCAATCAGTCTTACAGTAACGGGTTGTGGAAGTCAGATAGGCAGTCGCTCTATGCAAAATGCTGTTATACAGCTGCATCCGGTTAGACAGGAAGCCGACCCCAACATATGTAGTTGGGAAAAGGTTACGTAGATGATGAGTGTAGTTTAGTTTTTCAAGGTTCCATTATTTATTTTTTTATTTAAACTTCATGTACAATAGTGGTACATAGGCGGACTTAATGCCACAAGGCATTCTCTACCAGTCAACCTTATGGTCAAATAAGACAGCACTGTGGTAGAGTACAAAAAAAAAAAAAAAATATGGACACAACTATTTATTATGTAACTTTAATGTTTGCTTTCCTCCTCATTTGAATACCCACTGCAATCATTTAGAGAGGGGAGAGACCGAGAGACAGATAGCAATACGGAAGGATGAGCCTTCATAATAAATTATATAGAGCACTGTTAGACGTATATAAATATGCTATGTTGCCATCTCCAGAGTGCATTCTAAGAACGCAAATCACACTGATTATACCTTCATGTAGCTCTTCAATAGTCCCATTCAAGATAACAACTGTTTAAATAATTAATATTTGTACAGAAATATTTATTTATTCATAGACGACAATGTAACGACGGAGCTCTAGCAATCATAGTTCAGAACGATACGGTAAATATCAAACATTTTCCTTTATAGCAACACCAATTATCGTAATTGATCGACGTGCCCATAAAACCGAGATCAGAGATAGACAAACCTTTTTGGTTTCGTTGAAGACGATGAGACAACGCAAAAGAAACAGGAAAGACCCAACGAAACGTGACTTCTCGCATTATTAGTATAATGGTAAAATGCGGTAACTAGTTATATTATCCATAGAGGATTTTTACTTGGAAAATCTTTGTAGTAATTTTACTAAAGAAGTGTGAAAATCCTACGAGTTTCTAAGATAGGATTCGAAGAAAAATCATTCAAGCTGTTCGACAAACATCTGAGTCAATGACAAATAAACGCGTCCAAATAAAGCAACAAACCATTTCTATTGTTTCCAATCCACTTTTCTGCGTTCTCGATTTATATTGATATTAATCGCGTGAGAGTTCGAACACACATGTTATGCCTTTTCTTCGACTGTGCCGCTAGAGAATCCAACCTCTTTGCTTTATTGCGAGCGGCTGCATCGTCGCGGCAGCACGCACGTTGCCCTCGCCTCCACGCGCGTTATACAACACCGTAAAATCGAGAAAAAAAACAAAATAGCATCGATAACGACTTCGATTCGTACCGACCGGCCGAACGAAGTTTTGAAAAAGGAACACTGTTTACAAAACACTTTCCTCGGTACGCGAGTGTATATCGAGTTAGTTCGGAACTATATCGAGTGTATAGTGTACGGAATCGATGTTTGGCGGAAGCGCGATCGTCGCTAAATTGAACTTGTGCTACGGTTCTGGAAGTTCAAGGAACACAGCCACACAGGTGGTAGACAATTTACTCATGCATGCGATATGATCGCAGCTATCTGTCTAATGCACCCAATGGTAAGCTATTCAATAAAGTCTCAATATTTACTTTTATTATGATAGCAACATAGCAACACTAGCAGTGAATGTTGATATTCTAATTAAGTGATTAAAAATCTAATCTAAACGTACGTTATTCTGTCCTACACTAATAATAATCTAAAAAAATTTTATAACACGTCCAATGCCACGGGCATATAATAATTCATTATAATAATAACCGAAGCTATATAAGTTAAATTATTATAAATAAGTACTCGTACATAAAAACAGTAGTTAACATAAATTATTATGCATAACATACGATACGTTTTCTGTAAAATTTGTTAACAATTACACACATCACATACTTATTGAAATAGATATTATAATATAATATTTTATTTTTCATAATGTGGAGACATAAACAAGTTATTTAAACGGGTGAAACAACCACTTATTGCTTTGTTAATGACATCATTTTATTATATATGTTGTGTATCTTCTTTGTCAGAATCACAACCAGTGAAAAGCGTAATTATATGTCACGTATCATTAGTATTTATTGTTATAAAATTGTCTACGACTCCTCATCGTCAATCATATTTGTGGCCAATACAAATCTATGAATAAAGTCTTTTTAAATCTGGCCTCTATGGTCTTTCTTTGTATTATACAATTATCAAAACCATTCCTTACAACTAACTCAATCAAAAATAAAAGATTTACCGTACAGTTTCATTCGATATGCTTTTTGCTACATTAGCTGTAAATAAATGATACCTAAATCAAAGAACATAATTACAAATCGTTATTTATATGAGGTTAAAGGATTCACGCGGAACATTTGAGGCACAGTCATCATCATTCTCCTGCCCTTATCCCAATTCATTTGGGGTCGGCGCAGTATGTCGTCTTTACATCATTCTCTCTTCATCTCGAGAGAGACACCTCCTTTCTTCCCATTCCATCCTTTACACAGCCCTTCCATGGTTATTTTGGTCTTCCTCTTCTCTTAAACCCATCCACATTCACACTCATAACTTTTTTTTCAAAGGCACAGGGCATGTACAGACGCCAGAACATCAAGTTACCCAAAGATATTAACTTTTCCTAATTTACATGAAACTTAATCCTTTAGCGATAAAGTTGAATATCCATTAAATAAAGACAGACTGTAGTAGCTTGATCTGCTAGCGTCTGTAGATACTCTTCATATCTTTCTGTCATATTCAAATTATTGACAGAAACAGAGAGACGCTTGCGCTGAAAGATTTTACTTAGTTGTGGAGCAAGGGGGCTTAAAACTATATAAAAAATAGTAATAGTTCAACCGTCTGTAGAGGGATTTCCTGTATCATAATAAGTGCTCAATCAGGCAGTTCCGTTTAAACTTTAAGTTAATCAGAAAGGCCATGACTTGTTTACTTGTAACATATTATAATGTCAGTCAAGCTTGTCCGACCCATTGTTTTTGTCGAGACCTCTTCCGAAGGTCCTGATTGATATCGATTAGATGATGTTGACGTACATTATGTGACCATCTGCCTAGTCTGTTCCTAACTCGGGGTTGGCTTCCAGTCTAACCGGATGCAGCTGAATACCAGTATTTTTCATAGAGTGACGTAATACGTCCTTATTAAGACGTTGGCAGGTTTTTTGGCTGCTGACTATCTGTAACAACTATAGCAAAGATGTACAAACGACAGCCAGCACCAACAGCTTAACGTGCTTGTCGAGACACGGAGTAAACTCGGTATGGGTTGGTCAGCTATCTGACCTTCACCATCACGAGACAGTTCATTGGTAATACGATACCGGTGCCTTAGATTATTTGGGTTCTCTAAACGCTGTTGTTGAAGATGCTCTAGAAATCTAGATACATATAAATGTATAAACTAATATGCTAATAACTAATTCCTTAGTCAATGGTTTTCTAATTTCGTTTATAACTATCTACCTGGGCCCCGAGTCTGCTATTCAATAGTGTCAGAATGGTCAATCATTGATCTCATAAGTGTTGATTTTGGCAAGTTTGGTGTTGTCAAAATCAACAATTATGAGATCAATGATTGACCATTCTGACACTATTGAATAGCAGACTGTCCCTGGCCCTGATCTAGTGATACTTCATGAAAACTATGGAACTTCAGTCCCATAGAATGGTACAGATGCCAGCACAACAAGCTACTCGAAACTGTCAATATTTCCAGCCAACCTTTAACCATATGCTTTAGCAATAAAGTTGAAAATATATTTGAAAAAATTGTCAGATAATAATAGCTTGATGTTGTGACGTCTGTACTTTCAGAAGTTTAACCACGTAAAGAAATAGTAGTACGGTATCTGCATTCAAGTCTCAAGCTAATGAAGCTGTAATCACAAGAGAGAGAGAATCTACGTAAGCATTAAATGACTAGTAATCATTACAATGATTACTAGTCAACCATTCTTTTTCAATTTGTACACTTCAAAGAGCTGGGATGTCTCGGGTTTCTTGATTTGTTTCGCAATATATAAACAAGAATCGTAAACTGGTTTTGTAAATAATAATTCTCGTTTTAAATTGATCATGATCACTTAAACGGACAGGCATGCAGCTTTCTACAAACTTATCCATTCAAGTGTATTGAAGACTGTAATGTAATTTCACGTAGTAGCTCTCTAAAGTTAAAAATACAACTACAAAGTTACGACATTCGTCTGGCTACACTGTTCGATTCACAAGGTTTAAATGCTGGATTGATCTCCGAGTCCGTCAGTTTACTATATCTCTTTTCATGATGTGATGCGGAGGAATGAGGATTTGAGTATGCGTAGAAGAAGTTCAAATTAACGATGGATGGACTGCGAAGGATGATACGACAAGAAAGGAGGTGTCTTATGATATGACAAGTACTTAATAGAAAAGTATGGAAGAACAAGACATGCAGCGCCTACCCCTGATTAATTAGGCAAGGGTAAGAGCACAGTATAAAATATGGACAGTACCGAAACTAAGCCTAGTTGATGCGATAACTACCTACGCTCCATTGAAGCCATAGGGTTGTCCCTTTTAATGTTGATGATATTGTTTTTTTTTCTTAAATATTTTTATTCTGTTGTGATCAATGAATCGAATTGAAATAACTAGCTTACTACAACTAGTGATGTGCAATTCTGCTATAAATAATTAACATATTATTAATATTAAGAACGAATATATTATTATATTGTTTTAAATTATTATTTTCAATGAACTTTCCTTCATATACACAGTTTTAGACTAATAAAATGTTATTTAATGTTATTATTAAGTAAAGTTGGACCAGTGCAAAAAAAAAAAAATTTTTTTGGTGTTATGTGATTCTCACTTAAATATCACGGGGGTGGCAGAGGGGGGTCAAAATTTTGGTCCTTTTTTGTCTAGGACGCTCCGTTTTCGAGATATTTCAATTTCAATTTTTTTTTTTACAGAAACTTTGAACGCCCATAATTCGATAACAAAAATCATTCTTACCTTTAAAAAATTAGTAGGAAGTTTAAAATACAATATCTCCGGTTTTGATGAAGCCGAGTTCAAACACCCGTATAAGTTCCCGGCATTTAAAAAAGATTGGAGGATATTAATTTCATAAAAAAAACTTATACGTAAACTAACCACTCGTCTCGGCGCGGCACGCACAACTGAGAGCACTGCGGTGTTCGCTAGCTGGCCCTGTCGATGCGCATGTTTGTGTGAGTGTGCGGTTTCGAGCGTTTGTAGGCAGTTTCCGTACTGTCCATATTTATATTGTGGTAAGAGAATGATGATTTTGACGATGACTGGCTATGTAAAACGTTGCTATGGGATAATTTTGGAACATAACGGGAGTGTAACGGCGCGGGCAAAAGCTAGTCGTTCATAAATCATAAGTATCTGTGAGAATATTATACACACATTATAAAAGATAAGTAGATAACCACATTCGAAGCACGTGCGAGTTTCCTCAACATATTTTCTGTTAACGTTTGACACATTGCGAATGTGGTCGTAAAGCCATAAAGACTCGACTTGTCCTATAAATCTTACCACAAAGCAGTTATAACTTCATACATTATTAGTAATGATTACATACTAAAAGGTTATTAAATATTTTATATGCATAAATAGTGAAACAGGTTTAGCAGAAATTAATTATTTATTACTATTAAAAGGTATTAACGATTTTCCTTAACCTTTACTAGAACCTTATTTTAAATGTTGTCTAAGAATTATTATATTATAGTTATATAAAACTACAAAGCCACTGACTGACTGATTGACATGTCGTTTCTCGGAATGGGTGAGAGATGGGTTAGGGGTATGTTTTGCAAAAATGTGTAATCTGACCAAGTAAGTAGAGGAAAATTATAGGGAAAGTTCAAATCCAAGATGGAGGGCGAGTCCATTTCCGGTTTCGGTGGGGGAAACACTTGGATGGATTTCGACTCAGAGGTCCTATACCAAATCTAAAACCATTTAAAAAAAAAAGTAAAAAAAAAAAAAAAACAAGATGGCGGCCGCTCCAGGACGTTTTGAAATTATCGACTTTTTTCACTCGACTTTGACGAATTGTTTTCTTCTACCAAATTCTAGAACGGCCAAAAAAAAGTTTTCCAATTTGTTGGTGTTTTTAATGGCAATTGGGAAAAATTATGACATTGCGAAAATCCAAGATGGAGGACGCTGCGGCGGCCATTTTGTAAAAAGTTGGATATTTCGATTTTTTTCAAATCCATTTTTCGGGTAGTTGGCAACATCAGACGGGTTCGAGTTGTACCGAGCGGTTGTGTGTTTTGTTGACGAGTGTTGCCTTGTGTAAAAAATTTCCCCATTTTTAGGGTATTTTCCCAGATTTTCCCCAAAAACATGAAAAGTAGAAATAATGACATTTTAAATAGAGACTTTGACTAGCCGGCAACATTGGGGTCCCCCAAATGACATTTGACCATTTTCATCACTTTCAGCTGGCAACCCCGAGAGCCATTGGCGCTTAAATTTTTGGGTCAGACCCGACTTTGGCGAATTAGTTTGTTCTACTAAACTCAAAAGTTGGCAACACTAAGTACACCAATCGGTGGCCTATATTCTTGACATTTAAGCAAAATTATGACTTTTCAGAAAAACAAGATGGCGGATTCCATGGCGGCCATCTTGTAAAAAGGCCGAAAAATCCCAATTTTCGACACGATAATTGGGACAGCTGGCATCCCCCGACCGGATTGTGTTGTATGGACCGGTTATGTAATTCGTCAAGAAGTGTGGCCTGGTGCAAAAATTTTCCCCATTTTTAGGGAAATTTCCCAGATTTTCCCTGATAACATGAAAAGTAGAAATAACGACATTTTAAATATAGACTTTGTCTAGCCGGCAACATTGGGGTCCCCCAAATGACATTTGACCATTTTCATCACTTTCAGCTGGCAACCCCGAGAGCCATTGGCGCTTGAATTTTTTGGTGAGACCCGACTTTGGCGAATTAGTTTGTTCTACTAAACTCAAAAGTTGGCAAAACCAAGTACACCAGTTAGTGGCTTATATCCCTGCCATTTCAGGAAAATTATGACTTTTTAGAAAAAAAAAATGGCGGACAGTGTGGCGGCCATCTTGTAAAAATGATGAAAAATCCTAATTTTCAACACGATAAATGGGACAGCCGGCATGCCCCGAACGGATTGTGTTGTATGGACCGGTTATGTAATTCGTCAAGGAGTATGGCCTGGTGCAAAAATTTTCCCCATTTTTAGGGAAATTTCCGAGATTTTCCCCGAAAACATGAAAAGTAGAAATAACGACATTTTGAATGAAAATTTTACATAAACACCAAGAATGGGGTCCTTCAAATGACATTTGAACATTTTCATCACTTTCAGCTGGCAACCCCGAGAGCCATTGGCTCTTGAATTTTTGGGTAAGACCCGACTTTGGCGAATTAGTTTGTTTTACTAAACTCAAAAGTTGGCAACACCAAGTACACCAGTGGGTGGCCTATATCCCTGAGATTTCAGGAAAATTATGACTTTTCAGAAAAAAAAAATGGCGGACAGTGTGGCGGCCATCTTGTAAAAATGATGAAAAATCCCGTTTTCGATACGATAAATGGGACAGCCGGCATCCCCCGACCGGATTGTGTTGTATGAAGCGATTGTGTACTTTGTTGTGCAGTGTTACCTTACTTAAAAATTTTCCCTATTTTTAGGGTATTTTCCCAGATTTTTCCCAAAAACATGAATAGTGAAAATAACGACATTTTGAATGGAAATTTTTTACATAAACTCCAAGAATGGGGTCCTTCGAATGACATTTGAACATTTTCATCACTTTCAGCTGGCAACCCCGAGAGCCATTGGCGTTTGAATTTTTGGGTCAGACCCGACTTAGGCGAATTAGTTTGTTCTACTAAACTCAAAAGTTGGCAACACGAAGTACACCAGTCGGTGGCCTATATTCTTGACATTTCAGGAAAATTATGACTTTTCAGAAAAACAAGATGGCGGATTCCATGGCGGCCATATTGTAAAAAGGCCGAAAAATCCCAATTTTCGACACGATAATTGGGACAGCTGGCATCTTCTGACTGGATTGTTTTGTACCAGGCGGTTGTGTGTTTTGTTAAAGAGTGTTGCCTGGTGCAAAAAATTTTCCCATTTTTAGGGTATTTTCCCCGAAAACATGAAAAGTAGAAATAACGACATTTTGAATAGAAATTTTACATAAACACAGAGAATGGGGTCCCCCAAATGAAATTTGACCATTTTCATCACTTTCAGCTGGCAACCCCGAGAGCCATTGGCGCTTGCATTTTAGGGTCAGACCCGACTTTGGCGAATTAGTTTGTATTACTAAACTCAAAAGTTGGCAACACCAAGTACACCAGTTGGTGGTCTATATCCCTGAGATTTCAGGAAAATTATGACTTTTCAGAAAAAAAAGATGGCGGACAGTGTGGCCATCTTGTAAGAATGATGAAAAATCATAATTTTCGACACAATAAATCCGCCGACCGGATTGTGTGCTCGGTTTCTGAGGCATTTTATCTATGGTTTATCTGTGGTTTATCTATTCAAATGTACGCATATATATGAATAGATAAACCACAGATAAAGTGCCTCAGAAACCGGGCATTAGTCATAGGTTTTAATAACTATTCTTACATTCACCTGATACATTTAACTCAATCAACAACACAGCCATTGACATAACTGTTAAAATATAAGAAATTTAATATTGCTAAGCTTTCTTGAGAGGTCCAAATAGCTGGTCCGGTCCATGTAGCTGGTCATCACTACTAAAAAATACCCACAGTCCCCCTCCCTGAGGTCCACCTTGGTAAACCGTTGTAAGAAAACTTTCCACGATTCACCCAAGTGGGCGGTGGGTAAGAACTAAAGCATTTGAAATAGGTAAGTGCCTATCATAATGATTTATTACTTAGTAATGACGAATTTTCTTTTCAAAATAAAATAATAGTTCCCAAGACCACGATAGATGGCGATAAAAAAAATGTACGAGTTTATTCAAACAATAATAGGTTTTCTTATGGCTTTCTCTGGACTTACTACGTTTAAGAGTTCGATGAAGTAGAAACCTTTCGGGTCGCTTCTGGGCTCTATTAGGCATTTCACTATAGAGTTTAAAAAGTGGAAGACTAGGGTTCTTTTTGACATCACGTTTAAGGTTTATATAAACTATACATTGCATACGATTAGAGCATAAAATTGGAACTTATTTCATTAATTACCTAATCACTTTTATGGAATAACATTATAATTATAGTTTATTTGTACCGAGTTTTAAGTACATCAACTGAAGGAATAAAAAATCGTTCAGTTGATTTACTTAAAAGACCATTCTCAAAATATTAAAAAGATTTTATACAATTTACAAAATCTTGGACTCTAATGGATTTTCCAATTCATGGATTCCTAGGGATTCTCAAAATTTTACAAGGGTAACTAAAACTCCTCAAAAGCACGACAGAACCGCGAGCTGCGCGCAGCTCGCGCAGCCACGCAAATACTAGTTATACTATATAAAGCTAAATTACCACTGACTGACTCACTGATTGACAGAATTGTTCTCCCAGATGGTGGATGGGGAGGTGGGTATATTTTGACAGATTCGTAAACAAGCAACTCTCGTGAGAATGGGAAAATTGCCAAACCCCCCCTTTTTCCCCCCCTTCTCCCCCCTCCCTATGGTATCTCGGAAACAAAGAGACTTTACGTGTTTTTTTTTTGGGATTCGTATAGAGGGGGCTCGGTAAAGTAAAAATTATTTTTCAAAGTGGCCCCCCTTGCCCCCCTTCTCCCCCCTTTTAGGCGGATCTCGAAAGTTAAGAGACTTGGAACGATTTTTTTTTCAGATTCATATAGAGGAGGCTCGGGGAAGTAAAACCCATTTTTTAAATTTGACCCCCTTGCCCCCCTTCACCCCCCCTTTAGGCGGATCTCGAAAGTTAAGAGACTTGGAACGAATTTTTTTTCAGATTCATATAGAGGGGCATTGCGTTAGTCGAAATCATTTTTAGAATCTCCCCCCTCTCCCCCCCCCCCTCTTCATCTCTTTTTTTACTCCTAAAAAAATTTTTGATTCTTACCTAAATCTATTTGAGGGGCGTTGAAATTTGTATACCCTCCCCTCCCCAACCTCCCCTAAAATTAAAAGGGCTGTAACTTCATAACGGTTAGAGTTAGCCATTAGGTGTTTGAACAAATATTATACTAGGCGTCGAAACCTGTCCGGTGGTGGTACAGCGGTAAAGCGAAGGGGGGAGCGGGCGAGCGAAGCGAGCCGGCGACCCCCGTAGCGTAGGGATAATGTCATGATAGCTTTCCGGTGGTAGGTAGGTCCTGAGTGGAGCGAACCTGCGAGACCGAGTGGAGCGAAGGGGGGAGGTGGCGAGCGAACCCGTATTTTTTTTTTTTTACAGATTCGTATAGAGGAGGCTCGGTTTAATAAAAATCATTATTCAAAGTGGCCCCCCTTGCCCCCCTTCTCCCCCCTTTTAGGCGGATCTCGAAAGTTAAGAGACTTGGAACGATTTTTTTTTTCAGATTCATATAGAGGAGGCTCGGAGAAGTAAAAACCATTTTTTTAATTTGACCCCCTTGCCCCCCTTCACCCCCCCTTTAGGCGGATCTCGGAAGTTAAGAGACTTGGAACGAATTTTTTTTCAGATTCATATAGACGGGCATTGCGTTAGTCGAAATCATTTTTATAAACTCCCCCCTCTCCCCCCCTTCACCCCCCCCTCTTCATCTCTTTTTTTACTCCTGAAAAAATTTTTGATTCTTACCTAAATCTATTTGAGGGGCGTTGAAATTTGTATACCCTCCCCTCCCGAACCTCCCCTAAAATTAAAAGGACTGTAACTTCATAACGGTTAGAGATAGCCATTAGGTGTTTGAACAAATATTATAGTAGGCGTCGAAACCTGTCCGGTGTTGGTACAGCGGTAAAGCGAAGGGATAAAGTCATGATAGCTTTCCGGTTGTAGGTAGGTCGGTAGGTCCTGAGTGGAGCGAACTTGCGAGACCGAGTGGAGCGAAGGGTAGGTGGCGAGCGGAGCGAGCCGGCGACCTCCTTAGCGTAACGAAGGTTGAGTGGGTGAAGCGTAACTCAGGGGCGACGACAAGCAAACTTTAGGGTAATGTTTTTTTAGTGGTAGTAGGAGGTAGTAGGTAGGTAGTAGGTATGTGTAGGTAGGTAGTAGGTAGGTGTAGGTAGGTAGTAGGTAGGTAGCAGGTAGGTGTAGGTAGGTAGTAGGTAGGTGATAGGTAGTAGGTAGGTAGTAAGGTAGGTGTAGGTAGGTAGGTAGTAGGTAGGTGTAGGTAGGTAGTAGGTAGGTAGGTAGTAGGTAGGTAGTAGGTAGGTAGGTAGTAGGTAGGTAGTAGGTAGGTGTAGGTAGGTAGTACCGCGAGCTGCATTGGAACATTTTTTTTTTCAGATTCATTGAGAGGTGCAATGCGTTAGTTGAAATCATTTTTCAAACCTCCCCCTCTCCCCACCTTCACGCCCCGCGAGCTGCGCGCAGCTCGCGCAGCCACGCAAATACTAGTAATACTATATAAAGCTAAATTACCACTCACTGACTGACTGACTTATTGACAGAATTGTTCTCCCAGATGGTGGATGGGGAGGTGGGTATATTTTGACAGATTCGTAAACAACTAACTCTTGTGAGTATGGGAAAAGTCCCAAACCCCCCCTTTCCCCCCCCCTTCTCCCCCCTCCCTATCGTATCTCGGAAACAAAGAGACTTTACGTGTTTTTTTTTTAGGATTCGTATAGAGGGGGCTCGGTAAAGTAGAAATCATTTTTCAAAGTGGCCCCCCTTTTCCCCCTTCTCCCCCCCTTTAGGCGGATCTCAGAAATAAAGAAATTTTACGTGTTTTTTTTTAGGGATTCGTATAGAGTAGGCTCGGGGAAGTAAAAACCATTTTTCGTATTTGACCCCCTTGCCCCCCTTCACCCCCCCTTTAGGCGGATCTCGGAAATAAAGAGAATTTACGTGTTTTTTTTTAGGGATTCGTATAGAGGAGGCTTAGGGAAGTGTAAACAATTTTTCAAATTTGACCCCCTTGCCCCCCTTCACCCCCCCCCCTTTTCGGATCTCGGAAGTTAAGAGACTTGGAACATTTTTTTTTTCAGATTCATTAAAAGGGGCAATGCGTTAGTCGAAATCATTTTTCAAAGCTTCCCACTCTCCCTCCCTTCACCCCCCGCCCCCCTCTCCCCCCTTCAACGCCCCCCCTCTTCACCCCTTTTTTTACTACTGAAAAAAATTTTGATTCTTACCTAAAACTATAGAGAGGCGTTGAAATTTGTATACCCTCCCCTCCCCTCCCCAACCTCCCCTAAAATTAAAAGGGCTGTAACTTCGTTACGGTTAGAGATAGCCATTAGGTGTTTGAACAAATATTATAGTAGGCGTCGAAACCTGTCCGGTGGTGGTACAGCGGTAAAGCGAAGGGGGGAGCGGGCGAGCGAAGCGAGCCGGCGACCCGCGTAGCGTAGGGATAATGTCATGATAGCTTTGCGGTGGTAGGTAGGTCCTGAGTGGAGCGAACCTGCGAGACCGAGTGGAGCGAAGGGGGAGGTGGCGAGCGAAGCGAGCCGGCGACCTCCTTAGCGTAACGAAGGTTGAGTGGGTGAAGCGTAACTCCAAGCAAACTTTAGGGTAATGTTTTTTTAGTGGTAGTAGGAGGTAGTAGGTAGGTAGTAGGTAGGTGATAGGTAGGTAGGTAGTAGGTAGGTAGTAAGTAGGTAGGTGGTAGGTAGGTGGTAGGTAGGTGTAGGTAGGTGGTGTCATACGTGAGATTCATATAGAGGAGGCTCGGGGAAGTAAAATCCGTTTTTCAAATTTGAACACCTTGCCTCCCTTCACCCCCCCCCCCCCCTTTAGGCGGATCTCGGAAGTTAAGAGACTTGGAACATTTTTTTTTTCAGATTCATTGAAAAGGGCAATGCGTTAGTCGAAATCATTTTTCAAAGCTACCCCTCTCCCCCCCTTCACTGCCCCCCCCTCCCTCTTCACCCCTTTTTTTTTAACTCGTGTTCTGTTTTGTTTACGGATTCGTATAAAGGAGGCTCGGGGAAGTAAAATCCATTTTTTAAATTTGACCCCCTTGCCCCCCTTCACCCCCCTCCCTTTAGGCGGATCTCGGAAGTTAAGAGACTTGGAACATTTTTTTTTTAAGAGTCATTGAAAGGGGCAATGCGTTAGTCGAAATCATTTTTCAAAGCGCCCCCTCTCCCCCTCTTCACGCCCCGCGAGCTGCGCGCAGCTCGCGCAGCCACGCAAATACTAGTTATACTATATAAAGCTAAATTACCACTGACTGACTCACTGACTCACTGACATAATTGTTCTCCCAGATGGTGGATGGGGAGGTGGGTATATTTTGACAGATTCGTAAACAAGTAACTCTGGTGAGTATGGGAAAAGTGCCAAACCCCCCCTTCTTTCCCCCCCTCCTCCCCCTCCCTATCGTATCTCGGAAACTAAGAGACCCGTATTTTTTTTATTTTACTGATTCGTATAGAGGAGGCTCGGTAAAGTAAAAATCATTTTTCAAAGTGACCCCCCTTGCCCCCCTTCTCCCCCCTTTTAGGTGGATCTCGAAAGTTAAAAAACATGGAACGATTTTTTTTCAGATTCATATAGAGGAGGCTCTAGGAAGTAAAAACCATTTTTTAAATTTGACCCCCTTGCCCCCCTTCACCCCCCCTGTAGGCTGATCTCGGAAATAAAGAGATTTTACGTTTTTTTTTTTTGGGATTCGTATAGAGGAGGCTCGGGGAAGTAAAAACTATTTTTCAATGTTGACCCCCCCTGCCCCCCTTCACCCCCTCTTTAGGCGGATCTCGGAAATAAAGAGATTTTACTGGTTTTTTTTTTAGGGATTCGTATAGAGGAGGCTCGGGGAAGTAAAAACCATTTTTCAATATTGACCCCCTTGACCCCCTTCACCCCCCCTTTAGGCGGATCTCGGAAGTAAAGAGACTTGGCACATTTTTTTTTCAGATTCATTAAAAGGGGCAATGCGTGAGTCGAAATCGTTTTTCAAAGCTCCCCCCTCTCCCCCCTTCAACGCCCCCCCCCTTCACCCCTTTTTTTACTACTGAATTTTTTTTTATTCTTACCTTAAACTATTGAGGGGCGTTGAAATTTGTATACCCTCCCCTCCCCTCCCCTCCCCTCCCCAACCTCCCCTAAAATTAAAAGGGCTGTAACTTCATAACGGTTGGAGATAGCCATTAGGTGTTTGAACAAATATTATAGTAGGCGTCGAAACCTGTCCGGTGGTGGTACAGCGGTAAAGCGAAGGGGGAAGCGGGCGAGCGAAGCGAGCCGGCGACCCCCGTAGCGTAGGGATAATGTCATGATAGCTTTCCGGTGGTAGGTAGGTCCTGAGTGGAGCGAACCTGCGAGACCAAGTGGAGCGAAGGGGGGAGGTGGCGAGCGAAGCGAGCCGGCGACCTCCTTAGCGTAACGAAGGTTGAGTGGGTGAAGCGTAACTCAGGGGCGACGGCAAGCAAACTTTAGGATTATTGTTTTTTTAGTGGTAGTAGGAGGTAGTAGGTAGGTAGTAGGTAGGTGGTAGGTAGTAGGTAGGTGTAGGTGTAGGTAGGTAGGTATAGGTAGGTAGGTGTAGGTAGGTAGTAGGTAGGTGTAGGTAGGTAGGTAGTAGGTAGGTGTAGGTAGGTAGGTGTAGGTAGGTAGGTGTAGGTAGGTAGGTGTAGGTAGGTAGGTGTAGGTAGGTAGGTGTAGGTAGGTAGGTGTAGGTAGGTAGTAGGTAGGTGTAGGTAGGTAGTAGGTAGGTGTAGGTAGGTAGTAGGTAGGTGTAGGTAGGTAGTAGGTAGGTGTAGGTAGGTAGTAGGTAGGTGTAGGTAGGTAGTAGGTAGGTGTAGGTAGGTAGTAGGTAGGTGTAGGTAGGTAGTACCGCGAGCTGCATTGGAACATTTTTTTTTTCAGATTCATTGAGAGGTGCAATGCGTTAGTCGAAATCATTTTTCAAAGCTCCCCCTCTCCCCCTCTTTACGCCCCGCGAGCTGCGCGCAGCTCGCGCAGCCACGCAAATACTAGTTATACTATATAAAGCTAAATTACCACTGACTGACTGACTCACTGACAGAATTGTTCTCCCAGATGGTGGATGGGGAGGTGGGTATATTTTGACAGATTCGTAAACAATCAACTCTCATGACTATGAGAAAAGTCCCAAACCCCCCCTTTTCCCCCCCCTTCTCCCCCCTCCCTATCGTATCTCGGAAACAAAGAGACTTTACGTGTTTTTTTTTAGGGATTCGTATAGAGGGGGCTCGGTAAAGTAAAAATCATTTTTCAAAGTGGCCCCCCTTTTCCCCCTTCTCCCCCCCTTTAGGCGGATCTCGGAAATAAAGAAATTTTACGTGTTTTTTTTTAGGGTTTCGTATAGAGTAGGCTCGGGGAAGTAAAGCAAATTTTTCAAATTTGACCCCCTTGCCCCCCTTCACCCCCCCTTTAGGCGGATCTCGGAAATAAAGAGAATTTACGTGTTTTTTTTTAGGGATTCGTATAGAGGAGGCTTGGGGAAGTGTAAACAATTTTTCAAATTTGACCCCCTTGCCCCCCTTCACCCCCCCCCCCCCCCCCCCTTTCGGATCTCGGAAGTTAAGAGACTTGGAACATTTTTTTTTTCAGATTCATTAAAAGGGGCAATGCGTTAGTCGAAATCATTTTTCAAAGCTCCCCCCTCTCCCTCCCTTCACCCCCCCCCTCTTCACCCCTTTCACCCCCCCCCCCCCCTCTTCACCCCTTTTTTCTGTTTTGTTTACGGATTCGTATAGAGGAGGCTCGGGGGACTAAAATGGTGCTACCGGTAAAGCGAAGGGGGGCGCGGGCGAGCGAAGCGAGCCGGCGACCCCCGCAGCGTAGGGATAATGTCATGATAGCTTTCCAGTGGTAGGTAGGTCCTGAGTGGAGCGAACCTGCGAGACCGAGTGAAGCGAAGGGGGGAGGTGGCGAGCGAAGCGAGCCGGCGACCTCCTTAGCGTAACGAAGGTTGAGTGGGTGAAGCGTAACTCAGGGGCGACGACAAGCAAACTTTTTTTAGTGGTAGTAGGAGGTAGTAGTTAGGTAGTAGGTAGGTGGTAGGTAGTAGGTATGTGTAGGTAGGTGTAGGTAGTTGTAGGTAGGTAGTAGGTAGGTGTAGGTAGGTAGTAGGTAGGTGTAGGTAGGTAGTAGGTAGGTGTAGGTAGGTGTAGGTAGGTAGTAGGTAGGTGTAGGTAGGTAGTACCGCGAGCTGCATTGGAACATTTTTTTTTTCAGATTCATTGAGAGGTGCAATGCGTTAGTCGAAATCATTTTTCAAAGCTCCCCTTCTCCCCCACTTCACGCCCCGCGAGCTGCGCGCAGCTCGCGCAGCCACGCAAATACTAGTTATACTATATAAAGCTAAATTACCACTCACTGACTGACTCACTGACATAATTGTTCTCCCAGATGGTGGATGGGGAGGTGGGTATATTTTGACAGATTCGTAAACAAGTAACTCTCGTGAGTATGGAAAAAGTCTTAAACCCCCCCTTTCCCCCCCCCTTCTCCCCCCTCCCTATCGTATCTCGGAAACAAAGAGACTTTACGTGTTTTTTTTTAAGGATTCGTATAGAGGAGGCTCGGTAAAGTAAAAATCATTTTTCAGAGTGCCCCCCCTTGCCCCCCTTCTTCCCCCTTTTAGGCGGATCTCGGAAATAAAGAGATTTTACGTGTTTTTTTCTAGGGATTCGTATAGAAGAGGCTTGGGGAAGTTTAAACCATTTTTCAAATTTGACCCCCTTGCCCCCCTTCACCCCCCCCCCCCTTTCGGATCTCGGAAGTTAAGAGACTTGGAACATTTTTTTTTTCAGATTCATATAGAGGGGCATTGCGTTAGTCGAAATCATTTTTAGAAACTCCCCCCTCTCCCCCCCTTTACCCTCCCCTCTTTACCTCTTTTTTTACTCCTGAATTTTTTTTTGATTTTTACCTAAATCTATTTGAGGGGCGTTGAAATTTGTATACCCTCCCCTCCCCAACCTCCCCTAAAATTAAAAGGGCTGTAACTTCATAACGGTTAGAGATAGCCATTAGGTGTTTGAACTAGTGTTGGGCAATGATAATAATCCGGTTAATATCATGCCGGCTAATAATCGATTAATAGCAGTTAATAGCCATAAATAGCAATTATGGATGATAACCCTGCTGTTAATGTATTTTAGTAATTGAAAAGTTCCCTTCATGGTTTTCAGGCTTAGGACTGTCAGATTAGACTTCATTTTCATCATCTTTCTTTGTGGTAAATAAATGTACAATTTAAAACTAATCTAACCCATTTAAAAAATTACAATCAGCTATTGACATTGAAGTGTTCGTACAAAAACGCCACCATATCAGAACGACTTCAGGACCAGACCTCGGAACCTATCCTTTTGCAGCGCGGTGTGAGACAGGGAGACGTCATATCTCCGAAACTGTTCACCGCTGCATTGGAGGATGTTTTCAAGATTCTGGATTGGAGAGGACTTGGCTTCAACGTCAACGGCGAGTACATCACTCACCTTCGGTTTGCCGACGATATAGTAGTCATGACTGAGAGTCTTGGCCATGAGCACTATATGATATGATGTCTGAGATATGAGACCATGGAAGACCTCAGTACAATGCTCGATGACATCAGTAGAGCTTCCGAAAGAGTAGGTCTTAAAATGAACATGGACAAAACCAAGGTCATGTTAAATGTTCATGTATCACCCACTCCAATCAAGATCGGAGACTTTACACTCGAAGTTGTGAACGATTATGTCTACCTGGGACAAACAGTCCAGTTGGGTAGGTTTAACTTCGAGAAAGAGGTCAATCGTCGAATCCGACTCGGCTGGGCAGCGTTCGGGAAGTTGCGCGGTACCTTCTCATCCAACTTACTACAGTGTCTCAACTTGAGACACTGTGGTAAGTTGGACGAGCTCAAGACGAAAGTCTATGACCAGTGTGTGTTGCCAGTGATAACATACGGGTCCGAAACGTGGTCGCTCACAATCACAATGGGCCTCATCAGACAGCTCAAAGTCACCCAAAGGGCAATGGAGAGGGCGGGCTATGCTCGGAGTTTCCTTGCGTGATCGAATTAGAAATGAGGATATCCGCATGAGAACCAAGGTTACCGACGTAGCCCGAAGAATCGCCAGACTTAAGTGGCAATGGGCAGGGCACATTGCTCGCAGAACGGATGGCCGATGGGGCCGAAAAGTTCTGTAGTGGCGACCGCGAACCGAAAGACGTTGCGTTGGAAGGCCTCCCACTAGGTGGACCGGGGACCCGCTGGACGCAAGACGCACGGGACCGGTCAATGTGGCGACACCTGGGGGAGGCCTATGTCGAGCAGTGTACGTCTTTTGGCTGAAATGATGATGATTTACATTGATTTTTGATAATTAGATTTTTTATGTAGGTACTTAGTTTTTTTTAAATTCTTAATCAGTCATTTATTTGGGATTTTTTTCTTTTTTATTTTCGTTTTTAGTTGTTTTTTTTTGTTTGTTGCTCTAAAATAATTATCAGGCTAAGTAGAAACACTGGATTCTTCAAAATCTCCTAAGTTTGGTAGGTCTAGGTACCTATATCGATTGGATCGGACGCTAATGGATCTATTTCTGGTGTATTAAGAAGTACAGGTTCATTACAGTCACAGAATATTTCATCGATTTCTGATGTTGGAGAGAAAGGTTCCGAATCCATGTGGAAATCACTTTCCGTATCGAAATTTCATTTTTGTGCATTTAATGCATCTCTTTCTGGCACGAATAAATATTAGCGCCAGAAAGAGATAGCACGAGAGGTGCGGGGATGCATGTTACCTACTAACCGCTCGAGTATTTTCCATTGTTTATAATTTACCTACGTCGTACCTATTCACAGAAAAGAGCTACTAATGCCCGGTTTCTGAGGCACTTTTATCCGTGGTTTATATATTCATTTGCGTTATTGGTTCGATAACTTGTGAAAGTGCGTTTCTGAACACCGCGATGTAAGAGAATCTCCGTTTAAACTGAGATTGACTTAACTGACCAATTTTGGGCGTTTATCGGTTCCATAACTGTTAAGACACATCTGTTTGCAATGAACCCCGGTCACTATCACCTAAAGGAACCCGTAACAATGAGAAGTTTGAACAAAAACAGCAATAAATCAACCCTGGGTGTGGGTCGCCAGCCGAGACGAGAGAAAAAAACGTTTCGTTTAAAAAAAACGAAGATGACCACAGAGTCGAAGATATCGTTCATACAGAATCATACAGGTGCCCATAAATAATGACATCATATTTTTTTAATAAAACATTATTAAGCCACTAATTTATATTTAAAAAAATATATTTAATAAATAAAACCGGTAATAAAGACGAATTCAACTAATAAAATCAATTTTAGACGCGCTCTCGTAAACAGAGCCATCTATCGGCAACTAAGGAACTACTTATCGGTTAGCTAATTATTGAGTGCTGCGTTTCGTATTCAGAAACGCAGTGACAGTTGACCGACGTTTAACTTAAGCTTTACGTTATTGAACCAATAGTTAGTGGGAAGTTATCTGAGGACTTCAGCAACCGGGCATAAGTAACCTACATAATGTAGGTACCTTACATTTTTACGTATCGGTTAAAATTATTTGTAGGTATACATACACCTACTCGCTTAGCTCGCTTTGTTATGTCAAGTAATTAATTATGTAGATGGTTAAATCACAAAGCGATGTGTCAATATTAATTATGGTTTTTATAGTATTGGATCTCTAAATTATTAACAGAACTGAATTTCCCGAAAAATGAGTATTTATTTTATTATAAACACTTTTTCACAAACAAAAAGTGTAAATAAATAAAAAGAATAACAATACATTGAATAACACTGCGTACACGCACCCAATTTAAGTTCACACCCACAGATTATACAATAAAACATTTATTTTTTTAACAATACATTAATAGCAGGGTTATTAGCCATTGCAAGGCTATTAATGGCTACTTATGGATTATAATCGATAATAACTCAAAGCGTCCGGCTATTTACCCAACTCTAGTTTGAACCAATATTATAGTAGGCGTCGAAACCTGTCCGGTGGTGGTACAGCGGTAAAGCGAAGGGGGGAGCGGGCGAGCGAAGCGAGCCGGCGACCCCCGTAGCGTAGGGATAATGTTATGATAGCTTTCCGGTGGTAGGTAGGTCCTGAGTGGAGCGAACCTACGAGACCGAGTGGAGCCAAGGGGGGAGGTGGCGAGCGAAGCGAGCCGGCGACCTCCTTAGCGTAACGAAGGTTGAGTGGGTGAAGCGTAACTCAGGGGCGACGACAAGCAAACCTTAGGGTAATGTTTTTTTAGTGGTAGTAGGAGGTAGTAGGTATGTGTAGGTAGGTGTAGGTAGGTGTAGGTAGGTAGTAGGTAGGTGTAGGTAGGTGTAGGTAGGTGTAGGTAGGTGTAGGTAGGTGTAGGTAGGTGTAGGTAGGTGTAGGTAGGTGTAGGTAGGTGTAGGTAGGTGTAGGTAGGTGTAGGTAGGTGTAGGTAGGTGTAGGTAGGTGGTAGGTAGTAGGTAGGTGTAGGTAGGTAGTAGGTAGGTGTAGGTAGGTAGTAGGTAGGTAGGTGTAGGTAGGTAGTAGGTAGGTGTAGGTAGGTAGTAGGTAGGTGTAGGTAGGTGTAGGTAGGTGGTAGGTAGTAGGTAGGTGTAGGTAGGTAGTACCGCGAGCTGCATTGGAACATTTTTGAGAGGTGCAATGCGTTAGTCGAAATCATTTTTCAAAGCTCCCCCTCTCCCCCCATTCACGCCCCGCGAGCTGCGCGCAGCTCGCGCAGCCACGCAAATACTAGTTATTATACTATATAAAGCTAAATTACCACTCACTGACTGACTGACTTATTGACAGAATCGTTCTCCCAGATGGTGGATGGGGAGGTGGGTATATTTTGACAGATTCGTAAACAACCAACTCTCGTGAGTATGGGAAAAGTCCCAAACCCCCCCTTTTCCCCCCCCTTCTCCCCCCTCCCTATCGTATCTCGGAAACAAAGAGACTTTACGTGTTTTTTTTTAGGGATTCGTATAGAGGGGGCTCGGTAAAGTAAAAATCATTTTTCAAAGTGGCCCCCCTTATCCCCCTTCTGCCCCCCTTTAGGCGGATCTCGGAAATAAAGAGATTTTGCGTGTTTTTTTTTAGGGATTCGTATAGAAGAGGCTTGGGGAAGTTTAAACCATTTTTCAAATTTGACCCCCTTGCCCCCCTTCACCCCCCCCCCCTTTAGGCGGATTTCGAAAATAAAGAGATTTTACGCGTTTTTTTTTAGGGATTCGTATAGAGGAGGCTTGGGGAAGTAAAAACCATTTTTAAAATTTGACCCCCTTGCCCCCCTTCACCCCCCCCTTTCGGATCTCGGAAGTTAAGAGACTTGGAACGAATTTTTTTTCAGATTCATATAGAGGGGCATTGCGTTAGTCGAAATAATTTTTAGAAACTCCCCCCTCTCCCCCCTTTACCCCTCCCCTCTTTACCTCTTTTTTTACTCCTGAAAAAATTTTTGATTCTTACCTAAATCTATTTGAGGGGCGTTGAAATTTGTATACCCTCCCCTCCCCAACCTCCCCTAAAATTAAAAGGGCTGTAACTTCATAACGGTTAGAGATAGCCATTAGGTGTTTGAACCAATATTATAGTAGGCGTCGAAACCTGTCCGGTAGTGGTACAGCGGTAAAGCGAAGCGGGGAGCGGGCGAGCGAAGCGAGCCGGCGACCCCCGTAGCGTAGAGATAATGTCATGATAGCTTTCCGGTGGTAGGTAGGTCCTGAGTGGAGCGAACCTGCGAGACCGAGTGGAGCCAAGGGGAGAGGTGGCGAGCGAAGCGAGCCGGCGACCTCCTTAGCGTAACGAAGGTTGAGTGGGTGAAGCGTAACTCAGGGGCCACGACAAGCAAACCTTAGGGTAATGTTTTTTTAGTGGTAGTAGGAGGTAGTAGGTAGGTAGGTGGTACGTAGTAGGTATGTGTAGGTATGTGTAGGTAGGTGTAGGTAGGTGTAGGTGTAGGTAGGTAGTAGGTAGGTGTAGGTAGGTAGTAGGTAGGTCTAGGTAGGTAGTAGGTAGGTGTAGGTAGGTAGTAGGTAGGTGTAGGTAGGTAGTAGGTAGGTCTAGGTAGGTAGTAGGTAGGTGTAGGTAGGTAGTAGGTAGGTGTAGGTAGGTAGTAGGTAGGTGTAGGTAGGTAGTAGGTAGGTGTAGGTAGGTAGTAGGTAGGTGTAGGTAGGTGTAGGTAGGTGTAGGTAGGTGTAGGTAGGTGTAGGTAGGTGTAGGTAGGTGTAGGTAGGTGTAGGTAGGTGTAGGTAGGTGTAGGTAGGTGTAGGTAGGTGTAGGTAGGTGTAGGTAGGTGTAGGTAGGTGTAGGTAGGTGTAGGTAGGTGAAGGTAGGTGTAGGTAGGTGTAGGTAGGTGTAGGTAGGTGTAGGTAGGTGTAGGTAGGTATAGGTAGGTGTAGGTAGGTAGTACCGCGAGCTGCATTGGAACATTTTTTTTTTCAGATTCATTGAGAGGTGCAATGCGTTAGTCGAAATCATTTTTCAAAGCTCCCCCTCTCCCCCGCTTCACGCCCCGCGAGCTGCGCGCAGCTCGCGCAGCCACGCAAATACTAGTCTACATCTTTATATCTGCCATTTTTGATGTAGGTACCTAGGTACCTACGTCAACTAAGGTACAGTAGGCCCCGTAACCCCGACGGGGGCGTCGGGGCTGCCGGGTTGTTCGAAAGAGCCGCGGCTTCGGCACAAAGGGCTAAGAAGGAACATGGGTGGTTTTTAGTCAGTAGAAGTTTGACACTCCCTACCGCTCAGGAGTCATTTGATGATTTCCAACCCTCCAAAAAAAAAAAAACGGTAGATTAGGCCTATGGGCCATTGTAACCTGAAATAAATGGTGTTGTTGTTGTTATCAACTAAATATGTCCAGGAAGTTCTTGCAGAGTAATGTCTTCAGGGTCAAGAGACGGAAAACTGCCTTTATAATTGATTTATGACAAGATAACAGAACAATTACATCATAAGCATTTACGTGATTCACCACAAATTTTGGTAATTAACATCTTTTTACAGCAAAATCTTAGATTATAATTACTGAGATGGGTTTATTTTAACTGTCAAAGTCATCACGCGTAACGTACAGGATCTTCTTCTTAGGGTTCCGTACCCGAAGGGTAATCAACGGGACCCTATTACAAAGCTTCCGCTCTCTTCTTCTTCTTCCGCTCTCTGACCGCGTCCGACTGTCTGTCAGCGGACTGCATCTCATGACCCGTAATTGAAGAGGTCTGTTGAGATTTTCACAGAATATGAATATATTATATAAACAACATTTGCCTACTTAGTCTTTTCTATGTTGGGGTCGGCTTCCAGTCTAACCGGATGCAGGTGAATACCAGAATTTTAGTTTTACATAGAGCGACTTCCAATCTAAGTTTCACATCCCATTTAGTACTGGGCCAGCTTGCCCATATAAAAGCAAATATTAAAAATACAACGGGGACCTCTACTACGATGCCGATGGTACGGAACCCGTGAGTCCGACTCGTACTCGGCCGGTTATTTACCCACTCGAGGGTTTTAGTAACGAATGATTAAAGCGTAAAAAATATCTACTTGAACAAAAAAGCCTCACAATCTTGGGTCACTCCAAGTCGTTATACGTTTAACGAAGAGGTACCGACACTCCTCTTTCTCAGCACGTCGGTTAAGCAAAAACACGTTGTGCGAACAATCAAGTTCTCGTGTGAATTAGAGACATTGATTCTGCGCATTCAATCAATGATGATGTAGCTGTTGCCGTTATTACAATCAATGTGGATGACGAACTAATTGATTTGAATTGTAAGTCTTAGTTGAAACGTCTCTCAGCCTTAGTGAGTCTGTTTTTCATCTTGCTCTCTCGCAATCATCATCATAACATATAAGGGTTAGGCAAAGGTGTTTGGGGGGTATGAGGAACAGGGTGTAAAGTTCCTCATCCCCCATTGAAAAGGGAGGATCCTCCGACCGGACCGCGCGACACGCGCCCTTAGTTTTATAATACAGTAAATTATACATGCTTGAGGGCAGACACTTTATCATTTTTACGGATCACGTCGGGGTCACCAGTTTGGGGGGTATGAGGAACAGGGTGTAAAGTTCCTCATCCCCCATTGAAAAGGGAGGATCCTCCGTCCGACCGCGCGACACGCGCCCTTATTTTTATAATACAGTAAATTGTACATGCTTGAAGGCAGACACTATCATTTTTACGGATCACGTCGGAGTCACCAGTTTGGGGGGTATGAGGAACAGGGTGTAAAGTTCCTCATCCCTCATTGAAAAGGGAGGATCCTCCGTCCGACCGCGCGACACGCGCCCTTATTTTTATAATACAGTAAATTGTACATGCTTGAAGGCAGACACTTTATCATTTTACGGATCACGTCGGGGTCACCAGTTTGGGGGGTATGAGGAACAGGGTGTAAAGTTCCTCATCCCTCATAGAAAAGGGAGGATCCTCCGACCGGACGGGTGTTGTGTCCGGCGGGCTAACTGCCCGCCCCAAAGGTGCAGTACTACTACTTATTAGTACACCAATATTTCACCAGTTATGGTTAAGTCCCATGTAATAGGGAGCGAGTCTATTGCCATCAATCAGACGCGCATCCAGACTCCGTGGCTGCTACTGAGAAATTCCCGAAGGAAAAATCCACTAACACTTACCCCGACCTGGGAATCGAACTGAAAACCTTACACAAAGCAGTCGCGCTTCCGACCACTAGACCAACAAGGCAGTCCCTCTAGCAAACAAAGTTATTAATATCAGTAATTTAAATAAAACAACCTATACTTAAATACAAGAAAATGACACAAGTTGACATTACCATCGATACAAACAACACTTCCGTAGCAATAACGTTTACTCACAATAGTATGTTATCTACGAACAGGCAATAAACCGATTTACCTACATCGGCTACATCGCTGTAGGAATATTAAAATATTGTTAGTACCGTAAAGTTATTTTACAAGGCAGAAGTCATTCGGAACATCAGAAGGGGACGCTCTAGAAGGACATGCACTGACCTTATTATTGATGTTCCTCTGAGAGGTCAGGTACAAAGTACTCCCAACCTACGTGCGATGACGAGGCGAAAAGATTATGTGAGAATCGTAGCAGGCGGTGTTCTGTAGATTCTGCCTATCCCCACGGGTAAAGGGCGTACGTTTATGTATGTATGTAAATTGTAAACAACGTTGAACTCATTGAACCTTGTCCAAGAGTACGTCTCACGGTTGATGGCTTTCACACTTCCGTAAAATGGCCATTTATGCTCTAGCGAGATTTGTAATAAGTAAGAATTGAGGAAAGAAGGATTGTGTGAAGGATGATATGGCTAGAAAGGAGGTGACTGCTGAGATGACGAGTAATAGAGAAGTATGGAAGAAGAAGACATGTTGCGTCGATCCCAAATAGATTGGCATAAGGGCAGGAGAATGATGATGATGAAGAATTGAGGAAAGGGCGTTTAATTATTGGCCGGCCTAACTTCCGCCATTTTATATTATTTTCCAAATAGCAGCCACTCATAAAACTTATGTGACACGATAGTTGGCATCAATTAAAACAAGTGTTGAAAGAGACAAAATCTTTTAAAGTGTCACGTTTCCGAAATAAAGCCATTAAAGCTAAAATCTCCGCAATTAGCACAACTTTGATAGTTTATATTTCGGAATTGTGAATTTGTGACGCTTTAGAAGATTTTGTTTCGACCAATATTTGTTTGTATTTATACCAGCTATTGATTAATATAGATTTTATGAAAAAATTAAAACAATTTACAAAATCTATTAAAGAAAGGGTGAATTCGTAATGGGACATTTAACAATAAAAATCTCAGAGCAGAAACTTGAAATATAAAATAGAGACTAACGTCGCTAGGCCATGTATGTCAACGAACGGAAACAAATGCTTTAATTCGAAAAGACAACACCTGTGGCTATATCAAAAACTTTCAAATTAATGAACCTGTGGAACCTGTCCATATACTGGAAAGTTCAGTCCTATTAGACAAAAAAATTGGCAGTGTTCTGATAACCGACTCCTATTTAGCTTTATTAATTTTCAATCGCAAGCAGCAAAACCTGTTCAGGTGGGGATTGATAGATGACTCTGCCCTGGAGTGTGAATGTGGTGTTACCCCGCATACGATGGGACACTTGATATCGTGTTCTGCATGTCCTGTTGCTTGTAGACCACAGGCAGGAGCCGATGGACACTACTGAACGTACCAAACCCGACGCCTTTTAGACTGACTCAATTTAAATTGTCATCGACACGCTATGATGAAGATTGAGCATATAATAATATCATTGAGAAATATTATAGGTAAAATAATTGCAGTGCCTACAATTCTTGCGATACGAGCAAAGATTGCCATTTAGGGACATAAGGAACTAGGAGGGCCGATCATTAATTGTAAACGTACACGATATCATCGAATACACACGGAACTAAAAACAGTATCGATAACCAAACCGTAATTTCCGAACACGAGATGGTGTTGTTAGTTCCGCGCCACAGCTCACATAATTTGAATTGAAGAAATCTTTACAATCCTATCCACTACACACTTAATTTAAATTGAAGAAATCTCTACAATGGTGTAAAATTAATTAAAATGCTGAAGTAACGCTTGCATGACATTCGTTTAGAAAACGTACCGCATCTTGTTATTCACAGTTCACAACGTTTAAAGATGTATAGAATACGTAGACGTATGTAATCCTGCCAACTTGATACTGGATTTGTTGAGTATATCATATTTTTGATGGTTGTGATTAAATTGATGTAAACTGAGGATATTAATCAAATGAAAGATATACGAGTAAGTAATGAAAATATTGTAAATACAGATCGATCTGTATAAACACGACGGACATGCTACACTCACCACAAATAATTTGTAATAAAGACAGGACGTTAATGAAATAATCTGTGAACGTCATCATCATCTGCTTAGTCTTTCCCAACCATGTTGAGGTTGGCTTCCAGTCTAACCGGATGCAGCTGAATACCAGTAATTTACATGGACAGACTGCCTATCTGATCTCCACAACCCAGTGAGAACTGGGTAATACGATACGCCTTGCTACGACGGATTGACGGAACATTGACGTAACTACCATGCCTACACTGAGCCATTTATAGAAAAAACATAGAAAGACGAACTCTAGATGGCAATCGTGGAAAGAATCGTCATTTAAGTCACAAGTCAAGGCATTGTGTTTTATGTAACAACAAATGAAATGTTTTCATAACAGCTTATTCATGTGCGATATGAATAATTTGTAAAACTGCCTGAGCATTTTTTCTAGACTGCTGTATTGTTCTGATTCGACATACATTATACTTTGTGAGATTGCTATTTCCTGCGAATTGGTATATTAGTATATGAAAATAATACTGAATATGTAATAGACGTTCATTTTAGACACTCAAGCCATATTGGCATGTGACAAACAAGGTTTTCCATTTTATCAACTTTGGAAAAAACTCACAGAAAACGAGAGAGAGAGGATTCTAGAGTAGTATGTTTTGGGTACACGTCTCCTTAATGTGCCTTAATTCTTCGGAGATTACAGGCGTCATGTTATGTTATGTTTAAGTAGAATAGTTTTCAAACAGAGGAAAATTGAGCCTGGATGTGTTTTTCGTGTGACTCTTTCTTCCCTGCAGGTACTGATTATTTAAAGTGGAAGTAATGCATGGTTTTGCGTTTCTCATTCATATACTAGAGATATGCCTACGTATCGGTTGGAGAATGATATTGGTAGGACTTACTGAATCGTGAAACAATGACTGTTTCTTCTTTTATAAAATTCTCATTCGTTGAAGACATTCGAAACGTTTCCAACGATAATATTATGCAATCTATCTTACAATAGCTTTATATTTGCCAGTAAATTACAAGTTTCAAACATAACTTATCAACTTAATAAGAAACAATGCAACATGTGTGAATACAAACTAATATTTTTTTTTTCATTATGAAGTACTTGTTAATAAACGGTTACTCATACAATTACAATCTAGACCTTGAGGCTAATAAGTAATTTAAATGTAACTTAATTTGCTAAAACTTAAAAAATTAAGAATGTGTCCATTGGCACTTTTCTTATAGTCTCTATTAAGTTGAAAGACACTTTGTTCTCGTGTTCTTTAAGCGTAGCGAAGCACTCGCTGCACTGCACTGGATTACACTAACTTTACTAAACTAACTCAAATGGTTTAGTTCTTTTTAGTCTTCTCACTATGTCCGTGGTGTCAAGTAGCTGGATAGCCTCGACGTTCACATGATGAAGAAGCCTCTGCTCGTGTGCTTCGGCGTGTTTTTTTATAACTTCAGTTACAAGATCCACTCCAAGGTCTCGGTGGATGTCATCATTTCTGACGTACCAGGGAGCATTTACTACAGCCCGAAGTACCTTATTTTGAAATCTTTGTATCATATCAACGTTAGTCCGTTTTGTACATCCCCAAAGTTGAATGCCGTATGTCCATACAGGCATGAGTACTTGCTTGTATAAAAGTACTTTGTTATACACTGACAAGGTAGAATGTCTGCTAAGTAGCCAGTACATATTTTTATAGCGTAGGTCTAACGCCTGGCGTTTCTTTTTGACATGAGCCTTCCAGCGAAGTTTTGCGTCTAGCGTCATGCCCAAGTATTTTGCTGTATTTTCGTATGGTATTACACGATTGTTAATATATACTGGTGTATAATTAGGTATTTGGTTTGTGAAGTCGATATGTGTCGATTTAGACTCATTCAATTTTATTTTCCAGGTTTTTGTCCAATCGGTGATGGCATTGACGGCAGTTTGTACCTTTTCCACTGCCTTTGTGTGAGTGACACCTGTAGCCATGATAGCCGTGTCGTCTGCAAACGTAGCAATGACGCTGTTATTGGTTTCAGGGATATCGCAGGTGTACAATAGGTACAGGATAGGTCCAAGAACACTTCCTTGCGGTACACCAGCTTTTATTTGTTTGATATCTGAATAAGCATCCTCATGTCTCACTCTAAATGTCCTCTCAGTTAAATAGGATTCCAAAATATCCACAAATTGTTTTGGGAGCATTTTACTTAACTTATATATTAGGCCTCAATGCCACACCTTATCAAATGCCTGAGCTACATCTAGAAATACTGTAGAACAAACTTTCTTCTCTTCTTATGTTTTTTCAATAACATTGGTTATCCTGTGTATTTGGTCTATTGTGGAGTGTTTTTCTCTAAAACCAAATTGGTAGTTGGGAATCAGTTCTCTGTCTTCTATAATGGGTTTTAAACGCCTGAGTAGTAGTTTTTCGAACAATTTGGATATAATTGGTAAGAGTGATATGGGCCTGTACTGTATGATGTTATTTCTCGAGGTGGTTTTCCAGGTTTAGGAATCATGATAACTTCAGCAACTTTCCACATACTAGGCACATGTTTTAATCGAAATGTGGCATTGATGAGGGTTGTTAGTTTCACAAAAATTGCTTACAATAGGTACAGGATAGGTCCA
Source organism: Diarsia dahlii (assembly GCA_949775195.1). NCBI lineage: Eukaryota > Metazoa > Arthropoda > Insecta > Lepidoptera > Noctuidae > Diarsia > Diarsia dahlii. The sequence continues at coordinate 13,515,991 of OX459210.1, forward strand.
AGAACACTTCCTTGCGGTACACCAGCTTTTATTTGTTTGATATCTGAATAAGCATTATCATGTCTCACTCTAAATGTCCTCTCAGTTAAATAGGATTCCAAAATATCCACAAATTGTTTTGGGAGCATTTTACTTAACTTATATATTAGGCCTCAATGCCACACCTTATCAAATGCCTGAGCTACATCTAGAAATACTGTAGAACAAACTTTCTTCTCTTCTTATGTTTTTTCAATAACATTGGTTATCCTGTGTATTTGGTCTATTGTGGAGTGTTTTTCTCTAAAACCAAATTGGTAGTTGGGAATCAGTTCTCTGTCTTCTATAATGGGTTTTAAACGCCTGAGTAGTAGTTTTTCGAACAATTTGGATATAATTGGTAAGAGTGATATGGGCCTGTACTGTATGATGTTATTTCTCGAGGTGGTTTTCCAGGTTTAGGAATCATGATAACTTCAGCAACTTTCCACATACTAGGCACATGTTTTAATCGAAATGTGGCATTGATGAGGGTTGTTAGTTTCACAAAAAAAAAAATTGGTTTACGTGGCAGATTTTGTAGGAGTTCTCCAGTGATTAGGTCGTATCCCGGTGATTTCCTTTTGGCCAAATTTTTGATCATGTTCTTAACTTCTTGTGGAATAACATGTTTTATTTCTATGTTGTCATGGTGAGTCGCGTCCAATGCTATATTTTTTAGAGCTTTCCTCGCTGTTCGTTTGAAAAGTTTGCTCTAGATGTTCTGCAAATATAGTCGCTTTCTGTTCATTATTTTTGGCCCATTCGCCATCTAGTTTTTGAATAGGCGAAACGTGACTGATAGGCTTTTTTAAACTTTTAGTCACTTTCCATAGTGAGTAATCAGATGTGCCATTACTTGACAGTTGACTAAGGTAATCATTTGTTGTCTCATCGTGAAATTCCTGAATTGCTCTACTTAACCCTTTTGTGAGTATATTTAGCAGAGTTTTATCAGGCGGATATCTAAATTGTTGCCACTTTTGTCGCTGGACGCGCTTTATGGCTATTGGATTTCTAATTTCCAGTGGATATCTTTGAGTTGCAACTCTTCTTTTCATGTCAGGTGTATTTCGCCAGGCACAACGTTGGATGTCGGTAATAAATTTTGCTACTTCGTCATCTACTTGCTGTTTGTCTTTGAGGGATACTTTGAGGTCTATACAGTGGTCTAAATCAAATTGAAAGCTCTCCCAGTCAGTGTTTTTGTTCACTAAGGTTGGACCGCTTTCTTTTTGTATTATTGTCTCGCTTACAGTTAAGATAATGGGTGAATGATCAGAATGCATATCATATCCTTCTTCAATGTTAAGGTATGCAGCTGACAGATTCTTATAAATGAAGAAGTTATAGTCTGAATATCGGTAGGCCAGTAAGTGGGTTTGCCCGTTGAAATCACATTGCACTTGATTTCTCTGATAGCACATAGCAATTCCTCTTACCCTTCGTATTAGTTAGCCTAGATCCCCAATGTGTGTTCTTTGCGTTAAAATCACCTCCAAATATGAATGTGTTTCCTAGAGCTTTCAATAGATTCCTGTACTGCTCTGTTTTCAGTGCATACTTAGGTGGAATATATACAGCTGATATGGTAATATCTTGATGTTTGGTTCTGACCACAACAGCTACAGTTTGTACAAATTGTTCTTCGCATTTGTGTTCCAAGTAATGGTAGATGTTCTCTTTAATAATGACGGCACTGCCACCACTCGCTTTGTTGTTGGGATGCAGTGCGTGATATATATTATAGCCTTTTATATGAATAAAAGATTCTCTCGTAAAATGAGATTCTGAAATGAGGCATACATCAATTTGCTCTGTTGTTAAGACTGCCTGCAACTCGTTTCGGTGCTTCAGGAGTCCGTTTGCATTCCACGTCATAATTTTTAGTTTGTTTTTCATTTTTGGTTTGAACCATACCACCATACCATACTTGTTTACTTTCTATGTTTCTCAACCTTTGGTCAAAGGAAGTCAACATGCTTAAAATTTTATGAATATTTTCATCTGTACTAGTACTTTCAGAATTTGAAACTAATAAATGAGCTTACAAATGTATTCGTACGAACTCTGCAACGTTTTAATCTAATTTGCGTATGATGAAGTCCATACTGGTATTTATATTGGAATCGTGATTAATTTACATACTCGAGTCATTCATTATAAACAACTTATTTCTAAGTTTATTTAAATTCTAAGTAACTGTTTGTACCCATTGTGTTAAAGTTAAATATATTCTTTGGAGTATAACATGGCGTATTAGCAAGTCTAACTCTATACAATATTTTTTTCGCCATGGTATTCTACCGGCTCATCTATTTATAATGTTCGAACAGTTTATGTTTTGGAAAAAAGCCACAACTAGTTTTTGTTCATATTTTCGAAGATTTTTTGCTGGATCTCAAATATTTTTAGCCTGAGAGAGCTCACGAATTTAAACGAAACCGGAATATGATAATTAGGCTGGAACACCTGTGTGTAAAGAAACATAAAACTTATTAAGAAGTAAGATCAGGATGAGAATTACTAACATTTATCATGATACATTAGAAGGCATAAACAAGGTGAAATATTCATAAATGTGTATTTGCAACTTTAGTAAGCAACTGTCTATGACAATATCAAGATCAAAAAAATCAGCTGTATGTAATGTATGGAGATTTTATGCTGGTAGATTTTTCGTTATTTTATGTTTGTTCCCATAGCAAATGTTGTTTATTTTCATGAATACTAATATTTAGTCACGTTTAAAAAATCGTCCAGTGTAAGGGCAGGAAACAATAATGTCAATATTAATGTCGTAAAACCACAAAACTGGTGTAAATTAATCAGGTGTGATTACCGGAACCCTATCCTCAGTTAAAACCATGAGTGATTGATCCCTTTATGGATGATTTACACTCATCACAGCATCCAACTTTGAGCCACGTCGCAATTTTGATAAAACACCCAAAACAACATCGATATCCGACAAAAACTAGATTTAGTTTCACATTTGTAGTACCTATATGCAAATTTATGCTTATTTCAAACACGTTTTCATCAATACACGCTAGAATTAATATTCTAAATTCTCGAAACCAAACTATAAAACCGTAGGAAGTAAAACCAAGTTTTTACTACCAGGGCCCCGAGTCTGCTATTCAATAGTGTCAGAATGGTCAATCATTGATCTCATAATTCTTGATTATGACAAGTTTGGTGTTGTCAAAATCAACAATTATGAGATCAATGATTGACCATTCCGACACTATTGAATAGCAGACTTGACCCAGGAATGCAGATCTACGTTGGAAGTTTCAATCATGGCAATTGGATCGTCGAATCAATCAAGCAATCTGGGTCGTCAATTAAAGCACGGGACATTAATTGCTTGGCAGATTATACTTGACCTTTGTTTTGCAGAATTATGAGCATATATCACATTACCGGTTGTATAACATGATTAGTATTGTTTTGGCTTAGCATACCTTTGCTGGTTTCAAATGGAGCGTCACTTTTGTTCTTTTAGTTTTATTTGAAAAGATTTTGTGTGTTTCCTATAATTTGGAAATCTTTGCTCCTCATCAGGAATTTCTATTGTGCGTTTACAAACATTAACTTAAACTCATTTATACAAAATATCTATAAATCCATCATTAATGAATAGTTTTTCATGTTAGGCTTATATTCCCCCTTATTCTTACTTATACTTTTCACAAACAGAGAATTTTTGGCCAATGACCAGTAGAAACGCATTCTAATTCTTCCCGTGAATCATCCATCAATTTGGTCAACATCATTCCGTTAGCGGAAGCTATATCGAATTGGCCAATACTTATTCTTAGTCAAGTTCGCCAAAACAATATTGTAATTTGTGTTTTGTATACAAATTGACTGGGGTCACATGCCAAACTTGAATACAATATCGACGACGAATAGGAAGAAGTTGCACTTATTAATGTTAATAAGGGGGCAAGGATAGATGCAGCACTGCGCAAATGTAGTTGCATATTGGGTGACATAGTTCATAATAACGGGTTGTGTAGGTGTATGTCTACTGCATAAATTAAACTAGATGAACCGAATGATTCCCAACGGGAAGATCTGCGTCTGATAGGAACTAGTTGACGGATTTGCATCTCATCTACCTGGATGTCTACCAAATTGAATAGAACTAATTTCACTCAGAAATCATTCTAGTCAATATTGTCTTTGCACGTGTAAACGATGATATTATGGCAAGAAAGGATTTGTTTTATGAGATGACAAGTAATAAAGAAGTATATAAGAAAAAGACATCCTGCAGCGATTCCAAATTAATTGTAATAACGGCAAGAGAATAACGATAGTTTTTGCACAGGTTTTGCGCCAATCCTGAAAGTAATTTTACGCTTTATGTCTTCGATCACATTATTGATCGAAGCTTTAAGTATATTTTCTTTAATCTACAGGCAGATATTTTCTGAGTACTCGCTGTACTTGATGTACGTACGTATACATTTACGGTACAGTCGGGTCAGCAAACCATCGAGATTGTCGGCTGTGCCAGCCTGTGAGGGGGAGCATAATAATATCATAGCGGTTGCATTGACACCATTTACATTTCCGGATATGTGCAGCTGTAAGATTTAACAACGATATGTATTATCTGTACCAATAATGACGGGATTTTTACAAGTAACATAATGCTACTTTTATTTTGTTTTAAATATTAGGGTTTCGAGAAATGTGTGTGTGTTTTTTGTATGAGAGTTGAGAAAGACCAAAGAAACGAGGGATGGACTGTGTTAAGAATGATACGGCAGGAAAGGAGTGTCTCATAAGATGACGAGTAACAGAGAACATGTTGTGCCGACCGACCCCAAATGAATTTGGACAATTGGGCGCATTATGTCCAATTCGCAAAATGTCCAGAGGGCTCAAAATGCCCAATTCTCACAACGTAAGGGCAAGCGAATAATGGTTAGAGTTCCATTAAAAAAAAATGAACCATTAAAATTGCTAACAAAATCCGGTTCATAAAACAAAATACTACAGTATTCATAAGTCTTGCATTTATTTCTGTAAGTCTAGTCTGTCATCACCACACTATAATTTCAGCAGAGCTAATCTAAAAAAACTCTGCAAAATTGTAATAAACATAGCAAAATAGCACATAATGACATGATAGATGGGTTCAATGTGTTGTTACATTCGTATTTAGTATTCTGCAGGCTTCCGTGGCGCGCGGCGTCGCGCGTCGCGGTGTAATTATGACTCATTTCCTCCGTTTTGATTATACCTACGTTTGCAAAATAATAAACAATTTTCGCTCAGTCCTAATGCGACTTTTTCATCTCACGTTCATAATGGAACTTTACCTACTTGATTTATTTGAACTTGGAACCTTCTTTGAGTTTAGAATATCAGCGATTTTAAGTAAAAAAGAAGCAATTTGTACTATGAATTTGAACCTTTTCGTGATTTGAACAGACAAGGCCCCGTTGCATCATGGAGTAAATCGTGAATTATTTTAGTAGGTACTCCAGGTGATAAAATTAAAATCGTTAGAAGTTACTCCTCTTCTTCGTCGTTTCCTCACTGATAAGACCACGACCGCATACGACACGACTCCAAGCCATGCGGTCTCCTGCAGTACCTACCTATACTATACAGGCTCCCATCAACAGCCTTCTTGATCACGTCTGACTTTCTTCCCGGTGCTCTCCCTTCCGCGCGTTTCCTTTCTGCCCGATCCAGTATTATCAGCCTATTCAGACAATGTCTAAGCGAATTCATTATATGCTGAGGCTGAGCTGAAGCTGAGGGCACGCTCCAGGCAGATCGTGGAATAGAGTATTGGTGATGTTAGGAAGTTACTTAGGTCCAAACTGAAAAGAGTGAGTCAGAAGTTCAGAACTAATCGACTGTGAAAATAAAACAAAAGCGTGGCTATCTTTTGATCGGTTTGATCGTTTGATTCACAAATTACAAAACCGTAGCCTTGATAAGTGTACTTCATTGAAGCTACATCAAGTGACATAATAAGTATTTGCCCAGCACTTGTTAAGACCTCATAATAAACCAACAGACAAGTCATACAAGTGTGACTTATTGTTAAAGTTTTCCTACGATTTTTCCAGTTCTCCTTAAACAGTGTTTCGTAGAATAAGCTCAAATGAATGGTTACATCATTAGACAAAACATTAAATTCTGAGAAACCTACTCGTAATTTGTACTCAACAGCTGTATGTTAATTTTATATGATAACTTACGAGAAGTCTTAATTATTACGGTTTTTTGGTGCAAAGCCTTCATCATAGGACGACTTATACTTTGTCGTCATGCCTTTTAAATTCCAACTGTTATAGACTTTGCTCCTGGTTTAAAACTTCTTAGATAAGTTAAGGTTCAAAGTACGAGGTTCACTAACTTTATATTGATCAACTTAAATCGGTGTTTTCCCAAGAGTTTGAATTAGAAACTTAATAGAGATCCAAAGTCTACCCGTCATTTTTTTTGTCGTCATCATGATGTTTCTTTGCAATAGGCATGTCGGACTTTGCTCTTCCTTTAATTAAAGGTTTTTTAGTTAATGTTTACTGTTCAAAGGTTCGCTTGTATTTTAACTATGGGGCTTTTTCAGTCGATTGAATGAGAAAATTATCATCTGCCAAAAAAAGACATGGTTTTATTTTGGAGTCATTCAAAAATTTTCTTCACACGTTTTTTAAGTTTTCATAGCTGGACCATGCCACGCTACACTGGACCTTAGGTATACTTGTCGTATTCGTCAATAGACAATGCAACAATTTTAACATCTTCAATATTATAAAGAGGTAGTTACCTACTTGTAAGTTTGTATGTAGGAGGTAAATCTTCGAAACTTTTGATCCGATTACGAAAATCCTTTCAATAATAGGAAGCGTTGAAGTGTCCTTGGGACAATAATTAACCATGAGGCGAACGAATCCGTGGGCAAAAGCTAGTATAAAGTCGTCAGACAGAGACACTTTATACAGACACTCGTGATTGTATTGGCAACATTACGTCAACAAAACGTGTGAGTGGTGTGACGTCACAGTCAGCATAAAAAGTCGTACTCTCAGCTGCGTGGGAGCATCTCAATTAACGTGTAGTGTTTTGGAGTTCACCACTCAATGTCAAACTACGGCACGTTTCTAACAAATCGGTTCGGAAGGTGTAAAAAAACTAAAACCCGACTACGACAAAAAAAACGACGCTGAAAAAGTATGAAACAAGATTTTCAGGATAGAACAAAAAGAAAAGCCGTAGTCACACGGTATTAAAGTGTTTAGGTTAGTACCTATAACGTGTGACTACGGCTTTTCTTTTTGTTCTATCCTGAAAATCTTGTTTCATACTTTTTCAGCGTCGTTTTTTTTGTCGTAGTCGGGTTTTAGTTTTTTACTTTTTTTTATTTAAACAATTTTTGTGTTAATTTTTTTTTTACTCTTGACTTTTTGTCCGCTAGAGGGCGTGATTTTAAATTTGAGCAATATTTTGGAAATGTACAAGTGAGGCCCTTTCAAATGATACCAAACACGGCGTATTTATCTCCATTTTTATTTTTTAATCCATACTTTTTGTCCGCTAGAGGGCGTCAAATCGCTTTTTGTGACACGTCACGTAGCCTATGTTCAGCGGAAAATTAAGACGGGGGAACAGATGAAGATACACATATACATACATACATACATACAAACATACATACATAGCCAGTCAAAATCATAACCCTCCTTTGGCTTTGCCGTAGTCGGGTAAAAACAGTAGGTATGTATGACACATGTACCAAATCTGTAATAAAATATGAGTAACAAAGACAAAAACTTTTTCACAAATTCAAAAACAACAGGTTTCCAAAAAAACGGAAGTCAGTGACTTGTTTGTTACATTGCCTTTTTTGGCAAAAAAAAAGTAAAGTTATTTATTCCGTTTTTTAGTGTTTTTTTTGGAATCCGTTTTTTTTGGTAGGTATTGTATTGAAGCATAGACTATTAGGAAATAATAAACACAGATTACGAAGAGGTACCTACATATTATAGAAGGTAACGCACAAACTACCCAAGCAAAGTTGATTAAAGACGTACTAAGGTGGTATTATAGCTTTCCTTAAAATAATTCCTAAGCATTGTTTGGATAATATTCGAAGTTGGGTATTCAACTTCTGAGTAATTAATTTCTCTCGGAAATATAACCACTAAAAGCTCTTTAAACTTTTAGTGGTTACATATTTCCGAAAGAAATTGATTTGCGGGGTACCGAGTAATATTGTTTAATGGTTTAAAGGTCAAAGGCCGTTTGACTAATTAAATAGTATAATGATGAGTGTTTTTAATACATTAGGTACTTATTAGATAACAAAACAGATCTGAATGCAACGATATTAAACGATCATTTAAAAAATTAAATGACAAACAAAAACATAAAATAGCGGCAATAATTTATTAACATTGAATATTAAACAGTTCTCAAAATAATGGTTTTTTTAACGATACGAAAAAAAAACTAAGTACCTACCTATAAGTACCTAAATTATAAATCAGAAAAAACATGATTAATGACGCTAAAAGTGAATGGAAAATTCTATTGCCAACATATTATTATTTTGAAATGACGCATAAAATAGACCAATATCAAGAAGTGACTAATTATAAAATTATTTATTTATCAACCATGTACGTGCATGTCAAAAGTTCTATCCGTTGCTTAGTTCTGGGAATTAAAATGTTTTATTTTTATTTAAACAATCTTCTATACACCGGATAATAAATAAATATCTTAAAAACTTAATACATAATTTATATTCATTCGATGTCGTTCAACGCGACGCCCAGTCTAAAATTTTGCATAACACTTCTTTTAATAAAAAAATCCTCTTCAAAAGAGCTCACAAAGGCAATCTTTAATATTCTTCCTAAAATACCACAATAAAAAAGACAGCGAGTTGAAAAGATAGAAACTTCCACTAGAAGGTCATAAGGTAGAAGCACCTATTCCCGTGAGTGTCCCAGTTCCCGGTAAAAAGTCAGTTATTGCGTTATTGCACTTTTCTACCAATAATAAATTATAGTTTGCGACTGGCAATACATTCTTGGTAATATTTGACACAATTTTAATGGCAGCACTGGCCAAAAAGTTTAATGGCGTCAAACTTATGCGGTCGAAAAGTTTGCTGTATAAAAATTTTAGGAAAATTCGAAGTTCTGTCAGTGAACTACCAAACCACCACGTCCCTTTGATCAGCTAGCCACACTGCAACGGATAACGTTAAGGTAAGAGTGTTAATTTTATAAAATATAAGAATGTATTATTTAACGATAAAACCCATAAATTGTGATGAATCTAATTGAAAAGTAAATATTATTGCATATCACATCTATTGGTACTCACAAACCCCTACTTGACCTAGTACCCGTTAAAATCTTACTTTTTTTTACCGGATATTGGTACACAATTACACGTTGCACCGATACCCGTTATTGTATACTTATTGCCTTGAAATAAGGCTCATTTTCCTTTAAACTGTATTATTTTCTTTTGACTTAGTAGAATGTTGTTACTATGTTCCTTGTTTGTGTTGTAACCACGTGGTTTTGATTCCTTTTTTTAGTTTTTCTGTATGATATCCCAATTTTTGCACATTTCGCGTTACTGCTCTGTTATTTTGTGTGTTGTATTGTGTTTTTTTTTCAGCTAGTCATGACATAGGCAGAAGGCCATATTAAAGGCCATGGAGGCAGTCCAAAAAGAGGCTACAATTTCAGCTGCTGCCAGGAAGTTCGGTGTCCCACGGTCGATGTTGGATGATAAAATATGCGGCCGCTACTCTGTTGTGAATGCTCCAAGGCGGACGATCGGCTACAGTTTCGACGAAAGAAGAAGAATATTTAAGAAACTGAACTATTTTTATGGCAGATAGTGGCCATAGTGGGTTGCCCGTAACAAAGGCGCAGTTATTGGATAGCGTGAGTTTATTGGTAAAAACATTAAACGACATACCCCATTCCAGAATGACAGACCAAGTCGTCACTGGCTTATGGTTTCAACGAGTGGCCCAAAATTTGACGCAAACCCGTCATCATTCATCATCATTTCAGCCAAAAGACGTTCACTGCTGGACATAGGCCTCCCTCAGGTTTCGCCACATTGACCGGTCCCGTGCGTCTCGCATCCAGCGGGTCGCCGCAACCTTCACCAGATCGTCGGTCCACCTAGTGGGAGGCCTTCCAACGCAACGTCTTCCGGTTCGCGATCACCACTCCAGGGTTTTTCAGCCCGTCTGCCATCCATTCTGCAAGCAATGTGCCCTGCCCACTGCCACTTAAGTTTGGCAATTCTTTGGGCTATGGCGGTAACCTTGGTTTTCTTGCGCATATCATATAGCCCTCTCCTTTGCCCTTTGGGTGACTTTGAGCTTTCTGATGAGGCCCATTGTGAGCGACCACGTTTATGTCCAGTATGTAATCTCTGGCAACACAAACTGGTCATAGACTTTCGTCTTGAGACACTGTCGTAAGTTGGGCGAGAAGATACATACCGCGCCACTTCCCGAACGCTGCCCAGCCGAGTCGGATTCGACGATTGACCTCTTTCTCGAAGTTAGACCTACCCAACTGAACCGTTTGTCCCAAGTTGACATAATCGTCCACAACTTCGAGTGTAGAGTATCCGATCTTGTTAGGAGTGGGTGTTACATGAACATTCAACATAACCTTGATTTTGTCCATGTTCATTTCTAGATTCACTCTTTCGGGAGCTCCACCGAGGTCATCGAGCATTGAGATCCGCCATGGTCTCATGTCCATGACCACTATATCGTTGGCAAACCGAAGCTGAGTGATGTACTCGCCATTGATGTTGATGCCCATTCCTCTCCAATCCAGAACCTTTAAGGCATCCTCCAGTGCAGTGGTGAACAGTTTCGAAGAGAATTGACGTGTCCCTCTCACCGCGCTGCAGAAGGATAGGTTTCGAGGTCTAGTCCTAAAGTCTGACTGACATGGTGGTGTTTTTGTACAAACACTTCAACACCTCGATGTACCAGTAGTCGATTTGGCAACGTTGTAGTGACTGTAGTACCACCGAGGTCTCGATCGAATTGAAGGCTTTCTCGTAGACCACAAACGCTAAACAGAGAGGCAGGTTATACTCTTCGGTCTACTAAAGCCTTGTCGGAATCCGGCTGGTTCGGGAGGCTGGAAATCTTCAAATCTGCGTGCGAGACGATTCGTGATGACTCTTCAAAAAACCCTTTTTGAAGAGCACCCCTGCACCATGCTTGTGGCGTTTGCCCCTTGAGTATGACGCATTGCTTGTTGGTAGACATGATGTAGTCTATCTCATTTTTAGTCGCACCATCGGGGCTCTGCCAGGTCCACTTCCTGTGCTCACGTTTTTTGAAGAAGGAGTTCATCATAAAGAGGCCTTCCTTCTCCATAAACTAGCCAGTTGGTGACCCCGGTGGTGATCCGATGTCCAACCACAAATTGCACCACTTGCAGGTCATCCTCGCTTCGTTTGTCTAGCTTCTACAACGCTACGACAACGGTGAAGTAAGTTCTTAAACCATGCATGGCTTTAGAAATATACTCATTCATGGTTTCTACTTTATTGTCGAGATGTAGACCTGTATGACCTTCAGCGAAAATCTTGCAGATATTCTGAGTATAAGGTACGCAACCCTGTTCGACACACTCTCGATCTTCACCATGTGGTTCACGAGGGACTTGCGGAAGATAAACCCAAAACCACCTTGGGACTGTCGGTCAGTAAGTCTCGGAAGTAGAGCAGGTTGCCGGATTTCAGAATTATCGTGTCCTCCCCTTCGGATTTCAGATAATCCTACAACACTCCATCGCAACCTGCTCTATTCCTCTTCGAGTTCCGTTATCTTCTCGTCAGCCCGTCAGTGTATGTGACTATGTGTGTTGTATGCTGCCAGGTCAAGTCGTCGGTATGTTTTGGGGTATCCGGATCTCTTCCGGAGATTCTTAGCACCCCTTGCCACGCCGTCACCTCGACCGCTACCGTAGTCGAGGGTAGATGGGCTGCCTGGTACTAGGGCCATTTTTGTTTTGCACTAATTTTTTAGGGGGTTTTGCCATAATCGCCACGCTTGGCAAGCGGGTGGGCGATCGCAGTATGGTTGTTACAAAAGCACAGAGAACGCTGCTGCCCATTCTCTGGTAAGTCCCTTATTCGCCTCTTACGACACCTACGAGAAGATATGGGATGGTGCTATTCTTTACGTCGGACACCATACGCGTTACTGTCCTTTTTTTAAAGAATTTGTATGTGAAACAATAGATTTGTGTTATGTTTTAGTATTTAGTAGGTATTTTATGTGATTTTAGCGTTTTCTGATAAAAGTGTGCTGGTGATATAATACTTTTGTTAAAAAAAGTGATTTACTAACACGATATTACTTATTATAATATTAGGTTTACAAACTTGATTGTATAAAAAAATAACTGATGTAACCTTAGTATAAAATACATTATACTTATTTGATAACTCTTTTCATATTTTCTTTGGATAAGCCCTTTTTTATTTATTTAAACACAGAAGTAGTATTTCTGTGAACTTTAACGTATAGCAATAGAGCTCAAATTCGCGGTGAAAATTACCGGATTTTGGGACACTTTAACGTTTACTAGTACAAATCTACCGGGTACTGGTACAAATAGCCGTTTATTACTATTTTTGTATTATAGTTAATGCACATTTATATTTGTTTAAAAAGAGGATATTACACCAAAACTAGATAAAATTATCTATCCAGTCATATAAAATTTGTTTTTGTAAGTCTACTAGTTTTAGCACAGCAGACCTGCAAAGTTAGTGAAGTTCGAGACTTCACGGTTATTGGGCCGTTTACCTTACTTTCTTCCGATGGGAAACCAATTGGGCATATGGCTTGGAGCATGGGTAACTTACAAACGCCAGCACATCTACAATCTGTCAAACTTTAATAGATTATCAACTTTATCGCTAAAGCATTAGGTTCAAGGTTGATTAGGAAAATTTGACAGTTAAGATTAGCTTGATATGCTGACGTCTTTAAATAATACGATACGTTCATAGAGGCATCAATTCCGAGAGTCCCAAAAAACGTGTTCCTTGAAGAATAAAGCTATTGAAGAAACGTCTTTTAATCATTGATCGCAAATTCCTTATTCGGACAGTCTAGGCTCGCGACCTCCAACAGAACAACACCGCGAAGCGCTAACAAAACGCCCACATCTTTTCAATTAAAGTCTTTTTTGTCAAAATATCAGAAACCTGATAATTTACTAAACAAATCACGTTACGCAATATGTATGTATTATATACGTATGTAAGAGCATAAAATCGATTACAATACCTACAGTTTTAATTAAAACTTCCTTTTCTGTTTCATGAAATAAACTGCGTTGTGTAATTTTGTTGGTATCCACTTTGGTATCCACATTTCGTCAGTTAGGATATATCTCGAGTGTATTGCCTAACCGGACGAAAACGAAACAGTTTTTGGCCGACCTGGGAATCGAACTAAAGACATCTGCTCAGCAGCACTACCTCTATTACAAGACAACTAGACAGTCACTAAACAAGCATGTTTGAAAGAGAGTTTTATTTGAAACAAGGTTTTCTTAAACACATCAGTCTACCTAACCCTTTTCAAACTACTATGGCGGGGTTGGCTTTCAGTCAAACCTGTGACCGGATGCAGCTGAATACCAGTATTTTACATGGAGCGACTGCCTATCTGACCTCCACAACCTATTTGGTACTAGGTAATAAATAGGTACGATACGCCTTGGTAAGACTGATAACTGGTTATTATCAGACTTCCAGGCCACTTACTATAACCACTATCGACTGCCAAAGATCTTTAAATGACAGGTGGATCCAACGGTTCAACGTGCTTTCCGAGGTACTAACAAAACTCGATTAGGTAATGGCCGGTCACCCATCCACGGATCAACCTAGACAAGTGTGGCTTAACCTGATCAGCTGAGCGGTTGTCATTTATGAGCTCCCTTCTCTCACTCCTTTTTTACACGTTGTGTAGATAACTAAAGTCACACTCAGAATCAAAGCAAGGTATGCATAAATCCTTTTAGGTCATTAGAAGTCACTTCTAAACTTCAATACCATGTCATTTATTATCACCGCCTAGTAACATGGTAGGCTGATGATTCAGAAGCAAATAAATAATTTTGAATTATACTTGTGACCGGCTTATTATGTATCTTACCGGCCTCGACTTAGATGCCTGTTGTATGATGCATACTTATTAAAATAAAGCCCGATAATCATAAACTCCTATTAGCCCGATTATAACACTAAGGCACAGAATACATAATAGTACTACGACTAAGGGCTCGTTCACGGAGACGCGGGGTGTCGCGCGGTGCGTGCAGAAGGCCCATCTCGTGCCTTTTTATTCAATAATTGAGAGGCACTTGAGGTAATTGAGTCCACCGCAACGAACGCTCCATTTTAAAGTAACGAGCGAAAAAAATCGTTTGAAATCGTTAACATTTTCATACATCGCCATTTGTGTTTGAATTAAAACTACCAAGCCCTAAGGCCCCTAGCACACGGCGTATTTTATTTAAACAAAAACTCGACCTTGTAACCTAAGCACACGGGGCTATCGTGCAACTCGCATCTAAGCGCTTGCAACTGCCAACAACTTGCAACCCTTTGTACGATCTTTAAACGAGTTTCAAACGTGCTTCCGCGCGTTTGTATATACGGCGCCGACGACACCGCGGCGTTGAAAATACGCCGTGCTATGGGCCTAACGCCTAAATACCAGTGTATTTGTCATTTATGGTCTTTGTAATAAGGACTTTAGTCCTTTGCAGTTACAATAACTGCAACGTCAGCCTATGACATCCAAGGCTGTCTGTGGATGGGTGACCACCGATAACATACCGAGTTTCCTCCGTGCCTCGGAAAGCACGTTAAGTTGTAGGTTCCGGCTGCCATTTTTTTTTTTATTGACAGCCGTTACAGCTATTCAGTGGCCCGAAATTCTGACAAACAGCCTTACCAAGGGATATCTTATTATCTAGACTAACTAGGTTGTGGAGGTCAAATAGGCTGTAGCTCCATGTAAAATACTGTTATTCAGCTGCTTCTGGATATAATAGACTGGAAACCGAGCCCTACATGGTTGGAAAAGGCTAGGCAGATTATGTCAGCCTACGACATCCCACAGCTAGGCAAAGGTCTCGACCCATGATTTCCACTTCCTCCGATCAGCGCAAATGTTTCAATTACATCAGAAATATTTCCCCAACTTCCCCATTCTATTAAGTACCGTTTCCTTACGATGCATAGTCGTAAATCGATTCTCAATGTATAGTTCTGTAAATAGAATAACAATTGGTATGTGCGCTAATCGATGTGGTACGCATACGATTGCTTTTAGATTAAAGTTCCGGATAATTATCGATATTGGGCAATTTCGATATTATTTTGACTGCCCCATTGTTCTAGTGGTCGCAAGCGTGACTGCTGAGCATGAAAGCCGGGTTCGATTCCCGAGTCGGGCAATGTGTTATTGGGTTTTTCAATCAAGAAAGCTGCCACGGCGTCTGATTTTGCGCCCGGTTGATGGCAATAAGGTCTCCCCCTATTACATAACACCTATTACACTTAAACATAATCGTCAATAAGTATGAACTTTTCCCGAGTGCTTACTTATTCTCAATTTATCTTGCCTTTCTACTGTTTCTTTTACTAATTGCTGCTAGAAGAAGGCCAATTAAAAGTTTTCAATAACAATATAAGTATTGTTAGTTAAAACTTTGAATTGACCTTCTTTCACTATCCTAGCTATAAGTTTCCTTAAGAAATAAAATAAAATAAATAAATAACTGGCGAAGTAGGGATGTACAGTGCGATCAAATTATCTTGGCAGCTCTGAACATAGGCTTTGCGAAATTTTACGCATGTAAACTTGGGAATAAAACTGTTATTGCCAGATAAACCAATACTTAAACGATCAGAAAATATCTAATTTAAACAGTGAGAAATACAAATAAAATAAATATCATAACACTTTTATACATTCGTTGTAACAAAATGACCTGCACGAAGTTCGGGGCTGCCAAGATAATTTGATCGCACTGTACTAAAGGGTACACCTCTGCCTAACGCTTCGGGGATTACAGGCGTGATGTTCTGTTATCTAGTTTCGATTACCTGCTTTGTATTTTATTTTGAATTAATTTTAACTGAACTAAATTGAATTATATTGAACTGAATTTTATTATTTGAAATAAGCATATTGAACTCAATTTAATGGAACTGAATTAAATTGAATGGAATCAATTATTTAGAATTAATTAGTGAAATAAATAATAATAATTTAATCATTTGTATGTAGGTATTCAAATGAAATTAAGTTAAGTAAAAGTTTATCTGAATTATATACAATATTTAATACTGCCGTCACAGAAGGCTCTGTATTCTGTAAAAAAAATTACCACAGTCTGTTATTCTTTTGTTAAGACGTGGATATTGGTGTGGGTTACATGTTTGTGCGCTTTAGTTTTTAAGGATTTTTGTATTTTCTATAGCATGTAACTGTTTTATGTCCCTAATAAATAAATAAATAAATAAATAAAAGTAAATTAAACATCATGCGCCTGTCCTAATTTATTTAGAATCGACGTAGCATGCCTTCTCCTTCAATACTTCTCTGTCGCCTCCTTTCTAGATATTATCATCTTTTACACAGCCCATCCATTGTTTCACTGATCTTCCTCTGCTCTTACGTAAAACATGAAAATGCCCAGTAAAAATCTATACCCCTTGATAAACCTACCTACACCATCATCTGCCCAGCCTTTCCCAACTATTACTACTAAAAATTGGGGTCGGCTTCCAGTCTAACCGGATGCAGCTGAATACCAGTATTTTACATGCAGTGACTGCCTATCAGAGCCTTGATAAACCTACAAAGGTTTTTATGTTTTTTTTATCTCGACGCGACGTTTTACAACCGTGAATTGAATTTTCAATGCAAAATCCTACAGTGTGTTCTATTATGCGCTCTGGTAAATTCTGGAATGCAAAATGCAATTAAAAACAAACATTGAGTCGTTAAGCGAACATGGGCTTATGAAAAGACTGAAGCATAATATCTGTGGTATAACGCAAAATACGCGCTTTGGACGCGGAGTTGCGACCACCAGCCCATCATACAATACAACATTGAAGTATAGTACATTCAGTTCCCAGCTTTACCTGAACCCTATTCTCAGGGGCCCTTGCCCAGGGGTCGGGTAATACTGGGCACTGACTGTACGCTTTTAGAAACTCTATCTATAGCCACTGTTAGTAAGTTTTTATGGTTTCGATATGACGCTTGAAACAACAAACAAGAAGCCAAAGTTTTTTACAGTTCACAATGGCATTGTGACCATATTAGATTTCGTATTTAAGTGATAAAAACGCTGCAACAAGTGTTTATTTATACATATAAGCGGTATTTAATAGAGACTAAACACTTTGTCATTTTATAGAGATGATGCAGATAGAAAATTGATGGTTATGCCTCGCGTATTCTTATGTGATCATTTTGTCATCATTACAATTTATAAGTAGTGACGTGCTTTGACGTCAAAAGAGGTGTCTTGTGGAAAGTTCCAGTGTTGCATAGGTAATTGAAAACTGCAAAAAGAAGAACTGTGTCAACATATTTTCATCATAATAAAATCTGCTCCCGTCTGAAAGTAGTCTTCAACTCTGTCGTTTTTCTACACTCGAATTAGGGCAGGGTTTGCAAGATGAGACAGCAAACAATATTGATTAATTTCTGATAGATTAAAAATATCAAAAGAAAAAGGCTGTATATCCCTTCATAATGACGGTGATGAATGTTCCAATTCTAAAATTACTTTCGTTGCAACTGTGCCATTTCCAACGACTGAAAATCCAAATCAAGTGAAAATCCAATAGAAATCAAATCAACACATCGTCCTATACCAACCAGCGTTCAATACAATTACAATTTTCTGTCGTTAATGAAAATTCACTTAGTAGCCCGCGCATGGCCCACAATCTACTTATCGGAGGTAAATTGCCACAGGTCGTCTAAGTATTAAATTAAAACATGCTCCCACCTAACTGACGTCTAGTGAAAATGCACGTAGTATAAGCTATTATTTATACTATAAACGGGATATTTACCATGTTTACTTTAATGTTTCGAGCTCATAAACATCCACGCACCCGCAATGACTTCAGTTTATCCGTGATCATGGATGGTGCTTGTAACAGCGCCGAAATATCGCGAACTCGAAACAATAAGTAAACATGGTAAATATACCGTTTTCAGTACAAATAATAATGCATGTAGTAGTTGCATAAATCAACAGACTATAACAATCAACTAAAAAAAAATTACTGGGTCATATCAACCAGGTGAACACAGGACACTAAAGTAGTGTCCGCAATTCACCTGGGTGATATTAGTTTCTCTCAGGTGAAGTGAGGACACTAGTTTAAAATGGTTTAAAATTAACCTTTATTATGGCTTATTTGAAAAATTAAAATAATGACTGTGATCATCATTCAAACTAGATCAATTTCAAATGACAATAGCTGTCCTCTGAAAATGTAGGTTAAGAGGTTCTATTTTTTTATTGTGTGTATAATTTTTCCTCAAAAGGACAATCCTTTAAAATGAACAGTTTGACATTGTAATCTTTTTCTCAAACATGCTTGGTTTGAGCATTATTTTGACAACCTTCTTCGAGATAAATCGAAATTGCTGTACTGGCCAGATACATGCGACCAGCGGCCGGCAAAAGTTGTATGAAAATCCATATCTGTCGTGTTTAGCGGCCAAATAAATTACTTATTAAACTCATATCTGTCGTGTTATTTAAAAATGGAACGATCTTTTACTCTGAACCATAGCAACCAAGGAGGTGACTTATTAAAGGTTTTATTTAAATTTCGAATTGGCTGAACTCTTCAACGCGTGAAAAATTATTGTTGTATGTGTTTTTGAAAAGTAAATTGTATTTAATTTCCTCGCATTATTTGAGAAAAGTACTATACAAGCCTTGGCCACAACTAGGCATTGATGGACTTACGTATGTGTGCCTCGGCTTCGCCTCGGCCCACATTTACACGTTCGTCCATCAATGCCTCTGTTGCTGGCCGCTGCAGTAATGTACTATTTGTGATAAGTTTCTTTTTCTCTATTTGGCCTATATTGTTCCACTGCTGCGCTAAAGTTTCCAGAGCCACGGGCAAGGGCTAAGTAAAATCACACTGAACATCTGTTAGAATGAAATTGATCGAATAGTCTGTATATGTGGTGAAGTCGATGTGGAAACCGTCCTACTAACTTGGATTGAACATCGAAAGTAGATTAGATTTCAGTCTAGATTCTAGAAAAAATGTGGCAAGACGTTTTTTCCTATAATAGGTACACACGGCCACACATCAAGCTATACAAAACCAGTATAATCTGATCGTTCATTGTGCGAAACGATCTAGTAAAGTGAGGCCAAGATTAACTGGTTTTGTATAGCTTGATGTGTAGCCGTGACTGGCCTCACTTTACTAGATCGTTTCGCACAATGAACGATCAGATTATACTGGTTTTGTATAGCTTGATGTGTAGCCGTGTGTACTGGATAAGTCGGAAGGTTTATCGAGTTAACATCAAATCTTCAAGACATCTCCAAATAGGTTTTAGATACACATCACTCGTCTCTTTGGAACTATGGACAGTGGTCTATGGTGAGCAGACCATAGTGATGGACTTCTATAAAACCTTTTTACAAAAAAATACTTCATTTCAGTGATTAAATTACTCTTACAAGTATGCCAGTAACAAGTTACTTATACTTATCTTGCGAAATCTACCATCTCTGAAGAAGTAAATTACAGTTACAAGCAAGCATGTAATTATACAAATTATTAACTTCATTATAACGAAGTAAACTTATGGGTTTGCTAACAATGACGTGGTCGGTCAATTGCTTAGTCCAATCAGTAACCAGTATTACCTGACTTTTACGGTCACAGAATGCTGGGTACTGACTGACGGCCCCGGATATAAAGGGCTAAGAAGGGACATGGGTGGTTTTTAGTCAGTAGAAGTCTGACACTCCCTTCCGCTCCGCCCAGAGCGAGAGGAGTCATTTGATGATTTCCCAACCTCCAAAAAAAAATGGGCTAAATAATTCTAAGCCTTTAATTCTTAATTTTGTCTTCGTAGAGTAACGATTGTAATTTAATTTACAGTAACTTTCTTGGTTACTAATATATTTTATTAGCTGTTCATACAAATGTAAACAATAATGTTCACGACGATCCCATTTGAAAGATTTTAGGGCGATCAAAGGATCGTTTGCCATCCGGTTAAAGCCGGTTTTATAGAGGTCATGAATTTGATTTCCAATATGGTTTTTCCCCTTTGGGCTAAAGTGCAACGACCATAAATGAAACAAGTTATTTAACATAATAAAATATTATGTATCGTGATTTAACTTGTCTAAATAAATAAAATGCGATTTGACGGCAGATTTGTATCAATGATTTGGGTTTTTATAGAACTGAGCTTTGATTTTATCAGTTTTAATTAATATACAAACTGATGATAAAAATGTTGATTGGAAAAGGAAACGAATACCAAGGAAACGAATACCAAGGAAACGAATACCAAGGAAACGAATACCAAGGAAACAAATACCAAGGAAACGAATACCAAGGAAACGATGCATGGATTCATGAGGCAAGATCATCATTAATATTCCCTTAATCTTATCCAAAACTCTTCCACACTTCTACATTACTTGTCATCTCATCAGACACCGCTTAAGTGGGGAATGAAATAAAGGAAAAAGGAGTAAATGCGTAGCGTGACGAATGACAGGGGAGGATAGAAGAAAAATCTGACACGGTACCTAATGGGCCTACCACACGCTCAAGCTTCACCACACTCTTGGTTCACACTTCACAGTACATCGTGCGTATGGTTGGTACAACTGTATTACCATTACCAACCACACGCGCGATGTACTGTGTGCACCGTGTAATCGCGCAGGCAAGACTGTGGTGAAGTGTGAGCGTGTGGTAGGCGCATAAGTTGAACAAAAGCGTAGCGCCGAACTCGTGTAACATGGGACAAGTGCAGGATCTTCTAAGATCTTGATGTTTTTTCTTTTCACAATCAAAAAAATCACGACTACATCCCTAGTCAACAATAAAATAAACAATTAAGTATATTGAACTTTGTTGCATAAGTGACAATCAAAACGAAAAAAATAAAGTGTTTTGAACACAGTTGTTTCCAAGAAAATTCGCCAAAACATCAGTATTCATGAATCTTTCTATTTCTCGGAATACATTGATTTCGGAAGCAACAAAACAGTTATAAAAGAGACTTTTTAATAACCATATCATATAAAAGATTACAAAAACTGGGTTAATTTGTTTTCTAGGAAAACATTTGCTTTTGAAAGCAAGCTGTTAGATATTTCATTTTTAGTATTAAATTGACTAAATGGCGTATTGGCCTTTCGATCTTAAAGTACCGAAACAAATTAATAAAATGTACACGGGACCAACGCGCGAGCTTTTTTACCAAATGAAAAAAGAATTACTTAGTAATAATCACGGAGAAATCGGTGAACATACGTGAAAAACATATCTACCAAAAAAAGATGCTGATGCATAACCTCTTCCATTTTTAGAAGTCGGTTAAAAACGTTTTATATTGCATCCATTTCTTATAAGCAAGAAGTTCAACGGGACCCAACCCGTTAAATTCTGCTTACTGTATGGATGGCATGACAATTTGCATGGAAGTAAATAAATAAACATTTATTTTAACGAGAACGTCCGTGCATATAAAATCGACCGAGCCATCAGGCGCATAATTCACGTTGCCACGGTACTATAATCTCACCATGTTATTATAAATCACGTGTGAGAGGAGTACAAATAAATAATTAAGGTTATGATTATGACTCTACCGGCAAGAAGACATAATAGGAGTCAGAATAATCTTACACAAGGTGTAAAATAACCTTTCACGAAGCTTATTAATTTCGTTGCGGGATCCAAGACAGTTAAATCGTTTCTCTGGGACTTCGTCGGGCTTCATTGTCTTGGCGCTTTTCTTGTGATCGCCACTGATTCTGGTTTACAGGAGTTACAGTAGTTAGGGAATAGTGTGGTGGGCTTGTCCCAAAAAAAAAAAAACTTCAATACATCATCTGTCAGAATCCGATGTCCGCAGCCTTGTCTGTAATTTGACCGCACTGATGCTCTAGCACGAGCCCGTGGAAACGTAACGTAATGATCATTTTATTCTTGGTAGTATTCTCTGACGTGTGTACGCCCTAATAAATCTAGAATAAATCAAGAACACAATAGGCCATATGAAATAAGTGATGATTGCGGTGATGAATCAGGAAACTTATTAACTAAACAATACCTAGTTTATAAGTCGTCCAATCGTTGTTACATCATTAGCACGTGATTGACTGAAGATAATGTAAAAAAAGATGACATTTTCTCGACAGACTCAGTAGATATGCAATGCGATCATCGGCTTTGCGAGCTCTTCGGTCTTCGGTCTCCATATAACATTGAATCTCTCCCTAAAATAGGTCTATGATCTTAGATACCAGATTACCAGCACTGCCCATGAACTGAATACACTCAATCCCTAGAATCGACTGATGGTCTACATAACATACATAAGATCACTCCTAATCTAACCTCCTCCGGGATGTACCTAAAAGTACATCCACATTTGGCTAGTTTTGTTTAAATTCCATATAACAGGAGAAGGGCCTGTTGCTATCAACCGGGCACAAATTCAGGCTCCGTTACTGCTACTGATAAAATCCTGATAATACTTTCACTCATCGAACCCAGGAAAGATCCTAGGTTCGATGAGTGAAAGTATTGACCACTAGAACAACGAGGCAGTCACAATAAGCTACAATATTCAAAGAAGGTAGAACGTGAAAAATGTAGCTACAATTAGACCATCTCCCCAAGTCACGGATCTCGTGACCCACCCAAGTGTTCAGAGTAGCCACTATACAATATATCTATCGCAGACAGAATGCAGAAAATGCAGTTTATAATTACGCCAGTCAAGTCTAAGCTTACGGTCGCATGCCGGCAATATATGGCGACAAGGAAATTAGCAATATTCCGCTATCCGCGACAGAAACCATGATAATCCGTTAGAACCGCACCTTAACTTAACAATAGGACATTAAAATACATTTTTATAGCTCTTATTTTCCAGTTATTTCTAGTCTTATCGATATTGAGAATACCATTCAACTTTCTAAGTATAAATAGCCAGGCTAGGCAGGTGTTAGTGACACTGGCTATAGACTGGTTTTGCGGGGTCTGGTGTTGGCTATGTGCGTGCTAACTTTAGGCGTCCATTTATGGAGAGGCCATCAAAATATTGTATAGTCTATCTAAATGTTCACATAGTTTAAGACAACCGTAGGTAGCAAAAAAGGCTCAAATGCAAGTCAAACCGCGCATGAAGGGTTCCGTACCACTGTAGTAGGGGTTCCCGAGCCACCTTTAATTTTAAATTATTTTTTGTTATAGCGGCTACAGAAATACACATTCTGTAAAATTTTCTACTGTCTACCTTTTACGGATCATGAATTCATGAGATACATACAGCCTGCTGACAGGCAGACGGACGGGTTAGTGGGTTCCAAAGGTTAAAAAAAATAAAAGTAGCATTCCATGCTACTTTTAATTTTTTTGGCACATTAATTTCCATTAACATTGGTAAATTATAATTGATTTTATTCTCATTAATTCTCTGTTACGTAAGACTCGACGATATAGTTTTTGAATGCCGATAATAATTCAAAATCAATTTTTGCGTTTTTAGCGTTTGTGTTTTCGATACGGAGGAATGAGGAAACATGTCGCGAGGAAAATTTTGAGTATGAATGTGGATGGGTATAAGAGTAGAGGAAGACCGAAAGAAACGATGGATGGACTGTGTAGATAGATAGATAGATAGAATACTCTTTATTATGTACACCAAATTATAATAAAAACAATAGTAAAACATTTTACAAGGGGTGACACAATGGGCGGTCTTATCGCTTATAGCGATCTTTTAAAGACAACCTTTGGATGGATATATGGAAGAAGGAGAAACAATACTGCAGGTAGCCTGTGGTGTACCATTTACATAATTATATACAATAAATATACACATATACATACATAAAACATACATACATACATACTTATATAAATTTACGTTATAGACAAGTGCGAAGAACTAAATTAAAAATAGCTAACAAACATTTAAGCCTACGGAGACAGATACAGATGTGTAAAGGATGATTTGGCAAGAAAGGAGGTGTCTGATGAGATGACGAGTAATAGAGGTATGGAAGAAGAAGGTATGCTGCGCCGACCCCAAATGAATTGGGATAAGGGCAAGAGAATGATGATGAACGTTGTAAAGCAAACAAATATACATATATTTCAAACCTAGGTGGATGGATGAATTAAGGCGCTGTTTGTGTTACTAACAAAGGTTGACAAAAGTTGTAAATTATACCTTCGTCAATTTATAAAAGAACTCTAAATTGCGTAAACAAACAATACGTGAGTGCAGTACCTATGTAATCACACGAGTACATACCATACATTATCGCCCGAGGACGTTATAATTATTAAATTTTCACACGACATTTTTGTGTTATGTGTGGTGCCTATGTATGTTGAATAAAAAATATAGCTCAGGTATTTTTAAACTGTTGGTTGATAAAAAAAAAGTTAAACTAAGATCCAAAATGAAACATTCAAGTTATGAAGAATTTTATTATAGCATTTTCTAAATTCGTGTACCCATCGTATATATTTTAAGAACAATTTATGTTTCAAAATACTTAATACTATAATTTATACTCGCTTAATGTGTTGTCTTTAATTATTATTTCTTAATTATATTTTGGACCTGTTCAAGCTAACTAACCGGTTTCAGTGTCAACTATTAATAATGTTATCGATATTTTATTCGACAACTATTTTTGTCGGCATAATATTTTTATAAAACGCATCAGAAAAGGGCCACCTATTACATAACCGAAAGAAGTTTGACTGCGACCGGCTTGCGCGGAAGCTGGAAAGTAGCTCAGGGCCACTTTCGTTGGCCCTTCGAGATTGGCGGCAAAGACACTTTCCATAGAGAATTATTTTTATCATTTTGCGAGACTGGGACGACGACTGCGGCAGAGACAAAAATGCACCAAAAAGGCGCAAACTTGATTACCTATGTGAAACGTAAAATATTCTTATGGTTACTTCAATGCTTCGTTAACATGTTATCACATACCTATTACGTATTGGCTGGCATAGGTAATAGAATTAACATAATATTTACTTAAGTACTCAATTTCATTTGACATAAATTGCATACCAACTAATCATTTTACTGTGTTGTTATGTGATTTGTGCACGCAATGCAATGTCAAAACAGCCTTTCTTGCCTATTAAACTAATATAAATTTAATATAATAAATAGCGCAAGGTTTTAACAACAGGTCTTCATAAGTCTGACACTCCCTACTGCTCTGCCCAGAGCAGGAGGAGCCATTTGATTATTTTCCAGGAATAAAAAAAATGTATAATATTAACCAATATGTTTTAAGGCAAACCTGATAATACAAACAGTATATCCTAATATTATCAGCATCGCTCCTGTTATCCCTGATAGTTTAGGCAAAGATTATTAATATTACCCTTTAAAGTTAATTTTCTTTAGGCTTCCTCACACAAGGGTATATTTTTTTAAGTTAGATTTGCCATATAATACTGGATTCAAAATATTCAAATAGACCTTATTATCCATTCTTCCATGCATTATTTATGTAGCTAGCAACACAGGACATCATAGCATTGACCAATTGGACCTCTGCCAGCTATACGAGGTTGTCCGACTGAAGTAGAATTAAAATATACTGTTACAGTATATCCTGATTGTGCTCAGAGCTCCAGACCAGATGCACTAATAAGGAAATATTATTGTCTAAAGAGTATCCTCTTTTGCTTTATGGTCTAGAACTATTATATTTCTGTAGTTGTAACTCTTGCAGGAAGCGTAAGTTTAGGTTTTTGCTGATTATCATAAGTACTGGTAGCAACAGCAAAAATTAAAATAAGTAATCAGATACAGAATTCTCAAATATAACTTAGGCTGATTCTTATTGAGTCCAGAATTCACAGGCTAGCCCGCTACTACAAGACAAAGAGCGTGGAACTGGAAGTACGAGTCAAGGATCGCTTCAGCTCTGGTGGCTTAAGTTATAAATAAACTAAATAAAAATCTCAAATACAAAATCAATAATCATTTGTATCAAACTGGTCGAATATCACCAAATTTTCGGTCAGTGGGTCGTCTTAGGAACGGATTTATCGCGTTTATAATATTAGTAGGATATGACTTGACACTGACCGGGAAATTTCAAAAAACGTAAGAAAATTCGAATTTCGCGGGCTACCTTGTCGCATAAACCATAAGTACAATCTAAGCGAAAGTTTCACTGATTATATACTAAACCTTGCTAGTCTACAAAGGCCTCAACAAAAATTCAAAATTGTATAATAATTGCGCGATCTCGTTCTATTTTTTTAATATTAACATTAACCGGAACAAAATAAATGTGTTTCAAAACAACTTTGTTTCCTACTCACCGTCGAAGTTCCGGGCACATTAAAACATTACAAATACATTACGCAATTCCAAGAAAATCTAATTGACTGTAAGAAGTAAACACGAACTTGTTTTATATTATAATTCAACTTTCATATCCACTCTATCCACTTGATTAGTATCTATAACTTAATTCAGAACAATGGAAAATGTATGTAAAGGTAAACAGAAACTCGAACGGGAAACAGCTGTCACGCTGTCAGCGACAGATGTCAAATGGTTATGTGTCATGGCTCAAGAAAGAAACGTTTACAAACTCTGTTGCGTTGCGTACTAATGTCTATAAAAACATTCAAGATCATCCAAAATTTGGAATATTTATCTCCAAATTTTTAAGTTGTCTCTATAATTATGTCTAAAACTTGCTTATTCACATATCATTGTAATTTTTGTCGTAGATTTATTTTGTTTTTTAGTTAAAACTTTGTGTGCAAAACCAACTTTGTAAACCTTTGCAATACTTTTTTATTACTCAGTTTTAGACACTAGGCTTTTAATTTTATTATATAACTAACATTTTAAAAATGTGTGAACGTTTGTGTTTCAATATTGTTTTGCTTTCTTTACAGGTTTAATCATCATGTTCTTCAAGTTTCCCCGATTATGATTTCTGCAAGCAACATGTTGGAAGTTCCAGATAATGTAAGTACCTACGTAGTTATTAATTGTTGTTTACTACACTGCTAGGTTTGCTGCTAGGTACAAAACCGTAGCATTTCCTTTATTAATCGACGTGAATATCTAACATTCTAACCCCTCAAAATAAACAGCATTGTTTAAAAAATGCCCGATTTCCTCAAATGTAAGAATAATAAGTAGGTAGTAGAAACATCATAAATACGTTCATGCTTATT
Organism: Diarsia dahlii; assembly: GCA_949775195.1. Taxonomy (NCBI): domain Eukaryota; kingdom Metazoa; phylum Arthropoda; class Insecta; order Lepidoptera; family Noctuidae; genus Diarsia; species Diarsia dahlii. The sequence goes on from OX459210.1 coordinate 13,543,594, forward strand.
GAGAAGCTCTAAAGATGGAAGTTTCTAGATGCGGAGAAACTGGTAGGAACAGATTGAAGACTGGCTGCAGAAACGATTGGGAAACTGACTGATAGACACTCTCAGAGTACTGTTGCAGATACATACTTCAGTATTAAACATTTTCCGTCAGATAAGTTGTCAGGGACCGGAGTTGCGATATTGCATGCCCTAGACGGGACCCTCCATGTCCGCAATTAATTTGTCCGTGTCTACCGGTTTGACCGTACCAGAAATTGTTCCGAGTCAGAGTTTTTTGAAACACAAGCACATGGTGACTGGAGGATCTAAGTAAACTGGTAAACTAAAGCATTAGAGACCAGTGATTTGACAGTCAATGTCAAAGCATTTTTTTTTAAAGTGCTGCGTGAAAAAAATTGTGAACCCCTTTTTTTAGAACTTTTTTAATTCAACCGTTTCCATTAATGCCCTTGAATAGTAGTAATAATAGGTACATCTCTCGGCTATCACATAGCTATGTCTTTACTTGGAAGACATCCAATCCTCCACCTTAGTACGTGATCGAATTTCGTCGATTATTTTGATTTGTAGTGAAACTGAAAATTGCGAGGTGACTATTATAACAGTGTTTGATTTTAATTTATGGTGAGTCGTAATTATCATCACCATTATCTTGCCCTTATCCCCATTTATCAATTTGGGGTCGACGCACCATTTTGTTTTTTTTTTTACTTCTAATATTACGCACGTGTTACGGTTGCCGATGCCGATTCTATTTTATTAAACATAGCTGATGCCCGCGGCTTCACCCGCGTGGATGTCGTTCAAATTATATACTAAAACCTTCCTCTTGAATCACTCTATCTATTAAAAAAAACCGGATCAAAATCCGTTGCGTAGTTTTAAAGATTTAAGCATACAGACAAACAGACAAAAATAGCGACTTTGTTTTATACTATGTAAGGATACAGCCTGACCGGCGGCGACCTCTCGCGTCCGGCCCTGGTGCAAGCCATGGTCCGGGGCGAAGAGGAATGGGACGCCGCCGCCGTCGCCTCCTTCTGCGAATCAGTGATGCTAGCGAAGGAGGTGGCGGAACGTTAGAGGGATCGAACCTCTCGTCCCAGCCGCCGCGGGAGACGCTCCGGGCGTCGGGGGCCACGTGATGACTTCCGGCCACCGTAGACGGGGGCCTGTGGACGGTGAGCAACGGGCTAGCTCGCCGTCCGGCCGTCTTATGACGGCAACAGACCGTATCGACGGCGCGTTCGTGTTCCACGCGCGCCTCAAAGAGATGTCAGCAACATGGCAGGGGCCCGCAAGGGCCGACGCCTGTCGGTGCTGCGGATTATCGAAATGGCATAACTTGCAACTACAGGAACCCACTAGGCATTCAGATTGTTTTTGTCTGTTTCCTGTAGACACGGACTGTTCCGTAAAAAAACTCCAATAACGTTCCTATGAAAACAGATGGCGCCACAAGTCTTTCGAATCATGTTTGAATTGTAGGTATTATCACTATCACTACAAATTATAAAACAAAGTCCTCCGCCGCGTTTGTCTGTCTGTTCGCGATAAACTCAAAAACTACTTTAACTACTGCACCGATTTTCATACTGTTTTCACCTATAGATATAGTGGTTCTCGAGGACGGTTTTAGTACCTATATAATTTTTCAAATTTTTGACAACCACGCGGACGAAGCCGCGGGCATCATCATCATCATCAGCCTATAATGTTCCCACTGCAGGGACTCAGGCCTCCTCTCTAGGAGAGGGATGGGCTATAATCCACCACGCGGGCCCAGTGCGGATTGGTAGATGTCGCATATCTTCGAATTTTTGGTTCTAAGATATGCCGGTTTCCTCACGATGTTTTCCTTCACCGTTTTGAGAGCAGTGGTGATGAAATAAATTACAGAAAGTAATGCGCCTGCCTGGGTTCGAACCCACGACCAACTGTTCGTAAGTCGGGGCCGCCACCACTGGGCCACCACTGCTCACCGCCACTGGGCATCACAGCTATTTATTATTATAGAAACTTTATTTGTATTTTTATAATAATTTCACGCGGACGAAGGTCGCAGGTCTCAGCTAGTAATACAATAAAACAACATGACCGACCCATAGTCACACTAAACTACCATACCAGTGTGACTATGGTTAATTATATTTATCCGTAGTCACACTGGTGTGACTACGGCTGATTCGTAGTCACACTAGTATGACTATGGATAAGTTAACCTGATCCGTAGTCACACTGGTGTGACTACGGCTGAACCGTAGTCACACCAGTATCGTAGCTTTTGGTCACGTCACTCATACATGCAACGCATGTACTCCATGACGCGCGCTCGCTTCGCTCGCATATTAAATAACACTAATATCTTCTGTCCCCGAAGTGCCGGGCCTCCGCCGGCCTCCTTCGTCGGCCTACGGCCCGGTGCCCATGCCGCCCATAAAGGATACTGTCGCGAGACGGTGATTCATCCACTTAGCGGACGACTAGCAACAGCCTATAATTTTGGTTATTCATCCGGGTGTGCCTACGGATCAGGTTAAATTATCCGTGGTCACACCAGTGTGACCACGGATCAGCCGTAGTCACTCCAGTGTGACTACGGATCAGGTTAAATTATCCGTAGTCACACCAGTGTGACTACGGATAAATAAAATTAACCATAGTCACACTGGTGTGGTAGTTTAGTGTGACTATGGGTCGGTCACTTAAAACAATGCTATCACTGTTCAATAATTTGCACTCAAATGTAAATATTGATAGAACCATTTAGCGAGCGTTTCATCTCATTTTTACTCAAAACAGTAACACTGTTTCAGGGCTGCCGATTCGTCATTGTTGTTAAAGAGATTCATATGTTATTGTAGCATGTTTAAAATACGTTGTACGGATTTTCAGTAAATAAGTAGAATCTGACTTGCTAGGTGCCTGAAAGCTTGAATCAAACTTGACTGAAACTGAAATTCCAAGTAAAATGGCTTGAAAAATTTGCCTGCACGACACACAGCAACAAAACAACGCAATAAATGCTACTGAATTGTCAAAATAAAAGGCATTTCATTAACGCCATGGGTTTTATTTAGTTCATACTGTACCTACACCTATCTCTATGGAAACTAATTGCTGCCACAAAATATGGGAAAATACAGAATTTACATTATGGGTTACCTACCAAAAGCTTTAAGTAAACAGAATTTCCACTTGTCTCATTTGCCACTTATGACTTACCAGACTATTATATTTATTCTTAGACAGACAAATTATATAAATGGCGGTATTACGTGTCAATTATCTAACAGATGTTATTTATAAAATACCACTACAATAAGATGGTATTTCTCAGTAGGTAATCTATTTTGTGGTTTTTATATTTAGCCGTCTTCTAAATATAAATGGTGATAATACTGATAATCACTTAAATATTTGCTGGGAACACTAAACTTTATCTTCTATACTTATAATAAATCTGTAGAGAGGTCAATTCTGTACATGATATATATTTTCAAAATAACTATCAGGGGGTAATTAGTGATCGATACTGATGCCAAAAATGCAATCAGTAAAATTTTTGTCTGTCTGTCTGTCTGTCTGTCTGTCTGTCTGTCTGTCTGTATGTTCCTTATAGAAACAAAAACTACTCGACGGATTTTACCGAAACTTGGTACAATTATTCTTCATACTCCTGGGGAGATTATAGTATACTTTTCATCACGCTACAATCAATAGGAGCAGAGCAGTGAAGGGAAATATTGGGAAAACGGGAGAAGTTGCTCCATTTTTTAAGCTTCCGTCGCGTGTGCAGCCTTAATGGTTAAAGCTACATAGAAATCATTTATGACGGAAATGTTTTACATAAAATTATCTAAAAAATATCCCACAACAGCATCTGTCTATCTTTTATGGTTGACTCACAATAACACGTGTAACTCCCGATAGCTTAGCAGTTCGGAGCTTTCTGATTATATTTGTTTACTCTTACGTTTATAATACTCTCACTCATCCCTAATTAAAAGAAGTTAATATTATTACCTATTCAATAAAAAAGTAATCATAGTAATCGGTATAGAAACACCAATCTTATACATGAAATACGCTAATAAGCCTTCGCGCGTGAATACTGAATCATGCCATAAGGATTATTTTTGTGTAACAGTTGCCGCGCTCGACACGGGTCGTGGCTGTTGATGCGTTCAGAGCGTTCGACCTTATTGACGGACAATAATTGATTTTAACAAACAATGCTTATCAGCACGACTTTTAGTCTTTAAATAGTTTATTTGAATTTCTTTTGTTGTTATTTTCTAAAATAGGTATTAAGTAGTTGTTTTGGTAGTGTTTAAATATTCGTTCAAATAACAAATTATTAATAGTTTGCATTTTATTTCCTTTTAGGTGAAGGTAGTAGAAGTAGAAGTAGTACGCATAGTTTTTTAGATACCGATAGGTAAGTTTTGCCTAATTTATGTTCAATTTTAGTTTTGTATTATGTAGGTAAAAGCGTAGATACTTTTATTAATTATAGTAGTTATAGGTATTTATTTGTAAGTGAAGTAGGTATAGGTAGATGGTAATGCACAGGCGTTTCAGCTTTATTTTCATTTCTTTTTTTGTTGTAAGTTGTACATATTTCTGGGTATAAATTGGCACTTAGATTTTAAGTGAAAGGTAGCTATAGTTAGGACCTCTATCGTAGGTTATTTTGTTACCTAGGTAACTGACAGCCTTTCCGTTACCGTCGATTAAAAGTAAAATACCCAATGCCACCTAAAAAACGCCACTGAACCGTGAGAAAGGACATAATATGGTACTTTTTTTTACGAAAAACGACGGAAACGCGGACGAAGTCGCGGGCAAAAGCTAGTGTAAAATATTTGGAGAACATTTTGTGTACCAATGTGTGTGTTTTACCTATTTTGTTTGAAATACTCTATTTCTTTGTTTAGCCAAAGAAAACAATAAGTATTAGGTACTGAAATATATAAAATTCTCGTCAAAACGTTGAATTTGCACCGTATCAAATTCAATGACAAAATGCAACTCTTGCAGTTTTATGTGTTAGAATAGATTTTATTCACTGCACACTACACAGAAAATACAGACAAATACAGTACCTATCGCAGTGAGGATCTATCGCGATAACTTGCATCGAAGTCAAGTAGTATCGCAGTGAAGATCTTTCGCAGTAACGTGCATCGCAGTAACGTGCATCGCAGTTTTGTAGCATCGTGCTAGCATTCATCGATATTTTGTGCGTCGAGATTCCGTATTCTACTCGTTTTTTTCTGAGATTACTGATACCTACTGTTACTGTTAGCCTGTATCATCCCACAGCCCACTGCTGGGCAAAGGCCTCTCCCCATGACTTCCAGTTGTTTCGATCAAAGGCCAATGTAGACCACTGGTCTCTGATCTTGTCCAGATCGTACCGCCATCTTCAACGAGGTCTGTCGTGACGCCTTCTGACTGTGTCAGGGCTCCAGGAAGCGGCTATTTTGGCCCACAGCTCATTGGGCATGCGGCAGACGTGCCCAGTCTAGTCCCACATAAGCTTAGCGCCGGTTGATCAATGGCAACAGGCTCGCCCCCTATTACATGTGACAAACATAACTGGCGAGTGGCGGCATGTGGGTTTATTATCAGGTACACCACTGCCTAACCCTTCGGGGATTGCAGGCATGAAATATTTATGGTAATGCACGAAGTACAAGCCATTTCATGTATCATTCAGTTTCAGCCCTGAAATTATCGTAAAACCGTAAGAAGGTATTCATTGGATAAACAGGTATTAGCATCGCTCGTTAAATCGCCTACTTTTGTAAATACCACACAGTATCTGATTAACATTGCTACCCGTTGCACGAGAACTTTACCTCAGTTAATGTTTTTTTCATACTTGCTAGTTTATTAAATTAATTAACGAAGGTTTAATAAAACTTAAATCTATGTGGTGTTATCGAGCGTGGATTGACAATTTGTTAAAATAAAAATAAAAAATTGAACCTAGATTTTTTACGAAAAGTGTGGTGATTTCTTTCAGGTTTGGAGTTTTGTAGGTAAGTGCTGGCTTTATCAATGAAATTTCCTCACAATATTGGCCTTTGTTTAAATCTCAAATACCTGTGACCTAAGGCGTATCCATACCATTTGATATAACCGTGGTTTCATTCAATATAAATCAATATCGGTTTAATGCAAACTGAATGAAAATTTAAAAAAGTAGTTATTTAAAAGTAATCAAAATGACCTGATTTATTACATCATGTGAGGCTGCAAAATTAAATAGGTATTTTATTCAAATATTTTGATTATTTATTTGCATGAGACTGTTCCTAAATTACCCTCTAGACAGATAAAATTTTCGTTCTTTCTAAATCATGCAAATATTAGTATTTCAGTCGGTTTCCCCTTCTAATTAATATTTGTTAATTTTGATAAGTTATCTGTTAACTTATCAAAATATTTGAATACATTATTTAATTTAGTAAGTATTCCCAAGCAAATAACTTTGAAATGCCTCACATCATGTCTCACATCATGTGAGGCATTTCACATGATGCCATGAATTAGGCCATTTTAACGAACTTTTGGTACTAAAGCAGTCCGAAATAACAATATATTTACTTCCCAATCACAAGTTTAACACAGCAAATATTTACAGCAGAATTCCAGTTAAAATATTAATTAGGATATCATGTAAGTGTTTTTGTATGCAAACCTCATCTACAGTATGGAGGCGACGACCGTCATATAGCTTATTCATTGTTTTGTGTTGCTAATTATTTATGACGTTACGTTATTAGTACGACGTACATACTTAGTTAGGTAAATACCTTAATTAACTTAGTGTGTGGAATATATTTAGCTGTTTTACCTACGTAGGACCCAAAATGTATTATACTTGATTTGAAAAGAGTGTCCATGGAGTTTCTTGCCCATTCTTCTCCTTGAAATCTAAGATTTTGGAGGCAATTCTACAGTCCTTTCACAGTTATTAGGTATGCCTGTGGCTGGACTATTTTTTAACTGTAGAAAAGTGCATGTATTTACCTAAGCATTTCCATTTAATAATGTACATTGATACAACATCAATAAACTTGAACATTGACTTGGCGCGATTACCATTAGCTGCCTGTTGAATTTCGTCGGTTCGATTCCCGGAATAAATATTTGCACGAGTAATAATGTTAGTGGTTTTTCCGGGTCGGTATTCTGTGAATGAACTTTCTCCATTGTTACACATTATACATTATACTTCAACTTACAGACTGCTTTGTCGGTCTAGTGGTCGCAAGCGCTACTGCTGAGAATGAGGTCCTGAATTCGGTTCCGAGGTCAGACAAAGTTTGAGGTTTTCTATCAGGAATTCTTTAGTAACACCCACGGAGTCTGGATTTGAGCCCGGTTGATGGCAATAGGCTCGCATAGGACTTAAACATCTGGCAAAATGGTACACCTCTCTGACTAACCCTTCGGGAATTACAGGCGTGATTTTATAATTTGTTATAATAACTAAACGTAATTGATAATTAAAACAAACACTTAACATGACAATTTCCATGCTCATAAATCAATATAGATTAATCACAATGTCGATAGACCATTAAGCTCACATTAATAATAATCATTCATCCTTACTCTATGGAAAATCCTAAGTTATCATCACGATTTTCATTCTAGTTTCTTTGAAGCTTATAATATTATCTTCTTTATGTACCAGTTTTTATTGAAAGTTGGTACAGCTGTACCGATATCGGTTAAACTAATATTTGTACTTACTGTGGATTATCCATGAGATATAAAAATTAAGACAAGGACTTGTTCAGGGTCGCTGAACCTTTGTGTGTCGTGTTAGAGATCATTTCCTCTCTTGCAGATATCAGGGGGTCTAAAACGGCCACTTTAGCAGATCGTAATAGGAATTGCGTCAAAAAGCGTAAATGACCTTTCATAATAGTAACAGCGTCTGGGACCATTATGGAAACTGGAAAATAGATCATATGTAAGTAATAATAGGAAAAGAATATGAATTGCGTTAAATTCGTAAAATGGTCACAGACGCAGTTATTATTTTGAAAGGTCAATTCATATTCTGATCTGCTAAAGTGGCCATTTTAGACCCCCAGGGGGGGGTCTTTAGCAGATCAATATGAATTGTGTTAAAATGGGGTAAAATGGACCTTTCAGAATAGACGCTAGTATTATATTATCTGTGATAATAGTAACTAACTGCGTCTGTGACCATTTAGGAAAATAGATCATTATAGGAAAATATTATCTACAAATTGTGTTAAAAAAGTGCTTACTATTACGAACGGTCCATTTTATTACGCTTTTTACCGTAATTCATATTATGAACTCCTGTAGTGGCCATTTTAGAACTCTAGCACATCAAGCTACTACAATCTGTCAATTTGTTTGAAAAGATTTTCAACTTTATCACTAAAGCTTCAGGTTCAAGGTTGATTGGGAAAATTCTCATTTACCGGGAGCTTGATGAGGTGGCGTCTATACAAAGGCAGAATGTTTCGTGCTTCTGCGTTGCCTTTCAATAAGATTGACATACCTCAGCTTTTCAGTAATCGTAATACATTTTTGAATTTCCTATTTTCCTTATCGCTGGTAGAATGTCTTATTTGTCTACTACTTATGACTTTGCGATACGAGTTATACCTGTTCTACGTCAAAGAAAGTAATAAGTGAACATTCTTGACTCGTTCTATGGGAGCTTCTTATACACTTTAGGTACGCCTTTTTTGTGCGAATGAAAAAAGGCAACCGACTTCACCTCCGCCGCCCGCTACCGCCTATCCCTTGCGCCACATGCCATGACAATAATCAGAATTCGAAAAATGTACCAAGTAAACAATAGTTGGGTGCATTACTTTTTGTTGTTCATGTGATTGCAACCTATTTAGATAGGATAATAATATGTAGGTGAGCCAAAGAGGTGAGCAGGTATTTGTTTATTTACTTAAAGTTTAATGAACCGTCACAAAAACTTCTGTTGTAAATATTGCCGTCCATTATTCAGGCGGCGCGGCACATTTTTACCCGACTGCGGCGAAGCCCAAAAGGAGGGTTATGTGTTTGACGTGTATGTATGTACGTATCCTACAGTATGTCCGTTTTTGTAATAAGCTGTTTTCCTCGCTCCGGTTAAAGAAAGGAAGGACGTAATCTTAAACTCTTAATGTCACTAGAAATCCACCCTCCTTTTGCGCTTCGCCGCAGTTGGGTAATAAACAAGACACATTTAATTTTCGCATTGACCTTGCATGAGTCAACAAAGACCAGCGTGACCGGTGTGCGTTTGTGACCGGTTAGCAACAGGTTCAATTTATAGGATTAGTCTGCAAGTCTGTGCTAACACCTTGTCTTCGACCTGGCCTTATAGCTTAGTACAAAGGGTCAGTTTAGTAGAAGGCAAAACAAAACATACTTTGTAAAGTTGTTTCCAGTTTAGTTAGGTCATCATTGCAGGCTTGAATCACCTGATTGTCTGATAATAAATTAACCCGTGCTTCGGAATGTGTGAGCGGTGGTCCCGGCCGCCAAATGGCGGTCGTCAAACCCATGTTAGTGACCCTTGAGGCGGTTGAGAAACTGCCACTAGGGTGTGTGGGGTTGGTCGTTAGACCTTGCTGCCCACACGATAAGAAGAAGAATAGAGGGCCAGGTTATACTGGCCTTACAGTGTTGTTTACCCATGCGGTTAAAAGTAAGCGGTAAAGCATGCGGTTCTAAGTACAGATGCAGAGAAATCACTCTCTAGTTTGCTGCAGTCGCAATTTCCGTTCTTTCAATCGGAGTAGTCGTAAATCTGATAAATCGTAACAATAGTCTGAACTCGATATAATTTTGATAACACGTGAAAATATGTGAACGATAAAATGTACACGTGATTAGTAAAATTTGCCTTTTATAACCGCGATAATTGTAATTTGTAAAGGTTATAGTAAGTACTTCCGATAATCGTTTTTGTAAGGTTTTGCAATAAAAATGGGATGTCCGAAAATCGGGCTTCATAAAACACTGTGCATAGGCATAATCATATCTTTATAAGTTAATATGCAGATTTTCTCATTCTTGAGCTAGAGAAAAGCGGGAAAAGTTGTCATTACGTAAGACGGTAAGACACACGGTTGGATGATCGCATGGGGAAGTAAAAGTTCCTCTTTGTCAAAATGTTTGGGGCTTTCCTTTAGATAAGTAGGTCTTGTTCAATTAATTTTTAACAGTCGTGGGTTTTTTCAAAATTTTTAATTTTGCTTTTTATTTTAAACTTTTTACTTTTATTTTTATTTTTTTATCTAAGAGCAGGCACCAATCAAACCTAAACCCATAAGTGAAAACTGAATCAAAATCGGACTTGTAGTTTTGGAGAAAAAATGGCAACTTTGATTTGCACAAAAAATTTTTGCTGCAGCGCCCCCTGTTGAGTTGTCACCGTAACACCTATCTAAGAACATGCACCAATCAAACCCGAACCCATAACTGGAAACTGCATCAAAATCGGACTTGTAGTTTTGGAGAAAAATGGCAACATGTATTTGCACAAACACACAAACAAACAAACAAACACACAAACAAACAAACAAACACACAAACAAACAAACAACCTCTCACCCCAAACGCATATATACCGTCTCCGTTCCGTCGATTATTTACGCCGAAGTGTGGGTGCCACAGTCTGCCACACCACACCTATAATAAGTTTCACACCTCTGCCGAGTTCTTCTCTGCAAATATAAGCGTGATGTTATAAAGAGTGCAATAAAAACCCGAAAAGCACTTATTCTCCGTATCACTGCGATATTGTTTTTGTTCTGGACCACACAGCTGGTAACCTCCTAATTACGGAGATATTGGGGCCCCTCGTAGCATTATGTTTTGAGTGTGTAAGATTCTTCTCCTTTGCAAGATAATTTTTCACTTAAAAAAAAACCGTTTCCCAGCTATTATTTTTGCGTCGTGTTTCTTAGTTTGATTTACAGTAGAATGCTTGGTTGACGGCTTCGTGAAGTGTTCGTTAGAGCTGAGTCGGCTTCATACTGGCCTATCACAATTTGAGTTCATCGACACGTAAAGAAGAAGAAATACCTAAGCTATATAGATCATTTGTTTACCATTTTTACCCAACTACGGCAAAGCCGAAGGAGGGTTATGATTTTATAAACTATTATCAGAATGCAAGGTCAAAATAATATTATAGCCAATTCAATTTCACTTTGTCTGAATAAAACAAAGACAACCTAGGCAAAAACTCTGAAACATGAATCATAATGTTTTCGTATAAATCAGTAAGTTTTTTGAATACGTCGTAAATTCAACCACAGAGTGCCTGAGCCACGAGGCACTTTGTAGTTTTAGAGTCTTTTTATGTTTTATATCTTACTAGCTGATGCTTGCGGCTTCGCCCGCTTGGATGTCGGTCAAATTATATACTAAAACCACCCTCGAGAACCACTTCATCCATTGGAGAAAACAGCATGAAAATCGGTGCAGTAGTTTTTGAGTTTATCGCGAACAGACAGACAGACGCGGCGGAGGACTTTGTTTTATAATATGTACTAGCTGATGCCCGCGGCTTCACCCGCGTGGATGTCGTTCAAATTATATACTAAAACCTTCCTCTTGAATCACTCTATCTATTATAAAAAACCGCATCAAAATCCGTTGCGTAGTTTTAAAGATTTAAGCATACAGACAAACAGACAAAAATATATAGCGACTTTGTTTTATACTATGTAAGGATAAGGATTTTTAACCGACTTCAAAAAAGGAGGAGGTTCTATGTTCGTGTGTATGTATTTTTTTTATTTTTTTATGTATGTTACCTGATTTCTCCCCCATTTGTAGACCGATTCTCAAAATTCTTTAAAATCAGCTTCTGAAGTCGGTGACATTTCTTTGTTTAATTTGGTTTTTTTGCAACCGAATTCAGAAGCTGATTTTTCTTCTGAAGTTTATTTTTCATTTTTTGGTGTTTTTGAAGTCGGTTATTTTTTTTTGCAAAAGTTTTTTTATTCAATCATAATTGGAAAGACACGTGTCGCCATCTATTGTCATAAGAACGTTATTGTTGTTTTCCTCGATAGCTGGGTGTCTAAAATGGCCACTTAAGCAGATCATAATATTGAATTTTATGATCAGCTAAAGAGCAGCGGTGGCCCAGTGGTGGCGGCCCCGACTTACGAACAGTAAGTCGTGGGTTAGAACCCAAGCAGGCGCATTACTTTGTGTAATTTTGTAATTGTAAATTGTAAATTGTGTAATTTATTTCATCACCACTGTTCTCAAAAACGGTGAAGGTAAACCTACCTAGAACACCCGGTCCTAGAACCAAAAATTCTAAGACTTGTGACATCTAACAATCCGCACTGGGCCCGCGTGGTAGATTATAACCCGTTCCCTCTCAAAGAGAGGAGGCCTGTGTCCCAGCAGTGGGAAGTAGTGGGAACATTAATAGGCTGATGATGAAAGTAGCCATTTTAGACCCCCGGTACTTTTTTCGGGATGAAAGGTCCCCTAACCCTATGTTCGTTTATGTAGATATACCTACCAAAGTACCTACATATAAGCAAAATTTCAGGAAAATCGGTTCAGTGGTTTAGGCGAACAATCAACAAACTTACTTTCGCTTAAAATATTTGTTAGGATGGATTCTCTGGATTTATCAGATCATGATTTCAAAGATGTTAAGTCATGACGAGTCGGTTAAAAAACTGCTCTACGAACTCTACGAAGCTCGAAGGTACGTACTTAGTTTTTTTAAGTTTACAAAGGCCATTTAAGTTCGAATCAATAGTCCAGTCCATGTTTATTTTTGGGTTTTCCTAAAATCCTCACCGTAGGACTGGCCAGTGGCCTTCGATTTATTTTTATGTTGTAATAATTGATTTAGAAGTTTTAAATAGACAATATTCGCTCAATATAGAGGTTGGTTGTGTTAATTGTCTATGAAAACAGACCAATAAGTAGTTGGAGGTTTTAAATTTTTAATACTTCGAAATAATGTTTTGGTGTGAAAATCTATTATTAAGAGATTATTAACAACTTACAAAGAAACTAGGTCCAGCAATCGCAAGCGCGACTGCTGAGCATGAGGTTCTGGGTTCGATTCCCGGATCGGACAAACTGTTATTAGGTTTTTTCCATCAGGAATTTCTCAGTAGCAGCCATGGAGTCTGGATTTGTGCCCGGTTGATGGCAATAGGCTCGCCCCCTATTACAAGTGGTTTAAAGTAAAGCTAGCTGTTATTAAATAGCCACGTGCGCCTTCAAAAGAAGAAAAAAAACATAAATAAAAGTCAAAAACAACACGGTAATGCCATTGCACTTATTGCGTAAAAGCTTTCCAGAAAAACTTTTGAAACAAAAATTGTTGCAAATAACAGTGTAGAATAAAATAGAAAACTTGCAGAAGCGTTAACTACGCTACTTTCGCAGCGAAGCACTGGAACTTGGTCCGGTTCGACTTTCCCAGCCAAGCAGCCATAAATTGTCATTTCCGTTCTCGATCGCACCTTCCGGCTTGAACTACTCTGAGCGAGAATGATTGATTTGAACTACTTCGAATCTGCATTTGATTTCATTCACTCTTTTATTTCTAGTCTTTATCTTACCTTCGATCATTTTCTTCTTCACGTTGTTAGTTTTTCCTGTAGTGAGGTTTTTCATTGATCAAAGTTTTTTATTTAATTAAGGATAGATTCTTGTTTAGTTACTTGATTACTGTGGAAATTCCGTGTACGATATGATTTTTCTGTACGCTACAAATTAAGTAAAAATCATTTTCACTTCTCATGCTCTGAAAGTGCTTATTTGTGCAGGATACGCTGCACAAAATCGAATTTTTCATAAATGTATCTATATTAAGGCAAAGAAAATGAGCCATACAGCCAAACACAATAGATAGAATTTGTTATTTTATAATATTTACTTTAATTTATTTGCCATATGTGTTTTTTAAGATTTAAAAGATATTAAAATTTAAATTCAAGTAGGTACGGTAAAACAATTTCCTTCAGTTTTCAAAACTGTACAAATTTTACTTTGAATTTTAATTAAAGAAATATGTTATACTACTGTTTTATTTCCTCGATTTTTCCTCCATTTTTATCCTCGACATTATTATCTCAAGTCTCGGATAATAATGGTTCGTTTTGTGCACTTGTTGTAAAATCTACTATTTTGAAATTTTATTGTTAATCACTTACTTCTGTGAAGGAAAACATCGTGAGGAAACTAGCGTGCGTGATAGATTTTTCTCACCGACATGTTAAGCCAAAATTTAAATGCAACAAGTTCAGTACCTACATAACTCAGTAAAAAGCCAAAGCTTACTAAGCTAACTTTAAACTTATCTAAAATATGCGCAGCAATATAAACAATTACAAGAGCACTGGGAAAATCTACGTACGTAATCAAATGAAGGCTTAACTTAACTAACCTAACGAAACTCGAGTTGAAATCTGCATGTAAAAGCTATTAAAGTCATGTCAACGGCTCCATTATGCAGATTTTAACTTTGATTAAGAGGTTTATACCCACACTGCAAATGTGCTTGTCATCCAAAATGGCTGACCTATATCTAGGGGGCAATCTGCTTGCACAAACCCTATTACGTGGCTGTTACTAAGATATTCCTGAACGAAAAATCCGATATCACTTTGCTTGACCTATAGGAATCAAACCCGGAGCTTGCGACCACTAGACTAATGCCACACGCTCAAGCTTCACCACACTCTTGGTTCACACTTTACAGTACATCGCGCGTATGGTTGGTAAAACTGTATTACCATTACCAACTACACGCGCGATGTATGGTGTGCACCGTGTAATCGCGCAGGCAAGACTGTGGTGAAGTGTGAGCGTGTGGTAGGCGCATAACCCTTGACAAGTGTAAACAAACAGGCATCTCCTAGGAGTCCTAGGTACCTACGCCCGACGCTCGTTCCATCATAGACCTCATCAGGCGGGCATGCGTGATCGAGCATCAAATGGGAGCATGATTTCTGATTCGCAGTGATATGATTTCTGATTCGTAAATCGTACACGTACCGAATGGCGTTATGTTGTTTCTGCCTACCCCCATGGGAAAAAGGTGTGAATGTAGTACATAATGATTACTTTATGAATGAATGTCCAATGACTTCCGTAGGCTTCTGACCGACTGGCGACTGTCTTGGCTTTCCTCCATTGTGTATTCTGCGATTGTATGCCGGCAGACTATTAAACAGGGTGATGCGTCGACCATTTACGCGGGAACATCCCACTGGCCAAGAAACCCGGTTACTTGTAGATTCCAACAATCAAATTCTGGTAACTAGTTACCAATACAAAACTTTCTGCGGTTTCCTCTTGAAGCAACGTCTTTTTTGCGTAATCTTGTAAAAAAGGTCCCAACTTGATCAAACTTTTTCTTAGAAATCTTACCATTTAGTATCTCTTCAGAATCTTTCGGCGAATTTGCTACAAAACATTGAAAGGAAAAGTCTATTTAATGAGCATTTTGCAATTTTAAATAATTATAGCAATTACCTAAGAATTGACAAAACATTGGTTATGGGCTCGCATTCTGTTTCTGAAAAAAGCGTGCGGGAATGACCTGGATTTCAGATCATAGAAGAAATTCATAAATTGACTGTGATAGTATGGGACTTATATGACACTAGCTGATGCCCGCGGCTTCACCCGCGTGGATGTCGTTCAAATTATATACTAAAACCTTCCTCTTGAATCACTCTATCTATTAAAAACTTTTTTACAAAAAATAAAACCGACTTCGACAAAAATAAAACACAAAAAAGTGAAAAATAAAAATCAGCTTCTGAAGTCGGTGACTTTTGTTTGTTTGATTTCATGTTTTTGCCACCGACTTCAGAAGCTGATTTTTATTTTTCACTTTTTTGTGTTTTATTTTTGTCGAAGTCGGTTTTATTTTTTGTAAAAAAGTTTTTATTTTTCACTTTTTAGTGGTTCACATGTGCTTATCCCTTCACAACGTACCGGCGTGATGTTAAGTTATGAACTGGTGTAAACAATAGACAGACATGAGATTTCAGCAATCCCAGTCCATTTGCTATCATTTATTGAGGAGTTCCGTTGTCTATCTCCGAAGTACTTCATCAGAATATGTTCACCAACCTTTGTAGTGGGTACAGGCGTGATATTATGTTGTGTGATGGCGTAAACAACGCTTAGATATGCTATAGCAACAATCGCGGTTAATCTGCTGTTATTTATTGAAGAGTTCCCCCGATTTCTACAAGATCCCATCATTAGATATTGAAATGGTGACAATGGGACCACACGGGAAGCACCAGCTTTCAAATGAAAAAAGAATCATGAAAATCAGTTCACCCAGTCGCAAGTTATGAGCGAACAAACATAAAAAAAAAAAAAAAAAAAAAAATACAGTCGAATTGATAACCTCCTCCTTTTTTTGAAGTCGGTTAAAAAAAACCGCATCAAAATCCGTTGCGTAGTTTTAAAGATTTAAGCATACAGACAAACAGACAGACAACAAAAATAGCGACTTTGTTTTATACTATGTAAGGATGTAAGGATTGACCTAAACGTATATTTCGAAATGTGAGTGTACGAGTACTATTTAAGGTAAACGTAATACATAACCCATCACTTCGATTAGATTATTTTATGTTTGGATTTATTTATTGTATTTTTCACACAAGTCACACAAGTCTCTCCATGTGATGTCTTATCCATCAAAAGTTCATTGTATTCTACTGGACAAATTAAGCCTCCTCTCGTGAGCAAAAACTAATTGAGCATATATTACGAGAATTACACAAATAATGATCACACTACAATAACAATTACGTACATACTTAACTCATGATTCGTATAGGTATTAATTAGATGGTATCATCACCAACATAAAGTTCTATAACGTATGTAGCGTTATTTAATCAATTACAGATACCTATGTGATGCTGATGAGTAATAATGATCATCTGATCTTGAAAACGCACTGAAATGCCCATGAATTAATTCTGTGAAAAAGCTTATTTTAACTATTTGATTACGTGATTTTCGGCAGAGAAAGATATTTAAGCACCTAGTTTACCTCACAATTGTGGACTATGGGTGTAAAAGTCGAAGCGCAACTTAATGTAGGAATTGTCACCAAAATTATGTCAATGTCTCAGTATGCGAACGTCTATTGTCTCGGTTTTAAACGCAGCTTATGTTAACGAGCAGATGAAACGATAATCACTGAGGGAACCACATGAGCTATTAATCACGAATACTCGCTGCTAATTTCAGGCTTAAAACCGCTAATTACAAATCCCTGAGTAAAACTATAATTTGATCATGTAGATCGCATCTCTGCCTACGCCGCCGTTCGGGTATTTCAGGCGTGACGATATGCTAACAAAACTTACGTACCCATAGCTCAAATTGCAATGCTAACGACTACACACAAGAGTAATCATTTCGAAGCGTGATTATTTAAAACGTCGATCTTCTACAAACGCGGAGTCAGTCAGCATTTCCCGGTTGAGGCGCATGCTCGTCACATCGAAATGTCAATTTTTCCCGCCCTTCGGATCGCGGTGAACTTCTATTGTTTATGTGCACTACGAATTTTTAAACGAACTCTTTAGTTTTTTTTTTTTTAATTTCAACTATTTTATTAAAATTGTATTAGTGAAAGTGATTTATTGTGTTCTGTTATTTTAGTTTAATAAGCAAATTATTATAGTGAGATTTTAGTGCATTTATTTTTCAAAGTGATTTAAAGTATACCGGTCCGAAATGAAAGAAAAGGTGATTGTATATTTTTAATATTTTTATTAGTTCGAAATATTGTTATCGACATCCTGTTGTGGATTATTTTACGCATTAACACACTTTTACTTGGACTTCTAGACAAGTAAAATGCGACCGTCACCTACAACGATAATTTATTATTAATGACCCAACAGATTATACGGAGATAAACCCTAAAATAGAACAAACTTTATTTAAAAGAAATTACCTAATAAGATATGTAGAATAGTTGGTTCTATTTTTAGGATTTTTATTTCCTCTAAAAATAGCACACTGCTAATTTTCTTCTTTATTAATTTACTATAGCTTTTGCCAGCGGCTTCGCCCGCGTGAAAATGACGATTTTCCATACAAACTTTCATCCCCTATTTAACTCCCTTAGGGATTGAATTTCGAAAAATCCTTCCTTATTCCTTGTCTACGTTATAAAAGGAACCTCTGTGCAAAATTTCAGCTCTCTAGGTCCAAGGGTTTGGGCTGGGCGTTGATGAGCCAGTCAGTCAGGACTTCTCTTTTTATTTATATAGATTTTATTGCTCTATTACAGCATTAAGCCAAAGCACTATTACCTAATTGCAATCAAATAACTGTACAATAACAAAAATGGCAGTATGTAATTGTTACGTGTACGGTACACACAATACAGTTAACGTATCCGGAAATTGGCTAACAACGTGCTTGAAAAATCCTAGATTTATTGATTTTATACAAGACAAGTTACAAAATGGAAGTACCAACAGTCAAATTCCGATTAAACTCAAAACTCAACTCAAAACTCAAACTCAAACTCTGAATCAATTATACCGTACAATCGAAAATCCGGATAATCGATTTCTAAGTAAAATCAAACAATACTAAGTATAACTTTTTATTATATTACGTATTCACATACCTACGCCATTTAGACAATAAGATATTAAAATACGGTAATTAAAGCCTAGCCGTGACCAATGAGTCCAGATAATCGGATATCTGAGGTTCGGATAATCGGGGTTCTACTGTAGAAGTTTAGTGGCAGTTGGTCTTTGTTACCTGAAAATAAATGGATTTTGTTATAAAATCGTATTTACTTACGCAGGTTTTCATAGCTAAGCTGCACAGCACAGCTGAAATAAGTAGAACTCGAAGCTATTGAACTGTGTATGTACATAAGTGCTGTGCATTCGTTGTCGAGGTTGCATTATTTTTTTTCCCCAAACAAATGTAGCGTATAAAGGCCATTGAACCGCAGTGAGTTCAATGTTCATTAAATGTCTTTCGAGCAGTAGGTCAGTGCTTTATTTTGATTTACTAGCAGTTCTGTTGGGTAGTTTGATAGAGTTTGTGCTTAGGGGAGAAGCGGCAAGCTAATCTGTAAAAAAAATTCGTAGGTAACGTTACGTTTTCGGCCATTTGTAGGTCAGTGTCAGGCCAACTCAGGCCCTATATTGAACAAAAAATAAAAAAGATGTAAGTATGTCTTAACAGAGTTACTGTTAGCCTATGCCATCCCACACTCCCACTGCTCAGAAAAGGCATCTCCCCATGATCTGCAAATCTTTTGATCTAGGGGCGATGCCGACTGATCACAGAGTTGTCATTAACATCATGAATTTTTAATCAAAATAGAGATTGCCAACAAATATTGCCAAGATGGTTTACCAAGCCACTGGCCCCGCGTGTGGTCGTGGTGGATTACGGTCCATTCTCTCTCGCATGTGTCTCACTCTCACCGGTGGAAACATGACAGGTTGCTTTTGCTTACGCGATTCTAGTAGATTATTGACCCACTAGAGCTTCAGTTCCAGTCGATATAACAAAATAAGCACTTCAAAAGTAGTACATAGACATACAAAAGTAAACTTCAAAACTTTGAAATCCACGAATCAAACAGTTTTTATGTAGTTGCCACACATTACGTGTCTCTTGCCGAGTGATTACTATTTGAACAATGATTTACTAATATTTGTTTAGTCCCAGAGACATAACAACTACCAGACAGATTCTTAGATTGAGATAAAGAGGTAAAATTATATGTTTGACAAATAACATTGTTACAGTTTGCACAAACGAATGTATTATTATGGTGGAATGTTTGCTTGAGGATTTCATTAATTGTTACGATTGTCAACTCGGGAAAGTTTCTATCATTGTCTATCTAGGACAACATAATCATTAGAAACTGTCTCGTTACGTTAGTCTACTGTTCGCAAGGGCTAAATGTATGATTTTCTATACCAACCCAGAAATCGGACACACGGTTTTGAAGTTTTTTCAGTAGTAGCCTGTTGTCCGTAGAAGTAGTAGCTTTATAACCCTTTACAACCGACTTGATACGATTTTCAAAAATTCTGGCGCTTCCACAAATCGACTTTTCGAGACGCAACCGGCCTCGATCTATCGTGAGACTATCTCTTTCTTGGAAAAAACACGCGCGGATCTCTTGCGATTTAGTTTGAATATGTCAGTCGCCCGTTATCACTTTGAAGGATGGCTGCGTTTTTTGGCGCGTAAACTCGCCCGGGTGAGTGTTTGGTTATTAATTAAATAAATGCAATTTCTATTACTTTTTTGTGTGATTTACTTACTTTAAGAATTGTTTTATACCTTTATGTATGTAATTTGAACCTAGCATGCTTACTTATGGATATATTGTGACTCAAAATCAAGGACGCACGATTGTGAGGGTTAGGTGATACGTCCCAAATAAATATTCAAATTTTTTCATGATTTTCCTGAATTTTTCATGAATTTGATTTATTTTAGGGTTTTTACTTTATTTTTAAGAAAGGATGACCAAGTTGCACAAATATTAGCAACTCGGAAAATGAGAAATTGACTGATGATAATGAAGATATTGTTGCGAGAGTCTTAGATCACCTAGAAGAGAGTGGATCTGGTTCTGGCGATGATTCCTCCGAAGTGGATGAGGCACCACAACCTATCCCAACAACATCCAGAAGCTGGAGGTCCACTAGAGGCAGATCAGGCAGGGAAACGTCAAGAGCAAGGTGTAGATGGCGGGTTACGGGAAGAGGACAGGCTAGACGAAGAGGATAGGCTAGAGGAAGAGGTTAAAAACTCATTATTAATATCGTTAATAAATGGCTGATGATATAAAGACAGTTTAATTAATTTAATTTTCATTTAATATCAAACCATATCTCCAAACTAGACAAAACTCACATCTCGAGCTACC
This sequence comes from Diarsia dahlii, assembly GCA_949775195.1. Lineage (NCBI taxonomy): Eukaryota > Metazoa > Arthropoda > Insecta > Lepidoptera > Noctuidae > Diarsia > Diarsia dahlii. The sequence continues at coordinate 13,564,568 of OX459210.1, forward strand.
TCCTAAGCCCCATGCTCGTGAGGGTAAGTTTTCAGGAAACCAGAGACTTCAGGATTTTTTCATTTATTTTTTACATGATACTTAGGCACCCATGAAAAGGTCATATGAATTTCAATGAAGTCTGAGTAAATTATTTTCGTCGGGTGTAAAGGGATAAAGAGTTGTGCCCTGAAGCAGCCTTCAATTAGGTACATAGAGGCCTGTTTAGTTCACCTCAGGGATTCCAAACGTGATGTTTTGTAAGAAGACTGCAGATTTGCTTAGTTTATATCCTGAGGCAAAAGAAACAATTTAGTCTCCTGAAATTTCGTGACGATATTGGGCCTTATGTGCTTATGCTGTAGTATTCTTCAAAAGGAGTAGGTACACACGGCTACACATCAAGCTATACAAAACCAGTATAATCTGATCGTTAATTGTGCGAAACGATCTAATAAAGTGAGGCCAAGATTAACTGGTTTTGTATAGCTTGATGTGTAGCCGTGTGTACATAAAAAACTGCCAAAATTCGTGTTATATGCATGATCCCAAAGAACACCGGCGAACTCCTAAACAAATTTTTGTTGACATTTTTTTTATGCGTCTGCCTAAGAAAAAAATAAATTTGTATAGAGTTTGAATTCCTGAACAGTTTTGCATGGTTCCCAGCGGAACCATGCAAAATACATTGCAGTTTTTCGTATTATTAAAAAGTAGTTCGCGTGGGTGTGACCGTGCTATGGCACGAAGTCACGAACCCTTCCCAAGATTACCTTCGTGCGTTTATATTTGTCGGAGATTGCAGTCTCTGAACGTGGATAAAATCAGAACTACTGGAATGTCGAGCAACTATTGTCGTGACTCGTGTAGTTCAACCTCTTTAGTAGTTGCTTGGGTGTGTTTAGTTCTGGCACGATTTATAACGACAACTGTCAGATGAATGATGACGGAGGCGCTCGTCAATTTTGGAGGAGCCCGAGCCAGCAGGGGCTTCTGGGGCGGACGGCGCTGCGGTTGATTGTGGTCGTGTTTCCTACTAACCTCACTGCATTCCATGTGGTTGACTTCATCGTTTATCATGAACCACTGGCTGTTATTTTGAGATATCCATCCTGTCTTATCATCCTCATAATGGAGAATACCGTATTCTCCGACATCAGAAGTGGCATAGAACCTTATCCACGTGCTTGGTGCTCAACTGTCGACATTTGTTTGACTGAGCAGCCATTGGAAGGCGGAGTCCTAATCATTGCCCTAAGCAAGGCGCTGAAAGGTATCACGTCGACCTGGTGGTCGCATGTATCGCATGTGGAACAAATAACGGTATCGGTACACAATCAAATCCATTATTGGGTAAGTATTGCAACAAGCCCGACGGCGACGTGTGGACAGCGGCTCTGTGAAGTTCGCAGCGTCCTTGGACAGCTACAGCAATTCGGTGAGTCGTACTCATGTTGTTTGATTCTGGCGCAGAGTGTTCTCTTGTTGAACAGTGTAGCTTCTAAATTCTCGGGTAAACGTGCACTTTCAACCGTGCAAGTAATTGGTATTGGTAATAATTCGAGCGTTTTTATCACCGAACAAATTCTTAGCGTTGTTGTGATTGATAATAAATAACGATTTGACGATTTTATCTTGCGTACTACCTGACGACTGTATGAAATACGACGTTATGATCGCACGCGTTATTTGGCCACTTGGCTATTCGGTACATTTCACTGAATCAACCCTACCAATTTCGTGAAATGAAAATGTAAATTGTTGCGATTTACTTCCTTTATTTGAGTTTTACAATGTTGATTCTGATATTACAAACGAAAACAAATACCGGTTGACGTCCTTTCTGAACGCGTTTTCGAATACTTTTATCGTTGGTTTACCGTTAGCTTGAATGACTACTGGTTAATTAAACATTCGATTAGTGAATCCAGCTCGTATGGTAAGGTGAACAGCAAGTGTAAGCGAAAAAGTCAGTGAGATATTGAGAGCTAACTTCATTCATTTTATTGGGCGATAAGTAGGACGGAGACAAGTGTATGTGTAAAGACTACCGTGAACTACATCTTAACATAGTGTCTGATCTATTCCCTCTGCCGTTGATGGGCGATCAGATTGCACGATTATCAGGCGTTTACTATTACACCTGTCTTGATTGCGCGAGTGGCTTTCATCGGAGTCCCGTCAGTGAAGATAGTATTATAGCTGCATTCGTCACCCCTCACGGGCAGTGAGAGTACCTAGCGATGCCGTCTGGTCCTCGTAACGCTCCGAGCGTATTTCAGCGTGCGTGTCTAAAGCACTTGGTGAACTTTCTCATCGTATGCTGCACTTTTCATGAACGACAGTAATTTATTTCTGTAACGTGATAAAGAGGAAAGTCTGACCCGGTTGCAGGAAGTTCTTGCGGCGTTCACAAAAGCAGGCTTTTCTTTGAAATCTTCAAAATACTCTCTGGAGAGGAATGGTGTGTGTGGAATTTGATTATGGTGTCTCAAGTGGTGCCCCATAGGGGATGAGTCTACTTTATCGAGTCTGAGTTCAGATCTTTACAGATTTCTCAAGAATAAGACGTGTTCCATTGTTCATTCTCATCAACAGTAAAAAGTTTGAATGGAAAGCTGAGCACGAAATTGTCAGACAACGTGATTTCGATTATAACGAGTAAACCCGTCCTCATGATATACAACGCAGAGCTTCCAATCGAACTTCATACTGACGCGAGCGCTGAGGGTTGTGGTGATCCTTTCTAAAAGCTCTCTCGATGGTAAATGGTGATGATGATTGCATGTTGTCGAGTATTTCAGCAGGTGAAAAGCGGGTGGAGTCAAAGTACCAATCCTACGAATTAGTAACTCTAGCGGTCGTGAACGTTGTGAATCACTTTCGACATTATCCTACAAGGTTATTGTTTTACTATTGTCACGCTGGTGGGCTTTCCTTCAGACTTTCTATTTCGACATTGAGTATTGACACCATTTTGCTGAGCTTAACAAGACTCCTATTCTTAAAGTCTCCATCCAAAAGACAGAGGAAAGGCGTGTAGAGTTTGCGATTCTATCTGAAAATTGGCATTTCGCTGAACAGTTTCAAGACTCAGAAATTCAGGACATCGTCTCTAAGTTCAAAAACGGTTAGCTTTTAGCGGAAGTTGTGAAAACTTATGTGTTATGAAAGGTGTGTTACTTCGTAAAGTTCTGTTCTTTTATCATACCTTGAGCTTTTCGTTGATCCTTGGTGAATCATGTTCATGAAGCCCTCATGCATCTTAGTTGGGAAAAGAGTTTGGAGAAGCTCTATGAAAGTTATTGATTCGAGCACATGACCAAATATTGTCAGTTCGTGGAAAATTGTATTAGACGTAGAGTCTTAAAGTCTTCTTCCGGTCTGGTGCAAGATGAGTTGCATCCGATCCCAAAAGTGAATGTTCTATGGCACACGGTGCATGTTACTCAGGAAAGTTGACTGAGAATAATTACGTGAAAGAGAATGTAATAGTTTTCATAGACGCGTTTACGAAGTTTGTGTTATTGTACCATTGTCTACGTCTGTAGGCAGCCTGCACTATTAAAGCTTTGAGTTCCAGTGTTGTTCTATTTGGTTTGCACTATTATCACTGACCAAGGTCGTTGCTTTGTCAGTAGAGAGTTGACCTCGTACAAAAATAAGGCCAAAGTGGTTAATTTCAGTGTTGGTGATTTGGTCAACTAAGAGAGAATCCAAACCAAATTAGAACCCAAATTTAAAGGTCCTTTCAAAGTTGTAGAGTCACTTGAAAATGATCGTTATGTTTTAAAATCACTGACAGGAAATAGAACGTACAAGTACGCTCATGACTGCATTCGAAAACTGCCGCAAAGTGGAGTTTCCTCTGAGCTTAATCCTATTATAGCGAGAGCAATGAAGACTAAAGAAATCTCTTTTATTTGATCATTGTATGCACACTTGTAACTATTTGGCCGCACTGCACGTCTTGTCGTAATATCTGTAACTGCAGTTCGAAGCTGGACAGCGGCGGTGAGCGGCGGTAGACGTTGTGGCGGGGGCCATGGGTCTCGTAGAGACTAGATAAGTTTGGCCGACTTGGACGGACCAGGAAGTCATGAGGACTTTAGGGCTTGGTTGGCCCAGGGTGACATATGCCACTAGATAGACTGTGAGTTTTGGGCCTGGTCAGCCCTGGGTGACATATGCCACTGACTGTAAGTTTTTGGGCCTGGTTTGCCCTGGGTGACATGGGTCACTAGACTGTAAGTGTTTGGGCCTGGTTTGCCCCGGGTGGCATGTGTCACTAGACTTTGTGTGTGTGAAGGGCTTGGTCACCCCTGGGTGGCATGTGTCACTAGACCGTGAATTAAGGGTTTGGTCAGCCCAGGGTGGCATGTGCCACTAGACTGTATGTGTGACTTTTTGCTAAGGGCTTGGTCAGCCCTGGGTGGCACGTGTCACTAGATTGTGAATGTGGGCTTGGTCAACCCCGGGTGACAGTTTGTCACTCTAGTACTATGAATGTGGGCTCGCAGTCAACCCCGGGTGACGGGCTGTCACTAGGACTGTGAATTTGGGCTTGGTCAACCCAGGGTGACAGGTTGTCACTAGGAATGTGAATTTGGGCTTGGTTAAGCCAGGGTGACAGTGTCACTAGAATAAGCTGCCTGGGGCAGCTGGGTTACAAGAGTGTGTGCAATTAGTGAAGTATTGCTTTGTTTGATTATGCACAGTACGACGCGAGTTTTTGATTGTTTTGAATTAATGCGATTGGACCTTTGAATTAGATTTGCTTCCATGATTTTACGACTCTATTGTCAGAGGCATTAATCTTGGTCAGGTAGGCCGAGTCGATAGTCTAGTTTAAGTTTGTGTTCTCGTCGGTACAGATACCATATCACCACCACACGAGGACGTGTGATAGTCAGTTCTGGCCGTGTCGGAGATTGCAGTCTCTGAACGTGGATAAAATCAGAACTACTGGAATGTCGAGCAACTATTGTCGTGACTCGTGTAGTTCAACCTCTTTAGTAGTTGCTTGGGTGTGTTTAGTTCTGGCACGATTTATAACGACAACTGTCAGATGAATGATGACGGAGGCGCTCGTCAATTTTGGAGGAGCCCGAGCCATGCTATGTTCTCTTAGAACATTGCAACCTGCTTGAAACTTTTGTAAGGAAACTAGCTCCATCTATCCATAATGGTGTAAACTATTTACTCGTTTACCCGTTGTGTTACCACTATAAAACAGTGTTATGATTTAATTGAAAATAATAATATAGATAAATATTTATTTAGTAAACCGTATTAATTTAATTTACACTAGTATAATTAAGCAAAAAGAAAAAGTAAAATAACGAATTTAATGAACATTACAAAAAGGTTTTTGTCATCTTCGTTTGTCATACACCAAGTAGGTAGGTGACATGATGTCAAAAAATAATACGTTATTTGATTTCATTCGAGATAGATTTCGGGTTTGATTGTTTTGAGAAACGTTTTACCCTGGATTTCGACTTCGAATTGAGTCGCTGACCCTGGTTTTCAACTTCGAGTTGAGCCGATGCTCTTCCGTATAATTGGCGTGACGAGGTCACAAGTGCTCTTGTTTTGTGAGCTAAGACTCTGTGCGAGAAATTGACTCTTGTTTGGTTTGAGATAGGACTCGTAGTTAGTGTTAAGTGTGAGAAATTGACTCTTGTTTGGTTTGAGTTGAGATAGGACTCGTGGTTAGTGTTGTGAGAAATTGACTCTTCTGTTGTTCATGACTGTGGTGTTCAACTTATCACGTACAATGTCTTTCATGTCTTGTTGTGTGCCTGGCTGAACGGTCACTACAGAAGACGGTTGGTATACATCATATTTTATTATTCTGTTGTTTGTTATTTTACATGAATTAAGCTTAGTCAAAAAGTACTTAATTATCCAAAAAATATTCCAGGTGTGCTGCACAAATTTCCAAAGCCAAATACTGAAAGAGAACGCTTCCAGAGATGGGTTCGAAGTGTTGGAGGTACCATCAAAGAGTTTGGTGAAATCTTCATTTATAACAACCGAAGAGTATGCCGAAGACATTTTGCAACAGTCTTCCACTACCCAAAGAATAGACTATGTAAATTGGCAATACCCACATTGTTCATTGAAGGTAAATACAGGATGAATTAATTAATAAAAATTAATTAATAATGCATATAATATTTATTAATAATTATTAATTACTAAAACCAGGAATCTCGGACCTGTTGATTTTGAAAAAAAACACATGCTGTAATAATAAAGCATGTTTTGTTTCAACCACCACATACACCTATATTACCATTTGATAGTGTCGCTAACAAGGGATAAATTCTTGAAAGTAATAATATACTTACGGCAAACTTAAGAAAAACGTTGAATAATCAAAAAATTTAATAATACAGGTGTGATTTTAAAATTTCTCGCTTACCTAAAATTCATTTCATTTTCAGGTATGCACTTGAATCAAGAGGTGCCTGTAAGGATATTAATAGGATTGTAGCAAGCGAAATTTGCATAAATTGAATACCTACTACTGTTATGTATTTATTTAGAAAATTCATTGTAAACCTTACCTACTGATAACTAAGTTCGAAAATAAAAGTTTGTAAGTAATTTACGTTTTTTTATTACAGACAATAAAATCGATAAATCGGCTCTTTCCTGTAAATAGATTTTTGATAATACTGAGAGCTAAGTCAAAAATCTCTTTATGGGAAAATGTCGATATACAATATTTATTTATTTAACAGAATATCATTGAAGCGGTCACGTGTACGTAGCTATACTTATAGATGTAGTTCACCATCACGGCGGATAGATGGCGCTGCTTGTGTGATGACGGAATCACTGTCGAGAGTACCGTCTATCTCCCTATATATATTGTAGTCTTTGGCCCGAGCCAGCAGGGGCTTCTGGGGCGGACGGCGCTGCGGTTGATTGTGGTCGTGTTTCCTACTAACCTCACTGCATTCCATGTGGTTGACTTCATCGTTTATCATGAACCACTGGCTGTTATTTTGAGATATCCATCCTGTCTTATCATCCTCATAATGGAGAATACCGTATTCTCCGACATATTTGTTATAATAACTTCTTAGAAAGATTTCCTTATATTTTTAGCTCATTTATCAAGAAATATCGAACACTTACGTACCTACATACCAAGTCAGGAAAAGCCTAGGCTGAAGAAAAACCTAGGCAATTGGTTACAATAATGTGTTAGTTTTCCTTTTCCATATAGTAGAGGATAGAGGAAAATGTATATAAATTAATTACTATAGTCAGCAATAATAAGCTATACATACACGATTGCTTTGATGAAACCTTCAAAACTAGGTACAGTGCGATCAAATTATCTTGGCAGCTCTGAACATAGGCTTTGCGAAATTTTACGCATGTAAACTTGGGAATAAAACTGTTATTGCCAGATAAACCAATACTTAAACGATCAGAAAATATCTAATTTAAACAGTGAGAAATACAAATAAAATAAATATCATAACACTTTTAAACATTCGTTGTAACAAAATGACCTGCACGAAGTTCGGAGCTGCCAAGATAATTTGATCGCACTGTACTTATCATTTCCGCGTGGTTACGAGGCAAATATTAATATTTGCATATTTCCCCGTATCGTATCGAAATCGTTCGAGTTCATTTACCTACGTCTGGTTTTACATCACTGTAAATCGAAGTGAACTGAAAATGGGACTGTAGACATAAGGTTATTTTATTTTAGAAGTACAGAAGACCTGGGTTTTTTATGAAACACTGGCCAGCATTGTGCTTAAGTATTCTCACTGAAATTGAGCTTTCGTTGAAGTCTTTACAACTATCGAGCAGATATAGCTAAGTTACACCCGAAGTTTAGTAATGAGTGGCCATATCGATTTTTTTTCTTTTGTTACCACTTGATTTGGTATCTGACTCACAGTAAATCCCCGTTTTCATGAAGAATAGTTTACTGAAATACCTTCATATTCATAACACCCGTTTCATTACCTAGGTAGGTAGGTACTCTCATTTACAAAAGTATTTACTTTGGCAATTAACGACGACGACTCTAGTTAGATCCATAAATATATATTATACAGATCCATATTAAAATTTATTATTATTTATTCTTTCAAAGTAGTTATTATGAGTTGTTCCGGTCTGATCCCCCAAACCGATCCACTGCCAATATTCGATTCTGTTTGACACTATGAAATAGCAAATCTGCTGACTTTAAGATCCGATTTAGTCTGAATTTAAAAAAATCGCGTGGGTTTTCAGTCAACATTAGCAAAGCTTTAAAGTGGAAAGCGGTTACGGTTAGGGACTTGAACATATAGATTTTGAGTGTAGGATGGCTATAAAAGCAGGGGAAAATCAGAAAAAAAACATGGAAACCAAGTTGACCTGTGTTTTCAAGGACATGGCTAGAAAAGGAGTGACTAATGTAATGATATGACGACTCATCATCTGCCTAGCTTACTATAAATACTACGACTCTACAATCTTGCACCGTGTTTCTGTTTAGGCGTGCGGTGTCAATAAATAATTACTGTTTACTGGATATCGCCGCCATGATGGCACACATGTGGTAATTACTGGATTGACATGATACGATGATACACGTGGTTTCGATACATCACGAATGTCTGATGTGGATGACGCAGAAGGCGTGTTTACAACTATAGACAAACCAAGCGAAGCCATAGACAATTTGATAAATGGAACGCAGATGTTTTGAAATGTTTCGAAAAAACGCGACGGATTCGGCATCTTTTTTTATGGCAATTATGAGCTATTTTGATTGCTGTTTCGGGTTTTGTGTTTCTCCTAAATATCTCATACATTTTTTTAATGTTCTGATCGCGAAGCAAAAGTTTAACAGGGTCTAAGCAATTTGTTATGTGGGAGTAGGAACGCCTTCTGCAGCAAGCACTCATAATCTCATAAAACTTGACGGTGTACCTAATAGTAAATATCCTGCTTTCGAACATAAAGACCATTTCTGCCAGAAGAAATAACATCATCATCAGTTCATCAACAGACATCCCCATTTAAATGTAGAATTGTATTTTATTCATTTGTTTAAGTATGGTTATTTTTCTATTGTTTTATCACATCATAGAAACGTTAAAACAGCCGTAAATGTGCGGATACAAAGGAAAATATAATTTTTAATGCTCAATACTGCACATCACATTATGCGGAGGCACGTGTCACTGAAGTATAGCATGGCATCAAGGAAAATACCCTTTATATAAGGTCCCATTATAATAGGTGGACAAAATTTCAGAAATCATTCAGACCACCAAAATAAGGACGATGGTAAAAAAAAATAATAAGAAAAATGCATCAGTACCTACTCATAGAGGATGAGTTTGTTCTAGAGTGCCGGCAATTTATTATTTTAAGTTAAAAAAAAAACAGTTTATTTAATGTTTTTTTTTGTTTAGATATGTTTGGTTAGACCTACTGAACGCTGTGTTAAAATTTGTCCACCTATTTTAATGGGACCTTATATAAGTAGCTAGTCGTGTACTCGTGTCGCCAATGCAATGATAAAATGTATGAAATATGAATGTTTTTGTGACATAGGAAAACGTGTATCTAATGGGAGGAAAAGACACTGGAATGGCTCTTGTTCTCTTCGTTATTGCGATCATTTACTCATGCCCTGATTTTGGGAAACAGCCTTCTAGCCTTAGTCAAACTATTGACATACATATTAAATGCTACCTCAGATCCAAACTTGTCCTACGACAATCCCAATAGGATAATAATATGAATCACGTTCAAATTCTTAAAATGGTCACAGACGGGTTTCATATAATTGTCACTTTGTGACCAATTCCTCCTCTTCTTCTTTTCTCTCTTCTTTTTTTTCTCTCCTGCTTTTTTCTTTCCTGTTTTGATTAATGCTAGATTAATGTTAGGCTCCCCTGTTCTGAAAATCCAAATATCTACCTTTTTTATTCACATATCAACAGTCACCATTTATTAGTCACATGTAGTTCTTTTTACGGTTGTTTCAGGTATAATGTAAGTTGTAACACCAACACATTAAGCTATTACAATCTGTTTAATTTCTTTAATAGATTTTCAACTTTATGGCTAAACCATTGGGTTCAAGAATATTTAAGGGATGTTTTACAGTTTCCGACAGATCGATTGCTGTACCTAGATCCACCTACCTCCGATTCAAAATGTAACATAAAATATATCCAAGCAAGTACAAGATCTATATTTGTAATCTTCGTTTAAGTGCATTCGAGGTTAACCGCACAGCAATGCTCACAATTAGACGTTGACTGACTATCCAGGATGGACGATCTTCGAGTGCAAGTTTTACTTGTTCCGTGCATTAAGCTGTAGGAACTCCTTCATATTCATCACGCATATCAGGGTGAATTTCCCAAATGACTTATTTTTTTGTCTTCGGTGAAATTAGTATTTCAAAAAAGAAATATTGTTCTGAATTATTTTTTTTAGTATTCAATAGATAGTTATTGCGTTGTGGCAAAAATATAATTTACCTAGGACTATTACAAAGGTAGAAAATATATACATAAACCTCTATTTTTTTCAAATCGGTGCTGTCCCTCTACTTTTTTTACAAACAAAAAGCTTATAAACACTAATAAAAATAAGTAAGTTATGGATATAACTTATTCTATTTCATAGAATATTAGTTATATTATTAATATATAACATATTTTATTACATAATTAACGATTATTATTACTGAGAGGCACAAACGTACTTGTCCTGCGAAATGTTCTCATATCGCTGGACAAAAGTAATTTAAACCTAACTTTACATCGACGAGTCCGACAGCGTCCCCACCCCAATTTTATTTCTCTCGTTAGTTTGTGCTAGTGCGCAGTCAAGACGGACGTGTGTCAAATCGCTGCATATTCCCGCCAATAACGTAAGTACGCCATTTCAGTTGCTCCCGGACAATTATTTTATATTATCGGTGGTTGCATTTTTCTAGTGTAATGAGTAGTTTCATTATTGTTGTTTGGTTCTAACAGAGGTAGTAAGTTCAAGCTTCATTGACTGTTATTGAATTTATCCTAGATATTATGCATTTTTTCTAATTTTCTAAAAATTGTATTATTTCTCACGTCGCTGTTCTCATATCGCTGTAATCGGTGGTCTTTATTACCACCGATGTGATAATTTACACCGAAATGATGAGAAAAAATCAATCGGTGTCTTATATCTAATATCGGTGTTTTGATTCATGATCAACGCACAGTTTTGTCACATCGGTGGATTGCTTTATCATATCGGTAGATATTTTATCATCTCGGTGAGTCGTTTTATCATATCGGTAGATCCCGTGTCATTTCGTTAAGTATGTAAGGTCCTACTAACTATTTCCTGTTTGATGTTCAAAGGTGGATAGATTATCATATCGCTGGATATGTACATCATTTCGGTGGATAAACTTATCATATCAGTGTACAGAAAAATAATCGGTGCCGGTTTATCATATCGGTGGAAACCAGAATTCAAACTGAATTTTCTCTTTAGTCTTAAATGTTACGTTGATGATATTAAATTTGGGGATATTTGATATCCTAAAGATTACATAAAACCTGAAAAATATAAAAAAATAACATAGGGTAAGTCCGGGGTAGTTGGCCATAGTTTTCCTTAAGCATTGCTAAAAAAAAAGCTTACATATTATTACAGAAATTTTTATTTATAATTAAACTTTGAACAATCAACTATAATATACTTAGCACAAAAGTAACAATTACTAATGAGATCGCCTTAAAAAAATCTTATTTTTTTAAATCACAATTGGCCATCTCTCCCGGGGTACCCGGGTGTGATGACCATAGCATTAGAGGTAAGATAGCCATAACTAAAACCTAGTTTTAACATAGTTTTTCGTCCTAATTTCTATACTTAATCAGTCTTTTCTTCTCCTCACCACATTTGGAGCACATGTCATCAAATTCTGTGCAATTTTCGTGAACCCAAAACTGGCACCCATTGCATAGGACCCAATCTTCCACGAGCTGTGTTTCATAATAATTCTCTCCACATCCGCGACAGTTGTCCTTTTCGTCGTTCTTCTTATTCTTTTTCATATCTTGTATTAATGTTAACGGGGCATCATCACTGCTATCAGAAACTCTTCGGATGGCTTTTCTTTTCTTAACAAATCGATCAGTGCACTGTTTGGCCGCTTTTTCATTTTCCTTCTTAAGTTCTCCAGCTTTCTTTTTGTTCTCCTTCTTCATATTTTTTTGGCTTCGATATGTTTTTCCGAAGTCAACAATGTTCCAACTTGCTTTGCTCGTTTACGCACCAATTAATTTTTGTGGAATAGGTGATATTTCCTTCAAAATTTTAGATTTTGATTTATTAGGCATCTAAAACAAATATTTATACTTATAGAATATAAACTATTATTTGAATAAAATAACTAAAGAAGAAGACAATATTTGTAAAAACAAAAACACAAATTATTTGAATAAGACTTCATTTCTAAGCCATCGTTAGAAGTTGGCCATATGGCCATCACATACCGATTTCAACTGGCCATCTCTCCTTTTTTTCCGGGAGAGATGACCATGCCTAATATAAAAACGAATCAAAACACAACACGAGTAATTTTGAGGTTAGAACAATAAGTTAACTGTTTATTTGACAACAAATGCAAAAAACACTATTATTTTATGAAACGAATATCACAATCTAGTAAAACACGAAACCTCTAATAAATTTTTAAACTAGTTCAAACAATAAACAAGGTTTTTACTCACTTTTGGGTTTTTTTTCGCCGAAATGGCGGTCGTAGGTTAGCTCCCGCGCACGATGCCAAGCGCACTGAACTGTAACTGGCGACATCTAGTCAACGACTCCTTAAATTATTTGAGCGGGCCATCTCTCCCTTAAGGCCATCTACCCCGGACTTACCCTAAATGAAAAAGTTCACCGATATGATAAAAAAAATGGCATTTGTTGAAATTCACCCATCATCATCATTCGCCTACCCCAATGATATTATAAATAAAAAGAGGTAGATATCGCATTAGCACGCACAAATTGTTGAGGACAAACTACGGCAATTGTTGCAGTTTAGCAACTAGCTATCTCTTTCTATCTTATTATGTTCCGTATTATCTATCGCTGTCGTAGTTTTAACTTACTGTATGTACCTATACGCAACGCATATCTGAACGGCATTCAGTATGAACATGGCGTATCTTTCTTTTCTTTATAATATCATTGGCCTACCCATATCCCAATTTATTTGGGGTCGGCGCAACATGTCTTCTTCCATACCTACTTCTCTATTTCTCGTCATCTCAGCAGTCACCTGATCCTTTCTAGCCATATCATCCTTCACATAGCCCATCCATCGTTTGGTCTTCCTCTACTCTTATATTCTTCTTTGTCATGTGGTTAGTGCCTAACCTGGAGTCAGAATTTTTGTGACGCCCATGGGCCCCTAAGTTGGCTTTAGGTATATGCCGTCGAGATTTCTCAGGCATGAATTTCAACCAAACCGTTTACAAGCTTTTTATTCACCTGAGCAAGTAATAATTATGGAACGAAAATCTGATAAATCAGAAGTGCATGTCCTTTTTTTTTTGGAGGTTGGGAAAGCTTTAAAAATGCCTCCTCCCGCTCTGGCCAGTGCAGTAGATTGTGTCAGATTCTACTGACTAAAAACCACCCATGTTCCTTCTTAGCCCCTTGTGCCGAGGCTGCGGTATCTCTTTCGAACAACCCGCAGTCCCGACGACGGGGTGGTGCTTGTCCTGGGCTCAAATTCGAGACTGCAGTAATCTGTGACTGCAGTTCGACGACACCACTGACACCACTAGGCTATCGCGGGTAGAAGCTGTACCATAATCAATAATTAGCAAGAATTTAATCTAGGTAACTACTAGACTAGGCCTAACCTGACCTATTGGTACCTACCTATAGGCAAGTTCTACATTTCGTAGTTGCACTCCGTGTATGCGCACGCTCACTATAATTGTCTCCTTTGTGTGCACCATAATGTTCCACGTTCGTGTAGCCTCGCCGTTATCTGATGAAGAAACAATAATTATTAGTTAATTTCATACTGTGCTCGTGTACTATGGCGGAATGTATGAATCACTTGTCATAAGTATGTGTGTCAGTCGTGAGCTGAAATTGTTTATGGATACTGTTAAGTTATATGTTAAATATTTGGTTATAAATTGAATATTAGCTGGAAAGCCCTCTTCTGAGAAATGGCTGGGCCACTTACAGAGTACATTTATAAATAGGGTAAGACCACAGAACAGATAAAAGAGTGTGGGTAAGACCACTCACCATTCATAACGTATAAAAAATTCCTGAAATACATATTATGTTAGGTGGTATTTCCCTGAAACTAAATAATTTCAGACACACAGTACACAAAATATAAGTACCTAAGACAGGGTTATATAAGTAGTAGTAGTTTAAATTAAAAAAAAAAATAATAATAATACAATCACACGAACATTATAACCTCCTCCTTTTTCGAAGTCGGTTAAAAATAAAGATAACTTTTCTTTTTGGCTAAGTTGTACCAAAGAAGTAAATAAAGTTAAGGTTTGAGTCAAATTTAAGTTCAGTAACAGTAACGCTGACTTTAACGGGTATAGCAAAATGTGTTGCACGGACGGACAATTCAACACAAACTATAACACTAACCAGCGGAAAGTGAGCGGTTACAGTTACGGTTAAAGTTATGACGTCATTTAACTATTTGTCAAATGGCGCAACTCATTGTTGGCCTAACCGATACTATAACTGAAGTTTCGATGTTTGTTATTGTTAAAGTAAGATGGTGCAACCCAGCCTAAGTCATTCTCAATCCAATATGGCAGACTTCCAAAGATGGCTGGCTAGTTATTTTTTAAGTATTCCCCTGATAAGTTGAAATATGACAAATTTTATTTGTTTAATTTACGATGTTAGCTTTATTGCAACTGAGAATGTTGTGTATACGGTGTATACCTAACTGTAATTGGTAGGTACTTACATCAGAACCCTAACCAGTGGGTATATTTTTATTATTCAGTGTGAAATGTATATAAATATACTGTTGGTGTACCTGTTTGGAATAAATAAAAAAATAAAGATATGGGTAAAATCAAGTAAAATGAAATAGAAGCCAATCCCTAGCTCAGAAGAATTCTAGTTATAAAATGCGAATAAGACGTCAAAAATAGGGTTATGATTTTTAAACTATAAACTGCGATTCCACCATCTTGAAAATATTTGATCAGCTGTTTAAACTTGTATAGGTATGATACTGTTGTAGGACACTAATAAAATGTCTGGTAAAATGATTAAAAATATATTTATTCACGTCTGTAGTACAAATACCACGCAATTCATCAAAATATGACTAAACAAAGAAAACAATAGATAACATACTCAAAATGGGGAAAACAAGTAAAAGATACGTAGAAAATATAATATACTTACTAAAACTTTCCTAATTAGAATCTTGTAAATAACAATTATGATATGGGTAGGTATTATGATTTGGACGTCCACGAGTACCACTATCATTAAAAGTATCAAACTGGAATGGCTGTAAGCAAAAAACTTCATAATAATTATATTATTTATTTATTTATTAAAACTTTATGCACAAGTAATAAAACCGTACAAATGCGGACTTAATGCTTTGATTAGGTGTGCAAAACCAAAAACAAAAGCAGGTTGCATTTCTCCACCAGTAAAACTATTGCCGTCGTCGATTACATTAATTGTTCTTTTTTCAAAAGAATAAACGAGCCAGATGCATGTTATGTAGCCGGCTATCGCCACACGCGCTGGTCCAAAGTCAATGTCAGTCGATAATCATCGGCTAAGCTGCTGCAATCAGTGAAATTACAGTTTTCTATCGTTTTCCCACAGCTCTGTTTTGTCACGGATCGTTGCCGACGCGTTAGCAACGTTTAACCATAGTTCAACTTTATTTCAGTTCCTCACGTCATCGTAAATTGAACAGTTTGAACATTTATCGTTCAATTTGCTCTTTGACGGCTGTGTGTGAATAATTTTCAATTATTGGATATGTGAATAACATTTTGTGCGTGCGTAACAAAGAGTCTGGTTATTTTTGTTTTCATGAGTGTGTGAAACCCAATTAAATGTTAAAACGCTTTGAAACTATCCTATTTACTTATAACGATTGATGACTCAAGCTGAAGCCTGCTTCAAAATGTTCAAACCTTGAAACTTTAACATAAGGTGCCTTGCCTCTCCGCTTTCCACCTTTTGCCACTAAAAGTAAAAAAAAGCAAAATTAAAAATTTTGAAAAAACCCACGACTGTTAAAAATTAATTGAAAAAAGTGAAAAATAAACTTGAGAAGAAAAATCAGTTTCTGAAGTCGGTGACTTTTGTTTCTTTGATTTAATTTTTTTGTCACCGACTTCAGAAACTGATTTTTCTTCTCAAGTTTATTTTTCACTTTTGAGTGTTTTTTTTTGTCGAAGTCGGTTTTATTTTTTGTAAAAAAGTTTTTATTTTTCACTTTTTAGTGTTTCACATGTGCTTACCCCTTCACAACGTACCGGCGTGATGTTATGTTAGGACTGGTGTAAACAATAGACAGACAATATGAGATTTCAGCAATCCCAGTCCATTTGCTATCATTTATTGAGGAGTTCCGTTGAATATCTCCGAAGTTCTTCATCAGATTTTCACAAAATAGTTTTTATAACACAACAATATAATATCACGCCTGTACTCACTAGAGTACAGGCGTGATATTATATTGTTGTGTGATGGCGTAAACAATGCTTAGATATGCTATAGCAACAATCGCGGTTAATCTGCTGTTATTTATTGAAGAGTTCCCCCGATTTCTACAAGATCCCATCATCAGATATTGAAATGGTGACAATGGGACCACACGGGAAGCACCAGCTTTCAAATGAAAAAAGAATCATGAAAATCAGTTCACCCAGTCGCAAGTTCGCCTGTACTCACTAGAGTACAGGCGTGATATTATATTGTTGTGTGATGGCGTAAACAATGCTTAGATATGCTATAGCAACAATCGCGGTTAATCTGCTGTTATTTATTGAAGAGTTCCCCCGATTTCTACAAGATCCCATCCTCAGATATTGAAATGGTGACAATGGGACCACACGGGAAGCACCAGCTTTCAAATGAAAAAAGAATCATGAAAATCAGTTCACCCAGTCGCAAGTTATGAGCGAACAAACATAAAAAAAAAAAAAAAAAAAAATACAGTCGAATTGATAACCTCCTCCTTTTTTTGGAAGTCGGTTAAAAAAGGAATAAATGAACTAGTTTTGCAATGTTCAGCTCCCGACGGACATTCTTGGGTTTTTTTAAGGTGCGTGTTTAAGTGTTTTATGTTATTTTATCCTTTTTTTAATTAATTTTTAACAGTCATGGGTTTTTTCAAAATTTTTAATTTTGCTTTTTATTTAAACTTTTTTTAAACTTTTTACTTTTATTTTTATTTTTTTATCTAAGAGCATGCACCAATCAAACCTAAACCCTTAACTGAAAACTGAATCAAAATCGGACTTGCAGTTTTGGAGAAAAATGGCAACTTTGATTTGCACAAAAAATGTTTGCTGCAGCGCCCCCTGTTGAGTTGTCACCGTAACACCTATCTAAGAACATGCACCAATCAAACCCGAACCCATAACTGAAAACTGCATCAAAATCGGACTAGTAGTTTTGGAGAAAAATGGGAACATGTATTTGCACAAACACACAAACAAACAAACAAACAACCTCTCACCCCAAACGCATATACCGTCTCCGTTCCGTCGTAGGTAAAAAAAAAACCGGCCAAGAGCGTATCGGGCCACGCTCAGTGTAGGGTTCCGTAGTAATAATTCTTATTTTGTTTGAAAAAAGATACGTTCAGGGTAATAAAATATGTAAACGAAGTTAAAAAAATGCTTGCATATACGATTATAAGTACTACAAACTTAGTCCAGAAATTATTTTGTACAACTTTTTGTCTTTTTTGTACAAAGTTCAAAATGATTTTCCTAGAAAGTCCTTAAAGTTCTACTTTTCAGATTTTTTTCATATTTTCTAAACTTACGGTTCAAAAGTTAGAGGCCCCGGACACACACATTGTTTTTTACTTTTGGAGCGATTATTTCCGAAATTATTGACATTATCAAAAAATGATTTTAGTATTTCTATTCATTTTTAAATACCTTTCCAACAATATATCACACGTTAGGGTTGAAATTTAAAAAAAAATCAGTCCCACTTTACATATTAGGCTACCCTAATATATTATTTTTTTTCCAAATTTTATTTTACCACTTTGTCGGCGTGATTGATACACATATTGGTACCTCAGCTTTCTAGTGCTAACGGTCACAGAGATTAAGCGAGGACGGACGGACGGACGGACACACAGACATGGCGAAACTATAAGGGTTCCTAGTTGACTACGGAACCCTAAAAACGTGCATAAAGACGGGCTTTCCTGAACACAGTTTACGTAAACTTCTTTCAGTCATCGCCACAACTTGTGGTGAGGTGGCCTAGTCTAGATTTCTAGAATCCACACCTGTCCTGCGTTTACACAACACCCGTCTGGTCATAGGATACCCCATGCCATAAATCGGTTTAGTTATTGGGGATATGAATTCCCAATAACTAAATCGATTCATGAACACTGATTCTGATTCGTGGCTGAATAAAGCCACCCTAAGCAGATTTTTCCTGCACCGAGCCTAAGGGCGTACTACCTTACATTTGCCAATCTAAATACGGTACCTAACCACTCATTATTTTTCCAGATATCGGAAGCAAGCTTCGTGACGAGCGTCGAGGAGGCGCCTCGCGTGGACCAATGCACCCAGACGCCGCCCAGCGGCAAGGCGCGCCCACGCACCCTGCAAAGGTACCACACATCAGACCACATCTACGAGAGATCTCACAGAACCTACCGCCTCAAGCACGAACTCAGGCCCAAGAGCCTAGGCCTCACTGACTCCTACCCATTCATTGCGAAGCCGCCGAGCTATGACTATCCAAAGTAAGGTTCACTATTTCAGTTTTTAGGCTTATGTTATGTGATGTGACTAACTTTTGTGGTTTGTTGTAGTCTGTGTTGTGTTGTAATAATTGTGTAATAATTGTGTAATAATAGTGTGGGTTTTGAGAACTTTATAGCAAAGTTTTTACGAAGCGCGCAACCCGCAACTCTTGACTATATTCTGTAACGCAATGATATGCATTGGTAAGCTACATCTCTGTGAATTCATATTTTAAAGGTACTTATTAATAATCTTTATTACACAAGTGATTGCCAAAATTGTGCGAAGTCCCTCACTCCTGTGCTAAGTGATAGAGATGCATGTTATAGGAGGCAGTGCCCCCTCCCAAACGCGCGAGATACTACAGAATCATAAAAAATAAACTTAACAAAAAAATAATAATTTTAATTAATATAATAGCCTGTATGTATTAAGTTTGAGAATGTTTGCGAGTGTATTCAATAGTGTATTTGTATCTAAGAATGAGCGTGAGAGTGTGTTATGAATTCAGTTCTTTAAACTAACAAATTCTTATTTTAAAAACGTAAGCCCGAAAAACTTTAAATCATGCTGAAATAAACCAAAGATTAAGTTAATGTTGCCATTACAAAAAAAAAAACTATGCTTAAGCTTTTATTTATTTAATAAACAAGAGACGGTAGTTGAACACTAGTTAGTAACGTCTTCTACCTAACGTTTACAGTTTACAAAAAACTTTATAAGAAACAGTGGTAAATCCTCAGATAAATATATAATTTGGGACATCATTATTGTCATTACATCTCGTGACGACTTTAAGGTAATCTTTTCTATTGTAAACGCAATAAAAACACAAAAAAAAACAGTAAATAATATAAGTACTTAGGTGTTCAAAAAGTATTTATTATGTCCGTACATAAACCTTCTCAAAATTAATCGTCGAGTTATTCACAAAAAGAAATAAGATAGGTAATGTTTTCTATTGTTAACTTGCTTTAAAACACAAAAAACAGTAAATAATAAAAGTACTTATTGTTTCCTTTTCAAAATTAAACGTCCAGTCACTCACAAAAAGAAAATGGCCAATCATCGGAAAACGTTTGAGGCGTAATTATAAGAGAATCTTATCTATATTCAACAATAAATAGCTGGTTACTTGTGAAATAATTGGTTTTATATAGTGTTTGAGTCTTGAATGAGGTGGTAATAAGATTGGAGAAAATTCAAGTTCTTTAAAGTAGGTAGGGTGAGTGGGGGTAAGTTGGAATGGATTTTTGATCAGATAAACAGTGTTGATTTGAAACTGTTGTGAAACAAAGAATTCAAATCAAAAGCCTAAGTTGATGTTTTGGGTAAAGAAGTATAGTCAACTTGTTTCTATAATGCTGACAGAAATCTTTTTAAACCAATAGGTAGGTATTACATAAAAAATAACGTTATAAAATTGGTCTTACAAAAAAAAATGTATAATGTAAGGGAAAGATGGAATGCCGAAGGGGTAATATTGAAATAGTGACTAAAATCGTATTTATGGTCATTGGAATAAGAGTCAGAATGTGTGGGGGTAAGATTAAAAAACTCAATTTTACGCGGGAAATGTGTCCGTTCGGAAAAATGACAAAAAACACACACATGCACGTTCTCACTGAGCGACTGACGCTGACGCAGACTGCGGGGCGGGGCAAGACAAAATGGTGTCCACAACTTTACTGTATGGTCAGAATTAAAAGAATTCCTTCGTATTCGGCGTTATTGTATTTTTTTTTATCTTTCCCCGTTTTCTATCTTACCCCCATCACCCTAATATTTTATTGCGAGATTTCCCTTCATCGACAAACTCTGTCAAAAGCTCCTTGTAAACAGTGGTTTTTACCTAAAACGTTTGAGAACATTCGAATTGTCGATCATAAAACACTGTAGTTTTTTCAGTGTAGGTACTTTTAAACCTGTGTTTTTCGGGACGTAGTAGGTAACATTATTTTATTCTGTGGAAATGTGAAAGAAAACTTTACTCTGATTTATTTCTGCTAAAGATATTATATTTCCATATTAATTGGTACTATTTTCTACACCTCTGCCCTAAGCCTTCAGGGATTACAGGCGTGATGTTATATTATGTTTGTTATGTAAATAGATCAGTATAGGTAATATGGACTACTTACCTACCTTAATTATTTAGACTAGGTACCTACCTAGTGTTGATTGGGTAAAGAGGATAGAACCGATGTGGCATATCAACCTGTCCGCCATTTTGTTTTTTTTTCGAAATCACGGCCCACGATGAAAGTGGTATGTATGGATAGAGGAGGACATATAGACGAACAAAAAATGTTCAGTAACACGGTACCCAAAGTGTCACGTTACCGAGATATTCATTCATACCAATTTCATCGTGCGCCGCGATTTCGAAAAAAAATCAAAATGGCGGTGGGCCGATATGCCAGCACCCATACAAAAAAGTTCAAACCCCTTTATTATTTTAGAATATTTATGCATGAACAAGTTATGTGCCATAAAAGTTAAGGTCCCTACATGACTGGTTAGTTTATTTCAAATTCTCCTGAGATACTCGTTTTTGGCAAGAAACGCAAAATGCGCAGCTGGACCCTCGAGACATAATATCGTGAATTCCGGTTTCGTCTGTGTAACTGTATAATATGTTGACACAAACAGTTTAGAAAAAGTTTTTAGTAGAGCTTCTATACTGCGGTTCTAGGCTCGATCGCATCGTCACCCATCTTAGTATTTACGGTGGCAACTAACTTTATTTTTATTTTTAAACTGCTTGAGCATATTAAATTACAACGTTGTTAAAAAAAAAAAAATATAATGTTTACGAAGATACATAACAGTAATGGGTAGAGAAACCTAAGTTCGTCTGAAAATCGTCCCACACTACCTATACACATGCACATTGTCCGGCCCTCATGTTACGGACATAATTATAAACTAACTCAATACCTACATAACGCATTACATAATTTATTGTAAGGTAACCCGTTTTTAAGCATGCAAAGCTGAACTTAATTCAGTACCTGTAGGATCACTGGCGGTCTGCCAGTTTTCATCCTTGTGACTCAAATAATAAGGATGAAAATTGGTCGACCGACTGTGAACTGAGTAGTACATACGGTGACACATCAAGCTATACAAATCCGGTATAACCTGGGCTCGCTTTGTGTGAGCTTCACCTACAATGAGAGATCAGCTTAATTTGGTTTGGCTAGCTTGATTGGTCGTCATGCATATATTCGAAACACGCAGTCCCAAAACAGTCTTATCTTGGATTCGGTCAAACTGTAACAGGAAAAGCTGCGAACATAACTCCTGCGCAACAGATACTTTAACATATACTTAGTAGGTACTTACTTTACCTGCCTGAATTCCGCAGCTATTTCGTAAGTTATCCGAATCTGTACTAATTCATCAAACTTTTCAATAAGCCTGGGTTGACTGCACGCCACTGTAAACCAAACTATATTTCTCTACATTAGAAGCATAAGGTCGTACAAAACTCTTTAATTGTACATCCGACCATAATTATGCTTCGGATGTCGAGATTTAACACACTGAAAAACTTACCTAACAACTCACACTAAAAAAGTATTTTCCTGTGTTTTTAAATCCAACAACACCCCCAATTTAATCCTTAATTTGTTCCCAGATTCAAGGTCAGCGTGACAGACAGCCCTACGATATCAGTGACTCCGCCCCACAGCTTGGAGTACGTGTGCAGTAAAGGAGGCACCAGCCCCAACGGCAGTTGTACCCCAAACGGGATGGCATCCAACAAATCTGCTGCCACGGTGTTGCTGAGCCCTGGGTATTTGCAGGGGCACTGTCAATGTAACCAGTCTATTAAAGTAAGTTACATAATTATTCATGTTTTTTTTTAAGAAAAAAGACGTGTAACCATTAATTAATTTTAATTTCACACATGTGCTAAATTACCATGGTTTCAAATATCGGAGAATCACACCGGTTGCAAACATTTTTCTTCTATATCTTTCCAGAATCAAAACCAAATTAATTTGTAGAAAGCCTAAAGACGATGAAATAGGAATCACCTTCGTAATCAGCCATTTTCCCTAAAAAAAACAATTCCTCCATCATATTAGGTAATTTTTCGCTTCCCATTTCCAGAGTGTAAGCGAGGTAGCGCTAACCATGCCGGTGTCCCCCGGGTGGAACGAGGAGCTGCCTTCAGGCCCCGAGGGTCTCTCGTGGCGAAGACTTCACATGTCCCGTGCCAAGTTGAAAGCCACCGCTACTACCTCAGAACTGCTGTCAGGTAAATACCATGTTGTTTTTTTTGTTGTTGTTTACGAAACCAACAGGGCACTGTTGGTTGGGTAGTCATAAACGCGGGACTACTGAACACGGGGTCCTGGGTTCGATTTTTTTTTTTTTTTATGTGTGACAAGCCCGCCACACTATTCCCAAACTACTGTAACTCCTGTTAGCTAGAATCAATAGTGGCAACCACAAGAAAAGCGCCGAGACAATGAAGCTCGACGAAGTCCCAGAAAAATGATTTAACTGTCTTGGATCCCGCAACGAAATTAATCAGAAAAGAATAGCGGAGGAGTAGGAAAAAGCATAATTTCCATTTCCTGGGTTCGATTACCGAGTCGGGACAGAAGTGCTATTAGATTTTTGAGTTTTTCTATTAGAAACTCAGCAGTAGCCCGGAGTTTGGAAGTTGGCAGTATGATATCCCCGTGTCCTGGAAATAACGTTAAGCCATTGTTCCCGAGAGCCTAAATTCTCTCCAGCCGTGTCGGATTACCGTCCCATAGGTATATATGAGTAAAGGAACAGAGAGTGCACCTAGCAACTAGTAAAGTAATCCTATAAAGAAAGATTATAAGTCGGTCACTACTAATAACGTTCAAAGACATTGCGGTAGACTATTTAACTTATAATAGCATTTGCCAAGCCTTACCATATTTAAGTGCATTCGTTTTTATATCTCGGTCTAATAGTTCGCTATACAAGACTGACCTATAAAACATCTGTAGGACACTTTTACTAGTAATAGCATTTCACAAAGGCAGATATTCTCAAGAGCATTTGCTTTTATAACTCAGTCTTATAGTTAGCTACAAGATTTTCTTTTAGGACACTTTTAGGAATAAGTCTCCTATAATTGTTTACAGTAAAACTAAATAATCCAAAATAACAAATTCCTATAGTTGCATTTTCTGAGTAAACAAGATCTAATAATATAATTAGCTGAGATCACTATAAGTTTGCGCCGTTATAGTTTTGCTCAAGACTCTTTTAAATCTAATAGTACTTAATAAGAGCGTTATTGGATCAAAAAAGCTTATAAGCTACTAGATCAATAACTTTATAAGTAAACATCAGCCATTTTGTTAAGATTCAGCTGTTTCCCTTCATCTTGAGAAAATAAGTTTAACATGAATTTAAGCGATTGGAAACGATTGAAAAGGAGTGGTGGTTACAGGAGAAAAGTGAGAAATAGCTATCGGATAACACAAAATGTTTATGAGTCCAAGGCCATCTCATGTTTCTCAGTAAAATCCCTGAATATTTGGTCAAAAAACAGTCGACATCAAAAAATACAACCATCTTGTTAACAAAATCCTAAAAATAGTAAATTTAGCATTAGCAGGCATATTTCAGGGAACCCTAATTTGTTTTTAAATGGAGGCGAGTTATCTAGACTAAAACTGCTACAAGTACTAATTTACCTATAATGATACTATAAAGTACTTAATGAAGAGCAATTTCAAAACATGGCGTCAATTCATAAGAATTGATGAAATATTTTATTTACAACAATATACTAATGTGCTATTTTTCGGAGGGGATTGTGAAATTAACTAAATTGCGGTACACATTTACAGTAAAAATGACTTCCCCACGAGTTCATACACTATATTTACAATGTATTATTAGTAATTAATGTTCCACAATAATACAAGAGAATATTAATAGAAACCTATGTTTTTAATAATTATTTACTACAAAACAATCGGAACCACCAGCTGAAGGAACAACAAAGATAACTTGTATTAAAATGTTCTTATAACTAATAACTAAGTACATTACTAGTGCATTATAAACAAGATTGCTTTAGTAAGATACTTATGTCAGACACTAACAAGAGCGTTTGGGCTTGTAATTGTGTAGTCTCATAATATCATTATAGAAGCTATTGCGCTTCGTCAAGTATATTATAAGATAGTTATAGAAACTATTGCGCTTCGTAAAGTATATTATAAGATAGTTATATAAATAAACGCTCCTATAACTGCGCCCAAATCCAGCTTTGTAGTATGATACAAGTTTCTTATAAGTAAAAATTAAAGTAGTCTTGAGATCGTTATAAGTACTGATTTTGCTAGTTGGAGCTGTACCTTCGTATACACTTGTGCACTGTGATATCTTCTACCATTACCGAAAATGGTCAGGAGGACATAAGGTAAGTTGTTTTTCATGAGGATTTCCAACCAATTAAAAATAGAAAGGAAATCTGGTGGCCTACGATATTTTTCCTCGTGAACGGTGCTTATTGTGTTTTCCGTTATAGGGACTTATTTAACTGTTTTGTATGCAGTGCATGTCTTTGAGGTCAGTGGAGAATAATGCCACATTATGCTTGCACGGTTTAATGTACATTACGTGCACAGATAAATATCAGAAAGAAATTGCAAAGTAAAATTATCAAGTTGTTAAACTATAAAGCTGATGGAACTTTGGAGGAACTCAAGGACGGTACGGTTGGCGCTGTGGCTCAAGCAGTTGACTGCTGCGCTACGTGTCGCGGGTTCGATCCCCACACGGAACAAATATTTGTATGGCCTACACTAGTCTAATAGTTGTTTCGGATCTGCGTATTTGTGTAAGTGAGTTTAAAAATGTTTGTGAACACCCGGACCCACGATACAGGAGAAATTCCTAATGTGTGGGGCAACGTTTTAAAAATCTTAGTTTCGAGTAGCCGGACCTTATTTTTCCCGTCTTCCCAAATTCCGTAAAATGCCCAAAGTTGGTAACTAAATCTTTAATTTTGGAGTATCATTGTGCAGTTTTTACAATCTTTTAAGAGATATATTTTACTGGCAGGTCTTTGTGTGTTTGGATAGATGTATGTATAGTATCTGAGGATGGAAAAGTTCGTTCCTGCTGTCTCCGAGAAGGCTGACTGAACACCACCTACCTTCGTTCGACCAGGGCTGAAGCTCGGCTCCAGGCATGCACGGCACACCACAGAGTCCAGGGTGGGTTTCCAGGTTAAGCACGGCTGACCTAGGTTCAATAGGTCTCGGAAAAAGCACACTACACGGCAGTGAGTCCACAAACACATAAAGTTGTTAAAAACGTTTCAACATGAGGTTTTGGTACGGTCAAATAAAAATCATCCGTTCAGTTCGACGCGCGAATGCTACCTGAGCCTCGAGCGGGTCACCGCTAGCGATTGAATTCAGTGATGACAATCTACCCTCAATTCAACAGCATAGAATATCGAACATACCCCCCACCGAAATCAATATGATTGATTTCCCTAAAATGAATGAGCAGTGTAGGGTATATATAGATATACAAACATATGTTAATTAAAATAAACTTACGAAGCTTATAAATAAAAGTATGTAATGTGTAATTTTTTCCACAAGTGGAGTATACCTAAAAGTATGTGTACTATAATAAACTAAAACTAAAATATTTAATGCAACGTTATTAATTTGCATAGGGTAATGGACAGACTTTATTAGTCGGTCTCTGAATTAAACCATTTTTGGTTCTTAAAGTTAAAACGCGGTTTACTTTGTCAACGCCACTATGTACTTTGTCAATTCGAGCTAAATTCCACTGAAGAGGTTTAGTCAGATTTGACTTGAGCAAAACTAGATCACCAACGTTCAAGTTTGGTGGAGATTCAAACCACTTCGCTCTCTGCTGGAGAGTGTGAAGGTAGTCATCTGACCAACGCCTCCAAAATGACTGGGAAGCCTTCTGAATGGATTGCCAACGTGACAATCTGTTCTGAGGAACATCATCCAAGTCATATTCCGGTACAGCTAATAAACATTGACCTACAAGGAAATGACCCGCGGTAAGAACATCGAACTCGTTTGGGTTGTCCGATAAGGTACACAGAGGGCGTGAATTTAAAACAGCCTCAACTCTGCAAAAAACAGTACTCAACTCCTCAAAAGTGAGTGACCGATCACCTACTACACGGTACAGGTGATGTTTGGCAGATTTTATTCCTGCTTCCCAAAGTCCACCCATACTTGCTGCATTGGGCGGGTTGTTACGCCATTCTACGTGACGAGTTGTCAGTCCATTGATAATCTTATCATTGTTGTCTTTATTATTTAAAAAGTTTACGACTTCTTTCAAATGCTTTGCTGCCGCCATAAAATTAGTGCCACAATCTGAATATAAACAGCTGCAAAGTCCACGGCGAGCGACAAAACGATCGAATGCAGCTAAAAAACAATCGCAACTTAAATCAGTCAAAACTTCTAAGTGCACAGCTTTTGTTGAGAAACAAACAAAGAGGCACAAGTACGACTTGTAGACCTTTGCGTTACGCCTCAAACTTTCCTTCACGAAAAAAGGCCCACCTAAGTCACAACCAACGTGGTTGAAAACCTTATCTGGTTTAAGCCTAGGCGCGGGTAACGCACCCATAGCGGGCTGAATTGAGCTTGGACGGCATCGAAAACAAATCTTGCACTTAGATAACACGGATCGAATAATACTACGAGCACTAACTATCCAATAGTTTTTACATAATAAGCCTTGTAACGTACGCGGCCCTATGTGTAGGTATAATCGGTGAAAATATTCTATGATCAATTTGATCGTGTGACATTTAGGTAAAAGCACGGGATGCTTCGTATTGTAAGGTAGGTCGGACTGCACGAGCCTGCCCCCCACCCTGAGGAATTCATGGGAATCTACGAAGGGTGAAAGCTTACGCAAGGAAGCTACATATTTATTTTTACGCAACAATGCGATTTCATTGTGAAAATGATTCATTTGAACCACCCTAACGATGGTGTCATGAGCTGTCTTCAGCTCTGATGACCTGAGGGGTCCACCTGACCTATCAGATTTTTTAGATTTTAAGTTCGACACAAATCGATGGCACCATGCCATAACACGTTGCAATTTACTAAAAGATGATAATTTATTAAATGTTTCTTCTAAGTCATTTTTTAAAATCATATTTTTATCATCCCAGGAATTTAAAACGAACGTATCACAGTTTGATTTTATGTCAGAAATTTTAAAACTGTCTTTTATATAAAATGATTTAATTGGCCATTTTTGTCGATCGTCATACAGCCACTGGGGGCCGTGAACCCACCCCGTGGCACCTTCCACGAAGCGAGCCGGCATCGCACCTCGCGAGCAAACATCGGCAGCGTTATTCTCGCTGTTCACGTGAAACCAACAATTTGATGGGACTACAGCGGTCACTTGACTAACACGGTTAGCCACAAATGTTTTTAATTTGTAAGGTGGTGTTTGTAGCCACGCCAAAACATTGTTCGAGTCACCCAACGCGATGATTGAAACTTTAAAATCATATAAGTTTTGTACGACAAAACTAACAAGCTTAGAGAGGAGCACGGCTGCCTCAAGTTCAAGTCTTGGTATTGACAAAATTGGATTTAGAGGCGCGACTTTAGATTTACTCGTCAGCAACCTTACCTTTACACGACTATCCCTATCTACGCTACGTAGGTAGACACACGCTGCATAGCCGCGCGATGACGCATCGCAAAATGCTATCAGCTGAACTTCATTGAAGTTTGATATTAAAACATGACGCTCAATTCGTAGTTTACCTAACGCTGATAACTCGGTAATAAACCTGTTCCACTGGGAAGTCAACTCAGATGGTAACTGATCATCCCAGCCCAATCCAAGCTTCCAGAGATCTTGCATTATACACTTCGCGACAAAAGTACAAGGTGAAATAAAACCTACTGGGTCGAATATACTTGCGAGCAATTTTAAAACAGAACGTTTAGTTTGTTTGGCGTCAGTTAAGTTGTAATTAAACGAGAATGAGTCACACGAGGGTAACCATGTCAAACCTAAAACTTTAAGAGATGACGATAACGTATCGTCTTGAAAGTTGATAGCAGTAACTTGGTCCGATTGCATTCTAGTTAGCAACTCAGGACAGTTACTTGCCCATTTTCTTAAATCGAAACCTCCGCTTTTAAGTAGGGTGGTTAAATCATCTTGCAAAGTGCAAGCTTCTTCCTTGCTTTGACACGACCACAATACGTCATCAACGTAGGTCCCTTTTTTAAGGATCTCTGCTGCCTTGGCTCTCGGCTGTTCAGTGTGAGCCAGCTCATCCGATGCCAGCTGGTGTAACGTGCGTACCGCGACAAATGGTGCACTACGGAGGCCATACGTATTTCGAGTAAGTTCGTAGGTACGTACTGGTTCCGTAGGATTGTTACGCCAGAGTATGTGCTGATACTTCCGGTCCACCGGATTTATTATCACAGCTCTATACATTTTAGAGACATCAGCAGTGAAGCATACATCGTAAAGTCGGAAGTTAATTATTATTTTAAGTATGTCCTGATGTAACTTTCTGCCGGTTAAAAGTGTATCGTTGAGCGAAGCACCGGAAGTAGTTTTGGCAGAACCATCGTAAACTACGCGCAAGGGCGTCGTAGTACTCGACGGGCGTAACACACAGTGGTGTGGAATAAAATAACCTGAGGGTTCTGTACCCTCATAGGGTTCCATGTGACCGAGGGTCTCGTACTCCGTCATGAAGTCGACGTAGGCCTTACGTAGGTCCGGAGATCGAGCAAGTCGGCGCTCGACCTGAGTGAGTCGCTTCAGAGCGGTGTCATACGAGTCACCAAGTGGTTTATGCTCAGGGTTCAATAAAATCGGCGAAACATATCGGCCGATTTCATCACGATAATGTTGTTCAACATAAATTCGTTCCGCTAGTTCTTCTAACGGATCGATGGGAACTTCGCACGGCGAAGATTCCACTTCCCAAAAACGTTTGAGAGTTTCATGAAGTGAATTCTCTTCAACGGTGTACGACACCAGCGATGTTGTTGCCGCTACAACATGGCAATTGTTGCTAGAAGATTGTATTTCTAGTCTTCCCGTCACGACATACCCAAAAACGCTACCTAACGCGATTGGAATGTCGGGATTCATAATTAATTTCTTTCCATTATAAATATAGGGGAAAATGTCAGCAGCTAAAATTATATCAATCGGAGATTTTTTATAGAACGACGGATCAGCTAATTCTAAATCCTTGTAATGATGAATAACATTATTAGGTATTTGAACAGTAGGTAACTCGGAAGTTAATCGAGATAATATTACCGCATTTAAATCAAAAGAGGGAGTCGCGCAGTTTCGCGGCTTAATGGTACAATATACCATCCCGTTTGTTTTTACGTTTTCGCCACCTAGACCATAAATATTGTACGGGCAATTTTGAGCAGATAAACCTAATCGTTGAAAGCAGTCAAATGTAATAAAATTCGATTGCGCGCCAGAATCAATTAGAACGCGGCAAGTTTGGAAGTTGTTAAACGAATCCTTTACATGTACAACGGCTGTCCCTAGAATAACAGCATAGTTATGCGTAGACGCAAGGTGGTTGTTACTACTGAGTGCGGGCGCTTGATTGTCGCATGGTGACTGCGCCGTCGCAGCTGACTCGGAATAGCAAACCGGTTTCGGTACACTACCGCTCGCGCTCAAATCACAATGTAATAGTGTATGATGCGACTGTTTACACACGTAACATTTGAATTCACTTTTGCATTCTTTTGCCGTGTGATTAGGTTTTAGGCAATTGTGGCATAGCTTCAGGTCATTAGCACGGCTAATGCGCTGAACGTTGCTCAGTTTACGAAACTGATCACAACGGAAAATCATGTGATTTTCTCCACAATGCAAACACGCAAGTTTTGTGTTAGAAGAAGATGCATGAGAATAATTATTTTTACCCTGCCTAGGTACAGTGACTTTTCGTTGATTAGTTTGTTGCACACTTGAACTAGCTGAATACGATGAAGAATGATCTAAGACCTTGATATGATTTTGGACGAAAGTTATCAAATCATCAAAAGTTGGAATAGATTTTTGATCTAATTTCTGTTCAAAGCTTTTACGAGTGTACGGATCTAAGGCCCTCAGTGCCACGTGACACATTACGTAACTGCTCAAGTTATCAATATGTAATGCTTCTATAGCCTTGTATGAATGGTCAAAGTTCTCAATGAATGAGTTTAAATTATCAGCAGATTCTTTTTGAAGCGGCGTAAAGCTTAGCATTTTATCTAAATACCTACCGACTAACATTCTATTATCTTGATATTTATCAAGGAGACTTTTCCAAACGAGTTCATAGTTACTAGCAGAAATAGGTACGCTTTTTACAATATTTAATGCAGCACCTTTTGTGCATGATAACAAATAGTGGAATTTATCTATTTGTGGAATACTCCCCTGACTATGAACCAGAGAACTGAACGTCTCGTAAAATGTATTGAAATTTTCAAAGTTTCCATCAAATGTAAAAAGTTCTAACTTTGGAAGACGTGGTCGAGATTCTACTGAGCGAGCGGGAATTTCATCCTTATTGCAATGAGCACTAGGTTTACATTTCGATGCACTGAGCTTGACTCGAAAATATAATTCATCAAAACTTTTTAACTCATGATTACGAAGTGATGATTTCGGGTCATCTGCAAGTTCTTCTTGTAGAATTTGGAAGATAACGCTTTCGAATGAACTACGTAAATTATCAATTAGCTGCACGTGCATTAAAAATAAATCAATCGACTCAGTATCCGAAATATTGATTGATAAATCATATGCTTTTTGCATTTGCTCGAACATTCGTTGTTTTTTATGAATTAACACGGTTAACCCATGACTGTGAACCTCCTCCGGTTCATCAAGCTTTTTCAACTTCTTAGCACCGGGATTCGCCATTTTGTTTTACTAACTACGCAGTTAGCGTGGACAAATAAATGTTTAAAATTAACGGAGATTAACGAATGAAACGATGCAAATTAATCACAAATACACTAAATAATATGTGTACGACAAATATATGTGTGTGTTATGTGAAAATATATAAATATGAAGCTGCCAGTAAAAGACAAAAAGGTTATGACAGTTATTTTTATGAATGCTAATGACGGGGATTTTAACTATGAGTTTTACAATGTAATTGTAACAAAATAAGGACAGTAAAGAACGTCTTTACGTCGTATTGTCAAGCTATTAGCTCGTTAATAAACAATTATGTATCTGATACGATCAGAAAGAGAAATATGGGCTAGTACAGAACGTCTGTACTTTACACTAACTACGAGTTAGGTATGAAAAAATGAATCTAGCACGGCTAGAATAGAACTACGAGTTCTAGACACACAGAAACCTATCCAGGCTCGAAGGACCAATTTGATTGTGCAGTTTTTACAATCTTTTAAGAGATATATTTTACTGGCAGGTCTTTGTGTGTTTGGATAGATGTATGTATAGTATCTGAGGATGGAAAAGTTCGTTCCTGCTGTCTCCGAGAAGGCTGACTGAACACCACCTACCTTCGTTCGACCAGGGCTGAAGCTCGGCTCCAGGCATGCACGGCACACCACAGAGTCCAGGGTGGGTTTCCAGGTTAAGCACGGCTGACCTAGGTTCAATAGGTCTCGGAAAAAGCACACTACACGGCAGTGAGTCCACAAACACATAAAGTTGTTAAAAACGTTTCAACATGAGGTTTTGGTACGGTCAAATAAAAATCATCCGTTCAGTTCGACGCGCGAATGCTACCTGAGCCTCGAGCGGGTCACCGCTAGCGATTGAATTCAGTGATGACAATCTACCCTCAATTCAACAGCATAGAATATCGAACAATCATTAAAACTATTAATAATGCAGTTACAAAAATAGAAATCTTCATCAACTCGGCCTATCGCAGGACACTAGTGGAGATAGAGCCTAGTCCCAACTGCGCCTCAACAATCTACCCTCTGCTTTCAGCATCCAATTGATTGAATCAACACAGCCATTTGTTTTAAGATTGCTTCATCCAAACAAACTTCTTCCAACTTCCAGGTTTCGCGATGGTAGCCATGGTGGAACTCCAGATCAACGAGCCGACGAACGTCCCAGAATGGCTCTTCGTGATGTTCGCGGTCTGCACAACGGTCCTGGTTGCTGTACACATCTTCGCGCTGATGATATCCACGTACTTGCTGCCGAATATAGATGCTGTCAGCAAGATGGAGACGCCCAGGGCGCATGCGAAGGCGCTGAGGGATTCGCCGCATGAGAGGATGAGGGGCTTCATCGAGCTGGCTTGGGCTTTTAGTACTGTTTTAGGTGAGTGTTAAAAGTACCTTTAACTGCATTGAAAGAACTTACTAAATAAGCAAAAACATAAATAGCAATACCAGGAATATTCCGTTTTGGGACTTAAATGGCGTTTTTGTCATCTTGCTTCAATATTTTGCGAGTATCGGTTTGACTCTCAGTTTTTGCTGCAGGCAACGGATATGTTCACGGGTCTTTTTATGAGATTTTTGAATTTTCTGTGGACCCGGAAACCACTGCCACCCACTGCTTGGCAAAGAGAGCCCCTTGCCATGAACATGACTCCCAGTTGTTTCGATCTAAGATTAATGTGGACCACTGGTCGCTAGTCTTGTGCAGATCGTACCACCACCTAGGTGTATTATTGGAATCGAAACTAGCTAGCTAGCGTAGACAGTCGACTAAGTCGACTTACTGGTATTGATTACTATCGACCACAGCTGTCGTCGGCGTACGTTCAACGAATCGAGCATTCTAAAAGAGTTAAGTATAACTAAGACTGTGCTAAATTAATACAAGCATTTCATAATTTCCCCTCACTTATTCCAGGTCTCTTCCTATTCCTGGTGGAAATAGCGATCCTATGCTGGGTGAAGTTCTGGGACTACTCGTTCGCAGCCGCCACCGCCGCCACAGTCATCGTAATACCAGGTACAGTGATACCACTAATCATTCTGTGAGTCTTCTTCTATCTCTCTCCGTGTCTCTCTGTTGGTCTGTGTATCAGGTATGATATAACGTCTTCATCTTCATTTTGTATTACTTACTTGTAAACTGTATAATATACGCTTGCACAGGAAATAAAACTGCTGAAAAGTTACTGTGCCTTTGCTCCATTTTTGGACCTCTAACTGCATGAAAAACATGGAATGTAAACTGTATAGTGTTTATACAAGGTGCAGTTTCGCGTCCGCGTCTTTCAGGGGATCACGTTAGTATTCATAATGATGAGTAGGTACAATAACCTCCTGATTGACACGGATGCAATACTGCACTTGTATAACTTGACTAACAAAACAAGACTGCAAGAGTCTGCATGCTTATCGACACAACTGACTGGAAATTTTCCTGTTGAGATTTAGTGTGTGAAAAGTTACTCTACGACAATTACCCACAACCTGTATAACCGCACGGCCTGACCTAAAATACTAAATCGGTCCGGACGAAGTCACGGTGGAAGTACTACTTTTTTAACCGTTTGCTAAAAAAGGAAGAGATTATATTAATACATTTTTTGAGCATTGTCTGATCAATCATGCATGACATTGATCAGGGCCCCGAGTCTGCTATTCAATAGTGTCAGAATGGTCTATCATTGATCTCATAATTGTTGATTGATGACAAGCCAAAAAGTACCTTAAGTCTGTGGACATAAGGTACTTTTTGGCTTGTCGTCTACTTGTCAAAATCAACAATTATGAGATCAATGATAGACCATTCTGACACTATTGAATAGCAGACTCGGAATCAAAGACAGAGATTGCCGTTAATACTTTGATTTGCTGCCGTACTCAGAAAGCTTTAATGATTACTTAGGCCATCCATCACTTAGTAAAGGTTTTGCCAGTTTCGTCATACCAAAAACTGCCAGTGTTCATTCTTTTCCAAACCGTTGTTTTGTTTTGCACTTTTCTTTCTTTTCTCTCACCCTCTCCAACTTTTTTCCTGGTAGATTCTTTCCCAATTTAAAGCAACACAAATTCTAACCACAATTTTTCTCTTCCAGTATTAATCGTCTTCGTGGCGTTCGCGATTCACTTCTATCATTCTTTGGTGGTCCAGAAGTGCGAGACTTCGGACCAGGACATCGAGCAACTGGAAAGCATGAAGAGGGACCTGGATACCGCTACTGTCAAAGTTAACATGTTCTGAGCTTCACGGAACTTTCAAGTCTGTTGACAGCGGAAATATAAAAGACATTTTGAGTTTTAACGAGGCAGTTGTAAGGCTTCTTTTTTATCGGAAGTTCGAGACCGCCATGGTAATATTTGCCCTATAGCTATTAAAGCCTACTTAGATTAGGTCTCGCTAGCCGGGTCCTGGGCATGAGCACAAGTTAAGTATCTATAGTGACGACTCGGGAGGCGGGTTTTGGGGCACACAAACGAATTTTATTTTTCGACTCATAAGCTGGGTGCTTAGCACTAAAAGTGTCAAGGCAATGAAATTATCGCCCAGCTGTGGTATTGTGGTCAGAACAGTGTCCTGTCGAATGCCGATAAAACGTGGTTAATATGGTCAGCTGCTGACATTTGTGACGATAAAATGCATGTTGAAAAAAGCCAGTATTTAAGTGTCATTGCTAAGGTACAGTTTTCTTTAAAGTAATTGTTCCCTGTGATAATGTCTTCGTGAATCTTTGATATTATATTTTAATAAGAAATCGACGATTTAATTAAACGTTACAAACGCAACGAGTTTTAAACGAATTATTTTCAGATATTTTAAGACTTGTTAGACAAAACTATTCTTATCTTTAATGGTGCTATTTATTTGGCGAAAAACCTATCTCATATATAAAATGTAAGGTCTGGTACCTAATTTCTCGAATTAATGGAAACAAAACCCTATAGATATTGTGTTTACGGAAGAATTTCATGTGTTTGAGTTCCATGTAATTATTATTAGCACTTTCAAGAGTTGTGTCACGTAATTTTAAGACTACCCACACAAATTCTAAATCTTTTAAGTGCTCATAATGAATTGTGGACACAAACACATGTACCACGTCCATGATACGTGTCATATAAAACGATATGATTATCATACACATGTGAAATCTCAGGAAAATAAGTGTAGGCAGTATCACAAGTCTCAAAGACAAATTAATTATTATTTAAGAAATGTGTAAATATTTAAAAGAGATGACTAATAAGAAGATAGCCTAGTTATTTATAGAAACTATTGGTAGTGTTCAAATTTTCAAAAGTACAATGAGATTTTAATTTTTACCTCATGCCAGCGGCATAAGGTTCTAAATTGATAAGCGTACTTTTGTTTTATTTTATAGATTATTTCATTGTGCTGACTGTGTAACTGATATTCAGATATTTGTCTATAAAGAAAGATCTTATTTAACTAGGAATTTCAGTAAAATAGTGTTGGAATATTAAAAAGTTAATATTTTTTAATTTCCATTAAAGAGTCTTCCAGATTTTTGTAACGTACAATTTAGAAAGACTTTCATTAAGCGAAGAATTTAAAAGAGAAATAATTATTATAGTGAATGTGTACTTCGAACTGTTGACCCAGTATTTGAAAAGATGTGAATTTGTTAATATGAGTATTTTAAGAAATAAATAAATGAATTAAATATGTTGAAAACTTTGTTTTTTTTGGATCATTGTAGGCAACAGGATGAATGGATATGTCTCGTATAATCTGACTAGCCTTTTCCCAAGTTTGTTGGGATCAGCTTCCAGTCTAACCGGATACTGCTAAATACCACTTTTTTTACATGCAGCAACTGTAGGTATATCTTCACAAAATCACAACCCAGTTGTAAAACTAGGCTACCAACAACTGCGCTGGGCTTCATGTCTGGGACCGCGTTTGGCGACCCTTGGGTCCACACAAGAACGCGTCTACCCCAAGGAAGTATTATAATATCTGTGCCCAAGGGTAAGCAGCGGATAAAGGACATTGAACAGATACGAGAATAAAAACCAAAATAAACATAATTTCCTTACATTTATTTCTAAAGACAAACCGTACAAAATCTTCCATCCTTACACACACATCTAGCGCAACTTACAAACCACAGGCCTTAGAAAGTTCTTATTCAACATCAATGCTGTTCTAAAGGTCCCAGGGCCCTTGCATTTATAGGGCCCGTTACTTGCGGGCCTAGAATACACCCCTAGTTCAAAACAACATTGATGATTAATAATCATATTATTAATAATATGTATTATACAAACATTAAAACTAAGAATACATTCAAAATTATGTGCGATTGATATTACAGTGTATTATATAAAGAAAGTAAAATTAGATTCCTACTTTAACTATTATTATTTTGATACTATTGTTACTTGTTAATTAAGAATCATAACCACTCTCGCAAACGATAGACAGACACTGAACTTTTTTAGGTAAAAAGGTCGGTGAACAAAAGAAAAACAAATTTGAGATGATAGTAATCTGTGATGGGACATAAATGTTCATCTTTATACACACCTATGGCATAAAGGTGTGAGTTTCTCATCATCATCACCAACTAGATACGATCAAATCTTTCTCATTTTCAAAGCCTCGGCGGTCAAGAAAGGTGGCGTAGTACAAGAGGTCCCTTTAAGTCAACGTTCAGGCACTCAGGGCTCAATCCATACGTTTGCGAGAGGTACACGGCTCTTTCGATTTAATTATTCAAACACCATATTTTCACTGGAAGCTTTGCATACATTCATTTGTTTCCTTATCAATTATTCAAGATTAACAATTTAGAAATTAGTACATTTAGCTACACAAAGAAAAGTACTTCAAAAGTCTAACGTCCCAAATGAACGTAAAGTGTATTTTTCTTTGCGTGTCTTTTTTTGTAATAAAAAATACGGTTGTACTGAGATATTGGTTTACAGAATATTATTTTGTTTATTCGAGAATGTTTTTGATGTAACGCCTGTGATCCGCGAAGGGTTAGGCAGAGCTGTAGGTACCTAATAGTACTCCCGCATTTCGAAAGTTATGTTCAAGTCGTATCTAATAGGGGGCGAGCCTATTGCCATCAACTGGGCAAAAATTCAGACTCCGTGGCTGCTATTGAGAAGTTCCTGATGAAAAAACTCAATAACACTTTGCCCGACCCAGAAACCCAGACCAGGACCGCGATTGGACCACTAGACCAACGAGACTGCCGTACCATATGAGTTTCTAGAAAATACCATGCTGTTGTGCTGTTTGCATGCTGTGTGACATCTACCAATCCGCACTGGGCCCGCGTGGTAGATTATAGCCCACTCCCTCTCAAGAGAGGAGGCCTGTGTCCCTGCAGTGGGAACATTAATAGGCTGTTGATGATGATGACCATGCTGTTAATATAAACTTCAATAAAGTACGTTATTCTTTAGAAAACTCATGATTCTCGTACCATTTGTTTACAAAATAAGACAAATAAAGAGAAATACACTGTAAGTCACTATACTTAAAGTTTACAATCAATGTTCTACACTTATCAAAATGGGGCATTTTTTGTGCACAATTTTACTTACTATGTAAATATAAAACTTGCTTGGATATTGTAATATTTAACAAGTGCATGAAGTGACATGTCTATTGCATTGTCTACAACAGAATAGTCATCTACCTTTTATTTAATATTGTCGGTAAAATTCCGAATGCGACTGTAAAAGCGAAGCAAAACGCCCAATTGTCAGGGCCACCTTTTCTATTGGGCATTGGGCAAGTGCCCAGAGCCTCACGATCTAGGGAGGGAAGACGTACTGGATACAGTGCCAGTAAGTGTTATATTAACTGTAAAACGAAACTTGGCTTAAACCAGGCGGGTAAAAAATTTACGAGCCCTCTTTTGCATCGTACATTCTTCCAATTCTATAGGTTTTCAACATACTTAAGTCAATAGTATATTGCTGT
Organism: Diarsia dahlii; assembly: GCA_949775195.1. Lineage (NCBI taxonomy): Eukaryota > Metazoa > Arthropoda > Insecta > Lepidoptera > Noctuidae > Diarsia > Diarsia dahlii. The sequence continues at coordinate 13,603,540 of OX459210.1, forward strand.
ATGAACTGTCACAAAAAAAAACCTAAGTGCTAAACATTGAGCTCGCTTCGCTCGCTCATGCATTTGGTGTTTTATGTGCAATGTTTATATTTGTAATCACGTTCTTGAAAGCGGCTCTAACGATTCCGATGAAAGTTGCAATATACGGGTTTACGAGGATGAAAAGCTCTACAGGCGGTAAGCTACGGAAGCGTTTCGGAAGACAAACGTTAAACTCAGTCGTGTTATTATGGCTTAATTTTACGGTAACAATCGACTTCGGAATTATACCTTGCAAATAGTACGAAGATTTAAAAATACTTTCCTGCAAATATATCTGTAAGTATCATTAAAAATATTATTACACAAAAAAAACACTTTCATAATCTTGACAAAAAGTAGAGCAAAAAGTTACCAAGCAATCTACAGCTACATACAATGCAAAAACAAAGTTACTTATAATTATAACATAGACTTGATATTGACTTACATACAATCTTTATAAAGGTACACAGTGTCAGAGTTTATGTCTGTTTACACATAGACTAAGGGACAGCTAAATTAATTTCTAAGACAAAGCGCATTGTTGAATTTTAAACTTCTACTACTGTACAGCTTCACTTAGTATTTTATCTGTACAGCAGAAGTATTTTAAAAAAATTATAAAATATTAATGACAAATTTCCCCTTCCGTGACTGTGAATGTCCTGTGATACGACCGATTTCGAATGTCTACAATAAATTCATGATTTCCGAAATACGATTCTGTCCTCCCTCCCCGGGTCAGAATGAGTACGTGGTAGCCATTTTCGAGTCGGTATCCCTTCCTTTGTCCTTCCTTAATTTATCAAGATAGAGAATCTTGTTCATTCTGAAGTTTTTGATGAGTTTCGGAGCTGAACGTGCAATATAAAAAAATTGTACGCCCCTCTTTTGGTGTCGGGGGTTAAACATACATAATATAATAGAACAGCGTCCCTTTCTTTAGTCGTTAATTTAGCCGACCCCTAGTTTGTAGTGCAAACAGAAAACACAAATATCTTACATCATTATCACATATCAACATCCTCTATTGATTGGTGCGAACCGTGGGGGGCAACGAGGAGACCATTTCTTCTTGGTTGACTCTCTTCATCCTTCTTTTCATCCTCTTTTAACTTCGCTAGGATACTCTCTCTGGGCTTCCAGACTACTAGGGACATATGGGGCTTCTCCAATCTGTAAATAGGAAATAAAAGTGTTAAGTATGTTTTTTGAGAAATTATATTTCGACGCTATTGAAAGCGCTATTATCGCAGGATGACACAAAATCGGGAGCTCGTAATAATGGATAATCACGGAAGATATCCCCGCAAGTGACAGTGTAATATTAGTTTTATAATTATCGTGAATTCAGAAAATCGAAACAAATAATTATCTCTATACCTATAAAAAGAAAACTGGGCAAGAAACTCCATGGTAACTCAGGGAAAATTTAGTCCAAGCCTTTTGTGTGAAAAAAGTCGTATGGAAGTGTTTTAACCGGCGCAAATATACGCGTGTTCTTTATAATTAAAACAATCAACGCGCCGATTCGCCTCAGTGTCGCCAAAGCTTTATAGTTGAAAAGTGAAAGTGGGTAACTGTGCTAACTAGTTTCTACTCTCAGTTCGCTTTTTACCCACGACGGAACGGAGACGGTATATGCGTTTGGGGTGAGAGGTTGTTTGTTTGTTTGTGTGTGTGTTTGTTTGTTTGTGCAAATACATGTTGCCATTAGCGAAATTTAATAAAAACTCTCTGGCTATGTGTGTACGTGTCTATAATAAGTTACCAAGAATGTTAAAAACATTAAATTGTAAATTATTTAAAATCCAATTATATAAATGGCTTAATCATAATAATTTCTATAGCATTAATGACTTTTTTAATATGAATTCAATGTAATAATATAAGTCAATATCAAAATGTATTATTAGTAAGTAAGTTTGCACGCTTTAGTTTTAAGCAAAACATGTTCGATCTAATGACTTTTAATAACACCTTGTATACCATGTTTTATGCAAATAAAAATATCTTATCTTAAAAAATATCTTATCTTATCATTTTTCTCCAAAACTATTAGTCCGATTTTGATGCAGTTTTCAGTTATGGGTTCGGGTTTGATTGGTGCATGTTCTTAGATAGGTGTTACGGTGACAACTCACCAGGGGGCGCTGCAGCAAACATTTTTTGTGCAAATCAAAGTTGCCATTTTTCTCCAAAACTACAAGTCCGATTTTGATTCAGTTTTCAGTTATGGGTTCGGGTTTGATTGGTGCATGTTCTTAGATAAGTGTTACGGTGACAACTCACCAGGGGGCGCTGCAGCAAACATTTTTTGTGCAAATCAAAGTTGCCATTTTTCTCCAAAACTACAAGTACGATTTTGATTCAGTTTTCAGTTATGGGTTTAGGTTTGATTGGTGCATGTTTTTAGATAAAAAAATAAAAATAAAAGTAAAAAGTTTAAAAAAAGTTAAATAAAAAGCAAAATTAAAATTTTTGAAAAAAACCCACGACTGTTAAAAATTAATTGAAAAAAAGATAAAATAACATAAAACACCCACCTTAAAAAAACCCAAGAATGTTCGTCGGGGGCTGCCATTAAATGAACTAGTTTTGCAATGTTCAGCTCCCGACGAACATTCTTGGGTTTTTTTAAGGTGGGTGTTTTATGTTATTTTATCCTTTTTTCAATTAATTTTTAACAGTCGTGGGTTTTTTCAAAATTTTTAATTTTGCTTTTTATGGTAAAATAGGAAACTTGGTTTTTATGCTGGAGCTGTTTTCATTAACAGATGTGTTGCTGAGGAGTTTGTACCGGTATTTCATCTCGCCAGCTAAATTACGAAGGGGTATTTTTATTAAGTCATTTTAACGCCCAAACGACGCTTCTTCTTCAACGTATGGTTAGTGACTAGCCTTTTTTTTTGGATTACCCATCATCAAATAACCCCTCCCGCTAACTCACCGACGACTAAAAACCACCCAAGTTCCTTCTTAGCCCTTTATGTCGAGGCCGCGTTATCTCTTGAGAACAACCCGCAGCTTAGTGCCTAGCCTACTGTCAGTTTTTATGCCGTCCATCCATGGCCCTTGACTTGGGTTTAGAAATATCTCGGGTATGCTTCATACTGAATGAGGAAAATGTTGAGTGTAAGATGTAGATGGCTATAAGAGGAAAGGAAGACCAAAGAAACGATGGATGGTCTGTGTGAAGGATGATATGGCTAGAAAGGCGGTGACTGCTGAGATGGTGACAAGTAATAGAGAAGTATGGGAGAAGAAGACATGTTGGGCTAACTTTAAATAGATAGAGATAAGGGCACGAAAATGATTAGTCTGATTCTCTGTCTCATTTCAATAAACTGGCTTTTGATTAAGCGATTGTACTGTGTACGAACGACGCGACCAGATGTGCGTAAGCAGCTGACGGTATCACGAAATTCAAATTACTTTAAATCTTATAGAAATATGCATCTTATTTCTTGGATTTTATTTAAGTAGGTACTTATTATATTCGATAGTATCCGCTCCTCGCAAATACTCGGAAACGCTACCACTCAGCCATTTGAAGAGGTCTCAAAATAGTTTCACTTTTCGTAACAATGTCTGTACGAAGAATTGTAATTTGTACAAAGAACGTAAGTTTTTGTTTGTCAAACAATGAAAAATGAAGCGAAATGCGTCATAGAACGAACTTGGAATGCAACTCAGTAAGACAATAGATTAATTATCTACCATGATACACTCGCAAGATGCGCCTATCTGTTATATTAGGACAATCTTAACAAAGAATGACCTGAGCAAACTCATCGACCGTAAGTTTGAGTTACAGTATGAATTTCAAACAAAAAGTGGGCTTACTCCTGACCTCAATCTTGCCCTAAGGGCAGAGATGAGGTCGGCGATAGAACGAGCTTGATCTTCTTTTTTCAGTACCAGGGGCCGAGACACTAAACAATAGCCTAAATATTATTCCAATGTTGGAATTTTGACTGGCACTGAGCTTGAAAACAAAGAGGTCACTTATGTGTTGGCTAGCTTAGCTTAAAATGAGCATTGTCCAGATAACTACCCCAAAACAATCTGTATTGAGATAGGTCCAGACAATACAACACATCAAAGACCTAGTGACCATGATAATTTGAATACAATAGAGGTTCAATCTTATGCGCTTATGTCAAGGAGGTTGGGAGTCATAGAGGATTTGATTGGCAGTTGAATTGTATTCAATTTACTGCAGGTTGTGGGTACAGTTTTGTCTATGCACTGCACAACACTGTTGCAAACACCATGATCTCAGATGAACAATTTATCAGTGATCGATCATGGTTCTTGCTGCAGTACCGAAGTATCGGGAAAGCCAAATGGCACAGACTTTATTGACAATGTTAGTTATGCGGAATTGGACTATCAACGACAATATGGTAAATATTCCATCCACATTATCTGGCACTTAAGAGTGCTAATCAAACGTTTATGGATATGTATATGTATATGGATCATCATATCAGGACATAGGCCTCCCTAAGTGTTGTTACATTGGCTAGTCCTGTGCATTTCATTTCCAGACTCAGCCATACTATTCTAGGCTATTATTTACTTTAGATAGATTGCTTTACCTATCAATAAGGGATGCAGGTAACAAAGGTTCCTCCTGCAGTTTCTTCAGCTCCTCAGACAGAACAATTCTGTGACCCTTCAGCTTCTCGCTCACTGGTTCCATGCCGACATCCATGAACTCATCAGCCGCTAGTGAGTGCGGAGTGTATTCTGAGGATATGTGGAGACTATTCATGTGGGCGGCCATTTTCTCTTCTGTTATTAGTTGTTTTGCTGGTCTGGAAAATAATAAAAAAGTTTCATCCAAATCCGTTCAGCCGTTTAGGAGGAGTTTAGTGACATACACACATACAGTAGAATTATATATATAAAGAAGATTGTTGCAAATAAGATCAAAGATTAAAATAAATTGGGGTGAAAAGCATTACAAGTTTACCCCTAGGTAATGATAATTTGTAATGATTTAAATATTATGGATTGCATGCAAAACGCGCGATTGTTATTTTGCATAACGACCGTAAAATTTACGACCAAAATAACAAACAACTACTTACATGGCCGGTTCTACATCCAAACTCTTTCTCTTGCAGTGGATTACAGGGCTGATCTTTTGCTCCATAGCTGGAGGCTGACCAGTGAACTGCACCAGCTGCGGGGACGAGGTCATCCCCCATGACACCCCTTGCACATTCCAGGGCGCACCCGTAGGCACAGGCATTGCGTGCGGTTCCGTCATCCCCCGATTGAAGGGCATAGACGATGCGAGCGCTTGATGTGCAAACATTTGTTTAGCGAGTTCATCAGACTGATTATACGGAAAACCGGGATACCCATAAATATCCATTTTTACTGTAGTCAAAACAGCTAAATCTCAGCAAAAATATCTCGGTTTACCTACACTTTCAGGGAGAGTTCTATGGTTTTTTATTAAATAGTCGCACAACAACAAATTAGCCACACAATTGACAGCTGACTTTTTAAATCATAAAGTAGAAAGTTCAAAGTAGAATGTTCCTGAAAATTCTAATTAAATACAATTTTTTATGCTGGTAATATATGGCGTTAGTCGATTTGTATGTTGGCTTTCAAATTATTTAGTCGATTACTGCTTTACTTAGCTTGTGGTCATAGAGAGATAAGCTATAGAAGAAGCAAGCAACGATGAACTATTTTTGCATTGTTAGAATTCATATAAAAAAAAAAGGTAGCACTCCGGGAGTGCCGGCAGAAGTGAAAACTTCAATATTAACTTTCAAACTCGCGTCAGGGTCACGTGATGCTGATCGAAAAATCTTACGCTTTTTCGATCAGCATCACGTGACCCTGACGCGAGTTTGAAAGTTTTTACCCATACAAAAAAAAGTGCTCAGCGCCGCTAAAGAAGTTTTCACTTCAAAAATTGATTTATTGCAAACATCACATTAAATTACGCTGAAGTAACGTTTATCAATTAACATCCTTCGATCAATAATAGTACTAGATTAAGCATCAGGAACAAAACTAAGTCGCTCAAGTGGCCACGTTTGCACACACGTAAACATCTACATAACATCTTAGAAAAAAGTTCAATATTATTTACAACTTCAGATGATTATAAACCTTAACACTTAAACATAACGTTTAATTATCAATGTAAAGTATATTTATTTAAGCCTTTTCATCGGAGAAAGATTAGAAGCAAAACATTTTAAATGTCGCTCCAAAGTAAAAAGTCATCAGTACAAAAATATTCATTCTAAAGTGAAACTTAAACTCCAAGCAATACGGTTAAAAGCATTTTGTGTACAATGTCGTGCTTATTCTATTGCGGAACTAGCGTTCCCTGTTCAAGAATATGATACAATAGTTGGTGCGTTGTAGCAAACATTGGCCAAACAATTATAATATTCGCTGATTTAATTATATTTACAGTTTAATTATGTTTAAATATTATGAAAAAGCACATAATGATATTAAATTACCGAAAAATAGATATTCCTTCCAAAACCTTGGTGTTACGGTGGTTATTTACGCAGTTTTTGAACGCATACTGCGGTATTTTGACGTCTTAATGTTGGCTATGATTGGACCATACTAATTTGAAATAAGACCACAAATACGTTTGTGGTCTTATATTTCGGGCCGTTTTTGAAGCGCTTATCGGGAATCTAGTACATTATTGATCGAAGTTAACATCTATATTTTTTTTTTAAAACATCTTTTTTTTTAAGAAAATCTACTGTGTTCTAAAGAACACAGTAGATTTTCTAGATTTTTTAGTAGATGGATTAAAATCCATTCGAGTATATGCTTGCAAACGCAGCTGATAAACTCGCTGGAAGAGGTTCAAACACAAAAGCCTTCGGTCGGGTCCGATGGCTACCCATTGCACCCATTCCTTCCAATCAGCTGAGGAGCTGATTGGAACACTTCGTGGGTGGTTGTGCTAATGATGTGGCACAAGCACAACCACTATTCACTATTTCTTTCGTAACACATGAGTGAATACAACAGTTGCGTAATCATGCCAACTCTAGAGCGTAGACAGAGAATGCTCTCTAGAGCTTATTTCTCTATGACTTTGGCAGAGGGGCTTAGTAAGCGTGAGCCCCTCTTTGAAATTATTGCTAGTTGTGAATAATTGTGAATTCGGAACATCACTATTTGACAAGTAAACCACGAAGTCAAACAAAAAATTAAAAAAATAATTTTGCGCCTTTCACTTTCGTGTTTATTGTAAAATCATATTTATTTTGACTAAATACGATCTCACTTTGTGTTAACTTTAATCAGTGAGTGTTGTGGTAATAACTACAAATAATGCTTGTACTAATATAAAAAGGAGTGTCCTAAAAACTTGCAAAATGGGCTTGGACTTTGATGTCTTTGAATTTTGCAAAAAACTGCGGCAAAACCGGCCTCCGCCGTATCAGTGTCCTTTAGAAAAGTGTGACAAGGTGTACAAGAGTTTATGTGGGCTACAGTATCACTTGGTTCATTATGATCACGATAACCCAACCCCGGCGACGCCAGCCGTAGCTAGTCATCGGAAAAAAGGAAGAGGCAGGGCGGCCGTGCCTACGGGCGACATCGCTCTACAGAGTCCACCGAAAGAGGCTCTAACTTTCGCGGAAGCTCAAAAAGTAGTCCAATTTGAGATAGATGGCAAAATCAGCAGAATACCCATTGATCAACCTTTACCAATAATGTCTTTGGAAGAATGGGAAAAGACAAATGCTGAACTGGAGAAGCCATTGCCTATTGTGACTCCTCCAGCTGAACCTCACGTCAAATTACCAGAAGCAAGCTTCAAGGTATGGTGCATTGATTGTTGTAATATTATTGTTTACTTTTGCATTCCACAATCTTGTTTACCTATGATAAATAATGATTATTAAATAATAATATTAATTATACAGTATTTTTATTGGTAAAGTAAAGATTAGCTTTTTTGTGCATGTTATGTAAAATATGGTTTATAAATTAGGTACGTCAGAAAATAATGGTACCTTTCAGGAGTCTGTGTTTTCAGTACATGTAGTGTCTTTTTAAGGTTCCATACCCAAATGTTATAAACGGGACCCTGTTACTAAGTTAACTATGTGAAAGCCTGTAAATAAATGTATTGCTTTTAAAAATCTGCATTTGGTGCTTAAATGCAGATTTTTCAAGTTTAAAAAAATCAAGGGGCTGTTTATTGTAGTTACCTGGATCATAATTCAATAAGGTTGTTTCTTCAAGACTCCATTTAGGGTGCTTCTCAACTGACTGAAGCATTGGAATCAAACTGAAATACTGTAAGAAAGTATTTGGTCAGGCCTAGGATTGTTTGGTTTGCCCTACTACACTACTGTCTACTTCTCTGTCTGGGGGATAACAGAGAACCAATAACATTTAAGGAAATGAAAAATGGGTTCATCATCACCATCCACAACCCGAATTCACCCACTGCTGGGTATAGTCCTCTCTTTTCTGGTGCCAAACGCCACATTCTTGTGCCAGTCTAATCCAGGTTTTTCCCTCGATGGCAACTATGTAACTATAAAATGGGTTAGCTCTAGACAATGGCTTTATAAATATCTTATTTGACTACTAGCAGACCTGGCAGACATCGCCCTGCCCGGACAGCAGTGCCACCTACCGAGTCCAATTGTAAATCCAAACCATTCCCGAATTCACACTCAAAAAATTTCATCATTATCGGTCCAGCCGTTTAGGAGGAGTTCAGTGACATACACTCCTGCAGTAGAATTATAAAGATTAAGTAATAAAAATATGAAACTAATCTTACACCAGTATATAAAAACAAGTCAAAGTGATTACTATTTCACAGGAACAGAATTCATGAATCATTTGCCAAATCATTTGAGAATTAGAATTCTTAGCTTTGCTTTCTTTGATGGTTCTTACTTGACATTCGTGCCAATTGCATAAAATTGTTTGCATAAATAATTCCTTGTGTTAGAAAACCACTCAACACCATCTTAGTACCACAGTTCTGGTTAAGAACTCATCCACCTTCTGTTCCTTGCTTCCAATTACAGCTAGTTGACGACTACAATGAACGCGTTTGCGATGCCCCGCCTCGACCCAACGCCTACATCCGGTTCATAGAGAAATCTGCCGAAGAGTTGGACGGGGAAGTCGAATATGATGTGGACGAGGAAGATACTGCATGGCTGGCCATGATAAATAAGACACGTGTGAAGCAGAACTTGCCTGTCGTCACTGTTGATACGCTGGAGCTGCTCATGGATAGATTAGAGAAGGAATCTTATTTTCAAGTAAGTGGGTGGGAATTCAGATATGGCTAGATAATAATAAATAGATGAGTGACCACCCGAGGTTCCTTTGTACCTCAGAAAGCATATTAAGCTCTTGATCTTGGCTGTCGATGGGTGGGCGTTTTGGGGGACTGTCTTATAAAAATGTTTAAAGTAAAGTAAATTTTGAACTTCGAAAAGTGCTGATTATCAGCCTAGTTTGAATAAATGAGTTTTGATTTTGTCATTTGTAGACCTTTGATAGTCGTAATGGGTAGTTGTTGGCCCAAATGTCTGTCAACTGGTCTCAAAATACGTATGTGGACTTCTTTTTCAAAATGTGGGTGTACAATTAGTAGTACCTCTGGCTTGCCCTTTGGGGATTACAGGCATAGCATTCATCTAACTAAATTATACACTGCTATATTATACACTAATAAAAGCCATAATAATCCCAACATTTTCAATGTCTCTTTTCAATTTACTAGTTAAACTCCACAATGTTTTTCCATAGGCGTCTCAGAATGGCCAGCAAACTGCAGCTACAGTGGATGAGGATGCAGTGTGCTGCATCTGCATGGATGGAGAGTGTCAGAACACCAATGTCATCCTGTTCTGTGACATGTGCAACCTGGCCGTGCATCAGGACTGCTATGGGGTAAATTTTTGCCTATATCAAGTGCTCTGTATTAAATTTTCTGGTCCACATAAAAGAGATGGGAAAGGGGTAGATTATTTTTAATATTTTTCATTGATGCTCCTTTCCTGTTGGTTGCAGCGTTAAAAGGCATATTACGAAAATCTATGTTTACAAAAGTATATAAGATATTTTTTTTTTAAATATTATTTGTATTTTTGGAACTATTGTTGAATTACATATTTACCGTTTTCGAAAGTTCCATGCTACTCTATTAGTGAAATTAATTCAAAACCTAACTACAAAGTTGGGTTGTATGCAGTTTTTGACGTTATTAATCAATAGACAAAAAAAAACATAGGTAGATGCTTCACATCTACTGGGCGTCCCGTGACGGCCAAATTTTTTTTTGTGATCAAGCTTCTATATTTGTTTGTTAAAGGTTCCATACATTCCTGAAGGGCAGTGGCTGTGCAGGCGATGTCTGCAATCACCATCGCGGCTTGTAAACTGCGTGCTTTGCCCAAACACCGGTGGTAAGTGTAAAACACCTATCATGCAAGAAATAAAGTTCATATTTGTAGGTCTTTGACAGTCGTAACAGTTAGCCAGTGGCAGTCTTCACCAAGGGGTATCGTATTACCCAGTATTAACTGGTTTGTGGAGGTCAGATAGGCAGTCGCTCCTTGTAAAATACTAGTTAGGCAGGAAGCCGACTCCATCGTAGTTAGGAAAAGGCTAGGCAGATGGTGATGGCTTGATAGCTACACATACATATTATATTACTTTATACTACTTTATAGATGTTTGAAGTGATATCAAAGTGAATTGATTCTTATTGTCACTGTAATTATGTCACAATATTGTTTTTTCTCAGGTGCATTTAAGCAGACGGATCAAGGCACTTGGGCGCATGTCGTGTGCGCGCTATGGATACCTGAAGTGCGATTCGCTAACACTGTCTTCTTGGAGCCGATAGGTAAGAATTTGAAATTCTGTAATTATTTACATGATGTTATGTTATTTTTCTATTCAAACAAACTTTTTTATACAGAAAGAGTGAATATCTAGTAATATCTGCATAGAATTAAAAAAAAAACACAGTTTTCACAAGATTTTGAGGTATTTTGAGTTGTTGCATAGCTCACAGAATAAGTAAGATCAAGTGACAACGGTAACCGATTACCGTTAGAGTAGACGTGATCTTGAATGGAGAGCGTGAATCAGCAAGCATAAGATGGAACTTCCTCAGGGTCGACGGAGCGACGATCCTCGCAGGGTAGCTTGTAGCAACTGAATGAGAGTTGCCGAGAATCGACTTGACTGGCGTGCGATTGAAGAGGCCTATATTAGGGCAGTGGATTTCTGTAGGCTGATGATGAGGTGTTTTCAAAATCAAAAGTCATTTTTTCAAACTAGGCTGATAATCAGCACTTTTCGAACGTCAAAAATTTACTTTACTCTACTTTACTTTACATTTTTATAAGACAGTCCCCCAAAACGCTTTTTATTACACTTACCCTTATAACCTAACTAAAATAATTTTTTTCATTGCCTTTACCTCACAGACTCAATCGAGATGATACCTGCGGCTCGCTGGAAACTCCAATGCATGGTGTGTAAGCAGCGAAGTGTTGGTGCTTGCATCCAATGCCACAAGAGCAACTGTTACTCTGCCTTCCATGTCACCTGCGCGCAGCAGGCTGGGTGAGTTGTTATATAATGTATTCACAGACCTTAGCTAGTTTTCGTAATGTTAACTACGGGGCCACCTACATGGGCCAACCGTAGTTATGAACCATTCAGTACAAAAATCATCAAAACTGGTTAAGCCTGAACCTGGCAACCTTCTACATTAAGGTTAAAGTTCCAACAAATTCTCAAGTTGAAAAAAAAATACAAGTTCTTTCTAGTTTATATGGGGATGTTGGAGGTTAGAATCCAGCGTTAAAGGAGACCATAAGATAGTCCTAACAATATACATAATTATGACAGATTTTCTCATTTTATCAACCATATCTTCGAAATATCACAAAGATCCTACAGTTTCCAATCCAACGTGTTATATTTCAGTCTGTACATGAAGATGGAGGCAGCTGGTGCAGGTCGGGACCCCAGCCAGCCAGTGCAGGTCGCTAAAATGGCGTACTGCGACGCACATACTCCTGCACATATATTACAGGTAATTATTACCAGGATACTCGGTTTGCTGTTTTCTGGTCTTTTCCCTTTAATAGAATATGTACAGTCTCAAGGCTCTCAAACAAAATTCAAAAACTATCTTTCATGTAATTAATGGTTCCTACTTTAAGATATAACCTATTTAGTAATAAAATAGCTTCCAAAATTCTATGTTCATAGAAATGTAAAATGTTAATCCGATTCTGTTAGTAGGAGAAAATCACTTTTAAAGGTGGCTTCATGTGTAGACATTGCTGCTCGTGACTGTACTTTCAAATTCACTTTTATTCTTGGATTAATCTGCAAATTAAAATTAATCAAATAATATGTAGTATTCCGCTGCATCCGGTTATATAGTGGCAGCCGACCAATACAGTCGAGAAAAAATGGTTGGTGACTCCATTACCTGTATCACAGGGATCACATGTTCGTTTCACGTTTTTTTTTTATTTAATGTTACCAGGAGCGTCGAGCGCAAGAGTCTGAAGGCGATACAAAATCAACAGATCTGACAGCGATCCGGCTGAAGGGCAGAGAGAAGATAAAGCAAGTATGTGATGGAAAAAAAACTACCTCGTTAAAAGTACATGCACTTTTCTTTTATTTTCTTCTAATTTTCTTAAAAAATATATTTTTATTAACCCCTAAAATACTCAAACGTTTATAGTATTATATTAAGGGTCTAGCTCACGATGTCCGAATAGCCACTAACTGCCGCACTCGGAGACGTTTAATGATTACTTAAGCCATCACTTAGTAAAGATTTTTACACTTTGTGAAGGATTTGCATGTCAAATCTATACTAAGTAACGGCTTAATTAATCATTAAATATCTCTGAGTACGGCAGTAAGTCACCGAATCAATTTAGGAAATGGAACAGAATTTATATCAAATTAACGGGCATTTATCGTAATACGGTGATGAGTACACGTGGTGGATTCCTGCTTATGCCTTCAAAGGCCTACTCCGTGCTGATTATATTTGGTAGAGCGAAGCAAACCTATGAAAATCGGTCTAAAGCTAAAGCATCTGTCCAGTGTCCAATAATATCAGTCATCAAGAAAAAGTCTATGTCTGCATTCTCACCTGCGAATTGCGTTTGAGTATTTCGGCCTTAATGCTTTATTTATTTCTTTTATTGCACATCTGCTTTGTTTTTACCCGACTGCGGCGAAGCCCAAAAGGAGGGTTATTAACTTTTGAGTTTCACCAGACATTGCTCAGCTATATTGCTGAATTTGAAAACATGAAATGATTTGGCAATAGCCACTATCACAATAACTTATGACCACAAAGGAAATATTTTCGAAAATTTATTCCTCTTTCCTAGTATAGTGGTAGTTTGTATGGAAGTTCTCCATTGTGACGTATGAAAAACCCTACTGGGGATGCGCTTCATTAACTAAAACCATTACTATTACCACTTTTTTTTTTTGGTGGGTGGAAAATCATCAAATAACCCCGCTCTTGGGCAGAGCGGAAGGGAGTGTCAGACTTCTACTGACTAAAAACCAACCCATGTTCCTTCTTCGCCCTTGTGCCGAGGCCGCGTTATGCCATTTCGATAATCCGCAGCCCCGACGGGTTACTATTACCCCTTGGCTCGGTTCCGCAGGCGCGGCGCGTGCTGGCGCTGAAGCGCACGTGGGCGCCGGTGGTGGCGGTCCCGGCGCTGCCGGCGCCGCGCGTGGCGGACGTGGCGGCGCTGGCGCCCGGCGCCGCCACGCAGCGCGCTCAGCTCATGAAGCGCCTGTTAGCGTACTGGACACTCAAGCGACATAGCCGGAATGGGGTGCCGCTGCTGAGGCGGCTGCAGAGTTTGACTAGTCATCATGGTGAGTATCTTACTAAAACTATATTTTAATAATTACTTGTGAAACGTTCAGTGCTTCAAGGTGCAAGGCTTCCCGCTAGATGGACCGATGACCTGGTGAAGGTTGTGGGGTTCCGCTAGATGCGAGACGCACGAGACTGGTCATTGTGACGACACTTAAGGGAGCCCTATGTCCGACAGTGAACGTCTTTCTGCTGATGATGAACATTCCACCTATTTCTTACATACCTTTTCGAAGGATTTCTATTTGACGAACATCGGGGTTCTCAAACAAATTGAATTTTATACGTACTTCTTTCTTTCTTATGGTTCGATACTGTGCTTGTTCGTCCACTCCCCACACTTAGCAGAATCTTGGCACATTCATTCTCAGAAAAAATACTAACCAAATAATATTACTCTTGATCACAGGAAGCCGAGGCATACAGGATGGCACAGTGAATGTAAGAGAGCTGTGCAACCAGCTCAAATATTGGCAGAGGATACGACAGGACTTGGAACGAGCAAGGTAAAATATTAGATGATATTCCTTTAATTCCCTTAAACTTATCGGTAAGACTACATAAGTGTACCTTAGTGGCAAGTGCCCCTTTAATAAAATAGTGCTTATTCTGCGACAATTTCATGCGCACCACGGGCCACCTTTTCCACTGGTCACACTGGGCACGTGCCCCCCCCATGATCCAAGGGGGCCCCAAGTTCCTGTAACTATCAACTTCTCGCCGTTATTCTGACCAGCTTTCTTTTTGAACCTTAAACGAAACAATTTTGTCTTTGGAAGGAAAAATAAGATTGAAATAACGCCAATTTCATATTGGAATTAAAGTTCTCCGTCGCTGAAAGTATCACCCATAATTTTTTTATGAACTATCACAAGAAAAAAATTTGAGCTCACTTCGCTCGCTCTTACGAATGGCACTTACGATTAGCCCCATTATTCGTAAGTGCCTCGGTCCTCCACGTATTTGAACCTAGAGGTTTGATTATATACATTTTTTTTCGATTCTGCATACATTTTCAAAATATCCTCTTTCCATCAGATTATTGTGCGAGCTAGTACGCAAACGCGAGCGTCTAAAGGCAGAATACACGCGCGTTTGGGAACGCTGCGTACTGCACTCGCTGCAGCCGGAACGCGCCGCGTTACACAAGTTACTGCGCTTGCTGCGCCAGAAGGATGCCAGCGATATATTCACTGAGCCCGTGGATCTGCAAGAGGTATGTTATCTAAAGGTGCAGCCGGAACGCGCTGCGTTACACAAGTTACTGCGCTTGCTGCGCCAGAAGGATGCCAGCGATATATTCACTGAGCCCGTGGATCTGCAAGAGGTATGTTATCTAAAGGTGCAGCCGGAACGCGCCGCGTTACACAAGTTACTGCGCTTGCTGCGCCAGAAGGATGCCAGCGATATATTCACTGAGCCCGTGGATCTGCAAGAGGTATGTTATCTAAAGGTGCAGCCGGAACGCGCTGCGTTACACAAGTTACTGCGCTTGCTGCGCCAGAAGGATGCCAGCGATATATTCACTGAGCCCGTGGATCTGCAAGAGGTATGTTATCTAAAGGTGCAGCCGGAACGCGCTGCGTTACACAAGTTACTGCGCTTGCTGCGCCAGAAGGATGCCAGCGATATATTCACTGAGCCCGTGGATCTGCAAGAGGTATGTTATCTAAAGGTGCAGCCGGAACGCGCTGCGTTACACAAGTTACTGCGCTTGCTGCGCCAGAAGGATGCCAGCGATATATTCACTGAGCCCGTGGATCTGCAAGAGGTATGTTATCTAAAGGTGCAGCCGGAACGCGCTGCGTTACACAAGTTACTGCGCTTGCTGCGCCAGAAGGATGCCAGCGATATATTCACTGAGCCCGTGGATCTGCAAGAGGTATGTTATCTAAAGGTGCAGCCGGAACGCGCTGCGTTACACAAGTTACTGCGCTTGCTGCGCCAGAAGGATGCCAGCGATATATTCACTGAGCCCGTGGATCTGCAAGAGGTATGTTATCTAAAGGTGCAGCCGGAACGCGCTGCGTTACACAAGTTACTGCGCTTGCTGCGCCAGAAGAATGCCAGCGATATATTCACTGAGCCCGTGGATCTGCAAGAGGTATGTTATCTAAAGGTGCAGCCGGAACGCGCTGCGTTACACAAGTTACTGCGCTTGCTGCGCCAGAAGGATGCCAGCGATATATTCACTGAGCCCGTGGATCTGCAAGAGGTATGTTATCTAAAGGTGCAGCCGGAACGCGCTGCGTTACACAAGTTACTGCGCTTGCTGCGCCAGAAGGATGCCAGCGATATATTCACTGAGCCCGTGGATCTGCAAGAGGTATGTTATCTAAAGGTGCAGCCGGAACGCGCTGCGTTACACAAGTTACTGCGCTTGCTGCGCCAGAAGGATGCCAGCGATATATTCACTGAGCCCGTGGATCTGCAAGAGGTATGTTATCTAAAGGTGCAGCCGGAACGCGCTGCGTTACACAAGTTACTGCGCTTGCTGCGCCAGAAGGATGCCAGCGATATATTCACTGAGCCCGTGGATCTGCAAGAGGTATGTTATCTAAAGGTGCAGCCGGAACGCGCTGCGTTACACAAGTTACTGCGCTTGCTGCGCCAGAAGGATGCCAGCGATATATTCACTGAGCCCGTGGATCTGCAAGAGGTATGTTATCTAAAGGTGCAGCCGGAACGCGCTGCGTTACACAAGTTACTGCGCTTGCTGCGCCAGAAGGATGCCAGCGATATATTCACTGAGCCCGTGGATCTGCAAGAGGTATGTTATCTAAAGGTGCAGCCGGAACGCGCTGCGTTACACAAGTTACTGCGCTTGCTGCGCCAGAAGGATGCCAGCGATATATTCACTGAGCCCGTGGATCTGCAAGAGGTATGTTATCTAAAGGTGCAGCCGGAACGCGCTGCGTTACACAAGTTACTGCGCTTGCTGCGCCAGAAGGATGCCAGCGATATATTCACTGAGCCCGTGGATCTGCAAGAGGTATGTTATCTAAAGGTGCAGCCGGAACGCGCTGCGTTACACAAGTTACTGCGCTTGCTGCGCCAGAAGGATGCCAGCGATATATTCACTGAGCCCGTGGATCTGCAAGAGGTATGTTATCTAAAGGTGCAGCCGGAACGCGCTGCGTTACACAAGTTACTGCGCTTGCTGCGCCAGAAGGATGCCAGCGATATATTCACTGAGCCCGTGGATCTGCAAGAGGTATGTTATCTAAAGGTGCAGCCGGAACGCGCTGCGTTACACAAGTTACTGCGCTTGCTGCGCCAGAAGGATGCCAGCGATATATTCACAGAGCCCGTGGATCTGCAAGAGGTATCATCACTATTACTACATAATTATAAAACAAACTCCTCCGACGCATCTGTCCTGTCTGTTCGCGATAAACTGAAAAACTACTGCACAGATGTCCATGCTGTTTTCACCAATAGATATACTGGTTCTCCAGGAAGATTTTGGTATATATTTTTTCGAAATAGGGGATCGGACTGACTCAAAAAAATATGATTCTGTTTAGTCCGTCAGTTAGATTATCGAAAAATTTATGAAATAAATAAAAATTGACGAAGATAAAGCGCGTCAAAGATCATGGAGTGGGGCTTGAAACGTCACTTGAAGGTACAAAATGTACATAATTATGACGTCACACGAGTTTTCGAAGCACTGTATCGTCTTAATTTTTTGTTTACGTGAAAAAAGAAAATAAATGTGGATAATATTTTTTTGGAAATCTGTATGACGGACCATTTTTTTTTTTTGACCGATCCCCTATTCAACCTCTAAGGGAGATAAATAGGGGATGAAAGTTTGTTGAGATATTTTTGACATACGCACGGGCCAAGCCACGGGCAAAAACTAGTGTTATCTAAAGGTGTAGAACACGTCAGTGTAGCAGCGGCTGTAACGTATGTTACATTTCATTATGTCTCTACTGGGTCCCGACACTTGGGTACTTGGGTCTAAAAATGACCCGAGAAGTGTTGACTTAACATTACCATGTTGTTGTGGTTCAACTGTGTAAAAACCGGAAAAAAATTACGAGCGGACACAGTCCAGCTATTTTGATATGTAAAATGGCAATATCAGATCTTCAAGCAATGGCGACGTTTAGAACTACACCATTAGTTTCACACCTTCCCGTTATTGTCGCCCAACGTGGGACTTCGTCCTTTTCGTCACAGTGAGTTCCCCCATTGGCGCCCAACTTCTGATTGCGTCCTTTTTAACCGACTTCTAAAAAAAGAGAGAGGTTCTCAATTCGGATGTTTATATATATATATTTTTTATGTTTGTTCGGGCATAACTCCGTCACTTGTTAACCGATTTGAAAATTCTTTTTTTGTTGGAAAGGGTATACTTCCCAAATGGTCCCATAATTTTTTTATCGAAATCGAACGAGCGGTTTTTGAAAAACAAACATCAAAAAAAAACTACACTGTCCACATTATGACCCATGAACATGTGAACCACTAAAAAGTGAAAAATAAAAACTTTTTTGCAAAAAATAAAACCGACTTCAAAAAAAAGTGAAAATGAAAGTTTAGAAGAAAAATCAGTTTCTGAAGTTGGTGGCAAAAAAATGATATCAAACAAACAAGTCACCGACTTCAGAAAATAATTTTTCTTCTAAAGTTTATTTTTCACTTTTTTTTTGAAGTCGGTTTTAATTTTTGTCAAAAAGTTTTTTTAAGGTCAAGTTAATAATCGAACAAGGGTAATTTAAAGAAAACCCTCCACCCAATGGACACCATGTCTATAACTTTAAGCTTTTTTTTTTTTTTTAAACGTTGCCCCCACACTAGGAATTTCTCCTGTATCGTGGGTGCGTTCACAAACATTTAAACTCACATACACAAATACCCAGACCCGGAACAACTATCTGTAGGTCATACAAATATTTGTTCCGTGCGGGGATCGAACCCGCGACACGCAGCGCAGCAGTCCATTGCTTGAGCCACTGCGCCAACCGTGCCGTAGTTTAGTAGTCCGTGTATTATTTTTACTCGCAATATCTTAGCGACAATCAATAACAAAATAGACCGTTCTTTAAAAGTGCGTTACCCTTGGCTTTAACCACACATTTATAAACCTTAAAAAATCTTATTCTGTTAATCTATTACTAAAATCAACCTTATTTCCCACTAGGTACCCGACTACAGTACCATAGTAAAGTTCCCGATGGACCTGAGCACTATGGGCAAGAAGCTGGACCGCGGAGCCTACGCCACCATAGACGATATAGAGGCAGACTTCAAGCTCATGATTGAGAACTGTCTCACCTACAATAATAAGGATACTGTGTTTTACAAGTAAGTTCATAAAAATACTAAAAGTAAATTGAGGTATGGTGTTTTCTTTGTTATTGAAAATGCAGAAGAACATGTTATTTCTGCCTTGGTAGTAAAACATGGCCGACGCTCATTGATGTATTATAACCCTAGATGCACAGTCACGAACAAAACAAACAGTCGAAGCTGTCGCCAAACACTCACCAATACACGCACTACTACATAAGTAGTTATCGTTACACTATAAACATATTTTTTTGCAAATTCAACCTAGTTATAAAAAGCAATAATAATTTTACGACCGAAGTAAGCCGTTAGGACAAGGTATGGAGTGGAGACGAATAGGTACTTTTTATGTTTTTTTAATACTTAATTATTATTTTAACAGTTAGTTAAATTGTGTTTTAAACACATAATTTTACTTTTATCTAAGGGTAAATGTTTTTAGTTAGGATCTGACTGTGTTAGTGTACGTGTAGTCGTGTATAATCAATGAAACAAGTATTATCCATTCGAATCATTTATTTACATTTTTGGTTTAAAGGTATTAGTAGAACATTATTATCGAAACTAAGTAGTTATTAAGTTTAAGGTGTCAAAAACGAAGTCAAATTGACGACCTCTTCTCCTTTTGAAATCCAATTAAAAACTAATATAATATGTAACGTATACATAATTGTTAAAAACATAAAACAAAAAACTTATTGATTAAAAAAACACAAATAAACACAATAAAAAAAAATCGACTCCATTCGATACGAACAGGGTCATTTGTATAATGCGACTAAAAGAAAAGACTTGTAATACATCGTTCTTACGCTAACAAAGCGACCATTGAAATATGCCGTATTATACTCGGACCGTTTAGTAAAGTTCTGAGAGAAATTAAATCAAAATCACGTATTGCTTTCTATATTATGCCATAAACGCAACAAAAATAAATCAATAAACATTTTTACTTACCGAAAATACGATATCCCATGCTTTTTTAATGTCTTTGACGCTGTATTTTTGCAAATTCTCAGCGAACACTTCGGCATTTTGTACGACCGTGCAGAGACGCGAGCGACGCGAGACTATTTGAAATGAGTTCACGATTTGTAATTTTGCACTCATTTTAAGCGGACGGTTTTGAGACGCGAAGTGTGTATCTTGGTTTTAATACATCAATGCCGACGCTGCCTTGGCGTGATGCCCCCTTTATATCACCTCTCTCGACTTTTACAAACTTTAATTGTCAAATCTTACGTTTGATTGTCAGTTTGAAATATTAGTTTTGTCAATTATCGATAGATGGCATTAAGAAGATGACGCGTTTTTCTGAATCGCGCCATCAAGATTATTCGGCTCGAAGGACCATGAATAAAAGCCAATTTGTTTGGTACGGCGAAGACATAAATACACCTTATTTCTATAATATATTATTTTCTATACAAATAAAGTTTATTTTATATTATCTCTCCTGGCTCGTGAGGTGGATTATAGCCTCTTCCCTCTCATAGAGACGAAGCATGTGTACCAACAGTAGAACATTATAGGCTGATTATTTGCTTATCATATTATAATGCAAGGATCCTCATCCAGTAAAAAATGACAATAACTAGTAGTATTAATCTTACTCTTTATTTCCAGAGCCGGTGTAAAAATGCGCGAACAATGCGTGCCCTTATTCCGTCAAGCGCGGCGCGATGTCCGCGAGGCTGGGTTACAGGCGCTGTGTGTGGGCGCTGATGGCAGTCCACGAGAACCTGGTAGCCCACTCCTGGCTGCCGTCAGTCCTAGGAGGAGCAGGTAAAGAAAGAAAAAACAAAAAAGCCAAAAAAACAAAACAAATATCTAAAAATACACCATAAATATGATTGGATTGATTTATGGTTTATTTGCTAATTATTATTTATTCTTATCTGCGTTAGAAATTATCAGATTATGACACTATGATATGCATTGTTCAGTATCGCGAGTCCCCGTCGCGCCAGTCCGCCGCGTCGCAGTGTGAGTCGCGCCGCCAGCCGACCGCGCTCCACTAGTGACAGCGAACGGGAACGGACGCCAGGTACACTACGATTTTATTTATACATTCAAATTTATATTTTTTGAGAACAGCTGCCTAATTGATCTCTACGTCCCGGTTAGTACTGCGTAATACGAAACCCTTTGGTAAAAATACTGGGCCCAGCGCATAACCTTAAAGGACGACCTTAATGCATAGGCCACCTACGGCTATACCCTATAATGTTGTCAATGGTGTACTGAAATGTCGGCTTTGTGCTCGTAGTTTTTTGCCAAAGTTGGATATGCTAGCCGCTAAGAAAGAGCACATAAAAGAGCAGCACAACAAAGCTCTTGACAGCCATCGAATGCAGTCGCTGTGGCATCATCACTCTTTAAGAGAGTTAAGCATTGTAAAACTGGTTGTAAGACGTTCGGTTCACTGAATATCTGTAATGACTGTCAAACATGTACAATAGGGGATCGGACTGGGTCAAAATAATATGATTCTGTTTAGTCCGTAAGTTAGATTATCGAAAAATATTGAATACGTGTTTTTTGTTTTAACAAATCAAAAAAAAATGACGAAGATAAAACGCCTCAAAGATCTTGGAGTGGGGCTTGAAACGTCACTTGTGTCGTCAAAATGTACTATCAGATGACGTCACACGAGTTTTTGAAGCACTGTATCGTCTTCATTTTAAGTTTACGTGAAAAAAGAAAAAATACGTGTCCAATAATTTTTGGAAATCTATCTGACGGACTAATTAGTTTTTTTTTGTCCGATCCCCTATTGGAAGAAACACGGTATGTAATGGTTGGTCACCACTCAACCAACCCAGGCAAGCGGGGCTTAACTTGAATGTGTGACGATACTTGTATCATAATGTAATATTACTGGTTGTGTTTATAGAACGGCGTAAAGAACGCAGCATTTCAAGAGCCCGCAGCGAGAGACGCCAGTCCAACGCTTTAAAAGACTCTGATGATGAAAATATTGCTGTAAGTATACATGTGACAACTGTTATTTAAATATTCATAGAAATCTTCGGTCGTCATCATGCCCCCATGTTACTTGGGGTCGGTTCAACACGGTTTTTTTCTTCCATCCACCGTTTCTTTGATCTTCATCTCAAAGTCAAAGTCAAAATATTTTATTTCACATAGGCCTACTTGGGCACTTATAAAACAACTATATTAAGGTCCCATTGAAATAGGTGGACAAATTTTAACACAGCGTTCAGTAGGTCTAACCAAAGATATCTAAACAAAAAAAAAACATTAAATAAAGTGATTTTTTTTTACTCAAAGTAATAAATAGCCGGCACTCTAGAACAAACTCATCCTTTATGAGTGGGTACTTAAATGCGTTTTTCTTATTATTATTTTTACCATCGTCCTTATTTTGGTGGTCTGAATGATTTCTGAAATTTTGTCCACCTATTTTAATGGGACCTTATATAAATCTAAAAGTCTAAGTGAATTTTATTCCTTCACCAATGTCAGTGACATGAAAACCTAGAATAGAAAGCCACATTGCTATAGAACGATATATCACAAAACACCATTGTATTGACCAGTCGCACCGCGCCACATCTCCCGCGGCCGCGCCATCCGCCCGCAAGCCGTGGGTGCGCGGACGTACGCGCGGACGTGCGCGCGGACGCGGACGGCGCGGCGGACGCGGACGGGTCAGTGCGCAGGCCGACCGGGGGAGGGATAACGGTAAGCAATATATTATTTGTAAATTCTCAACATCACTATTTAGGTCTGTTCATGCGTATAACATGTGGGAAGACGGGAAAAAGAAACTGATAAAATAATACTGCTTCTTATTTCTTTCTCTATTGCCTCCGTGGTCGAGTGGCTTAGGCGTTTGCCTTGTGAACCGGTGGGCGTGGGTTCGATTCCCACGGGAAGAATACTTTGTGAAGTTGTTTGCAGTTTGGTTAGGACATTGCAGGCTTGAATCACCTGATTGTCTGATAAAAACATGGTTCCGTGCTTCGGAAGGCACGTATATAAGCCGGTGATCCCGGCTGTCAAATGGCGGTCGTCAAACCATGTCAGAGGCCCTTGCGGCGGTTTAGAAACTCTGACACTAGGGTGTGTGGGGTCGTTAGACCTTACTGCCCACACGATAAGAAGAAGAAGATTTCTTTCTCGTGTGATTATAGTGACTAACCGGTGACAGAGTTTTAATGCCGTCCATGGGCCTCTGCCTTGGCATTCATGTCGTGAAGAAATATCTGTCAGGCATGAAACTCTGATTTTGTTTACAAAAAGAACTTTTGTTGGAGTTAATAATAGTTTGATTTTGATGCATCTCGGTACGGGATTCAACATATCCATGAACATTGTCTTTTTAGACAATTAATATCCTCAACCAGTTGCGATGTTCACCACGCAAATAATAAAATTCCATTCATAATAACATCTCCCATTTTCAGATACACCAACATCAGGGTCGGAGACACCAGTGCCCCTAAAGCCGGTGGAACGCACCCTGAAGCTGGCAACACCAGAGAAGTCCCCGGTTAAGCAACTAGACGTAACGCCAAGTTAGTAAACGACCTCCTTTTATGACTCGATCGCGAATTGACAGGGTCCGCCTTGACTGACCAATCTTCTCCATTGTCTGCGGTTTTTGACAGATAGTTTTTTATACCATAAACTTACGTTTTTTTTTTATAAAAAAAAGTTTTTATTCTGTTATTTTTTTATAAACATTCTGTTTTTCTATAAAAATATATATTTTTGTAAACACACTGTTTCTTATGACGTATCAAGTTTTTTTTTATATTAGAGGCAACGATACACCATTGGCTAAAGTGTAATATGTCAGCCAAGTTTATTTTTTTATAAACAAATAACCGTCGTGTTAGACAATATGGATGTTTACTAACTAAAAAAAATATGATTCTAATTAGTCCGTCTGTTAGATTATCGAAAAATATTGGATACGTATTTTTTGTTTCATCAAATCAATAAAAATTGATTTAATAATAAAAAATTATTTCAGGCTTCTAAGGCCCATAGGTAAAATACACAAATAACATAAAACAATAACAACAAACTAATACATATGAAAAAACCTTATAAACTATAACTACACACGTAAGGTCAGGTGGTGGTTTGATAAAACAAAAAATACTAAATAGACTCCGAACCCAGGTCGGCCGTAGCAAAGACAATCTCTTCAGATGGGGGTTCATTGACGGCTCAGACCTCAAGTGTGTCCTCAAGTATGTGGCGTATCTCCGCAGATAATGTCCCACCTTCCATCTTGCGCTGCATGCCCTGACACCTGTACACTTGACGACCTTATGACTGCATCAGCGAGTGGAGTTCGCATAGCTGAATTTTGGGCCAAAACGATTTAACTGAAATTTGCCATCGAAACGCTAAGAAGAATAAAAATTGACGAAGATTAAACGCGTCAAAGATTTGAGTGGGAGGTGGTGACGTCACTTCTCGCTAAGAAATGTCATATTAGTCTTAGAAAATGACATCACACGGGTTTTCAAAGCACTGTATCGTCTTCATTATTTGTTTACGAGAAAAAAGAAAAAATATGTGTCCAATATTTTTTGGAAATCTATCTGACGGACTAATTAGATTTTTTTTGTTAACATCCCTACTGTTTCTCATTTTTTTCACTCTATGTACTTCTAAATTATGTTATGTTGCATACTATACATTCAAATGCCAGTTTTTTGGGTGTAAAAAGGTGATAGCAGCTCCATAACCAAGCTCATTGCTATCACAATACTTGTAATAGGTGCGAATGTTGCCAGTTACAGGCCTGGGGCTCATGGGTGCACTTAGGAAGCCCACCCTGCTGGTGTCGCCCTCTACCGTCGCGGCGCCACCCAAGAGCTTCGGCTCTGATGGTAATTATAACCTATTTTCACACTTCAATTGGAAACTCCTCTCTAATAAATTTACTATTGCAGAGTAAAAACTAATTTATTTATTTTT
This sequence comes from Diarsia dahlii, assembly GCA_949775195.1. Lineage (NCBI taxonomy): Eukaryota > Metazoa > Arthropoda > Insecta > Lepidoptera > Noctuidae > Diarsia > Diarsia dahlii. The sequence continues at coordinate 13,628,771 of OX459210.1, forward strand.
TATTTTGGTTTTTATATTAAATCTGTATAATTGATTTTAACGAAGCCAAAAGTCCTGTAAAGAGTGCCTTTTGGGTGGTAATTGGTCTTAGAAAATATCACAACGTACCCATCGGCCATAAAAAAATGTCACTACGAAATTTTCAATCAACGGTTTATTAAGCCTACTCTTCGCTATTTATTTTTTATGAAAACATTACGAACAGCGTCGTTGCCGACATTATCAGCCAGTTTGGGTCGATCCAGCATAGACCCTTCGCCCAAGAAGAAAGGGCGCGGCAGACCCCGGAAACAGGACAAGGACAAGTCTACATCATCACCAGATCTGTTTAGGTACATTATTTAAGACGGAAATGTCTTTGGACCTCGAAAATAACTGGTTTTTCTAAAAATAAAAAAAAAATATAAAAATAAATAATAAAAAAATAAAATATAATAATACTTGAGCATAAAAAACACAAAAGAGTAATAACAGGTCCAAAGATATTTTCGCTTACTTTTTTTGCATGAATTCCAAATTACCCTTTAGCACCCTTTTATGGAGTGGAGAAACGCTACGAAGCCAAACAAATGTATGTAAACTAGGTTTAACAATCTAGATAGTTTTTTTTACGAAGAAAATACAAATATGTTTTTATAAAAAGCTTATATTTGATTGCGATTGAAATAATAGATTTCATGGAGAAGATTGAGTCTCAAAGCGGACCTTATCAAAACCGCTTTCGTTCTTGTATGGTAAAAAAAGCTTTGCACCGCTTTTAATATGTACCAATATTGCTTGATTCGAAATCGGTGCGTTTGACAATACTAGTTAAGCTTTCCTGCTATTGAGAAAAAAAAAGATCGCCGACGAATTGAGAACCTCCTCATTTTTGAAGTTTGCGAAAAATAGTTTGTACTTCAAAATGTTTTTAATTGAGAAATGCAAAACTTTTTTGTACCAACCAATAGATATTTTTATAAAATTATTTGTGTCGAACATTTAATGACGCTCTAATAAAGCGACGATGAAGATAAATAGCAAATAAAAAATTGGCACTTGTCCCATCACACACGATTAGCGAAAAGCGAGTAATGGGAGAGTTCAAGTAGTACGCAACGCAATTTTTGGAGATTTTTGACCATCCCTCCCCCAATGTAACGTGCCGTAACGTTTTTCTGGACCTCTCCCTCCCCCACCATATTACGTTACATAACCACCAAGTGCTTTGAATAGTAAAGGGGTCATGGAGGTAATTTAGTTAAGTTATAACCTGAAAAACTAGTATTTGCAAAAACAGCTTTGAAAAATTTGTAACTTTGACCCCAATATCTCCGTAACTAGGGGGTTTCCAAGTATGGTCTAGAACAAAAAAATGGAGTTTTACCGTAAAATGTGATTTTTGACCCCAAGTAAAAGTCGTTTCCCGGCAAACATATTTTGCGTAGGGGTACTTAGTTTGATGTACAGAATGCTTGGTTGACGGCTGTGTGAAGGGTTAATTTACACCCTGTATGTGTGTGTATGTTAAAGTAGGTGGCCAAATTATTAGGGACAGTGCTCATTTTTATGTAAGTCATAGTTTAATATGTATATTTGAAAAAATGATGTTTCATTTAAAGGGTTATTTTATCTGATAAAGCTAGTGGTATTATTATTGTTTTTGTCAAGTGGCAACACAGTGAATCCGTGCGTCATTTATTAATTTTGTAAAGTTCCTTCTAATTTCGTCATTGTCTGTTAAAAAGCGCGGTTCGCAGTAAATATGTTTGTATTGTCAAATTGTTATTTTTTCATTTGATTTAAGCAAATATTTTGTTTAAAATAATCAAAAGGTAAGTAATGCTCCGTATTAGAATAGTTTTGCTATGTTTTGTCTATTGATTTACATTTTATTCATGGTTAGACGCAATATCCTCAATTTTTTTACTTTTTAGTATGGGTGAGGCTTTGGACACCTCTACAAGAAAATGTAGAGAGATACTAACATCGTTAGTGCACTCCACTCATTCCCAGAGAGACATAGCAGCTATGGCTGGGGTTTTGAAGTCTATCGTCAATCGAATAAAAATTAAAATTGACAATAAAAAGCCTCTTGTGGCAAATCGTGCTAGCAAATGTGGCAGCAAAAGGATCACCACACTTCGTACCGATCGAAGGATTAGGAACATCTGCCTCGAAAATCCTAAAAAGAGCGTTGTTCATTTGACTACGATGATGAACGACGAGGGTGTAAGGATTTCGGAGAGGACAATGCGGAGGCGGTTGGTCGAAGAGAACAAGATGGGACGGCGGTCTTAAAAAAACCACGCCTGTCCTACAGTATGAAGAAGAAACGACTCTAATGGGCTATACAACATCGAAATATGACTGTCACAGATCGGAGTCGAATAAGTATAACTTTTTTGAATAATACAATTAGTCGATAACTTTTCTACTATTCATTCTGTTAATTTGCAGATGTGCTTTTCCGACAAATCAACTTTTCCATTTTGATCGACAAAATGTATTTTGTAAGACGACGCCCTGGTGAAAGATACCACGTCCGATTGCCTCGTAGAGAGAGTTAAACACCCGGTTAGTGTTATGGTGTGGTGTGTCATCTCAGCCAAAGGCATTGGGCGCCGATACATCGCAGAAGGAACGATGAAACAAGACCAATACAAGCGAGTACTAGAAATCCAGTTACTGCCGCAGGTCAATGAATGGATCCCTGATGATGCTGAATACATTTTTATGCATGACTCAGCACCCTGCCACAAAGCCAGAAGTGTTTATGCATTTATGGCTGAAAAAAATGTCACTACTTTGCCTTGGCCGGGGAATTCACCTGACGTGAATCCCATTGTTCACCTGACGTGAATCCCATTGAGAACATGTGGGAACTCATCAAAGGGGCCATTGCCAAAGAAGTGTTTACCACCAAAGAGCAACTTATAGAAACTCTCACCAGAGAACGGCATTATGATGCCAAATGAAAGAAAGATGCAAAACATTATATTGAGAGCATGCCCGCGACGCATAGAAGCTCTCATTTCAACAAAGGGTGGCATCACCAAATATTTATTTATATAAATATTTTTTTACCTGATTAATAATAAACAGTTTTGTATACATTTTGGAGTTTTTGTGATCCCAATAGAACACAGATACCAATAAAAAATATTTATAAGACCTACAACCAATTATTTATTACACAAATCAACTTAAACTCGAAAATTCAAAAATCTTATTACTGTCCCTATTAATTTGGCCACCGATGTTATGGTGGCTAAGTGTTGGGTACTTTTACTCCCTATCCTATATGTATATCTTTTACCGAGACCAACATCTATTGTACGTTTTTAGTGGACTAATATTCGATAAATAGTCGCTGTTTCGTCGACGGTGGGACATGGTGCCTTTGAACACAGATTGGGATGACTGAAATGAGTTTTTTGCACAACATTAGTATTTTGACGAAGCTTATTTAAACTGGAAATTGTATTGTACCGGTTGCGCCAATAAGCAGAAAGTACAATTCAATAATATAATGTTTTACCTGAAAATAAAACAGTTATTATATACGGAACCTTATTCTAGACCTATACAGTGAGACAGCATCTTTTCGGATCTGACGTCACGACCTCTCTTGTTCCCCCTCCCAACCGGCCCCGCCCCGCTGTGGCCGGGGGGAGGGGGCGTGGAGCTTGCCCGAATAGTCAGGCGCACTCCTCACATTGCATCTCACTTCCGGTGGATTATGAGTCCACCAGGCAGGATTCAAAATATAGGTCTAGAATAAGGTTCCGTATATAATAACTGTTTTATTTTCAGGTAAAACATTATATTATACACTATGAACCGTTATTCTAGACCTATACAGTGAGATGTGTTTATTATCGCCTGGTGGCAAGCTAAGTATATGCCAATGTGTGAAAAAGAAATTACTTATGAGTATTTACATTAAACAAAATAAAACTGTGTGAGAACATTATTATTAGAAATGAAAGTGACTCAATGAAAGAAATTGCAGGGAATATTTATGAAAATAAATAAAAAACTGTATAATTATGTAAAGAAAAAGATTTTTAATGAACCACCAAAACTAAGTAGGTACCACAGTAAAAAGAACTTACTGATGATGATTATTACCATATGATTAGTACCATAATGTATGCTATAATGATATGATATTCGAAGAATTAAGATTTGCTTTGAACTAAAGTTACATTAGTTATGCACATCATATCTACTTAGATTAAATAAATCAATTTAACTGAATATAGCAATATGTTGCTTTGAACTGAATTATTTATTGAAATTACATTGATTATTTAAGTAATCATTTATTATTTAGAATCTACACAGCTTCAAATGTCAGAGATAAATTGTTACGACTTTGCGATGTGTTAATTTCGGCTGAATAGAACCGTGCAAATGTGTTGGGGACACGCCAGTTCCCTTTTGCCATGATCTCGTCAATATTTTGGCACTCAAGCCAGTTGAGAGATGCTGCGGCACTTCGAGTACTACCAGGAGTAGCCTCTATTCCTGCCTCCTTAAGAATAGTTTTAACCCATCCTCCAATCACTGTTCGGGAGGCTGGCCTGACTCTACCACGAGTTGATATAAATAAATGATTAATGTCATTGTTAATTCTACGTGATGATGATACTTCTATCAACTTACGTATCCACCATACAGGGCATATGGATTTATCTGTATGTGTGTGCAATTTCCATGATGATTGTCTGTGCGTATAGCTATCTGTCTTTGAGCCAAATGCTGGGTGTAAAACAATATGATTAGAATTCTCTTTAAAATGTGCACTATCAACCCGTAACAGTGTCAGGTCATGTACTCTACGACTAGAAGCGAGTAACAAAATCAGTGCTGTGCGACGAGATACTTGGAATAAACTTGCATGAGGCGGCTGGTTAGAGCTGAGCCATTCTACCACAATACGTGGATCCCAAATGAAAGAATTTTTAGGTTTGGAATCAACATTAGCAAGTGAAATAGCTTTTAACATTCTCTGAACGATAGGGTCACTGCTTATGATTTGTCCGTTAGAACAGGCCAAAGTGGCAACTGTTGATTTATAAACTAAAATAGTTTTATAAGACAGTTTAAGAGTTAAGTGCAAGTATGCAAGGTACTTAGCGACTTGGGCACCAGAGGGGTTTGTATGGTTGAAATTATTATGAGTACACCAATTTAACCATTTTTTCCAAATACCAGCATACATTTTCTTCGTGGAGGGTCGCCAGCTAGAATTAGGTAGGTCTATTTCGTTTTGAGACCAATTTGTTAATTCGGCACACCACCCTTCACTAGCCATGCCTCTAGATACATCTGGTCCACGTGAACCGGAGGCAGATAAGTCCGTGTATCTAGTAACCGCCGATGAAGATTGAATATGGGTAAAGGAGCGCTCACCGCTCTCCTCTTCAGGTCTGGCCGCCAAAACACTTTGGACCAGCGCGGTACTATTAGGATGTATCGACCCTTGCACAGGTTGAGGTGTGACAGAACTCGTGGAATTAGGTGTGGTGGTGGGAATATCCACGCTCGACGGTATGACCACCTTCTGCTGAAAGCGTCGTGAAACTCTGCTTTCGAGTCTTTGCAATCTCGTGAGACGTAGCGCGCAAGCACGTGTGCGGTTTTCGAGGCGAACAAGTCGATTTTGGGCCTTCCGAACTTGCGAAATACCTCTTGACATGCTTCCTCCATTAGGGTCCACTCCCCGGGTAATTTGAGCCTTGACAGCATGTCTGCTTCTGTGTTTACCTGACCGGGCAGGTACTGAGAGACCAGGTGAATCTTGTTCTCGTCCGCAATCTCGAATAACATGCAAGTTAGCCGGTAGAGGTTCTGTGATCGGAGACCGCCCTCGTTCCGCATGTAACTCACCACACTCTTGTTGTCTGACTGAACTAGCACGGTTGAATGACGTAGCGATTGCTGACGATTGGTTAAGGCCTGTATAACTGCCCACATTTCCTTTAAATTGCTGTGCCAATGTTTCTGCTCCGGGGACCATAATCCGCTCAGACAAGCGTTGTCTACTATGGCACCCCAGCCTCTGGCAGATGCGTCTGTCGTTACATAGTTGTGAGACAGGATCTGGATGTATCGCTGTTCCTGTAGACAGAGCTCGTAACCACCACATTAAGGTCGTCGACACTTCCGGCTCGAGTGGCCGTTTTACGCGTGCTTGGTGCTTTGGAAGCCGATTGCAGGCTACTTGTAACGGGCGGCAATGAAGCCGACCTCTGGGCACAACGAAGGCTGCAAAGTTTAGCATACCTATCAAGCATTGAGCGTCGTGCAAACTCCATCGATTTACCTGTAGTATGTGGCGTATCATATTGGAGATTTTGGAAACCTTTTCCTGGGGCAAATACTTGCAATTCAGGGCGAGATTCCATTTTATGCCGAGATAGTCTACTGCCTTGGTAGGGATCAATGTGGATTTTTTGTAGTTGATCATCCATCCCAAAGTTGTTAGGACTCTTATAGCTTCCGCAGCATGGTCCATTAGGATTAATCGATCTTGGTTCACGATTAAATAATCGTCCAAATAGACGATAACTCGCAAGCCCTTCTCTCGCAGCACGTCTGCTACCCAATTTGTCACTGTCGCAAATGCCCTGGGTGCTGATGACAGCCCGAATGGCAGACAAGTGATCTGAAGGAGCTCCGGGCTCGACTTCTTTTCTGTTGCGTATAATACTCGCAGAAATGGGTGATGACTTGGGCTGACTGCTAGGTGAAAATAGGCCTGAGAAAGGTCTATTTTTAACCGACTTCCAAAAAAAGGAGGAGGTTATCAATTCGACTGTATTTTTTTTTTTTTTTTTTTTTTTTTTTATGTTTGTTCACTCATAACTTGCGACTGGGTGAACTGATTTTCATGATTCTTTTTTCATTTGAAAGCTGGTGCTTCCCGTGTGGTCCCATTGTCACCATTTCAATATCTGATGATGGGATCTTGTAGAAATCGGGGGAACTCTTCAATAAATAACAGCAGATTAACCGCGATTGTTGCTATAGCATATCTAAGCATTGTTTACGCCATCACACAACATAATATTACGCCTGTACTCACTACAAAGGTTATAAAAACTATTTTGTGAAGATCTGATGAAGAACTTCGGAGATAGGCAACGGAACTCCTCAATAAATGATAGCTAATGGACTGGGATTGCTGAAATCTCATATTGTCTGTCTATTGTTTACACCAGTTCCTAACATAACATCACGCCGGTGCGTTGTGAAGGGGTAAGCACATGTGAAACACTAAAAAGTGAAAAATAAAAACTTTTTTACAAAAAATAAAACCGACTTCGACAAAAAAAACACTCAAAAGTGAAAAATAAACTTGAGAAGAAAAATCAGTTTCTGAAGTCGGTGACAAAAAAATGAAATCAAAGAAACAAAAGTCACCGACTTCAGTAACTGATTTTTCTTCTCAAGTTTATTTTTCACTTTTGAGTGTTTTTTTTGTCGAAGTCGGTTTTATTTTGATCGCCCAGTCGTTCGGTTGCAAGAAATCCGGCACACGGTACATATTTATTAAGCGAAACTTTGTTTGCATTACATAACGATTTAGATTTTTTAAATTGAATATCGGGCGATTGCTGGTATCTGACTTTTGCACTAAAAACATCGGACAGACATAACTTGGAGATGGATCTACTCGAATCAAGATTTTCTGTTGTTTCAAAATATCGATCTGTTCTGACATCAATAAGCTCGTTGGAGTTTGAAAACGTGTTAATAAGTCTGGACTTTGAAGTGGGGGTATTTTGAAAAAGGGAATTCGGTAACCAGATATCATTTTTATAATGTTCTCTGGAGCACCGTAATTCTTCCAAATTTGAATGTAATTTTTTAACCGCCCGCCATAAAATAAAATTTCTTGAGGATAGTCACTTACGATACTGATCGGATTTACGATTGCCGGAGAACCGTTTTTTGTTTTCGTTATGCCTTGTACCGGATTTATTGTTTCCCGACTTTCGGCCTCTACTTTTCGGGGGCGCTTGAAAGCTCGTGGATGGCTGGGGATCGAACCCAGGATTGTCACCGTGAAAGGGCTTGCGTGGTCGCTTAGCTGGAGGGCCATCCTGTCTATTCCGCATAGACATGGCATGAGGCTCTTCCGCAGAGCGCTTTTGGGCAGAGAACAACTTACTTGTACCACCAGCCTTTTGCAAAAAGGTGGTTAAATCCTGTGGATTAAAAAGGTTATATTGTGTTGGGGGGATCTTTTGCAAGTCCACCTTTACATATTTGTCCTTGACACCCGACAAAATGCAGTCACGACGTCTTTGAATGATATCAGCACGTCTCCCACAACTCATTTGCAAGAGATCCTCGGACACTTTCATGTAAGATGAGTTTTCGGAAAAAGAAGCATTAAACTTTTCATAAAGCGTGTCAGCGTTAAGTACACAGCCAGGCGATTGCGCCCATTCTATGATTTGCTGAAAATTGTTTCTTAGCAGCTCATTTTGTTGTATAAGCCCATGGGTAAAAGCTCCAAACGATCTATCAAGTAATCTAAGCCAAGAAGAATTTGTATCACAATGTCTAAGTTCAGTGTTAACATCAAGTTCGTAAAAACCTGGCTTAGCGACATACTTTTTCTCAGTTTCTAGGTATCTAACCCTTTGCCAATCATTAGTATCAAAATGATGTAGTTTATTTAGTACATCTAATCTACCCTCAGAGGCATTTTCAACAGTAGGTTCTCTTAGGTTAGTGGATACTGGAAATTCGAATACTTTCGCCTTCTGTGGTTTACTGAGAAGGTGATCATTCCCAAGAGAAACCCTCAAGCCTTCAGATGGATGTAAGGAAATATCAGAATCAGATTCGGGCTCGGTTTCTTTGTTTGAAAAGCGATCGTTATTTTTTAAGTACGATAAAATTTCACTCACTTGATTTGACAGCGAGTCTAACCTGCGCTTGTCAGTTTCTCGGGTTTCCTGCCGCAGTTGCCGGCGTCTCCGACGTGGGGCGGAGCTGCTCGACGACGATGAAGACGACGAAGAAGATGCCTGCGGTGAAACAGGGGGAGGCGGGCGACTCCCGTCACCCTCGGCAGGTGCTTTCGTGGATTTTTCCATGTCTTATAAAAAACACGCACTCAAACACTAAAAGTACTCGAAACACTATTACCGAGTTTTCCTATAACCACTGAATAAAGTTTTTCCACGAACTAAAAATGTAGTGTTTTTATTTAAACTAATAATTTTAAACACTAAACAGCAGCGCTGTTGCCCGCACTAGAAGAGGTGTGATCGCACCGAAAAACGATGCCAATGTGAGGAGTGCGCCTGACTATTCGGGCAAGCTCCACGCCCCCTCCCCCCGGCCACAGCGGGGCGGGGCCGGTTGGGAGGGGGAACAAGAGAGGTCGTGACGTCAGATCCGAAAAGATGCTGTCTCACTGTATAGGTCTAGAATAACGGTTCATAGTGTATAATAATGATTTCCAGCGATACCCAGATACATACAAAGGTCTTATAACTTAACAGATATTTATTATGTACCTGGGGGTCCTGGGGTGTTTGTGGCGCCACTTCTTCCCTAGATAAAAATTGCTCTACTCTTATACCCATCCACATTCACTCAAATCTTTCCTCATTTGGACATATCGTTAGCAAAATGAACCCCGTGAATAGAGTTATTATTTCGAAATTGGAACAGTTCTGAGCTTTTTGGGTAGTCATTTGTTTTTATTTTTAGAAATCCCCGTAAAATTTCATTACCCCACAAAGTCTGGACAGAAAGCCAAAAATAATCGAATGTGTATCGGTGTATGCTAGACTTTGGCGGAACATAATTTCCAGCCATAGCTTCTGTTGTGTCCTTATAACGCTGTACATTGATGATCAGGTCGTCTCAAGGCAGCGAGAGCAAGAGTATGTCGACGCCGGTGCCCGCGTCGTTCCTGCAATATCGTGGGCCGCCAGGCGAAGTCGGCTCTGACAGCGACCTTGCGCTCTCCAGGTGAATAATATTAATCCATTAATTTTCAGGTAACAAAGACCTATAGCCTAAATATACTAATAACATTTGTGTTAGTATAAGCAACTTAAAATTATGTTCGTGGCACTTCGCTTGTTTGGTGCGTTCTTGTGGAATATGTCCGCGGAAGCGACAGAACACCACAGCTTGCAGCCAAAATCTTTCTTCCAACACCAATTGGAGTAAACACGTTGGTGTGAGCACCACAAACCCCTTGAAATTTACGTTGCGACTCAAGAAGCTCACTTGTCGTGTTTATTCAATCTTTGACGCACGTACTCCTCGATGTCCTCATCGAGTAAACCATATGCATGATGCAAATATATATTATTTAAGTAAAGTTATTCGGTATCTAATTACATCTGCTACAGTAACCTTGTTTTAGGGCAACAAACGCAAGCGACTGCTTTTTGTCAAAAAAAATTTTTTTTTTCGAAAATTAGTGCTGAAAACAAAAGCCATTTAATTCGGCTTAAATATGACGTCGCGTCACGGCGAACCGCAACGCTGCGATCAGGATGATATTTGGATATGCTGATGGCGTTCAGTTATAATGGTAGAATAGGGGATCGGACAGGGTCAAAATAATGTGATTCTGTTTAGTCCGTAAGTTAGATTATCGAAAAATATTGAATACGTATTTTTTGTTTTATCAAATCAATAAAAAATGACGAAGATAAAACGTGTCAAAGATCTTGGAGTGGGGCTTGAAACGTCACTTGTGTCGTCAAAATGTACTATCATATGACGTCACACGAGTTTTCGAAGCACTGTATCGTCTTCATTTTAAGTTTACGTGAAAAAAGAAAAAAATACGTGTCCAATAATTTTTGGAAATCTATCTGACGGACTAATTAGTTTTTTTTTGTCCGATCCCCTATTGAGTAGCTTTGGTTGTCTACGTTACCTCTTTCAATCACTGGCCGAAGTTTGTTTTTCCGTTCTCATGGTTTTAAAATAATTTATTTGTGTTGTAGATCGTCGTCGAGCAGCTCGGCGTGGTCGCAGTCGTGCTCGTCGTGCACGCACTACGAGGACGAGGGCTCCCACCACTCCTGCTCTATGAGCTCTACTGACGGGTCTGTACATTAGCTTCGCTTGTACCTGGTAATTAGCGCTGATGTTCCGGGAGTTCGATTGTTTGTTTCTTTATAATAGTGCTTTTGATCCAATGTTGCCAGACAGTTATCCAGATTTCCGAATCAAAGCAAATCTTTGATGAAAACTGGTTTGAAAAATACCATTGAAAAAAACGTATCTAAGTAAACCTGTTGTGGAGAATGTCCTTCGCCACCACAAGCATACAAGTAATGCCGCCAGTCTTTTGGGCACATTACCGGCTGACGGCGTTGAGGCTTGAGGAGCAGTTTTTTGATGCCCTTTTATAATTTCTTGTTAGTTTAGTTTTTTTTTTGTAGTTTAAAAGAAAAACTAAACTACTAAGAAATTATAAATTAATGTAGGTAATTAGTTTACTCTAATAAAATAAATTTCCACAAGCATAATTGCGATTTTTTCCTAAATTTAAAATACAGACTGCCTCCAAAAACTGCCCTTCATCACTGTGACAAAGATATATTTTGACCCCTATTCTCTCCCCCAGGTCTAGCTTCAACGAGCCGCTGGAGTGCGCGCGTGGCGGCAGCGCTCCCTCCCCGCGCCGGCGCGCCCGGCGGCCTGCGCACGGGGACTCGGATGCGGAACCTACCACGCCTGTTAAAGTGAGTTGTACAAGGTTCACTAAATTGCGTGTCATTTCGTCGAACTAATATCAGAATACGTATCACCAAAAACGTTATTTTTTTATTCCCTATAAAATTTTAAAAAAAATGTAAAATATCAATCTACACCCATTCTAAACTTAAATAATATAGAACGACATTTTAGAATGCTCTCGAAACTTGTTAGTAAATCAATTTGTTGTTGCCTCTGTAAAATTTGCTCAAATGCACTTACGAATTCTGATAATTAGACCGACGATTTGCTATGTTATTAACGTAGGTAAAAATGTACCGGCCATAAGCGTATCAAACCACACACATAAGCGAGATCGGTTGAGAAGTTCATTTGTAAGGTGGGTTTTGATAGGATCCGTAAAATTTACGCTAATATTGCAACACCCCACCGATTTTTGATAAAAGACCCCTTAGGTGTTAAAAAAATACAATGACCCCAAGAATGTTAATACAAATACAATGACCCCAAGAATGTTAATACAAATACAATGACCCCAAAAATGTTTAAAAATACTAAGGTTGTTAATTATTATTTCTTTCTTTATCGTGTGGTTAGTGCCTAACTTGGTCATTATTTGAAACGCAGCTTTCGAAGTCTCTCCATATCCAGTTAGACGTTATCTAAATAATTAATTTCTTCCGAAATATGAACAAAAATGTAAAAGTTGTACTTTCTCCTACAAATTCCATTAAATTAATAATGTTACTGTTCAGGGCCGAGGCACAAGATCGTCAACATCGAAGACCCCGGTCAAGTCATCGCAAGCGTCGAGCTTACAACTGGAACCGCTACAACTCGTCTGGGCCAAGTGCAGGTCAGTAAAGTCAGTAGCTGTATACACATCCATTTTATTAACCTTTCTAACACCCAAATACTCGAACGTCACTCAATTATAAGTAACCCTCAAAACTGCTGCTATCTCTGTCACTCTGCGTTAAAGTAACAAAGACAGCACGAGATTTAAGTGCAACTTAAAATTGAGTGACGTTCGAGTATTTGGGCGTAAGTAGCACTGTTTTTAGTTTACAAGTAACTTTTGTATATAAGTTAGCGACTGCTATTTTTGCAATCAAATCATTTTATTATCAGGCAATTAAAGCTCAGAATAAAATACTCAAATTAATCTTATCTTGAAACTAAGACATACAATGATTAAAGTTGTGAGATTTGAACCTCCCCGTACTTGCAAAAAAAAATACACATTAAGCGTGAACTCGCGCATCCTGCAGGGAACTATAGTAACGATTTTCAGTATGAGTGAGCGAGACAATACTATTCAAAAGCGGTAGAGCAAATCTGACGATTTAAATCTTTGTTTTGGTTTAAATGCAGCTGATTACAGAGTTTTGAGTAGCTCTGATTCTGACCATCTATCTATATTCGAGTTCCAGTATGAAATCTGCGCGATTTTTAAAATTTTGGTTTAAACTCGATAGGTATGTAACTAATTTTAATCCAAAACTTCTTCAACAGAGGCTACCCCTGGTACCCAGCGCTAATCATCGACCCAAAGATACCAAAAGGCTTCATCTACAACGGCGTCCCCCTCCCCGTCCCCCCACAAGACGTACTTAACTTAAAGAAGAACCATTCCCACGAACCTATTCTCTACCTCGTACTATTCTTTGACGTCAAACGCACTTGGCAATGGCTGCCACCGAACAAGCTAGAACCACTAGGACTTGAAAAGAGCGTCGACCAAGCAAAGTTAATTGAGTCTCGTAAGCCTACAGACAGAAAAGCCGTGAAGAAAGCCTATGGAGACGCCATGCAGTTCCGTAAGCAGGTCCACGGTGACGATAAATGACAAAAGTTTAAGTATAGGTCTCGCCGGCCTCCAAGAAACAGAGCCAGATTTGGCCACTTCTCCACTATGCATCTACAAGCCGAAGATACCACCGATTCCAGTGATGATTGAAAACAGTTCTTAAGTTTTCATTAATAAGGTTCCCTTTACTGGGACGTAACCTCCTCTCCGTTAGAAGACGGTTTTGTTTTCTTTGTTTACGCTTTATTTTATTGCTTTTATTGAAGTATCGATCCCTCATTCCATTTTTTTATTATTTGGGAGGTGTGAGAAGAAATTGGCGCGAGTGACTGTGGTAAATAAACTTGAAAAGGACGATAAATGTAGTATGGGTAACTAACTCGAATATGTATTTTGTGTAATATATCGGTAGGTCAACAGTGTAGTTTAAACCCTCGGTTTAGAGGTGAATTTGGATAAGAATACGTAAAATTAAGGAAGAATGATTATTGCAATCCAATTTTGTATACGATTAAGGTGTATGTAGAAATAACTTCAGCATCTAATGATTTCTGAGATAAATTCGAATAATTGCATCAATTTGCACCTAGTTTTTATCTTGGTTCAGCTACAAAGCTGGGCCATCTCATCACAAGTTATGAGCCAATGAAATCATTGTACATTCGCCAGCATATCAAGCTACTACGAAATCAATTTTTTTTAAATCAATTTTCAACTTTATTGCTGTATTAGTAGTCCATTGAAATGTTACATTTGTTATAGGATGTAATTTTATTTTTTATCTATCAAAGGGGAGTTTTAAGTTAAATCCAAGTTTCTGGTGTTGCAACCCTTTTCCCGCGGCCGCCATCTTGGAAAAAAAGGTTGAATTGATTTATTCAACGAACCATCGGTCTCACAAAAAAAAAAGTTAATTTTTTTAGTGCAAATAAGATTATCTACAACTTTTGTCAAGTACAATGCGTTCAAATTATCTTGGCAGGTCCGAACTTTGTGCTGGTCATTTTGTTACAACTAATGTATAAAAGTGTTATGATATTTATTTTATTTGTATTTCTCACTGTTTAAATTAGATATTTTCTAATCGTTTAAGTATTGGTTTATCTGGCAATAACAGTTTTCTTCACAAGTTTACATGCGTAAAAGTTCGCAGAGCCTATGTTCAGACCTGCCAAGATAATTTGATCGCACTGTACCTAACTTTAAAAAAAAAGGTAGCACTCCGGGAGTGCCGGCAGAAGTGAAAACTTCAATATTAACTTTCAAACTCGCGTCAGGGTCACGTGATGCTGATCGAAAAATCTTACGATTTTTCGATCAGCATCAAGAAGCTTTCACTTCAAAAAAGTTCATCATCATCATTCTCCTGCCCTTATCTCAATTTATTTGGGGTCGGCGCAGCATGTCTTCTTCTTCTTCAATACTTCTCTATTTCTCGTCATCTCATGAGACAACTCCTTTTAAAAAAAAAAGTTATGTGCGAAACATAGTATTCGTTTCGCAGCGCTGTAACCAAACCTTAACAAATGAATATATATATTTTAATGTAACATTTTAATGGCATGTATTTAAACCTTTATCTGTATATTCCCTTTTTTCGAACAAAATATTTTAAAGTTACACCAAAAATACTGACTTGCACACAAATTATGCACACTAAAGAAATCAAATTTAGAATCCTTTTTAATGGCATTTGCATAACTCTTTTACTGAACGAATAAAAATAAATAATTATCAAAATAGTATATCTAATAATTATTTAGTCTAACAAACATTTTAAAACTTTTTTAAGGAAAACCTACACCTGATTTACTCCATGACGCGCGCTCGCTTCGCTCGCATATTAAATAACACTAATATCTTCTGTCCCCGAAGTGCCGGGCCTCCGCCGGCCTCCTTCGTCGGCCTACGGCCCGGTGCCCATGCCGCCCATAAAGGACACTGTCGCGAGACGGTCGTATTAGATATCAGTTTTAGAAATTCCGTAGTAAGATTGTACAATTTAGAGTGCAAGTTAGTATTTTTGATAAGCAATTAGTATTTTTGTTTTACAAATCATATATCCGATGTACTAACTACATTTTTGGTGTGAATTCGATAAAAAAAGGTCATCTCGTTTTGTGTGTTTTTTTAGACTTTTTTGTAGGACATGTTTAGTTAATCAATTGGTTTTTTTGCACAGCATTCATTTTTCTGGTATGCATTCTGTTAAATAGTGGAGTTACCTAGTGTGCTGAAAAAATAAACAGATGTTCATTTAAATATAACCCCATTTTAATGGACTATAGTGTCAAGGAAAATTTAACAATTTCAGGTAGCTTCATGTGCTAGCGTCATACAGTGGATGTAATGTATTTTAGCATCATCATGTGCAGCTATATTAATAAAAAAATCTCATTAATCTTCTAATAAAATTAAATAAAATTAACCTGTATGTAAAAAGAAATAAAATTTAAAATGTATCCACTGTAGATGGTCGTGGTTAGTGAATGTATTGTATGCATAATTTATAGTTGACGGAAAAAAAACATAATCATGTATACTTTAAATATTAATATTGTACTAAATTAAATAATATTGGGATGTAGGATAGACTTTAATAAAATAAGATGTTTAGATAGGTTGCATGCGTGTTTGTTTATGAGTGTTTTCGTAGGGCTTAGTGTGAGCTCAAAATACCTGGCACAAAGCTCAGTGATGTGGTGGAAGTCAATATGACTCATCGAAGTTGTTGAAGAGTTGGTTTTATCTAGTCTCTGTGACTCATATGTTTGAACTTAACTGGCAACATTTTATAAAATAAAGACCCTTAAAGAAAGCACAACTAAGAATTCTTACTTACAGTTTTAACTTCATTACCTATGTCTTTTACTCGTATAGATAAAGGGTGGGTGTTATAACGGCCGGGTACAGTCACAATAGCAATAATATGTACTTATACACTTGGCAAAACTCAAACGCGAATTTCTTGTGGATTAATGAATGATAGCAACTTTGGAGATATGACCCACTTTATCATAATATGTAAAGGTAGGCGAAAATTGCTTCTAAACGTTGCTAAGTGAATACCTACATATTGGTGCTACTGACTGTACTTAAAACTTTAAGTTTGAGCTCACACTAAAGCCCCTGATCTAATAGATCTTTTTGTATTTTTTGCGTATTTGATAAAATGCAACTATTTTGACATGTATGGCCAAGTTTTGGCACCATTTCCTATAAGAATTGTAAAATTTTAAAGTTGTTATTGTTTTACGCATTGCCTGTTTGTAGAAATATACGTAGAAGGTGTATTTCAATTTGTTTGTTTCATTTATTATCGTAAAGCTGCGTCTACGCTAGGCAAGCCGAGCACGAGCGGAAGCGTTCTCGCCTTCGTCGTAAGTGTGGACGTACAACGAACTTACAACGATCACTGTCCTCGAACCTACTCCGCGTAGCCCTTTGTGTTCGCCAAAAAAACTGACAATTGGTGGAGCACAGCCGAGTACTTTATTTTTTTATTTTATTTTATTATTTTTGGGAAACCTACAGCTAATACAAACAATGTACTTAAACAATAAACATTTGAAGGCCAATTACAAGTTTCCACAGTTAAAATTCGAAAACAAAGAAAAAACAACAACAACAAAAAGAAAAGGTAACAATAAACAAACAAAGTAACACCATCGAAGAATATAAACTTGGAACCAAAAATCAACAGTGAATGAACAATTTACAACTATTTTTCTGCAGTTTACAATTATTTTTGTACGAACGAAATGCTCGCAGCGCGCTCATTCGAGGCCTGTAGGTCGGTCCACACTAGACGAATTGTGTTCGGCTCGTGCTCGGCTAGTGATTGGACCAAGTCATAGGTCTCGAGTTAGAATCCAAGACACGCACGCACCACTGATTTAGTGATTTATCAGATTCATGTGCTTATTGTATAATTTGCACTTGTTTGGTGAAGGAAAACATCCATGAAGAAACCAGCATGCCTTAGAGATATTTGTCGACGGCATGTAAAGCCAAGTCAGAGGGCTATGAGTGGCATAAAAACTGAGACCAGATTAGGCACTAACCACATGATAAAAAAGATGATTTTCAAGGAGTTATAAACATTAAAAACCATTGGCCCTTATTCTACATAAACTTTATTTAAGTTAGAGCTTCATATTGTTTTTAATCCATTTGCTAATTACATTGTATTTATTCATAGTGTTTGTCCCACTGGTACACGGGGCCTGGAGTTGGTCTCAAGTTAGCTGCAGCCTTCGGTGCTCTGAAAAGGACAACAAAATAAATAGCAGTTATGGGCAAGATATTGATACATAGTGAATAAGTGAGGTGTGAAAATCTAAATGGAGGGACATAATAACTAGATTTAAAAAAAAATAACCTGCTTGTGTCTTACAAACATAACATCACGCCTGCAATAGGGGGTAACCTATTATAACATCAACCAGGCACAAATCCAGTCAAAATGGTGCTTAATTAGCAAACTCTTTATAGGTCCTGGAAATTATAATCTGCTTCTTATTCATGTTGCTGGCACAATAATTCTTATATGTTCTGATAACCCAGAACTTCGCCACTGTAACAGTGTCTTTATTGGCATAGTCCTCTATTCCTTACTGTGCTCTAAGCTAAGTAGTGCTATATCATATCTACTAACTTGTCATCAGGAGCTCCCAGGAGCTTCTTGTTCAGGTCTGCTGGTGGTGCCACTTCACGACGTCCATCCCGTGTGTAGTAGTAGTTTTGAGCATGCCTCGGAAACAAAATACTCTTCAAAAACATCTACATATACATTGAATCACCTAGTCTTGCATCTGAGATAGCTCTATAATAACTGCTTAACTAATAAATAGAATGTAATGAGAGCCTATGTTTTGTAGTTTTGCTTTATTTAAATAATTAATAATTGAACTGCAACTGCCTACTGATCGGGAGTTCACATTTTCCCGTCTCAAGAGTTAAAGTACTCCTGTACAATAGTAATACACGTCAATATCTAACTAAACCTAACTTATGAGGTTATATTTCATACTTGTGAGAAGATCCATCAGGAATCTGCGGCGGGGGCTGAGTCCTATCCGCCAGCAGAGGCTCGAAGCGCAGCGCGTTCGTGTGTGGCCTCTAAAATAACAAACAATACAGCTGTTTACAAAAAACCTTTTCCGTTACATAATGGACCAAAACAAATCGATTCATACTAACTCCAAGAAGGAACTCTCTTATTTTTTGCACTATGGGCCCTACATCGCGCAACGCTACTTTTGCTTTACTCATCTTGCTAATTTATTTTACTAGCAAATTGAGAAAATCACCACTTTTGCACAATTGCGATTTTCAATTTTTCACAGAAATAATCAATACGAATTAACATCTGATTCTGAAGTTAATGACGTACCGAAACGTCAGTTTGACATTGACAAGCTCTGTTTCGTTCGGAATTATTGTTCCAGTTCATCGTTCCGGATTGGTTTTGTAGTAACAGCATAATAATATCAAGTCTGTATTCGCGGAAGGGTAGGTAGACGGCAAAGTAACACCTATGTTTGTTTTCCCCATGATGTTTAAAGCCAGAGCCTTTTGGTGTTTGTGTTGTTGTGTAATTTAAACAAAATTACCTACACACCGAGTTGGATGGAGTCATTTATATATAGTAGTCTATGGGATGGAGCGACACTTGAAGGAGAGAAGTCTTTTTGGGAGATGAGTAGATACATACCTACAAGCGTTTATAGATGTTGTGAGAATCCACCGTCTTACTGTCATCCTGTGGGGATCCTTCCAAAGTTTAGGACGGCGAAGCTATTGTCCCATGCTGGAGTCACTGGAGTATTTTTGTACAAAACCTTGTTATGTGTGGTGTAGTAAAACTTTTTGCTGTCTTACCTCATTAGCAACATAAAAACTTATAATGAAATTAACATACGTTACTTCTACGTCATTACGATTTACTATTTGCTATGTAGTCAAAATTACCGGTTATTTTTTAATAGTTTTGCAGGCCTTTTGCGCAAATATGACTAATTATGTGATTTCACGAACTGTATGCAATATGCTTGTAAGTTTCGGATTAAACACAGTAGCAGGACCTATCGATAGCGACCCAATCCGCATGTCATGAGACAATGGCTTCCTGTTTAAATGACTCCTTCATTAACTTCATCATTGCCACTACATCACATCAATATAAATTTACCAGTGTGTAGACCGTCGCGCAAACCATCTACAGGGTTTGCACTCTCCTGTCGGGGCTGCGGGTTGTTCGAAAGAGATACCGCGGCCTCGACACGAAGGGCTAAGAAGGAACATGGGTGGTTTTAGTCAGTAGAAGTCTGACACTCCCTACCGCTCTGCCCAGAGCGGGAGGAGCCATTTGATGATTAACACCCTAAAAAAAAAGGTGTTTGCACTCTAGTCAAGAATAAATCTGAGTCAAACATAAGGTAACGTAGGTACTTAGGACCATCATCAATTCATCAACTGTATAAGAAACAGTCAACTCCAACCTACTTATTGCCACTTCAGTTTGTATATTCAATCCGACACAATTTTTGTTTCAGAAAAATAACTGTGGCCCATCATCTTCGACTATTATGAACAATCATGCTATACCAACGACCAACCCCTTACCTCTACCGTTTGTTCCTGACAAGTATGTTCTTTTGTACCATCATACATAACGTAAACCAAAGTCAAATTTATTTAGCCAGTGAACGTCGGCAGACTTGACTGGTCCTGTAGTCGGCTGTAGACATTGACCCAAAAGTAGCATCACTACTAATACTACTATGATGGTATGGAACCCTTCTTGCAAGAGTCCGACTCGCACTGGGCCGTTTTTTTTATAAATAACGAAAAACAGATTCTGATGATTGTCCTAGTCCTAGTTGTATAACGGGCTGGTACGGATACCAGCCCGTACATGCACGCTTTAGACGGACTAAAGCGTGCATTTAGAGTAAGGAAGGGATCAACATCTGCCCAGTCTTTTCCCAACGTGCTGGGTTTGGCTTCCAGTTTACCAGCTGAATACCTGTATTTGTACACAACACATGCATGTCTGAACCACGGAAGTGCAAGTGAGCAGTAACGTAAGTTACTACGCCTTTTTTTGTGTGTAGGTATTCTTACAACTCTACTAACAAATCAGGGAAATAAAGCCTTAACTCTGAACTTATTATTCTCAGATATGTCCGCAGCGCTTCGGATAGCGTAATGCTCCACAGCCTGCGTGCGGCCGTGATGCCCAACAACGTACAAGAACCAACTACGAAGCAGACCGTGAATACCAGTTCTTGTTCATCCGGTCTCGCAGGCGATCCTAAACGTCTACGACATTGCCAGGACATACGGTGAGCTGGTTCTTCTACAGCGTGTACCAGAAACGTAGGCAGGAACGATCGTGTCATATACCTTCTACCTCGTCCATGTTCATACATCTGGGCATACACAGTACTACAAAGACATTTGTTTGAGGGTCATATTTCAGCCCGTCGGGGCTGCAGATTGTTCGAAAGAGATACCGCGGTCTCGACACAAGGGGCTAAAAAGGAACATGTGTGGTGTTTAGTCAGTAGAAGTGTGATACTTTTGACGGCACGGTTGGCGCAGTGGCTCAAGCAATGGACTGCCGCGCTGCGTGTCGCGGGTTCGATCCCCGCACGGAACAAATATTTGTATGACCTACAGATAGGTAGTTGTTCCGGGTCTGGGTATTTGTGTATGTGAGTTTAAATGTTTGTGAACGCACCCATGATACAGGAGAAATTCCTAGTGTGGGGCACCGTTTAAAAAAAAAAAAAAAGGTAGCACTCCGGGAGTGCCGGCAGAAGTGAAAACTTCAATATTAACTCTCAAACTCGCGTCAGGGTCACGTGATGCTGATCGAAAAATCTTACGCTTTTTCGATCAGCATCACGTGACCCTGACGCGAGTTTGAAAGTTTTTACCCATACAAAAAAAGTGCTCAGCGCCGCTAAAGAAGTTTTCACTTCAAAAAAAATACTCCCAACCGCTCTGCCCAGAGCAGGAGTAGTCATTTGCCGATTTCCAAATCTCCAAAAAAAAATTGGTTCATATTTCAGGGTCTGAATCACGCCCT
This sequence comes from Diarsia dahlii, assembly GCA_949775195.1. NCBI lineage: Eukaryota > Metazoa > Arthropoda > Insecta > Lepidoptera > Noctuidae > Diarsia > Diarsia dahlii. The sequence goes on from OX459210.1 coordinate 13,650,379, forward strand.
AAAATAATTATGACCCTCACATTTCTGAAATGGTTGTATAGTCGACCTATATCCGAGTAGGATTTGACTTGGACTCCACCAAAACGGAGACGGGGCGAGAGAGATTTGTTCAGATCTACATTCCATCTGTCTTGCTAAATCTACATAGTCAATCCTGTGTTTGCTCAAACCATGCGCATCAGCCCTCCGCTATAGTCTGGTGAAGGTCTCTGGGCGTTACCATCCAACTGTATTTGGAATAGGTACCTACTTATTATAATTCTTTTTCCGGCCCAGCCTCGCAGGCTGTCCATATGGACAACCTGCAACATTTGTTAGCACCCATTTCGTGGAGACTTTTCCCAGTGGTCATCGTGCATGCGGCTGACATGACCGGACCCAATCCCATTTGCTTTTGACGACATCTATTATGCCCATTTTGTGGGCCGCAGCTTGCATGGGGTTACAAACTCCGTCTTGTCTTATAACGCCCAAAATTAAAATTAAAAAATATGCTGCGTTCTATTGCCTTTTGGCAAACTCCAAGGCGGAAGTTCTGCGACTCAGTGAGCGACCAAACCACGTCCAGAGCGAAATGCATAATTTTGTTTATTTCTCTATTTGCAGAGCTGAAGTACTTGATAAATGGAATAAGAAACCCAAGGCTGATACTCATAGGGAGTGGATTAAAAGTGTTATGTACACCACTATGGCCCTATAAAATATTTGCCACTATTTTAATTAAGTTATTTTTTATGGTCGTGCCTTTTATGATAATTTTAACCAAAAAGATACTTTGTAACAATGAAATCCCGAAACGTTTCTCTTGCATATTTTTTTTTAATTCCTTTAATTTGGTTAAAAATAATTGTGTATATAGTTACATATGCGCTGAATAAAACTAATTTAAAACACAAATATTTGTGTATCATTCATTGTGTTACTATGGATAGAATATTTACTTTAGGTAAGGGGTCCGTTCACCCCCGTGCAGGGCACGCCACGATAGTGGCGGTAAGTCCCCTCTTTGAGGAGAGGCTAGAGAGGAGCCACGGCGTCCTCACCTTCCGTCTGACGCAGGTCCTCACCGGACACGGATGTTTCGGGAGGTACCTGCACCGAATCAGGCGGGAGGAAACGCCCGGATGCTTCCACTGCGAGGATCGACCGGAGGACACGGTGGAGCACACTGTGGAGGTGTGCCCTGCTTGGGCAGAGCCCCGCCGTGTTCTCGTAGCGGCGATCGGCGGCGGCGACCTCTCGTGTCCGGCCCGCCCGCAAGCCATGGTCCGGGGCGAGGAGGAATGGGACAGTGATGCTAGCGAAGGAGGTGGCGGAACGTGAGAGGGAGAGAACCTCTCGTCCCAGCCGCCGCGGGAGGTGCTCCGGGCGTCGGGGGTCACGCGATGGCTTCCGGCCACCGTAGACGCGGGCCTGGGGACGGTGAGTAATGGGCTAGCTCGCCGTCCGGCCGTTTTATGACGGCAACAGACCGTGTCGCGTTCGTGTTCCACGCGCGCCTCAAGGAGATGTCAGCAAAGAGGGGCCCGCAAGGGCCGACGCCTGTCGGGGCTGCGGATTATCGAAGGGCATAACGCGGCCTCGGCACAAGGTCGAAGAAGGAACATGGGTTGGTTTTTAGTCAGTACAAGTCTGACACTCCCTTCCGCTCTGCCCAAGAGCGAGGGGGGGGGGGGGGGGTTATTTGATGATTTTCCACCCACCAAAAAAAAAGGGGTCCGTTCACACAAATCGGTTCGGAGAGAGCACATTTTTTATCACGTTTAAAACAGAGTATTCAATCATTGAAATAAGATTTAGTTTTACATGTCACTTCTTCTTGACAGCAAACCTAACGCGTACTGATACTTAGGAAATGCATTTAATTTAGGAAGAACTTCACTCTTACTGGATCACGATTGTACTAAATAAAACTAAGTTTTTTTAAAATACAGGTATGTATATTATTGAAATATTTCACATAATCATAAAGTTGTCGCTTAAATACTATTTATGTACATAAATTATACATGAATAAAATTATAAATTAATTATTATATTATTATGCTTTTATCTTACAAATAAGTAGGTACTATAATTATTATTTAAGCTAATATTCGATAGTGATGTTTTTCGTTTTGAGATACTCGTTGAGCGCATCTTGACCTGAAAATGATAAAAGATATATTAGTTATGTCTGATAGGGTTAGGTTATCAATGTTACAGCTGGTTGTTAAAATATAGTAGGAACATGTAGTCGAGCTGGTATTGTAGTCATATGCGTAGATTCTATATTTGGTAGTTCTAATACCTCTAACCAGTCAACGTATAGTGTATACATACAGGGTAGGGTTTATAATTACCGGTGAAAACTTTATATGAGGAGAATGATGTTCGAATACGAACCGATTTCTGGTCTTTGTTTCTTTCACCCTGATTTATTAGGGTTCCGTAGTCAACTAGGAACCCTTATAGTTTCGCCATGTCTGTCTGTTCGTCTGTCCGTCCTCGCTTAATCTCTGTGACCGTTAGCACTAGAAAGCTGAAATTTGGTACCAATATGTGTATCAATCACGCCGGTAAAATAAAAAGTGGTAAAATAAAAATTGGAAAAAAATGTTTTATTATGGTAGCCCCCTTATATGTAAAGTGGGAAGTGATTTTTTTTTAATTTCAACCCTAACGTGTGATATATTGTTGGAAAGGTATTTAAAAATGAATAGTCAATAGGGGTTTACAAAAACATTTTTTGATAATGTCAATAATTTCGGAAATAATCTAAAAAACAATGTGTCCCCCCCCTCTAACTTTTGAACCATAAGTTTAGAAAATATGAAAAAAAATCTGAAAAGTAGAACTTTATAAGGACTTTCTAGGAAAATCATTTTGAACTTGAATGGAAACAGTTTTAGTACAAAAAAGACAAAAAGTTGTACAAAATAATTTCTGGACTAAGTTTGTAGTATAATCGTATATGCAAGCATTTTTTTTAACTTCGTTTACATATTTTATTATCCTGAACGTATCAAAAAAGGAATTATTACTCACCCTACACTGAGCGTGGCCCGTCACGCTCTTGGCCGGTTTTTTTCGTTATTCAGATATCGATATACCTACCCGTCTTGCCTATGGAGATTTGGCAATTAATTTATTTTGACATAATGGCGATTCTTTCATGCAAACCTAAACGCTTGGCTTTCCCTTAAATACCCAACCATATTTATGATGTTAGCGTTTCTGAACAGATTGCTTGCTGTGTTTGTCCGATAAGCAAGCCACATTACTAAACTATTCTGGTTAAAATACACACCTAAATCCTTCCCAAAACCGGACTGCTTGAATCCCCCGAAGGGCGCAGCGACGTCTGTCTTGTTGTACGTGTTAACGAACACGGTGCCGGCGTCAATACGCTCTGCGAACTGCAGCGCGCGGGACACGTCGCGAGTGAACACTCCGCTCGCGAGGCCGTACTCCGTGTTGTTGGCGCGACGGATTACGTCGTCCATGTTTCTGTGGGGGAGCAAGGAGGTTAAGATGATGTAAGAATAGAATAGAAAATAATAGAAGAAAAAAAAAAAACAAAAATAATAAAAAAATAATAATATAATAATAGAATATAATATTAAAGACGGTTTTTGAATTTATTTGTTAAGTAAATTAGATACTTTTGGATTTTTACAGGAATTATCTGCTGGTGATATCTTCTGGTTTTATTCCCGTCTGGAATCGAACCAACAACAGGTATTACAGAAGGGAAAGACAGATTCATAATATTCTACGCCCAAAAAAATAAAGTTAATGGATCAATTTCTACTGTTTTGGTCTATTCCGTCAAAGGAACTAAAAACATCAAGTTTGTGCAGTGAACTGTAGCTCATTTTCTTCCTGCCCTTGTCCCATTCTAATTGGGGTCGGCTTTTCTTCTTACATTCTCCTCTGTTAGACGTCACGGCATCATTGACTCCTTTCTCCTTCATAAAATTTTCTCCTTGTTCGTAAAATGTAATAGCTGTGTAGCCTAACATACATATTTAATTGACAACTGACATTTAATTGACCGACCGAGAGTTATCCTGGTCATCTTGTAATGCTGGTTTACTTAAAAAAGACACCAGTCTCTATGTACTGATAATTTGACTCTACTGTTTATGAGGGAAATAATGTAAATTATTATACAAAGATCACTTACTTGCTACTAAACTTGCTGATAATCATAATAGGTCCAAACGACTCCTCCTTAGCGATCCACATATCGTCAGCCACGTCGGTGAACACGGTGGGCTCAAAGAAGTACCCCGCGCGGTCCACTCGCGACCCGCCGTATACTAGTGTCGCTCCTTCCTTTACGCCACGTTGGACGAACTGCACAGGGAGAAAAGCATATTATGAATAAGTCCGGTTATAGTGGAAGCCGACCTCAAAATAGTTAGAAAAGAACTGCAAATGATTAATTAGTTAACTATAAGATTGACTATTTGACTGGCCTGTTGGTCTAGTGGTTAGTGACCCTAACTGCTATGCCGGAGGTCGTGGGTTCGATTCCCACCCAGGACAAATGTTTGTGTGATGAGCACGATCATTTGTTCTGTGTCTGGGTGTAATTTATCTATAATATGTATGTATTTAGAAATAAAGTATGTTTATCAGTTGTCTAGTACCCATAACACAAGCTCTGCTTAGCTTGGGACTAGATGGCGTTGTGTGATAGTTGTGGAATATTATTATTATTATAAGATCCCCAGAGAAAGAAGATTTCTAAGATGGAGAAGAAAAATCTTACTTTTATATAGGTACCTACTGAATGCTTGGGAGACGGCTTCCTGAAGGGTCTGTTTGCACCTTGTATGTACGTTTGGACGCATAATATCACGATTGTCTAAATTTAATTGAATATTGACAATTTGATTGTGTCTGATCGAATTAAAAAAAACCCTGAATGTCTAAAGGATTAGCCAATCAGAATTTCGCTGGCCCGGGAATCAAATCCATGACTTGAACCCAGTTGCGATTGTGACCACTATACCAACGAGGGAGTCGATGATGTTTATTTTTGTTATATTTGAAACAATCTTAGATATTGCTAAAATAAACAATATTGATCGATAATTTCAAGTAGACTTTATCTAATCAAGTTCATACCTGAATAAGTTTATCCATATGCGCCTTATGGTTCTGTGGTCCATGCGAGGTGCCTCTATGCAGCGGGTCGCCGATACTGATCTTCTTCGTCTCAGCGACGACGCGGCGTACAAACTCGTCGTGTATCGTCTCTTCGACGAACAGACGACCGGCCGCTATGCAGTTCTCGCCTTTATTGAAGAATACGGAGGCCATGCCCTGGTGAAACATAATTCAATAATTATTATTATGAACTAAAGTTTGTATGGATATCATAAGCTCAGTATCGTTTAAGAAGTATGAAGTGGCCTTCAAAAACCTAATAAAAACAGCTAGTATAATCGAAAATAATAATAGCCCAGGTTAAAGCTGGGGTGTGAATGTAAGAAGTAAAGTGTTTGCGAAAAATCAATCAATGAGATATTCTTATTCTTAGCACGTCGACGAAAATTTAAATTGAGTTAGTCTAAAATTTGGTGACGACTTTGTGACTTTAAGTAGCATCCATCAGCTCCTGTGATGTGCAAGCAACAGGACAGGCAAAACACGATATCAAGTCTCCTATTGTTTGTGGGGCAACACCACATTTACACTCCAGGGTAGAGTCTATTCGGGGCTGCGGGTAGTTCACACAAGAGAAACCGCGGCCTCGACACAAAGGGCTAAGAAGGAACATGGGTGGTGTTTAGTCAGTACAAGTCTGACACTCCCTACCGCTCTGCTCAGAGCGGGAGAAGTAATTTGATGATAAACCACCCCAAAACAAGGAAGGAGGAAGTCTATGAATCTCCACCTGAACAAGTTTTCAAGTTTTTCTTGCTTCGGCCAACCTGTGTCTGGAGTTATTTAATGTTTATCCTTAGTGGTCTTATAAGGTTGAATTTAACTTACATTTCTAACAGCTTTATCCAGATCACAGTCTTCGAATATAACGAGCGGAGATTTGCCGCCCAGCTCCAGAGATACCTTCTTCATGTTTGAAGCGGCACACGACTTCATTATGGTTTGACCTGCAAGTTTATATGCAGCTGTTTAGTACGGGGTCAATGGGTGAAGGGATCTTTATGGCTTTGTTAGCAAAAGGAAAATGTACAGATGGGCAATGTACAAGCGGATGAGGAAACTGTACGAGTTTTTTTTAACTCAAAATCATTGATCTAATTTTTTCTATATCTATAAAATTCCTTTCCAATACACTACGATTATGTTCAACATGAAATTTATTTAACACTCGTGTTTTTTCTTCATTTAAGTACAAGCGGTACATTTAACTTCGGCGGAAACAAAAATATCACAGACTTTCTGTTTTTTAAATGTATAGAAACTAATAGAAGGTGTATTGAAAAACGCCGTTTAAAACACGTGAGCATTTGTACAACTGCAGTTCTCAGCTCCATTACAACCTCACCTGTGGCTCAGGTGTGAATTCCGTCTCGAATGCATTAACAATATTTACACACAATATTATTCCTTTTTTCTGTTTACATTTTATTTTTTGATGTGTTTTGTGGCGTAGGCCAAATAAATATGTTTTCTTTCTTATCAAAATGTACTATTGTTACACTTGGTAACTTGTACTATGTACTACTACTGTACTATTGCTAAAGTTAGTAAAAAAACTAAGTAACATACCAATCTCAGTGCTGCCAGTGAATCCCAGCTTCCTAACCAGCGGATGGTCAGCGAGTGCCTGTCCGGCCAACGCACCGCTACCCGGCACTATGTTGATGACGCCGGGAGGGATGCCCGCACGGACCGACAGCTCGGCGAACTTCAGGGCTGTGAGGGGACATACCTGTAGGAGGAAACGGGGAGATTTTGATTATAGAATAGATTTAAGAAGATTGTAGAAATTCGAGCCACCATGCTTGTTTAAGGCGGGATGATGGGACTGACTGGTTTCATTGACACCACCTTTGATGCGATGTTGCTCGGATGTCCATTGTACTATAGAGATCTCCACGAAGTATATTTCCCGAGACGCCAAAAAACCTAGGTAATGGTTATTTTTCAGAACGTGACGCTTTAGAGAAAATTTTGTCTGTTACAAAAGTTGTTTGTAAATACTCAAGGCTGCTGTTTTGAAAATAATACAATAATTGCTAACTTTCGCAGGCCATGGTTAAAATAATGTTGATACATAACACAAAATTGAAATTTAAGTAATCAACATGAATTAATGTATCATCATTATTTAAATGCAACAAGATCCCTGCTTAGGTGCATAGCTACGATTTCATAAGTCTTTCAACATTTTTTCAACTTGTATTATATTCTACTCGGGACCCATTGCCCAAGAGAGAGGCATCAATGTTTGAAAAAGGTACTTACAGCAGCGGGTTTCATAACGACGGTGTTGCCAGCCGCGAGGCAGGCAGCCATCTTCCACGACAGCATCATGAGCGGATAGTTCCATGGAGTTATCAGTGCGCACACGCCGATCGGCTCCTTTCGTGTCATGGCCAGATTCCTGTACACAGATAATAAAGATTTAGAATAACATTTAAAAAGATATCTAACCTTTATTAAAACTAGGGAAATACTTTGTCAATTGATCAAGTCCCGTTTTTTTGTGATCTTTACCTTGTAGTATTCATATTCATTCGCTGAAACCGTGCCAACATTATAACCAGGGAAACGAAGTGACAAGTGGTCAAACCCCATTTTCACGATTTTTGAAACACGATCCTTAAATGTTGGCAGTTCCCACTCAGACCTTTTTTTGTGAGAATGAGTGGGTGATGATATCGTCAAGAGCTCAGGAAACGGATGGATGACGGGCGCATAAAACAGAGAAGAGTGGCAGAAGAAAGGGGATGGGGAGGGGGGGGATTTTATTCATGTTTCTTGTTTTTTTATTTTTTTTTCTAGTTTTTTTAACGGTTTGTATTGTGATTGACATGGCAACGGGTGTATAATTACCTGAATAAACGAATTTATTATTATTATTATTACCCAACAGTGGGTGATTCCGGGCTGAAATGATGATGCTGGTTGGGTGATGGATGACCCAAAACTCGGGTCAATTGCGGCGTGTTTATTCCGTTTTATGATAATTTCGAAGTCATACCTGTTAGGTCTAGCATGGTTGATGGGTATAGTGGCTCCCTGTATCTTGTCGCACCAGCCAGCGAAGTAGCGCCACGTCTCTATGGACATGCCGATGTGTGTCTTGAGTGCGAGTGTGTACACTGCGCCTGAGTCTATGGTCTCTATTGTGGCTAGTTCCTCTTTGTGTTGCTCCATTAGGTCCGCTAGTCTGTTGGGAAGAGAGTTTATGAGTTATGGTTGATGTTTTAAAGAGTTGTTGATTAAATATAGCAAATAAGGCATTAAATTGTATTTTTGACAAATGCGAAGCTTTCGCTAGCTAATTGCTTGTCTCGGTAGCGAGACGTCACGTTTTAAACGATTTTCTATTGAAATGAAATACCAGAACTTACTTTAACATTCCTATAAGTAGGCGTGTAAAATACAAAATGTTATTATTTTATCAATAAAAGCATTATTGATATTTGATGATTTGATTTATCATTTCGAAACATAAATTGAATTCTGAATCGATTTTGTTGGGTTTTTGCATCAGGAATTGTTCAGTAGTAGCCAAAGAGTCTGTGTTTGTGCCTGGTTGATGGCAATAGCCTCGCCCCTTATTACACGGGACTTCAACATAACTAGTGAAATGCGGGTGTACTATTAGGTACACCTCTTTCTACCCCTTTTAGTTAGGTTAGAAACATATCTTAACTTATGTTTATTTGTTAACTTAAATTCATACTAAATCATAAAACTTACTTAAACAGCAGCGTCCCCCTCTCCCTGGCACTAATTTTCGCCCACTCTCCCTCCTCAAACGCTTTTTTAGCCGCTTTGACAGCCTTATCAACATCATTAGCCGAAGCGCTCTGTACCTTACATATTACACTCTCATCCGTGGGATTGATCAAAGTTAGCGTCTTCCCACTATCAGCGTCCACAAACTTCCCATCAATGAACAACTGCGTGGGAAACTTTATCTTCATTTTATTGCATTCCATTTCCACCCCATCGTACACAATTTCCTGGTCACCAGATCCGCCTCTAGATTTCAAAATAGCAATGTTGTAGAACTCTTCGAATGTGGTGTTCATGTATATATCTTCATTTTGGAGTTCTAGCTTCGCTAAATCCTTGACTTCTTCGACCAGTCTGACTACATCCATGGAACCAGCTCCGGAGGCAAAGAAATCGGTGTCATCATCAATGTCAATACGAAGAATAGCCTTCCATATGTCGCGGACGTTTTCTACGAATTGTTTCTCTTCGGCTGTCAGTTCTAGTGTAACTTTGTCTTCGTTTGATTTGAAGAAGTTTTGGGCGGCTATCATTTTGTTGCTGACTTTCAGTCTTTGGATGTTTAGCTGTGGGTGAAGGTTTTGGTGTGAAAAATGGTGGTAGAAAGGTTGTAAGTGGTAGCAAGAATTTATTAATGCGTTAAAAATTACTAGAACAGTAATTTAGCAATAATAATAGTTTTAACCAGTAATTGGCTTTACTTATGCTATATTATTGCAATTTGTATTCTTTTTAAGCAATAAAGAATTTATAGAACTGTTCATTGCAAGCCAAAGCTCTTTTTTATACAGAAAGGGTAGAATATGCAGTTTTGTTCAGAATATTATGTTCTACCAAGTTCCACCACACACTAATGTAGAAAATTCGAACTCATTGCATTGACTTAAGGTTGTGTTTCGAACACTTAACCTTGGGATCAAATATAAACACTTATTTCTACATACCTTAACTCCATCATTAGCAGTAATAAGCAGTCCAGCCTCATGTACCACGGCAGGTTTATTCAGCCCCTTAATAACCAACGCATCTCCCTTCGTTTCATACTCGTCGACCCATAGAGAAGAGCCGAAGAACTTGACCTCTATGGTCGTGTCGCCGTCCTCTACGACGCCTTCTTTAGTCTGTGGTTTTATGAAGGAGGTCGCGCCGGGGGAGGAGTCTAGGCCTCGAATGAAGTTGTGGAGGGCTATGCCGCCTTTTGACCAGTCGATCTGGAAGATTAATGATGGGATAAGTATGTGGATTTTTAGGTTTGTCGAAGGACCAATCTTCTATATAAATAAAAAGAGAAGTCCTGACTGACTGACTGACTCATCAACGCCCAGCCCAAACCCTTGGACCTAGAAAGCTGAAATTTTGCACAGAGGTTCCCTTTATAACGTAGACAAGGAATAAGGAAGGATTTTTCGAAATTCAACCCCTAAGGGAAAAATAAGGGGATGAAGTTTGTATGGAAAATCGTAATTTTCACGCGGGCGAAGCCGCTGGCAAAAGCTAGTGTAACAATATTTTGATTTAAAAGAGTCTCCATGGAGTTTTTGTTATTCTTCTCCATAGAGACCTACGCTTTGGAATGGGCATTTACAACCCTTTCAAAAGTTATTATACCGTGCGACTGTAGTTCCTACTTTTTTTTCACATAATAGATGACAAAAGCGTATTTTTCACATAACATAGTTTTCCATCAAGAACTTCTCAGGTGCAGCCACGGAGACTAGATTTGTGGCAATGTCAATAGGCTCGCGTCCTTTACATGAGGCTTAAAAATAACTGACAAAATGTGGTTGTACTAATAGGTACCTACTTATCTGCCTTTCTCTTCAGGGATTACAGGCGTGATGTTCTGTTATGTAGTACAAGACCATAAACTAAAAGACAGTACTAAAAATGTTTGGAGTGTTAATTTTACCTGATGTGTCTCTGCCTTGAATAGCGCCGGGTCGTAAGTGGCTCCCTCTTCAGTTTGCTTGATTCTGGGCGCGGTGTTGTTTGCTACCATGTTCACAGCCTCCGCTAAGGCTTTGATACCTGAACAAATATAATATTATATTAACATTTATTAGTTTTTTGTTTGTTCTTCTGAAACAGCACAATCAACTATTTTAGGGCAGATTTCGACTTTTGATGTTGCAGTATCGGTTTTTTTTGTATTTTTTTAAACCCAAAAAGGCTTTCAATAGGCTCGAAAGTTATTGTAAGAAGACTTAGCATGTCGTTATCGTATTTATCACATGTTTAGCCAAGTCAAAGGCCTATGGGGGGCAAAAAAATCTTTGACACCAGGTTAGGCTCTAACCACACGATGAAGAAAGACTTATTATTTTAATGGCTGAAAAAAGAGTAAGCAACTAGTCTTACCTTCAGGATATAAATATTTGTTGTAAATCGAGTCGACGGTATCCTCCGTGGTGCAAGGGAAGCTCTTCTGCAGCAGAATTGGGCCGGTGTCCAGACCGTCGTCTGCCCAGAATATGGACAGCCCGCATGTTGTGTCGCCTTCTATTAGGGTCCTGTTGAATACGTTACAGATTTAATATGATGAAGCTAACAATTTCAGCATATGTGCAGACAAAAATCGACCTTAAATCTACTACCAGATACCAGAGGTTTATTTACGACGGTAAAGGAGCGCCTTTGTGGTAAATGGTATCTGGTATCCTAGAGATGGTAACGGAATAGAGAAAAGCAAAAGCGGAGATGGGAGGATGAGCTAAAACTCACAGTCAGTCCCAACTGCTAGAGATAGGAAGCACTGGAAGACTTTCGAGGAGGTCTATTCCAGGAGGCACACTGAACTGGGAGACTTTCGTCGAGTACCATAATACTCGTAACACTATTCCCAAACCACTGTAACTCCTGTTAGCCAGAATCAACAGTGGCGACCACAAGAAAAGCGCCGAGACAATGAAGCTCGACCAAGTCCCAGAGAAATGATTTAACTGTCTTGGATCCCGCAACGAAATTAATCAGAAAATAATACTAATACTAATAATACTCGTAATGTGAATAACAATGGATGTCGGACCAATTATATACTAAAACCATTCCCGAAAACTCTATCCATTGGTGAAAACGCATGAAAATCATTACTGCATGAAAATCGGTGCAGTAGTTTTGAGTTTATCGCGATTAGACAGACAGACGCGGAGGAGGAGGAGGAGTAATTTTTCAGATTTCGTGGAATATTTTTAATTTCCCAAATAATGAGCACTACGGTCTACGACACTAGATTCTGTTGCTATCCAGTAATTTTTCAAACTATTATTCCTAAAAAAATTGCGTGCCTAGCCTATCGAAACAGCTAAACACAACAGGAAATAATATGCCTAAATTACCTAATGATACCCCTAGATAGGAAACCAGTTATTAGTTTACTACATACGGTCTACAATTTGAGTAATTTTGCAGCTAATAGGTAGGTGGGTACTGGGTTACAAACACGCAACCGTGTCTAAATAGAATTCGCAAAGTCCTTTGAAAACTTGACCATGGAAATGACAACGAGTATTATGTTGTGTGTTTTGTATATGAGTGATTGTAGTCTCATTTGAAACACTTATAGCCAATTTGTATTTTTTGCAGTCACGGAGACATATTTTCAAATACTTGTTATATTTTTTTTGTGGGTTACTTTTGTGGGTATGTGGTATACTGGTATTCAGCTGCATTCCGTTAGAATGAAAGCCAACCACAACATTGTTGGGAAAATACTAGGCCGATGATGTAATATTTTTTTGACACAATAACAAATTATCACAAAAATAACGTTATCAGTGTTATGGAGCTTTTTAGAATTATATGAAGAGATTAAGCCAGGGATTTCCCATATATTAAACGCCAAATTCAATTAAAAATTGCCATATTCGGGAATTGAAACCAAAACCACAGTTAGTAGTTCAACTATCACGCACAGAAATCACTAGAGGTCAGAAGGAGTGTGATCAATTCTAGATACGGGGAAGTTACTAGCAAGTCATGTTAAGAATGTAAATATTCTGCCGGATCATCTAATAGCTAGTCATATACTACGAATACATTCTCAAGTAAATAAGTGTCATTTATATCGGGAATCGTATGATACATTGTAGAGGAAAATGATTCAGTATTTGCTATTAGGAAAGAAATTCTTTTGTAGCCACTGACATTCTGTATTAATGAGTTGGCTGTTTAAAACAATTTGTAAATTATTTGGAGGTGACTTTACATGTGATCAATGACCCAAAGTAACAAGGTGGGAATTACTTTTGGAATATTTCGGTTGTGGAGAAAACCAATCAATTAAATTGTAATTAATTTATTCCGTCAATCTAAGACGTTACTTATTTATTTCATTGATTGCATATTTTCATTTTAAAATATCCGCAAACAAACCAAATAGGTACCCAAAAATAAATATATTGGTCATTCCGTCTAGAGTGATCTTATTGGACCCCAAACAAATTATATAAACTTATCAAGTATTAAATACCTAGCAGATCGTGTGTTTAATCTGTTGTAAAAAAGATATTGTAAAAACTAAACTTCTACTCTACCAGTACCTGTCTCCGTGTTGAGAAGTACACAAAACCTCGCATGTAAACTTTTTGCTTATTACCATACTTATTTTCCAACACGAGATGGCACATAGCAAAAACTACCATAATCATGTAATTTAACTTGATTATAAGAAAATTATGTCATTACGGAAAACAAGCTTCGCGGGAAACCTCAAACACCGCGGCTAATCGAAAATTCTCAAGATGAGAAAGTCGGGTTTAAAGACATCGTGTTTTCTTGAACTTACTGGAACGTACAGTGCGATCAAATTATCTTGGCAGCTCTGAACATAGGCTTTGCGAAATTTTACGCATGTAAACTTGGGAATAAAACTGTTATTGCCAGATAAACCAATACTTAAACGATCAGAAAATATCTAATTTAAACAGTGAGAAATACAAATAAAATAAATATCATAACACTTTTATACATTCGTTGTAACAAAATGACCTGCACGAAGTTCGGAGCTGCCAAGATAATTTGATCGCACTGTACCTAGGTTTATGCGAGTGACATCTGCCTAGATTTTTCCCAACTATGTTGGAATTGGCTTTCCAGTCTAACAAGATGCAGTAGAATACCAGTAATTTACATGGAGCGACTGCCTGTCTGGCCTCCACAACCCAGTTATTACTGAATATAACTATACCCCTAGTAGGACTGGTTGTCTGACTTTGAGGCCACTGACTACTTTATAACGACTGTATACGATCTACAAATGCCGTGACGAACGGGTTAACGTGCTTTCCGAGGCTCGGAGGAAACTTGGTACGTAATCGGTGGTCTATGCATCAATCTAGGCAAGCGTGCCTAACCAAAAGATCAACCCGAGCGGCTGTTATTATTTAGCAAATAGAACCTGACATTTTATTGTGTTATTGATTTAGGTAAAAAGTGGTAAATGTAAATGATTATATACAGACTAGCGACCCGACCCGTCTTCGCACGGAAGCATAAATTCTATATTACACATAAACCTTCCTCTTGAATCACTCTATCTATTAAAAAAACCCGCATCAAAATCCGTTGCGTAGTTTTAAAGACAGGGACAGACAGCGGGAAGCGACTTTGTTTTAAACTATGTAGTGATAGTTGCTGGGAATATGTACCTCCACTTGCAATCTCCCAGAAAAACTTAGTTAAAAACTTGCGACATTCAAAAAGTGTTAATTTTCAGATTAACTTGAACAGATGATTTTGAGTTATGCCTACATAATAATACGAGTGTTATTTCCAAACCAGCAAGTAAATAACATGAGGGTTGGGATTGCTAAGTCCAATATTTTAGTGCGGTAGTATTTTGCCACCTTCAACACCTTCATAAAACTGCAAATTCTCAAAGACCGCAAAATAAATCAATTTTCCATACAAGGCATTAGTGAATGTGAGAACCTATGTAGCCGGTAATAGAATATAAGGTGCAGTCGGTTGCTATGTAAGTATGTATGTGCAATCGATCTCGCGACTCGTAAGTCGTAAGTAATTATGTTACGTCAAAGTTCCGATAGAACGTGTTGGTAACTGTGCGTGTGATGACATAGTGAAGCCTATTTCGTCATTTCATATATTATGGGATAACGTAAAGATAACTTTAGTAGAGAGCCAGATTTTTCCATGGAAATATTTAGACAGATTTATAAAATTGGGGTGTCTGTTAGTAATTTCAAAATAACATTTATTTACAGAATATAAGAAAAAGAAAAACTAATAGAGATTAAAAAGTATATGTTTTGTAATTTTGTCCATTTATATGTCCATCTGTTTGTTCCAGCTAATCTCCGAAACGACTGGGCAAATTTTGACGGGACTTTTTACTGGCAGATAGCTATGATGTCATAAGGAGTAAGTGAGGCTACCTTTATTTTAGAAAAAGGATTAGGGATCCGTGAAAGAAAAAATTAAAACCCCTGAAATTGTTAATAAAATCCAATACAAATGGGAAAATAATATTTTTATAATTATCACGTGGACGAAGGTCTCGGCCAACAGCTAGTTATTACATAAAATATGTATGGGTTATCATTTGCACTATAGAAGTTAATAATGTTTAGGAAAAAATAATCTTTATATTTTTGAACTCCTTGCACTACGATAATTATTTGGTTCGTCACTTCTCGAGTAGTGACTTGCATATACGCATATTTATATGCGCAGTAGTTTTTACAAGCATTTGGGATTCATGAAGAGTATATATATTCAAGATTTAATATAAGGTGCAATTGGACACCGACGGGCTGCGGGTTGTTCGAAAGAGATACCGCGGCTCCAGGCACAAAGGACTAAGCAGGAACATGGGTGCTTTTTTAGGCAGTAGAAGCGGCCCAGAGTGGGAGGAGTCATTTGATGACTTCATCATCGTCAGCCTATAATGTTCCCACTGCAGGGACTCAGGCCTCCTCTCTAGGAGAGGGATGGGCTATAATCTACCACGCGGGCCCAGTGCGGATTGGTAGATGTCACATGTCTCCGAATTTTTTGGTTCTAAGACATGCCGTTTCCTCACGATGTTTTCCTTCACCGTTTTGAGAGCAGTGGTGATGAAATAAATTACACAAAGTAATACGCACTAACTGTTCGTAAGTTGGAAACAAAATTGTTGCAGGACACCGACGCGGACGTTAAAAACGGTTACCACGTGTTCGGTACATCGTTGCGAACCCTTTCACATACAATTTTCATCGATTTAATTTTGGAGAGGATGTCTATAATGTAGAACTTTATCAGGGCGAGTACCAGGTTCATTTGGTTCTCACGCATACAACATTACATTATATGTATTAATTATTATATGTATTTATAGGGTGCCTCAATCTAATTTGGATAAATTTTTTGACAATTTAAATAATATTTTGCATTTTCTATGTTTAAAATTGAATAACAAAAAGATTGTCCTTTGTGGGGATTTTAATATTAACTTATTGAAAAGAACCAAACAAACTTTAGACTTCGAATATACTTTGTTAAACTATAATTTAAAATTACAATTTTGTCAACCTACGAGGTTAAGCAGTGGGACCTGCTTGGACAACATAGCCCATAATGTAAAAGGCTGTAAAGGAGAAATTATAGAATTGGGCCTGTCAGATCATACCGCGCAACTTTTAAAATGTCCTGTTAAGAAGACATGTATCATAAAGCGTTGGAAAATAAAAAGACGGAATTATTGTCAAGATAACATAGAGAAATTTAAAAATTGCATTAGAACCCTCACTTTTTCAGACATATATACAACTAATGACGTCAATGAGGCCTACGGCCATTTTCTTGACCTATTCAGATGTTTTTATGATCTTTGTTTTCCCAACGAAATTATAACAAAATCAATTATTAAAAAAACAAAATGGATATCGAACGGGATAAGGAAATGTAGTAAAAAGAAACGGCACTTACTATGGCAATATAGAACAAATCCTTCCCCAAAAAATAAACAATCGTTTAAGACATATTCTGCAAGGTTTAAAAAAGTTATAACGTTAACACAAGCATCACGAAATAACTACTTTATTAAGACGTCCAAAAATAAATCTAAAGCGGTATGGAGCATAATTAACAATTGTAAAACCTGCTTTCCTAAAGAACCAATAACACAAATTCAAACAGGGACACAGAAAATAACGAACCCATTAAATATAGCTCAAGCATTTAACAAGTTTTATATTAATCAAGTCATCGAACCAGAAAATAAAACTAAACCAGAAATTAACTTACACATAGATACTTCAAACTCTTTGTTTATGGAGCCGACCATACCTCAAGACATAATTAATCACATTACCTCACTTCGAAATACAAATAGTGTTGGTTATGACGAAGTTTGCACTAAAGTTATCAAAGAAGTGTCTCATTACATAGCTCCACATCTTAGTCACTTAATTAACATGAGTATTTCAAGCGGAATCTTCCCTGAAAAATTAAAAACGTCAATAATTATACCATTGCACAAAAAAAATGACAGACAAATTATGTCAAATTATAGGCCTGTTGCGCTGATACCCATATTTTCAAAAATATTTGAGAAAGTCATTTATAAGTCCTTGTACAACTACATAGAGAAAACAAACATACTGGTAAATGAACAAAAAGGATTTCGCAAGCAGAAGACAATAAATATGGCCATACATGACCTTCTTCTTCCTATTATGTCAAATATAGATAACAGAAATCCTGTATGTGCTATTTATATGGACCTGACTAAGGCTTTTGATTATGTGGATTATCCTATACTTATACACAAACTTGAAAAATATGGTATCAGGGGAAATATACTTGACCTTATTCGATCGTACTTAACGGATAGGAAGCAATTTGTAGAAATCACACAAATATCCTTAAATACTAGCTACGAGAAAAAATATCGTTCAAATAGCGAGACAATTAAATACGGCGTTCCTCAGGGTAGCGTGCTGGGACCGCCCCTTTTTTTACTATACATAAACGACCTTCCGAGGCAAATAAAACACCCCATGGTACTATTCGCCGATGATAGCACCGTAATTATTAAGTGTGATAATCCCAATAATTATGAAAACGAAATAAACATGACATTAAATAGAATTATAACATGGTTTGAGAACAATAATCTAACTATAAACTTAGAAAAAACTAAAATTATGCACTTTTATCAAAGAATACCAAATAAAATTCATGACATTAGCTATTTAGGGACAAAAATAGAATCAACTACTGCTACAAAATTTCTTGGAATTAATATAGATAACAATTTGACCTGGAAGCCCCAGACTGACGAAATATGTAAAAAACTAAATAGATTTACTTATGCTCTCTATAAACTATCAAAAATAGTGAGCCTAGAATCCTTACTAACAGCCTATCACGGCTATGTTGCATCAACACTCAGATATGGCGTAATATACTGGGGCAATTCAGTTGATAGAGAACTCATATTTAGAGCCCAAAAAAGGTGTGTTAGAGCTATGTGTGGCCTAAAAAGCACAGATAGTTGTCGTCCTTTCTTCATACGTTTAAAAATACTGACCTTGCCATCGCTGTACATATACGAAACAAATGTATTCGTCAAATCTAACATTTCACTTTATAAAATTGCTACTAAAAGTTACTACAGAAAGTTACGTGATAGAAATAAGCTAGAACTCGAAATGACTTATGGCAAAACTGCACTAATGAATAAAAGCACCTTTTGTATGGGCAAAAAAATATTTAACAAACTACCTGAAAAAATAAAAGCGTTAAATCTGGAAAATTTCAAAAAACAATTATTAAAAATATTGATAAATAAATGCTATTACTCACTACAGGAATATCTGGACGATAATTCTATAATTTCTGCTTTAGAAAATTGTACCTAAATCACCTAACCTATTTTGACTATTTAGAATTTTATTTGACATTAGCATTATTATGGACTGCAAGTAACTTTATCTCTTTGACATTTATTGAAATTGATTATATCCCCAATTAATACTGACATGCATGTACCTATTTCTGAATATTGATTTTATTACTAATGTGAAAGTTTTCATAATTTTATATAATTCTACCACTCGAAGATATCTCAAAAGCTAAATTGTTGTTAAACTAACACTACAGGAATATCTGGACGATAATTCTATAATTTCTGCTTTAGAAAATTGTACCTAAATCACCTAGCCTAGTTTGACTATTTAGAATTTTATTTGACATTAGGATTAATACTGACTGCAAGTAACTTTATCTCTTTGACATTTATTGAAATTGATTATATCCCCAATTAAGATTGACATGCATGTAACTATTTCTGAATATTGTTTTTTTTTTTATTAATGTGAAAATTTACATAATTTTATAAGTATAATTCTACCGCTCGAAGATATCTCAAAAGTTAAATTATTGTTGTTAAAGTAAGAAAGACAATGTTAATCAAATATATTTGTACGCCTATGGGCAAAACATAGAGGATCTACCTATCTGTAACATCATTATTGTAATTTGACCTATGTTTACAAATAAAGCATTCTGATTCTGATTCTGATTCTGATACATTTGTGTTTCATGATATTAGAAATCAATACCCATCACGTCTGCAGAGTTTTGCTAGCTAATAGGGGATCGGACTGGGTCAAAATAATATGATTCTGTTTAGTCCGTAAGTTAGATTATCGAAAAATATTGAATACGTGTTTTTTGTTTTATCAAATCAATAAAAAATTACGAAGATAAAACGCGTCAAAGATCTTGGAGTGGGGCTTGAAACGTCACATGTGTCGTCAAAATGTACTATCATATGACGTTACACGAGTTTTCGAAGCACTGTATCGTCTTCATTTTAAGTTTACGTGAAAAAAGAAAAAATACGTGTCCAATAATTTTTGGAAATCTATCTGACGGACTAATTAGTTATTTTTTGTCCGATCCCCTATTTAATTTGACCTTTTATAAACCAGCTTAGCTATGAAATACTCTCACCACCTCCCCTCTTCTTCTTTTTATGAGGGGTCAAGTAATGAACCACCACACACACTGACTCTACCTCTTGGTATACCAAGCGGCATATAAGTTGAACCTGAGCAGTAGCCGTTTTTTCGACGTCCCATATAAATCAAGCAGAAAACCTGCGCAGAACGACGACATTTTGTGTCAAGTTATTTGCCTAGGAGTATAGTTGACTTACCAGTTGATAGAAGAAGCTCCTCTGTGCCTGGGCAGTATACTGGGGTGGTAGCAGATGCTCTCATACTTGGGGTGTGTGATCACCTCCATGGGGATGAACTGTGTGCAGAACGGCAGGACATTGATGTCTGCGTTTACCTGTTGGAGAAGAATATTTGATGAGTAATTTATTGAGTTGTCATTGAAAATACTGCCTACTAAGAGTTTTGGTTAGTTCGATCCTTTATTTTTATGAAAAGTGGTTTTTATTATCATTTAACTATCTACTTTTTTTTTTGGTGATGGGAATTCGTCAAATAACCCCTCCCGCTCTGGGCAGAGCGGAAGGGAGTGTCAGACTTCTACTGACTAAAAACCACCCATGTTCCATTTTAGACCTTTGTGCCGAGGCCGCGGTATCTCTTTCGAACAACCCGCAGTCCCGACAGGATTGCCTGACCCCTGAGGTAATAAGTATGAGTATGTTCCGTATGGTGTCAGAGTTCCGTATGGTGTCGGACGCAAAGAATAGCACCATCCCATATCTTCCCGTGGGTGTCGTAAGAGGCGAATAAGGGATGTACCAGAGAATGGGCAGCAGCGTTCTCTGTGCTTTTTGTATCGACCGTACTGCGATCGCCAACCCGCCTGCCAAGCGTGGCGATTATGGCAAACAATAACACTTAGGGGAGGCCTATGTCCAGCAGTGGACGTCTTTCGGCTGAAATGATGATGATGATGAGGTAATAAAGGGCACTGAACTGGCTGTACCATATTCTACTCCAATATTTTCCATTCACTTTAGCCCCGTGAACCCAAGAACGTGTTTCTACGGAACTAGTCTTAAAATTATCGTAAGTTTAATGATCAGCTGTTCCAGTTTATCTCATGCCTGCATAATTATCGGTGTTTATAACCACGTGCGTCTTTCGTGTCTGAATGGATAGTTTAATTTGTGAGATAGGCAGGTTATCAATAGTTTGTAAAATAATAATAATAATAATAGTTTGTTAAAGTGGTGTTATTATAGGCTAACATGTAAGGAGTTCTCTGTTACTATTGTGAATGGTCCATTTTACGCTTTTTAACGCAATTCATATTATAACCTGCAAAAGTGGCCATTTTAGACATCCTGGTGTCTGTGATACAATGATCTTCATTAGTACAGGCATCAACGAAACTCTTTTGTCTGTAATGTTCATTTTTTTTTTGGAAAATTGTTTTTGTGAACCTAACATGTTGTGTATTTTTCTAAAAAAATAAAATTATTACGTAGTTTTATTAATTAGGTAATGCTAAAGTAGAAAACTGAGTGGGTGTCAATTTAGTGTTTACTTTGTAGATTACTGTAATAGATAAAGTTACCTAGATATTCGTATTGATATAGGTCGGTCAGAATTAATAAACCAAGCGTCAGAATAAATAAACGAAACGTTTTAACAGGAATAGGAACTTTTTTTATTACAAAGATAACGTATCTTCCTAATTACGAAAGTTTCAACTAGTTGTTTGTGAAGGCCACATAAAAATTGGGGTTTTTTGGGGCTGTGACCTTCACAAAATACTATGAAAATAACATCGTAAGTAAATGAGATTAGATAATAAAGAGAGTAATGCGTTCGGATATTGCATCACCGCTGCTTTCAAAACGGTGCAGTAGGAAAACATCGTGAGGAAATCAAAAAAATCGAAGACATGTGAACACTAAAAAGTTTCCATTATATTAAAATTTATTCAACTGGCTGATGTGTGCGAAAAAAATATATATCAGCCATTTACTTTTCGAAAAAGAAATAATTAAGAAAAAGCTTTAAGGGGACGGTGTACGGACATTTCTCCATACAAACGTAATACCAAAATAATTCGCGATACGAACATATTACCAACTTAAAATTATGTTATTCGGATACAGACGATATTTATCTAGGTTCCTATTAAACTTTTTTTAAAAAAAAATCACTATTTTCGAAATGCAAGCGAATTGCATTTCGTACATTTTAACACCGCTAATAGCATGTTTTCAACTTAATTATTCTGTATTAAAAACATTAATATTCGTAATGTTATTGTAATAGGAACATAGCTTATATTGTCTAGTAGCAGATTATCAAAAAAAAATTGGAAAAATATCAAGTTTTCATTCATAATTTTTGGTATTACGGAACACAATCAAATTTATCACAAATCTGGAACGGCAGTAGCGCTGTCGCATCAAGCATGGGCTGCGTTTCTGTGCGTATACGCACTGGTCGTAGACGTGATCGCAGAAACTCACACTAGCGTACCGTTTTCGTATGAATGACCACGCCGCCGCGCGCCGCCCGGCGCCCGCGCGCTGGCCTCCGCTCCGGGGTAGTAGGGGTTGTCAGTGTTACATAATTACTTGACTTGACTTGCGCGTGCGTTATTGTTTGCGAAATTGTTTTGTAATAAATTATTCTGACACTATTGACCTCTGCTACGGACTTGAATAATGATTTGCCTTGTGACTTGGTACTGTGGAACCCACATTATTACGACTTTTGCTTTGTTTACGGGCTTAGATTTTTTCACGATTTGGTTTGAGTGAAGTTATGGATAAACTGACCATTATTTTTTTAACTCAGAACGGGACATGGATTTATACACCTATATTGACAGTTACTTTAGCAAAAACCAAGGCCACGTTAAATGCCTATGTAACACCCTCTCCTCTCAAGATCAGGGACTCTACACTCGAAGTTGTAGACGATAAATGTCTACCTTATACAAACGGTCCAGTTAGGTAGGTCGTTTTTTTTTTGGAATTTGAGAAATCATAAAATTACTCCTCCCGCTCTAGGCGGATCGGCACCCGCTGTCAGTCTTCTACTGAAAAAAAACTGGCCAAGTGCAAGTCGGACTCGCACATGAAGGGTTCCGTACCAAAACGGTATGCTAATCTATTTATATAAAAATCTTATGTTGGTTTGTGTACGCTTCAAAAACTCAAAAAGTTCTGCACCGGTCGAGCTGAAATTTTAGAATGATATTTACTTTGACGGCACGGTTAGCGCAGTGGCTCAAGCAATGGAATGCCGCGCTGCGTGTCGCGGGTTCGATCCCCGCACGGAACAAATATTTGTAAGACCTACAGATAGTTGTTCCGGGTCTGGGTATTTGTGTATGTGAGTTTAAATGTTTGTGAACGCACCCACGATACAGGAGAAATTCCTAGTGTGGGGCAAATAAAAAAATGTATATATAATCCGCATCAAGGATTGTTTTTACAGTATCCACGCGGGCGAAGCCGCGGGCATCAGCTAGTAATTTATACAATTTCTTCAACGGGCCAATGAAACTTGACCTCTGGATTGTATAGGCGCTCATACGATTCAGGGACCAAATTATATTGGTTAACTGCTTTTTCCATCTGTTGTTTCCATCTAAGTTCAAAATGATTTTCCTAGAAAGTCCTTATACATTTCTACTTTTCAGATTTTTTTCATATTTTCTAAACATAAGGTTCAAAAATATAAATAAATAAAATAAAAAAATAAAAAAAGTTAGAGGGGTTTGTTTTTTACTTTTGGAGCGATTATTTCCGAAATTATTGAAATTATCAAAAAATGATTTTAGTAAACCCCCCTATTCATTTTTAAATACCTTTCCAACAATATATCACACGTTAGGGTTGAAATTTAAAAAAAATCACTTCCCACTTTACATTTATATTGGGGCTATCCTAATAAAACTTTTTTTCCAAATTTTATTTTACCACTTTGTCGGCGTGATTGCTAACGGTCACAGAGATTAAGCGAGGACGGACAGACGGACGGACGGACGGACAGACAGACATGGCGAAACTATAAGGGTTCCTACTTCCTAGTTGACTACGGAACCCTAAAAAATCACACAAATGTTCTCTAGCCCTTTGTATGCGAGGCCGCGGTATCTCTTTCGAACAACACGCAGTCCCGACAGGCGTCGGCCCTTGCGACGTGGTCTACCACGTCTACCACAGTTGCGTCTGACGAGTTTTATAGTTTTAAAAATTTCTCGCAGTTTCGGAAAACGGGACTGTTTGTGTCCCAGAGCTTTGTTTGGGGACAACGGGACAACATACATAATAGGTACATAGTGACAAGCGGACACGTTTAGCTACTGGTAACAAATAATACCCACTAAGCGCGTGTAAGGCTAAGTTCAGATGACCGCTCGGGGACAAAATCAAAATAATCAGTGTTTACCGTCTATTAAAAAAGAAAGAAAAAAAAAAGTTTTACAAACTTAAATCGACCCGTTCAGATGATCACGGTTGAGCATCGATCACTGATGCGGTTGAGAGACAATCTGGTGTGGTAGGTATGGTGTCAAACTGTGACCATTTTGATGCTAGACTGCCGCGTACATAAATGCTATCATGTGAATGCTTCCACAGCACGGAGACGCACGATGCCGCGCGGTCATGTGAACTTAGCCTAAGATAGGCATTCGCATTCCTATCCATTACACTTCCGGCTTAGGCTCGGACTGTAGGTATTTTACCCTCGAGAGTAATGACCAAGGTAGCTCATTATGCTGCATTGCATTATCCTATTTGTAAAGTTGAAAATCTACTAAAGACAAACCGTAGTCGACACTGACAAGCCGCTGAGTCTTTGGGAATAGGGTTCAGGTTGTTTCGCTTTGCGGTGGTGGTAATAAAACGTCTATTTTTATATCTAAGTATATAAAAAAAATATCTCTATAATCTAGAGATTTAAATATAGACGTTTTATTTTATTAGATTTTAGATAATGTCCTAAAATCTTCTAATGTAGCCATTGTAGACTAATTTCCAAAAAACGCATTGCGGGTTTGTGCGTTCACTAACGATTCCCCAAATTAGTTAACAAAAATAAACCAAATATTGAACAAAATTATTACAATGAAATGGTTATCAGTCATTATGAATGATTCGCTACAAACATAGGTACTACACGCACGCACACAGCTGCGCGCTGCGCCGGCGCCGCGACAAGTCAGATAGAGATAGCAATGTATCGTTCGATTTTTATGCTCGCCTCGAATTGCAATTGCGAGCTTCTTACCCCGGCTTCTTAATGGCATCACACAACTTTTTGAGGGTTAATGGCCAATATAACAATTTTATTTTAGAAGAAGTTTCACAAATAATAAAAACACATAATAATTACTTACGTAACAGAATCAACATTGTCAAGCCATTGGAAGACTATGAACACTAAAAAGTTTCCATTAAATTAAAATGTATTCAACTGGCTGAAATGCTTGAAAAACCTAAGATCGGCCATTTACTTTTCGACGAAGAAATAATTAAGAAAAAACTTTAATGGCATCGCAAATTTTTTGATTGCAAATGGCCAGTGACTCTTTCAATTCTAACATGAGCTTCACCAAAAAGGTTTCACTTCATGATCAACCTACTTATTTTTTTATATTGCTTGAAATGTATAGGCCCTAGCTGCTCTTTATCTACAGTGATACAAGGATCTTTTAGCGTTTGAATGGCTGATTTGTTTTCGTTCTGAACTACTGACCTAAATGAATAAGTATGTACTTTTGATTTTTCTAGGATGCTGGATATAGTAGAGGGCCACGATGCCGTTCATCACTCTGAGTGATGAAACTCAGAAGGTGGCGTTATGGTGGCGTTGCCTATCAGCAACGCCACCTTCCTCACTGCCTCCTTTGAGATCATCGCCAAGGAGTTCCCTAATAATGTGGCTACTATGTTTGTAAGTTTTTATAAGCTTGTAATTTTACAAGGTAATAACGTTTTATATATTGTTATATATTAAAAAAACAACTAAAGAGGAACGAATGAAAGTTTGTATGCGAGTTCGTCATTTTTGCCGATGAGAAATCCCTTCGAGTAATATACGGCTTGCAATAAATATACAGATTCTGTACCTACAGGCTTCCCAACTTTCGCTTACACAGATAAAACTAGTTCCTAACTATAAGTCTTATTATAACCGATACACATATATGATTACCAAGTTTCTCGTATATAATTAGATATAAGAGGTCAAAAGTGCAGTAGGAATAGTAGCTCAAATGTTGATAGGCGCTGCTATGACATAACCCGTTACGAAAGGTACCGATACAATAATATGTCAGTTTGATAATCAAACGAATATTATAGTTATCATGAAGGATGGCGGGAAAATGCCTATTAATAACGTACTATATCAGATATCGTGTCCTACCTGTCCTGTTGCTTGCACAGGAGAGTGATTGACGGTACTGAAAGTGCCGAACTCGTCGCCAAATTTTGGGTTGACACAACCTAAGATTGTGTGCCCATTGCTAGGAGGCAAGCTTCGTCTCTAATCTCTATGATGCAGTGTTAGCAAACTAATGAACGTTTAATGTTGCTTTTGAAGGATCGATAGTCGTCGTATAATAGACGTATTTGAAGAAAGCGTAGCAATAGATAATCTTAACAAAACGTCCTGGACAAACTGGATGCGGAAGGCAGAAGACCGGCAGCGGCGGATCTATTCAACATTGCAGTATGTTAGAGTGTTGATTAATTGCGCATTATGGATATGGACCCTGTTAGCATCTTTGCTGACCGGTTCAACTTTTTATTACGACATGACCTTTAACCGTTAAACTCGACTAGACAAAAAACGCAATCCAAATAGCTAATTATTTAAACTAACCAGTTCAATTTTATTATCATCAGTGGTTTTTCTCACCTTTTCAGCTGGTTTAAACCAGAATTAAGCGGCAAAGACATGTGCAGCGAGTCATGCATAATTTTGAATAATTATCTACCAATTTAAAAATAAAAGTCACGTAAATCGGATAAGTATTTATAGTTGTTGAGTAATATGCGCACAAACGGACAGATGATAGACAGCCAGACGTTACTACTTATAATTAAGGATGTAATCACTTATGTATAAGTTGGTGCTGATTATAATTATTAAGACATGTCCTTTGTTGTTTACTTAGAACACTTTTAGCTTACTAATAATAATATTATATAAGTGGTATAGTAGACTGGGCGTGCTTACCAAGCACGTGGCTTTGACAGAACCTTTAATCAAAGTAGTAAGGGTGGTTTTGTATCCCGCCAGGGCTTGGGTTGTTCGAAAGAGATACCGCGGCGTCGGCACAAGTCAAAAGAAGTCTGACACTCCCGCTCTGCCAAGAGCGAGAGGAGTCATTTGATGATTTCACACACCCCAAAAAAAAAGCGTGGTTTTGAATTTCAAGTTTTCTAAATACCGACTGAGACCACGACACAAACTATTGGATGTCCCGTCTGCACGCACAATTTCCCGTTTTTAAGTTTCCCTTCGTGCAGTGGCAATGCATGAATGCTCTACTGGCATCGACACCTTTCTTTTTTGGAGTGTCAGCGTCAGCGATCATCAAATGACTCCTCTGGGTAGAGCGGAGTGTCAGACTTCTACTGACTAAAAACCACTCATGCTTCTTCTTAGCCCTTGTGTCGAGGCCGTGATATCTCTTTCGAACAACCCGCAGCCCCGACGGGACCCGTAGCCCCGACGGGACCCGCAGCCCCGACGGGACCCGCAGCCCCGACGGGACCCGCAGCCCCGACGGGACCCGCAGCCCCGACGGGACCCGCAGCCCCGACGGGACCCGCAGCCCCGACGGGACCCGCAGCCCCGACGGGACCCGCAGCCCCGACGGGACCCGCAGCCCCGACGGGACCCGCAGCCCCGACGGGACCCGCAGCCCCGACGGGACCCGCAGTTCCAACGGGTGGCACCGACAATGTGATTTGTTTGCCTCGAGATGGGTAGATGTATGTATGTATGTCGTGTATGTATGTTTTTCTTGTTATTTTTTAATTTATTTAGTATTTTTACCATTACTTATAGTGAATATGTTTATTTAAATCTGTGTTTTGTCGATTTAATAGTTTGCATTTTTCTATCATATTTTACATGTTTTTCCTCAATAAACAAAAATATTCAACTGTACCTACCTACATGTAATTCACAAAATAAGTACCACTTGTCTGAAGGATGATTTCCCTATAATTGTTGAAACAAGTGCATGTGTATCTTATATATACACAAGTGTTAATTTTCGTCTCTTGGTTTGTACTAAAAAAGTGGAAATGTCAAGTCAAGTTCAATGTCGAGTGCCAAAAAATTGTTAAGGATTGTATCCTGGATAAATTATTGTACCAAAAGTGTAGCTTAGATCTTCACTTAATTCATTAACCAACTTCAAAAAGGAGGAGGTTCTCAATTCGTTGGAAACTTTTTTTTAATGTATTTTACCCGATTACTCGAAGATGGTTGAACCTATTCGGGTATTTTATTTTGCGATTTACTAACTGGGTACCTACTTATATCTGATGGTATCTTGTCACTCAGGTTGATAGTATCTGAATTGGAAATTACATGTTCTAGCAAATGATGTTTTTAACCCGCGAGCACTCGCGCTATGAGCATTTCGCTCACAGTAAATTTAAAACACGCGCCATTTTTTCAAAATTATGCGTACGGACATTGTTCATTCAGTAGCTGAGTTTTATTCCGTCCTCCACCCCTGGATACAGTTCACTTCTCGCCAGTGTGTACCAGTCACTCGTACGAGGAGGTTTGTTGCGCCGTGTACCATAAAGCGGTGTTTTGCTCATCGCGCGGGTATCGACGTAAGTACTTTTTACCCCGACTGCGGCGAAGCTTTTTCTTAAGGATTTATTTATTTCAAATTTATCAACAGTTTGACTGCTACTTTTATATAATATTATGGTTTAAATTTACTGACATAGGAAACTATTATGTATTTCTATTATTATTATAATATATCATTATTTTTCCTTTAGACTGCCCTAGACTGGCAAATTAGTGCCTATGATTGTTAATTAAAAATAAAAAGATTTATGTTAGAAACTTATTGAAAATATATTTTCTAGAATAAATAAAGTGTAATTTATTTAGTAACATTTTAAAATGATATTTTTTTTTGGAAAAACTTGCATTTAACGACATTCATAAACATGAGCAAAATGCTCTACATGCGAGTGACCGTGTAATTTCTAGAAGCGCGGGTGCTGGCGGGTTAATATACAACATAAAAAAGAACTGCAATGTTCCGGGCTACATTTTAGGCTACTTTAACACTACATATTCCTATAAATAAATTTTCTATGATAGTGCTATATACTAAATGTGTGGTTTAACACCAAATATAGTGAAACCATGTTAGCTACCTATATTCTTGCAAATTATCAATCATTAGTTCAATCTGTAAGACTCTTTTCACAAATTCGCAATACAGATACCAAATGACAATAATTGATCATCAGACTATTTTGACATGATACTTAATTATTTCAAACAATGATTTGTCTCACTAGTTTTATACCACTTATATTAATAATAAAATATGTCACTCACAGATTTGTACTGCTCCAATATTTCGGGTATCACTTGACCTTTCACCCGCCATGTCTTATATTTGTATACTGGTTTGCCGTTTGTAGCTGCAATTGTCGCTGCAAAGTTAAAATAAAAATCATTATTATAGAGAATTTTTGAGGAATAAAAGGAGTTTAAATGTAACAGGATTAACTAATTTTACTATGGCCATTTTCTTTTAATTACAATAAGGAAAGAGGATAAAGTATACTAAAAAAAAACATTTTCAAAGATTATGGCTAACAGTTTAAATAATCTTTAAAAACAGTAAAACATTTAACATCATCATTTTTATTCTTATTCTTATTCTTATTATTTAAAAAAGTATGTTTCATGTATGGCAGACGCCTACAGCATATGATTAGATGTAGGCTGACCTGACAATAATATTAACTTGACCATGGACATCTTCTAGGCATCCCTATCAGTAGAGGAGCACCATTATTTTCCTTCATAAAACATGCAGGAAAATATTGTTATTTCACTTTTGAATTTAAAAAAAACCCAACACAACTTGCCTTTCAGGATATACAAACTATTATATAAAAACCACTCTTTGAAAAAGTAAAATAAAGAATATATTTCATATTTACCCAGCGGATCCTCCCGGTTGCCTTTATCCAACACTGTGAAGACTCCGACCACCTCGTGGCCATCTCTTTGCAGGAGTTTGAACACTTCCGCTGCAAATGTGCTCTGTCCAATTATGGCAACCCGCAGCTTCTTCTTTGGAGCCTAAATAAAAAAATAAAATAGATATATTATTATTTTTGTCAATTCTGACTGCCAGACTGGACAAAAATATTATTTTGTTATGGAATTTTAGGAAGGACTTTTTAACAAAAACATATTGTTACTGGGACTTGAACAGAAACTAATATTTTTAATTTATCCTGAGTAAACCATGAGAATACAAACACTGGGTCACATAATTAATGGTTGCACTATTTGTAATTAACAAAAAAAAAATACAAGAAAGTACTTACATCATTCAATGATACAGGCGGCATTTTCGTAAACAAAAGTCAATCTTGATTTGTACAAAATAATCTAACAACTTGTTAGTTTGTTACCCCACTTCTCGCCGACTGGCGCGCGGTCGTACTAACATGAAACCCAACCACACGCTCGTATTTAGCTGCTCCTCCACCGGCTTAGCCTTGACATCGCTATCGTAAGTTTAGCGTTTGTAGCGATAAAGCTAAAGAGAATCATATTCATTTCGAAAAGAAAGACGCGATGCTTTAGCGATGCCGCCAAAACAATACATTTTTGACAACTGTCACTTTTTTGTAATGACAGACAGGACAGCTGACAGTAACAGGTGGTGGTGGGACCGGGTGGGTGGGACACCATCGTTTGATCGTTTTCGCAATTGCTAGAATATTATCGTCCTTTACAAAAATTACGTCAGTAATTTTTTTAGATTGCATTTCAATGCGACTAGTAAAATAGGTATATAAATTTAAGAACATACATGTAAGTAATCATTTAATCAATATCTCGAATAGTTTCCACTAATATATTTTTGTCAAATCTTCTGTCGCCAAAAATCCTTGTCGTGAACGAAAGCATCTCGATCAGCTAAAATCAGCTTATTTTTTAAAGATGGCCAATCACTCACAACCGCGGGAAATATTTTTATAATCGGAGTAATTTGATTGGTGAATTTCCCCCAATTTTTCTTTAGTTTCCAGTTCCATGCTATACAAAGGAGTTCGGAAATAATGTTTCGCCTGAGTATAAATAATCGATTTTGCCAGTTTTGTTTTAATTTGCTCGTAGAAATGAAGTAGGTAGGTACCTACCTGTGGTACCTTCTTACCTTTTGTACCACAAAAACATTACACTACCTACTAAATTGGAAAAATACACAGGTAATTCCTAGCTAATGAATAAATTGTGTTTCAAGTTCAAGTGATTTTTACATTTAAAAATGTCCTGCCTACTAAATAATGGATCTACCAAAGTTTAGCACTTTATTGTTCCAATGAAATCTTTGTTCCAATGAGTTTCAAGGTTACAGATCAGTAAAGAACGTAATGACAACCCTTCATGTAGGCCCATACTCCGCAATCGATGACATTTAGCTGAAATAAAGATGATGAAAGACTATCATAGTATTTTCCTTTCTAAAGCACGTAGGCAGAAGCACGTTATTATTATTCAGTTCAATGAATAATTGTCGAAGATAATACTCGGTAAACACATTAAACCTAAAACGGTTAAAGATAACAAGCAAATCCAGTTAAAAGCGGTTCTCAATTATAAAAGCGGTTAACTAGCGGTTGTGTTATGAAAACAATTACTTATCGTAAATAGGTTGAATACATTTATTTTCGCTAATCATTAGCAAAGTAACTTGGCGATTGGAGAACGATTTTATAATTAGTAGTTTAATGGTAGGTAGTAAGAATATAGGTACCTACATTGAATATAGGTATTCTTGATGTTATGTTGGTAGACCCAGGTACCTACTTCTACTATTACCTTCCATTATTTATAATAATTATGATGGTAGCATCATCATAGCAACCCGGAATCACCCACTGCTAGGCTTCGTTTTGCCTCGGCATGCAGCTTCGACAGCTTGAATGACGCCACCATACATTAATGAATTTAATTTAATGATACAAGCCAAGCAGTGAAAGACGAAGAGTGTGTGTCTTTCCAACCATCAGGTAATATTTTAAACGTAGGTATCTTATTTACTTTTGGCAATACCTAGGTATTTCAGTTATTAAATAAGTGGTTGCTTCCTTTAGTTCCTTTAGAACCTCCCCCTTAGGAACCCCAACATTTCATGGTGTACAGGTACAGTCATCGAAAAGTACCAGCATCTAATATAACTGAAATCGCAATAATATTTCACAAAACTGGTTCTTGTTAGAAATACTTATCTTCTATTTTAATTCAACGTTCCATTAGCCTTTTTTTTTTTTTTTGGTGGGTGGAAAATCATCGAATAACACCCCCCCCCCTGCTCTTGGACAGAGCGAAGGGGAGTGTCAGACTTCTACTGACTAAAAACCAAACTCATGTTCCTTCTTCGCCCTTGTGTCGGAGCCGCGTTAACCTTTCGATAATCCACAGCCCCGACAGGACGTTCCATTAGCCTTTGAGCGAATTTTCTTAGAGACAATACGGCCGTTGCGAAATACAGTAGGTAGATCCACCTATCACAAAATGTGAATGTATCCGGTTGAATCTGGTTCCATTGACAGTGACGATGCACGCCAGTTAAATTGACCCCAGATAGTGAATGAAATATAGCGGAGAACTGACCCCAAGTGGCCCGGCAGCTGATATCAGCTGTTGTTTGGTGGCTGGCTATCATTGCGTGGTTTTGGGCCCAATAATAATGATAGAGTCTTGGTGAAACTGGATTTGGCAAAGCAGTATTGTTTTGTACAGTTGTACAAGATAACATTGCAAGCTTTTACTAGGTGGTGTAATACTTTGAAACCGTGTGTCGTTTAAAACTCTTCCTTTTAGTAGCACCAAGTTTGTGTGAAGAAGAAGGAGAAGAAGAAGAAGAAGCAGGTCTATCTATGTAAGTACCTAGGGATTTGTTAACCATAGACTAGAAGGGTGACGTCGTACGCTCGAAACGGTGAACACGTATTTCTTTTTGCTCCGTGATAAAAAATACTTTTCACTTCTCTCCGTCTCTCGCTCTAAAATGCGTCTTTATGTCGTGCGTAGGCGACATAAAGTCGCGTTTTATGCTCTAGAGCATAAAGTAAAATCTTCGTCGAAGACCAAGGTAATCGGCACAGGTAATCGGCCCAACAGCCACACGAACAACTTCAACTTCATAGAATAACCTCTTTAATTTAATTCGTTTCGTTAGTATTCTAAGTATAATCATGGGATTATCTAGGCGGTGTTAATTTCAGTGGAAAGATGAAAGAATCGATAATATTATTATTTCAACTACCTATCTTGACGATAATATATTACTGTATGACGACAATCAAGTCATACTTAATGGTGCTGTCGTCTGTCGTAAAAGTGTAGTTATTTTCAGGTCGCCTTGACAGATGACCGATCTCGAAAGGGTTCATCATCTTCCTGCCCTTATCCCATAGGTATTACTTGGGGTCAGCGCAACACGTTTCCTTCTTCCACTCTCCCCTATATCGAAAGGGTTCATCATTATAATTATATTACTTTCCTTGGGGTTCATTGATTAACGATTTAGTCACTTGAACGTCCCCATCTCTTTTGACACTCTTCTTCTTCTTTATGGGGTTTCAGGTTTCCGCACTTAGTCCTTAAAGGTGGACCATTGTGCGTGAGCCGTGGCGGCCGATTATTCCAACCAGCCCACCTCCCTCCAGAAGCAGATCAGACTTCCCGGTCTCCTCAGGGCATCCGCAAGGGATCGTGGTGTTCCCAGGGTCTCCTCACGAATCTTGGTAACGCCTGTGCACTCAAGGAGCACATGCGCCACAGTTTCCTCCGCCTCCATGCATGCTCTGCACAGGGGACTGTCAGTGATCGTGGAAGTGTTGTTGACACTCTTTTCATTATGTAGATGGACTGGTAAATGTGGCGACACCTGGGGGCGGCCTATTTCCAGCAGTGGACGTCTTTTGGCTGAAATGATGATGAAGATGGACTGGTGATGTTCTGCGACATCATCTATACTAATATTATAAAGCTGAAGAGTTTGTTTGTTTGTTTGAACGCGGTAAACTCAGAAACTGCTGGTTGGAATTGAAAAAATCTTTTTGTGTTGGATAGTCCATTTATCGAGGAAGGCTATAGGCTATATAACATCACGCTACGGCTAATAGGAGCGGAGCATAAATGACGCGCGACTAGCCAAAAAGTACCTTATGCCTGTCGTCTTAAGGTACTTTTTGGCTTGTCGTCAATCAACCATTATGAGATCAATGATCGACCATTCTGACACTATTGAATAGCAGGCTCGGGGCCCTGAACCACAGTATAAATATGGACAGTACCGAAACTAAGCCTAGTTGATGCGATAACTACCTACGCTCCATTGAAGCCATAGGGTTGTCCTTGTCCCTTTTAATGTTGATGATATTGTTCATCAATGAATCGAATTGAAATAACAAGCTTACTACAACTGGTGATGTGCAATTCTGCTATAAACAATTAACATACTTATTATTAATATTAAGAACGAATATAAAATTATTATATTGTTTTAAATTATTATTATCAATGAACTTTCCCTCATATCATACTACACAGTTTTAGACTAATAAAATGTTATTTAATGTTATTATTAAGTAAAGTTGGAACAGTGTAAAAAAAAAATTTTTTTTGGTGTTATGTGATTCTCACTTACATATCACGGGGGTGGCAGAGGGGGGTCAAAATTTTGGTCCTTTTTTGTCTAGGACGCTCAGTTTTCGAGATATTTCAATTTCAATTTTTGAAGTGAAAACTTCTTTAGCGGCGCTGAGCACTTTTTTTTGTATGGGTAAAAACTTTCAAACTCGCGTCAGGGTCACGTGATGCTGATCGAAAAATCGTAAGATTTTTAAGTTAATATTGAAGTTTTCACTTCTGCCGGCACTCCCGGAGTGCTACCTTTTTTTTTTTTTAAAGAAACTGAACGCCCTTAATTCGATAACTAAAATCATTCTTACCTTTCAAAATTAGTAGGAAGTTTAAAATACAATATCTCCGGTTTTGATGAAGCCGAGTTCAAACACCCGTAGGTATACGTTCCCGGCATTTTAAAAAAGATTGGAGTATATTTCAAAAAAAACTTTTACGTAAACTAACCACTCGTCTCGGCGCGGCACGCACAACTGAGAGCACTGCCACAATCGCTAGCTGGCCCTGTCGATGCGCATGTTTGTGTGAGTGTGCGGTTTCGAGCGTTTGTAGGCAGTTTCCGTACTGTCCATATTCATATTGTGCCTGAACACTTGTTCTCCCCACCACTGCGATATTTTTTTGATCTAGACCATACCTAGGTTAGTTACGGAGATATTGGTCAAAGTTCCAAATATTTCACAGTTGTTTTTGTAAATACTAGTTTTTCAGGTTATAACTTTACTTAAATTACCTCCATCACCCGTTTACTATTCATATTTCATAGCATCCACTAGCCCAATGTGTTGCTAGTGCTACATTGAGTTTTACCGTAAATACGATATTTGACCCCAATAAAAAATCATTACCCAGCAAAAAAATTGCGTAGGTAGGGGGGTACTTAGTTTGATGTTTCTGTACATCAAACTAAGTACCACCCTTGCTTGGTTGACGGCTGTGTTATGGGTTAATTTACACCCTGTAGGTATACGTTTAGATTGCGGTCAAACAGTTGTTTACTTTGTTGTTTACTCGTATTATATAACAAACCAACATTAAAGTAGAATATTACTAAAACTCAACTACGAATAAAATCGCAAACTAATAAAACCGCGGTCCTATAAGTAGAAAAAACAAGAAAATAATTCTTGTCTATCAACGCCTTATCCAATTACCTAATTGATTATCGTCTAGTAAGTAGATAATATTTTTATCAATAAATCATTTGGTTAGAGTTGTAATCATTTGTAACTAAAATAACAAAATGCTGATGTCTTATTTTCGGATCACGTATAACCATCATAAAACTCTGTGGGACGGTATCTTGGTTCTGTGAACTACGGACCGGACCTATCAAATCATCAAATAACTCCTCCGCTCTTGGGCAGAGCGTAAGGGAGTGTCAGACTTCTACTGACTAAAAACCACCCATGTTCCTTCTTCGCCCTTGTGCCAAGGCCGCGATATCTCTTTCGATAATCCGCAGGGCGGCTTCGCGCCCTTACCGGACCTGGCACGGTCACTCGAACAGATATCGTTTCAGCGCAGCGAAGGAACTAGTATCGGAAACTATTACGCAACGGTACAACACTATCCATGTTTGTAAACAAACGAATCAAATTATGAAATTACAAAAAGGTCTCTGGGACGGAAATAAACCCAAATATTAACACTTTAGCAATAAATTAATGATCACTTAGCATTTTTTCATCGAAAATGTATTACTCCTAGATACTATTGCATGAAAACTACTACTACCCTATGCAAAGTCAATTGAGGTTGATTTTCAGTCCTTCTTGCACCACACTTCACAATACAACACGCAGGCATATTGAATTGCTGTTTCCTAACATATACACGCAGTTTAAGAGATAATCTCGTCGTAATTTTCTCACAAATCGCAATTTATCAAAAAGTAAACAACTATTTGACAGCACAACTACCACGGAACTCGTCGCCATCTTGTATCACAATATGTCGAAAACGGCACCATAACTACTATTCTGTGACTGGCATATCCAAATGTTGCCATTGTGAGAAACAACTGAAATATTGTTGTCTCTTTCATCAAATACGATTACTGCATTAGAAAGAAAGAACCAAAACTATATTTTACATTCTGTCTCCTATTTCACTCATATTTGTATAAGCAAGTGTGTATATAGAACATCGCGGCGCCTCCATATGATCCTATCTCAATGCATTATGGCGAAAACGGCACCCTACCTACTATTCTGTGACTCGCATATCCAAATGTTGCCATTATGAGAAACAACTGAAATATTGTTGTCTCTTTCATCAAATACGATTACTGTATTAGAAAGAACGAAACAAAACTATATTTTACATTCTATTCCCGTTTATACGGCCGTATTTACGGGTTTGGTGCTTAGCGAGTAGACCCCCAGGTTCGTGCGAATATACGAGTATCTCCCGGGTTTAGGCTACCATTTTCGTTTTTCGGGTGGGTTATCATCAAATGACCCTCCCGTTCTGGGTGTCAACCCACCAGGCCCCACTTTGTGTTCCAGCCCCGACAGGAAACGGTCTTTACGGACCCCTAAAGTCTTGCTGACATCATCATCGACATCTCTTTGAGGTGCGCGTGGAATAGGAACGCGCCATCGACACGGACTGTCATCGTCATAGTAAGACGGTGAGCTATAATAGGCTAGCCGTCTGGAATCTGGTTCTACTACTACTTGGTAACTTAGTGGACATCCATTAGAAACAAAAAAAGTTCTTTGGGTTAAAGAACAGTGGCGAACGCTCGAACAAATTTTTGTTGACATGTTTTTGAAGTGAAAACTTCTTTAGCTGCGCTGAGCACTTTTTTTGTATGGGTAAAACGAGGGTCACGTGACGATCAGCATCACGTGACCCTGACGCGAGTTTGAAAGTTAATATTGAAGTTTTCACTTCTGCCGGCACTCCCGGAGTGCTACCTTTTTTTTGCGTCAGCCTATGGAAAAAATATAGTATTTGTATAGAGTTTGAATTCCTGAACAGTTTTGTCTTTAGTTATACTTTTATAGGTACGCCAGAATTAAAGATATTCCTGTTTAAAGTTTTAGAGGTTATGTTGTATTAACAATGGACTAATCGAAAAACAACTATAGAAATACAAAATAAACTACGGACGTTTTCAGAATGTTAAAGCCCGGTGTAAAAAAAAAATCTAGTCAATTGAGCTCATAATTATGATGATTTTATTTCCAGCGTTTGATAGGCCTTATGCTTGATTTGATAAAACTAAGTAAATTTCGTCAGTATCTATCACGGTGACTTAAGTTGACGCTTATCGATTCCATCAGCTATAATATCGCCACTGTTCTTCATGACAATCAGCACGTACCCATGTTAAACAGTTATTTAATAAAGACAATGTAAATTAATGATGTAAAGTCATATTATTACGTTTTCCTAAAAGCATGTTGGTCACGCTTACAACAGATAAAATTATCGATATCTTGAAAAGTCGAGTTCGAACCGCTTTCATTGAGGAGTTAACAATAAGTGTTATTTATGTAGGAAAGATAGTTAATAATAATTATTATGCGGGGTTTCCCAACAAAAACGTTAGAAAATTGTCCTAGATGAAGACATAGACAACTCGCCATTGACTTATTATATTACTGCGTAAGGACTGGGCGGACCGCATG
This sequence comes from Diarsia dahlii, assembly GCA_949775195.1. NCBI lineage: Eukaryota > Metazoa > Arthropoda > Insecta > Lepidoptera > Noctuidae > Diarsia > Diarsia dahlii. The sequence continues at coordinate 13,688,813 of OX459210.1, forward strand.
ATAAAATGACGCCTCCAATTTGGTCCCAAATAGGTCCTGACTAAACCGAAGTTTAAAAGAAAATGAAAATGAAAAATTAGAATTTAACATTTTTTTATTAACATTTTAATGAAAGCTTTATTTAATTTCTTTATACCTCGATAATACCACGCCACGCCGCTCATACAAGGTTACGTTTACGAGCAGCCTGATTAGTTCTGAGAGATGACGTTAGTGTTTCTCTGTATGGGGAACGCATCGAACAAAATGTTCGGACGACCGTATCTTTAGTTTTTATATCAATGCAACTCGCACTTCTTCTTTACGTCTCGATGAGCTCAAAATAAATCGCATTAGACCAGTACGAGTATGTAGAGCCTGCACAGCTTTATCATTTTCTTTTAGTAAGTCCTATTGTCTTAGAAGCAAAAAATTCGAAGACATGTGACATCTACCAAACCGCACTGGGCCCGCGTGGTGGATTATAGCCCATTCCCTCTCAAAGAGAGGAGGCCTGTGTGTCCCAGCAGTGGGAACATTAATAGGCTGTTGATGATGAAGTCCTGAAAGGTGCAATCGGTTGTGCAGGGTGGGCAGGATATGAGGCGGCGCATATATCCTGCAGAGCGGCTCCACACTGGCAATTTGTTTGGTACGATTCGAAGACATCCTTCCTTAGCCAGATTATATCTACACCGGTCAACCTGGTTACTCCTGTAGAAACTTTGCAGGATCACAATACTAGATTTCAGTGTTGTTTTTTTTATCGAAGCTTATACATAACTATCCTGCCTGGTATGCTGAAATGTTGGAATGGGGATGCAACTATGAAATTAAGGGCGCCAGCTGTTTTAAGCATCGGCTTATTATACAAAATAACACACAGTGAGATGGTGAAATATCAATTCATCAGACTTCTGCAGATGCAACGATTAGAAACTACTCATTCATTTGTTTTAGTTTGTACCACAGGTTTGTACAATGTATGTTTGGTATCTACTTTATTCCTGGGAGTGTCATAATTAGTGTTATACGTTTTCAAAACACAATTGTTTGTTCAACAATATGGAGTGAGATTCAAAGGAATCCGTTTGTATCGTTCCGATCTGCAAATAGTGATGTAGTACGGTTGCGAATAGTGCTGTGTTTTAATCAAATGTGTTTGTTTTTGTGATGGCAGAAGTGTGGACGGTTGTAGTGGTTGTATTTTCAGTAATAGAGGTATCCGCTTGTGATGTTTAATATTATAATGTAGGTCCTGTCTTGGTGTACAGTCTAAGGAAGAACACAATAACTAAAAGTAAAGTTTCTTACCAATTAACTAAATAATAATTGACTTATCCAAACTTAAGTTTTTTCCTCATGATGCATGCCTCTAACTGTGTGGAATGCAAATTATGCTAGTATGTCATACATTTTTGTAGCATATAGGAAGGGCCGGGGCAGAACTTTTTCCAGGGCATTTTCAGGTCCATGAAAACAGCTCGAATTTTTTGGAGACGAAAATTTGTGTCAGTTATTCCTGGCTGTCAGAAACCCGAAATTCTGGAAGACAATCTTACTAAGGGGTCTCGTGTAGGTACCCCAGTAAGGCTGTGGTGCAGGTCCAAGTCAGATAGGGTCACACATGTAGAATAGTAGACTGAATGCCGATCGTAACGTTAGTTGAAAAAAGGATCGGCTGATAATGGCTATAAGCGGAATTTCAGAGATGATATTTCTTATTGTATTTGGGGGTAAGTAGCATAGAAAGCTCGATCATTAGTCTATCCCGTTCCCGCAGCTGAAAAATAGGGCTTCTCTCTGTGAAAGGGATTGGGACATAATCAAAGGTCACACAGTATAATTAGGTACGAGTAATTTATATGTATAATAGTATTTTATTTTAAAATTGCACGTACGTAAACATACTCATTATTTTTAACAATGATTTGGCAAAACGTAGTTTTTTAAGATAAAAAAATATGTTTACCATTTTTTATATAAGTAACGCGAAATTGCGCACTATTTATAAGACCTTACTAGTGAGTCCTCGCTGCTTTGCACGGCCCCACCACGGGTCCAAAAGCAAACTAACTTGGAAAAGAAGAAAAGAAAAGCTCTTCATTTGTCTGGCACAGAACATAACACAAAATGGTTAAATTCTTCTTTAAAACGTATCGATGGCAATATAATTTGTGTCGGTCCAGAACTGAGCTACTTGTTTGGCGCTTTCGCCATCTGTTCCTGAAGTGAGCAAGCCATCGGACACGCAGGGCACGATATTATAATAAGTACACCATCGTTTGTGGAACACTCCAGGGCAGAGTCATTATTTATGAATCTCCACCTCAACAAGTTTTCCTAGCGGCCACCAACCTGAGTCCGAATTAACAACAATAAACAAAATGATATTGAAAAAGTAACCATACGTTAAACATAGAAATAAGACAGACGAGATTGGTTCTGTTCTACAAGGCCAAAAGGCCCCTATCTCTCAGCATGTGGTCTTTTAGCTGAAATCAACCATCACATTCGCGATCGCGACCAACGGATTTCGAATGTAGTAAAAATCCGATGGCTGGTTTTGGGAGATAAGCATACTGATAATGAACTAAGTATGGCATCAAATTCGTATTTGTGTAAAAAGTTCACATTCTGGACGGATTTATTCTCAGTCATCTTCTGTTTTTTTTTGTTTCTTCGTCACCGTTTTGAGAGCTTCATCATCTGCCTAGCCTTTTCCTAATTAGATAACTATAATATATTATGGATGGACTGTGTGAAGGATGATATGGCTAGAAAGGAGGTGACTGCTGAGATGACGAGAAATAGGGAAGTATGGAAGAAGAAGACATGTTGCGCCGACCACAAATGAATTGGGATATGGGCAAGAGAATGATGATAACTATAATATAATATTAGGTCTTAAAATTATATTTTTTTTATTTCAGCGAATCAAAGTACTGGCCCAAATGATCTATACAATTTTGCCATTTTGATGGCAGTTTGTTTATCCCTTTACTGTAGAAGTCTGCCGGACGGGAGGCGATGAAGTCAGCGAAAGCGTTTTGTTCTGCCTCTCGGGTGTCGAATTTTTTACCACTTAAAAATTGTCTAAATTTTGAAAAAAGTAGAAATCTGTTGGGGCAAGGTCCGGTGAGTACGGTGGGTGACGGAGAGCTTCCAGCTGTAACTCTTGTAGCTTTGCGATGGTCTTTCGTGAAGTGTGAGCTCGCGCGTTGTCGTGGAGAAGCAATGGGGAAGAACGATTGACTAGTCTTGGTTGTTGAATTGCGAGCTTCTCCATCATTGTTTGCAATTCTTTGCAATAGACATCTGCCGTCACTGTTGATACATTCGGTAAGAAGCTGTGGTGTACAAGTCCGGCACTGGTCCACCAGACAGTCACCATCATCTTCCTATGAGTAATCTTTTTTGTAGCGCACTGATTAGGTGATGTACCCGGGTCCATACACTGAGACGAACGCTTACGGTTGTCGTACAGGATCCACTTTTCATCGCAGGTAACAATTTGATAAGAATTTCATCGTTTCTATGCCGATTCAGTAGTGCTATCCATGCTTCGACGCGTAAATCTCGCCGTTGGTCGCTTAGTTCGCGTGGCACGCACTTATCTAGCTTTTTTATCTTTCCAATTTGACGCAAGTGCCTCAATGTTGTTTTGACACTAACTCCAAGGCCTGCAGTAAGCTCAGCCTTAGATTGAGTTGGATCCGCTTCCACTATCGCCTTCAATTCGTCGTTGTCGACAATGTTTACCGGCCAACCGCGAGGCTCGTTCTTCGACTCAAAATTTCCAGATTGAAAACGATTGAACCAGTAATGGACCATGTTTATGCAAGCAGTGTTAAGCCCGTACACGTCGTTAATCTTTCGTGTTAAGTATAAGTATAAGTACGACGGGCTGGTGTCCGCAACTCCACGTTCGATGCGCGTATTTTGCGTGCAATCTTTCGTGTTGTTTGCGCAGCGGTATTTCCACGTATGAACTCATATTCAAAAATTGTACGATTTTGCAGTTTATCCATGGCGCCAAAAACGACCACAATGTCACAAAAACAAAAAACTATCAAAAAACAAATGACTGAATTTGAAATTAAATTAACACGTCTTTCGAATAAAATTTACTTGAATTTCGAATTACGCGCCAATCCACAGATAATTGAATCTGAAAATGCCGGTTACAGAATCTGCAATTACCTATGTAAAGACCTATGTTGGGGTCGGCTTCCAGTCTAACCGGAAGCAGCTGATTACTAGTATTTTACATGGAGCGACTGCCTATCTGACCTCCACAACCCAGTTAATACTAGGTAATACAATACCCTTTGGTAAGACTGGATGTCAGAATTTCAGGTCACTGCGACTACCTGTAACGACTGCCAAAGACCAAAAAAAAAAACAGCGAACAGCGATATATGGCAGCGGGGACCAACAGCTTAACGTGCTTTCCGAGGCACGGAGGAAACTCAGTATGTCGGGCGGTCACCCATCCACAGACCGACCTAGGCAAGCACAGCTTTACCTAAAGATCTACCTGAGTGGCAGTTCTTATTAAGCTCGTTTTGAGAGCTTAGAATAAAATAAAATAAATTACACAGTACGTAGCATAACATCACGCCTGTAATCCCCGAAGGGTTAGCCAGAGGTGCATTCTACAAAAACAGAGGGGGGGTTACATTGTATAACAAGTAGCTGACTCGTAAATTGGGGCCCTTTTCACAAATAATTTAACACCTTCAGTGCCGGGAGTCCTCCTGGAGGGCTCACTTAAATCGTATCACCGATGCCGGGAGCCCTCATGGAGGGCTCATTTTAAATAAAGAAAGAAGAAAAGAAAGAAAGAAAAAGTATTTATTGGTTTCACACCAGGACAAAACAAATTGACAAAAAATTAAAAGCAACAAGGTAAACATAATTACGAGAAATACTTAAAATTAGGACATAATAATTTGAAAAAGTCCCGTGCGAAGCCAAAGGGCCACTATCTCAGCATGGTGCTGTAACATTTATGACAAATCACAAATGTCACAGCGCTGGTATTCTGATAGGGCCCATTGGTGACGCCACGTTAAATGTAGGTTTTTCTTTGCGAAAACAGCATCAAATAATGTAAAAATAAAAAAAAAGTTGTATATTTTAACAATATCTATACGTCGTGGTTTTAAATTACAAGCACTTTTATTTATAATTAATTTTCTACCTCTTCCTAGACGCCGAGAGCCTACGTGATAGGTTCTATTTCAGAGGTGGAAAACCATTGGTACGATTTTCAACATTTTATAAAAATATTTATTTATGGAATTTTTCCAATGTTTCAAGAAAATTGGCCAGTATATATATTATTTTATGTTTTTTTTTCACTAGAACCGAAAAAAAAAAGATAATAAAACGGAAAAATCTGACCTTCACAATCCAGTTAGTATATACTGATACGATCAACCTGTCAAGTCTGACGACTGGTCAGCAACAAGTCTTACCAAAATTAAGACTAGTAAGACTAGTCTGCTACCAGTTTCATCAAAGGTAAGACTAGGAAGACTGGTCTGCAACCAGTCTTACCACAGGTAAGACTAGTAATATAAGACTAGTAGACAGCACTACAACTAGTCTTACCAAAGGTAAACCAAAGGTAAGACTAGTAGGTTATGGTCTGCAACTATGTAGTAGGTTAGTCTTACTTTTGGTAAGACTGGTGGTCAGGACTTGACAGGTGATCGCATTAGGTACCCAGTACTAACTGGGTTGTGGAGGTCAGATAGGCAGATAGCGATACTCATCACATATGTGGAGTATCGCTAGCTAATTAATTAATTTAACTGATTATAACATAACATCACGCCTGTAATCCCCGAAGGGTTGAGCAGAGGTGTACCTAATAGTAGGTACACCCACATTAAGTCCCACATAATAGGGGGCGACCCTATTGCCATCAATCGGGCACAAATCCAGACTCCGTGGCTGCTACTAGAAATTCCTGATGGAAAAACCCAATAACACTTTGCCCGACCCGGGAATCGAACCCACGATCTCATGATCACCAGTCGCGGTTGTGAACACTAGACCAACGAAAGATTCTACAAGATTTAAAAAAACACAAAAGGTTGAGCACCACTTATTTTTTTTTTTGGAGGGCTCACATTTTCCCAAACGTAATGCCACACCCCCCTGGAGGGCCCACTTGCAATATGTATGGCGGGATGGCACATGAGTTCTATGAAATGGGGGTGGAGTCGAATGTGTTAAAGAAAAACTAATTTTCCATTTCCAGAAAATAAGACCAGTAAAGCTTTTGGAAGACATGTTGCAAGAGCCTCCACTGACGAAGTCCCTAGGGTTTTCAATACAGAAGGGGTTTGAGAAGAACTTGGAAGAAGCCCATCTCAACCAGAAGTATATGTATCAGTACCATGCGATGCTGAAAGCTAGCGAAGAGTCGTTGGAGCACTTCAGCAGTCCTGATGAGAAGAGGCTGCGGAGGGTCATTGGAGATCATAATTATGAAGTTATGAGAGAAGGTTTGTGAGATTTTAAAATTCTCGAGTTTTAAACAGCTTATCAGGTGTTCGGATTGATCATTAGCTTAAGCCTGGCTTATCTAGGTTGGTCCATAGTTGGGTGAACACCCATAATATAAAGAGTTTCTTCCGTGCCTCGGAAAGCATGCTAAGCCTCAACGGCTTAGGGCTCGTCACGCGCGTGCAGAAGGCTCATCTCGTGCTTTTTTATTAATTTACTGAGAGACGGGTCCACCGTAACAAACGCTGCATTTTAAACTAACGAGCGAAAAATCGCTTCTCGTAAAATCGACGTTTGAAATCGTTAACTTTTTCATACATCGCCATGTGTTTGAATCAGGGATGTTGCGGATGCCGATTTTTTGACATCCGCGGATGCGGATGCGGATGCGGAGTTTTGGAGGCTCACATCCGCGGATGAGGATGCGGATGCGAATGTTTAAGATATTATATAAATAAAGTAAAAAAAATATTAAGTAAAATAAAAATGAAGTACCTAGGTTTAAGAATGAAGAATTATTAAAACATTCTTTAGATTAGGTACTTTGTATCTGTGGTGACATTGTTAATTAACTAGACGCTGAAAAATAAAGAATTTTGTTATAATAATAATAAACTTTACCTACAATAAAACGTATTACCGGTGTAACATAATGGAATTGACCTGAAGATTGAAATAAGCTAAGCTAGGACTAAAGTAGTCTTAGATTAGTGTAACTAATATAAAGTTTTCCCATAAACAATTATTTACACACAATGATCACAATCACCACCATCATCAATCTATACGATAAGTAATCAACAGCGCAAACAAACACGTAATAATTTATTACCCACGACGGAACGGAGACGGTATATGCGTTTGGGGTGAGAGGTTGTTTGTTTGTTTGTTTGTGTGTTTGTTTGTTTGTTTGTGTTTGTGCAAATACATGTTGCCATTTTTCGCCAATACTACTAGTCCGATTTTGATGCAGTTTTCAGTTATGGGTTTGGGTTTGATTGGTGCATGTTCTTAGATAGGTGTTACGGTGACAACTCAAAAGGGGGGCGCTGCAGCAAACATTTTTTGTGCAAATCAAAGTTGCCATTTTTCTCCAAAACTACAAGTCCGATTTTGATTCAGTTTTCAGTTATGGGTTTAGGTTTGATTGGTGCATGCTCTTAGATAAAAAAATAAAAATAAAAGTAAAAAGTTTAAAATAAAAAGCAAAATTAAAAATTTTGAAAAAACCCACGACTTTTAAAAATTAATTGAAAAAAGGATAAAATAACATAAAACACTTAAACACTCACCTTAAAAAAACCCAAGAATGTCCGTCGGGAGCTGAACATTGCAAAACTAGTTCATTTAATGGCAGCCCCCGACGGACATTCTTGGGTTTATAGTTCAATTAATTTTTAACAGTCGTGGGTTTTTTCAAAATTTTTAATTTTTTTACCTACTTGAAACAAAAGATGCACACAAACGCGTCGGATCTTGTCACCAATTTCTTCGCTCCCATTGGTCATTGTCATTTGTCACAAGGGAAACGGCAAGCGCCATTCGCCGGCCGGCCTCGCCCAATTTCTTTCTTGCCGCAACTTGTATGACATTCGCATCCGCATGAATATCCGCATTGATTATTGCGGATGCGGATGTTCAAATCTATGCGGAAGCTCCGCATTTGCGGATGCGGATTCGAATATTCGCAACATCCCTGGTTTGAATTGAAAACGCAGCACGCGCCGCGCGACTCCCCGCCTGTACGTAAACATGCACTTAGCCCTGTGATTTGCAGACCATTGGGAGCCAGTGGCCCGAAATGCGGACACCAAAGGATTTAACTAACTGAGTTGTCGTGGTCGAATAGGCAGTCGCCCCATGTAAAATACTGTGTACATCCGTTTAGACTGGAAACCGACATTTATATAGTTGAGAATAACCCTCCTTTTGGGCTTCACCGCAGTCGGGTAAAAAGGCTAGCTATGTCGATGATTATGAACCTAGCTACCCACCAGAGCACTCTTATTCTCCTTCTTAGGCATCCAGCACTAATGTCGAAAATTCTAAATGTTTAAAATCGTCTTGTACGTCCTTTACCTCCTTCAGTAACAACAAACTATTATTTTGCAGCAGGCGTACTAGACCGTCGCCGGAACGCGCCTCGGTTCCAGTCTCCCGTCGGCAGGCGAAGAGCGAAGACCCAAGCCCTGAGGCGGCAGAAACTGAACAGCCAAAGTTTGAGGAGTCACCTACAACATTCTCGACAGACCACCGCTGAATATATTGACTAGATTTTCTTTTTGTTTTAATGACTCCCGAGAAGTCCGAGAGTCCCAATCAGCCAATATTTCTTTCTGGCTAAAGGGGGATTTTTTGCATTTTTTCCAAGAATGCGAAAATCCCCCCTTGGCTATCAGCGAGCTACCATAATACGAGCTAGTTTTAGATCATGCCACAAGTCACCAGAGTGATGATTGTGAGTATTGTGACGTGAAAGAATCATTGTGGAGGCCTGTTCCAGCAATGGGAGGATACAGGCAATAGCTCCATACAAAATACTGATACTCAACTGCATCCGGTTAGACTGGAAACCGGCCCAAACCGATAGTTGGGAAAAAACTAGGCAGAAGCTGATAGGTGTGAGCGATACTGTATCGTCAGGCGTTGACAAATTGTCTCTACAAAATAATCAGTAGCCGGTTTGCGCTGTTGTTATTAAAATTATAATAGGCATTCAAGACAAGTTGAACACATAACGCAATTTTAAACATTGTTATAAGTTTTCACAGTTTATAACCAAACTTCGACTGTCACTTACGGCATATCTTCCGTGAAAAGTTTAGTTTTAATAATTGCAAATCACGGAAGCAATTCACACTTCTTTCTTTTCTCTTCTTAGTAACACAATTTGGCCAAATGTACCTAACTAATTAAGGGCGTAAAGCAGAACCTTGAGGGACACCCACGGGGAACAAACACAACTAGTGCAAGAAAAAGACTGTTAATAAAATATCTTTATTCATTGTAGACTAAATTATTTTTTTTAATCGTAGGTTATTTACAAAACATGAATACAGCCCAAGCAACTTCTCAACTATGCATTAAAAAACGATAATAATTAATGGCAGGCGCCGATATTCAAAACTTTTAATCTTATATTGCTGGTTTAAAAAATGCTTAGGTAGTTTTTTTAATTAGCCATTGCTGTTGTTTCCTACTTTACTACTCCGAGAAGAGCCGTAACAAAGTCTGTGGTCAGTGTCTTTTTCAAAGTCTAGCTAGACATAATCTTGGTCAAGTTACCTAATAGGACCATGCAGATTAGTGTGACTTCGAATCATGAGACACTGATCTATAAATGCATAAAACCTGTCCTTGGAACAAATAATCACACTGATTGGCGATGGTCGGTTCAACACTCGGAACATTTACCTGAAGTTGTAAAGTTCTTTTCACTTATTTCTGCACTTACTAAAGCGGTAAATTCAGACAGGCGTTTCAAATTGGCGGAATTGGCGGCCTTAGGAGTACCAGCCAGTTTTACTGTCACTTCTGCTCATTCATTTTTGTGTGCCTAACCTGTTTTCAAGAAATACCTCTCAGCCATGTTTGAATTGCTCACGATATATTTGGTGAATAGTCTAAGAAGTCCATGAAAGTTTTATTACCAAATATTTTCTGCTTCTGAACTCGACATTTTCTTATATTTTTTTTATTTTTACTCTCTGATATACATCTCACTCAACGGATCACCTTGGACCGATGACATAGATGATGACGTCAAAGTAATAGTTTAATTCATTTTCTGAAATTGTCTTGACTGACGTACTCCATTTCCTTTTGTTTTTCTGTGTGTGCTTAAATAAACAAAAAAGAAAATAATCGTATTAAATACAAAGGATTCACACATGACAGTGGCAAACCTGAGAAGATTCATTGTAAACAATAAGATGAGGATATAATTATGTAGACGATAAGCAAATTAGCTGCGAAATAAACGTTTAATTGCAGCTGTGGCTGATGCGATTACGTCACTAATTCAAAAAGTTACTCGATTCAAACAGCAAAAAGACTTACCCGATAGACAATTTTGACAAAACCTTATCGAGATTATAATCGTTTTTGCACGCCCTCTAGTTTCTGAGAAAATCTGTAAAAACCTCAGGAACAAGGGGATTAAAACGATACAAAGATTGAAAGTGATTTGAAAAAATAAGTCTCTCTTTATTAGCCTTTATCTGGATTTAAAAATAGGAAAGTACATGACCTGATTACGATCCATTGTTAGTCATTGAATTTCCGCCTGTATTACCTGTTGATAAGAGTCAACGAAGATTTGGTCAAAAAATATTCCAAAAAAAACTAATTTTTTAACTGCACGAATGGATAGAAAGTTTTCGCTGAAGCTTATCGTGAGAAACTGCATTTGGCTACACCTGATAGTTTCAGGGATAAAGCAGGAAATGTCTAGGAACAAAATTGAGGATTATTTGATTGCGGCAAGTTAATATGACGTTTTATAACAAACGTAAGTTGTAATCTTGATTCGTACCAGTATCAGTATCTATAGACAAGTTGTTGACTGTTGATAAGGCATTTCATTTAGATGGTACATTGGAACTGTTTCCAGGTGATGCTATTATTTTGATAGACGACAATAAAAATGCAAGTTTAATTGATGGACTTTGCACCTTTATGAACATTTATGATATCTTTTGGTTGTAAACGGGTATAGTATGGTTTTAATAGAGTCATCTAAAGGTTGGAAGATATAATAAACTTTTCTTTTAATTGATTAACGAGATTGGATTTGCTTTTCGGTATAGATTATGCCAGTCCCATATATTTTTTATTGTTCTATCCCCTTTTTACATTATTTGAGTTGCTTCGATCTCCATAGGTATTCAGTAAGATTTCATATTCTTACTTCTTTTCTGCGATATAAGCAGCACACGGAATCGACCAAAAAAGAAATTATTTATCATCATCATTCTCTTGACCTTATTCTAGTTTATTTGGAGTCGACGTAGCATCTCTTCTCCATCTTTCTATAGCAATCATCTCATTTCAACCATTTCATTGATGTTCACCTGGTTTGTAGTAGTATTTATAAACAATTCTTGATAGAACTAATAAATAAAAAAACTCAATAGCCCAAAATATTATTTGGTTCTTGGGGTACGCACTCCTCGCAATTGAACATAATTCATTTTTAGGGTACCGTAGTCAATATGGAACCCTTATTTATAGTTTCGCCATGTCCGTCCGCACTATGTCTCAAAGACTCTTTAGTACTAGAAAGCTGTAATTTGGCATGAATATAAATTAGTTACGCCGACAAAGTGCTAAAGTAAAATATTGAATTTTTTTTTAGGTTGTCTCCAGTACACATTAAAGTGGGGATGATTTCTTTTTTCTCGTGAAGTCTATTGTGTATTAATATAATATTGCGAGTTTTCTCAAACAGTTTTTTGATGGGATTCGTTTGTGAAATATTAAGCTTTAAAGTGCTTGCTAGACTCAAGTGTGCCAACCTAAACCAGGTACTTAAACGGGTTGTGTTTGGGTGTGTGAAAAAATTAATGGTACCTATTTATCGAAATATTTAACGAAAATAAAAGGAAGACTATCACAGCTAAGTAGACTTTACAAGTTGGCCAACTTATAAAATGTACTTGTATGAAATATTTTCCCATACATAATGTGTGGGAGCGCTGGTCTCAAAACTGCAAATGTAAGCATGTTTTATTTTTACAATAAAAATCATCGTTCGGAGACAGGTAGGCAGGGTGGTTTATCAATTTAGTAAGTTCACATATTTTGATGGGCATCTACGGAACCCTACATTGTGCGTAGTCCGACATGCACTTGGCCGGATTTTTCAATACACTTCCTCGAAAAATAGCTCTTATTGCACTACGATTAGGTTCGACATGCAACTTATTATTTCGCACGCGTGCGATAATCTTATTTTCCGCAACTAAGTGCGGGAAAGAAAATTACCACAGAACTACTTATACCTTATAAATGTCCAAATCGATTAAAACAGGAAATTAAAAAAAAAACACCAGCGACTAAAAAATAGAGTCGGTGGCATTGACCTTAATACTGCGTTTTTATAATATCAATGGTCGGTTGTGTTTTTTAACCGAGTTCTAAAAAAGAAGGAGGTTCTCAATTCTTTTTAATTTTAATTTTTTTTTATGTTTGTTCGGGCATAATTCCGTCACTTGCTAACCGATTTGAAAAAATATTTTTTTGTTGGAAAGGGTATACTTTCCAAATGGTCCCATAATTTTTTTATCGAAATCGGACAAGAGGTTTTTGAAAAACCAACAAAACTCAAAAAAACTACATTGTCCACATTATGACCCATGAACATGTGAACTTACATATTATGACCCACTAAAAAGTGAAAAATAAAAACTTTTTAACAAAAAATAAAACCGACTTCAAAAAAAAAACACAAAAAGTGAAAAATAAACTTTAGAAGAAAAATCAGTTTCTGAAGTCGGTGGCAAATAATTAAATCAAACAAACAAAAGTCACCGACTTCAGAAATAGATTTATCTTCTAAAGTTTATTTTTCACTTTTTTGTTTTTTTTTTGAAGTCGGTTTTATTTTTTGTTAAAAAGGTTTTTATTAATTTCGTCATTTTCATTTGCGTCTTTACAGCATAATTTTTTTTGCATATTTTTTTTATGTTCTTAATTAAAAAATATTTGAATTTTATATTTTTCATGTGAGGCTGTTTAGCGGCTTCATACCTTTGCTTCTTCTGCAACCTGGCGAAATCGAACCGCTAAAAAAAAGCTAATCTATACTTATAATAAATCTGTAGAGAGGTCAATTCTGTACATGACATATATTTTCAAAATAACTATCAGGGGGTAATTAGTGATCGATACTGATGCCAAAAATGCAATCAGTAAAATTTTTGTCTGTCTGTCTGTCTGTCTGTCTGTCTGTCTGTCTGTCTGTCTTCCTGTCTGTATGTTCCTTATAGAAACAAAAACTACTCGACGGATTTTAACGAAACTTAGTACAATTATTCTTCATACTCCTGGGGAGGTTATAGTATACTTTTCATCACGCTACAACCAATAGGAGCAGAGCAGTGAAGGGAAATGTTGGGAAAACGGGAGAAGTTGCTCCATTTTTTAAGCTTCCGTCACGTGTGCAGCCTTAATGGTTAAAGCTACATAGAAATCATTTATGAGGGAAATGTTCTACATAAAATTATCTAAAAAATATCCCATAACAGCATATGTCTATCTTTTATGGTTGACTCACAATAACACGTGTAACTCCCGATAGCTTAGCAGTTCGGAGCTTTCTGATTATATTTGTTTACTCTTACGTTTAGAATACTCTCACTCATCCCTAATTATAAGAAGTTAATATTATTACCTATTCAATAAAAAAAGAATCATAGTAATCGGTACAGAAACATCAAACTGAACCAAATATGAAATACGCTAATAAGCTGCGCGTGAATACTGAATCATGCCATAAGGATTATTTTTGTGTAACGGGAGCGAGCTTCATTCAATATTTGGCTGTTGATGCGTTCAGCGTTCGACCTTATTGACAGACAATAATTGATATTAACAAACCGTGCTTATCAGCGCGACTTTTAGTCTATAAATAGTTTATTTGAATTTCTTTTGTTGTTATTTTATAAAATAGGTATTAAGTAGTTATTTTGGTAGTGTTTAAATATTCGTTCAAATTACAAATTATTAATAGTTCGCATTTTATTTCTTCTTCTTTCTTTCTTTTTGAAAAAACGTTGCCCCACACTAGGAATTTCTCCTGTATCGTGGGTGCGTTCACAAACATTTAAACTCACATACACAAATACCCAGACCCGGAACAACTATCTGTAGGTCATACAAATATTTGTTCCGTGCGGGTGTGGGGTTTTTAGGGGAAGTAGTACGCATAAATTTTTAGATACCGATAGGTAAGTTTTGGCTAATTTATGATCAATTTTATTTTTGTATTATGTAGGTAAAAGCGTAGATACTTTTATTAATTATAGTAGTTATAGGTATTTATTTTAAGTGAAGTAGGTAAATTAAGAGGGCTCAAGGGCAGAATTTTCGTGTTGCTGGAGTAGATCTCGGTGTCAGTTGTTTCTCGCATGGTCAGTTATATGTCGCTCTTTCCCGGGTTAGCAGTTCTAGAAATCTTTATGTTCACGTGCCGGACGGGTCAACTTTCAACATAGTTTACCCGGAAGCTTTGGGCTGAAGTTTTTACCTACGCTCAAGCCTCATGTGAAAGTGATCTAAACAATATTACCAATACATTAACTTAATAACATACAAGGAGTTACACACGCTGACGGAGTCGCGGGCACAGCTATTAATAATAATATTCTGCGGTTCCTTTTTGCGATATTTTTCAACAGTATTGTGGATTGACATAATATTGTATTTCCCTACTAAAATACGAAAGTTAATCTGTCTGTTACATCAAAACCACTGAACCGTGAGGAAGGACATAATGGTACTTTTTTACGAAAAACGACGGAAACGCGGACGAAGTCGCGGGCAAAAGCTAGTTAAATCATAATCTCCTAAAAATTGATGACAAAAATATTTATGGTTTTTAGCATCGAGATATAAGTAGGTACTAACGTACGTTAGTACATGGTTTTTAGTTAATTTCTTCGAATAAGTGTATTGAAAAACGTCGTTTGATACACGTGGGAATTTGTATTGCATTTCTCGACCCCATGAACACCACCCCACCTCGCCATGCGGCTCGGGTGTTCAATCTGCCTCGAATGCTATAACAAACTTTCTGCACTTGTATCAAAATGTACTATTTCAACGATGAGACCTTATCTCTGTTGAAAAAACCTGCTGAGGTGGAGATTCGTAAATGTTAGGGTAAATGTGGTGCTTTTCCTCTAACAATGGGGCTCGCAATATCGTATCCTGCGTGTCCTGTTGTACACTACAGGAACTGATATGAACGCTACCGAAAGCGCTAAGCTAGTAGAGCTGTATAGCTGGGCTGACACAATTTAGATTACTATCGACACGCTAAGAAGAGAAGAAGAAATTAATATATTTACAGATCGTTCATTTACACAAATAAGCATAAAATCTCGGTAACGTATTGGTCCATTATCAGTTTAGTTGCTTATTTATATTCTGGCCACCACATTGTAAGTACATCGTTAGGCCTGTATATTTGTATGTAGGTATAGTGTGAGTTGGTTGAGTTGATACGTTCGGGACTTCCCTGTATCCCACCACGACTTTGTCATCAATTGCGTCTGTGAGTGTCCATTTAATTGCATTTTTTAAAGCTTAATATTGTTTTAATAGTTTTGTATTGTTAAACAAGACAGTGGTGTTAGTCACCTATAAAGGTGCATTACCGTTATCATTTTAGGTAATGTTTCTCATAATTATGGTAGAATAGTATGAAATCTTTTCTGGAATTGGTTTATCTTTTCACTAAATTAAGAATTTTGGCTTTATTGTATTTCCGTTTTCGAAGTTTACTTCAACTGATATTTGAAGAATAGTGTTTTATTTTCTGAAAAATTGTGGCTTTTCGCAAGTGATTTAGGATTTTGTTGAAATATTTAGATTTAACAAGCACCACATATTGCTACAACCAAAATATTACATTTATATAAACGTCATAGTCCTGCTTATCGTGCCGTATCGTCCGACAATGTACACGGACACTGGTTCACATAAATATGCTGAGATAAGTCAGCACCGCATGAGTCGCGCCGGAGTTCCATCGTGCTACAAGTGTGAACTAAACGACACACACACAATATGAGAAATCTTTGCTTCTTCTTACTGATCTCCTGTATAGGACTCTCTGTACAGGTGAGTTCTTCATTTTTTTTCATTTCCTGGGTTTCTATCACACCTCGCATGGTGGCTGTTATAACGGGTGATAAAGTACCCTTACCGAAGTGGAAAGACTCTTGTTCTCCCTGGCCTTGCGATATTTTTAACATTTATTCCAAACCATGCCTGGAAACCTTCTAGTTACGGAGATATTAGTCCAACTTTTTCGAAAGGTTTTTTTTAATGCAAGGTTTTAATGTTACTCTTGAATGTGTTACACTGTGCTTTACCGTAAACGTGTTTTTTTTTTTCACAAAAAGCGTTTCCCAGCAATATTTTTTGCGTAGAGTAATTTAATTTTTTGATGTACCCACAGCTTTTTTTTTGTGTGGTGTACAATCATCAAATAACCCCTCCCACTCTTGGGCAGAGCGAAAGGGAGTGTCAGACTTCTACTGACTAAAAACCACCCATGTTCCTTCTTAGCCCTTTGTGCCGAAATCGCGGTATCTTTCGAACAACCCGCAGCCGACGGGCTGGGTGTACACACGGCTACACATCAAGCTATACAAAACCAGTTAATCTTGGCCTCACTTTACTAGATCTTTTCGCACAATGAACGATCAGATTTTACTGGTTTTGTATAGCTTGATGTGTAGCCGTGTGTACCTATAACTCCATCTCTATTTCAGTGTAGGCCCTGTTTCCTGAAAGCTTGTTTATGTGTATTTCATATAGCCAAGTAATTTGATGCTTGGCTTTTGTTTTTTTTTATTCAAAAGAAAGGGATCCGACCCATTATCTATCTTTTTTCTATCTATCTAACTAAAGGGTGTAAAAGTACCCTTAACGAAAACGAAACGGCACTTGTTCTCCGCGTCACTGGGATTTTTTTTTTAGACCATACCTGGGAACTCCCTAAAACTTTGACCCCTTTTATCTCCGCAACTAGGGAGCCGTCTGTACACAGTTTTTTCCGCAAACCGGTCATTCGTTGAGCTCAATGCGGGCGTAAAATGACTCGTTTGAGTAAAGCGCGAAGAAAAGAGTGCCTTTGCCCAGCATTAGGACAATAAACACTAAAAAGAAGACAGTATGCCTATGTGTGTCAAACTTCATCCAAATCAGTTTGACGGAATGAGTAGGTAATAAACATTTAAAAGGGGTCAAAGTTTACAACTTTACTTGCATTACCTCCATGACCCGTTTACTATTCAAAGCATCCACTAGCACAATGTTTTGAGAGTGCTACACTGAGTTTTGCCATAAAATGTGACTTTTCACCCCCAAAAACAAAAAGTCGTTTCCCAGCATCGAGATATATAAGTACTACTTATATCTCGATGTTTCCCAGCAAAAATTTTTGCGTAGTGCTAACGTCGTGGTTAAGCATTTCTAAAATATACTGGGTGGAAGGGACACCCACGCTAAAACCAAGTACAGTGCGATCAAATTATATTGGCAGCTCCGAACTTCGTGCAGGTCATTTTGTTACAACGAATGTATAAAAGTGTTATGATATTTATTTTATTTGTATTTCTCACTGTTTAAATTAGATATTTTCTGATCGTTTAAGTATTGGTTTATCTGGCAATAACAGTTTTATTCCCAAGTTTACATGCGTAAAATTTCGCAAAGCCTATGTTCAGAGCTGCCAAGATAATTTGATCGCACTGTACCTATTCCGTATCTACATCACTCTGAGCCCGTCACACGTCAAAATGTAGGAAACAGCAGATGTTTTTCACATTTTCGATGATTTTTTTGTTCTTGGAGTGGTTTACCAGTCTGACCAACTTAATATTAATATTTTGCGTGAACTTATTAATTTACCTCCCTTAGTAATAGTATTCCAAGTTTGCAGCTGTAGTTTTCCACGTACCGCAACTTATCTATAAGTACAGTAGGTATTGATGCACATTGTACCTAAATTATTATGCATAATTTTATTGTAGCTATCTGATGGCCAGCTTTGTTTTTAGATAAACGATCGTGATACCGGTCATTGCTTGATTGTATCACGTATTTTTATAATATCGATAAAAATCACCTGTTCACTTAGAAATCTTCCGAAATAAAATCATTCAGGGTCGTTTTTATCGCAAATAGTTGAAATTACGATAATGCATCTTCAGGCACTTCTAATCGAAGTGCCTAGTTGCCTAAATTGTTGGTCTAGTGGTCACAAGCACCACTGCTGAGCATGAGTTCGATTTCCAGGTCGAAAAGCTACTTTGTGTGAAGGTATTTTGTTGTTTTTAATTTTTTTTAATTTTTAATTTCTTTTATACATTGCCCTACCCTGGGAATTTCTCCTGTATCGTGGGTGCATTTACAAACATTTAAACTCACATACACAAATACCCAGACCCGGAACAACTATCTGTAGGCCATAAAAATATTTGTTCCGTGCGGGGATCGAACTCGCGACACGCAGCAGTCCAATCGCTCAGCCTCTGCGCCAACCGTGTCGTCAGGTTGGCGAATCGGAAAGTTCCCAAAGGGGATAAAGTTAGTTTATTATAGGCAGTGTTTTGTTTCATTGAGAAGATAACCATGTTGATAACATTCCGTAGATTATTAAACATTTTTGGTCGAACATTCATTGTACATTCATATAATAATATGCCAAAACTTACTTTCGTATTTGGCTTACCTGGCTCAGAATTAATGAAATGGTGACAGGCCATTGGAATGGAACAAGTGAAATTTTCAGTAGGATATTAGGTACACAGTTTTTTCGCAAACCAGTCATTCGTTGAACACAATGCGGGCGGAAAATGACTCTTTTGAGTAAACATAGGTGTTTGTGAGAGATTGGCCGGAGAATACAGCGCGAAGAAAAGAGTGCCTTTGCCCAGCATTAGGACAATAAACACTAAAAAAAAGACAGTATGTCTATGTGTGTCAAACTTCATCCAAATCAGTTTGACGGACTGGCTTGATTGAGTAATAAACATTTATCTAAAAGTCCACTGAACTGGACTCCATTCCATCAGCATTCCTTCGACAAACAAGGTTCATCATCATCATTATCAAGTTATCAGCCTAAATTGTTCCCACTGCAGGGACTCAGGCCTCCTCTCTAGGAGAGGGAAGCAACATCTTCATCCAGTTCATCAATTCTATCCAGTTCATTAATGGCTACTTTAGCCAAACTTTAGCAGATCAAAACGGACCGATCATAATTATAATAGTAACTGCGTTTGTGACCATTTTACGAATTTCAACGCAATTCATATTGATCCTTTTATAATCTGCTGGCCATTTTAGAAAACCGGTTGCTTCAATGGTATTGTTTGGTGCAAACTCTCATCGGGTAGATGAAAGGTGTAGGTACCGTTTTTTTTTTTGGCGTGTGTAAAATCATTACCTTGACAATTCGTTGCAGAAGAAGGCATTCTTGAATCTTGCATTTAGCTCCCTTGGTTGTTTTTTTATCATCTACTTTCTGTCAAACAAGAAATTTTACATTTCGACACTTTATTTTATGGTGCACGAAAAACAAACCTACAAATCTGCTTTTCCGGAAGTATTTTCAGCAAATTGGTTTTGTTATTATCAAGATTTATGTTTTCGTTACAAATAAAATAACTTAGACATATATTATGGTAGTACCTTTCTTAGGAAGAATCTACAGTATCATGGTTTTTATTTATCAAAATTTAGTTTCCCGAAGCTTCGGTTTACAAGAGAGTTTTTATTTAATGCAGAAGTATTAACCATTTTCACTTACGTTCTGTAACTTTTTGTCTTCTTTAGTGGTTTAGTAAAAGGGCATTAGTATTCATACTTTCTTCGTCTTCCATAATAACTTTCATCTCATATTGTAGATCAGATACATAATTAATGAACACGTGTAGTAGTGTCAGTTCGTGGGATAAAAACAACACGATCTATTTGCCAAACGTGTAGCGTAATGACGTACTTTGTATCAATAGTAAACATCATTCCATGTCTACTCAAAGGGTTAGCGACCCTTTCATTAAATTGATCATTGTACAATGCTCATCATATTGCATCAGTAGCGCTTTCTCTTTCACACTCGTTGGCAATCTCTACGAGAAATGCATTCTTTTAGTCGAACTTCACCGAGCTCATGCTATCCTAGTGCATCGTCTAGAACTAAATGCACTCAATGAAAGCCAAAAAAAAGTATTTCGTAACAGGTGAAAGTCTTTCAAGATGCTGCCTCTTTTTAATTCAGTAGAAAAAGAGAAGGATAGCAATGTTTCTGATGGTTTCGTGTCGAGTGCTCGAATTATATATCGATTGAAGTCTTGTAGTAGTTATGGATACGAGCCAATTTAAATTGTTCAACGCAATTACCGTGTTATTGTGAAACGTGGGGGCTATAAAAAGTTAAGTAATGATTAATACCAACCCGCACTGGGCCCGTGTGGTGGATTATTATAGCCCATCCCTCTCCTAGAGATAAGGCCTGAGGCCCTGCAGTGGGAACATTATTGGCTGATGATAATGATGAATGATTAATGTTTGCTTATCCCTACAAAATTCGGTACACACGGCGGAAGATCAAGCTAGATACATTTCCAGTACAACATGACCTCTCTTTATGTAGGTAGATTTCGCGTAGGTACAATTTTATGAGATCTGCATAAACTGATTTACCATGGATTTACTAAAGTCTGAAGTGTCGTTGAGCATACAATAAGCTTATAAAAAGACTTGTCGTTTGAATACCTAATACAATCAAAATATCAAGCAGAGGTGGATCAAAATAGAAACTAGGAAGTAACAAAAAATCCAGTGCTATAAATAATTTTCACGGAAACCATCAACTACTTCTAGGACCACTAAAAATGTAAACGACCTAAGTTAGTAACCGACTTATAAACAAAGTTGACCTTTATCATTATGTTCTAGGACAGGTCGAACTGAGCATGCCTGAATCGGGTGCGCCAAAGTTCACCTAAAATTTCAACTCCGATAATTGGAAGTCCGAAAATGTTCTTCCTAACATTTTTCATCCTAACAATCGCAATTCCTAACTTCTCTGTCTCTAATGTTTTAATTCCGAAGCATTCAACTTCATAATGTCTGTAGCAATAAACATCTATTACACTATTATTTGTTTTCCTATATTTTCTCAACATAACCATCTTTTACACTATTATTCAAACTCATATCTTTTTTTTTGTTTACATTACTTTTTATTCATAATAATCAGTATTATAAAAGGTCCCATTAAAATAGGTGGACAAAATTTTAGAAATCATTCAGACCGCTAAAATAAGGACAATAGCAAAAAAAAAATAAGAATAAGAAATAAAATACCTACTTTTATAGGATGAGTTTGTTCTAGAGTGCCGGCAATTTATTATTTTAAGTCAAAATAAAATCACTTTATATATAGTGTTTTTTTTTTGTTTAGATGTCTTTAGTTAGGCTTACTAAACGCTGTGTTAAAATTTGTCCACCTATTTTAATGGGACCTTATATACTATGCAAAGATATCCATAGGTTAGGTTAGGTTAGAACTGTGACCAACTACGCGCGAGCCGAGCGAGCGAAGCGAGCGGTGCCGCGGCAGCGGCCGGCGAGCGCTACCTCGAAATTGGTCGCGAAATTTTTCTAAGTATTTTTTTCATAGTGCCCCCAAGACGACACTCTGACCTGAATTTCATTCATTTATTTTATTTCAAGACAAAAATCAGTGAAACGACCTTTAATCATTCTAAACAGTTGTATGAGTGAAAATATTATGGTAATTATGTTTAGGAATAAAAGCGGGATAAAAAACAGTAGGAGTTTAAATATATTTACACTAATGATATTATGAATTCCAATTTTCGGAAACATGAGTGTTATGAACATCGTCGGTAGGACTACAAATAGTATGAATGAAAACTTTAGGATGAAAAATTTTAGGAAGAGTGATCATTCGGATTACAAATCGTTAGGAAGAACAATTTCGGATAAAGAACTTTAGGTGAGCCAATATGGACCCGCCTGAATCACTTGGACTTTATACATAAACAGTAGTCACTACGCCAGTAGCGAGCAAGTCTCCTCACTAGACGGATGTCTCTATCCGATCCATTTGTGTTATTTATTACGACAACAATTTCATTCGTCGTTTTCGTCAGTAAATAATGTTGTTTGTTAGTGTTCTGATATTCCTTTCTCTAGTGTTTAGTTCGTATGAGGTAAAGTGATTCATTATAAATAAATAATGAAACGTTTATTAATAAAATAAACATGTTTGTTTCCCTTTGTTGTATTTGTGTCTGTTTCTTATTAACAGTGGTTATTCCGTGTTGTGGTTTATCGATCTTTGTGTTCAAGGTTGGTCCTTAGGTCCGAATGGATCACCTACAAATTGACCAGCTGACCGCGTTTCCGTACGATCAACAATAATATCATTATTTTATTTAGGACAACTTTCAACAATGGTTATACCACTTTATATTGTGTCTTTCTTTCTTACTGTGGTGGTTTGGTCTATGACAAGCTGTGGACTACCATGGGCATCATTCAGATGTACCAGACGATTCGTATGGAGCATGGACGGTACATTCGGAACAAATACAGTAAATAGCTAAGGAATCCATACAAATGTGGCTGACTTGATTGATGTTATCAGTATATTTGATAAACCATACCAAACAAGGTTTGAAAAACAAGACTTTGTTTACGTTAAGCAACAATTTCTATAAAAACATAATACTCGCCACAGCAGATATTTTAATCAACGTTTTTTAAATAAACCTCTACTTGTACTTCATTTAGTACATTTATTTAGTTTTTTTCCCTGTCAATCGTCATTTATTTAATTTCTTTACTCCACAGAAATCGACTCGGCAAGATGACCACTACGTAGCCGCAGTCGTAGAATACCAAGTGACCAGAAATGTGGCGACGAACCTCGCGAACTATGCCAATCTTATCAAGGATGCGGCAGATCAGGTTTGTTGTTTCCGCAGATAAATATTGCTCGAAAACTAGTAGAAACTCCGAAACTCTATGGGCCTGTTTCGCCACCTATGCTAAAGTTCCTGTTAACTTACTTGGCAGATAATTTCATACAGATTCTGTTCCATTTTTGAAGTCATTCGGCTATTCGGACATAGTGAAATAGGCCCTAAGACTGAGGCCACATGGTGCGATGCGGTACCGCACCGCGGCGCGCCTTTGGTGCGACGCCGCAACGCATCGTGTGACATGGCATAGTGTTTTTATGTAGGACGCCATTGCAGCACCACTCCGGCGGCGCCACACCAAACCGTTACCGCATCGTTTGGCCTCACTATTAGTCATGTCAAGTCATACGACCATGAGTTGAACATCCATAAAGGAGGAGGAGCAGGAAGGAGAAAGGAAGGACGGAACATTCAAGAGCGTTCGAATTTCCCTCTTGATTCGAACAATATACCGTTGATACAGGACATTGGGACAGTTTAACACATATTTTTAATTGATAATTATATTTGTGGGTAGAAAATTCTAAGCTGGTGACTCTCAGGGCTGGGTTTTTGCCGGACAAAGCCTTCATATTCTGCTCCCAGTTCTTTTAGAGTTCCCCTTTTTTTTTTTTTTTTTTTTTTTTTTTTGGTGGGTGGAAAATCATCGAATAACCCCCCCCGCTCTTGGGCAGAGCGAAGGGGAGTGTCAGACTTCTACTGACTAAAAACCAAACCCATGTTCCTTCTTCTTCGCCCTTGTGTCTTTAATTAGTCTTTAATTCAATCTAGCCTGGCAACTATAACAGAAAAGGTATTAAAATATTTATACAATGTTTTCAGGGTGCTGACATCGTGGTTTTCCCTGAACTGACCCTGACGACCAGCACGACTTATTTCACAGTACCAATCTACGGCGCGTTGCGGGAGTATCCCATTCCTGCTTTGTTCCCTTTGAACTTTGATGAGGTTTGTTGTTTATTTTTTAATTTTATTGTCATATGATTTTCTGCATTTTTTGATCCGCTTTAAATGGGTCATGTAAAGCAGAACAGTAAGTCAACACATTAAAACTGGCCCTTAAAAGCTAATGAAATGTTGAATTGTAGAAATAAATTATAATACAAATTAATCGAAGAACTTTGAGATTCATGTGCTCTTCCATAATAGTCCTTTTTGCATATTTAACTCATTGGTGATGATTTCTGAGCACTTACAGAGTCTTGATTTGAGTTTGGACATTTTCTACCTAGACTTAATATAATTCCTTTTTTTGAAATCAAAATCCAGCAGTGGATTTTGAGTCCAGCCGACTAAATACCCACTGTACCTACTAATACCCTGTGTCGAGGATTCGGGTGATTCAAGAATATTCGCGGACATCCCCGGGAAAGAATTTGCGAAAGCAAAATCTGAGGTTTCAAATCATTGTTCCAGTTCATGGTAGGCATATCAACCGCCGCACGGCAGAATGACATTTACGTGGTGATCAACGGACGCGAGCGCTTGGACTGCACAGTTACCCAGGATAGTGAAGAGTTCTGCCCTGAGGCGAAGGAGTACACCTTCAACACTAACGTCGTATTTGATAGGACTGGTGCGGTTATTGACAGGTGAGAGCTTAAGGACCAGAAATACACTCGAGAGCAATGAATCCGGGTCACTTAAAGAATGTTAAAAATCTCGGAAACTAAAAATGATAGGTTAATGCAATAAATTGTATTTAATAGACAATGTAATACTCCTTAAATGAAGGTATTAAAACTTCTTAGTTATTGTAAAGTTATATCATAAAAAAATCAAATTTGAAAAAGGGCCACTTTCGAAGATGGAACTACGTAATTACAGCATTTGGTTTTGCTTTTGTTTGTAATCTGTCATTTATGTGGGTACATAAACCATGTTGATAGTGCTCTATATTCATTATTCAAGCTGAAATTATGTCGCTTACGCCTGAAGAATGCACCAGAATACTTACAATGCTGGAAACCGGCCGGAGTCAGCGCGATACAGCCAGGACTGTCGGTGTGTCGCTGTCAACAGTACAAAAAATTCTCCGACGTTACGAAGAAACTGGTTCTAACCTACGCAGACCAGGAACGGACAGAACCAGGTGTACCACAGCACGAGAAGACCGATACTTGGTGAACACCATGCTTCGAAATCGCTTTCTCACAGGAACTGAACTCATAAATCAGTTTCGACGCCTCGGAGGAAGTAATCCAAGTGCATGGACGGTAAGACGTCGGCTTGCTGAATCTAACTTAAAACCCCTTAGACCTGCAAACGGCCCTAAACTGGAGCGTGGGCATCGTATTTCAAGACTAAGATATGCCCAGAGCCACGTAAATTGGAGTATTGAAGATTGGTCAAAAGTTATGTTCTCCGACGAATCAAAATTTATGCTCTACAAGCACGATGGAAGACACAGAGTGTATCGAAGACCAGGGGAAAGATTCAAGCAAGCATGCATCGAAGAAAAAGTAGCCTACGGTGGTGGGTCTGTACTTGTGTGGGCCGGAATTTCTTCTGAAAGTCGCACAGAGCTGGTGATCATAGAAAACGGCTCTTTAACTAGCGAAAGATATGTGGAAGAAATCCTCAATGATCACGTTGGTCCATTTATGGTCAATTTAGGTGAGGATGCTATATTTATGCATGAC
The DNA here is from genome assembly GCA_949775195.1 of Diarsia dahlii. NCBI lineage: Eukaryota > Metazoa > Arthropoda > Insecta > Lepidoptera > Noctuidae > Diarsia > Diarsia dahlii. The sequence continues at coordinate 13,714,710 of OX459210.1, forward strand.
AATGCCCGACCTCATACAGGTAGGATTGTGAATGACTACCTTCAAGAGATGAACATTACTCGTATGGAGTGGCCAGCGCGCAGCCCGGATATCAACCCGATCGAGCATGCTTGGGACGAGCTAGGCAGATGCGTAAAACAACGAAACCCTCCCCCAATCACGCTTCGTGAGCTCAAAATTGCTCTCACAGAGGAATGGGAGAATATTCCCCAAAATCGTATAAGGAACTTGGTGTACAGCATGCCAAACCGCGTAAACGCAGTAATGGAAGCACGAGGAGGCAATACGAAGTATTAAAATTCAAGAAAATCGTAATAAAGTTCAAAAATTTCATGTTTCCTATTTTTGTTTTAAGGAGAGATCAGCAGTTTTTTTCTTTATGTCATTTTGTGTTAATAAAATGTATGGTGACTCATATTTTTTTTACTTTCATTTAAGGAGTATTACATTGTCTATTAAATACAATTTATTGCATTAACCTATCATTTTTAGTTTCCGAGATTTTTAACATTCTTTAAGTGACCCGGATTCATTGCTCTCGAGTGTATTATAATAGATTTGATGATTGAATGAAAGGCTTTTGAAAGTCTTTTTTATATTTTTGCTGCCGTTTCCGCCGTCAGCGTATACTCAACTTTCTTAGTAATTCTTAGATCTGATCGCAGTAATTTCTTAGATCTGATTCGGCCTACCCAAGTATTAGGTACCTTCTAAAATCGAGGAATACCGCAGTTCTGACGATTAGATTACTTTTACCTTATATTTTGATCATGATTATGTTAATACCAACCTTGTAATGGCTTGGCTGGAACTATTAGTATAAATTATAGAATCATCAGTTGCACGACATCTACCTTCCAAGAATACAATTTGTCTTACGTTTTTATGCTTGTCGTCAGAAGGGATGAACTTCGACTGTAAATTGATGATGGCTAAAGTGAAAATCATAAAACTAAGACCTTCTTTCGTACATTGCAGATACCGCAAGATCAACCTATTCGGAGAGGCTGCGCATACGCCAGCCTTGCGTCCTGACCTGGGATTATTCACCACAGACTTCGGAGTAACCTTCGGCCACTTCATCTGCTTCGACCTCCTGTTCCAAGTACCAGCTGTGCAGGTGGTGCAGAAGAGCAACGTTAAAGACATCATATTCCCTACCATGTGGTTCTCTGAGCTGCCATATTTGACAGGTGCGTGAGCAAAAACCCGGGAATATAATAAAGAAGAAAGACAACCGCACATTTCCATAATAACAGCTACTCTCGTGGATGGACTGTGGTAACCGCCCGTTATACGTATTACATCAAAACGGACCTGGCGTTGATTAACCTGTCTTACCAACAGGTATCGTGTTCGTCTTTCCGTTAAAATATTCCGCAATCGTCTGTGTCGAGATGCCAAGAGACGCTATTTCCACGATTCTCTCGTTGATCGTAGCTCTTCTGATGTCTGGAAATTTTTTAAATCTGTTGGTATCGGTAAATCTCCTACGAATACCTGTAAAGATGTCGACTTGTGCGCTCTTAACAGGCATTTTTCATTACCACCTGTTTCTCTGGACCCCTGTGTTAAAGCTTCAACTTTGTTTGAGCTTTCTAACTTGCCGCTGCCGAATTGTGAACTTTTTAATTTCTGTCCTGTTTCTGAAGACGATATCAAAAAGTCTCTTCTCTCTATTTCTTCCTCTGCTACGGGCCATGATAAACTGTGTTCGAGAATGATAACACCCATTATTTCAGAGCTGCTCCCCATCCTCACTCATATTGTTAATTTTTCACTCTTCTCTGGTGTATTTCCGTCGGCCTGGAAACAGGCACACATAATACCACTTCCTAAAGTCAGCAGTCCTACTTCCTTATCTCACTTTAGACCCATCTCCATTCTTCCTTTCCTCTCCAAAGTTCTCGAACACATTGTTCATGGCCAAATTTCAAAATATCTATCGTCTAATGCTCTTATTTCTCCATTCCAATCTGGCTTTCGTACTGGCCACAGTACTGTTACTGCGCTCCTGAAGGTTACTGACGATATCCGCTGGGCTATGGACAATAAATCTCTGACTGTTTTAGTTTTACTTGACTTTAGTTGTGCGTTCAACTCAGTGGATTTCGACATACTTCTTGGGGTCCTTCAATCTTTTAACTTCTCTGCCTCTACGTTAGCCTGGTTTGACTCGTATCTTCGAGGTCGCTCTCAGTGTGTCCGCCAAGATGAGATATTCTCTGATTGGTGTGATCTTACTGCAGGTGTTCCTCAGGGTGGCGTTCTCTCTCCTCTTCTTTTCTCTATATTTATTAACACTGTAACCAAAATTATCACCTCCAGCTTCCACCTCTACGCTGACGATTTGCAGCTGTATCGTCACTTCTTGCTGGCTGATGCGGAATCCGCAATCAATGCCATGAATCATGACCTGGAAAGAATTTTTCAATGGGCAAAATCGTTCGGATTAGAGATTAACCCTGCTAAGTCACAGGCCATGATCATTGGCAGCAGATATTATCGCAATGCAGTTGTCCTGTCATCTTTGCCTCCTTTGTCTCTGGGCTGCTCGACCATTGCCTATGCTGAAACAGCTAAGGACCTTGGTGTCTTAATTGACAGCAATCTTTCTTGGCGAGCTCAGGTGAATGAGGTTAGTCGGAAGGTGCACTTTTCTTTTCACTCGCTTAAATCCTTACAAACCTTCTTACCTCTTAGAACCAAAATTTACTTGGCTCAAACTCTGATTCAGCCGATCAATGATTATGCTGATGCCTGCTATTTGGATGCCACCGAGGAGCTGTTAAATAAACTTGAGCGCCTACAAAATCTTTGCATCCGTTTTGTGTTTGGTCTGAGGAAATACGATCATGTTTCTCACTTCCGCAAGGAACTCAAGTGGCTCCCTATCCGTCTTCGCCGGAACACTCGGATATTATGTCTTCTTTACAACATCCTTTATAACCCTGCATATCCCAGCTACCTTCGCGATCGTTTTTCTTTTACCCGTCCCTCTGATGCTCTGTGTAGATCCCACCTTAGGCATCATCTTAATTTCCCATCCCATAAAACCGAATCCTTTTCTTACTCTTTCTCTGTTCACGCAGTACGTTTGTGGAACTCACTTCCGCCTAAAATTCTAGACTCTAAATCTTTGTTTATTTTCAAAAAACAAGTCAAAGAACATTACCTCTCCTCTATACTGTAATATTCTGTATTTATGTATGTTTATACATTTTATGTATGTACTCCTAATACTAGTGTTTATTTTTATATGTGTATTAATTTGTATGTATGTTTATTTTATATCGATAGGTACAATTTTGTTGTTTGTCTTTGCTACACACTGTGTCTATATTTCTAATTTAACTTTCCTCTCGCAGGTCTGCTGGAAGAGATTTCTTATGAAATAAGCAGTACCTTTGTGCTCTTCTATTCTTTTTATGTATTTTCCTTTTTTTTGTATTTTGTGTGTACATAAATAAATAAATAAATAAATAAATAAATAAATAAATAAATAAATAAATAAATAAATAAATAAATAAATAAATAAATAAATAAATAAATAAATAAATAAATAAATAAATAAATAAATAAATAAATAAATAAATAAATAAATAAATAAATAAATAAGTAAATAATAAATAAATAAATAAATAAATAAATAAATAAATAAATATTCAGTTTTGTTTTCAGTAGCATGCGGTTAGACTCGAAGCCAACTCTAATATGATGGGACAAAGACCAAACAATTTCAAAGACTTGGTCTTAAAGGCCTACCTGGCTCTTTTTTTTGACCTGACATCGTCTAATAAATCGATGAACGCTGGCTGTATGCACGTAAAAGGATGACTCACTGTCCCGTTACGCTCATTGTCCCGTTATACTCATTGTACGCTTGCCCGTTATATTGATTGAATGTGTTGTTATGACGTTGTCACGTTAAACTATCGTCCGTACACCGACTTTACAGACAGCCAATTATTTTTTATTTTTTGGCGGAAAGGTGTGTCAGACTTCTACCGACTAAAAACCACCCAAATTCCTTCTTAGCCTTTTGTGTCGAGGCCGATCTCTATCGAACAACCCGCAGTCCCGACGGGTTCACTACCTGCCTAGATATTGAATTTATGACATAAAGACGAGAAGGTTAATCCGTGATAAAGGACGCAGTGACGCAGTCTTCTTTGAATAGTCGACCTTATGGTATACTAGCTGTTGCCAGCGGTTTCACCCGCTACATCTCGAAAATTATCCCACGGGAAGATAAAATCGAGATAAAAACTATCATAAGTGTTAATCCAAGTTATAAACTATCTGGGTGTCAAATTTTATCCAAATCCGTTTAGTAGTTTTTGCGTGAAGAAGTAACAAACATACACACTCACACACTCACAAATTTTCGCATTTATAATATTAGTGGAATTGATTGGATTATATAATAATATAATAAAGCTGTTCCTGTTATGTTTCAGCTGTCCAGATCCAGGAGGCGTACGCTTATGCCATGGATGTCAACTTCTTGGGGGCTGGAGCCAACAATGTCGAAATTGGAAGTGCAGGTAACCTTCCTTTTAGTTTAAAAAAAAAATGGCTAGATCTCGTTATCTCTATCATTCGGGCTGCTATTTTGGCCTTTCATCATCTTCCTGCTCGTGTCCCATGATACGTCAGTTGCCATGGAGCCTGCTGCCATGTTGTCAGGGCAGCACATTTTTTCTTCCATCACCTCATCACGTTATCATTGACAAAGGAGTAAATAAAAGCATTCTTTAAAATCATTCCTCATCCCATCCATCTCTTTTTTGGTCTTCCTCTCCATCTTCATCTAAGTACTATATTTTATTAGATTACACTCTATTTGCCTCAATAACTTTTTATTCATTTCTATGTTCCAGGTTCCGGAATATATTCTGGCAAAGCCGGTGCTCTAATCAGCATCATGCCAGGACTACCTACCACTAAATTACTTGTCGCTAAAGTGCCCAAAGTACCTGGACAAGTAAGACATTTTTTTTTTGTTATTCATTTATTTATTACATTTAGTACAGCAAAAGCCATTAATACTAAATTAACTAATCCTTTTATTCGGTCTTCTCGCAAAACCACAAGCATTCTAACATTATCGTCTTCCACTCATCAGCAAATAAATCCAATTCAGGGTTGGTCTCCACGACCGCGTTGAGCATCGTTAGCATACGCGGTATAGGGGAGGTGGACCGAGCTACAGTGCGACAAAATGGGACATTAAATAATTTGTGCTTTCTAGAGCGATTATAATTATTTGGAACAAATAATTGACACAGCTCCGCATGTAAGTCTGAGGCGTCGGTGTGACCATGTATGATTTTATACGCTGTTGTTATTTGGTCAACAGCCCGCCTAACTTTAAGGGAATTAAAATTTAAACATCCTAAAAGAAATTTAGTAGGATACATATAGGGATAGTATCCAAACACTCGTTTGTAGAGGTACCTGAGAAAAGCTTTTTGCACCTTTTCCAGCATGAGCATATAGGTAACCTCGTGAGGATTCCACACACAAGCGCTAGTTTCAAGCTTGCACCGAACTAATGCGTTAAACAAAAGCCTAATAACTGCCTGGTTATTAAAACCTTGACAGTTACGTAAAACAAAACCTAAGCGTCGGAAAGATTCCTTAGCCAAACCTATAATGTGTGTATACGGTTTAATAATTCTAACGTCAGTTTGCTATCAAACGTTACACCGAGGTCTTTGGCTCATAGATTTAGTCAGAAGTTACCTACTACTCTAGGCTTTTGTGTTTCAAATTAATCTAGATGTTAATATGCCATTTACATTATCTGCTTTTGCCTTACCAGGTCGCTTATTCACAACCAAGTGGTTTTCGATTCGGAAAGCCTTATGGTTTATTTCGCTCACTTTCGTAATGCCAAAAAAAAAGATAGACTATACGGATGGTCGAATCGAAATTGAATCGAAGTGATTGTGAATAAGCGTAAAGTTATAGCAGTATTCTTAAGACCGAAAATTCGACCTTACTGGGCTAGATTTCTGTGTAGGCCATCACGCGGGCCCAGTTGGGATTCGTTGGAGTCTTTCACATGTTTTCGATTTGTTGTTTCTAGGACATGTCACCACTGATCTACTCACCAATTAATAACTTCACCGATGTCCCCAGGTAACAGAACCATACCCAGGTCCGATCTACGATAACCCAGCAGACCACGACAGCCTGACCCTGATCACAGACCTGTCCCTTCCTTCGCACGTCAGCACGTTGCTGCACCCTGGCTCCCAGGAGTTCACGCTGACCCACAGGGATACCATCTGCACCTTCAAGGTCACCCTCGCCCCGAGAGAAGGCACCACCGTAAGTTGGGTTTTTTTATATTAAATGGGCTATCTCTTGACCTTGTTCTAAGGATAGAGATGAGGTCGACGATGGAACGAGCTAACCCAAAAGAAACTTATATATTATACTAGCTGAACCCGCGCATGCGTTGCAATGCGTTTTTCCTACCTACCTATCTACTACCCTACCTACTACCCTACCTACTACCCTACCTACTACCCTACCTACTACCCTACCTACTACCCTACCTACTACCCTACCTACTACCCTACCTACTACCCTACCTACTACCCTACCTACTACCCTACCTACTACCCTACCTACTACCATACCTACTACCCTACCTACTACCCTACCTACTACCCTACCTACTACCCTACCTACTACCCTACCTACTACCCTACCTACTACCCTACCTACTACCCTACCTACTACCCTACCTAAAAAAAAAAAGTATCCTATGTCCTTTTCCTGGTTCTTAGCTACCTCCCTACCAATTTTCAGCTAAATCCGTCCAGCCGTTCTTGAGTTATAAATGGAGTAACTAACACGACTTTCTTTTATATATATAGAAGATATGTAGCCTGGCTTTGGTTGGCAATATAGCACCATATTTTTTTCAAAGAAAATGATTATTTTCTGGTTCTTTCTCAGTAATTTTACCAGCACAACTTTTTAATCCCGAATAAATATAAGCTCGAATCATCGGCAGTGCGAAAGCCCATTATCTCGAAACTGATGATGATGGTTGTAAAACATGATGTGTCAGTAGTAACAACCTTATTGTAACAAAAATAAAGATCAGAGTTATTTTGACTGTGATACTTTTTTATTGATGGTAAAATATCTGTAAAAGGACGGTGATACAGCCCGCGCCAAACTTTTTGACCGCCTTGAGTATAGTCGCGAGTCCGAACTTGCGCATGGTTGGCAGAACACAAAATCAGGTGAGCAATGAGCCTAGTTTCGGGACGCTCACAAAGTTTGGCGCGAGCTGTACTATACGTTAGTTGTATTTTTTGCATGATATTTTGTTAATTACTAACTGAAACATTTTATGTATGATGGCGGACCTAAAATTTTATGTTTTATCGATATATATTTATTTATGTACCTACAAAATGTTTTTAAAGCTACTAACACCCACACTGCGCACGGCAAGCAAACTAATTACCTTGCGAAAATTAACTATTTGCACGAATGTCATGTTGCACGCGTTTATCCTATTCAGTGCTTGCTTTTATGGTTTTAATCTATATTATAATACCGGTAAGTTTATTTTTACGGTTTCCCTTAACCTTATATTTTATGATCTATTAATAAAATGGCCGGACTTAACAATATAAATTATGACTATTTGTGTCAGGCTAATTTTGTTACTTACTACCACTTACATTTTATCATCATGAAATAAGCTGATACTCATCTTTCTGATATTCTTTTTCAATTACTTTTCACCTAAATTGTCTGACCAATTGCGTTTTGACTTTACTTTGCCAAATTAAACAAACATAAAATTGTTTTCTTTAAATATTTGAAAATGGTGCCTTACAAAGTTTAACATATATGTCGTTTTACGACGACAAGATGGCGTTCATATTCGTATGAAACTCTTTGCTTAGCAAAATAAAGTCAAAGTCTGATTTCTTACCCACAATTGCCCTGTTCACCTATTTTACAATATCATATATTATTGGTATGTCACCAGTCTGTGCGGTACCGTGCCTTCATCCAAGACGACTCCAACACATACGCTCGGCGTGAGGTGGGCCTGGTCGCCTGCCTGCTCGTCGCCTGCAAGACTGATAACGTCACAACCTGCCCTTACAGGTACCACACTCTTACATACATATGCTTTCGTCTCTTTCCCGTGGGGCTAAGCAAGAATTATAGAACGCTTCCTTCTTTTTTTGCTTTGTTCACGTTTATACATACATCATGATGCATGCATCATACCACTGCTGGACAAAGATCTCACGTTAATACATCATGTAAAATGAATTAGTGTGTTAAACGGAGCATTGCGCAGGGGGCTTAAAATAGCCGCTTTGGCAGAATAGGGTAATAATATGAATTACGTAACAATTCATAAAATGGACACAAATTGACAATTCTTAATTCATAAATTGCATCTACGACCATTTTAAGAACTTTTACGTCTTCATACTATTATCCAACTATGATTCCCTTTAGACCCCCAGTTCACTATAGTCATTGATATTTCTCCACGTACCCATGACCACCAAACACCTAAACAGACTGCTAAAACTTTCAGGTTCAACAAATCAGAAGCACCCACAGTAGAAAGACTGGAAATAGAAATGCAAACGCAAGCTAACACTCACAACGACACGCTTGATTGCGACAACGTGGAGTACTTTCCCGTGTCAGTAAGAGCCAACAAGTTCCCGCTCAGTCCTAAGAACTTCTCCTTGACAACGAAGCTTAAAGACCAGTCTAAATGCGGAATTAAATACCAAAACACCGTGTCCGTGCTACAGAAGGAAATTCTAACCAGAAATAATCGGGAGCGTCTGAACTTCAAGATCAATGCTCCTCAGGAAGAACTGATATCCTTTGGCATTTGGGGAAGAATCTACACAAGAGATATCGATCACAATAAAGGAGTATCTGAAGAAGACCTGAATTTCAATACTCTTCTGGATCAGATATTTAGTTCTGATTCTGATTAAGACTGACTGCATTTATGTAAATTGTGCCATTTGTATGTTTAGTTTGTAAAAAAATGTGATGCTGAATGGATCTGTAAGACTGAAATTTTATTTGGTAAACTGTAAAAAATGCAATGAATATTGAAATGAAAAGTTAGATATTAGTGTTTTAGTCTATAAAGTTATATCGTACATAGATGTGATTATTTTGATAGTTATTTTAGAGACTGCTAAAACACATTGTACAGTGCAGTTTACACACACGGGCTACCAACCAACCAAGCTATACCTACATAACTTGTTTTTGCGGATCTCTCATTCTAAGGGAAATCTATACAAAGGGAGGCCCTGTTATACTGGAAAAGTAGAGTTGAAAGTGTCGCCGTGTGTACAGGGAGGATTTAAATTTCTTACTTTGAATTTTGAGATTTCTTTATTTAGTCTTCAGAAAAGTATTTAAATACTTATCAGTAAAGCCCTTAGACGCAACTCGTAAGTACTGAAAGTGGTACATTTTATTCTTTATTAAATGTTTATTGTTGTCAGAACTTTGCTTATTTACTTCGTTTCACTAATACTATCACATCCAACAACCCCTATAAATAAGGTATAGTAGACGATAATATGACAATAAATAAAAACACTGGTAATACTAGTACATAAGAAAATGGCTAAACGACGTCATGATATATCCCCAATCCCCCAACAAATAATACTTATACACAAATTAAAACTTATCCAAAAATTCGAAGTTTAAATCATTGTCGTATTGTCGTTTCCACCTTGATCAATAATATCACGAAGTGATCACACAAACGGAAGAATCGAAGAAGAGTTGCTCATTACAGACAATATTCAAAGGCTAATGGTAATATTATCATGTATTTAAGTTGAAAGTGACGCATCATAGCTGCGCATTACCTACTCACAAAGAGATGCCTCAGCGCTCCCTGCTGGAGACGCGCGGGTTTGTCAACAGTTTTCATACAAATTTTACTTTTTGCCAACAAATTCCGAAAGTACCTAAAGTTACTTAGACATATTGAGTGTTTTTTTTTGTTGGAAATAATTTTTTTATGAAGTTTATATTTCACCCTTGATATTTTAGTTGTAGTATACTTAAGTACTTACCACTCAAATTATTGTCATGAATCATTTAACATTGTAACTAGAAGTTATTAGGACCCATCATGACAACTTAAGTAAAGAAGAAAAAAACAAACTATTTACATACTGAACTATGGGACCAATCAGAAAGTATATTTATGAACAAAACCAAAATTCAACCTGAATTGAAAACCCCTCCTTATTTACATCAGTCAGAGAACATACTCTTAATTTACAAATCAAATCAAATCAAATCAAATAATTTATTTGCATAATATGGGTAAAATAGATGGTACATATTGCATTACATAATACAAAAAAACGATCCTCATATTAACCATTTCTGGTATGCAAAAACTTAAAACTTAAGATAAAAGTTTATGAAAAAAAATGAATTAAGCACCTACATAGGTACACACTTATAGGTATGTGGAATTACATACTAACTTAAATTAAACTAGTTATATTGCACTGATAGGAACATACATATTAAGGCGCTACAGTAATTTTCTATTCTTATAACTAAGGTATTCCTGGGTCGTGTAGAAACATTTATTTACTAACCAGGCGTATAATTTTTTTCGGACACATAGTTAGAGATATCAGATTGATTTGACTGCCCCCAAAATAAGACAACAGGTGTCTTCATATCCTGTCGGGGCTGTGGGTTGTTTGAAAAAGATACCGCGGCCATGACACAAAGGGCTAAGAACATGGTTGGTTTTTAGTCAATATTATAGAAGTCTGACACTCCCTTCCGCTCTGCCCAGAGCGAGAGGAGTCATTGGATAATTTCCCACCGCACAAAAAAATAATGTGTCTTCATATTTTCTTCTGATTACAGCATTACAGATACAGAGCAGGCGTATTCAGCGGCGTGAGGTCGTACTCCGGCGTAGCGACCGGTGGCACCAGGATTTGTGGCGTCTACGCCTGCACTGGAGACACCAGGGAAACTTGTGGCAGGAGGTAACACACAAAAAAATTTAATCGAATTCCTTTATTCAAATTAGAAACATACATATTTACTGCAGGTAGGCATATTTAGGCAGGTTTTACCCATATTTTGTAATGTCCCAACTTCTAAAAAAAAATCTACGGACCGGACGGTATTATCCTCCATAATTATGCACAACAAAAGTTCCCCAGTAAGCAGCTTTACAAACGAGTTAATTTCTCTGCAGACTTGTAATCAGGGGTATAAAAAATTAAGATAATCATCCTAAAGTCCACATTCATTACAGGTTCGCCACCTACGCAGAGGACACAACAGGAATTTTCGAGGAGCTGGTTATAACAGCAACGATACCGACTCCAGCCCTCGTCGCTGACCTGGACACTAACAACGCTGTCGTATACCCTGTCTCTTCCAAAACCTCCATCATGCCTCTAGAGTCCAAAGAGTTTGACTTTACCTCTTCTACATACAGCACCAGTACCATATACACGATGACATTGAAGAACAGCAGTGCTGAGTTGTACACGTTCGCTGTATGGGGCAGACGGTTCGCTACTGATGGTCAGACTGAAGACCCGGCTTTAACTGATGCTGAAGGAGATTTGATACCAGAGTATGTCACTGAAGGTACTACATCTGAAGGTTCTACATCTGATAGCTCGAGTACCAGTGAAAGTACAACTGAAGGTATTACAACTGAAGGCTCGACTACGCCGGAACCAGATGCATCTGCAATTCATCTTCTGAGTCAAGTGTTGTTTGCGACTGCCATAGCTTTGATGTGTTACACTCACTTGTAGATAAATCAATCAACTCAGCCAGTTTCAGTCTGGGAAGAGTAATATATAGTGCAATTTTTGTAAATAATAATGTTTATTATTAAACGTGTGGCGACTAATCAAGCTAGACAAATACAGTTTATGAAATTTTATTTGTATATTTATTTTGCTCGGACCATAGATCCATACAGTGTCAGTATTTAAAACTTACCCTATTGTTAGTAAATTAAAAAAATATTTAATAGGCGATATGAGCGTCTGTGCGCAGTGCCTGATAAATGGCCCATCAATTTTGTCCGTGAGTTTAGCTAGAATATTGTTAGGGCTGCCCCTGAATCGCCGTAGCATAGATGCACATATAAATAAATACTAAAATATAATACTTGTTAACCAGTTGATCTACAGTATCTTATTTACTTATTTCTAAATACCATTTTGAGAAGGTAGCTAAATCTGTGTCTTATTTTTCAAAACTTAAATTCTCTCTGATTCGATAGCCCGATTCTATATCTTGGATTTATCAAAGATGTGGAAAGATTCAAAGTAATATTTTGGTAAGAGAGATTCGGTTTATTATCTAAAATAAAATAAAATTAGTCCACATCTCTGTCGAGAGGAAAAGTAGTAAAGTAGCAGCATTGCCACATTTTTTTGTCGACGTCAAAAAAAGCTAGCCCTCTCTGGTCACGGGAAGAGATGACCAACAGCTTGGTGATATCTCGAAATACTAGGTGGACTCGAACCCCATGGCCCTAAATGGTTTAACCTTAAACGACCAAACACATAAGATTTCTCTAGTGAGTTTTGTTTATTAATTTTAATACATATTTTTGAAGTGAAAACTTCTTTAGCGGCGCTGAGCACTTTTTTTGTATGGGTAAAAACTTTCAAACTCGCGTCAGGGTCACGTGATGCTGATCGAAAAAGCGTAAGATTTTTCAATCAGCATCACGTGACCCTGACGCGAGTTTGAAAGTTAATATTGAAGTTTTCACTTCTGCCGGCACTCCCGGAGTGCTACCTTTTTTTTATTTTTAAATATTTCTTTAATATTTCTGTTTACCAAATATAACATACAAAAAGTAGCTCACTGGCATCGGGAACAGGGTCTTGAAACAGGAACCTCCTAATAATAAGCGCCGTATCCAGAAGTACGGCTTCCTGAATCAAGCCAGTACAGCTGCCAAGTGAGAGCCTCCTCTGTGGGTCTACAATGGGCACTTTAGCAGATCATAATATGAATTGCGTTAAAAAGCGTAAAATGGACCTTTCATAACAGTAACTGTTCTGCGTCTGTGACCATTTAGGAAAATAGATTATAATAGGAATTGCGTTAAAATTCGTAAAATGGTCACCAACGATAAACGCAATTCATATTATGATCTGCTGATGTGGCCATTTAATACCCCCAGATGTTGGTCGAGGCTTTTCGCTATTATATTAAAAGTCTAACTGCCGCACTCAGAGAGCTTTAATGATTACTTAGGCCATCACTTAGTAAAGGTTTTGACAGTTAGGTCATACAAAAAGTTGTCAGTTGACACTTTCTGTAGCACCATCAGTTCCTGTAGTGAACAACCAACAGGACACGCAGGACACGATATTAAATGCCACATTGTTTGAGAAACATTATGCTGTTCCTCAAATGATTGCTTACGCGCTAGTGAGATAATTATTAATATCTTCAATGTACAGAAACGCCATGATTACAAAATTATATGCATATAAGACTACTTTTTAGGGAAATATTTAAGGAATAAAAAATAGAAAGAAAAAAAATGTAAAGGATTTCAGTACAAAAAAATTGGTTGCCTGTAAAGTCGGTATACGGGCGAAAGTTTTACGTGACAACGACTTTGAGTGGTAAAATAATTTTAATGTGAATATTCATTCGTAGGTTTAATAGGAAGAAGGATGAAATAATAGTAACAATTTAAAACATTTATTTATACAAAGAATTATATTTAAAACATTAATTTACGCGTGCCTTTCACTTTTTATGTCTGTCTCTCTCGCTCTTAGGCGGGCTAACCATGCCCGAGTGGAAGGGACGCGTGCCTCTCACTCGCTCTCATTGTGAGCGCATAACGTGAGCGGAGCGTAACGCAGTTTCTTGAAGTGTCACCCGGCAAACCAATTTATAAGACGTTGTCACGTCAAAAAAATTGACTCTCAGTGCACGAAAAATTTGCACAGAATCTGTGCAGTAGTTTTTACGCAAACTCATAACATAGATTAGGATTTTTACGATTTTATTATAAATGTAGAGAGTGTCTGTTGGCAGTTGTCACTAGAGATCCGATAGGTTAAGGCGACACTAAACGCCAGCGACCTTGAACGAGTGGATGGAGCTTGCGTCACTCCCCGCAATCGCATGCTCATTATTTCGTAGGGTAACTATACGTTTTAATTAAATAGTAAGGACTGTCCACTGTAGGTACAGTCCGACTTTTTATCACCATACAAAATTATGTTCGGGACCAAGAATAGCGATTTACAATAAAACAATTGTTAGGACTAAAAAAATAAAACACTATGACCTTATTATGTTGCTTGTAGAATTATTTACCAAAAAATCAGAACGATCGAATCACATGTATTTATGTATAGTTTTTACTCGAAGAAATTTTAAGAGGTATCTTCCCGATTTTTTTCTATCAAGTAAAATTATATTATGTTTTCAACACACTGTCACTAGCGTATATCCTGAAGAATATCATATATTTTTCTGATTTTATTTATTGCAGTGAATCATAGTAGCATTATAAAACTCGCATTTAGCTCCTGTTGTCCCCTGGAAAAGAATTACAAGGCGTTCAAAAACTCGGCCACATCACTGTCAATAGCAAAAGTGCCGACAAGGCTGGCAGCATCCCGTCGGGCTGCGGGTTGCTCGAAAGTGATACTGCGGCCTCGGCACAAGGGCTAATAAACCAGTGCCGAAGCCTTCAAAAATGGTAAAAAATGAAAAAAAATTACAATAGGATGAAACCCAATGGACAAAGTAGAGAATATAACAAAAATTAAAGGAAAAATAAATTACGGTCGATCTGAGGTCGGGAAGTGGGGGTGGTTGGGTTTTTAAGGGGGGAAAGCGGTTTATCTCGATTTCCGGCAAAACTACAAGTCCTATGGAAAAAAATGTAATGGCAAAGTTGTAGAGAATAAAAAGATCTACAACTTTGATTTTAACACTTTTTTCACATAACCTCTAAATTTAGGTGAAAAATTAAAAAAAAACAAGTTTTTGGTTTTTTATTTATATCATTTAAAAAAAAAAAATTATTTCTCTACGAAATTTGGTGAAAACTTACCTTATTATGTCCCAAATACACTGTAATTTCATCATTTCAGCCAAAAGACGTCCACTGCTGGACATAGGCCTGTAATTTATTTGGTTTAAAATATTTATTTTTTCGGCTTATTTTATCCTAATATCAAAAAAGCACCCTAATTTTCAATCGAAAATTCTGACGTCAAAAAAACTGCTTTTTTTAAGAAGTCGGTGGGCGTTGTGTTCCTTATTATCTCTACTTTCTGATGATGTATAAAAAATATACATTGCAATGGTAAATTTTCTCAGAAAATGCAAAATCAGCTGCTGCGAAACCCCCCCCCCCCCACCCCCACTTCCCGACCTCAGATCGACCGTAATTTATTTTTCCTTTCATCCGATTGACCAAGGATTTAGTACCCCGCAAATTGGCGAGCTTCCCCCTTGATCTCTAGCCAAAAAAAACAATTATCAAAGTGACGCTGACCACCGCGACGTCTGGACCAGGTGTTGCCGGGACTGCACCGCAATACTTTCTTCAGAGGCCCAGCGCGCCGGTCCGCCGACGCGACGTGACTACACCACTACGGCCATTGTGTTTTTTTTTTTTTTTTTTTTTTTTTAAATCATAGTCTGAGTTTCTTTTATATCTAATTTTAATTTTGTTTAGTCTTTATTTTAAGTTTTTAAACATTTATGTATAGTGGCAGCAGCGATGTGGTTGGTGTTAGTGCATGTCAATCTTCAACATCGCTGACGACTTTAGAGAGATGCCCACTATGTACCCAAGCACGGTTTTTTAAAGGTAAGAGGGGTCTGAACGTGCATATAGGCAAAGTGCATAAATTACATAATACACCCACTTCAGACCCCGTTTTAACACCCCCACCTACAACACAAACAATACCCTCTTTAGACCCACTTTGGAAGACTCTATCAAAATTCAAAAACTCTGTTCCTGTTCTAAAACGAGTTCCCCGAGGCGCCAGACCGCTCGTAGCCCAAAACTTAGCAGGTTGCGTGCGCCTTGCCGTCCTGGAGAACTCGCTAAGTGCTTGGGAAAAACTACTCACCTTCCCGTATCGTATTCTTCACGTACAAAAAAATTTGGCAACTAAAAAATCTTTAACATCACAAATTAAAGAAAACTGTAACATTTCGGCTCAAGATTTAGACACAAAATTACCGACACAGAGATATACCCCCTCTGGAGGTATATCCCACTTGGTAGAAACTAAGTTAGGGGAAGGTGACATTAGTGGTGCAGCCAGGATCCTCTTCAGCAGCGATGTGGTGGCACCGTGTACTCCAGAAACACTTGCCGCTCTGGAGATCAAACACCCTGCCCCAGCAGATGGCCTTTCTTTTCCTGACCCACCTGATTCTGACATACACTCCCTCACCATTACAGGTCGACAGTTGGTCACAGCTGTTTGCTCCTTCCGGAACGGCTCCGCCGGTGGCCTCGACGGCCTAAGTCCTCAGCACCTAAAGGACCTCATCAGTTCAAGCGCCGGGGCGGCTGGTGAGCTACTCTTGAGGGAGCTTACAGCTCTGATTAACCTCATGCTCTCCGGCAAGGTGAGCGAGGCCGTCATCGACGTTCTATATGGGGCAAACTTGTGTGCTCTTCGCAAGAGAGATGGCGGCATTCGCCCCATTGCTGTGGGAACTGTTTATCGTCGTATGGCAGCCAAGATTTGCTGTAAATTTTATGGTGAGGATGTTTCGAAAAAATTTCAGCCCCTGCAGCTAGGTTACGGCTCTAAAGGGGGCTGCGAGGCTGCCGTACACGCCATGTCGACCTACCTAAATTCTGGCAAAGGAGAGGTCATTCTGAAGGTTGACATAAAGAATGCCTTTAACTCTGTAAACAGGGACACTTTGTTGATGGAAACTAAAAAAGAATTACCTCAAATTTATAGTTTTCTTTGGCAATGTTACAGACACCCTTCCAAATTACTTTATCGGGACCATCTTTTAGAATCTGCTGTTGGCTGTCAACAAGGTGACCCCCTCGGGCCAGTGATTTTCAGTTTAGCTATTCACCCAATTGTTCGACAGCTAAATTCTAAATTTAACGTTTGGTACCTTGATGATGGAACTTTGGGAGGCGAAGTAGATACCGTTTTAGATGATCTAAATTTCTTAAAAAATGAACTTCATTTCATTGGCCTAGATTTAAATCTTTCGAAATGTGAACTTTATTTAGCTGACGGTACCGACAAACAACTGACTCTTTCAAAATTTAACTCAATAGCTCCAGACATCAAAATTATTGAAAAAAACTCTCTTCGTCTCCTTGGGTCTCCTATCCATGAAAATTCTTTTCCCGATTTTATCGAGGAGAAAATTCTAAATTTTAATGATGTTTCGGAAAGATTGCTCCAAATTAACACGCATTCGGCCATCACCATTATTCGCTACTGCTGTTTCGGCCCTAAATTAACATATTTCCTTCGTGCTTCCCCTTTATGGAAGCACAAACATCTTTTGGACAAAATGGACCAAATCATCAGACATACTTTGTCATCCATTTTAAATGTGGCTTTGGACGACCGAGCTTGGGAACAAGCAACTCTTCCCATTCGTATGGGAGGACTCGGTGTCCGCAAAATTTCTAGTATTAGTTTACCGGCTTTTATATCCTCGGTTCACGGCACGGAGAAATTAATCAGGAATATCCTGGCTTCCACACTGGTTGGTTTTGATGTGCCGTGTTTCTCCGAGGCTATAGTCGCTTGGAAAATCGCTTGCCCGAATACAGAAGAACCCGACCATCCTTTTTCCCAGAGACGGTGGGACGAGCCGCTCTGCAGGGTAGTTCAGAATAATCTACTGAACACGTCTGCTACTACTGCTGAGCGTGCGCGCCTGCTGGCTGTGGGTGAGTGGGAGTCGGGTCTTTGGCTTCACGCACTCCTCATCGCTGTCAATGTGGTGAAGCTGTCAGCAACCTCGGACACCATGGCCTGTCCTGCAGTCGAAGTGCGGGTCGTTTTGCGCGACACGCAAACATAAACGACATCATCCGACGAGCTCTTGTTACCGTCGGCGTCCCTGCTGTCTTAGAGCCAAATGGCTTGGCACGCGACGATGGCAAAAGACCGGACGGCATGTCGTTGTTTCCTTGGAAGATGGGTAGGCCTTTAGTATGGGACGCAACTTGCGTCGATACTCTTGCGCCATCGCATCTTCCAAGCTCTTCGTGTTGTGCTGGCGCTGCCGCTGCGGCTGCGGAGAACCTCAAGCGGCGTAAATATAGTAACCTTTGTGGAAACTATATTTTCGAGCCGTTTGGGGTTGAAACTTTAGGGCCGTGGGGTCCTAGTGCACACAACCTTTTTAAGGAGATATCAAAACGCCTTATTGACGCTTCCTCCGACCCAAGGGCTGGCTTTTTCTTTGGCCAGAGGATAAGTGTTGCCATACAACGCGGCAACGCTGCCAGTCTCTTGGGTACTTTACCTGCTGACAGCGTTGAGGAGGAGTTTTTCGATGCCCTTTTGTAGTTATTTTGTTTTTAGGTTAGTTTAGTTTATATATTTAATATATATAATTGAGTACAAAGGTACATTAACATTAACATAATATACATTCTTCCTTTCATTTTGATCATATTCCCCTCCTTTTCTAATGGGTTTCATCCTACTGTAATTTTTTTTGGTTTCAAAAATTATCGACCCTGGTCTATAAGAAGGAACATGGGTGGTTTTTAGCCAGATAGAAGTGACAATCCCTTCCGCTCTGCCCAGAGCGGGAGGGGTTATTTGATGATTTCCCACTCCCCAAGAAAACAAAAAAAAGGCTGGCAGCATAGCCAAGTTTATTTTTCGACCACTTTGGTCAAAAAAAGGCCAGCGGTGAAGAGACGACCAACCGCTTGGCGATATCTCGAAATACTAAGAAGTCCACTTAAAATTTACTGCTTAGAAACATGTGTTTGAGCCGCTTGAGGTTGAAAGTTTCAACCTCAAGCGTCGCAAATAGTAAGTACCAAGGGTTTCAACTTGAAACCCTTGGTACTTACTATTTTCGACGCTTAAGGTTTTCAGCACCTGCAGCGGTCGTCCTAGCGCAGCTCACTGTGCTAGGAACATGGGATGGCGCAAGGGTGTCAACGTACACACGGCTACACATCAAGCTATACATTTCCAGTTTACGCTGATCTCGCATTGTACGGAAATCTTATACAATGCGAGACCAGCTTATACTGGAAATGTATAGCTTGATGTGTAGCCGTGTGTACGTAACACCCCACACTAAAGGTCCAACGTCCGCTTCCCAACGTCGCGTGCCAAGTCATTGAGTGTTATAGTGACGACATTTCTGTTTTTTTTTCCAAAATACATAAAAATCAGGTCAAGATGTTAGGGAACGCTCAAAAAGAAAAAATCCCAATGTTCGTAGCTGTATAAATGTATGTAATGTACTGTACTTGACGACACGATTGGTGCAGTGGCTGAGCGATTGAGTGCTGCGACGCCTGTCACGCGGGTTCGATCCCCGCACGAAACAAATATTTGTATGACCTGCAGATAGATGTTCCGAGTTTAGTTATTTGTGTGTATGTGAGTCTGAAAGTCTGACAACCATTCATGCCAAACGGCATTACCCAATACTTAGGGAACGTACCTATAATACGTGACCCGCTCTGCTGGGGGAGGGGGGTATTCCAAATACCACGCTTTGACACTGGGGTGGGGTAAAATAGGTTTTCGTTACGTAATCGATACCGTCTGGGGAAATCTCGGGTTAATGTGATTAAAAAATAAAGACATTTGTTTTTTTTTGAATATTTTCCTGTTACAATAAGTTTTTAGGGTTCCGTAGTCAACAACCCGCCAAGTCCGTCCCGTCTGCATGTCCGCACTGAAGCTCAAAGACTTAGTACTAGAAAGTTGTTATTTGAAATGAATATACAGATGAGTTAGCCGACAAACTGGTAAAATAAAATGTCGATTTTTTTTAGGTACGGTCAGCATCAGAAGTAGCTTAACATTTCGGAATTTTAATTCTTTTATGTACAGGACTCTAGCTATTATTTTTAATGTTTCAGAAGATTATTCGTTAAAATAGTCCTTACACTCCAATAACATGTAGTAACAAGTAATATATAACAAGTTTTTATTAAAAAAACAGCTTCGGAAATTTGAGTAATGTTAATATACTTCTGATGTTGACCGTACCTGTATAACCTACACATAAACCTGTGAAAGCGACATTGAGAAAGAGCCGAGAGAGAAAAGTGGGGCATGTTTTTTTTCTCGCAAAGTCCATTGTATGGGATGTCGCTGGATAGGTCTATAAAAAACTGCTAAAATTAGATTTATAGGATAATTAGTGACAGAATCGAATCGCTGTAAAGGTGAACGCGCACCTGACCGCGCCGCTCTCGCCGCAGTCATCGCATTTCCTCATAGCCTCGCGCACTTGTCCGCATCGTACGCGCCGCACGCGCCGTACTCACCGCGAGCGGCGAACCAATGAACCAATGGACTGACTGTTAATGAATACGGATGAAATCATCCCCGGCGCCAGCGCACCCGCACCGCACTCGCCGCACGCACCGCACTCGCTGCACACATCGAACGCGCCGCCTACGCGCCTGTCTGTCTCTATGCGCGTCGTGTATACGTCTCAGCACAGCGTCCCCGGCGTCAGCTAGCGCGGTCACGAACGTTGATGTTCGACTGTTGTAGTATCGACCTTATATCCACACATTTAGAGTATATCCTCACCTGATGCCTCTGCTGTAGATACTGTCTATCAGCCAACGCCTGTCTGTCTCTATGCGCGTCAGGATTTTGAGAAAATGCGGATGGTTCGGCGCGGATAGGTGCGCGATACCGTATACAATTTCATAGATTTATAAATTGCGATGACTGCGGCACTGCGTAGTGCGGCGAGTGTGGCGCGGTCAGGTGCGCGTTACTTGCATAATATATTTTTTCCCTAAACATAACGTATGGGAGCACATGCTTAAAAATTGTAAATGTACCTAAGTTTTTTATTTACAATACAAATCACCATTGGGAGGCAAATCCGAATATTTTGTTGGGCAACTACAGAACCTAACACTATGCTAGGCCTGACACGCATTTGGCCGGGTTTTTCCGTAATACATATTATCATCAAATAAACTTTGACATTGCAAATTTCATAGAGTATTGGATAAAAAGATCCTGCTAAAGGTTATCATCAGTGAGGCTGGGTTTTTCTGTCAAGTCGAGATAAGCGTTGAGTTCGTTTCCAGGTGATTGTTTTGTTGGAATTATAATTAACTAGTGACCCGCCCGGCTTCGCACGGGTGCAAAAAAGATATTAAAACCTTCCTCTTGAATCACTCTATCTATTTAAAAAACCCGCATCAAAATCCGTTGTGTAGTTTTAAAGATTTAAGCATACAAAGGGACATAGGGACAGAAAAAGCGACTTTGTTTTATACTATGTACCTAGTGATAGTGATGTAGTGACTAGTGACCCGCCCCGGCTTCGTACGGGTGCAAAAAAGATATTAAAACCTTCCTCTTGAATCACTCTATCTATTAAAAGAACCCGCATCAAAATCCGTTGCGTAGTTTTAAAGATTTTAGCATACAAAGGGACATAGGGACAGAGAAAGCGACTTTGTTTTATAATAGGTATGTAGTTGCTAACTGACAACAAAAACTGCAGAACTGGCTGTAAACCAATCTTGTTTTATTCTTATACCAGTGTAGCAAATACATAGATGGTAATAGAACCCTGTATATCTCTGTCGCTTTACTTTTATAGAATTCTGCCCTTAAGACTTCATGGTAGGCCACTGGTCATGACAACTAGGCATGTGTTGCGGGCACTTGCGGGGGAATTAGCAAATATCGTGAAGAAAGTTCAGAGTACAAAATTAAATGTAGATGGCTTTATAAGTTTTAAGTAGAGGAAGATCAAGGAAACGAAAGATGAACAACGGGAAAGATTGCTAGAAATGGGCTAACACTCGTGAGGCTCATGTGATGACAATAGATGACTATGACTTCAATACCCGTGTTCTTCTTAGTTGAGAATCGCATCCGTTGTTTTTTTTTGGAGGGTGTAAAATCGTCATTACTCCTTCAGTGAGAGTCAGACAGAGTGACCAAAAATCTTGCGGGTCCCTTCAATGTTGCTGACATTTCTTTGAG
This sequence comes from Diarsia dahlii, assembly GCA_949775195.1. Taxonomy (NCBI): domain Eukaryota; kingdom Metazoa; phylum Arthropoda; class Insecta; order Lepidoptera; family Noctuidae; genus Diarsia; species Diarsia dahlii. The sequence goes on from OX459210.1 coordinate 13,736,987, forward strand.
GCGCGCGTGGAACAGAAACGCGCCGTTGACACGGCCTGTCGTCGTCATAAGACGGACGGACGGTGAGCTAGCCCGTTACTCACCCAGGCCGCGCCTACGGTGGCCGGAATCCATCACGTGGGGGCCAATTCTCGGTTTTAGAGATGGTGTCGAACTCGAGAAAAATTTCTAATGACGTCATTTTTTCGAGAAATTTTAAAAGTTGCTATTCTGGGGATGTCGAATTCGACATTTGTCGAAGGCTAACGTTAGAGTTCATGTCGAGTGCTTCTGAGCAGTAGAGATGTCATGTCGATTATAAAGATACGTCATTTCTGAGTGAATTTGTTGAGTTTTGGGATTGTACACTGTGTTTCAGAATCAGAATCAGAATGCTTTATTTGTAAACATAGGTCAAATTACAATAATGATGTTACAGATAGGTAGATCCTCTATGTTTTGCCCATAGGCGTACAAATATATTTAATTAACATTGTCTTTCTTTACTTAACAACAATTTAACTTTTGAGATATCTTCGAGTGTTCTTTTCTTCAGTTTTTAAATAAAATACGGCTTGGCATCTCATACTGGAAATTCGATTTATACTCTTTGATTTGTGCATTGTGTTTTCTTGAAACGACGACCTTCGCGCAGACAGACTCTGTAATTTGTGTACCTACCTACGATTGGACTTGAAACCACTGAAAGATGGACGAGTTTATTAGCATTTTTATCTCGGAGTTGTTGGAAAGTGGCGAGCAACTGGCCAATACACGGCGACAACAGCTATCCCGCCGTCGATATTTACGACTTGAGCGAAACAGAAGTCATTAAAAACTTCAGACTAAATAGGTAAAGATTTAATAAGGGTTCTAATACTTAGATCTATTGGCTTCTGTAATTCAGGATACCACTAAAATAGACCTGAAAACGAAGGTAAATAATTGTTTGCTTCATAATTTTATTAGTCACTGACAGACAGTCAGCTGTCAAACTCATTATTTTTACACTAAACGTTTCGTTTTACTTTGGCTTTGCACGGGACTTATTCTATTCAAATTTAATATATAAATTATGTCCTAATTTTAAGTGTTTCTCATAATTATGTTTACTTGTTTGTTTGTGAAACCAATAAATACTTTTTCTTTCTTTCTTTTATACTTAAATAGTTAGGTTTAGTCAGCGTTTTAAAACAAAATCATTCATTCACTCATAGCTACCTAAAACGGAACGCGCGATTCTTCATAATGGTAACATTAGCTTCACTCGACTCGAGATTTTCGTGACATTTAGGTATTTCTATTTTGACTGAGAATACGGAATTCTGCTCAATTCGACATTTTTTGGTAGAGATAGAGATATTTTTGATAGATATAGAGATAGACTTACGAACTCGAACTCGAGATAAATGTCGAAAATCGAGAATTGGCCCCGTGGCCCCCAATGCCCGGACCGCCTCCCGCGGCGTCTGGCATGAGAATTTCTCTCCCTCTCACGTTCCGCCACCGATTTGATGTTTTTGTGTATGTGAGATGCACGGGACCAATCAATGTTTTATTTCAGAAGTTCACTTCAGAAATTAAAAAAAAAGCAATTTCTTTTTAAAGAAAAGCAATTTATTTTTTCCCGCGTAATGTGTGCGTTCTAAAGTCATCATTAGTTAAAAATGATTTAATAAATCAGTTAGCCAAAAAAAGGGGGTGCTAATTAAACCGGCTTCTTTTTAATAGCATCATTTGCATCTAAAAATCTACATTGCCTTCTAATAGAGGGAGAGCCGGCTGCAAAAATACCTACCTCATCAGGTACCCCAATAGGCTATCTTTAGATCGTTAACCGACACTTAAACACGTAAAAAAAATCAGGTCTGCCAGTGCCGATCCTGCCGGGTCATGGAAAAAATTCATATTTTTTGTCGTATTTTTTTATTGAAAATTACGTCACAAGGTACCCGAATCAAAGTGCTGGCAACAGTTAACCATTGATTAATTACCTAAAAAAAAGTAGGTCTGCCATTGCGCACTCTGCCGGAAGTACTTGGCAGACCTCTAAAATATGGCCCCTCCAGCACCATGAACCTACCTCATCGAGTACCCTGATGGAACCTACGCCAAATAATAGCCAAGATGCCCTCGATAGAGGATCAAAAGGTCTGCCAGGTCTAATCTTGCCGGAACTTAGTGTTCAAAGCATTTCAAGTTGGTATGGTAAGTAGGCAGCATTATTTCATACAAAGAAGAAGGGGCGAAACGTCCCTTGTAACACTTTCTCCTATATATCAAATGAAAGAGCGTAAAAAATAGATCATTTTATTCCATAACAGCAAATGTGTGAATACTGGGGGAAAAAAGTTATTCACCGATAAAGAGAGAAAATATTTTTTTTTTTTTTTTCATCGGACATACTTGGGTGAGGTGTCTATTGATAGGTCTTTTAATATGACCGTGATGTTTCTAAGATCATTTTTTCTCAATGTCAATCGTTTGAAAGATAGACAGTTTCAAAGTGCTAAAATGTGTCCCCACCCACCCCCTCTAACTGTTAAACTAAGAGAGTGAAAACTCTAAAAAAATATATGCTGTAGATCGCAATGAAAAATTACAACCAAGATTAGTTTGAACGAGATGAAGTTAGCCGTTTTTGAGATATAGCACATTTAAAAAACCGCAAATATAACTTTGTCATTCATACAGTTACTATGAAAAACAAACTTATCACAAAATGTGTATTTTTGTTGCCGCTTAAAAAAAAATAATACAAATTAAAGGTGGCTCCTACGATGGTACGGAACCCTTCATGTGCGAGTCCGACTCACACTTGGCCAGTTTTTTTTTAAATCCAATTTGTTTTTATCTCCAATTATTCACGTTTACTGTGTGAATAATTGGAGATAAAAATTATTCACCTATAAAGAAATTATTTTTTTATTTTATTTTTTAGTAGTGCTAGTGACCCGCCCCGGCTTTGCAAGGGTGCAATGTGCGGAATATAAAACTTCCCCTTGAATCACTTTTGTCTATTGCTGAAAACTGCATTAAAATCCGTTGGGTACCATCTATCTGGCAGAAACTTGATGCTCCGAAATTTATTTGGCATACCACACTTGGCATATTCTTCTTTGAACGAATGTGTTTATGGCAGATCAATTATTTAGTAGAATACTCATTTCGCAGAATGTTTAAATAGCCGAATTTTCAAAGGCATACTTTTAAGATGGCAGAATTTTATTTGGTAGATTTTTATACGGTATAACGACCGTCTCGCGAAAGTATCCTTTATGGGCGGCATGGGCACCGGGCCTTAGGCCGACGAAGGAGGCCGGCGGAGGCCCGGCACTTCGGGGACAGAAGATATTAGTGTTATTTAATATGCGAGCGAAGCGAGCGCGCGTCATGGAGTACATGCGTTGCATGTATGAGTGACGTCATTATTATTATTATTAATAATTATTATTATTATTTTTGACATACATTTAATGTTCTCAGATAGAAATTATAGCCGGGGTGAGCAGATAATAATAATTAATAATAAAAGTTATTATTATTATTGCATGTTACACGTATGTATGTATGAAATGAAATGCGTGCCAAAAGACGATTCTGATTATGAATTTTCGGCGAAATGATGGTTCTGGAAATGAAGTTTATGCTCAAAGATGATTCTGACTTACAAAATTATGCGTTTTGAATTTATGGTAAATGAGTGTATGCCAAATGATTTTCTGTGAAATGAAGTTTCTGCCATCCACTGTTATGCAAAACAAAATTCGGGTATAAAAAATTCTGCTAAAAAAGGTAGACCCAAATCCGTTACGATGTTTGTGTGTTTATGAGCAATACACTCAAAAAGTATTCGTACTTTCTACGATGACATCGTCCCAAGCACGAGCAGGGCCAACGAAGTTTTGAAAATGGCGGCGATGTGTTTCTGTGTGATTTCTAATCATCATTATTTCATCAGAGCTGTGGTGGCCCAGTGGCTGCCCCGACTTACGAACAGTAAGTCGTGGGGCTCGAACCCAGGCAGGCACATTACTTTGTGTAATTTATTTCAACACCACTGCTCTCAAAACGGTGAAGGAAAATATCGCGAGGAAACCGGCATGTCTTAGAACCAAAAAATTCTAAGATCTGTGACATCTACCATCCCGCACTGGGCACGCGTGGTGGATTATAGCCCATCCCTCTCCCAGAGAGGAGGCCTGAGTCCCTGCAGTGGGAACATAATAGGCTGAGGATGATGATTATTTTAGCCGAAAGACGTCCACTGCTGGACATAGGTCTCCCCCAAGTGTCGCCACATTGACCGGTCCCGTGCATCTCGCATCCAACGGATCCCCGCAACCTTCACCAGGTCATCGGTCCACCTAGTGGGAGGCCCTTCAACGCAACGTCTTCCAGTTCGCGGTCGCCACTCCAGAACTTTCGGCCCCATCCGTCATTCGTTCTGCGAGCAGTGTGTGGTTTTATAAATATCTTCATGCATGGTCTCCCCTTCATCGTCGGCGTGGTGTCCCGAGGTCGGCGCGTAGACCTGTATGACCTTCAGCACACATCTTGAGGATATTCTGAGTATAAGGTACACCACCCTGGTCGACACACTCTCGAATCTTCACCACGTTATTCATGAGGGACTTGTGGACGATAATCCCAACACCACCCTGGGACTGCCGGTAACCCTCTCGGAAGTAGAGTCGGATTTCAGAATTATCTTGTCCTCCCCCTCTCTTCGGACCTCAAATAATTCCACAATACTCCATCGCAACCTGCTCAATTCCTCTTCGAGTTCCGTTACTTTTAGGTAGCCGGACCTTTTCCCTTGCCACGCCGCTGCCTCGACCGCTACCGTAGTCGAGGGATACTAGGGGCCATTTTTGTGCGCTCATTTCCATTTGGGAAGGTTTGCCATAATCGCCACGCTTGGCAGACGGGTTGGCAAGCGCAGTAAGGTCATAACAAAGCACAGTAGAATGCTGCTGCCCATTCTCTGGTACGTCCCTTAGTCGCCTCTTGCGACACTCACGGGTAGATATGGGATGGTGCTATTCTTTACGCCCGACACCATATGGAACGCGTTTCTACGTTTAGATCTTGTAAACTACGCAATGGATTTTAATGCAGTTTTTAGAAATAGACAGAGTAATTCAAGATGAAGGTTTATATTCAGCAATTTCACCCGTGCAAAGGGCGGGGCGGGTCGTCGTCTTTCGGCTGAAATATATGATGATGAGAAATTCGGACGATGTCATTGTAAAAAGTGCGAATACTATTTGAGTCTAAAAAATTTCTTTCATTTCTTTAAAGGTGAATAACTTTTCTCTCCAATTATTCACACAGTAAACGTGTGAAAAATTGGAAAAAATAAATCAATTATTCACTCACACAGTAAACGTGTGATGGACGGTGTGAATAATTGGAAAAAAATAAATTGGATAAAAAAAAAACTGGACAAGTATTAGTCGGACTCGCACATGAAGGGTTCCGTACCATCGTAGGAGCCACCTTTAATTTGTATTATTTTTTGTTAAAGCGGCAACAGAAATACACATTTTGTGATAAGTTTGTTTTTCATAGTAACTGTATGAATGACAAAGTTATATTTGCGGTTTTTTAAATGTGCTATATCTCAAAAACGGCTAACTTCATCTCGTTCAAACTAATCTTGGTTGTAATTTTTCATTGCGATCTACAGCATATATTTTTTTAGAGTTTTCACTCTCTTAGTTTAAAAGTTAGAGGGGGTGGGGACACATTTTAGCACTTTGAAACTGTCTATCTTTCAAACGATTGACTTTGAGAAAAAATGATCTTAGAAACATCACGGTCATTTTAAAAGACCTATCAATAGACACCTCACCCAAGTATGTCCGATGAAAAAAAAATAAAAAAAATATTTTCTCTTTATCGGTGAATAACTTTTTTCCCCCAGTATTCACACATTTGCTGTTATGGAATAAAATTATCTATTTTTTACGCTCTTTCATTTGATATATAGGATAAAGTGTTACAAGGGACATTTCGCCCCTTCTTCTTTGTATGAAATAATGCTGCCTACTTACCATACCAACTTGAAATGCTTTGAACACTAAGTTCCGGCAAGATTAGACCTGGCAGACCTTTTGATCCTCTATCGAGGGCATCTTGGCTATTATTTGGCGTAGGTTCCATCAGGGTACTCGATGAGGTAGGTTCATGGTGCTGGAGGGGCCATATTTTAGAGGTCTGCCAAGTACTTCCGGCAGAGTGCGCAATGGCAGACCTACTTTTTTTTAGGTAATTAATCAATGGTTAACTGTTGCCAGCACTTTGATTCGGGTACCTTGTGACGTAATTTTCACCAAAAAAATACGACAAAAAATATGATTTTTTTCCATGACCCGGCAGGATCGGCACTGGCAGACCTGATTTTTTTTACGTGTTTAAGTGTCGGTTAACGATCTAAAGATAGCCTATTGGGGTACCTGATGAGGTAGGTATTTTTGCAGCCGGCTCTCCCACTATAAATTACTAAGTCAGCCACAATTAACGAGCATCTAAATAATACTATCTTAGCCACAAGTTATCTTTTCTGAAGCCACTCTAAATACAACTCAGCATCGTGGTTATTTTTTAGCCTCTAAATTTGTAACATGGATTCAAACAGTAAACTTCTAAAAAACTAATTTATGGCATCAAAAAAAAATTCAATTAGCTTCTAATTTATTAACTCAGTATGTTTAAATTGTAACTCTTGCCACATTAGCTGAGCATCAAAATTTAATTAAAATTGTCATCAAATATTATATTATAGCCACTAATAGTACGTAGAAACTGCTGTCATATAGAAGTTCAGAGTATTTAATGACCTAAATATCGAAGTTCGGAGTATCCAATGTCCTTAAGATCGATATTTATTTACATGTTGTGCTACTAAAGTTATCGCCAGAATCGCTGCAGAACTTTATTTTTATCCGATAACTAGAAAATTGTGAAAACATTTCTGTAACTAGTAGGTATTTTTAACGTAAATATAATAATCTAAAGTGTATCAAAACTTGACATTTTAAATACACGTGACTAACTCGTGAGTACATGAATTGAATGGCCTTCTCTGATTCGTGCAAATGGCCGGCCACTGTCGTCTCGCGCGCTCGCGCCAAATCTTGGCATTGCTATTTTCACGATAAAAGAATACAGAGTTTTACATCAAATAAAACTTACCTATTATTTTTTCATCAATATCCGGAATCCATCTTGAGTCAAACACCTGTTGACAGCGTTTTCTTTGCCTCTCCGCTGGTGGCGCCCTCTTTACTTACCGTTGGTACTAAGTATTTCAAGCGCGCCTCGGGTGATCGCTCAATTTACCGTCATTATGGAACTCATGATGCACCAGGTAGACCTTACCTGGATTCCGGATATTGATGAAAAAATAATAGGTAAGTTTTATTTGATGTAAAACTCTCTATTATTTGTTTTGTATCAATATCCGGAATCCAGCTTGAGTGATGTGTTTGTTATCACCTGGTGCGCTAAACCCAAAGACGCTATAATGTGTTTTAGGATGTAGAATGTTGGGTTAACAAAAATTGTGTAAATGTATTACAATAAATCTGGTATGAGTATGACACTACTTTTAGTCATATAACAAAAGAAATGGTTACGAAAAATAAATAATATTAATGAACAGGATCAAAATAATTAGACAAAGATGTAGAATGATTGGGAACGTTTGAATCATTGTGATTTAACATTTCTCTCTGTGATCAACAGGAAAATTCTCTACGACATTGAGAGAAACCACTGCGGATCTTACTGGTCCTGGAGTTGCATCTATACCAGCAGATTTTAAAAGAGATCTCACTCATCCACCAATAACAGTTCTAGAAGCAGGTTTAATATTCCTTCTAGCTGTAGGTAATAAACAAATGATTTATATTTCCTCGACTGTACATATTAATTGTCTAAACCAAAAATTGAAAAGATGTAATTTCTTATCCGAGTGTTCTCTAAGCCTCCAACCAGACTGTCTGTGGTTAGGGTTGTCTGTTTTAGAACAGAATGCTGGCCACAACACAATAGAGGAATCTTCATCGACTAAGCTAGAGCTATCAATTCGCAATAGAGTAAGGTCGTGAACCCTACGACCTGATGCTAAGAATAAAAGAGTAGCCACGTGTCTTGATACTTGAAATATATTATTTTCATCAGAATCATAAGCACTCATGTGTTGCCATAAAACTTTAGGGTTCCAAATAGGTGGCTTAGCAGATTTCTCTCTTGCTACAAAAATGGCTTGCTTTATGTAGAAATTTGACGACAAATCAATACTAGATGTATAACAGGTTTGTGTGTTGTCACAGTGTAAATGTGCTAAATATTGAGCTACCTGATTCGCCTTAGGGTATTTAAAATTAATCGAATGGGAGTCATACTACCGCTTCCATCTGCGCCACAATTGTGGATCCTCTCCAGGTCGACATAAAGAATTTTTTGTTCTTGATCTGTTCAGTCCGTCAAAATATCTTGCCACCCGAAATCAGCCATGTTTCCAAGTGTAGGTCTTGCACTTGTGGATGCGTCCCTGTTCTCGTGTCTATTAGAGTGCAGGCTAGATCTGGAATCAGGTAAGGGAGATGTCGCGCTCGCCGTTGAACATCTACCCGCCAAAATACCTTGCTCCACTTCAGGGCAATTAACATATAGTGGTGGCTGGCTTGGTTCAGGTGCTGGAGAACTCGGGGAATCATATTTGGTGGTGGGAACAACCAAGCTAGGTCGGAGTGTCACTGACGACAGAATGCATTGTGATGTTGGGCTTTCTGATCGTTGACGTCCAATGATACGTACTTTGGTACTATGTGGGCTGTACTCGACGCGAAGAAGTCTATCTCCGGCGTACCCCACATTCGATTTTTTTTTTTTTTTTTTTTTTTTTTTTCGTTACTGTCCTAATGAGGTGCCATTCTGGACAAGCCTTCTGCCGAGAAAGAGACCTCGGTATTGTACCTGCCCGGAAATAATGTGCTGTCAGATGAATGTTCTGCTTGTCTAGAACAGCAAGAAGATATCGAGTTTGATGAAGCAGTTTCTTGGATTTTATGCCGCCCTCCTTGTTTATGTACGAGGCTACTGTCTGATGGTCGGTTTGCTGCAGTATCTGTGCATGTTGGAGTTGCTGCTGGTACTGACATATAGCTGCTTAAACGGCAAACATCTCTTTTATGTTGAAATGCCATGTCTTTTGAGAATTTGTCCAGGTTCCCACAATATTTGTGTCACCGAGTTGAGCGCCCCACCCGATGTCTGATGCGCCTGTGGTCAAGAGTTGTGACGTCACCGAGCTTAAGTGTATTGGCATCGACATTCTTATGGCTTGAAACCACCACTCCGTCTCTGATCGAGCTGGTTGAGGGAGAGTGATCGATCGATACGGGTGTTTCACCGACAGCTGTCGACTGTAGTATTGCAGAGTACGACAGTGAAGGCGACCTCTCGGAGTCATAAACGTTACAAAGTTGAGTCTCCCCATTAGAGTTTGGTACTGTTTGAGGGACCACTTTGGTAACGGAAGCTGTTGGTGAAGTGCTTTGCGTAGCGTTAGACACTTCAGTTCCGACAGGGACTTCGCGTTGCGTTTTGTGTCCCATGTAATGCCGAGAAACTCGTGGCATTTTGTCGGAACCAGAACAGACTTTTCGTAGTTGATTGTCCAGCCTAGTAAACGGAGTATCTTCATTGTGAATGCGATGTCGTCTTCCAACTGCGCTTTTGACTGGTTGGCCAAAAGAAAATCATCTAAATAAACTATGCACCTGATCTTGTGACTCCTTAGGAATTCTGTTACCCAATTGGTTATTGAGGCAAACGTTCTGGGTGCCGATGAGAGGCCGAACGGCAAGCACGTCATTTGAAGTAGTTGATGTTGACGTGAGTTTTGATGATAATTTAGCCTCAAGAACCGGCGATGTTGTTGGCGATTGGTACGTGGAAATATGCTTGACTCAGATTTAGTTTGGCCATCCAATATTTTGATGTTGTAAAAACTTGGTACCCGGAAGTGACTGAATAGTTGAAATGGCTTGGCTAATACGAACTGGTTCAGTTTTTTCAAATTGAAAATGTGTCGGAAGGTCCGATCTGACTTGGGTACCAGAAAGAACGTTGAAATGTAACTGGGCGTCAGTTCTGCAGGTTCTAGTACCCCGACTCGAGCATAGTTTGTATTTGTTTGGACATATTGGGAGAGGTAACATTTCAGAACTGTGGGACTCGGAAATATTAGTGGTGGTCTGAGTATGAAGGGTATGCGTGCCCCGTTCAACAGTCAGCATATTGGTCTGGCGCACCCAGATTGCTACAAACATATTGAAATTGTCTTAGACAGCCGCCTTGAAATGTCCGACAGTCATTCGCGATGCTTGTTTTTAGGGATAGCATGCGATTGCGATTTCTTACCCTTTGATTTATATCGTGGTTACTTGATCGGTTTTTGTTTTGGTGTCAAGCGTTTGAGCCCTTTGGTCTTTTATTAAAGGTATCTCGACGAAAAAACCTGTCGTCAGCTTGTTTACTAGTCGATGGTTTTTTGATATTCAGAAAAGTTTTCTTTAGAATAAGTTTGAGGTCAGTATTGGTATTGATTTAGTTGATACAGTAACTTTATCCACCCCCCCCCCATTTTTTGGAGGTAGTTTTGAACAGCCTCATCATTAAAAAGGTATTCTGTACTAGGAGGTTTTTTTTTTTTTTTTTTGTATGGCATCACGATGAAAACCTTCAGAAATTTGCCGCAACATAGTCTCTCGACGTGTATTTATCACGCACACTATTTGTAGTAAGTCATCGGTAACCTTACTATACGCGGATTCTTTCGAAAACAATGATTGCACTTTTTCGTATAACGAGTTAGGTGTCACTGATTCTTACTCATTTGACCAATCCACAAATGATTGTAATGATTTGTACAATTCGACTTTTTGGCAAAGTAAGGCATTCGTTAATCCAGCAAAAGATCTTTCCAATAAATATGAGCACGAATCTTCTTTCAACATATTCGGTACAAAACGCTTAATTCGTCTTTAACATTTAACTCAACAAAACCGGGGGTAGCTAAATATTTATTTTGTGCATCCGAAAACCGAACGGCGCATTCCAATCATCATACCGTAAAACGCTGTAGATACGTATTTTTTTAAAGGTATGTTTTGTTTGCCCTTGAGTTAATCGGGTAATTGTAATGACTTCCGATAAAATCTGAAGTTTGTTATTGGACAAGTTTTCAGGTCGTCGTAGATTTAACTCGTTTGTGGTAACGATTTTCATGTAAGCACATGCATTTATATTATTTTCAATAATGGAAGGATTCGTTTTGAGGTTTGTTAAATAAGCCACTTGTTGTGATAAAACTCGAAATATGCATAACTCACGGTCTGGGAGTCCCTCCTTACTTTACGTTTCTCAGGGCTGGGTCCACTGCTTGTAGATGAACTGCTATCACCATCTCTTCCACTTGGCGTCGGAGAACGAACTCGTATACACATAATAGTGAACCGTCAGTCTCACTTTCCCGCTCTAAATTATTATTACAATTTTCCATAATCACTCAGCGGAGAGGAAAAAACTAAACTATAAACGTTTTACTAAACTTAATTTGAAAAAATAAGTGGGTTAAGTATTACTTTTTCGCGAAGTTTAACGTGTTTTAACGCTATCAACGAACGGCGCGAAAAACGACGCTATAATGACGGTAAATTGAGCGATCACCCGAGGCGCGCTTGAAATACTTAGTACCAACGGTAAGAAAAGAGGGCGCCACCAGCGGAGAGGCAAAGGAAACGCTGTCAACAGGCTGAAAAACAGGTGTTTGACTCAAGATGGATTCCGGATATTGATACAAAACAAATAATGTGATGTATTATTTTACATGCTAAGTTATAATAAATGATGTTGTCTACGGTCGCTTCAATTATATTTTTTTGAGGGCCTTGTGTTGAAGCTGTAAAATGTAAAATGGTGGTGAGATATAAATTCCGTGGCTGAGTTAGTAAATTAGGTGCCTATGTATAAATAACAAGGACAAGTTAATATAATTGTTGATCTTCACTTGACGCTTTCTTTAGAATATTTAATGGGCGTTGTAAAAAAGACGAATTAGTATATTAGAGGCTATATAATTTTCCCGTGGCTTAGTTATAAAATTAGAAGTTTGATCACGTGGCCAATTAAAGAAACTGTGGCTCGATTTATTATTTCTCAAAAAAAGATAAGGAGAGTGTACATTTTTAATTTGAATTGTTTCCAGATTGTCCGTCTGTCCGTATGTCGCCGATGGCAGTGTCATGATGGCCCCAGAGTTCGAAATCCTTAGGTGATGTTTATTGGATTAAAACTTGTAAGAAGTATGCATGAGGATTACGTCCCGCCCGCCGGGGCCGCGGATTTTAGAACGAGATGTCGTGGCCTTGGCGCAAGAGCAAAGAAGGAACATGGGTTCGATTTTTAGTCAGTAGAAGTCTGACACTCGCTCTGCCCAAGAGCGGGGGTGTCATTTGATGATTTTCCAACCACCAAAAAAAAAAGAAAGGATTACGTCCCTCTTTTATTCCGAAACTTATAAATCATTCCCGGATTTTGAGCATGGAGTATCTACATGTTACTGACTTACGCGACGTTTATTTCTTACCCAGAAATTTCTCCATTTATCGTGTCGTCCGATAATGTTCACGTACCGTCTGGTAGGTACATTGGCACATATAAATATACTGAGATTACTTAACACAGCACAAACTCAATCGTACAGCGAGTATAACTTAAACTTATAACATACAACATGAAACATCTTTGTATCATCGTGTTATTTTCCTGTATAGGACTCTCTGTTCAGGTAAGTTCGAAACATTTAAACGTATTTTTTTGTGGTATAGTTAGCATCTGAAGTCGATTAACACTGCTCGAGCAATGCAGATTTTTTTATAAAAGCTTGTAAATATTACTTGTCACTAACAAGTTATTGAAGCGTAAGCAATATTTTAAGGGTAATCTTCTGAAACATTAAAAATAATATCAGGAGTCCTGTACATCAAATAATTAAAATTTTGAAATGTCAAGTTACTTCTTGTTGCTGACCGTACCTGCAAAGGCCAGCAAATCAAGTGACCCGAAACTGTCAAATCCTCCAATCAACTTTGAACCTAATGCTCCAGCGATGAAGTTGAAAATCTATTAGAGAAAGACAGATTTTAGTAGCTTGATGTGGCTGGCGACTGTACTTTTCTGTTGGTGTTACTTTAGAGAACAAGTCTACATTTGTACCTATTTGACAGTAATGGACTCGCCCTCTATTATACAGGGGACTTCGACGACTGAAGAAGTACCTACGTGTGCAAGTCGGACTTGCACATGAAGGGTTGCGTACCATCGTACTAGGGAAGCCCTCTTTAATTTTATTATTTCTTAGAAAAACATATTTTCTGATAAGTTTGTTTTTCATAGTGTTTGTATGAATGACAAAGTTATATTTGCGGTTTTTAAATGTGCTATATCTCAAAAAATATTTACTACATATCGTTCAAACCAATTTTGGTTGAAAGTTTTTTGCGATCTAAAGCATATATTTTTTTTAAGATTTTTCACTCCCTTAGTTTAAAATTTACCACTTTGTGACTTTGTGAGTGTCTATCTTTCAAACGATTGACTTTGGGAAAAACCCACGACGACGGTAAAAATCTAATTGAAAAAGAATAAAATAACGATGTTTACCTACAGCTTTTCCTAACGTGTTTCTCGAAGATATACTTAGATGTAGCAATCATAACTTTACCATAATACTTCTGCTCCGTACCCGGTTTGAGGAACCTCAATGTATTTTTTAAAGGCTACAATTTAAATGCTCACCAAAAAAGATTTTTAGACCCTAGACTAAAGTACAGTAAAGTACCAAAAAAAAAAAATTAAGTTCAAATAAAATAAACCCACCCTATACCGAGGTGCCTAAAGAACAACGTTTTAAGTTCCAAAATAATTAGACACTCATCAGAATAATTGTACGTGTTGTATTTATATTCTTTTTGCCTACCAAAATGGATAAATGCTCACCAAATCAAACCAAAATTATAATACGATCGTCTCGCGACAGTATCCTTTATGGGCGGCATGGGCACCGGGCCGTAGGCCGACGAAGGAGGCCGGCGGAGGCCCGGCACTTCGGGGACAGAAGATATTAGTGTTATTTAATCTGCGAGCGAAGCGAGCGCGCGTCATGGAGATAAATTGAAAGTCGTGAAATACAATATTGGTGACATCTATTTAGTGATAATATAAAATATTTGGTCTGCAGTTAACTTTAAAGGCGTTTATAAATCTTTACGGTATAGAATAAAAAGGAAAATAGGTTTATTCCTACAATACTTTAGGAAACACAATTTGGTGACCATTAATCCATTTTGGCCGGCATTTCGATTTTTTTTGGTAGTAAAATAGGTTCTTTTCTGGTAGGCGTTTAAACACAAGCCTTTTTTAAAGACCTGTCTATAGACACCCCACACGTATAGGTTGAATAAAAACAGTTTTTTTTTTAGTTTCAGTTCCATGTATTTTATTTTTGTATAAAAATCGTAAAGCGGTTTACAGATTACATCTACTTAATTACCAAGTTGTTGCACTCAGTTTCAACTGTGTAGGCTTAATAGTTTCCGAATAAAGTGGCTGTCACATACGGACGGACAGACAGACAGACAGACATGACGAATCTAGAGTTCCGTTTTTTTCGGCTACGGAACCCTAAAAAACGTCTTTTCGATATCATTATCAAATCTTTATCAGTGACCATAGGATTGCTAAGTCATATAAAGAAGAAGTTCATAACTCATAGGTCTCGAGTTTGGACCAAAGGCAACTTCTGATTTTTGGATTCATGTGCGTAGGTACTAGCCTATGCCCGTGATAGAATAGCCATAAGTATATAAGAATATAGCATCAAATTAATAATCATCGTAAATAAATATCTTGAGAACAGTAAGGTTCTTATTCCGAATAAACCTACATTGTCCTAATAATATTTTATAGCCCGAAGTATTTTATAGAAGTAGTTATTATTGTGGCTTAAAAGACTTGGTTTCCGAACCGAAGATAGCTTTGTGGTATTTAAATAGTTAAATCAAAAATGTTTATTTACTTTATATTGCCAATAAATTAAGTAGTAATTATGATACTTACAATGTTTCCTAGATTTTATCTTGCAATTTCAATGTATCCAGTTGTTTCTATCTATTCCCGGAACTATCTATTGATGTCATCGAGATATAAGTACTAACGTACCAGGCGCGAATCCAGCCCTCAAAAAAGGTTGTGGGCACAGCATTGATATAATAAAACCCAAGATACACACTCCGCGTCTCAAAACCGTCCTCTTAAAATGAGTTCACAATGGGGAACACAAAAGGGTCAGAATATTCGTATCAAATACACCTAAAATCGAAGCGTAGAACGTGTACATTACATTAGTTTTTGTTTTACTTCGATACATGCAGTATTTCCGAAGTTATAACGCCGAGAAGTTTATGTAATTTTTTGAATTTCCGAGATTACGCGCGCTCGTACTAATACGTCACAACCCTGTTCAGCCCGCGACCGCGTCATATCGCCCATCTCTCTCCTAGAGAGGAGGCCTGAGTCCCTACAATGGGAACATTATATATATGCTGATGATGATGATGGTGAACGTTTCTCAACAGAAATCAAAACCGGAAGATGACCACTATGTAGCCGCTGTTGTGGAATACACAATGAGCGCATTTAGAGACCATCAAAAAATGACGAACTACACGAATCTTATAAAGGATGCTGCAGAACAGGTATTTAAATTAGTGTTTCAAGCATATTTTATTATTGGTTTAGTTCTGTAAATTGTAGTTTGTAAATAAAATATGTAGCATTTTTTAAAATTTATAAGTATTTAAATGAAGAAGTAAATGTTAGACGTATGTAGATTGTTGTTTGGGGGGTTAAAGTTGCTCATTCCCCATAGAAAAGGGAGGATCCTCCGACTAGGCGGGTGTTGTGTCTGGTGGGCTAACTGCCCGGGATCTCCTTAAACGCTTATGTCGCGGACAAAGTTGATAGCGCGATGTAGGAATTCTCGTTAGTTCGCAGGTGCTACGATAGATGTCGCTGTTGCCACAGTTGTCTTTTTTAATTTTTTGCTGTGTCTAATAATGATCCAAATAATTCTAATTACTCTAGAAACTTTGTCACACTGTAACTAGATCCACCTTCCTATATCACCCCCCTATATTTATAAGATTACGATAGAGATGTAGGAAGATAATGTAGATTATCCAAGGTTGGTCTATCGCCCGTTTGCTTGACGAACTTGGCTGATATTCAGAAGGATGGTTAAAAAACTTTTAATGATATTTTCAGGGCGCCGACATAGTGGTGTTTCCCGAAGAGACTCTAACGTATTTCCTATCACGGTTCGAAGTACCAATCTACGGCACTTTACGACAGCATCCTGTACCAGCTCTCCACCCTGACTTGTTTGATGAGGTTTGTACAATAGTCTAGATTCTTTTATAGGGTTCCTTACTCGAAGGGTAAAAACGGGACATTATTTATATCGGGGGGCACGGCAGTGGCCCCGCCGAGTCAAACACTGCCGTACCATCCTTTACTGGAACCATTTCGTCGCATTTTCAGGCCCCTATTTGAGAACCTCTGGATAAGACCAGAACGCTGATATTCGTCATCCAGTAAGCTATAAAATCACATTTAAAATTAAAAGTTTCAAGTCTGTAGGTCATTTAGTTCCGAAGTTAAGCGAAAGCAAAGTTTCGCATTTATGACACTCACTCATGATCATCAAAATAGATTATAGAACTAGTACTTCCCATAAACTCAGGGAGCTGAAATTTGGTACAGAGTGAGGGTTTAATGGCCACATAAAGGGAAAACTATAAAAAGTAGGATAATAAAAAAAAAAAAAAAACTAATTGTTTTAAATAAGAAAATCTAATAAAATAAATCAATATGCCCACGTTTCTACAAAAAGAAGTGAAATCCCAACAAAAACATTCTGTAAAAAACTAGTCTCAATGGAGCTGCTTGTTTATCTCTAAAAAGTAATGAAATCTAAACAAAGTCGTGCCAAGTCTAAGGTTCCTTTATTGCGACTTCTTTATTATTATAGTTAACTAGCTGATGCCCGCGGCTTCACCCGCGTGGATGTCGTTCAAATTATATACTAAAAATTCCTCTTGAATCACTCTATCTATTAAAAAAAAACCGCATCAAAATCCGTTGCGTAGTTTTAAAGATTTAAGCATACAGACAAACAAACAGACAAAAATAGCGACTTTGTTTTATTCTATGTAAGGATGTTGTGTGACTTGGCCGTTGTTCGTTTCGTTTAGTTCTGCTACTTTTTCTTCTTGGCGTCCAATTACTAATGGGTTATTATCTCGCTTAATAAACATAGGTAGTTACAACAGATATAACACTACGTATAAACAAAATTGACTTGAAAAATGAAAAATATTTATTTGTCCCAAAAAAAGCAGTTACATGGATTATAATGAGACATCCCCAGTAAGTAATTGTTTTATTTTATTTATTTCGTTTATTTATTTATTGATTTACATATACATTTGTTGTGACAGGTAAAACCGAAGTTAACAAAAGTAGTCATTAATTACAATCCCAATTATCACAGTTATACAGTGGACAACATACTTAGTGTCTCCCTCTGGAATTCCGCCAAGGAACAAGAAAATATGTCCAAACGCCGAGGCACACTATTCAGTATTCTCATTGCACGAATCACAGGCGCAAACATTAATAAGTTGGTACGCGTTGCCGGAACACTAAACAGCCCCTCCCTCGGTCCCAACCGTAGCCTCCTGTCTGGAACGAGTAATCCCAACGATTCTAATATTTGCGGATTATTTAATATTCCACGAAAAACCATAAAAACATATTTAGCAAGAGCTAGGTTGCGCGGTTGCGCCTTACCTCCATCTTATAGTACCCAACCATCCCTATTACAAAGAGAGTTGGATACATAAGCGGGTAGAAAGGGTAGACTCCAAACTGCCTCAAGTACAGGTATCGGGTAAATTTATTTTGCATTGTTTCTAGCATCTGAGAATACTTCACCTCATAAGGATTCCAGATGATAGCACTTGTTTCCAAGTTGCTTCGCACCAACGCATTGTAAAGTGCTTTCACTGCTGCCATATTAGTGAAGTTACGGGTTTCCCGCATGACAAAACCAAGATTTCTAAACGCTTTTTTGCACACCTGCACTACATGAACCCGAAACGTAAGATCGCCAGTGAAAGTAACCCCGAGATCACGCACTGACTCCACCCGCGATATGATGTGACCGTCCATACGATAATCATGACGTCGGGGTACCACGGCCCGCGTGAATGACATTACATTACACTTCGTCGCATTGAAGTGTAGTTTATTTTCTTCACTCCAAGCTACCACTCGATCAATGTCCCGCTGGAGCATTTCGCAGCTCGACTCGTCTGTGATACGCAAGAATAGCTTGAGATCGTCAGCAAATAATAAACAGCTAGCTTCTTTAATGACTTCAGGAAGGTCATTAACCATAATTATAAATTCTAAAGGCCCTAAATTTGTCCCTTGACTTACTCCTGTAAGGGTGAAATACCAGTCCGAGATGTAACCTGCGTATTCTACTATTTGCTTGCGGTTGCCCAAGTAGCTAGCAAAGAACTTCAAGAGAGCTGGGATAAAACCCACACTCGCAAATTCACTCAATAGTATGTCATTATCGACACTATCAAATGCCTTCCTGAAGTCGAAGTAAGCGACATCCAGTTGAGCACCAGTCTCCGAGTCCAACACTGTGGTTGCCTGATTTAAAAAACACATTAAATTAGAATTAGTGCTACGGCCCGCCCGAAAACCATGCTGCGCATCGTTGAGCTGTGAGGCTACTTGCGAGTGGATAGTTGAACACAACGCGGACTCGAAGACCTTAGCAAAAGCTGACAGTACTGCTGCTGGTCCGAGCTTGGGGCCCCCTTAGGTACTGGAGTAACCCTAGTTAATTTCCAGCCGTCCGGGTACGAGCATTCTCGTAAAAAATAACAATTAAATAAATGCATGAGCGGCCGGGCCAGTACTGTCCGACAATCCCTAACCACGAAGGGTGGCACCCCGTCTGGACCAACCGAACGCTTGGGCTTGAGGCGCGCGAGCGCGGCACTCACCTCGCCGAGAGACAGCTGTCCCACGTGAACGCGAGCGCCGTGCTCGGGCGCCGCCTGCCCAGCGGCAGCCGCATCCAACCGCGGTGCCACCGCCCCGTAGACCGAATGAAAATAATCAGCGAACGCCTGAGCGCACTCATGCTCTGGCAACGGCTCACTATTCCTAGTAATCCTTGTTGTACTTCGCTTCGATCGCTTGCGTCCAACAAAACCCCAAAAAGACCTCGGTTCCTTGACAAATTGTTGCTCCGTACAAAACGTAACGAAAGCAATAACCCTTGGAGCTCTTTCTTGGAGTGCTATCATCCAAAATACTATAAAATTTATCATAAAATATTCTAAATGCTTCGTCGGCATTACTCGTTTCATACAGGGAGCCCCAGTCTACCCCTGCAAGTCCCGAGTATAAAGAATGGAAGTCCGCCTTGCTATAATTCCATCGTGGTAGGGGGGAGTGGAAGCCTTCGGTACAGGATAACCAGGGCTAGAAGTCACCCGCGTCCGACTTACACTTACTCGTAGCGGCGCGGCGGATGCTGCGGGTCAATGCATGACAAACACTCCTCACGTTCCTCATTTACGACATCTACGGGCAAAGTAGTTAGGACCACATCGAGCGTGCGATTATTGCAATTAAGAATATTATTACTTTGGCAAAACCCCCAGAAGGTGACAAAGTGTTCAACATTGTATTTCTTGGTTTGTTGAATACATATTTAAATCCGCTAATAATACGACTTTATCATAATTACATATAACACATAACTGCTCAAGAAAATGGAACATAAACATATATTCCCTTTCAATAGTCTTAGGTGGAATATACGCAACACAACACAAAAACAAAAAAGTATTTTGACGGTATACCGTCGCACATACGATTTCGAACGGGTGGTGGTTCAAGCTAGTGTTATCGGGTAACGGTACTACGCGTAAGTCCAGAGCGCCGCGCGGTGTGGCGATTAGCATGACACCTCCGTGCTTACTAGAGTAAGATCCCAGGGCCGCCAGACGTCACGTATTTTCTGACGAAGGAAATGTGGACGATTGAGTAGTGTTATATGAACTAAGAACACACTACTACCAGCTAGCTTGCTTGGACGGCCAATTTTCAGGTATCAGGTCATCAAGGTACACAAAAACATTACTAACTTCACGTATTTTCTACAAGCTGATTTTTACGTATATTGTAGGCAATATCCTTAAAAATAAGTTACCAATACTCGCAGACACTTCCTAGCGGCCGTTTTGCTTAACAGACGCTTTAAAGTTCCCAAAAAGTTTAGACTTAAACGTATTGTGGCTGTTTACCTGAGATCGCATGGCATCGCTCGTGTGGCTGACGTATAGACCTCCACTGGACTCATTCGGTGGGCATTCAATAGGATCTGTCCATTGCCTGTGTCTTCAGAATTTTGTTGAAAACGTTGCTTTCAACGCTCGGATGCATTTTGGAGCGCCTGCCCAAAATAGCATGGCAATATCCCGATCAATTAGCTTTAAGTATTAAATAATAAGGCGTTTAGTATTCTTTAAAGCGTCTGTTAAGCAATACGGCCAACGGAAAGTGTCTGGGTGTATTTGCGACTTATTTTTAAGGATATTGCCTAAAATATACGTAAAAATCAGCTTGTCGAAAATACGTGAAGTAAGTAATTTTTTAGTGTACCTTGATGACCTGATACCTGAAAATTGGCCGTCCAAGCAAGCTAGCTGGTGGTAGTGTGTTCTTAGTTCATACTAACACTACTCAATCGCCCACATTTCTTTCGTCAGAAAATACGTGACGTCTGGCGGCCCTGGGATCTTGGACTATACGGCCATCCGTACGGTCACATCTTATTATCGTGTACCCGCTTGGAGCCAGTTCACCGTCATGTATCGAGTCGTTAATTCCAGTCTCGATTATGGCTACCAAATCAACCATAGAACCTAGAATGTTGTTATAAAATGATTTTAACTTCGTCCGTAAGCCTCTAACGTTCTGATAAAATATATACGAGCACTTAGGTTTCTTGCCACTAGCTTGGACCACATTCACACCATTCGAGCGCCCTAACGTTCGCGATTGGGAACTATTTACACTAATATTAGCATACCGACACTGTGACTCATTCCTGTTTCGTCGTACAGTACGTTGTTCACTGGGAACATCCAACGACTGCGCGTGCACTGTCGCCGGTGAGAAGCTCGGAGCTCGTGTCCCCCCGCTGTCCGCGGGGATGCTGAACTGGTTCCATACACTAGGCCTTCAGGTATCAGGATTGTGCTGGGCTGAAGAGGAGATAAACCAATATAAGAAATAATTTCCGGAACTATCTATAGAAGGGCTCGGCGAGTACAAAGGTCCTGAGGTGTCACTTCACGTGCGGCCAGATGCTATGCCCCGCTTCTTAAAGGCGCGCGCGGTGCCTTATCCTCTTAAGGAAAAAGTCATTGGACAGTTGAACGAGATGGTGGAGGCGGGTGTACTGACACCTGTTCGTTATTCGAAGTGGGGGACACCGGTGACGCCGGTGATGAAAGAAGATGGAACAGTACGAATTTATTTATATTTATTTATATATACTTTATTGTACACCACAAAAATACATAACAGAAGAAAACATAATATACACTACAAAACATACAATGGGCGGCCTTATCGCTTTCCGCGATCTCTTCCAGGCAACCTTAGGATGGACAGTGATTTGTTACGATATAAAATGGGGCTGTTGTTGGTGCAAATAGTAAATACCAACTTAATATACAATATTAAACTAAAATAGATACATACATATCCTAAATAATAGATACATAAATACATACATACTAAATATTTAAGCAACGAAAATTAATGAAGACTAAAGATGTTTAATTTAACAGTTATGAGAACAAGATCACAACGACAAGTAATGTTCCTTTACGAGCCTTTTAAACATAGGTAACGACTGCGCGCGTTTAATTTGAACGGGCAATGCATTCCACAAACGAGCGGCCTGGACAGTAAAGGATTTGTCGAAGAAAGTTGTGGAATGCATAGGCATTTTGAGCTTCAAGTTATCAGATGACCTTAAAAATTTCGCGTGGGAGTCGCAAAGAAACTGGAAACGTTTCTTGAGATAAAGAGGGGTGGAAGGGGAAAAGAGCACATTATACAAAAGGGAAAGGATATGAGCATTCCGGCGAAGGCGAATTGGTAACCACTTGAGCTTGACACGATATTCAGAAACATGGTCATATTTGCGTAAACCGAATATGAACCTTATACACACATTTTGAAGCCGCTCAAGCTTATCGAGTTGGTCTTGTGTAAGGTCAAGATAGCTGGCATCAGCATAGTCAAGGATGGGAAGAAGAAGCGATTGTGCAAGCGCAATCTTGGTGGCAGTCGGTAGAAAATTACGCAATCTTTTCAAAGATGCAGCAGATGCAAATAGCCTGCGGCTAACTTCCTGTAGCTGGGCAGTCCAAGAGAAGTTCTTATCTATGAATATCCCCAAGTTTTTAACTTTTTCACTGAAAGGAACAACTGAGTTGTCAAAAGAAACTTGGGGGAGAGTCGTCCAGTCGATCCTTGAGACCGTCCTAGAACTGCCTACCACCACAACCTGCGTCTTTATGGGGTTGACCACAAGTCCATACCTCTTGCTCCACTCGCATATACGGGCCAGATCACTATTAACCGTTAGGATAGCCTCAGACAGATTTCCAAGAGGAGCTCGCGAGTAAATTTGTAAATCATCTGCATAAAGATGGTAGGAAGAAATTAGTTCGTTGGAGATTGAGTTAATAAAAACTGCGAAAAGTAAAGGGGATAGAACGCCACCCTGAGGTACACCGGCAGAAGTATTACTCCAGGAAGACAAGATTTCTCCAATGCAAATACGTTGCCGGCGGCCGAACAGATAAGTACGAAACCAGTCAATTACCGATGGAGATATGTTAAGAGAGCGTAGAATGCCAAGCAAAACATCAAAGTCAACAGTATTAAAGGCATTACTGAAATCTAGCAAAGCTAGAACCGTTAGATTACCTTTTTCCATAGCTGACCTTATATCATCCGTAATGTTCAGAAGCGCTGTGGTAGTGCTATGACCAGGACGGAAGCCAGACTGGAAGGGGTTGAGGAGATTATTTTTAGAGAGGAAAGTACTTATTTGACTGTGAATTAACCGTTCAAGGACTTTGGATAGGAATGGCAAGACGGATATTGGTCGGTATTCAGAAAAGGATGTGGGATTTGACTTTTTAGGTAAAGGAATTATTTGAGCATCTTTCCATGAGCATGGAAAGACACCACTAGATGCAGAGAAATTGAGGATGTGACAAATGACGGGAAGGATAACATCCAGCACAGGAACTAACATATTACGGCTGATACAGTCACTTCCAACTGCGTTGGAGGTAATCGATAGTATGCTTTTCTTAACATCACATGCGGAGAACTGATCAAAAACAAATGGAGAATAAGTAGGAGTCGGAAGTGAAGAGAGATAATTTAGTGTATTCAATTTTATTGTCCTATCATAATTGGACGAAGAAGTAAAGTGATTATTCATTGCATTAATGTCTATGTCTTTTGGGATTGTCTCTTGTCGAGTTTTACCGACCCCCAATGATCTAAGAAATTTCCAAACTTTGGAAGGGTCCCCATTTTGGACAGAAGAATGAATGTGGTGGCGATTAGCATTCCTACACACCTTATTGCAGCGATTACGGATTGAGAGGTATCTTTCCCTGTTAGCGTCATTAGCCCTACGCTTGAACTTAGACTTTGCAGTAACTTTTTTGTGCATTAGCGTTTTGATCTCATTTGTGAGCCACGGCGCCGGCAAATGCCTAACCTTAACTGCTCGAACAGGTGCGTGATGATCGTATAGCTCGATAAGTTTAGCCGTAAAAATATTGACTTTCTCATCGACTGATGCAGAGGCAAACAGATCAGACCAATCTATATTGTTGGCATCCTTACAAAGATTGTCAAGGTTCATTCCACCAAAATTGCGTTGCATGAGAATCTTAGCCTTGGCCTTAGGTGGCCGAATTTTGTATGACAGAAAAATCAGGTCATGATAGGAAAAGGCATCGGCTGAACATTGGCCATGCTTAGCGACATGATCAAGAGAAGAGGCAAAAATCAAGTCAAGTAGTGAAGGAGCAGAGTTAGGAAAATGGTGAGTGGCATCCAATGGAAGAATGAAAAGATTACTGGAAGCTAAAATACTTGTCAGAGAAGAAGAGCGATGGTCTTTTTTCAGAAGACAAGTATTAAAGTCACCCATGATTATACTATGACTGTAAGAAGGAATCAGTTTTTCTAAGAGATTTTCAAAAGATGAAAAGAAATTAATGCGTAGAGAGGGACAATAATAGACGCCAAGAAGCAATTTTGAATGGTGTAGTTCGACTTCAAGGAAGAGATGTTCACCAGCATTAGATGGCGGCGGCTGTGCTGACACATTAACAACAGAAAAAGGAATGTGCGTACGGAGATATATGGCAACACCACCACCACCACCAACCGACCGGTCGTTTCTTATAAGCTGGAAGCCGGGAAGAGAGTAACTTGTTGAAGGGAGACAAGGTTTAAGCCATGATTCGGAAATAAGAATAGCATGTACGTTCTTACAGTCAAAGCTTGCCAGCATATCGTGGAAATGGGCCGGAATGCTCTGAGCGTTAATATGTATAACGTTAAAATTCTTAGGAACATCAGAAAACTGCGCTGTAAGACTGTCTGCAAGAGAAGGAATACTCACGAAACTGTCGTCGCTGCTTGTTATAGAGAAAAAGCTACTATTATCACTGCTTTCATCGATAGACATATAAATATATATATATATATATAAATAATACAATATAAAATATACTAACTAATAACAAAAATAAAATAAAAAAAGTAACCGTCCAACTAGTCCACCTGCCGGTTGCGTCACTACATCAAAATACCTTATTTATTAAAACCTATAAGCAGTAAGTAGTCCGGGTAACAATAGTTAAAAATAAAAAATAAAAAACAAAATAAAAATAATAATCATAAAAAATAAAATTTTAGATATTTCAGGAGACAACAAAACAAAAATTAAAAAAAAAAAAAAGTGTCTTCTGCCAGGCACAGCCTGCCAATGCGCTGTTACGAGAAACGGAACGCATCGAATGAAATTGACGTGAGGTGACTAATGACAGTCCGACAGACTCTGACACTGACAGTATCGATATTGTGACATTAGTTTCAGACAAGCAAATAAAATTGTCAATACACTAAAAATTAACTGAAGGTACATAAAACCAACAAAACAATAAAACATGAAATTACCCGGACTTTGAATAAATACATCAAGAAATCACTTCTTCAAAACAGTAGCACGCTTCAACCTAGCGGTCTTCGCAGCAGCAACAACCGGGACAGAGGCCGGCACAGCCGATACTGGATCACTCTGCTCGGGCTGATTGGGACTCGGCGCAATCTGATCCAATTCAGCGAGGGACTCAACCCGATGCCGTGAATCATTGGGACCAAGGACATACACGCAGCCTGCCTTAGTCCAGCTCTTGGAGACACCGCATCTTTCCCTCGCAGCCAAGAACACATCATGCCGCCCCTTTGTTAGGAACTCGGACATGGTGACGCCTGTAGCCTTTAATTTGGCTTTGGAAAACCAAATCCTATCCCGAACCGCTAAATTGCCAAGCTTGAACAAGATAGGCCTGGTTTTATTAGCTACGGCTCGTCCCATCCTGTGACATCGGCTAATGTCCGCAATAGTGAAGTCACTCAGCTGCAATTTGCTACAAATCACCTCGGTGATCACCTTGGCGGTGTCCTCCTTCTGCACCTCATCAACACCGTGCAACAGCAATATCTTTCGACGTGCCCGCATCTCAATTTGGTCGACACTACGAGCCAGTAGCTCCACCTGTTGCTGAACACTGTTGAGAGCTTGCGTGATGAATGTCCGGAACATTGTGAACTCTGCAGCCAGGCTAGAGGTTGTGACAGGTGATGGAGGGGCCTTCTGTAGTTCATCTTCAAAGGCAGACATCTTTGTGTGAAACAACTCCTTTAATTCACTCAGAGTGCTTGTTAGTGAATCCATTGTGTTGAAGTGAAATGAATATTAGAGAAAAATTGTGAAGAGATAACGCTACACCAGCAGGTACTAACTATGAACTTTTAAAATGTAGCATAAATAATTATAAATAATGTTTCTATTAAATTATATTGAATTTTAAATGAGAGCTAATTTTTCTTTGTGTAACTACTACAACTACCCACGAGCCAAAAAAGTGTGTGAATGTGTGGTGATTATCGTGTCACGGTGAACTCCGCTATAGATACGGACATTTATCCGCTGCCGACGTCGGTGGAAGCGTTTGTGAGACTTAGTGGCGGCAGAATATTTAGTAAGCTGGACTTGAAAAACGCGTACACACAACTGAAGGTAGATGACGCGACAGCTATGCTGCTCACACTGAACACTCCTATCGGTCTAATGAAAGTGAATCGCCTTCCATTCGGTGTCAGCGCGGCACCAGCGATTTTCCAGCGTCTTATGTCGACGGCGTTAGCGGGTATGGACGGAGTGGCGTGTTTATTAGATGACATCGCTGTCACTGGAGCCACGATGGAAGAACACAGCCGGAGACTTAGAGAAGTGCTGAGCAAACTGCAACAGATGGGACTCCGCCTCAACGTAAAGAAATGCGTGTTCGCTGCGAACAGCATCACATTCCTTGGGCACATGATTAACTCAGAGGGACTTCACCCAGCACCTGAAAAAGTCAAAGAAATTCAGGAAAAGTCGGCGCCAACCAACAGAGACCTTGCGTGCCTTCCTGGGCTTATATAATTTTTATGAAAAATTATTGCCTGACAAGAGCACTGTGTTGGAACCATTGTATCGACTTTTAGAATCTAAAAGACCCTGGAGCTGGGGCGAGAAGGAACAGGAAGCGTTTGTGAAGGCGAAGCGATTGCTGTCATCAGATCGAACGTTGGTGGGCTATGACTTGCAGAAAGAGCTACTTCTCATTTGTGATTCTTCGGAATACGGTCTCGGAGCGATTATTGCACACGTCATGGAGGACGGGTCAGAGCAGCCGGTGATGATGGCCTCACGGACACTACAGGCGCACGAAAGACGATATGGGCAGATTGATAAGGAGGCCCTTTTTTTTTGTTGGGTGGAAAATCATCGAATGACCCCCCCCCCGCTCTTGGGCAGAGCGAAGGGGAGTGTCAGACTTCTACTGACTAAAAACCGAACCCATGTTCCTTCTTTGCCCTTGCGCCGAGGCCACGTAATCTACACTCGGTTCCAAAAATAACGGGTCAGTCACATAAACCCGAATATCGCCCAAACTACGTATGCCATCCTAATGAAACGAAGACTGTTCAATTGAGAATTTAATTATACAGATAAAAAATAAAATAAAACTTAGTTGCACCTACAATATTAATCTCAAAATTAAAAAAAAACTAAAGTAGTCATATTTTTCTTAAGATTACATTTTTTTTATGATTGTTTATTTTGCTGTTTTTCATCACTTTCTTCATTTAATACTTTGTATTGCCTCCACGAGCTCTTCTGACAGCTTCCAGGTGATTAGGCATGCTGTATACCAAATTTCGGAGCCGGTGCTGAGGAATACCTTCCCATTCCTCCACCAGTGCTTGTTTGAGCTCAGGAAGCGTGATTGGTGGGGGGTTTCGACCTTTCACGCATCTCTGAAGCTCGTCCCAGGCATGCTCGATGGGGTTTAAGTCCGGGCTTCGCGCTGGCCACTGCATGAGTTCGATGCCGACCTCTTCAAGGTAGTCATGTACAATTCTGGTGGTATGGGGACGCGCATTATCATGCATTAATATGCCATGACGGTCCATCCTGGCCATGAAAGGACCTACATGTTCATTGAGGATCTCTTCCACGTACCTCTCTGCATTTAGAGTTCCATTTTGAATGAGTACCAGCTCGGTGCGGGCCTCAGCAGAAATCCCAGCCCAAACTTGTACGGAGCCTCCACCGTACGCCACTTTTTCCTCCACACACGCTTGATGGAAGCGCTCCCCTGGTCTTCTGTACATCAACTGCCTACCATCATGCATATAAAGCATGAATTTAGACTCGTCCGTGAACATTACCCTAGACCAATCGTCTAGTGTCCAGTTTAGGTGCTCGCGCACGTATCTCTGTCTTGCAATTCGATGTCCCCGTTCCAGTTTGGGGCCATTTGCGGGCCTCAATGGTTTCAAATTTGCTTCAGCAAGACGTCTTCTTACTGTTTGAGCGCTTAAATTGCCACCTCCAAAGCGTTTAAAGTGAGTTTTTAGACCAACAGCAGTTTGAAAACGATTTCGGAGCATTGTAGCCACCAGTTGTCTGTCTTCCCTGGCCGTTGTGCATCTTGGTCTACCATTTCCTGGTCTTCTAAGGTGTGATATGGGTGTGATCCGGTCTCTTGGTACCGCTGGACTACCCGCTGAACAGTCGACAAAGATACACCAATGTTTCTGGCTGTTTCACGCTGGCTCCGCCCAAGTTCCAAAAAAGTTAGGATTCTGGTACATTCCTCTAGCGTGACTGCCATGCTTCACCTCACAGAATAATAATTATGCACGTGGAAGACGTTCACGATATTTTTTTTTGTGACAGAATAGGAATGGAAAGCATCCATAATGACATGAAACAAAAATTTTGTTTTTAAAAATAGTAATTTTTTTAAATTTTGTTTTTCTAAGGAAGTTTTTTTCATCAACCAGTTTAAATAATATGCTATTAGAAGCGCAACTAAAAAGTCTTTATTCTGTTTTTTATTTCATTGATCTAACTTTGTCACTCTCTACTACAGTTCTGGAGGTATTTAAATTTTTGTGACTGACCCGTAATTTTTGGAACCGAGTGTAGTACAAAAATCCGCGGCCCCGACGGGCGTCGGCCCTTGCGGGCCCCTCCTTGCTGATAAGGAGGCCCTGGCTATTATATTTGGATTGACAAAGTTTCACGAATTTTTAGCGGGTCGTAAATTTTGTATTATGACAGATCATAAGCCGTTGGTCGGTTTATTCAATCCCGAAAAACCAATCCCAGACCAGATATCACCGAGGATGTTGCGCTGGTCATTGAAACTTTCCAGTTATAATTACAATATACAGTACAAGCCTGGTAAATTAATAGGCAACGCGGACGCTTTGAGCAGGTGGACCGCTCCGGACACGTCGAGCGTGCAGGAGGAGGTGCTGCGCGACGTGCTGCTGCTGGAGGAGACGCAGAGCGGCTGGGAGCTGGTAAGATCCGGAGTGCGTCTGTACAAGTTACTGACAGTCTCGAGCTTCTTGGCACGAAGTTGAGTGCAAATCTGAACTTCGGCGCCTACATCGAGTCGAAAGCTCAAACTGCGGCAAAAAAGCTGGGTATCCTAAGCAGGGTCAAGCGGTACTTCAAGCCTGGACAGCTTTCAATATTGTATAAAGCTCAAGTCCGGTCCGGCATGGAGTACTGCTGTCACCTTTGGGATGGCTCAGCCAAATACCAACTTGCCACACTCGACTCAGTAGAACGCAGAGCCAGGAGGCTGATTGGTGACGCCAAGCTGGTTGCCAAGCTACATAGCCTGGCCCACCGCCGCAAAGTTGCATGTCTGTCGGTCTTCTACAGACTGTACTTCGGAGAGTGTGCGCAAGAGCTCCACGAGCTTATTCCACCATCTCCCTTCTTCCATCGAGAGACTAGGCGTACTGCAGGTTATCACCCATACCTTGTCGATGTTCCACACATTCGTACGAAGCGTTTTGCTAAGACTTTCATTATTCGTACAGCCAAGGAGTGGAACACCCTGCCTGCGTCGGTTTTCCCGAGTTCATATAACCCCAATCTATTTAAGTCGCGAGTAAATAGGCTTCTTCTGGGTAAGCTCGTTCCATCGTCGACCTCATCTCTGCCCTTAGGGCAAGATTGAGGTCAAGAGTAAGCCCATATTAAATAAAAAAAAAAATAAAAAAAAAAGATAGCCTACTAAGATAGCCGCAGAGACCAACAAAGATGTCGTATTGCAAAAAGTAAGGTTTCACATTTTACACGGATGGCCACGAAATAACATAGACCCGAGCCTACAAGCTTATTGGACACGGAGAGAGGCTCTTTCACATAATAAAGGTTGTTTATTGTGGAGCAACAGAGTCATAATACCTTCGTCCTTACAGGACAAAGTGTTGAAATTGTTACATGCTCCTCATGCGGGCATTGTCCAGACAAAAGCGTATGCAAGAGGCTACGTGTGGTGGGTCGAAATGGATCGGCAGATTGAGAGTGTGGTGGCCGCGTGTCAGCAATGTCAGCTAGTGAGAAATTACCCACCAAAGGACCCGCAGACATGGATTGTTCCAGAGAAAGCGTGGAGCCGTGTACATGTGGATTTTGCGGGGCCCTTTCAGGGAAAAACGTTTCTAGTCCTAGTAGACAGCTACAGCAAATAATAATAATAATAATATTTATTTGGCACAAACTTATGTTACATTTATACAGATATACAGTACAATTTTTTAATTATCTTAATTTTATGTTGAAGGCATCTGTGTCTGAACTAGATAAAAATATCTGTATCTCAGACATCAGCGCTCTTCCTTAAAGTGACCATTACATTACTGGCTTAATTATACTTAAAAATATCAGGAGTATATCTCTACACAGAAATAAAACTTAACATTAAAACAAACCAGAAGGGTGTGAGGAGTGTTAACCTCTCGGTGAGTAAAGTGCGAAAGTGTGTGAAAGAGTGTGAGAGGGTGAGATCATAACTTATAAGAGCTAGCTATTTCAATATTTTTAATAAATTTTCTGTCTCGTCATATGTATGATTACTAATATATTTAAAGAGTTCACCTTTACATATTTTTTTATTTAGCGGGTATATATCTAGAGCATCGTTTATCTATACTAATATTATAAAGCTGAAGAGTTTGTTTGTTTGTTTGTTTGTTTGTTTGTTTGTTTGTTTGAACGCGGTAAACTTTGGAACTGCTGGTTGGAATTGAAAAATTCTTTTTGTGATGGATAGTCCATTTATCGAGGAAGGCTATAGGCTATATAACATCACGCTACGGCTAATAGGAGCGGAGCATAAATGAAAAATGTTACAAAAACGGGAAAAGGTATTTCCTTTTTGAGAGCTTCCGCTGCGTGCGCTGCGAAAACGGTTTAAGTTACGCAAATATCATGTATGAAAGAATTGTTCCTCTTTAAAAGTTCTAAAAAAAAGTCCGCGACAGCATATATCTATCTTTTAAGATTGACTCACTGTAACCTTTTTTTACTGTTAAACTTTTAGGTTAAAAATTATTATTTTTTGCGAAGCTTATTAACCCATACGGTATTAATCTATATCTAAATAAATGTGTTTGTCAGAACGGAAATTTAATATAGAATATTTGTGCCCTTTACTCTATACAGTTTAAATAAATATCTTAGAAGATATCGCAATGTAAAAATATCCGCGTGGCAAAATAATTCGCGCGTCGCATTGTAGGTACGGGGGATTCTGGCTGGCCTCCGGGAAATTCAAATTCAAAATATTTACTGCATCATAATGTTTACAAGTACAGAGTGTTATAGTATATTTAACAGTAAGAGATACCTATAGTAATTCACACTTTAATACTAAAATCTAAGCTAATCTAAACCATCTAAACTATTTTAATAAAGAGGAAAGATAAGATTTTTTGTTGTTACGATTTAGCTTAATTTATGTCGGATAGTCGATATATCGAGAAAGGTTATAGCTATATTTATGTGACGCAGACGAAGTTGCGTGGGTCAGCTAGTTTTATTATATAGGTACGGCCCTAGGAAGCAAAAATAATTGTTTACTTATGTATGTCTGAAAGAAGGTCGATCAATATTAGTAATGACAGTTCGTCTTCTAGAGAGATCACCTTTCAAGAACTGTAGCAAAGAGTGTTGCTTCAAGACTGCAGAAACAATAAACAACTGTCGCACTGTCAGGACCCCACATGATTGATAAAGGAGATGGGTTGGGTACAAGTAAGGACGAAAAGTACTAACTTTTAAAACAGCCCTCTGAGCAATTTCTAAGGGTTTTAGTATAGTCTTATGTGCACCTCCCCAAACAGTGATACAATATTGGAGAATGGACTGTGCAAGGGCTAAATATACTTGTTTCACTAATTTTGGTGGCGCAACATGTCTAAGATTTTTGAACACATAGATCAGTTTTCTTGTCCTTGAAGTAAGCAGGTGAATATGTTCTCTGAAGGATAGATTACAGTCTAAAATGACTCCAAGGTATTTAATTGACGCTGTCTTTGTTAGTGTTGGGCAAGAACACACCAAACTATTACAACAATTATGTGCTGTAATTGAAGTGGCATATGGTAGCTGATTATTTTTTCGCATCGAAAATCGCATGTACTGGGTTTTATCCGGGTTAAGGGTCAGGGAGTTATTTTGTAGCCAGTGGGTCACAATATTGAAACCGTCCTGCGCATTCTTGTATACTTGGTCCCAGGTATTGGCAGAAAACAATAGAACTGTATCATCTGCATAAGATATAATTTTACCTCCTGTGAGGTCTAGTTTACAGAGGTCATTCAAGTATACAAGGAAAAGCTGAGGGCCCAATATGCTCCCCTGGGTTCCCCTGGGTGGTCCAATGGTTTGAGGTTGAAATCATACCAGCGATGAACAGTGGAACGGTGATAGCTGTTATGAGAACAATTTTCACTTCACAAGGGCTGCCCGACTCAGCCCGACGTGTTGGTGTCCGATAATGGACGTGCGTTTACCTCGGAGGAATTTAATAACTTTCTTAGAAAAAATAATGGAATTAAACACTTGTATTCATCGCCCTACCACTCAGAAACTAACGGGCAGATTGAACGCACGATTCAAACATTTAAGAACAAAATGAAGAAACTAGATAACCTGGGAATACATTGGCAGGAGAAACTTTGCAAAGTTCTGTACTATTTACGGACTGTGCCTAACAGCTCTACTAACAAGACACCTGCTGAGTTACTGAATGGGCGAAGATACAGGACTGCAGTGTCGAGCTTACACCCTGACTCGACACCGAGCCGTGCCGAGCAGCAACTGGAGGCGGCGGCGCAACGGCCGCCTGCGCGGACTTTTACGCTGCTGCAGTCCGTGCTCATACGCATGTACGGGCCTGGGAACAAATGGCGGCAGGCCACCGTGGAGACGGTGGAGGGGCCGGCCACTTATGTGGTGAGGACGGAAGATGGAGAGCTGCATCGGCGACACGCAGACCAAATACTGGCTAGACCGCCGGACACATCTGCTAATGGGTCACCCGTAATTGACAGTCAGCCAGCCAATGATACGGACTCTGAATTATCACAGGATCCGCCGATTGTGATTCCACCGCCTGAATTATGGCCAGATATTATAGGAATTCCTAATGAATGACTTGTTATTGATTGTTGTACTTAGTTGATTAAGATTTATTAGTGTAGTTGATTGCTAATTTGCTATGTTAGAAGGCACCCTTTTTGTACATAATATTTTGTAATTCAATGTGAAATTAATTAATGTCTTTACTAATCAATATGAGAGAAAGGTATGTTATGTTTGAACCTTGTTGATGGTTTCCATTAGTTGTCAATTGTAACATTTTTGTAATGAGGGTAAAGAATAATAAAACAGTTTGCTTTCTGATCTCGACTTGGTTGTATCTTTTAGTTATATTCATTATCAGCCTATATAATATTTTGAGGCATCATAAAACTGGAAAATCAAATTTTCTTTGTGGCATAGGTGCAGTGATTTGATTTACTATGTAGCAAAATATTTGCATTGAAATTCTGAGTCATGGAATGAATAGTGATATTTATGGCTTTCTCTATTTTATTTAACCTTTCACCTAGAGTTAATAATTATATTCTTTTCATGCTGGAAGGGTTGAATATCTAACCTGTCAGCTAGTCTGCTTGTGCACAATGATGCTTGACTGCCTGAGTCAAGCAACCCTCGCACGACAATTTTCTTACCATTTGCATCCGATACTAAAAATGTAACCGTTGGTAACAAAACCTTAGTTTGGGGCACTTTATAAGAGTATAGACTCACCGACTGATCCTCCTTTTTCTCATCTTGTTTGCCCTCTACATGAAGCAAATTATGGTCCTTTGATTTACAAATGGTGCACTTAAATTGATAGCGACACTTCTGTGAGTGCAGGCCTAAACATATAACACAATGTTTATGTTTATTAACATGAACAAGTTTTTTGTCAATTGACATTAGAACAAATTTAGGAAATTTATACAGGCGATGTGAATCATTACAAACAGTGCAATTTGAAGAATTTGCTTTCTGCCTCGGGTCAATGACCCCTGCTAAGTTTACACTCTTTGACTGACCTCGAGTGCTACTGCACGCTTGTCTAAAAATTCTAACAACTCATATAATGATGGCACTTTGGTGGCATAGTCCTTTTTAGAGTAAAACAGACGAACAGTTAAAGGGTCCAGCTTGCGTGTTACAATGCACATCAAAATGGCATTCCATTTATCAGTGGGCTGCTTTAGATTTTCAAGTGCAGAGAGCTGCTGCTTTATTTTTGCTGTCATTTCCCGCAGTTGTTGGGCTGTTCCACGCTGAATAGATGGCATGTCTAACAAAATGTTAATGTGTGTTGTAATTACTAAAGATGGACTACAGTACCTCTTAGTTAATAGCTCAATGGCAGAATTAAATGATCCATTGCTTACCGGCAGTCCCTCGATTATTTGCAAAGGATCCCCTTTGAGCAAGGTCTTTAAATAGTACAGTTTTTCAATTGAACTCAGCTTGGCATCCTCTCCGATAATAGAACCAAATAAGTCCATAAATGGCTGGAAACCGCTAATGTCCCGTCCGTCATAGGGTTGTATATATTTATTTTTGGTAATTTTATAGATTTAGCACCACTTTTTACACTGATTTTATCACTCTCACTAACTGCAGCTTGTTTAAGTCTCTTGAGCGAAGCGCAGAGACGAAAATACCGGTGCTCCAAAGGTCTGGACTCATCATCCATTTCATCTAGGCATAGTAGTTGGACTTGTATATCCTGGAATCTTCTATAGGTACTGCTCATGAAGCTGGAGCTCCCTGGCCTCGAGCTCATCCTGATCGAGGTCCTGTTTTTTATAAAACAAGATTCCATTCTCGTGATGAACGATTTGCATTGTCCCCGTGCCGCTCTTAGGCGTTTTATTTCCTCTGTGCTTGACATCTTGTCCGTGTCGACTGTATCTTGCCCTTCGTCGTATCGTCGTCGCAGACCTCATACAATTCTGAGTCACTTGTTGTTGACACAGAATTTCTTCAGTCATGTATCCTCTTGACTGTCAAGCAATATTTTCGCAAAATGGAGCATCTGTCACGGCCATCCGGATGACGTCACGTGACAGTCACGTGATAACGGGCGGCGCGTGATTAAAACGCCGATAACTCTTGTTTTATATGAGAACTCTGTTAAAACCATAAAACTTATGTTTATTTACATGAATAGACCCTATTTCACACAAATCAATTAAAATAACACAGCTATCCATACATATTTGACATACTGCAAGCTAAACAAAAAGCTCGGCTCTGGTAGTCGACCCGTGCGTCGAAAAAAAAAAGGGTATGTTTACGCATTCATTCTGAGAACTCCGTAAGCCAAGTGGCTGTTGAAAGAATCTTATTGCATAGTTTGGTACACAATCTTATCGCAGAGTTGCTGCCTCGTGTTGTGGTGTCTTTGATAAGTTATGTTGTGTAGAGAAAAAATATTGTGGAAAAAGGTTCTAATTTAATTATTTTTATATTTGAGTCGCTTTTATTTTTGCCTCGCCTTCCCACTGTATTTTTAAGTTGATTTATTGTATGGGGTATTGTATGATTGTAGTACGCGTGGCTATACTCTTCGCGTCACGTGAAGCATGCGGCCGGTACAATGTCAACGTGGATGATTGTTGTCGAACACTATTCCCGACGCACTGATTATGTATTACGTAGACTGCTCCAATTTTCGGCACCAATTTGGGTGTGATAAAAGTAATAAAATACTAATTATCACTGTTAATAATTTTAATCGTGGGAAGGCAAGTTAGACTAATTGACAACCTTTTGACACTTGTTCACATGACAGTTCTACGATGTTGGCCACAGATAACACAGATAAACTATAAGTTCGTAACACTATACAGGATGTAAAATGACCTTTCACAAAGCCGTCAATCAAACATTCTGTATAACCAACTAAGTAACAGTCCGCAACAAAATATTGAGATTTTGAGGTGAAAATCACAGTTTGCTTAATCTGATGGATACATTGAAACCCCTGGAGCCAAAGTTATATAACTCAAGCTCTTTTTTAACCTTTTTTTTAATACAAGTTTTTTTTAAATATATTTTTACTTTTAAAACCTACCTGTTATGGTATTATCTTTCAGAGTTTTGACCTAATATACATCGCGTAACTAGAAGGTTCCCAACTTTCCCAAGTAAGGTTCAGAACAAAAAGCAACACAATGATATGGATCAAAGTGTCTTACGGATTCATTACGGATCTTATTACACCCACAATCAAAGATTCCATCATTGTTCCAGATCTTGGTAGGCATATCAGCTGCTGCACGGGAGAATGACATCTACGTGGTGGTCAACGGCCGTGAGCAAGTGGACTGCACTGACTCGAACAGCACTGTCGGAGAGTATTGTCCTAAATCGCAGAAGTACACCTTCGTCACAAACGTTGTCTTCGACAGGACAGGCGCGGTCATTGATAGGTGAGACCCTAGCTAATGTTTAGAGATACTCGTAGACCTCAGAGCTGCGACTTAGGCGCCGTCTCCACGAGCGAGACACGCGCTGACGAGTTGCGAGTTGTTTGCGCTTTGGTAGAAACCGTTCCTTCAGCGGGCACAGTGGTGATAATCAAACTATACCTTCCATTCAATGTTTCAGATACCGCAAAATTAACTTATATCATGTAATGCCTCGGCCTGAACTCGGCGAGTTCACCACAGACTTCGGAGTCACCTTCGGCCACTTCATCAGCCTGGACATCTTTTTCCAAGTTCCGGCTGTCCAAGTAGTGCAGAAGAGGCACGTGAAGAATGTCATATTCCCAACCAGGTGGATGTCTGAGCTACCGTTTTTGAGTGGTGAGTTTTAGTCGGGTAGAATGCTGGTGAAAATGAAGGCGTTGAAAATATTGATGGTGGCTCTACATAATTATCTATGTCTATTAAAGTTATAATTGCGAAACTTTCAAAATAAAAAAAACTATGTAAGACATGTATTGCAGGGGAGTTGTTCCACCACATCTTCTTCCCAGACAAAGCGCTAGGAAGTGGCGAAGAGCTACGGTTTTGGAGGACTGTCTTGTGTAATTGACGAATTCATTATGTGCTGATTTGATTCGAAAGTCTTTGAAGTATGACCACACGGATCATGGACTTTTATGTTGCCAGTGATCACAGCGATTAGAAATATTAAGACATCTGAGTAAGAGAATCAAGGTAAAACCGACGTAGCCCTAAAAATTGCCAAACTTAACAGTGGTGCAGAGAGACTCACGGAACCAGTCAATGTGGCGACACTTGGGCAGGCCTATGTCAAGCAACGGACAACTTCCAGCTGAAGATGGAATGATGATGATAATGTTATCTATTAAAAAAATTCAGAGCGGTAACCTTCCATGTTTCAGCTGTCCAGGTTCAGCAATCGTACGCCTACGCAAATGATGTCAACTTTTTGGCTGCCGGGGCCAGTCTCCCAGGGGATGGCAGTACAGGTCCGTAAACTCAATTTCAATTTATTTTTTGTTTGTATGCGGCTAGTGGTCGCAAGCGCGACTGCTGAGCATGCATGGTCCTGGAATCGCTTACCGAGCAAAGTATTAATGGATTTTTCTCTCAGTTATTTCTCAGTAGGAGCCATGGAGTCTGAATTTGTGCTCGATTAATGGCAATAGGCTCGGCCCCCTATTACATGGGACTTTAATATAACCGGCGGAATGTGGGTGCATCTCCGCCTTATCCTTCGGGGATGATTTTGTTGATACAGGTGTGATTTTGTTTGCGATAACCCTTTTCGTATTTTCAGGTTCTGGCATATATTCCGGCAAAGCTGGTACTTTAGTCAGCACCCTGTCAGGATCAGATACCATTAAATTACTTGTAGCCAAAGTACCTAAAGTACCTGGACAGGTAAGATGTTTTTCTTGGTTGTTTTGATATAGCTGCTGAAAAATCGGTCTCTGGTATTGCTGAAAACCAGTGTGTTGTCTTGTTCCACATGGTAACACATGATTGTGTTCGGCGATGGCCGCGTTTTCCGTGAATTATCATCTTCCTAGCCTTTTCCCAAGTATTTTTACATGGAGTGACTGTCTATCTGACACAAAAACACCCAATTACCATGGGAATTTTGGACCTCTGACTGCCTGTAACGACGGTAAAAAATCTACAAATGACAGCCGGAACCAACAGCTTAACTATCAATGTATCTTCTGACGCGCGGAGGAAATGCAATATGTAATGTGCGGTCACCCATCCACGGATCAACCTGGGCAAGCGCGGCTTCACCCATGGATTTTGCCCCAACTTTTATTTCTTATGCATATTTTGCGTCATGTGGAAAGCGTACTAAATGTGTTTTATCTAACTCTTCAGTTAACGGAGGCGTATCCAGGCCCAATTCACGGGAATCCAGCAAAGCTCGACAACCTACGCGTGGCACAAGACCAGTCGCTCTCGGATCACATCACCAGGCTGCTGCAGCCAGGCTCCCAGGAGTTCACGCTGGTGCACAGGGATACTACCTGCAACTTCAAAGTCAAACTGACTCAGAGAGATAGCAGTAAGGTAGGCTCTGGAGTTATTTGATTGTAAACTTGGTGTTGAGCCACTTTAATTAACTACACAGTCTGACGTTCTGAACCAATATTATGAAGAGGTACACTGATGGAAAGTGACACTACTGACTGCCATAGCATACGAGATCATGATATGTTGCGGTTAGATCATCATTCTCATATCCCAATTCATTTGGGGTCTGTTTTTTTCCATACTTCTCTGATTCGTCATCTCATGAAGACACCTTGACACCACAAATAAATTAGTTGTAAACACAAATAATATTTTGATTCCAGCAATATCGATACAGAGCAGCTGTGTTCAGTGGCCTTCGAAAGTGCGACTACGATCCATTCCATACACTGTTGCACGCGGGTGTGAGGATATGTGGCATATACGCCTGTACTGGCGATGGCGCACAATCTTGTGGCATCAGGTAACTTGCCAATCAAAATCGTCCATCTAATACATACACAGTATAAGGGCCATGCCATCGACGCACAAAGTGTTACCACATGACCAGCACAGAACTTCGAACCATTTAACATAGAACCTTTTAATCGAATATAAAAAAATGCAATTGTTCCACATATACATTTTCAAAGAGAAAATTTTGTGCAACAATTGTTTTTTCTAAGAAACCGACGAAAATTGTAGATTCTATGTGATTTCGTGGTATCAGTTTATGCGTCGATGTCCCTCCCCTATACCATGTATTTCTGGCGGAATAGCTTCGAGCATCAAAACGAACACCATGCATGGCCAAAATAACATATCGTCAATTCAGCTAGTAAATTATACTTTTAGATAATTCCAAATATACACTGCGTCAGTTAGGAAATTTCTCGTCGCTGAATTTTGTGCCAAAAACATTTGACTTTTTTGCCATCGATTCGCTAACAGGCCCGAACAACCGTCATCAGTGGTCCAGTCTCGCTTTTCTGCCGGCTATCATTGTCCTTTGCTAGCAACAAATCCCGGTAACATCTCTGTATTTTTTGCAGGTTTTTACCCTACCAAGAGAACGCAACAGCAATTTTCGAGGAGCTCACTATAACAGCCACAATGCCGAGTCCCTCACTTGACAGTGAGCTATCCACGAACAACTCAATCGTATACCCGGTGTCTGCGACTGTCAACGTCATGCCTTTAGAACCTAAGGACTTCACCTACACCGCTAATACAAACGATTTAAACGTCACTGAACACACTATGATATTGAAGAATAACGCCGCTGAGTTATATTCTTTCGCTCTGTGGGGAAGAAATTTCGCCATTGATGTAATGGACAAACCGCGTCGATTTGACTGGAATAAAAGTCCAGACGCTATCAGATAAGAAGAAAAGTAGTGAGACAATAATGAAACTGTAAATTTGATGGGACAAAAGAGACAGAGACAATGAAAGGGTGCGTACGACGCTCCATGGCTAGTTATATGGACAAACACCGTCAATCAATGTGTCAACTCATGACCCTGGTGATTACGCTCTTTATGTAGATCTTCTGAGCGGAATTCTGTTTGTGCTGTTGTAACGTTGTTTTCACCTATATTCTTGTTCAATATTTCTCTAGTGAGTTTTGTTTATTAATTTTAATACATTTTTTTTTTAATTTCTAATTATTTCTGTACCAAATATAATATATGAAAAGTAGCCCACTGGCATCGGGAACAGGGTCTTGAAACAGAAACCTCCTAAAAATAAGCGCCGTAACCAGAAGTACGGCTTCCTGAATCAAGCCAATACAGCTGCCAAGTTAGAGCCTCCTCTGTGGGTCTACAATGGGCACTTTAGCGGATCATATTAATTTGAATTGCGTTAAAAAGCGTAAAATGGACCTTTCATATCAGTAACTGTTCTGCGTCTGTGACCATTTAGGAAAATAGATTATAATAGGAATTGCGTTAAAATTCGTAAAATGGTCATCAACGATAAACGCAATTCGTATTATGATCTGCTGATGTGGCCATTTAAGACCCCCAGATGTTGGTCGAGGCTTTTCGCTATTATATTAAGTCTAACTGCTGCACTCAGAGAGCTACTTAGAGAGATTACTTAAAGTTGTCAGTTGACACTTTCAGTAGCACCATCAGTTCTTGTAGTGAACAATCAACAGGGGGTCTAAAATGGCCACTTTTGCAGATCATAATGTGAATTGCGTTTAAAAGCGTAAAATGGACTTTTCATAATAAAAACTGCGTCTGTGACTATTTTAAGAATGTTAACGCAATTCATATTATTTTCCTACTAAGATGTATTTTACTAAATTGTTACAGACGCAGTTATTATAATGAAAGGGCCATTTTACGCTTTATAACGCAATTCATATTATGATCTGCCAAAGTGGCCGTTTTAGACCCCCTGGACACGCAGGACACGATATTAAATGCCCCATTGTTTGAGAAACAGATGCTGTTCCTCAAATGATTGCAGCGCTAGTGAGATAATTATTAATATCTTCAATGTACAGAAACGCCATGATTACAAAATTATATGCGTATAAGACTACTTTTTAGGGAAATATTTAAGGAAAAAAAATAGAAAGAAAAAAAATGTAAAGGATTTCAGTACAAAAAAAAATTGAAATCTCAGTGCATAAAAAAATATTCAAAAAAAAAAAATGAAACCAGCACTGGGGTTAAAACTTGCAACCAATAGCTTACAGATCAGTCACATACCCACTATGCTGATTACTCCTGTTTACACTTGATTAATTGTTTTGTGTAACTAGCTAATTACCTAAATTATGAGTAGGTAGGTCGGTGTTTTAATTTAATTTTAAGTTTGTATGCTGAATATATTAAACGAAATTATGTGAAACCTTTTATTTTTAAGACCATATTGTACCATATTTTATGCAAATAAAGAATCTTGAATCTTGATTAAAATAGCGTTTCTAATGCTCGTCATGACTGAAACGTCAAACAATTATTTTACGTTTCAGTTTCTAACATAGTGCAATAATGTTCACCCCCTTTAGCAAGTAGCGTGATAATTTATGGATATATAGACGGGCCGAAGTCTTCAAAAATGGTAAAAAATGATAAAAAATTACAGTAGGATGAAACCCAATAGAAAAAGTAGAGAATATAACAAAAATTAAAGGAAAAATAAATTACGGTTGATCTGAGGTCGGGAAGTGGGGGTGGGGGGGTTTTTAAGGGGGACAAGCGGTTTATCTCGATTTCCGGCAAAACTACAAGTCCTATGGAAAAAAATGTAATGGCAAAGTTCTGCCCTCGTAAATGAAACCACAGTAACTTCAGTTACTGTGTTTATGCGTGTATAGCTTGTTCTAACAAGGAGGCCGAGCGCTATCTGGGAAAATTTTCGGTATGTCTGTATCTATCACCGTTAAGGAGATATGATAGATAAAAACACAGTATTTTGCTAAAAATCAAGACATATTTAAAACTAAACACAGTTTGTCTGAATTTTTAGCGTTGAACACAGTAAATTAGTATTTACTGTGCCTCGACCAACATCTGGGGGTCTTAAATGGCCACATTTAAGACCCCCAGATGTTGGTCGAGGCTTTTCGCTATTATATTAAGTCTAACTGCCGCACTCAGAGAGCTACTTAGAGAGATTACTTAAAGTTGTCAGTTGACACTTTCAGTAGCACCATCAGTTCTTGTAGTGAACAATCAACAGGGGGTCTAAAATGGCCACTTTTGCAGATCATAATGTGAATTGCGTTTAAAAGCGTAAAATGGACTTTTCATAATAAAAACTGCGTCTGTGACTATTTTAAGAATGTTAACGCAATTCATATTATTTTCCTACTAAGATGTATTTTACTAAATTGTTACAGACGCAGTTATTATAATGAAAGGGCCATTTTACGCTTTTTAACGCAATTCATATTATGATCTGCCAAAGTGGCCGTTTTAGACCCCCTGGACACGCAGGACACGATATTAAATGCCCCATTGTTTGAGAAACAGATGCTGTTCCTCAAATGATTGCAGCGCTAGTGAGATAATTATTAATATCTTCAATGTACAGAAACGCCATGATTACAAAATTATATGCGTATAAGACTACTTTTTAGGGAAATATTTAAGGAAAAAAAATAGAAAGAAAAAAAATGTAAAGGATTTCAGTACAAAAAAAAATTGAAATCTCAGTGCATAAAAAAATATTCAAAAAAAAAAATGAAACCAGCACTGGGGTTAAAACTTGCAACCAATAGCTTACAGATCAGTCACATACCCACTATGCTGATTACTCCTGTTTACACTTGATTAATTGTTTTGTGTAACTAGCTAATTACCTAAATTATGAGTAGGTAGGTCGGTGTTTTAATTTAATTTTAAGTTTGTATGCTGAATATATTAAACGAAATTATGTGAAACCTTTTATTTTTAAGACCATATTGTACCATATTTTATGCAAATAAAGAATCTTGAATCTTGATTAAAATAGCGTTTCTAATGCTCGTCATGACTGAAACGTCAAACAATTATTTTACGTTTCAGTTTCTAACATAGTGCAATAATGTTCACCCCCTTTAGCAAGTAGCGTGATAATTTATGGATATATAGACGGGCCGAAGTCTTCAAAAATGGTAAAAAATGATAAAAAATTACAGTAGGATGAAACCCAATAGAAAAAGTAGAGAATATAACAAAAATTAAAGGAAAAATAAATTACGGTTGATCTGAGGTCGGGAAGTGGGGGTGGGGGGGTTTTTAAGGGGGACAAGCGGTTTATCTCGATTTCCGGCAAAACTACAAGTCCTATGGAAAAAAATGTAATGGCAAAGTTCTGCCCTCGTAAATGAAACCACAGTAACTTCAGTTACTGTGTTTATGCGTGTATAGCTTGTTCTAACAAGGAGGCCGAGCGCTATCTGGGAAAATTTTCGGTATGTCTGTATCTATCACCGTTAAGGAGATATGATAGATAAAAACACAGTATTTTGCTAAAAATCAAGACATATTTAAAACTAAACACAGTTTGTCTGAATTTTTAGCGTTGAACACAGTAAATTAGTATTTACTGTGCCTCGACCAACATCTGGGGGTCTTAAATGGCCACATTTAAGACCCCCAGATGTTGGTCGAGGCTTTTCGCTATTATATTAAGTCTAACTGCCGCACTCAGAGAGCTACTTAGAGAGATTACTTAAAGTTGTCAGTTGACACTTTCAGTAGCACCATCAGTTCTTGTAGTGAACAATCAACAGGGGGTCTAAAATGGCCACTTTTGCAGATCATAATGTGAATTGCGTTTAAAAGCGTAAAATGGACTTTTCATAATAAAAACTGCGTCTGTGACTATTTTAAGAATGTTAACGCAATTCATATTATTTTCCTACTAAGATGTATTTTACTAAATTGTTACAGACGCAGTTATTATAATGAAAGGGCCATTTTACGCTTTTTAACGCAATTCATAATTATTATGATCTGCCAAAGTGGCCGTTTTAGACCCCCTGGACACGCAGGACACGATATTAAATGCCCCATTGTTTGAGAAACAGATGCTGTTCCTCAAATGATTGCAGCGCTAGTGAGATAATTATTAATATCTTCAATGTACAGAAACGCCATGATTACAAAATTATATGCGTATAAGACTACTTTTTAGGGAAATATTTAAGGAAAAAAAATAGAAAGAAAAAAAATGTAAAGGATTTCAGTACAAAAAAAAATTGAAATCTCAGTGCATAAAAAAATATTCAAAAAAAAAAAATGAAACCAGCACTGGGGTTAAAACTTGCAACCAATAGCTTACAGATCAGTCACATACCCACTATGCTGATTACTCCTGTTTACACTTGATTAATTGTTTTGTGTAACTAGCTAATTACCTAAATTATGAGTAGGTAGG
Organism: Diarsia dahlii; assembly: GCA_949775195.1. Lineage (NCBI taxonomy): Eukaryota > Metazoa > Arthropoda > Insecta > Lepidoptera > Noctuidae > Diarsia > Diarsia dahlii. The sequence continues at coordinate 13,781,876 of OX459210.1, forward strand.
TCGGTGTTTTAATTTAATTTTAAGTTTGTATGCTGAATATATTAAACGAAATTATGTGAAACCTTTTATTTTTAAGACCATATTGTACCATATTTTATGCAAATAAAGAATCTTGAATCTTGATTAAAATAGCGTTTCTAATGCTCGTCATGACTGAAACGTCAAACAATTATTTTACGTTTCAGTTTCTAACATAGTGCAATAATGTTCACCCCCTTTAGCAAGTAGCGTGATAATTTATGGATATATAGACGGGCCGAAGTCTTCAAAAATGGTAAAAAATGATAAAAAATTACAGTAGGATGAAACCCAATAGAAAAAGTAGAGAATATAACAAAAATTAAAGGAAAAATAAATTACGGTTGATCTGAGGTCGGGAAGTGGGGGTGGGGGGGTTTTTAAGGGGGACAAGCGGTTTATCTCGATTTCCGGCAAAACTACAAGTCCTATGGAAAAAAATGTAATGGCAAAGTTGTAGAGAATAAAAAAGATCTACAACTTTGATTTTAACACTTTTTTCACATAACCTCAAAATTTAGGTGAAAAATTCAAAAAACCAAGTTTTTGGTTTTTTATTTATATCTTTTTCAAAAAAAAATCTACGAAATTTGGTGCAAACTTACCTTATTAAGTCCCAAATACACTGTAATTTATTTGATTTAAAACATTTATTTTTTCGGCTTATTTTAACTTAATATCAAAAAAGCACCCTAATTTTCAATCGAAAATTCTGACGTCAAAATATCAGCTTTTTTTAAAAAGTCGGTGGGCGTTGTGTTCCTTATAATCTCTACTTTCTGATGATGTATAAAAGATATACATTGCAATGGTAAATTTTCTCAGAAAAAACAAAATCAGCTGCTACGAAATAACAGGTAGGTAGTAAGGGCCAAACCCTCCTAGCCCCTTCCCCACTTCTCTGTGAAATACCTTTTGATGGGCCAAAATTTTCCGTAGGTCTCCACGATATATATATAATTTCTTGTCTAGGCCTTATTATTTGGTAGTGGGTATTATTTCGCAGCAGCTGATTTTGCATTTTCAGAGAAAATTTACCAATATCGTAATTTATTTTTCCTTTAATTTTTGTTATATTCTCTACTTTTTCCATTGGGTTTCATCCTACTGTAATTTTATTTGTTTTCAAAAATTAAATACCCTGGTCTAATAGCCTAACCTGGCAAGAAGCCTGTAAGGAATATTTGCGCAAAATTTGCACAGAATCTGTGCAATAGTTTTTACGCAAACTCATAACTTAAATTAGGATTTTTACGATTTTATTATATGTAGAGAGTGTCTTTTGGCAGTTGTCACTAGAGATCCGATAGGTTAGGCGACACTAAACGCCAGCGACCTTGAACGAGTGGATGGAGCTTGCGTCAGGCCCGTAATCCACCAAAGCGGAGACGAGCAGAGCGGAGAGGAGATGTGCCAAATTCGACCAATCACAGGAAGGGCGAAAGACCAGATGTAAATTTTAACTAATGTGATTGGCCGATTTCCTCACATCTCCTCTCGTCTCCGCTCCTCTCCGCTTTGGTGGAAACCGGGCCTCACTCCCCGCGACCGCGAAACGCATAATGTTCATTATTTCGTAGGGTAACTATACGTTTTAAATAGTATGGACTGTCCACTGTACAGTCTGACTTTTTATCACCATACAAAATTATGTTCGGGACGAAGAATAGCGATTTACAATAAAACAATTGATAAGACTAAAAAAATAAAACCTTAGTATGTTGCTTGTAGAATTATTTACCAAAAAATCAGAACGATCACATGTATTTAAGTATAGTTTTTACTCGAAGAAATTTTAAGACGTATCTTCCCGATTTTTTTTATCAAGTAAAATTATATTATGTTTTCAACACACTATGTCACTAGCGTATATCCTGAAGAATATCATTTATTTTTCTGATTTTATTTATTGCAGTGAATCATATACTCTAACGCATTATAAAACTCGCATTTAGCTCCTGTTGTCCCCTGGAAAAGAATTACAAGGCGTTCAAAAACTCGGCCACATCACTGTCAATAGCAAAAGTGCCGACAAGGCTGGCAGCATCCCGTCGGGCTGCGGGTTGTTCGAAAGTGATACTGCGGCCTCGGCACAAGGGCTAAGATGGAACATGGGTGGTTTTTAGTCAGTAGAAGTGACAATCCCTTCCGCTCTGCCCAGAGCGGGAGGGGTTATTTGATGATTTCCCACTCCCCAAGAAAACAAAAAAAAAAAGGCTGGCAGCATAGCCAAGTTTATTTTTCGACCACTTTGGTCAAAAAAAGGCCAGCGGTGAAGAGACGACCAACCGCTTGGCGATATCTCGAAATACTAAGAAGTCCACTTAAAATTTACTGCTTAGAAACATGTGTTTGAGCCGCCTAGGTACTTACTATTTGCGACGCTTAAGGTTTTCAGCACCTGCAGCAGTCGCCCTAGCGCAGCTCACTGTGCTAGGAACATGGGATGGCGCAAGGGTGTCAACGTACGTAACACCCCACACTAAAGGTCCAACGTCCGCTTCCCAACGTCGCGTGCCAAGTCATTGAGTGTTAAAGTGACGACATTTCTGTTTTTTTTTCCAAAATACATAAAAATCTGGTCAAGATGGAACGCTCAAAAAGTAAAAAATCCCAACTTTTGTAGCTGTATAGGTACATGTCATTACATGTATACAGCTACAAACGTTGGGATTTACTGAACTTGACGACACGGTTGGCGCAGTGACTGAGCGATTGAGTGATGCGACGCGTGTCGCGGGTTCGATTCCCGCACGGAACAAATATTTGTGTGGCCTAAAGATAGTTGTTCCGAGTCTGGTTGTTGGTGTATGTGAGATTGAAAGTCTGACAACCAGTCTTACGAAAGGGTATCACCCAATACTTATGGTACGTACCTAAAATACGTGCAGTGCGGGGCAGTGGTCCAACTGCTCTGTCCTATTTGTTGGACCATTGGTATTTACTAGTCATACATTAAAGTGGCATAAAAAATATATTTTGGTTTCTGATTTAAATACTACGGGTACTTTTTTTCTTCGGACAACGTAAAATTAGCTTCTCAAGATTCACCGAGAGAATGTGAAAAAATTCAAGACTGACTTATGAAATGCACTTGCATAATACCAGGTGGGCCAAAAGAAATCACCCTATTGCTCTATGCTCTTATTTTTGCAAATAGCGGCCATTGTTCTGTTTTGGCATTTGTGGACTAGACAGATGTACAATACAAGTGAACAAGCCATGGCGCGATACACTCCCCAAAAACGCAAAATAATCGTGTCTATTTTTTTGTGTATACCTACTGCGCGAGCCATAACCGATATTCTGAAGGCGGCGTTCCCGGGTCGCCTCACCTCTCGATTTGGCAATTTGCACTGGCCCGCAAGATCGCCCGATTTAACCGTTTCAGACTTTTTTTTGTGGGGTTTTTTGAAGTCCCGTGTTTACGTGAACAAGCTCGAGACTCTGGAAGCCCCAAGGACAACATTCGACACGAGTGCGAGAATCTGTCGCCCGAAGTTCTCGCCGAAGTGATGAAAAATGCCATAAAACGAGCCCGTATGGCAATCAATTGTGACGGCACCCATTTGGCCGATACTTATCATCTTCTCGACTTGACCAATCAAATTCTAAAGGTTCAAATATACATAATCGAAAAACAGAATCGAAGTTTTTCATTTAGAAAAAAAATGAGAGCCAAACAACATCGGATGACTTCTTTTGGCCCACCTTGTATATTTCCCTAAACATAACGTATGGGAGCATTGGGAGCACAGGCTTAACGGGGCACCGAGCTGTTAAATACACAAAACGCGTTTATATGACGGTTGTTTGAAGTAGTAAACAATGAAATTAAAATCTAAGGATTATTATTATTAAAGACTGTAAATGTACCTAAGTTTTTTATTTACAATACAAAATCATCATTCAGAGTCAAATCCGCATATTTTGATGGACAACTACAGAACCCTACACTATGCTAGGCCCGACACGCATTTGGCCGGGTTTTTCCGTGATATTATCATCAAATAAACTTTGACATTGCTTTAATAGAGTATTGGATGAAAAGATCCTGCTAAAGGTTATCATCAGTGAGGCTGGGTTTTTCTGTCAAGTCGAGATAAGCGTTGAGTTCGTTTCCAGGTGATTATTTTGATGAAATTATAGTATAATTAATGCTAATTGACAACGAAAACTGCAGAACTGGCTGTAAACCAATCTTGTTTTATTCTTATACCAGTGTAGCAAATACATAGATGGTGATAGAACCCTGTACATCTCTGTCGCTTTACTTTTATAGAATTCTGCCTTAAGACTTCATGGTAGGCCACCTCTGGTCATGACAACTAGGCATGTGTTGCGGGGGAATAAGCAAATATCGTGAAGAAAGTTCAGAGTACAAAATAATGTAGATGGCTTTATAAGTTCTAAGTAGAGGAAGATCAAGGAAACGAAAGATGACAACGGGAAAGATTGCTAGAAATGGGCTAACACTCTTGAGGCGCATGTGATGACAATAGATGACTATGACTTCAATACCCGTGTTCTTCTTAGTTGAGAATCGCATCCGTTGTTTTTTTTTTGGAGGGTGTAAAATCATTATTACTCCTTCAGTGAGAGTCAGACAGAGTGTCAGACTTCTAGTGACCAAAAATCTTGCGGGTCCCTTTAATGTTGCTGACATTTCTTTGAGGCGCGCGTGGAACAGGAACGCGCCGTTGACACGGCCGCGGCACAATATAAATATGGACAGTACGGAAACTGCCTACAAACGCTCGAAACCGCACACTCACACAAACATGCGCATCGACAGGGCCAGCTAGCGATTGTGGCAGTGCTCTCAGTTGTGCGTGCCGCGCCGAGACGAGTGGTTAGTTTACGTAAAAGTTTAGAACGTATTGCGCGGTATACGGGTGTTTGAACTCGGCTTCATCAAAACTGGAGATATCGTAAGAATGATTTTTGTTATCGAATTATGGGCGTTCAAAGTTTCTGTAAAAAAAAAATTGAAATTGAAATATCTCGAAAACGGAGCGTCCTAGACAAAAAAGGACCAAAATTTTGACCCCCCTCTGCCACCCCCGTGATATTTAAGTGAGAATCACATAACACCAAAAAAAAAATTTTTTTTTACACTTGTCCAACTTTACTTTAATAACATTATATAACATTTTATTAGTCTAAAACTGTGTAGTATGATATGAAGGAAAGTTCATTGATACTTAATAATAATTTAAAACAATATAATAATATCATCATCATTTCAGCCAAAAGACGTCCACTGCTGGACATAGGCCTCCCCCAGGTGTCGCCACATTGACCGGTCCCGTGCGTCTCTCATCCAGCGGGTTCCTGCAACCTTGACCAGGTCATCGGTCCACCTAGTGGGAGGCCTTCCAACGCAACGTCTTCCGGTTCGCGGTCGCCATTCCAGAACTTTTCGGCCCCATCGGCCATCCGTTCTGCGAGCAATGTGCTCTGCCCATTGCCACTTAAGTCTCCATATAATAATATATTCGTTCAATATTAATAATATGTTAATTATTTATAGCAGAATTGCACATCACTAGTTGTAGTAAGCTAGTTATTTCAATTCGAATCATTGATCACAACAGAATAAAATATTTAAGAAAAAAAAACAATATCATCAACATTAAAAGGGACAACCCTATGGCTTCAATGGAGCGTAGGTAGTTATCGCATCAACTAGGCTTAGTTTCGGTACTGTCCATATTTATACTGTGGCCGCGGGGCCTGTCGTCGTCATAAGACGGACGGACGGTGAGCTAGCCCGTTACTCACCCAGGCCCGCGCCTACGCTACGGTGGCCGGAATCCATCACGTGCGAAAGACCTCGTCGCACTATGTTAACTGCGTATCACGGCTGTGTTGCTTCCACTCTACAATACGGCCTCATACTATGGGGTAATTCAACAGATGTGGATAAAGCATTCAGGGCACAAAAGAAATGCATCCGGGCTATTTGTGGCATTCCACCATGGGAATCCTGTAAACCGTTGTTCCAAAAATTAAAGCTTCTTACATTACCCTGTATGTACACACGGCTACACATCAAGCTATACAAAACCAGTTAATCTCGGCCTCATTTTACTAGATCTTTTCGCACAATGAACGATCAGATTATACTGGTTTTGTATAGCTTGATGTGTAGCCGTGTGTACATTCTAGAATGCGTTAAATTTGTTCGGCAGCATTTTGATTTATTTAAAAAGGCTGAAGACCGTTACCCTCGTAAAATAAGAGATCCAGATAGAATAGTTCTGCCTAGAGCGCCAAAGACTGCTCTATATAGAAAGAACTCCTATAGTATGTGTGGGTTAATTTATAACAGAATTCCAAAGAATCTTAAAGACTTATCTAATCATTTATTTTTTGTTAAGTTAAAATTATGGCTTCTGGAGAAACAATTTTATTCTGTAAATGATTTTTTGAATAATGTTAATAAATAATCTTTTTTTAATTAGTTAATGAATGTTATGTTATGTATAATAGTATTGAATAATTATATAGTTTTTATGATAATTTAATAATGGTAATTGCACGGTAATAACGACATAAATTATGATTGAAAATGTAAGCTTGTAAACAATTTGCACGCTTAATAAGAATGTATCAAGACGATTATCATTTACCCGCTAATATTATGGAAATGTATCTAATGACATTATTACTCAATTTAATTTTAATGAATTAACTTTAATACAATTATGAAACCCAAATGTTTGCATGTCACATTATTATGACTAAGTATTATGGATCTAAATTATTTATGTTACGACCGAAACTGTACCAATACTTTTAGCAAATAAATTGATTTGATTTGATTTAAATCTTTAAAACTACGCAACGGATTTTGATGCGGTTTTTTTTAATAGATATAGTGATTCAAGAGGAAGGTTTTAGAATATAATTTGAACGACATCCACGCGGGTGAAGCCGCGGGCATCAGCTAGTTATTTAATAAATCAGTTTGCCAAAAAAAAGTAAGGAGAGTGTATATTTAATTTGAATTGTTTCCAGATTGTCCGTCTGTCCGTATGTCGCCGTTGGCAGTGTCATGATGGCCAGAGTTCGGAATACTTAGGTGGTGTTTATTGGATTAAAACTTGTAGGAAGTATGCATGAGGATTACGTCCCTCTTTTATTCCGAAACTTATAAATCATTCCCGGATTTTGAGCATGGAGTATCTACATGTTACTGACTTACGCGGCGTTTATTTCTTACCCAGAAATTTCTCCGTTTAACGTGTCGTCCGATAATGTTCACGTACCGTCTGGTAGGTACATTGGCACATATACAATATACTGAGATTACTTAACACAGCACGAACTCAATCGTACAGCGAGTATAATTTATAACATACAACATGAAACATCTTTGTGTCTTCTTGTTATTTTCCTTTATAGGACTCTCTGTTCAGGTAAGTTTGAAACACTAACGTGTTTTTTTGTGGTATAGTTAGCTAGTAGTTATTAACACTGCTTGAGCAATGCAGATTTTTTAATAAAAGCTTGTAAATATTACTTGTCGCTACGCTAGTATTATATTATCTGTGCTTGTCACTAACAAGTTATTGAAGTGTAAGAAATATTTTAAGGAATAATCTTCTGAAACATTAAAAATAATATCTGAAGTTCTGTACATCAAATAATTAAAATTTTGAAATGTCAAGTTACTTCTGGTTGCTGACCGTACCTGCAAAGGCCAGCAAATCAAGTGACCCGAAACTGTCAAATCCTCCAATCAACTTTGAACCTAATGCTCCAGCGATGAAGTTGAAAATCTATTATGCGGCCGCCACACTATGCTCCTCGCGCTGCTCCTCGCGCTGCTACTCGCGCTGCCGCGATGTTGCTCGGTCCGGCCACACTGCTCTACTCGCGCAATTAATCGCGACGCTCCTCACTTGTTATTTGCCTTTGGTGGATGATGAAACTGTGGCAGCGTGCGCGCTATGCATTTTTAGTATAGTTAATTATATCAATGTCATAAAAAGAAATATACATCGTCGTCATCGTCCTCGCCAACGGAGATGGTGGATCACATGTATTATTCGCGCGATCATCGCGGCATGACGTGCGGCATGACGAGTAACGTTGCCACACTATGTCCCTGCCTCCTTTCCTCGCTACTTCCCATGCCACTCGTCGAGTGTGTGGCGGCCGCATTAGAGAAAGACAGATTTTAGTAGCTTGATGTGGCTGGCGACTGTACTTTTCTGTTGGTGTTACTTTAGAGAACAAGTCTACATTTGTACCTATTTGACAGCAATGGACTCGCCCTCTATGATACAGGGGACTTCGACGACTGAAGAAGTACAGGTCTACGTGTGCAAGTTGGACTTGACTTGCACATGAAGGGTTTCGTACCATCGTACTATAGGGAAGGGCTTCCCTATAGTACGATGGTACGAAACCAAAATAAAATCTTTAATTTTATTATTTCTTTAAGTTTGTTTTTCATAGTGTTTGTATGAATGACAAAGTTATATTTGCGGTTTTTAAATGTGCTACATCTCAAAACCTATTTACTACATAACGTTCAAACCAATTTTGGTTGAAAGTTTTCATTGCGATCTAAAGAATATATTTTTTTTAGATTTTTCACTCTCTTAGTTTAAAAGAAGTACATACATTTTACCACTTTGTGAGTGTCTATCTTTCAAACGATTGACTTTGGGAAAAACCCACGACGGTAAAAATCTAATTGAAAAAGAATATAATAACTTTAATGAATATCGATGTTTACAGCTTTTCATACCGTGTCTGTTTCTCGAAGATATACTTAGATGTAGCAATAATAACTTTACCATAATGCCTCTGCCTCCCGCGGATTTTAGTACTAGATGACGTGGCCTCGGCACAAGGGCAAAGAAGGAACATGGGTTCGGTTTTTAGTCAGTAGAAGTCTGACACTCCCCTTCGCTCTGCCCAAGAGCGGGGGGGGGGGGGTCATTCAATGATTTTCCACCCACAAAAAAAAAAGGCCTCTGCCTCGAATTTTGCGGGCAGCGGGGCGGCGGCGGCGGCGGCGCGGGAGCGGGATCTTATGCGGATCATAAGCGTACAATCAAATGGACTGGTTCTCGAAAACAGCGGCGCGGGGGCGGGCAACGAGCTGTGCACTCCATACAAGCCGCGCAGCCCGCGCCGCCGCCGCCGCGTCGCCCCGCTGCCCGCAAAATTCGAGGCAGAGGCCTAATACATACCTGCTCCGTACCGTCGCGCGTCGTGGGTAAAAAGTACATTAGTGATCGAAGGAGGAACCTCAATGTATTTTTTAAAGACCTGTCTATAGACACCCCTCACAAAAAAAAACCGTTTTATTCAACCTATAGGTTGAATAAAAACAGTTTTTTTTTAGTTTCAGTTCCATGTATTTTATTTTTGTATAAAATACGTAAAGCGGTTTACAGATTACATCTAATTCCCAAGTTGTTGCACTCAATTTCAACTGTGTAGGCTTAATAGTTTCCGAATAAAGTGGCTGTCACTTACGGACGAACAGACAGACATTAAGAATCGATAAGGGTTCCGTTTTGTTCGGCTACGGAACCCTAAAAAACGTCTTTTCGATATTATCATCTGAAATCTTTATCAGTGACCATAGGATTGCTAAGTCATTTAAAGAAGAAGTTCATAACTCATAGGTCTCAGTTTGGACCAAAGGCAACTTCTGATTTTTGGATTCATGTGCGTGTTATATCTTTGGAGGATATAATGGTGCCAAATCAAAGTCCCAAGAACTGCGTATTTATTTAATTATAAAAAAAAGAACGTATACACGGACGATGGTTGAGCAAGTGAAGGCGACCTTTCACTTTTATACGAAAAAAAGTTACGCCTACTCGTATATTAGTTTCATCACCGAACGCGTCGTGTCGTTGCCATTGCCTTGTTGAAGGCGCTAAAGCCTGAACATATTCCCGGGGATTGAAAGACTCTTTCAATCCTTAAGCTCTTCTGCTGTGGGAAGTCTGCAGAGCCGTACTAGTGAACGTCGCACGCAGCCCTTGTTGGTGTGGATGTCTGCTACTCTGGATATTCCATCAGATCCGGATATAAGGCGAAGAACACGTCCAAGTTTCCATGCAAGAGGTGGCGCGTGGTCATCTGCTAGGAGTACCATATCTCCAACATCTAGCTTTGACGTATCTGTTCGCCATTTTGTTCTCTGTTGCAATTCGCACAGATATTCCTTTTGCCACCTTTTCCAAAAATGCTGCTGTGTCTTCTCTAGGCGCTGATACCGTCGCAGTTGACTTTCCTCAACTTCTACCAGGTTAGGTGCTGGCAGAGCGGTCAACGGCCTCCCAATGATGAAGTGCCCTGGGGATAAGGGAAGGAGATCGTCAGGACTGGATGAGAGTGGACACAAGGGGCGGCTATTGAGAATCGCCTCCACTTGTGTAAACAAAGTTGAAATTTCTTCGAATGTGAAATGGCTGTCGCCAACAACACGTTTTAAAAAATATTTTGCCGACTTAACCCCGGCTTCCCATATGCCACCGAAATGAGGAGTGTAAGCCGGAATAAACCTAAATGTAATTGATTGCTGACTCGCAAAATCAGACAGAGGCTCGTGTTGATCTCTTATGAACGCTCCTATTTCTTTCGCGGCAGCCACAAAGTTGCCTCCGTTATCGCTGAATACTTCCGTTGGCTTACCTCGACGAGCTATAAACCGCCTGAATGTCATTATAAATGCCTCCTTTGTTAAGTCGCTGACAGCTTCTAGATGGATGCACTTATAACGCAAACAAACAAAAAGACATAAGTAACATTTAACTACACGGCTCCCACGGCCTTTACGATTGATAATATAAAATGGGCCAGCAAAGTCCAAGCCGACAGATATGAAGGGATAGTCAGGTGTTATGCGCTGGGGCGGTAAATTACCCATTTTAGGTTGTAACGTCGCGCCTCGTAGTCGTCTACATCTTATGCGGCCGCCACACACTCGACGAGTGGCATGGGAAGTAGCGAGGGAAGGAGGCAGGGACATAGTGTGGCAACGTTACTCGTCATGCCGCACGTCATGCTCCTCGTCCTGCCCACCGCTCCGCGATGATCGCGCGATGAATACATGTGATCCACCATCTCCGTTGGCGAGGACGATGACGACGATGTATATTTCTTTTCATGATATTGATATAATTAACTATACTAAAAATGCATAGCGCGCACGCTGCCACAGTTTCATCGTCCACCAAAGGCAAATAACAAGTGAGGAGCGTCGCGATTAATTGCGCGAGTAGAACATCGCAGCAAATAGCGGCAGCGCGAGGAGCATGGCGATGAGCAGCGCGAGGAGCATAGTGTGGCGCCCGCATTACGCAATTATTGACTATGCGCCTCGCGAGACACCTACCATTGATTGGCCATACCGCTTCTCGCACAGACGCCAACAACAGTTGCGGACCAGCATGCATATTACTTACATGTTCTCTTTCGAAATATAATTTAGTTAATCTATGCGAAGCATGAAGTAAAATTGGATGTTTCTTTTCAAAAGAATGACCCGACATATCTATACGTCCACCGACTCGAATTAATTTATGCTCGTCTAAGAACGGCGATAACGATAATAACTTACTTTTATTATTTAAAGATTTACCTTTCAATAATAAATCGTATTCAATAGGGAACGACTGACCTTGAGCGATAACGCATAGCGAGTAGAATGACTCACGTAGCTCATCAGCTGACAATATACCTACGCGCTTATTATGTTTGCCTTTAAGGTTGAATACGAATCTACGAACATAAGCAAATGATCTTTGTAATTTAGTTAAAGATGAATATTTATCAAAGCTAATGACGGGTTGATCAATTATTATCGAATGATGTACTTTTAACTCTGGTAGTTCTTCCGAATCATTAACGTTTAACTTAGGCCATTCAGATTCATTTTTTAATAAAAACCTAGGCCCTGTCCACCACAGTGCCATTGTTAAAAGACGTTTAGCATCTACTCCCCTTGATATTAGGTCCGCGGGGTTAGAATCCGTCGGAACATATCGCCACGCTGAAGTAGACGTTAGTTCCTTAATTTCGACAATACGATTGGCTACAAACACTTTTAATTTACTAACATCGCTACGAATCCAACACAATACTACTGTCGAATCGCACCAGTGCACTAGTTTATCCGGCTTGTATCGAAGTGACTTAATTACAGAATTTGTAAGTTTAGCAGCAAGTAAGGCCGCGCACAGTTCTAGGCGGGGTATGGTGGTAGGCTTCAATGGCGCCACCTTTGACTTCGCGCACAATAATCTGACTGTGACGTCATCAGTAAGGCTAATCGTTTTCATGTAAATACACGCACCATACGCATTTTGTGAAGCATCGCTGAATGAATGTAATTCGATGTATTTAAATGAGTCACCCAGCACTAACCTGGGCACTTGTAACGATGACAAGTATTTTATGTTTTCAGCAAACTTAATCCAATCGTCTGTTATCTCCCGAGGGACCGGCTGATCCCAGTCCAGTTTTTGTTGCCAAAGTCTTTGCAACATTATCTTAGGTATCACTACAACTGGACTTAATATACCCAACGGATCAAATATCTTGAAAGCGTTTGACATGATAAATCGTTTTGTTATTGTTTGAGTATTATCATGTGAAAATCCCTTTATTGGAAAGTGTAAGGTATCACTAGAAGGTGTCCAGCCTAACCCTAGTGTACTTGAAGACTCACTAAAAATTAACTTGTCCTGTTCATTCAGAATAACATTATCAAAAATGGAAGGATGATTTGTTTTAAATTTTCTTAAATTGAAACAATTTGACTTTAATGCTTCAGATACAGCCTTATGTATATATAATAATTGCTGTGAATCATTCGAACCCGTTATCAAATCATCAACGTAGAAGTCCTTTTGAATAATGTCTTTAATGAGGTCATTATTCTGTTCCTGCCCTACCTGCCACAAACAGCGTGTGCTTAAGTAACTTGCGCTCGCTGTTCCATAAGTTAGAGTATTAAGCATAAGCGTCTGAATGGGTTCAGATTCGTCTCCTCTCCATAATATGAGCTGTAAACGCCTATCATCTTCGTGTACCAATATTTGGCGATACATCTTTTCTATATCTCCGGTGATTAAGTACTTGTATTGCCTAGACCGTATCAAAATAGAAAACAGAGTATCCTGTACGTTTGGACCCACCATTAATATATCATTCAGTGAGCAACCGGAAGTGGAGGGAGCGGAACCATCGAACACTACACGGACCTTAGTAGATTCGCTTTCTTGTTTCAGAACTGCGTGGTGACACAGGTAATAACTTGGGCTTAAGCTATCACTTAAATCACCACTTAACACCGATAAATGACCTAATTCTTCGTATTCCTTAATGAATTTGACGTATTCTAATTTTAAGCTATGGTTTCGTTTTAAACGTTTTTCCATATTAATAAAGCGTCTCTTAGCTAACTTGTAAGTATCGCCTAAACAATCAGTAGTATCCTTAAGCGGTAATTTTACACAGAACCTACCGGTGCTGGTTCTTGTTGTGTGATTGAGAAAGTGTTTTTCGCAGTCACTTTCATTTTCACTCGTAATAATGGATTTTCCAGGAATCTCTTCCAGATCCCAGAATTTAGTTAACATTTTATCAATGCTATCATCACCACTATCACATTTGGAAACTATGCTGTGATTACAGTGAATATTTTTATGTGGCTTCACAGATTCCATGGGACCAGATACGATCCAACCTAATTGTGAACTTCTTATCTTAGGATTTTTGACACCTAATGAAAGTTGCTCATTACCTAGAATGTCCCAGAATAAGTCAGCGCCTATCAAGACATCTATGTCGGCTGGTTTATGGAACATGGGATCAGCCAGCTGAATATTTGTAGGTAGCTTCAGAGAACCAATATCTATGGGGAACCTTGGCAGCCTACCTGTCAATTCTTTCAACACAAGACATGAACAACTGATGTTGAAGTGACTATTTATTGATTGTATTTTAATATTACAACTTTCAATAGCATTGTTTGTTGATGTGTTGCCTATACCAATGACCTTTAGAGTGTCAATGGGATGGGACTTTAATGATAACCTGATCTTTAGGGATTCAGTTATAAAAGATGATTGGCTGCCACAGTCCAATAGTGCACGAACTTTGACCTTTTGCTGGCCAAATGGATTCGATACCTCCACCATGGCTGTTGACAGTATAATTTGACTTGTATTATTAGAATAGTGTGCTACAATCTCACCCGGCTCATCAACCGTAGCGAAACTGGCCGGCGCTTGCGGCTGGTGCAACAAGCTATTATGCCTTTCAGTGCAGCCAGACTCTTGGCATGACCGGAATCGACAATCCTTGACGGAGTGACCCTGTCTCAAACAGTTAATACAAAGTTTATACCGCGTCACATCCGTCATTCTATCACCAATACCCTTAGCTTTAAATGTTGGACAGTCATAAATTCTATGACGTTCGTCGCAGACAATACACGAATAACCCTTCTGTCCTTTATTCTTATTATTATCACTAGTGCTTGCAAAAGATTTAACATTGTTATTCGGACTCCTTCTTTGACCTTGTTTATGTGGAGTCGTACGTTGAGGAGTTGTAGGCTTCTTTGAATCTATGTTAGCAGAATTATGATTACTGCGATTTGCAGATTCTAGCACACTTGCACGATCCATAATAAATTTAAAAAACTGCTCTAAATTTGGTCGCTTATTCCCTAAACTATTGCGATATTCCTCCCATTTCAACAAGGTTTGACTATCGAACTTCGCTGACAACATGAATATAATAATGACATCCCAATTATCCGTCGATTGCCCCAAGCTGACCAAGGCACGTAAGTTTTTAGTAATATGATCAACTAAATATCTTAAAGATTTTTCTGACTCGCCTGCAAGCTGTTTTATATTCAGTAGTGAATCAAGATGATAATCAATTAAGATTCTATTGTTATCATACCGTTGACAGAGCAGCTTCCAAGCTTCAGAATAATTCTTTGCAGAAACTTCAAGATTGGAAACAATTCTGGCTGCATCACCATGTAAATATGAATTTAAATAATAAAATTTATTTATTTCAGAAATATGATCATTTTTATGTATTAAGCTTTCAAAGGTATCTCTAAACTCTAACCAACGGAAATATTCACCATTAAATTTAGTTATTTGTATTTGTGGGAGTTTTAATCCTAAATTATGATGATCCTCTGAACACCATGAAGCGTTATGACCAGAATTGCGTCTTTGTTCGCATTCATTTTTTCGAGAAAACATGGCAGCCAAATTCTTAGCAGTGGCTATGTTCATTATTATTTCTCTCTCAATATTATCGCGCTCATCAATTTCAGCCTCAATATTTTCAGGACTCAGAACCTCTATTTCATTTTGCAAGTCATCAACCCTAACAGATAATGCCTCAAACTTTGCAAGTCTTAAATTTAGTTCTGTTAACTGAATATCATTTAGCTCATCTTCCTTAGAAATATTATTTAAATAATTTTTAAATTTAGTAATTTGTCCTTTGGCGGACGCTCTTTTTGTGAACAATTCTTTAAAACGCTGCTTACTTTCAGCCATTGTGAGCAAACAGTGTCAAGAAGTCAATTTCCAAGATGATATTGGGCAATTTCCAAAGTAAAATTAAGAAAATGAATGGGCTCACGTTCCTCGTTTCGGTGTGCTTATATGGAACTCGGGTTCGCACGAGCAGCTGTACGCCAACCGGACGGTCGGGAAGTTGCTCGTGACCAGGCCGAGTGGCCGGTGACGCTCGAAGGGGCGTGATCTGGAATAGTCGGCACAATACGCTAAACCAAAAGCCAGAACAAAGACATGAAGTTACCGGAAGAGATCATTGACTGAGCCTATTTTATTTGAAAATATTAATTTAATAACGAAGCTGAATAGGCAAAATTACATATAATTCGAATCTGTTATAATTCAACGAAGTAATCTAACATTATTCTAAACTTTTTAACGATTTTATTTTTTATTGATGGTAGATGGAAAAAAAATATCTGATGCAATATTTGCAATTCTTAGGAGATTTCGGCAATTATATGCACGAAAAACCTTTAATTTACACAAATGGAATGCTATTCTCAATATTCGAATAGGTATTATGGGTATTTTGGGTGAATGGATGGATTTTAAACAAAGGATGGGCACTTAACTTTGAGGCGACACGTCAACGCCCTGCTCGATGTGATGCTTTGGCTGCACCACTGCTCGAACCCTGGCTCCTTGTATTGACCAGGCGACAGTCCTCCATACGCTGGAACCTGTGGCTTTTGTTCCTCCGCTGCAAGGCTCCAAATCTTAGAGTTCGTTGCCGCTGCGCGCGTGTCGTACTCGTACCAATTTTATTGAATTTTATTTCTTATTTTTGCGGATTATTTATTGTTCCCCTCATGGGACACCATGTTATATCTTTGGAGGATATAATGGTGCCAAATCAAAGTCCCAAGAACTGCGTATTTATTTAATTATAAAAAAAAGAAACGTATACACGGACGATGGTTGAGCAAGTGAAGGCGACCTTTCACTTTTATACGAAAAAAAGTTACGCCTACTCGTATATTAGTTTCATCACCGAACGCGTCGTGTCGTTGCCATTGCCTTGTTGAAGGCGCTAAAGCCTGAACAGTGCGTACTAGCCTATGCCCGCGGCTTCGCCCGCATGGAATTCGATAATAACTGTACCTTTAGTGAAAAGTGATATAACTCGACTTGTAGCAGTTTTGAGTTCTGTATACAATCTTGAAGCTTGAATTTTATTTGATTTTTCTATCTAATCGGTATAACTCTATCTCTTATAGAAAGGGAAATAAGTTTCGTGTTTAATGATACAAGTGGCATTCTTGGTTAATTTTGATGATATTTTTTGTGTATACTGATATGTCTTTAGTTATATTAAATTGATCTAAAGCTTAAATTTAAACAAGTACGTGTAAATAAGGCTATCTCGATTTATATTACTTGACACATTTAATATTAATGACACGAGTTTTGTGCGTATTAATACAATACAATTTGTATTAAGTGACACTAAAAAACCCTACAATTATCAATTGTGAATGATGATATAACTCAAATTGTATCTCATAAGTATAATCACCATAAAACATCACCAACGTGTCAAGTGATACAACTAAACCTGTATCAAACTACACGTGAAATATTTTAAGTAACGCGTTTAGTTCTCAATAATATAAATTGATTTATATCGCTGTAGTATAGGATTTTTAGAAACCGATCGATAGTGATTATTGTGTAAAGTGATCTATGCAGTGATATATGTAGTAAGCGAGAAAAGCCATGATGGCGGGGGATGTAATCACGCTCAAACTACGTTGCCAGATGTACGAGAAATCTCGTACATTTGCGAGATGTAGCACTCTCTGTACGAGAAGCGAGAAAAAACACTCGGTACTCCCTTTTACGAGAATTTAATAATGTTGCTAATACAAACCAAAAACATTTAAAGAAAAGAATAGTCGCAAACGATTAACTTAGCAAATCACTAGATTCATTAGCTTATCACTAAAATGCATCTTTAGTTGTTGACGGATAATGTCCGCTGGGTGTATTTTTTGTTATTGTCCTTATTGCACTCATGATTATGTTGTTTTCTTATTTCTTTTGCACTGACTGAAACGTGAATAGAGCAATGTATTTTAGAAGTGACAGTAAATGTTCATCCACTCCATCATAAAATAACAAAAAACTGACCAAGTGCGAGTCCGACTCGCACATGAACGGTTCCGTACCATCGTAATAGTTTGTATCATCACCTTTAATTTGTATTTGTTGTTGTTATAGTGTCAACAGAAATACACATTTTGTGATAATTTTGTTTTTCATAGTGTTTATATGAATGACAAAGTTATATTTGCGGTTTTTTTTAATCTCGTTCAAACTATTAAACAACAGTATTTCTTTAACTCTATTTAAAAGTTGGAGGGGGGGAACTTTTGTGTGTGTGTGTGTGTCTTTCGTTCAAACGATTGACTTTGAGAAATAATGTTTTTAGAAACCTTAATGTCATTTTGAAAAATCTATCTATAGACACCCCATACCCTTAGGATTGACTTTGTTTATAGTTTAATTTCCTTGTAAGGGGGGGGGGGGGGGGGGGGCTCCCCATACAAGGAAATCAAACTAAAACCCTTAATCTTTTATTTTTGTATAAAAATCGTAAAGCGTTTCACAGAACACATCTACCTTGTACCAAGTTTCTACTGTGTAGTCTTAAAAGTTTCGGAATAAAGTGGCAGTACCTACAGCAGACGGAATTACGGACTGGCGGACTGGCGGACTGACGGACAGACAGACATGACGAATTTGTAAGGGTTCTGTTTTTTTGCCATGCGGCTACGGAACCCTAAAACGGTAACAAGATTTGAGAAACAAACCAGGTTCATCGGGTTTACAATCACAAAAGTTAACTTTATTTGGTTCATCATTTTAGCCGAAAGACGTCCACTACTGGACATAAACCTCCCCTAAGTGTCGCTATATTGACCGGTCCCGTTGGTCTCGCATTCAGCGGATCCCCGAAACCTTCACCAGGTCATCGGTCCACCTAGTGGAAGGCCTTCCAATTCAACGTCTTGTGGTTCGTGGTCGCCACTCCAGAACTTTTCGGCCCCATCGGCCATCTGTTCTGCGAGCAATGTACCCTGCCCATTGCCACTTAAGTCTGGCAATTTTTCGGGCTATGACGGTAACCTTGGTTTTATTCGGATGTCTTCATTTCTGATTCAATCACGCAAGGAAACTCCGAACATAGCCCTCTCCATTGCCCTTTGTTTGACTTTTTACCTTCTGATAAGGCTGATCGTGAGCAAACACGTTACGGTCCCATAATTATGTAATCACTGGCAACACACTGGTCATTGACTTTCGTCTTGAGACACTGAGGTAAGTTGGACAAGAAGATACTACTCAGCTTTCCAAACGCTGCCCAGCCGAGTCGGATTCGACGATTGACCTCTTTCTCAAAGTTGAACCTACCTAACTGGACAGTTTGTCCCAGGTAGACACATAATCGTCTACAACTTCAAGTGTAGAGTCATAGATCTTGATAGGAATTTGGTTGCTGAAAATCAAACAAGCTCCATTCGACCGAAGCTTTCTTATGGGCCTCATAAGAAAGCTCAAAGTCACCCAAAAGGCAATGCAACCGATGGGGCTGAAAACTTCTAGAGTGGCGAATGCAAACTGGAAGTCGTTGCGTTGGAAGGCCTTCCACTAGTTGAACCGATGAGGCCACCGCTGGATGCGAGACGCACGGGACCGGTCAATGTGGCGACACCTGGTGTAGGCCTATGTCCAGCAGTGGACGTCTTTTGGGTGAAATGATGATAATGATAAGGGCAGTAGGCACTAGGCCCTACAATAGAAATTAAATTAAACTTATATTACTTTACACCTCAGCTCATTTGATATAAATAAAGATAAATCGAAATACACCACATCTTCTATTGTGTTCATTGTGTGTAAATTGATATAATTTAGATTTTGTCATAGCACACTAAAAAGACACGGTACCCATGAAATCTCGATGCTTTCGAAACAAAATTAGTTCCAGTGTTTTATTATTTATAACTCCGTTACTATTAAAAAGATGTTTCAAAAATACTTGTAACATTGAACACAAGTGCATTTTATATTAAGTAAAATGATATAATTGAAATTGTATCATTATACACATAGGAACATAAATGTGGCTAATGATATAAGTCTAGTTTTTTTTGAATATCTCAAATTCTAATAATTTTTTAACAAAATCAAAACATATACGATATAATAAAAACAATTTCCAATTGATAAAAGTTAATACGTCAAAAAAATATACAGAAATAAAAAAGTTGTATCCGTTTAAAAAATGCAAAACTTATTATCTGTTTTTCTCAAAACGAGGATTTGTGACTTGTATCACTTTTCACTAAAGGTACAGTTGTCCCACTGCATGGTACTAACGGGATAAAAATTACTATTAAGTAGATAGGTTATAAACTATCCGTGTGCAAAATTTCATCCAGATCCGTTAAACTCAAACTCAAACCGTTTATTTCAATTAAGCCATTACAGGCACTTTTGAATGTCAGAAGGACGGAAGAAGAACGAAACTACGAGTGCAATGCGCCATTCCGAAAGCCACCACGCCGAACCACACGCCACCGAATGCCCGCAACAACGAACACTGCGAGCACGAAAGCACCCAGCGACGCAAACCGCAACAACGAATGCTCGAGACCCCGAATCACGGAACAACGAATGCACGCCGCAACGTGCAACAGCCGCCCCGCGACCCGGAGCCCCGCACACCCACCGCCACGGCACACGCCGTCGCGCGCCCCCGCACCCACACCACTCGCCGCCGGTAACATCCGGCGCCGCGCAGCCCGACGCAGCAACTCCCGAAACGACGCATTGCACTCCTACGCTACAGTCACAATCACAAGGCATAATAACTTGTGAAAGTACTGTAGTTGCCAGTTCCCTAACGTAGATCTCATGAAGAAGAACGGGCAAGAAACTCCATGGACACTCTTTTAAATTAGAATTTGTTACAAAATCTTGGTACATTATATCATTCATGTTGAGATGGTATATTATGTGAGAACTATGTAGCAAGACGTGCAAGTTAAGAGCGTCCAGAGTAAAAAGATATAATAAACAAATCAAAAAGAAAAATATATTTACACCATGGCAACTAAGGAATGACCAGTCTCCACTGACAGCGCCCGTTCACGAACATGACGCATGGATCAGCACCATTCAACTCAACCATTTTGAAGGGAACTAAATGATCCGACACACCCGCCACCATCAGCGAGACATTTGAGTGAGCATGACATTCTCTCAGCCACCAGGGCAACGTCACTAAAATATAACTAAATGTAAAAATGTAAAAAGGGGCTTAATAGTACATAGTACTCACACTGGCCTGTTGGTCTAGTGGTTAGTGACCCTAACTGCTATGCCGGAGGTCGTGGGTTCGATTCCCACCCAGGACAAATGTTTGTGTGATGAGCACGATCATTTGTTCTGTGTCTGGGTGTAATTTATCTAAAATATGTATGTATTTAGAAATATATAAGTATGTTTATCAGTTGTCTAGTACCCATAACACAAGCTCTGCTTAGCTTGGGACTAGATGGCGTTGTGTGATAGTTGTGGAATATTATTATTATTATTATTATGTGCCATGCAATTATACAATATTAAGACATTGAATCTATACAATGCAAAGATATTTTTACAATCTTCTGCAGCCTCTACAATAACTTCACATGATAATCGATGTAATTGCCCTTATGGTTGTGGAGCAGGACCAGCATGGAGCCAAGCATTTTTATCATCAATGTAATCCCCCAACTTATAGTATGCTTGCCTACATAGTGTGCGTTTTACACAAGTTTTAAATTTCGTCTCACTCAGTTGAAGAATGTGAGGGGGTATTTTATTGTAACATTTTAAACAGTACCCCATGAAAGATGAGTCTACTTTAGCTAGCCTGAAACCTGGCTGAACTAGTTGGTCCCTATTTCTCGTATTATAGTGGTGTCTATCACCTCTTTTGCTAAATAAATGCAGATTTTTCCTGACGTACATGATGTTTTCATAGATGTATTGACAAGGTACTGTCATGATGTTAATTTCCTTAAACAGCTCTCTCAGAGAATCGCGCCTTCGTAGACCATATATGGCTCTAATGGCTCTTTTCTGCAGAATAAATATAGACTCGACGTCTGCAGCCCGTCCCCATAGTAAAATACCGTATAACATAACACTATGAAAATAGCTAAAATAGACTGGTCTCGCGGTATCTACGTCAGTAAATTGACGGATTTTCCTAACAGCATATGCTGCTGAACTCAGCCGTCCTGCAAGAGATGTTAAATACGGACCCCACTGTAGCCTTGAGTCAATCGTTATCCCCAAGAAAACAGTTTCATTGACAAATTCTAGTTTCTCTTGATTCAATACTATGTCACAATCAGTACTTTTGACATTTGGTAGAGCAAATCTTATGCACTTCGTTTTTTTCCCATTTAATACTAAATTATTAACGGTGAACCAATTATGAACCTGCAGTAAGGCGTTATTTACGTCATCAAGATTCGGGGCACGTCTGTTTACCTTAAATATTAAAGAAGTATCGTCGGCAAACAATACCATTTCAGGTTGGTTTTTAAATAAATGGGGTAGATCATTAATATAGACTAAAAAGAGAAAGGGACCTAATATCGAACCTTGTGGCACACCCATGCTTACTTTTAAGCCCATTGAATTGACACCATTTATTTGTACTTGCTGATGTCTATCGTTTAAATACGATTTCATTAAACTGAGCGCAAGATTCCCTAAACCGTAATGTTTGAGCTTTATGAGAAGGGTTTCGTGGTTGACGCAATCAAATGCTTTGGAGAGGTCACAGAAGATCCCTATGGCATCTTGTGACTCTTCCCACGCAGTAAATATATGTTTTAATAAGGTGACACCGGCGTCAGTCGTACAACGTCCTTTGGTGAAACCATACTGTTTCTCATGTAAGATTTTGTTGGTGTTAAAGTGAATGAGCATTTGATTAAGCATTACTTTTTCAAACACCTTGCTGAAAACTGGCAAAACGGATACGGGTCTATAATTATTGGTGTCTTTACTGTCACCGGATTTGAAAAGTGGTATTACCTTGCTGTATTTCATAAGGTCCGGGAAGACTCCCTGGTTCACACACAAATTAAATATTAAGGCTAAGTACGGAGCGACAGTCTCAATAATAGCTTGACAAACTTTAATCGACAGTCCCCATAGATCTTCGGTTAATTTGACTTTAATTTCCTTAAAAGCTTTAATGACTGCTATGGGGTTTATATGTTTAAATTGAAATTCAACCGGACAGGCTGAAACGTTCGCTCTTAATAACTCAATAGAAAGCAAGGGTGACGAATTTAAGGTTTCAGTAGTTTTAAGTGGGATACCAGTGAAGAAATCTACAAATTCTTGAGCAACTACGTAGTTAGAACTTAAAAGGCCACGTGAAGTCTCTAGAGTGATATCATTATTATATTTTTTATTTCTATTCGTTTCACTATTGATAATTTTCCAAACCGTTTTTATTTTGTTATCGGCGGATTTAATCTTGTTACTAATGAATAAGGCTTTAGCTACTTTGCAAGCGTTTTTAAAGATTTTAGAGTAACTTGCAACATATTTATTGAAAGTTTCTGAGTTAATGTAGGGCTTGAGACCGTACAACTCAAACAATCGCTCCCTACTTTTCCTAATGCCCTTAGTTGCCCAGTCACTGAACATAAACTTAGGGCAAATAGATTTAGTTTTCGTTTTTATTGTATTATTGAACTCCGTGTGAATCACCGAAAAGAATTCTTCAAAAAATAGATTTACATTGTCGATAATCTGGCTTGGAATGCTTAGATTACTAATTAAATTATCATTAAATTTATTTAAATTGCTGGGTGTTATCTGCCTAGATTTTATTTGGATTTTTTGTACTGGTGTGAAGGATTCAAACACAACGACTTGACCGCTGTGATCCGAAGGAAGGTAATTTACAATGAATTTATCCAAGTAGTCGCAGCAACAAAAAACATTATCCAGACATGTAGCAGTATTTGTAGTAATTCGGGTTGGATCCGAAAACACGTTTAATAAATTAAATGATTTAAAAAGATGCAAAAATCTACTGCTATTTGAATTTTTATCTAAAATATTAACATTAAAGTCGCCACATATAACCACTGATTTATTACCAGTTACAAGTTTTGCTAAAACATCTTCCATTACTGACTCAAATGTTTACAGGCCCCCAAATTATCAAAACTACTCTAAGTTTTGATAATTTGGGGGCCTGTAAACGCATACTATTACATGCTTATCCAGCTCAACACAAGATAGCTCAATATTATGTTCAATCGATAGTTTAACAATATCATCACGAGTTTTGAATTTAATTGAATTTTTAATTAAGATTAATGAACCTCCTCGCAGCATTGATTTACGGTTAAAACAGCTACCCACCGTATAGTTTTCATAATTAATAAGCATTTGGTAATCCTTAAGCCAATGTTCAGTAAAACAAATAATGTCAAACATACTTTTCTCTAAAAACAATTCTATTTCTAATAATTTGGAAGAAATGCCTTGGATATTTTGGTGGAATAAATTCAAAGTGTTCTGCTGAGGCCCTTTTTTACTAACTAATTTAGAGCAAGAAGATACCTTTCTGTTGATATGTTTAACAATATTGTTAATGGTACCTTCTGTTGTCTTACTTCCTAGTTTAAACTAATATTAATATCTGGAGTGAGCCCAGAGTCTCCTGTGCCATCACCAGACAACAAGATACTATCACTTAAAACTTCTAATTGAGAGTATTCCACGGTGACATATGGAACCTCCTCCGTACAATGATTGTAAACATTTATAGCACTAGTGCTATATTTATCTAAGGTCACCTCCTGTACATTAGTACCATGACTAATAGTCGCAGTGTCCACAATATAAGCAAACTTCGACATACTACTTATGTCTGTGTGAATATTAAAAGCTAATAGCCTAGCTATTTTTTATCTAAACCTAACAGGTAGATACACATTACCTGGAGTCGACTTAAGCTTATCAACAAAAGTGTTGATGTCAAGATATACAAGCTTATCACGTTAAGTAGTTTTAGCGTTAAAGAGTACCAAACATCCATCCATCCACCCATCCTCACAAACTTTCGTGGTAAGTGTCGCCACATTGACCAGTCCCGTGCGTCTCGCATCCAGCGGATCCCCGCAACCTTCACCAGGTCATCGGTCCACCTAGTGGGAGGCCTTCCAACGCAACGTCTTCCGGTTCGCGGTCGCCACTCCAGAACTTTCCGCCCCCATCGGGCATCCGTTCTGCGAGCATATGTGCCCTGCCCACTGCCACTTAAGTTTGGCAATTCTTCGGGCTATGTCGGTAACTTGGTTCTCATGCGAATGTCCTCATTTCTGATTCGATCGCGCAAGGAAACTCCGAGCATAGCCCTCTCCATTGCCCTTTGGGTGACTTTAAGCCTTCTGATGAGGCCCATTGTGAGCGACCACGTTTCGGTCCCGTATGTAATCACTGGCAACACACACTGGTCATAGACTATCGTCTTGAGACACCTGGGGTAAGTTGGACGAGAAGATACTTCTCAGCTTCCCAAACACGTAAAATATGCGTAGGCGCATTGCTTTGTGTAATTTATTATATCACCGCTGCCTCAAAACGGCGAAGGAAAACATCTTGAGGAAACCGGTATGTCTTAGAACCAAAAAAATCGAAGATATGTAACGTCTACCAGCCCGCACTGGGCTCGCGTGTTGGATTATAGCCCATCCCTCTCCTAGAGAAGAGGTCTTTGTCCCTACAGTGGGAACATTATAATTATGCTGATGATGATGATGGTAAACGTTTCTCAACAGAAATCAAGACTGGAAGATGACCACTATGTAGCCGCTGTTGTGGAATACACAATGAGCTCATTTAGACACCATCAAAAAATGATGAACTACACGAATCTTATAAAGGATGCTGCAGAACAGGTATTTAAATTAGTGTTTCAAGCATATTTTATTATTAGTTTATTTCTGTAAATTGTAGTTTGTAAATATTGTAAATAAATTGAATAGCATTTTTTTAAAATTTATATTTAAATGAAGAAGTAAATGTTAGACGTATGTAGATTGTTGTTTGGGGGTATGAGGAACAGGGTGTAAAGTTCCTCATCCCCCATAGAAAAGGGAGGATCCTCCGACCAGACGGGTGTTGTGTCTGGTGGGCTAACTGCCCGACATTTGTAAGTCGGGATTTCCTATATAAGCTTAAGTCGCGGACAAAGTTGATAGCGCGATGTAGGAAATCTCGTTAGTTCGCAGGTGTTGCGATAGATGTTGCTGTTGCCACAGCTGTCTTTTTTTTAATTTTTGCTGTGTCTATTATTTGTTCCGTTCTAATTACTCTAGAAAGCATAAATTGTTTAATGTCCCATTTTGTCACACTGTAACTCGATCTACCTCCCTATATTTTTATGCTTACGATAGAGATGTAGGAAGATAATGTAGATTATCCAAGGTTGGTCTATCGCCCGTTTGCTTGACGAACTTGGCTGATATTCAGAAGGAAAGTTAAAAAACTTTTAATAATATTTTCAGGGCGCTGACATAGTGGTGTTTCCCGAACAGACTCTAACGGATTTCCTAACATGGTTCGAAGTACCAATTTACGGCGCTTTGCGACATCATCCTGTACCAGCTCTCCACCCTGACTTGTTTGATGAGGTTTGTACAATAGTCTTTATGATTCGTTAATAGGGTTCCTTACTCGAAGGGTAAAAACGGGACATTATTTATATTATTATTTACCCAATTACGGCAATGCCAAAAGGAAGGGTTATAATTTTCTTTTGAGGTACAGAACTCAATGGATACAATAAAAAAGTCTGGCTATCCATATACACTATACAGGGTGTAAAATGACCGTCCGCAACAAAATGTTCAGATTTTCAGGTGAAAATCACAGTTTGCTTAACCTACATTGAAACCCCTGGAGCCAAAGTTTTTTTTAAAGCCAAACCTTTTTTTTAATACAAGTTTTTTTAAATATATTTTTACTTTTAATACCTACCTATTAAGGTATTAACTTTTAGAGTTTTGACCTACAATACATCGCGTAACTAGAAGGTTCCCAACTTTGCCAAGTAAGGTTCAGAACAAAAAGCAACACAATGACATGGATCAAAGTGTCTAACGGATTCATTACGGATCTTTTTACACCCACAATCAAAGATTCCATCATTGTTCCAGATCTTGGTAGGCATATCAGCAGCTGCACGGGAGAATGACATCTACGTGGTGGTCAACGGCCGTGAGCTAGTGGACTGCACGAACCCTGACTCGAACAGCACTGTCGGAGAGTATTGTCCCGATTCGAAAAAGTACACCTTCGTCACAAACGTTGTCTTCGACAGGACTGGCGCGGTCATTGATAGGTGAGACTAACGCATATTTAAAGATACTCGTAGACCTCAGAGCTGCGACTTAGGCACCGTCTCCACGAGCGAGAGATTCGCGGCTATATTATTATCGTACCATGTAAAAAAATAAAAATAAAATCGATCACACACCGCGAACTGCGCTGACGAGTTGCGAGTTGTTGAAAATCGCCTCACAGCTCCTCTCAACTCCGCTTTGCTAGAAACCGTTCCTTCATCGGGCACAGTGGTGATAGCCAAACTATACCTTCCATTCAATGTTTCAGATACCGAAAAATTAACTTATATGATGCAGTACCAGCTCTTCGGCCTGAACTCGGCGAGTTCATCACAGATTTTGGAGTCACCTTCGGCCACTTCATCAGCATGGACATCTTATTCCAAGTTCCGGCTGTCCAGGTAGTGCAGAAGAGGCACGTGAAGAATGTTATATTCCCAACCATGTGGATGTCTGAGCTACCGTTTTTGAGTGGTGAGTTTTAGTCGGGTAGAAAGCTGGTGCCAATGAAGGCTTTGAAAATGTTGATAGTGGCTCTGTATACCTATATAGGTCATTAAGGTAATAAATTGCTAAACTTTCAAAATAAAAACTAAGTATGACATGTATCGCTGGCGAGTTGGTTCCACCACTTCTTCTTCCCAGCTAAAGTGATAGGAAGTGGAGGAAGTCGGGCGTTTTGGGGACTGTCTTGTGTACTTAATTGACGTTCAATAAGTACTGATTTGATTCGAAACTCCATGACGACACGGATCGGGTAACTGATCGCCTTTTATGTTGCCAGTGATCACAGTGATTAGAAATTAAGACATCTGAGCAAGACACTCAAGGTAAAACCGACGTAGCCCTAAAAATTGCCAAACTTAACAGTGGAAAGACACATTGCTCGTTGCTCGCAGAACGGATGGCCGATGGGGATGAAAAGTACTAGAGTGGCGACCACAAATCGGAAGACATTGCGTTGTAAGGCCTCCGATTTGGTGTACCGATGACCTTGTGGGGATCTGCAGGATGAGAGACTCACGGAACCAGTCAATGTGGCGACACTTGGGCAGGCCTATATCAAGCAACGGACAACTTCCAGCTGAAATGATGATGATAATGTTATCTGTTAAAAATATTCAGAGCGGTAACCTTCCATGTTTCAGCTGTTCAGATTCAGCAATCGTACGCTTACGCAAATGATGTCAACTTCTTGGCAGCGGGAGTCAGTCACTCATCATATGGCAGTACAGGTCCGTAAACTCAATTTCAATTTATTTTTTGTTTGTATGCGGCTAGTGGTCGCAAGCGCGACTGCTGAGCATGCATGGTCCTGGAATCGCTTACCGAGCAAAGTATTAATGGATTTTTCTGTCAGTTATTTCTTAGAAGGAGCCACGGAGTCTGAATCTGTGCTCGATTAATGGCAATAGGCTCGGCCCCCTATTACATGGGACTTTAATATAACCAGCGGAATGTGGGTGCACTATATTAGGTACACCTCCGCCTAATCCTTCGGGGATGATTTTGTTGATACAGGTGTGTGTGATTTTGTTTGCGATAACCCTTTTCGTATTTTCAGGTTCTGGCATATATTCCGGCAAAGCTGGTGCTTTAGTCAGCACCCTGTCAGGATCAGATACCATTAAATTACTTGTAGCCAAAGTACCTAAAGTACCTGGACAGGTAAGATGTTTTTCTTGGTTGCTTTTGATATAGCTGCTGAAAAATCGGTCTCTGGTATTGCTGAAAACCAGTGTGTTGTCTTGTTCCACATGGTAACACATGATTGTGTTCGGCGATGGCCGCGTTTTCCGTGAATCATCTTCCTAGCCTTAAATTTTCCCAAGTATTTTTACATGGAGTGACTGTCTATCTGACACAACAACACCCAATTAGCATGGGAATTTTGGCCTCTGACTACCTGTAACGACGGTAAAAGATCTACAAATGACAGCCGGAACCAACAGCTTAACTATTAACGTATCTTCCGACGGTGCGGTCACCCATCCGCGGACCAACCTGGGCAAGCGCGGCTTCACCCATGGATTTTGCCCCGACTTTTATTTCTTATGCATATTTTGCGTCATGTTGAAAGCGTACTAAATGTGTTTTCTCTAACTCTTCAGTTAACGGACGCGTATCCAGGCCCAATTCACGGGAATCCGGCAGAGCTCGACAACCTACGCGTGGATCAAGACCGGTCAATCTCGGATCACATCACCAGGCTGCTGCAGCCAGGCTCCCAGGAGTTCACGCTGGTGCACAGGGATACTACCTGCAACTTCAAAGTCAAACTGACTCAGAGAGATAGCAGTAAGGTAGGCTCTGGAGTTATTTGATTGTAAACTTGGTGTTGAGCCACTTTAATTAATTACACAGCTAGTAGTCTGACGTTATGAACCAATATTATAAGAGGTACACTGATGGAAAGTAATACTACTGACTGGCCTTATCATACGGGATAACGATATGTTGCGGTTAGATCATCATTCTCATATCCCAATTCATTTGGGGTCTTTTTCTTCCATACTTCTCTGATTCGTCATCTCATGAGACACCTTGACGCCACAAATAAATTAGTTGTAAACATAAATAATAATATAATAATAATAATAATATTCCACAACTATCACACAACGCCATCTAGTCCCAAGCTAAGCAGAGCTTGTGTTATGGGTACTAGACAACTGATAAACATACTTATATATTTCTAAATACATACATATTATAGATAAATTACACCCAGACACAGAACAAATGATCGTGCTCATCACACAAACATTTGTCCTGGGTGGGAATCGAACCCACAACCTCCGGCATAGCAGTTAGGGTCACTAACCACTAGACCAACAGGCCAGTCGAAATAATATTATGATTCCAGCAATATCGATACAGAGCAGCTGTGTTCAGTGGTTTTCGAAAGTTCTACGATCCCTTCTATACACTGTTGCACGCGGGTGTGAGGATATGCGGTATATACGCCTGTACTGGCGATGGCGCAGAAACTTGTGGCATCAGGTAACTTGCAAATCAAAATCGTCCTTCTAATACACAGTATAAGGGCCATGCCATCGACGCACAAAGTGTTACCACATGACCAGCGCAGAATTTCGAACCATATAACATAGAACCTTTTAATCGAATATAAAAAAATGCAATTGTTCCATACATCTTCAATGAGAAAATTGTGTGCAACAAATTGTTTTTTCTAAGAAACCGACGAAAATTGTAGATTCTATGTGATTTCGTGGTATCAGTTTATCTGTCGACGTTCCCTCCCCTATGTATGTATTTCTGGCGGAATAGCTTCGAGCATCGAAACGAACACCATGCAAGGTCAAAATAGTATATCGTCAATTCAGCTAGTAAATAATACTTAAATAGATTATTCCAAATATACACTGCGTCAGTTAGCAGATTTCTCGTCGCTGAATTTTGTGCCAAAAACATTTGACTTTTTTGCCATCGATTCGCTAATAGGCCCGAACAACCGTCATCACTGGTCCAGTCTCACTTTTATGCCGGCTATCATTGGTCTTTGCTAGCAGTGATTAGTAAAATGTAGACACGCATACCTATGGCAATAAATCCCGGTAACATCTCTGTATTTTTTGCAGGATTTTACCCTACCAAGAGAACGCAACTTCTGCAATTTTCGAGGAGCTCACTATATCAGCCAGGATGCCGAGTCCCTCACTTGATAGTGAGCTATCCACGAACAACTCGATCGTATACCCGGTGTCTGCGACTGTCAACGTCTTCCCTTTAGAAGCAAAGGACTTCACCTACACCACTATTATGAACGATAACGTCACTGAACATACTATGATATTGAAAAATAACGCCGCTGAGTTATATTCTTTCGCTCTGTGGGGAAGAAATTTCGCCATTGATGTAATTGACAAACCGCCTCGATTAGACGATATAAGTCCAGATGATATCGTGTAAGAAGAAAAGTGAAGTAGGAAGACAATAATAACGATGTGCATATTGTCTAATAATGGTTACGTTCGATGCGAAAGGGTGCGTACAGCGCCTCATGGTTAGTTATTTCTGCAGGTTATTTTTCCAAATGTGTCATGACCCTAGGTGATTAGGTAGGTATGCTTTTTGTAGATCTTTGAGCAGAGTTCTGTTTGCACCTAACTTTATTTGCACATACATTCTTGTTCAATATTTCTCTAATGAGTTTTATTTATTCATGCTAATACAATTTTTTACCTACATTTTAAAATGTTTCTCAAAATAAAATTAAAAAAAAACATTGAAAAATATAAAAAAGTAGCTCGGCATCGGGAACAGGTTCAAGCTACTGGTGGTGAGGGCCCTCGAGACAGGAACCTCCTAACAATTAGCGCCGTGTCCAGAAGTACTACTTCCCGAATCAAGCCCTTGGTACAGCTGCCAAGTGAGATCCTCTTGGCCATCACTTAGCCATTGGCCGACACGTACTGGACTTCGTAAAGTAGAACTTTACAAAGTCCTTGTAAAGTTCTACTTTTCAGAT
Organism: Diarsia dahlii; assembly: GCA_949775195.1. Taxonomy (NCBI): domain Eukaryota; kingdom Metazoa; phylum Arthropoda; class Insecta; order Lepidoptera; family Noctuidae; genus Diarsia; species Diarsia dahlii. The sequence goes on from OX459210.1 coordinate 13,813,423, forward strand.
TTTTTTCATATTTTCTAAACTTATGGTTCAAAAGTTAGAGGGGGGACACATCTTTTTTTACTTTTGGAGCGATTATTTTCGAAATTATTGACATTATCAAAAAATTACTTTAGTAAACCCCTATTCATTTTTAAATACCTTTCCAACAATATATCACACGTTAGGGTTGAAATTAAAAGCCCCCTTATATGTAAAGTGGGAAGTGATTTTTTTTCCAATTTTTGTTGGCGTGATTGATACACATATTGGTACCAAATTTCAGCTTTCTAGTGCTATCGGTCACAGAGATTAAGCGAGGACGGACAGACGGACGGACGGACAGACAGACATGGCGAAACTATAAGGGTTCCTAGTTGACTACGGAACCCTAAAAACGGTTATTGGCTTTTAGCGTTCATTTTACATGACGCGACCTATGTTCACTAGTGAGTTGATTATTATTAGGTATAATTGTTTGATTGTCCAGTCAAATACAACGCAAGTGCTGAATAAAACGTTATTTGTTGATGTTTGAATTGATGATGATGATAATAATTATGATATCTACTCTAAATAAAAAATAAAACAAAATTCATTTAATTCAGATAACTTGATCCATACAGGTAGAAGAAAATTAACATGTTTATGAAACCAATTAGATAATTTTATTATCTGTAAAGTTAAGATGTCGTTTCATTTTTATCTCAAGTAAGTTTAAATGGATAAAACTATTATCTTTACCGCGTGGCAGGCGGTGGTGTAATATTATTTTAATTATATAAAGGTAAGGTAAAATATCCTCGTGTCTATATGATTTATTCCCTTTATGTCGAGTCCCGTTATGTCGAGCCGAAAACCTTGTCTCGGTTCTATTACCCCTATGTCGAGTTTAGTTTTCTGTCCCGTTTCTATTCCCTTTATGTCGAGTTTATTTACCACGCTTTTATTACCTTTATGTCGAGTTTATTTACCACGCTTTTATTACCTTTATGTCGAGTTTAATAATATCATATTTTAGAAGTACAGTCACGTCCAAAGAAAGTTAAAAGAAGTTATAATTTAAAATAATAAAAAGGATTGGTGTAGTACACACAAACTACCAGGAGGCCAGAAACATGAAGGAGGTATATTGTTAATAGGAATCTCTTAGTCAAACCTATATTATATCTATATACCTTTCTAATACTCTGCAGCTTTTTCTTTTTACGTGGATAGTAAAGTCTTCGAAACTACCAGGACACCAGAATGGTGAAGTTTCTAATACCATGAAGTTTTTTTTTCATTTTAAACAAGGTTAGTAAAGTCTTCAAAACTACCAGGATACCAGAATGCTGAAGTAGTCATCATAATATATTATTAGAAATATATAGAGATTAGGCTAAGGGATTCCTATTAACAATATACAAATACCTCCTTCATATTCTGGCCTCCTGGTAGTTTTTTTTTTTTAAAGATCCCTTTATTTTTTCTTAAGTACCTATACTTTTATTTTTCATGAAACTAATACGTCTTCACCATTCTGGTGTCCTGGTAGTTGAAGATTATACTGTGATTTATTTAGATTATTAAGAAAGTTATTTTTTAGAAGAATTATTTATCTACGTTATGATTATACTGTGATTATATGTTATTAAGAAAGATTAGATATATACAATGAAAATAAGTAATAGAACAAATTAATAATAAAACAACGTTTTTAATTTACATCCAATGCTTTTAATTTACATCCCTGACTGTACCTGTTCACCAAACTCGACTTAGAGGTAATAGAAAGCGTAAAATATCAATACTTTGGAGAACAACAGACTTCCAGGCTCGACATAACGGTACTCGACATAAAGGGAATAAATCGTCTATAACTGCTTCATTGGTGGTTGCAAGCGCGGCTGCTGAGCATAAGACCCTTTTTCTTTTTTCTTTTTTGGGCGGTGGGAAATCATCAAATGACTACTCCCGCTCTTGGCAGAGCGGTAGGGAGTGTCAGACTTTTATTGACTAAAAACCACACATGTTCCTTCTTAGCCCTTTGTGTAGAGGCCACGGTATCTCTTTCGAACAGCCCGCAGCCTCGACGGGGAGCAAAAATCCCTGAGTTAGACACCCAGTTTAGAAGTTAGACTCACTTTCTGGTTTCCTATCGAGTTGAAAGTTTGCATCTTGTACATTTTTAGTTTCGATGGCAAAAAAACAAAGTTCGGTTTTCCAAGTAGCAACACTAAATCCAATATGGCGGACTCTCAAGGAAGGAAGGTTTGGGTCCCCAGTACCTAACTGAATCTGTAGCACGCGATTCCAACCTTTTTAAAATAAAATGTTTAGTTTAGTTAGCTTGATTACCCGACAAATTCCGATAAAAATGTTGGCGAGTGATAAGGTTAACTGATAAGGAAAGTCATAGTCACTACTATTGTGTGTTACATCAATCTTGCGCTAATCATACAGGGTGGTGTTTTAAATGAATTTACATAGGTAAACAAAGTTTAACTGGTATATCTACCACTAGCTGATGCCCGCGGCTTTGCCCGTGTGGACGTCTGTCAATTTTATATACAAAAATCTTCACGAGAACCACTCTATCCATTAGTGAAAACAGCATGAAAATCAGTGCAGTAATTTTTGAGTTTATCGCGAACAGACAGACGCGGTCGATGACTTTTGTTTTATAATATGTAGTGATTTACTACTAGTGAACATCATAATCTGTCTAACTTTTTGCCAATTATATTGGTGTCGACTTCCAACCTAAATGGATGCAGCTTAATATCAATATTTTACATAGAGTGCCTGCCTAACTGACCTCCATTTCCCAGTCAGCAGTACTAGGAAAGACTGCATATCAGATTTTCGGGTCACTGACTACCTGGAACGACTGTCAAATATCTACAAATGACTTAACGTGCTCTCACCCACCCATGTGGTTGTCCCCCACTAGGGGACAACTTAGGCAATCGCGGCTTAACTTCAAGATCGACCCGAGCGACGCTTAGTGTAGGTAACGTAATGTCTCCAATGCTTCATGTAAAATACTGGAAGCCGGCCTCAACATAGTTGTGAAAAAACATGGCTGATGTAGTAGAGTAAAAGATGCATCTGGATGAGACCTACCGGCGTCTCTAATAACGTTACGTAAGCTGTGACTTACCTAATGGTGTCAATGGACTGGAAAAAGGAGTGTTGGACGTCCGGCGGCGAGATGAGCAGCCGGCATTTTTGCTATCGTGAGAATATTCTAGATGAGGCTGGCACTAGAACGTGGAGCTTGGCAAAAACAAAGAGAGGCATATACTCGTACCTAGCAGTGGGTGAAGTCGGGCTGTGGATCCATGATGATGATGATTTTTCTTATCGTGTGGGCAGTAAGGTCTAACGACCCAACGCACCCTAGTGTCAGAGTTTCTAAACCGCCTCAAGGGCGTCTGACCCCGTCTGCTGTGGGCCCCGCCAGCTAAGAAGGAACATGGGTGGTTTTTAGTCAGTAGAAGTCTGAAACTCTGTTTCGCTCTGCCCAAGAGCGGGAGGGGTTATTTGATGATTTTCCACCCGCCAATAAAAAAGGGTCTCTGATTTGGTTTGACGACAGTGGATGATGATGATGAAGCGTTAGTCAAATTTCACGCACCCTGTACGTTCTCCAGTGGTAGAAATAACAAATCATTTAGAACAACATCTTATTAGTGTCAGTGCTGCACACAGCCCGGATCAGTTCACACGATACCGACATATTGACACGATCACACGACACACAACAGAATTATCACCTTGAGACCGAGAGATACGCCGCGAATCATAAATTCGTGTGAATCACTATTATAAGAGCTACAGCAGCCGGCAATTTGCTCATAATATTGGTTATCTCAGCGGCAAATCGATAAAGTACTTAATAATTTATTCATTTTTAACCGAAAAAAAGAAGGAGGTTCTCAATTCGAAACGTGCCTATATTTATTTTATTTTTTGTATGTAACTATTTTGTTATTTTAAATTAGTTAAAATGGTGCAAAATAAAAGAGTGCTGGTTATCTACACTGGAGGTACCTTTGGTATGCTGAAAAATGAAAAAGGAGGTTGGTTTATTAATTTTTAATATTTTACTAGTTTTTGCTGGCGGTTTCGCTCCCGTTATGTGCGGAAATTAACCAACGGGAACGTTTTACTGACTCAGGAATAATTAATGTAGCTTCCCGTAAATACTATATAAAGCTAAATTACCACTGACTGACTCACTGATTGACAGAATTGTTCTCCCAGATGGTGGATGGGGAGGTGGGTATATTTTGACAGATTCGTAAACAAGCAACTCTCGTGAGTATGAGAAAATTGCCAAAACCCCCCTTTTCCCCCCCCCTTCTCCCCCCTCCATATCGTATCTCGGAAACAAAAAGACTTTACGTGTTTTTTTTTGGGATTCGTATAGAGGGGGCTCGGTAAAGTAAAAATAATTTTTCAAAGTGGCCCCCCTTTTCCCCCTTCTCCCCCCTTTTAGGCGGATCTCGGAAATAAAGAGATTTTACGTGTTTTTTTTTAAGGATTCGTATAGAAGAGGCTTGGGGAAGTATAAACCATTTTTCAAATTTGACCCCCTTGCCCCCCTTCTTCCCCCTTTTAGGCGGATCTCGAAAGTTAAGAGACTTGGAACGATTTTTTTTTCAGATTCATATAGAGGGCCATTGCGTTAGTCGAAATCATTTTTAGAAACTCCCCCCTCTCCCCCCCTTCACCCCCCCCCCTCTTCACCTCTTTTTTACTCCTGAAAATTTTTTTGATTCTTACCTAAATCTATTTGAGGGGCGTTGAAATTTGTATACCCTCCCCCCCCCAACCTCCCCTAAAATTAAAAGGGCTGTAACTTCATAACGGTTAGAGATAGCCATTAGGTGTTTGAACAAATATTATAGTAGGCGTCGAAACCTGTCCGGTGGTGGTACAGCGGCAGAGCGAAGGGGGTAGCGGGCGAGCGAAGCGAGCCGGCGACCCCCGTAGCGTAGGGATAATGTCATGATAGCTTTCCGGTGGTAGGTAGGTCCTGAGTGGAGCGAACCTGCGAGACCAAGTGGAGCGAAGGGGGGAGGTGGCGAGCGAAGCGAGCCGGCGACCTCCTTAGCGTAACGAAGGTTGAGTGGGTGAAGCGTAACTCAGGGGCGACGACAAGCAAACTTTAGGGTAATGTTTTTTTAGTGGTAGTAGGTAGGTAGTAGGTAGGTGGTAGGTGGTAGGTGGTAGGTAGTAGGTATGTGTAGGTAGGTGTAGGTGTAGGTAGGTAGGTATAGGTATGTAGTAGGTAGGTGTAGGTAGGTAGTAGGTAGGTGTAGGTAGGTAGTAGGTAGGTGTAGGTAGGTAGGTGTAGGTAGGTAGGTGTAGGTAGGTAGGTGTAGGTAGGTAGGTGTAGGTAGGTAGGTGTAGGTAGGTGTAGGTAGGTAGTAGGTAGGTAGTAGGTAGGTGTAGGTAGGTAGTAGGTAGGTAGTAGGTAGGTGTAGGTAGGTAGGTGTAGGTAGGTAGGTGTAGGTAGGTAGGTGTAGGTAGGTAGGTGTAGGTAGGTAGGTGTAGGTAGGTAGTAGGTAGGTAGTAGGTAGGTAGTAGGTAGGTGTAGGTAGGTGTAGGTAGGTAGGTGTAGGTAGGTAGGTGTAGGTAGGTAGGTGTAGGTAGGTAGGTGTAGATAGGTAGGTGTAGGTAGGTAGGTGTAGGTAGGTAGTAGGTAGGTGTAGGTAGGTAGTAGGTAGGTGTAGGTAGGTAGTAGGTAGGTGTAGGTAGTTATTACCGCGAGCTGCATTGGAACATTTTTTTTTTCAGATTCATTGAGAGGTGCAATGCGTTAGTCGAAATCATTTTTCAAAGCTCCCCCTCTCCCCCCCTTCACGCCCCGCGAGCTGCGCGCAGCTCGCGCAGCCACGCAAATACTAGTTATATTATATAAAGCTAAATTACCACTCACTCACTCACTGACAGAATTGTTCTCCCAGATGGTGGATGGGGAGGTAGGTATATTTTGACAGATTCGTAAACAAGTAACTCTTGTGAGTATGGGAAAAGTCCGAAACCCCCCCTTTTCCCCCCCTTCTCCCCCCTCCCTATCGTATCTCGGAAACAAAGAGACTTTAAGTGTTTTTTTTTTGGGATTCGTATAGAGGGGGCTTGGTAAAGTAAAAATCATTTTTCATTGTGGCCCCCCTTGCCCCCCTTCTCCCCCATTTTAGGCGGATCTCGGAAATAAAGAGACATTACGTGTGTTTTTTTAAGAATTCGTATAGAGAAGGCCCGGGGAAGTAAAAACCATTTTTCAAATTTGACCCCCTTGCCCCCCTTCACCCCCCCTTTAGGCGGATCTCGGAAATAAAGAGACATTACGTGTGTTTTTTTAGGGATTCGTATAGAGAAGGCCCGGGGAAGTAAAAACCATTTTTCAAATTTGACCCCCTTGCCCCCCTTCACCCCCCTTTTAGGCGGATCTCGGAAATAAAGAGATTTTACGTGTTTTTTTTAGGGATTCGTATAGAAGAGGCTTGGGGAAGTATAAACCATTTTTCATATTTAACCCCCTTGCCCCCTTCACCCCCCCCTTTAGGCGGATCTCGGAAGTTAAGAGACTTGGAACGATTTTTTTTTCAGATTCATTTATAGGGGCATTGCGTTAGTCGAAATTATTTTTCGAAACTTCCCTCCTGTCCCCCCTTCACCCCCCCCCCTCTTCACCTTTTTTTTTACTACTGAAAAAAAAATTATTTGTTACTTAAAACTATTGAGGGGCGTTGAAATTTGTATACCTTCCCCTCCCCTCCCCAACCTCCCCTAAATTTAAAAGGGATGTAACTTCATAACGGTTAGAGATAGCCATTAGGTGTTTGAACAAATATTACAGTAGGCGTCGAAACCTGTCCGGTGGGGGTACAGCGGTAAAGCGAAGGGGGGAGCGGGCGAGCGAAGCGAGCCGGCGACCCCCGTAGCGTAGGGCATGATAGCTTTCCGGTGGTAGGTAGGTCCTGAGTGGAGCGAACCTGCGAGACCGAGTGGAGCGAAGGGGGGAGGTGGCGAGCGAAGCGAGCCGGCGACCTCCTTAGCGTAACGAAGGTTGAGTGGGTGAAGCGTTACTCAGGGGCGACGACAAGCAAATTTTAGGGTAATGTTTTTTTAGTGGTAGTAGGAGGTAGTAGGTAGGTAGTAGGTAGGTGTAGGTAGGTGGTAGGTAGGTGTAGGTAGGTAGTAGGTAGGTGTAGGTAGGTGTAGGTAGGTGGTAGGTAGTAGGTAGGTGTAGGTAGGTGGTAGGTAGGTGTAGGTAGGTGGTAGGTAGGTGATAGGTAGGTAGTAGGTAGGTGTAGGTAGGTAGTAGGTAGGTGTAGGTAGGTAGTAGGTAGGTGTAGGTAGGTAGTAGGTAGGTGTAGGTAGGTAGTAGGTAGGTGTAGGTAGGTGTAGGTAGGTGTAGGTAGGTGTAGGTAGGTGTAGGTAGGTGTAGGTAGGTAGTAGGTAGGTGTAGGTAGGTAGTAGGTAGGTGTAGGTCGGTAGTAGGTTGGTGTAGGTAGGTAGTAGGTAGGTGTAGGTCGGTAGTAGGTTGGTGTAGGTAGGTAGTACCGCGAGCTGCATTGGAACATTTTTTTTTTCAGATTCATTGAGAGGTGCAATGCGTTAGTCGAAATCATTTTTCAAAGCTCCCCCTCTCCCCCTCTTCACGCCCCGCGAGCTGCGCGCAGCTCGCGCAGCCACGCAAATACTAGATGACGATGATGATACTAAATGACGGCGCGGTTAGCGCAGTGGCTCAAGCAATGGACTGCCGCGCTGCGTGTCGCGGGTTCGATCCCCGCACGGAACAAATATTTGTAAGACCTACAGATAGTTGTTCCGGGTCTGGGTATTTGTGTATGTGAGTTTAAATGTTTGTGAACGCACCCACGATACAGGAGAAATTCCTAGTGTGGGGCAACGTTTTTTATAAAAAAAAAAAAAAAAAAAAAAAAAAAATGAAATTAACAAAAGGAAAATAATGTCTATTGTAGATTATTGTAAAATTGCTTTACTAATGGCGCGAATTGCTGAAACGATTTTATTACTGATTACTAAAATTTTAAAACTTTTTGGATATTTTCTGCAAATTAAACAATTTTATCTTTCTTTTTACATTAAATACCACTTTTTGACATGAGTGATAAAGCGATAAGGGCCGGTAAAATTATAGCCCTACTTGAAAAATGGTTGTTCGCAAACTTACGTGTCTCAGCGGCTAAATGTGAGTCGTTCAACTGTCCAGAGGACTTGGCAACGGTATCAAGAGACCGGTACGGTCAAAAGAAGACCCGGTTCGGGAAGAAAACGACGCACAGAACCAAGAGATGACCGCTTTTTGGTGAGTCAGGCCTTGCGGAATCGTAAGGCGTCAAGTGTGGACCTGAAGAAGAGCCTTGATGAAGTAAGAGGAGTAGAAGTTAGCTTGTGGACCGTCAGGAGGAGGCTTTTGGCTGCCAATATCAGGAGTTACCGCCCGGCTCGGGGACCTAAATTACTCCGTGAGCACCGTGTTGCTCGACTTCAGTTTGCTCGAAACTGTGCTTCATGGACTCTGGAGGACTGGAATAAAGTATTGTTTTCTGATGAAGCTAGAATCTCTTTGTGTGGAGAGGACCGACGCCGGCGAGTGCTACGAAGACCACGGGAACGCTATGCGGAAGTGTGTTTCGAAGAAATCACTCCTTATGGCGGAGGCTCCGTTATGTTTTGGGCAGCAATTAATTCGACGGGGCGTACGGAGTTAGTTCTCATAGAAAATGGAACATTAAATGCACACCGGTACATAATGGAAGTCCTAATTCCATATGCACAACCCGCATTGACTGCACTTGGGGAAGATTCCATTTTTATGGACGACAATGCTCGCCCGCACCGTTCTGGCGACGTGGAAGCGTACATGCAAGAAGTTGGGATCCGTCGTTTAGATTGGCCAGCTCGAAGTCCTGACCTCAATCCAATTGAGCATGTCTGGGATGTTCTAAAGAGACGGGTAAGATCAGTGCAACATGCTCCACAAAACATCAGGGAGCTAAAAAGAGTCATTGCAGAAGAGTGGGAACGTATTCCTCAAAACGTCATTAAAAACATCGTGGAAAGCATGCCCAGAAGGATTCAAGCTGTGATTTTGGCAAGAGGAGGTCACACTCGATAATAGGTTATTACATTTGTAACTTTATTTAATTAAACAAAGTAAAAAAATCTTCTTGTCTTTATTGCCGACCACTTCTTATTGTTTGGCCGTGTACATCGGTTTTAAAGAATTCATAGATTTTTTTTTTAAATTGCCACAGTTCACTTCACGCGTATTAATTTACACGATTATAAGTATACAGACTACGTCAAACAATTAAATTTCATTGAATTAACTCAAATCGACCTTAGAACGTAAATTTCCTAAGGTGCCCGTTTTTTTTACAAAGGAGTGTATAAGTAGACGATAATAAAACGAATTAAAAATTAACAGAATTATTCTTGTTCACAAAAATTTTTTTTTTCACGTCTTGTTGTGTAGGTATGGAATCCTTCCTACAGATAAGAAGAAGTTAGTCTTTAATTAAAATTATGTAAGCTCCATGACTTCCTACTTACTTATATCGTATAAGCATTACCTATTTACACATTAGGTACATTATAATGATGTAAATTAGATACACACTATTAGCATAATTATTTTGCACAAAGCCGTGTGGATAAATAAGGTATAACTGATAGTTCCTAAAAGGGAAATTTTCCCTGTTTGCAATAATTTACATAACCGTTTGCGTTAGGTACCGTCAGCACCGTTTTGCATTTATCGTTCTTCTGCACCTTTTGCAAGTTATTTAGGGTTAGCGTAGCATCTCTTCTTTTATACAGTCTCTATAATTAACCGTCACCCTCGGCCCTTTTCTAGCCATACAGGCAAAGAAATTCAAATATGATATTGAAGGCAATCTTTGTCTGAGTCCCTCAATTCTATCTTTGATGTGGAAAGTGTTCAGTATGGATGATATTATAACTCTTAAGGGAGAGGCCCCTATTAATTACACAGGCTTCTATTAGTTAGCCTTATTACCTAGTCAAACAAGCAAACGCAAATGTATAAAAAACCTTAGTAACGAATGACCAATTTATTTTTCCAGTACTGGTGCCACAAAAGGACATAGAAGCAGTGATAAGGAGGCTACCTCAGCTACACGACAATGTCTACTGGCAGACGAAACTGGCTGGCACAGAGCACAAGGAGTATTTAGCTTTACCAGGTATGTTCACATGGAACAACGTCCTTTTGACCGTATGCCTTGGCGGACATCTTAACTGAAACGAGACATCATCGTTGACTGTCATAGTTTGATAGTTTCGCAATCTGTCCCGACCGGAGAGAGATCGGGTGCCAAGATAAACAAGGCTAGGAGGTATCACACTGTCAATTGTCTTAGGCTCCTGTAGAGAAGAGAACCCCCGATGAAAAAATCTGACCACATTTTACCTGACCTAGAAATCAAATCCAAGTACCCTACGCTCAGCTCACATAACATCACTGACGCTCACTGATTGCCACAACAAGGCATGTAAATTATTTAGAGTGAGAGTTTGTGCTTTTGCTGCTGGTATGTGTTTCAATTTCCCGCCACCACGTTGGTGAGGAGCTAGTGGATAATAATAACAGTCGTTTGGATCGATCTTCAAGTTAAGTCGCGCTTGCCTAGGGTGATCCGTGGATTGGAAACCACCCATGACATACAGAGTTTCTTCAGTGCTTCGGAAAGCAAATTAAGCTGGGCTGTGGTTTGTAGATCTTTGACTGTCGTTACAAGTAGGTAGATAGCCAGTGGCCCGAAAATCTGGTATTCAGATGCATGCGGTTAATATTTAAAAAATGTCCACTTGGGTGGATCAATCCGTGGGTTACAGCTAATCATTCTACTTTAGCTATAATTTGGCTCATTATGTGCCATCGTAGATTGCGGTATTCTTATATTATAGTACATTTGATAACAATATGATATCCTTGTTAACAGGTATCTTCCATCTAGATATTACCTAGTGTTTATGAAGTCGATTTGGTATTTATTTATAGGTTTCACGTCATACTTCGATAACTTAGTTGTTCCGTATTACATTTATAGATAATTATAATTATCACCAAGTCATGTGTTTACAGACGTGATGCTTTGAACCAGATGTCAATGCCGTGTCATGTTTTTTGCTGGGAAGTTTGTTCAGCTCTTTATCTCCTCAGCTTTTCTGTTCCCTGATACACACACAGCACACACAATTACGACTTGGTTATATATAACATCGGGCCTTGTAATCCCCAAAATGTTAGGTAGAAGTGTACTTACCTTACAAGTAGTTACAAGTAGGTACACACACATTTCGCTAGCAACGTTTTTCAGGCCCAAATCCAGACTTCGTAGCTGCTCTGCCAAATTCCTAATGGAGAAATATCCAATAACACTTTGCAGTTTGTAATATATGACTTTTGATTTGATTGGATATAGAGGACGTTTCACGGCTATGTCACATGGAGGGAAAGTACCTTGAAAATTGTAGATAGAACATTTTACTGAAAGAAGACATTATTTCAATTAAAAAAACAATTTAAACTGCATTCACAGATTTTTAAATAATTACATGGTTGAACCGGGAATCGAACCCGCTACACGAGACAAACAATTACCCTGTAGCTTTATCATGCCGATCGAAAGGCTTCATCATAAGGATTCTTTTTTGCTAAATAACATAGTGTCAGAAATAAAAGGAAGACCATCATTTATCCTACTATTTCTTACGTAACGTTCATATTACATGATATACTACCACTCAATTTGGACCTATGGGAAACGTTCGTGACCAAAATAATTCGGTCTGTAGAGGATCACTGAAATAAATGCCCAGTAAATTGTTATTAATGATGATGCCTGACGCAATTCTTATGAATTCTATTTGACATCACTTAACGCACCATAGCCCGTTTAGCAAGAGACAGGAATACGTGGAAATCTTAGGGAAGCCTTTATCGACAAACGACCCTAATAATTATATTCATATTTAAGAAAAAGTTTGCTGATGATGAACGGTTCGAACTCACGGCTAATAAGAACGTTGATAATATAAAATCTAGATCATTATGTATCATCTAATCCATGTTTGTTTGTTTCAGATGGCAAGGACACAGAACAGAAGATTTTATACAAAATATATGAATATGATGAGCTCAAAGACTCTTCAGATTTTACCCTGGATGACTGGATTAGACAGGCTAGAGATATAAAGGTAATTTTAGTAAAACAGTCAATTTCAACAAGTGGCGCAGTAGCTTTTCGTCAAATTATGGTTGATATTACCTACTAGAAACGGAAAAGGAAACAGATTTTTTTCTACTAAAACCGCTGACAACATGGGCTCATGTTAAGGCGCTTCCTCACCGGATCCATTCGCCTCTTAAGTAACAGTTGGGATTCGAACATAACATCAGAGTGTGAGTCGAACCGACCATTATTATATTTAGCAAAATTCAAAAGCGATTTTCTCCTACTGAATTGGTTAACGATTTCACACATATATGGTATAGTATTTTGGAAGTAATTTTTTCAATATTTTCATTTTGTCAACCGTTTTTCACGAGAAAAAAGCTTTTGGTTTTTTTGCTAATTGTTATATCGTGACCGTACAGTGCGCAAGAATTTGTAACAATCACTTGTTTCCGTACAAAATTTACATTGAGGTCCTCAGGTATGGGTATACCTGGATACTACAATACTTTTGCTATAACATCAAGTTTCGTGTGTTACAGAAATTCTACCACGACTACGATGGTTTCGTGGTCCTCCACGGCACAGACACGACAGCATACGGCGCTTCCATCCTCTCCTTCATGCTGGAATCCGTCGGCAAGACTGTCGTACTCACAGGAGCACAGGTACTCACGAAACTGGCTGGAGAAACTCAGAATTGTCTATTGATATACTTCTTACCTACATTGAAATCTGCTTTGAACTGCACATTAAGCTTAGCATCTTTTACTTCCAGGTCCCTATCTTCCAACCTCGAAGCGACGGTAACAACAACTTACTCTGCGCTATCCTGGTTGCAGCTACGCAGCACATTCCAGAAGTCACCGTGTTCTTCGGAGCCAGATTATTCAGAGGCACAAGGTAACTTAGAGATTATTATTTGTTTTATTTATTGTTACATTTAGTACAGCATAAGCCATCAACACTAAATTAAGTAATGTTTTTACTCGGTCTTCTCGCAGAACCATAAACATTCTAACATTAACGTCTTCATCAGCATACAAATTCATCCAGAGTTTTCTCCACGAGCGCGTTGAGCATCGATAGCATACACGGTATAGGGAGGTGGACCGAGATTGCTTGGTAGAGCTTCTTTAACCCTTTGATGTATGTTTTTATCATCCTTGACCAATACCTTTGTCAATAGCGACGAGCGACGTAACATCTACTGAGTCACTTTATGCCTTGAGCAGTTAGCCCTTTTAGGTTTTTCACCATCCAAACTCAAAGACCACTTATATTTGCATGTGATAGAATAATAATAATTAATAATAATTAATAATCATCGTAAATAAATATCTTGAGAACAGTAAGGTTCTTATTCCGAATAAACCTACATTGTCCTAATAATATTTTATAGCCCGAAGTATTTTATAGAAGTAGTTATTAATTTGATGCTATATTCTTATATACAAGGCTATTCTATCACATGCATTAAAAACACGATCGGAATTTTCTATTTTGTCATAGTCCTGCAGTGGACTCTAACAGGCTGTAACGATGCCTAGCAATAATCAACCTTATTATTACTTTCACAGAGTAAAGAAAGTGTCAAACACAAAGATATACGCCTTCGACTCGCCCAACTTCGCAGCACTGTTGGAAGCCAAGACTACCCTGGAGGTGGACCCCAAGATGTTGATCCACCCAGCAGGCTCTGTGCCCAATGAGTGCCGGTTACACGATCAGCTCAGCAGGAAGGTGTACATACTGAAGGTGGCACCGACCATCACTCCTGAGCTGATTAGGGCTGTGTTTACTGGAATGGAAGGTGTGTATATTAAACATAACATAACATCACGGCTGTAATCCCCGAAGGTTAACGCAGAGGTGTACCTACTAGTACATTCATAATTGCGCCAGTTTTTTATATAAACTGGGCCTACTCTTGTCCTCAGAAATGAGTTATGTGTAGGTCCCATTATAGGACGAGCGTATTGACATGCCGGGCAACCGAGTGCAAATTCAGACTCCGAGGCTGCTACTGAGAAATTCCTGATGTAAAACCCAATATCACTTGGCCCGACCCGGGAATCGTACCTAGGACCTAATGTTCAGCAGTCGTGCTTGCCAGAGGAGGCAAGCTGGTGTCTTTAAGTTGAATTGTGCAAAGTAACTCCAAATTAAATAAGCCCTAGCCCTTTATTTGCGCTAACATACAAACCCTGTTTTAATCATCCTACCTTAGTCTTATTTCCAAATTAACCATCAATATTTCTATACCAGGTGTGGTCCTCGAGACATACGGCAACGGCAACATCCCCATCAAACGGAAGGAGATCTACAAGGAGATCGAGACGGCGGTGAAGAACAAGGTCCTCGTGGTCAATGTGACGCAGTGCATCAATGGTACCGTCATCGCTAAACCACTGTATGAGACTGGATTGGTGAGTAATCAATACGTGGTCTTCATAACGTATCGATCGCAATCTAAATTGAGTTGGCTTAGAATTTGTTTGCAAGTTTGGCGCCCATCAGTTCTTGATATGTGCAGACAATAGTACCTGTTGGGTTACCATGCCTTCTTAAAGCTTCTTATTCCAACGTGGGAAAGCGACATACCCATACAAGGTGTCCAAAGGCAATTCCCTTTTCCACATTGGAATAAAAATAAAACAATACTGCTGATGTCATGGTAGGCCTAGGCCACCTGTAACTTACAGGTGGCTGTAAGTACTGATGCTGCCCAAAGGCAGGCCACGATCTTAAGTCTCCCATTCCCATCGTTTGTGGAAAAATCCGCTACTAAACAAGGCGTAAGCGACATCCACGCACAAATGGTTACGTATTCACGCGCATCATTCTGAACGCTCGACATACAATTTTTTCAAATAAAAACGGTTGTTCCATTATGATGCTTATGTGCATTAATCTGTTCCTGACACAGCAGATTCCCATGAAAAAAGTCAAACTCAACCTCAAATTATTTATTGCATTCATGTGTTAAAAAGTTGTTATATTGTATTAAGTTCCAACATGAAACCCGGTTAGGGCACGGCAACATAAAGTAATATACTGAGTCATACATAACTCACAAAATATAATTACAGCTTGGCAAAAAAGAGTAGAAAATCCGGGGGGCGCCACTGTGCTGTTCATATGGCAACCCGTTGTGACCGTATCGCGTAACAACCTATCGTCTTGATACTTTTATTACTATTTTTTTATACTTAAAATTTATTTATTGAACCAGAATTTATTCTTTTCATGTTACTACCTAAAAATAAATATATGTAAATAGCACTGTTTTTAAATTTTCTGGGATTAAAAAAAGGCGTAGAAATAATTATTGTAATTTATTCTAATAAATCTTCCAACTCTTTTTTGGGACGACCTTTTCTATGTTTTCCGGGTGTAAAAAATACGCCTTTGTTTCGATCTCCTTCCAGGACGACTCTTCTTATGGTGCTTACTGATTTACCTAAAGTGAATAAATAAATATAGGTACATAGGTACATAAAAAAATGCATTTTGCTTTAATAAATAACAAATTAAAAATAATACATTTTTGGTACATTTGTAATTCTAATGATATAACAAACAGTTATCACCTTGAAATCACATTCAACAATAAAGTTATGTAGAAATCGAATTTAAATTCACATAGTGCACAGTACGCCACTCAAGTATCAACATTAATCTGACACGCTATACCAAGGTAATGTCAGACAAAATGTAAACATAACCTATGTGCTCGATGATTATTGTTCAAAATTCCACTTATTTCGTATGCAAGCAAGTCAAAACAGAATGGGGTTCATAAATTAACACTTAATTCATCTAAAAACAATAAAACAAACAGTTACATACCTGTCATTTCAGCGGTTCTTAAGTAAACATCGTTGAGATCGGAGAGAATGGTTTTGGCCTCTTTTTCTGCCAAACATCGCCTCTAAACCTTATAAATTATCGCTCTGCCAGCACTTCGGATGGTTTTATTCATTTTGTATTACTCTACGTTGCTTTAATCACGTTTTTAGGGCACAATTATAAATTTAATAAACTTTCGAACTTTGTTTACACCAAACGTCATAAGTTTTTAATTGTTGCCAGCAAACAAAAAAATTAGTTCCGTTTCTAGACTTTTTTGCCAAGCTGTAGGTACTATGACAATTTTTTTTTTGTATTGCGTAATAAAATTGAACAAGTATCCCGATCATTTCACACCTGCAAAAGACTACACAAATAACTTCTTATAATGTATCCTATCAATTATTAACCAGCTCCTGTTGGAATGCGGAGTAGTCCCAGCATACGACATGACAGCCGAGGCAGCGTGGGCCAAGCTCTCCTATGTACTCACCAAGAAAGAACTCAGCTATGAAGAGAAAGTTAAAGTAAGTTTAAATACTTAATCGGAGTTAATCGTCACAGGGACCTGTCAATTAGGCAATTTCTATGAATAGAATACAATAACATAACATCACGGCTGTAATTCCCGAAAGGTTGGGCAGACGTGAACCCATTAATTAGTGCACCCACATTTCGCTAGTTATGGTAGTTGGGTAAAAATCCAGACTTCGTGGGTGCCACTAAGACATTTCTGATAAGAAAAGCCAATACATAACACTTTGTCTGACCTGGGAATAGATCCCAGGACCTCATGCTCAACAGTTGCGCTTGAGACCACTCGACCAACGAGCAAGTAATAAATTACACACTTGTTAAAACATAATTATTTCTTTCCTTGTTGCAGTTGATGAAGACGAATATCAGAGGGGAGATGTTGTAACCAACGCACTACCTAGTTTATAAATAAATCTGATAAAATGTTAATTTGTAATGTATTATAACGTCGAATAAATTATTTATATAAGGCTATTCTACTGAAAGCAGTTTTATTGTTTACTTTATTTTTATTGTTTGTTTGTTTCAATTCATAAAACAACGTTTTTTGACTACCCTCAAAAACTGCTAACAACGTGGAATAATTCAATCTAAGTATAGAGTTGTAAGAAGGCAAGGAGTATGATTTCCCTAAACTATCCTTTGTTGTTCACTATGTCAACTACCATCACGCCAAAATTACCCTGGCCTCTATCATAATTAATAAAAGGTTTTAAGGTTGATGTTCCAGGGTAGCCCGCGAAATTCAAATTATCTTAAGTTTTTTGCAATTTGCAGGCAAGTGATAGGTTGTATGTTGATGAACATTTGATTCGCGGCTGTAAGAGATATGTAGTTACAGAATTATAATCACCAAAATCATTAATACAACCCTCCGAGCTCATAAAGGTTCCGGAATGACTTTGACCTTGTAAAAAGTCATTTTTACACCTTTATGAGCTCGGAGGGTTGTATTAATGATTTTGGTGATTATAATTCTGTAACTACATACGTCTTACAGCCGCGAATCAAATGTTTATCAACATACAACCTATCACTGGCCTGCAAATTGCAAAAAACTAAAGAAAATTTGAATTTCGCGGGCTGGTTGGAGGATTCACCTTAATTGGTATATTAAAATGGAGCTTGCTGCGCTCTGGCGGAAGTGAGCTCGCTACGCTCGCTCATAAATGTAGGTTGGGTTCGTACTCGCTCGACAGATTTTCCAACACGTCTCTCTCCGCCAAATAGGTATACCTACATATGAGACTGGATTGGTGAGTAATCAATACGTGGTCTTCATAACGTATCGATCGCAATCTAAATTGAGTTGGCTTAGAATTTGTTTGCAAGTTTGGCGCCCATCAGTTCTTGATATGAGCAAACAATAGTACCTGTTGGGTTACCATGCCTTCTTATAGCTTCTTATTCCAACGTGGGAAAGCGACAGACCCATACAAGGTGTCCAAAGGCAATTCCCTTTTCCACATTGGAATAAAACGCTCGACAGATTTTCCAACACGTCTCTCTCCGCCAAATAGGTATACATATTCAAGTAAACAATTCAGATTGTTACACATATTTTTTATTAAAATAATCATTTTAGCTTATTCATATCAGAAATAAATTTAGATACAATTTATTGTGCAAATATATTAATTAAAACACGCAAAGTATTTCAAGACATTGTACTTAAATAATAATAGCAACAACATAGAAAATAACAAAGTATAAGTACCAACAAAATTAAAGTAATTCATTAATTTGAGGTATAAAGCAATAAAAATTACAAAAAATGCCATTATTGGAATACACACACACACGCCACACAAAAAACGTATTCCCAAGTTTTAACAAATGCTCACAAACAAAGTAAGCTATGGTGGGACTCGGAAGCTAACATCAATAATTATTAAAGTAGAACATAATCATAAGATTCCTTAAAAAAGCTGAAATGAACTAAGATTCAATAGTTTTGGTCGAAATTGTCACACAATTTGACTCCGAAATCAGATTCACATTTAAAACTATTTAAGTGTAACTTTAATTTTCATTCAAAGAATTTAAATAATAATATCAGAAATATATTTCAAGCAAAACTTGTACAATTTACAAAACGTTATAGATTCGACAGCAGTCGTGTCGTTTTTCACACAAATCAGACAAACTACGGAAAAAGGCAGTGTTATAAGAACACGTTGTCTTAAATTTAAGTTGTACAAAATCTAAACTTTATAAGACAATTACCTGTAGTCATTCTATTGAAAAATATACATCTTCGGTTAACATTTTTGTCACGAGCAGTAATATGTATACACTTGGCAAAGTTTGAACGCAAATTTCTCATTAAATAACGATTTTTACTTTCAGATAAGACTTATTTTGTAATAGTCATCATCATCATCAGCCTATAATGCTGGTAACAGCTACTGGGACTCATCCACCACGCGGGCCCTTTGCGATTTGGTAGATGTCACATGTCTTCGAATTTTTGGTTCTAAGACATGCCGGTTTCCTCACGATGTTTTCCTTCACTGTTTAAATGAAATATTATGGTTTCCAAAATGTTGTAGCAGTAGAAAAAATACTTTTAAAAGGTGCTTCGTGTATACATATAAATGGTCGTGCCTGTACATAGGTACGCTATGCTATGAGTACGTTTAAACGTTATGTGCTACAAGTATGTACTAGATAGGCAATCGATATTAATCTATTAGGTAAATATATGACGTAGAAATTCGAATACTTGTATCGATTTGATCGGAGACGCCCCCAACATGAGTGAGGAAGATAGGGGTACGAAACATTTACACGCAGACCAATAGAAAAGGAAAAATAACCATCGGTTTCCAAAACCCTCACATAATTATTTTCACAGCTAATCTCCCCCTGACTGTTTAAATTATATTGATATTTCTTCGCTTAACGATAAAGTTGTTATTAGGTTACTGGACAGCTCTTCAAAACAGCTACAGATCAAACCTTAATGTTAACTGTTTGGATAGGTTGGGTATAAGTTACAAAAGCTAATTATAACACTTATAATGAGATGTGGTATCGGATAAAAAATACTGCACACATAACACAGACTTGACGGAGACAATATTCCGACTTGAGTAACAGTAAAATTTTCAGCATGACCATAAAGTCCAATTTGCATTGGTCGAGGACAGCGGCGAGTAGCAACTACAAGTATAGTGGTGAGTGACGAGCAGATAGTTTACTCGTCACTATTCCAACTCACTCTACTTATATACTTCGCTAAACGTTTGATTAATATAAATTAGGGCTTTATTGTATCAGTACGCTTTAAAGTCAATGTTGAAAATTCGACCTTAAGAAACACGACATACATCTCACATTTGTATGCTTTACTGTGGACTCGAGTGTGTTATGTGTGAAGACTTTAAATAGAATAACAGTAACATGCTTTCTGGGGGTTACCATGGAGTCTTCAGTATTACAGTGCGATCAAATTATCTTGGCAGCTCCGAACTTCGTGCAGGTCATTTTGTTACAACGAATGTATAAAAGTGTTATGATATTTATTTTATTTGTATTTCTCACTGTTTAAATTAGATATTTTCTGATCGTTTAAGTATTGGTTTATCTGGCAATAACAGTTTTATTCCCAAGTTTACATGCGTAAAATTTCGCAAAGCCTATGTTCAGAGCTGCCAAGATAATTTGATCGCACTGTACCTGATGTTAGTAAGAGATGGAGCTGCACAGCCTGCATAGCTGCATCTCTTTCCTACCAACCTTTCAGAAACCGATGACAATTTTTCCTTTTTTTCAGTCCGGTTTACGTAATACAGTTGAAAAAATAAGATTATTGCTTAAACAGCTATGTGTTGTACCATGGTATACTGTGATGTGGTAACTTGTATGGCACTGACTGCTTCATCGACTGTGCGGCAAGACAGCGTTGTGATCGGGTCTTAGCTTGCCTCGTTCTGGTGTTATCTTCTTTTTCTGTCTGGAACAGATAGATGTTATTTGTGAGTAAATTATGTAGATTTTCAAAGGTCAAGATTACGGTTTTTTTGTATACATGCGCTCTGATGCCCGCAATCTCTGATGTCAGCATTCGAAAACTGGAAGTTTTATGGTTTGAAATATGAACTAACATTATATAATAGCCACGGTACCTACATATAAAATCACACTTATACTGAAAAAAGGGTATAGTTGAATTTCGTTAGAAAAAACTTAGCTACAAAAAAATGTGTGTCCCGGGCTGCTTTTCGCAAATCTTTGATCGCACAGTCGTACTGCGTATGGGCCAAAATAACGTCATACGAATTTCATGACATTTTGACAGTTCGACAGTACGTTTAAGTCTCATGTACTAAAGGGGCGAGCTTATTGTCACCAACCGGGCATACATTCCGACTCCATGGCAGCTAATGAGAAATTCCTGATGTCTAAAAACAGTTCTTACCGCAATTCTCTCTCGCTCCGTTACTGAGCCCTAGTAGGCTCCAGCCTCTTCAGCACAGCGGTAAGGTCGAGGCCGGTGAGGGTCTTGACAGCGGGCGGGATGCCGCCCACCAGCCGCGCCACCTCGCCCGTGGCGCCACTGTCGCCCACCATCACGATCTCGTCCGTCTTGCTTAGCGGAGCTGATACTTCTGCTGCGATCTAAGGGGAGATTTGAAGGGTTAAATAAGTTAGAAGTAACATTTGAATATGTCTGTTCGTCCCCAAAGGGTAAATAGTTATGCCCCGTTCGAAAGAGATACCGCGGCCTCGACACAAAGGGCTAAGGGCTCGTTTACGGAGACGCGGGGCGTCGCGCGGCGCGTGCAAAAGGCTCGTCTCGTGCTTTTTTATTAATTTACTAAGAGACGGGTCCACCGCAACAAACGTTGCATTGTAAACTTACGAGCGAAAAATCGCTTCTCGTAAAATCGACGTTTGAAATCGTTAACTTTTTCATACATCGCCAAGTGTTTGAAATAAAAACTGTTTTCAGAAAGCTGGCAATATATGAAACTGTAACACTTTTTACTTCAGTAGAAAAGTGATAAGTAAATATTTTTTGCGGTGTTTTTAAGCGTATAAAACCTACCTCTAGTTATATTTTTATCTATAGTAGATTTCGTTTAACTTTAAGCAAAAATTTAAGCATTTGTTCTTTCTGCACTCTTTCTCCGAATGAATTAGATCTATGTCAAATCTCACACTCCGACCTCGCAATGTAGGTACGCAAGGGACACCAAGTCTTTTGTCCCTACATATTTACAGTAAACCTCTTTTTATCTTACAAATACACTACAATAACGTAACAACATACCTTAGGCAGCGCCTCCAGCACCAACGCCATGATGGCAGCTTCTCCATACTGCTTGTAGACCTTGGCTTTAGCCAGCATACGCTCAGCGTCAGCCTTGCCCACATCTCCCAGGGCAGCTGCCTCAGCCAGACCCAGCACCTTCATACGCTCCGCATCAGCCCTGGCTTCTTCCACGGTTTTGGTTCTGGTAAATAAGAATTTAAAAAATGTAGCAAAACAGTGCAGAATCATTGACGTGTCCTGATATAAGATTGGACTAAAATGAAGAAGATTTCGTGGATCCGCTGGATGTAATCCGCATGGGACCGGTCAATGTGACGACATTTGGGGGAGGCCTATGTCCAGCAGTGGACGTCGCTCGGCTGAAATGACGATGAATGTTTACAGTAATGTAGCTTATGCATCAGAACTAAATATAAGCTAGGAATTACAAAGACATTGTGAAATAAAAGTCTATATGGAAGCTATTCCATTCAGTATGACTTACCGGTTTCCTTCCGCGATGGTCTGCAGACGGTAGGCCTCTGCCTCGGCCGGCAGCCTCACCTGCGCGTTCAGCTCCTCCTCACGACGCATGATCTCCTGCAGTTCCACCTGGAAACGAATAACCAACGCTTAGTATTGCTGTTATTTACAGCCTGTGTTTTCGGAATTTCTTAGTAGTAGTTCAAATGGCGTCCAAGAACTTGGAAAAAAACGTAGGTCGTCCGGCGGTGAGATGGGCGGACATAATAGGTGCTCTAATAGGAGAGAAACCTGGATGAGGCTGGCACAGGTCTGTGGGCCTCTCTTTTATTGGCACAATAAAAGAGAGGCCTACAGAGCGATGATGATGAGTCCCGGAGATTAGATGTGTGTCCGCTTGATAATTGGCGAAAGGTGTACATATTCTAGTATCACCTCTGCCTGAAGCAGCAATTTTCCCATCTCTGACAACCCGACCTTCGACTAGTTTTATCCCGGAAGAGTCAAGAGTTTTACTAGGCAATTTCCATTAAAGTTATCCTTTAAAAATCAGCGGTCTTCCGTAAAAGTCACGTCAAAATCGGTTTAGCCATTTTGGATTAGCCGAAACAAACTGATGGACAGAGAAGTACCGTATATTAAACATATTATACTGTCATATTATGCACATCCAGTAAAAAGCTGTTATTTTCTTTCTTTCTTTTCTAGTTTCTTAACTCTTATCTGGAATTCCTTTAGTCCATGCTACAAGGTGTCGAATCTTACCTGAATCTGCTTGCGTCTCTCTACGACCTCGATTTCGATTTCTTCGCTTCGTATCTTTTGTTTTATCTTCGCAGCTTGCAGTTCGTAAGCCAGGGCAGCCTCCGCTTTCTACAACAGGTTAATTAGCACTTTATTACTGAATAAGTTAAGTTTAACAATACAGGGGAAGGCTGGTTGTGTGTTAAGTAGGTATGTCAATGTTTTGAGATTTATTCGCACTATGGAACAAGTTGTGGCGGCATGTTGTAAGTATAGTGTTAATATAGTGTTACACGCTATGGTAAAGAATCTGATTATTCTAACCTAACAGAGAGATGTGTAGTTGGGGAGTTTGTTCCGCCACTTTTTCTTCCCACCTAAAGTACTAGGAAGCGTTTTGTGGGACTGTTTCTTTAAGATGAGTACTATTTCGTAACGTAAGTGATAGGTAGTAGGAGAAAATCGATTTAAAAAGTAGTCGCGTGACTGGCCCGTGACTGGACTTACAGTAAAGAGCAACATTTAACAATCGATATAGTAAAGGCTAAAGGTCAGTGCACACTCACCGCAGTGTTGACCTCCTGGTCGAACTGCGCCTTCTGCAACATGTACATGCGTGTATTGTCTTCGATCTTCGTGTCCATGGCGTACTTCACGTCCATAGCGCTCCTCTCGCACTCCGCTTCCTGTTCAACATTACATAGGTAAACTTATTGAAAGAAACAAACAAAGAATAATTAATTATAATTATTGGTGCTCGCATAGGAAAATAATAACATGAAAACCTAATAAAAACGCAACTAAAATGTCATCTAAGGTGCTGAGAAGACGTCCGCAAACAGTTTGTAACAATCAAGCCACCAACAAATGGATGAAAATTTGGCCGTCACGGGACTGTCTTAAGAATTTTTACCCGACTGCGGCGAAGCCCAAAAGGAGCGTTATGTGTTTGACGTGTATGTATGTATGTATGTCTGTTTCTTTGTTCCCTCATAACTCCTAAACGAAAGAAGGGATTTGAATGAAACATACGTCGTTAGATTCGTATTGATGGCACGAGTGTTATAGGCTATATTAAAATAAAAAAACAAGGAAAAATTGCGGATTTTGGGGGCAAAATCGCGGAGTTCAAAAAAAACATTTTTTCCTTTACCATCGAGTAGGGTATCAAAATAAAGGGTTTTGAAAGGAGATTACAAAAATATATAACACATATTTGTTTACAATAAATTCAAAGTGACTAATCCTATAGACAAGCACAAAAGTTCAATCATCTGCGAAGAATTTTACGCGACTAACGAAAGAACAAACACAAAAAAACTAAAAAATTGGAAATAAAAAAAGTAGTTCAAAAACTAAAAAACCCGACTGAAAAAACTGAAAAGCAAAAACAAGCACATTTTAAATCAAACAAAACTTGAAAGCAGGCGGGGTTCATTTGAATATTAAATTATGAAATGAAAATAGAATGGACCCCGCTAACCCCCTACCCCTATGTAATGCGGCCGCCACACTATGCTCCTTGCGCTGCTCATCGCTATGCTCCTCGCGCTGCCGCTATTCGCCGCGATGTTGCCCGCTCTGCCCACACACTGCTCTACTCGCGCAATTAATCGCGACGCTCCTCACTTGTAATTTGCCTTTGGTGGGCGATGAAACTGAAGCAGCGTGCGCTATGCATTTTTAGTATAGTTAATTATATCAATGTCATAAAAAGAAATATACATCGTCGTCGTCGTCCTTGCCAACGGAGATGGTGGATCACATCTATTCATCGCGCAGTCATCGCGGAGCGGTGGGCAGGACGAGGAGCATGATATGCGGCATGACGAGTAAAGTGGCCACACTATGACTCTGCCTCTTTTCCTCGCTACTTGCCATGCCACTCGTCGAGTGTGTGGCGGTCGCATAAGAAAGGAGGTGTCTCATGAGATGACGAGAAACAGAGAGGTATGGAAGAGGAAGACATGCTGCGCCGAACCTAAATTAATTAGGTTAAGGGCAAAAGATTGATGATGGGACCCCCAGTACTCGGCAGATGTGAAACATCTATGTAATTATTAGAATAGGGGATCGGACAAAAAAAACTAATTAGTCCGTCAGATAGATTTCCAAAAAATATTGACCACATATTTTTTCTTTTTTCACGTAAACAAAAAATGAAGACGATACAGGTGCTTCGAAAACTCGTGTGACGTCATATGATTGTACATTTTGCACCTTCAAGTGACGTTTCAAGCCCCACTCCATGATCTTTGACGCGCTTTATCTTCGTCAATTTTTATTGATTTGAAAAACACGTATCCAATATTTTTCGATAATCTAACTGACGGACTAAACAGAATTCTATTTTTTGAGTCAGCCCGATCCCCTATTCCAGGCACCTCTTTGCGGCTGTTTCACTCGTCTGAGGCATAGTAAAGTCATCTATCTAGTTAACACGATACCATGAATACACACAATTAAATAATTTTCCACCACTCCGTATCGTTCGTTGTCGCCAAAGAAACGAAGCTTTGCAAGACAAAAACTTGATCATGACTTCAAAATAAACCAGGGAGGGCAACAAAGCCACTATTTGTAGATCTCTATTGGTGGAAACTATAGTAAATAGCAAAGTTAATTATTTTCCTAACATAGAAGCCCTTATTGAGATTTTGTTGGTCGCAATAAATTAATTAAGCAGTGCGTGGTAGTGACGGCTTGCGGACTGCAAATAAATGGCCGTTTCAAGCATGCGTGGGCTTCGAATTCAGTACATTTGAACAGCCTCTGTTATACTCATTATGAACCTAATGAGCTGAATAATTCACATTCAAACGGTTTTCACGACATTTCGCCAGTTTATTATGAAGGTATTTAGAAGGCTTGTGATTCCATTCGGATTTTATGTTTCGAGAACGATTCATAATATTATTTATAATGACAGTTTTATTTACTCATGTACAAGTTTAATGGAGTACTTGGTTGGTTACTACTTATACAATTCTGCTCGTGATTTTAAGCCTAAACTAAGCCCTACAAGTGCCGTAATCTGTTTATGTCGGTGCGAACGTGTTTTCTTCTGATGTAAGTTTCATCAACAAATAAAAAGTTATTGACCAAAGTAACCAGAGGGCTTAGTTGACTAGCCTTACGTTTGGAGTAAGCCTTGCCCTAATACCGTTATCATGGCAGCGCAGGAAAACTGCAAAAATGGTGACAGTCCATCAATCAATCACTCATTTTTGTACAATGAATATCTAACGAGGCTTCATGACTAATTTATGGCAATATACTAGACTTAACTATAACTTGATTAATACTCGTATGAGTATATTAAAAGCATGAATTTATTACCAACGACGGAACGGAGACGGTATATGCGTTTGGGGTGAGAGGTTGTTTGTTTGTTTGTTTGTTTGTGTGTTTGTGCAAATACATGTTGCCATTTTTCTCCAAAAATAGTAGTCCGATTTTGATGCAGTTTTCAGTTATGGGTTCGGGTCTGATTGGTGCATGTTCTTAGATAGGTGTTACGGTGACAACTCACCAGGGGGCGCTGCAGCAAACATTTTTTGTGCAAATACATGTTGCCATTTTTCTCCAAAACTACAAGTCCGATTTTGATGCAGTTTTCAGTTATGGGTTAAGGTTTGATTGGTGCATGTTCTTAGATAAAAAAAAATAATAGTAAAAAGATTAAAACAAAAAGCAAAATTAAAAAAAAATAATTTTGCTTTTTTGCTACCCGTGTCATATCTTACTAGGTGGACTCGGTAAAGGTTGCAGGGATCCGCTGGATGCGGGACCGGTCAATGTGGCGACACTTGACGTCCACTTTTGAACGTAAGCCTGGGTAGGCTTACGTTCAAAAGTGGACGTCTTTTGACTCAAATGATGATGATGATCTTACCCTGATCCCGGCATCTCGGTTGGCCTGTGCCACCCCCACGTCGGCGTCTCGCTTGACATTCGCCGTCTGCGACTTGCCCAAGCTGGAGAGGTACTCCACGTCATCGTACACGTCCTTGATCGTGAACGACAGGATCTCGATTCCCATGCGGCCCACGTCCGGTGCTGCCACCTCGCGAACAAGAGCTGCGAACTGATCTCTGTCCTTGTACACTTCTTCTACTGTAAGAGTTCCTGTAACAGAGAGAAAGAGATGGTTAGATGTTGATAGCTTCTTTTTAATGTAACTTCCTGAAGAGATCAGGTAAATTTCATAATTATCATCTGCGGATACTTTTTCCCGAAATAAGTGGGTCGGCCACAATTTTAATCAGATGCAGCTGAATACCAGTATTGTACATGGAGCGACTGCCTTTCTGACTTGCCTAATATCAACAGGTAGCACGATAACATTTGAGAAGACTGGGTGTCACACTTCTTAGCTTATGACTACCTGTAGCGACTGACCAAGATACACTTATCTAATGAAGGCTGGGACCAATAGGGAATATTCATGTTTTTCTTTTTTGTCTTAAATTAATAGTTTACTATTTTATAACGAATAAAAAATATTAATGGGCTTCAAAATACTCTAGATATTTTTAAAAATGAAATTTAAGACTTTTAAAAAATTTAAGCAGTTCAAACGCCGCCATTTTGCGCGCGCTTTGCGTGACGTCACATGACACGTCCAGTGGGTGTTTCACAGAACATCTACATACCATAACGGGATACAATGTCGTGTCAGATGACGTCACATTTCGTTCGAACAATGGTGGCGCGTTTTGGAAGTTTGAATTTCGCTCCCTTATTTTTCACTTTTTGAATATTATTTTAGGGGTTTAAATAATCAGTAAATAAAAAAAAATCCTTTTCATTATAATATTACGATAATAAGTATTCGAGAAAAAAATATTTTAGGCCATTTCAAATTTTATGCATATTCCCTATTGCTTGACGTATGTACCTAGGTACCTACAGGGGGTCTGACTAAGGGCGGTCACCCATTCATGAAACTCGGCCAGCGTTGCTTAACCTACAAGGTCGATCAGTTTGGTCGCTATCGTTAGGCCCTTCAACAAATATTTTTTATCGTCAGAAGATATATAGGAAATTATAGGAGGTTCTATTATGGTCATAGTTTAAACGGATTAAGTCCTAAGAGGCATTGTAACCAGAATCTACTTTACAGGACAAATGACCGGATCGAATGATAGTATAGACTGGAATGGAATTCTGTCATTGTCAAGATCATGTACATCTATTTCTAAACTTTTCCGCATAGCATTGCACCTACGAGTACACACGGCTACACATCAAGCTATACAAAACCAGTATAATCTGATCGTTCATTGTGCGAAAAGATCTAGTAAAGTGAGGCCAAGATTAACTGGTTTTGTATAGCTTGATGTGTAGCCGTGTGTACTAGTCTATAATGCTATTTGGAATTTGGATTGGTCTATCTTAAGCTATGATGTTAATTCTAATTCAAAGAAATAGAATTGTGTTTGCCAATTATTTTGGTCGAATGATTATTATCTGCATTTAGCCGTGATGTTACTGATTAAAGAAACTAGATTGAATATATTTATCATCTGTCAACTGGTAGAACGTACAAAATAGATGATGAAAATGTAGGAAAATTATCAACTTATGATGATGAACTTATGATCTTTTATGATGACTTTGAGGTATCCGTACACTCTCGCTGGGACACTTCGAGGCAATGCTATTGCGAGAGACAAGTCCGTCTATGCTTGGCTGTATAGAATCCTTTGGACATGCGATATTCCAAGACCACCCGCGTGGTAAGTTATGATGATGACTGGTTTCCCACACGGTGAGAAGGCCTGAGTCCCACCAGTGGGAACGGTAAAGGCTGCTTATGCTATGATCACTCACTTTTTCACATTAAGCCATGTCAGTCCAATGGTCAATGCAACCCCAGTCACTGGCACCAACCCCAACCGTAGCATTTCCATACTCGACAGTTATTAATAATTGTATTATTAACACTCACTTACAATAATACACATTATTATTAATTAAAGTTATTAACACACACACAATTACACTTTACTACTACGTATACTATTAATTGTATATATATGGAAGACTAATACTGATATATTGTTTGGTTTATTTTTTTGAGTCCTTATTAAAATTATTGTCTTATTAATTATTTTCTTTATTTCTTAGGTGTTGGGAAAAACAGTAGCGTTGCTAAATAAAATGGTCATAAAATTATTTTAGTACATAAATGGTACTAATACACACATAAACAGTAGGTACATAAAATAATTATTTTAATGATTATGTATCAGTGCGTTTTATGGTTATGTTCGATCTTGAATGCACTTCCTAGTCTAGTACCCTTGTGTATTTATCTTACGCATTCTGATAAAATATTGGTATGCTACGCAATACGCATGTTTGTTACACCTGTTTTACCAATTATTTTACAAGAACATCTTTATCGAAAAAATTGGTTAGTAAAAATAAATTAAGTTCAGCTAATGTGCTGTTTTACCAATAATTTCACAGGGACTTCTTTTTCGAAAAAAATGGTTTATATTTTTTTTTCTACTGTCACAAATTCTAAGGACAAAAACTAGTAGGACCACTAGTTTTTGTCGGTTTCCGAATATTTTGGGAAATTCACAGATAGTAAATCATTTAAATAAAAATAAATATTTGACACCACTTCTTAATAAGTTTTCAGGATATATTCTTGGTATTATTAATAATATACACATATAAATATCACATAGACGTCGCGACCGATACAGATGCGAAAAAATACTGCTTGTGCTTCCCTTAAAGGTAAGTAACATGCCCGATATAAAAAGTAATACAAATATAAATCTTATGCCACTGACATAAAACACACAATTACATACACGCTGTGATTTTATCGTTATTTACGTTGCGAATGATATTAATATGATAATGATAAGGAATTGTGAGATAGGTTAGATGTTGCGCAGGCGACTTATTTGATTAAGATTTCTGCTTACAACAACAACAAAAAATATCAAATGCAAAGAATTTTCTTGTAGGTAGTTCGTTCATTCATATTACGGTTAAAAATTCCCAAAGTAGTAAGAGATGTCTATATAATTGAACTATGTTTTTTATCTCATTAGCCTAGCCTTTTCCCAACTAGATATTTATACTGGGGCCGGCTTCCAGTCTGAAATTCTACAATACGTGAAAAAATATCATTGCTATCCCAAGAATGTTGGGACCGGCTGCCAGTCTAGCAAAACGCAGCCGATTACGAGAGCAGGCACCCAGTAACAGTGGGTAACTGTGAGGCACAGCCCACTTACTAGGAAATAGGTACTACATATTTGTAAAAGAAAAGAAAGAACCATAAATCCGATACAATACGAGTAAGTAGGTATCAATGTCGTAAGCGTGTTAAATGTTCTTATCATTTAGTACTGCAGTGAGATACGACATTTTTATCGTCCCGTTTCGCATAAACCGTATCTAATGTGTAACGATAACGTAGACTCGTAAAGCAATACCCGAAAACGTCTCGTGGAATAGCCAATCAAATATTAAAGGTGCAAAGCGGAGGATATATTCTTATGATGAAGTCAAGTGCCTCATGAGATTTCCTATAATTTAAAATTACATCCGTTCATGGCCTATTTAACCCTTTAGGAGACGAATTTTATGAAGTCTTTTTTTCCTATAGAAATCATATTATAATTCATCATACGCTTAGCCAACTATGTTGGGATCACCATCCAGTCTTACCGGATTCAGCTGAATAGCAGTATTTTACATGGAGCGACTTTACAACCCAGTTAGTACTGGGAACCTCTATATACGATTTTGGTCAGACTTAGAAACTTATATTATTATTAATTTTGGTGATATACGATCCGAAAATCATGAATCTCATTTGATAAATCGGAAAAAAAGGACGACCAGGGAATTATTATTTACATAGGTACATATTCTGGTTCATTATACTAACTTCATTAGTACAGATATGACCATGGGAAATGTTAATTATCGAAACAGTGATAAGAGAGCTATAAATAAACAATGGAAAATAAAATAAAATAATCCAAGTTAGAAACCAATACAGTTGTAACCGCCGATATTAAAAATATGTTTAATTTTTAACCATAACCGTTTTTTTTAAAGGATTTTTTTAATAAAACTTTTATTTTTAAGAAATTTAATCAGAATTATAGTTAGATGGAAATTAACAATGCCATCTTATTACCTACATCTTATTACATTTTCCACGGGCAATTTCACAATTAATGAATTATCAACAGCGCTCAATACATGACAATGCCACCAAGAAACAAAAGAACCGGGATGCACTTTATTAGAAGTTCGAATAAATACAAACATGCCACAGGTAACTAATGGCTTCAATGTATTTATGACAACTAACTAACAAGAGCCAGAGGAAACCTGTACCTGTACCTCCAATCGTATTCCTTTTACCTATTAAGATAAATTGATCTCTATTACGATAAGTGCTGGCAATTGGCAAATGGCGTTAGATTACTCGACAAGGCTATCCTTGAACACACACACACCTATTCAGGTATAATAAGAAGATCAGGTATACTAAATATCCAGAATTCCCTTATTCCCTAACGAAGATCTAGTGGCATTTTGCCAAGTACGAAATTAATAATCGTCGGTGGTGCTACATCTGTAGTTGCATTCTGTCTTATAGAACGTGAAGACTAAAGTGTGTGGATCACCGTATTGGATTCGGCGGTATTTGTTGAATAACAGAGTCCGCCCAAAGCAATTGCTACACATATTCAGTTGCCATTCGTCTTGTCCCTAGCGGAACAACTTCGTCCAGTATATTTCCTCACCTAAAGTCATGTTACGGCACGTGTATTTTTCGGCAAACATAATATATAATCGGTATTCGATTTTACGCCTTCTTGTGTAAAATCCTGGCGACAAAACCTAGCTAATGGTACACCCATATTTCGTCAGTTATTTTTTATGTCCGTATTAGGGGGCGAGCCTGTTGCCATCAACCGGGCTGGACCGGGCACAAGTCCAGTCTCCATGGCTGCTACTGAGAAATTCCCTTTGCCCGGGAATCTGTGAAGCACGCCTGACACGATGGCATTTAGCAAAAAGTCGCATAGTAAATGATGGCAACTCCACAGAGATAGAAGTCATACATTATGCATTTTAGCAAACCCTTTTAACCACTTCCAACCCTCGGGACTAAAGCTTGATAATGTTGGCACTTTAGAAAAAAAGTTAAAGTTTAGTTATATCATTCCGTCTTACTCTTTTGAAAGAGAAAATGTCGTGCCATCTCATTCAGACCAGATTAAAAAAGTTTAGATTATCTACGCTTCAGTTTATGTCAGTTTCAGGGATTCTTAGAATATTCTTTACAGAGTTATGTTGTGTGTGGAATGAAAAACTGTTTGTTTATTCATACATTGTATATTCAACCATATAATCATGCTCTTGCCCTCTAAAAAGACTTCACCTTTCTCACGAACGAACTCGTTTTAGGTGGTATAAAGTAATTTCTATAAACTTTTACATTATTTGTTTAAAGTTTTTCTTTATTCTCGTCCACATCCATGTCATCCATACTCAAAACAAAACAAAATAAAATCCACCATATCTATTCTTCGACAATGACCTTAACCACTATTAACCTTAGGTTTATAACCCTCTGTGTATCCTACCACTCCTACCACATAACACTTATCCTTGTAATTACATAGAACGTGACAAGACATAACATTAGCAAGTTATTTCACACTTATACCTCATGTGCTTATACCAACTTTCCTTCATTATTTGTTGAGCGAATTTAGCGAATTTTCAACTTTGTTCAACTAAAAGGAAATAATCCTCCATATTAAATTCATAGCCTGATCCATTAATTTAATTTTCAATATGTATTTTAGAGCTTTCAGCAGGTTTTCAGTAGAGGTAAAGCTGTGGATGGCGTGTAAATATTAAAGGGAGTCTGGTTAGTTTCAATTTGAAGGATAATCAGAATCTGCATAGCTTGTGTAAACCGTTTTATCATGCAATTTACTGCAGATAATTTCAACTGCATGGATTTAGTGACTTTATTGCATTGTGTCTGGCTGTGTGTGTTTCTGTCATATTTCGGCATGTCATGAGTCTCCTTTCTATAATCTCTCTCACACTCCATCTAAGTTTGGTCTTCCCCTACTCTTATGGCTCTTTTGTGATTTCTTTTAATATGTGTCAAATAAACATTATTTCTGCAATGCAACGTGGAAATAGTAGTTTATGCGACTGTGCATAATGAAGGGCATTTCTTAATAGCATCACACGAGTGTTGTAATGCATAACAGTTCTGTTTATTTCTGCTGGTTGGTAATGCTGGTCATTACCTATGGTTTTTTAACGCATTAGAGAGGGTTTATGCTATTTGGGTAGATAAAATCTTTTGCCTGGTTTATTGCAAAGAGGTCAGCACTTCTCAGACTTCAGCAAGTATCGGTAAAACTTACCAATACTCCGGATTTTGAGTTGTGTTTGGTTGGCGGCAAAATTGCCCTCCTTAGATAGCCTTTATGGTTAAATACGGGCGAATAACACCTGTCTAACAGTTATATTATATTTTAAAGCTATATGTCGCAACAGGTACGTCATTATGAACCAATATCTAGAAACAAATGGGGCACGTTGTCTTCCTTGCTCCAAATGCATGCGATCTTGACACTAGGTTAATTTCTTCAAGTGGCCATAGAGCATAGACGAGTTACATTGTTCTACTTTTGAATACCTTGACATATTGGTTTTAAAAACGCAATGATTACAGTGGCTAGCTTGTTAATTGTTTCTGTCACAAAGTTTTAATTGAATTTTTAGAGTTACACTGATCGAAATCTGTTGATTTTGTGCATTTGTTAGTCTTCAATGCGTTTTTGTGCAGGATTTAGTAAAGTCAGTGTCCTGGATTGTTTGACCCCTCCTAAAAAGAAAAACAAGGAAAGACGGGTCAGGTAAGGAGGGTACTACGGACCGTACTAGAACATCTAATCTATCTATGGAAGATAATAAAGCATGAATAGCTTCATTATTCCAGTTTTAATAAAAGCTAAGTAAAAACCACTGTTACATATTATTTTATGTTTCTCAGATGAAAGAAAGTGTCGCCTAGTCTTAATGACTAAGGTATTAGTCATCTTAAATATGTAGTGCATGTATGTATTGTATAGCAAACGTTGAAGTTTTATAACCCAATTGAATTCGTCTACAAACGAGTCGCAGTTTATTTATATGATGTCTTTTTTCACGTGGTATGATGTAATCTTTATTTTGCAAACATCTTTGGTGGTTCTTTATCTTGAACTATAAGTACTTGCGAATCTATTTTATTTAGATTTTTGTATGCCTCCAAATTCGGTAACGTAATTTTGAAATTTTTTTTATTGAAGTCCACTTTACGGGTTATAAGGTTATATACTTATAAAAAAAAAAAAACATAACAAATACGACTTTCTAGAGGTATAATTAAATCATCAATACAACCCTCTCATTTAACCCCATTGAATTACTTTTTCAGTATAGAAATAGTAGTTTGTTCAATGGGATTCAACATGAAATTAAAGTTGATTAAATTAATTGATAATTTGAATGACTACAATAGGGGATCGGACAAAAAAAAACTAATTAGTCCGTCAGATAGATTTCCAAAAATTATTGGACACGTATTTTTTCTTTTTTCACGTAAACTTAAAAAGAAGACAGTGCTTCGAAAACTCGTGTGACGTCATATGATAGTACATTTTGACGACACAAGTGACGTTTCAAGCCCCACTCCAAGATCTTTGACGCGTTTTATCTACGTCATTTTTTTTTGATTTGATAAAACAAAAAACACTTATTCAATATTTTTCGATAATCTAACTTACGGACTAAACAGAATCATATTATTTTGACCCATTCCGATCCCCTATTATGTATATACCTACATCCGTTTTACGGCCGCACGAGTCATTTTGTTCAATATGAAACCTGACCATAGCCGGCAAATTGTAAAAAACCGTGGGGAAAGAATTTGAATTTCGCGGGCTACCCTTGCGTTTCCACCATAAACTGAAATATCTGTCAGTTTCTACACAGTATTTAATGTTAACAAGAAACAGGTCCCAGGTGCGAACGTATTCGTCCAATTCTCAAGGAATTCACGCAATGTTCGCGTAGATTTACATCAGATTCCGTTGGCAGTATATTTTCGGGACAAGAAAGGCCTTTGCATTTCTTTCTTCTACGTTTTATGACTTCAATATTTTTCCCCTTTTTGAAAAACTACAGAATTATTTTGTAACAAACTGAGCGATATAGACCTATCTCTCTCTGCCTGCGTAGCATGGCGATTCTATCTCTATTCTAACAGGAATAGACAAACCTCTTTCAATACAACTTAATCTGAAATATTTCTACAATCTGTCATTTTGTCGGTTCTCGATTCTACAGTGGTCATGCTACGCGTGCACATTATCTCTTTATAGACGATACAATATTTCTATCGTAACCAATTGAACTCCATCAACGTAGCCACGAATTAAATGAACCGACAAAAAATTTAAGTCTCTACAATGTTCGAATCTTTTCGCACTCAAATGCCGTTGGCAGGCCAAACACAAACTTAATATCACCCCTAATCTCCGAAGGGTTAGGCATAGGTGTACATTAGTTCGCCCTCCTTTAACTAGTTATGTTTAAGTACCAAGTAATAAGGGCGAGCTTATTGCCTTCAAACGGGCACAATACTGTCACCGCGGCTGCTACGGAGCGGAAAAACCCAATAACACTTTGCCCGAACCCGCGAATCTCACGCAGGACCACAAGACTTGATCTCTTCGTCTGTACTGGCCATTGACCTTGCAATTAATTTCGCTAATCTAATCTAAACAATACTTAATGTACCTAGCTGATGATTGGTCGACATTGGTAAGCCATGCTT
The DNA here is from genome assembly GCA_949775195.1 of Diarsia dahlii. Classification (NCBI taxonomy): domain Eukaryota; kingdom Metazoa; phylum Arthropoda; class Insecta; order Lepidoptera; family Noctuidae; genus Diarsia; species Diarsia dahlii. The sequence continues at coordinate 13,849,415 of OX459210.1, forward strand.
ATTGTTACGGTACGGGCCTTAATTGAAAACAAATGAGTTTCTAATTCAAGTTTAATGTTGTTGCTAAAACTGCGCCGCGGTTTTATAAGTTACGAAGGTAATATTGGATATTTTTTGTAAGTTAAGAAAGTTAATAAACCACTAACTTTCTAGGTACTAAGTAGGTAAAAATGACAGTCGAGACCAAAGCCTTAAGGCGAGGTTACCCCGATAAACGTCGTCAACAATAGCGTTTTACTCGTACATGGAACGGATTTAAATTTTGAAAAAAATGTTTTACATAGTTGAATCTTCGATCATGATATGTCGGGCACGCGATACACGATTACTTACACTTCACTGCATCCAATTAAATCGCAAAGACATGTCCAAATGATGGCTAAATAATCGGTTTACTTGAGTTATATTAGGCTTTGAAAAATAAAACTTATATCATAATAAAGGTCGTAAAAAATGTGTATTATCTCGGGTCACATAATGTATAATTTCTTTATCATTTTTCTCCAAGAGAGAAAAAACAGTCAAAATTTAGGCATTGTATCGCTCGCGCGGCAGGGCGGGGGGTGAGGTCGTGCGTACATAAAAACAAAGTAGTGCAACCTCGCCTTAACGTGCTTTCCGAAGCACGGAGGAAATTCAGCATGTTATAGGGTTTCACCCGAAGGTCGACCTGAACGGGTGTCACTGTGAGGAGCTCCTCAAAACATCTTGTCTTTTATTCTAGGAGAATTTCGCTTTTATAAAAGAAGAGCGTTCGAAACAGAACAGACAGTCTGAAACTAAAACCTCAAATAGCTTTGAAATCCAATCTGGTTTGCATTTTCTTGTTAAACCTTTGAGGGGTGCATTCAATTACTTAAACTAATTAAATTAAGGTTTTATCTCCACCAGATATCCCTGACAGCTCTTTGAAAAACCTTTTAACAAGATGTAAAATATATTACCAAGAAAATACTGGCAAGTGCCCTCTGTCCGCGGTTTCGCCCAGGGATGTGTCGGCACAGGCGTTGCACAGAGAGTTCTCCGGACAGGTCTTTTAAGAAGAAACGGTGCCTCCTCTCATGTGCGGATGGTGACCACCGAGGTGGTTTTAGTAACCACTGCCACTGAGGTAGAAATCTCTCACTCCTGACCGGATCCCGTAAAGACCGGTTGCCTTCTGAAGGTTTACCGTCATAAACAAAAAAAAGAACCTGTTTTTGGGATGATAGGTTTACACAGATCATAGTCTACCTGAGTGCCATTTTTAGGGTTCCGTAGTCAACATGGAACCCTTTTAGTTTTTTAATCGAAATCCTCTCATCCATTTTGGAGTGCAATAGTAACTAACAGATGAACAGGGTTATTTCGCATTTAAAATACTATCAATGAGTAAAGACCGCCGTTCAATGCCCTGAACGAAAATCGCCTTTGATGCCTTGGTCTCGATCTCTATATTCAAATCTGTACTTTGTTACTTCTAGCTACGTACGGATTTACATTGGGTAAAGATAAGATGCTGAGGGCCCGTTACCACCAAGCGGAAAATTCCTTTATTCAGTGGCACAAGTGCGCGAGATTTTTCTGCATGGTGAAACAGGAAATGGACCCTAAATATATGGATTATAGTCCATTTTCCAATTTTTATCTTTCCAAATCTATTTATAATGGTATCTTTGCAAATCTACCATTAAATGCGGATATTATAATGACCTTGACAGTTGACACGTGCCTTGTACGCGTAATGTCAAGTGTACCTTCCTACGTGCTTGACTTATTCACATAGTGGACTTACGCCACGCCAAAACGTAGTGTGGATTCGCTCTTAAATAGAGTGTTCTGATTGGAAGATGGTAATTATTTGATATTTCTTATTATTTGTGAACTTTGTTTATAAATGAAGATCTAGTGTGAATAAAGTGATGTTTTTTTTTTCATTTTAATAATGTGTGTAAATCATCACAGGCAGCTTTTTCTTTACGGTGGTAGGCAATAACTACAAAACAACAGCTGAAAATGACTAAAAATAATAGTTCAAAACAAAGACAGTCGATAAAGGGGGCAGAAATAAAGACAAGGGATCTTAGCTAGTGTCTGTGCTATAAGAAGAGCGTTACACTTCCACAAAATACGTAATTCTCGAGTGAAGGGCCCGAAAATAAAGCCCTATTAATTAGACCCTTGACCCAGCTCCAAGCGAAAGCCTCTTAAGGTGTTTATCAAGGGGCTCTTAAGCATTCGGTGGACGTTCGACGTATTAATTTATCATCATCTTGCCTTGTCTTTTCCAACTATATTGGGAAAGGCTTCCAGTATACATGTAGTGTGTACGGCTGAATACTAATATTTTACATGGAGCGACTGCTAGTAACACAATAACTGGGTTACAGGGTTACACGATACCCCCTGGCCAGACTGGTTGTCAGACTATAGGGCTTCTGAATACCTGTAAAGACTACTGAACGTTACCGTATCATTTATTGTGTAAAGCAGTGATAGCCTAGTAGTGAGACCATCATCGGCCAGCCAAGTCAAAGGTCTCGCGAACCCAATATACGCACCTTTGATTTTTCGGATTCACGCGCGTTTTGTATAATATCGGACAAAAAAAAACTAACTAGTCCGTCAGATAGATTTCCAAAAAATATTGAACACGTATTTTTTCTTTTTTCACGTAAACAAAAAATGAAGACGATACAGTGCTTAGAAAACTCGTGTGACGTCATATGTTAGTACATTTTAAACCTACAAGTAACGTTTCAAGCCCCACTCTATGATCTTTGACGCGTTTTATCTTCGTCAATTTTTATTAATTTGATAAAACAAAAAACACGTATCCAATATTTTTCGATAATCTAACTGACGGACTAAACAGAATCGTATTTTTTTGAGTCAGTCCGATCCCCTATTATCACTTGCTTCGGTGAAGGAAAACATCGTAACAAAACCAGCATGCGTGAGAGATATTTCTCGACAGCATGTAAAGCCAAGTCTGAGGCCCATATAAAACTCTGAACCAGGTGAGACACTAATCACTCGACAAAGAAGAAACCCAATTACAATATAAAATAATAGTGAAGTAACCCACGACAATATAAACAACAACACAGACAAGCCAAGATAAACAAGCCAAATCAACAAAAAATAAAGAAAAGTCTCAGTTAGCAATTATGATTGCAGAAAATACATTCGTTTCCACATGTACATGTACCGACATAAGCAAGGATTTCTATAACAAGCGTGGTTTAAACCTCTTTGAATATTCAACAAACCGCGGCTCCCTGAGATAATTGATTGACATTATAATCTCTCAACTGAATATTTTTTAAATCACAAGTCAAATAATGCTAAGTTTATTTAACACGTAATTTTGTCTCTGTAATTTTAAAACAATTTACAAGCAATCCCTTCAATATTTTCGACATACTATCAGGCGTCCAAATGATCCAACGAAGAAGCGAGACATTACTTAATTATTATTTTTTTTTGCGTTTTATTCCTTTATTAATATTAGATGATATTTTTCTAAAAAGTAGAACTAATGAGAATGATGTTAATTAACTTTAGTTTCACTTGTTCCACTAAGAAGAACAATGGAACCACTGAGAAAAAAAACTTCTCACTAGTTCCATGGGACAACTACGGTAGAACTAGTGAGACGAGATCGATTAAATTTTGTTTCATTTGTTCCATTATCAAAGTGCATGGAACTACTGAGAAAAAAAAGTTCTCACTAGTTCCATGGGACAACTACGGTGGAACTAGTGAGACGAGTTCGATTAAGTTTTGTTTCATTTGTTCCATTATCAAAGTGCATGGAACTACTGAGAAAAAAAAGTCTCAGTAGTTCCATGGAACTAATTGCTGGTGGAACTAATGAGAATGATCCAGATTAGCAACCCTATTTGTGGTGGTTCAAACTTCGCTTGAAATACTGTAAGAATAAAGTTCTAATCAGCTTGCACTACAAAGAGGTTGTTACGTCTTTCGCTGCGGCCGAATAGTGCGAAATTAGTGGTATTTTGCGATTTACAAAAAAACTATTGATTGGACTAAAAAAGTAAAACACTATGACTTTAGTATGTTTCTTGTAGAATTATTTGGCAAAAAAATCAGAACGATGACATGTATTTTAGTATGGTTTTTACTCGTTAAAAGAAATTTTTAGAGGTATCTTCGCGATTTTTTTCTATCGAGCAAAGTTAGTTGTATTATGTTTTCACAAAACTATGGCACTAGCATATATCCTGAAGAATATAATTATGCTAGTGCCATAGTGCCATTCAGGCCCGTCGACACTCAACATTCGTGAATTTGTGTCGTACGTCGACGATTAACTTCTGATGAGATCCTTATTCGTGATCCCCACCGTTCTCGGCTTTAAACTGATAATATAGGTAACATAAATTAATGTTTACTTTTGTTACACACTTTAATTATTATTCATTGTTTACCATCGAGAAAGTGTAAAATATTAATTATAATTTAGCAAGGAAACTGGGACCTAGATTCGAAAATTAGGTTTCGGTAGGAAATACTGTTTTGTCGAACACTCGTCGTTTAAACGCTTATAAAGCGTTTTCACTATATCCAATTTAAACCTATTGTAAGAAATGGAAACACATTGTTACATGTCGAGATAGAAGTGCGTTTTAAAATCTTAAACGGTCTTGTTTCAAGCCAGAAGCTAGATAGTACGAGTATATAAAGTGACCTATAACAAAGCTTTGAAAACATCCACAAACATAGTATCAACATCAACAACGCATTGTGTTCCCGTTCACCTCTATAACCTAATTCCTTAACAACGCATTTCATTAAAAAACGAGTCTTAACACTGATATAATTACGGTCCCAATTAGTGGACTAGTTTGGTTTAAGGTTTTAATACACGAACGCCTTCGCGTCGGAAGGCGGAGGAGTGCGAGGGCAGCGTGACCCGCCGCTCGCGACGGCCGCGGCGGGACTGAGGAGTGAGGACTTGGAGATTCCGGACCTACGATCCTCCAGAGAATTCGTATAGAACTCTATCTTTAATATCAGAAGAATCCTTTCTTACTAACGCTTTACAGCTGTTGGTTTCTTAGGGTTTATTGGTGGAAAATGCAGTTAAATTTTCAATCAATTCCTTGCTTTAGCGTCTGTGGCTACGGTTTTCTCGTTAGTACGCAAAATGGAATGACGGCGTTCCTTTTGAGTCGGGAATTAAGGAACAGAATGTATAAGTAACAAGTTACCGAATAACTCGTTTTTCAATTGAGTTGTGAAATTAATCACACACATTCTACTCAGTAACTTATAAATAATATGTAAGTATAGGAAAAATTGTTTCAGACAACACGACATAGATTGAAGATTAAGATTTATTTCATACATTTTCATTGTACTAAGTAAAAGAGAATTATCTTGTCGAATTAATTTAAATTCAGCAGCTTTATTTCGACGTGCAGGTAAAAACGTGGTTTTCAATATCTATGCACATTTTCTGATGAAAAAGGAAAATGTCAATAACAAAGTCAATCAATCAAAAAGGTCATCTAAAGCATTAGGCAGGTGCGCAAAATTATGATCATTTTGCCAATAACAGCCAGCAGAAATATAACAATTTAATGTTTTCATTTTTTTTTTAAACGTTTCCCCACACTAGGAATTTCTCCTGTATCGTGGGTGCGTTCACAAACATTTAAACTCACATACACAAATACCCAGACCCGGAACAACTATCTATAGGTCTTACAAATATTTGTTCCGTGCGGGGATCGAACCCGCGACACGCAGCGCGGCAGTCCATTGCTTGAGCCACTGCGCTAACCGTGCCGTCATTCTCAACCTCCAGATAGGATATTAATATTGATGGACGATACCACAAACCAATACTGGGTTATATTGGACAATGCTCCCCTGGCCCACTTATGGGCACACGTAGGCGCGAATTACATTAATATCAAATAGGCAGTTCGATGGACTGAATCACTGAATACAGCGGCATTGCAATATTCAGTAGAGAACAGCTTACCTAGGTATTCCATTTAATATGTAAAGGTAGACTTGTAAGTTATGCAATATCTCGGATACAGTTTGCAAACATGATCTGTCAAAGACTTTTCCAACTTTACTTTACATGGAGTGAGTGACTGAAAAGTTGAAGGAAAGTCATCTTGTAAGACATGTGAGGAGGGATGAAACGCATGTGACTAAAAATAATGGATATTAATTTTGATAGATGAAGAGGTACAAGAAGGCCAAAGAAAAGATGGCTATTGTGATTACACGATATTCCAATACCTCCTTCCTACTTCTGTTCTCCTGGTAGTTTGTGGGACTTTACTACCTATTCTTTTTTTTTTAATCTAATAGAACCTATACAAATATTTTGTTGCTGACTGTCCTAAAAATGTGTCAGGGTATCCGATTCTTTTACGGGGGATCAGACCGGAATAGAAAATAATTTATAATAAAACGGATCCCCTAGGGTATCAGTTTTAGGGGATCAGACCGGAATAACTCGTCGTAACGACGTACAGGTAAGAATGGAAGAAGTAAACGTGTAGCGACTAACCCAAGGAGAATGGGACATGGGCAGGAAGATGACTGCCTATCTGAACCCATCATCATCATCAGCCTACAATGTTCCCACTGCAGGGACTCAGGCCTCCTCTCTAGGAGAAGGATGGGCTATAATCTACCACGCGGGCCCAGTGCGGATTGGTAGATGTCACATATCTTCGAATTTTTTGGTTCTAAGACATGCCGGTTTCCTCACGATGTTTTCCTTCACCGTTTTGAGAACAGTGGTGATGAAATAAATTACACAAAGTGATGTGCCTGACGGGGTTTGAACCCACGACTCACTGTTCGTAAGTCGGGGCCGCCACCACTGGGCCACCACTGCTCTCTGACCCCAGCAACTTACTAATACCGTAGCACGATTCTCTTTGGCAAGATTGGTAGATTACACACACCACAATAAAATAAATGGCAACTGATTCCCCTGAGGCGGGACCCGTGGGTCCACTTGACCCTACCCGACCGACTTAATATGCATTTTTGTTCTTTTATCTTATCACTAGAAGGGTGTTCAGAAAAACCAAGTAGGTACATACGTAGGTATGTTTTCAAGACAACCCATTTCTCAAAAAAAACTAGTTTTTATATGCTCCGAGAGGGTATTTTATGAAATAAGAGAAATAACAGATTGTTTCAGGCCCTGCATGCTGTGTATATAGAAAGTAATAATATTGCGGCAAATTGCATTTTTTTTCAATTGAAATTCCTAATGGAAAAACCGAATAACACTGCCCGAAAACGAACCCTGGGCCTGCAGTCTCTACACTAATAATTAATACAAAGTTTACGATTTTACGAGTTAGCGACATTCGTAGCGTCGTTATTAGTGTAGAGACTGACAGCAGTCGCGTTTGCGATCACTAGACAACCGAGGCAGTCAGTAAACTCAAGCTGTACAAATTATTTTTGAATATTTATATAAGGTCCCATTAAAATAGGTAGACAAAATTTCAGGAATCATTCAGACCACCAAAATAAGGACGATGGTAAAAAATTTTTTTACAAAAAACGCATTTAAGTACCTACTCATAGAGGATGAGTTTGTTCTAGAGTGCCGGCAATTTATTATTTTAAGGAATAAAAAAATCACTTTATTTATTGTTTTTTTTTATTTAGATATCTTTAGTTAGACCTAATGAACGCTGTGTTAAAATTTGTCCACCTATTTTAATGGGACCTTAGATACCCGTCGCTAATTCTTTCACAGCCATAATTTTGTAAACCCCTTTAAGTCTATGGTAGGATCTCGAGTTTCCATAGACAAGCCGTTGATAGGCGGCTGAATAATCTTGAATAATGGGCCCGCCTTGAGGGACTAATTTAAATTAATTCAACCGCAATCTCTTTGGCCTGGTTGCTAACAGACTATTATTTTAATCTAGATATTCTAGGATTTCTAGGTCACAGTGAAACCTATTGTTCTATATTAGTTAATTAGACTACTGTGACCAGAGATTCAATTAATTATCTTTAGTTGTGTAATAAGAGCAGTGGTGGCCCAGTGGTGGCGGCCCCAACTTACGAACAGGGAGTCGTGGGTTCGAACCCCGTCAGGCGCATTACTTTGTGTAATTTATTTCATTGATCACCACTGCTCTCAAAACGGTGAAGGAAAACATCGTGAGGAAACCGGCATGTCTTAGAACCAAAAAATTCGAAGACATGTGACATCTACCAATCCGCACTGGGCCCGCGTGGTAGATTATAGCCCATCCTTCTCCTAGAGAGGAGGCCCGAGTCCCTGCAGTGGGAACATTATAGACTGATGATGAGTTTTGTAATAAGTACCTAGGGGACTGCGTCCTTGATCTAGTCGTAAGTTCTACTTCTGAGTATGAGGTCCTGGGTTCAATTCCCAGGTCGGAAAAGTGGTTATTGGGTTTAGCATCATCCCGGAGTATAGATTTGTGTTCGGTTGATGGCAATAAGGTCGATCCTTACATAAAAATCTAACGTAACTAGTGAAATGTAATAATAATGATAAAACAGCTCACAGGCGTCTCGTTATGCTGCGGGTTGTTCGAAAGAGATACCGCGGCCTCGACACAAAGGGCTAAGAAGGAACATGGGTGGTTTTTAGTCAGTAGAAGTCTGACGCTCCCTATCGCTCCGCCCAGATCGGAAGGAGTCATTTGATGATTTCCCACACTCCAAAAAAAAGGGGTCTCGTTATGTATGTATGCTAGATTTTAAAACGAAGATTGCATAGCCAACGTTCTCTCTTTGTTTGTTCAAAATTACCATTTTTAATTTACACGTGTGTTTTTTTATTAAAAACAGTAGTGAAAACGTGAGCTTTGTTTCAATTTCAGCTGCTCAATATAGAAAATCAGCATTGTGACTTTTAAAACACCTATGGTCTATGTAGGTAGAACCAGAAATATTCTACCTTACTCTCGATCCATGTTTCGCCAGTAATGCCAAGTACCATGTAACAAGGGGCGAGCCTATTGCCAACAATCCGGCACATATCCAGACTGGCTGTCACTAAACATTAAAAGCATTTAAGTATCAAAATATATCTTTAAAACGGATCTAATCAACGATACAATCGCTGCAGAAACAACAAACATTTATCACTAAACCGTCTCCATACTTCCAATATAAACTGTTATAGTGCTACAAACTCTTATTAGAACGTCTTATAACATCCACTCGACAGTTTCCATTGTGGAGCGGAAAATTGCGTATCTTTGTAGTAACAGCGGCTATCATCGTGTCCCATTTACAGCCAGCTCGCATTCCCTTTAAGGCTAGTACGCACTGCCTGTCCGGGCTGCGGGTTGTTTGAAAGAGGTACCGTGGCCCCGGACACAAAGGGTTAAGAAGGAACATGAGTGGGTTTTTAGTCAGTAGAAGTCTGACACTTCTTTTGGAGAAGGAGACTTTTGATAATTTCACACCCTCCAAAAAAAAGGCTAGTACCTACACACTGGAGGCGACAGGGAAAAACAGCAATAAATTTTTATTCAACGTAAATTCATACTGGGGATAACAGAACCTTCACGAAACCGTCAACGCTAACAAACTAAGTATGCAAAAAATATTGCTGGTTTCCCAGCAATATTTTGCTTTACCACTTTATTTTTGGGCTGAAAAAATACGTTTTCAAAGCATCCATCAGGACATTGTTTTGAATAGTAAACGGATCATGGAGGTAATTAAAGTAAAGCTATTACCTAAAAAAATTGTCAAGAAACTTTGCCCTCCAATATCTGGGTAATCAAAAAGAACAAGTGCCTTTTAGGTTTGTAAAGGGTATTTTTACCCCCTTTATGTGGCTTGTGGTACTAATAAGATACAGATTTTAATGTTCAATACCGTAAAGGGAAATCTTCTTTGATACCTTGAGGTCGATCTGTGATCATTGGAATCTGTATCTTGTTACCACTAGCTATGTATGAATTTACGTTGAGTTATAAACATGAAATACTATGCCATGTCGTCCCCGGTGTGCGCTGGCTTTACGGACCTTGTTATATGGATATACGATATTATTGTACTAACTCGAGTTAGCATTGTTCATTTTAAACTACTTTTATTTGAACATGAGCACATAATTATTCAATTTACTTTTTTACACTACTTATAAATATAATTTTTGCAATAAAAATACTCATTATACCTACTAACAGAACATAACTAAGCACCAAAAAAGTATCTTCTAATGAGATTTTTTTTTTAAAGAGCATAGTCTATATTTAAAATAAGTGGAAGAGTGAACAGACACAACAACAAAAAAGTAATCAATAGTTTTTATATTGCTCTCTATTTTGGGTCTTTCAGAATACCGACAGTTAAAATGAATATTTATGTCTTGTCAGAACTGTCAGGACAGAACAAATGCTGAAAATCTGAACAATCTCACGAATTTTCGGATAAAAGAATAGGTTTTCCTAGAAATTGTATATACAGCGACACCGCTGTGCACGTACTTTAGATAAAGCAAACCTCAATCAGTGTCATTGAATGTGCTTTCTGTGTTCGCCAAATGGGATGAATAGTGACAGACAATTCTCCATTGTTCAGTCCCTACTTTTTAAACGTCTAATCTCCTTTTAGGGCAGGGACGGAAACCCTTTTTTTCATTCCGACATTAGTATGAAAATAATGTGGTTAAAATTTCCGTTAAGAACCGCCGCTTTCAAGGGGGAGGGGGTGGGGGGGGGGCTACCCCCCAGTACAACTTCCATTCCTCGGAGCCCCATGGTTTCCGAGATATCCATGGTCAAAGTTTTGAGGTTAGAATAGCGCTAAAACGCGAAACGGGTACAAATTTTGTGTCGTTTGACAGGGGAAGGGTGAGGGGGTGGTACCCACTGTGCCCTGGCACCACTCCCATGTAAAGGCGACGCACCATTCTTGAGACAAACAATTTTTTGGAACCTAAATGACGTTGCCTCTGGCATCGTTCGAACTGACAACACCGCGCGCCATTTTCTCGTTCTCTCTGTCAACGCATGTTACTCCATGACGCGCGCTCGCTTCGCTCGCATATTAAATAACACTAATATCTTCTGTCCCCGAAGTGCCGGGCCTCCGCCGGCCTCCTTCGTCGGCCTACGGCCCGGTGCCCATGCCGCCCATAAGGATACTGTCGCGAGACGGTCGTATTATAATTTTGGTTATTCATCCGGCTCGCTCACTGGACCCCGACATGCCCTACGAACCTAACCGCCCCGTTTATGTGATTACAGACGCTATACAACAAAATGGCGGCGCTACGTTTCGTTGCACAAAGTGTAAACTTAAATTCGTTATTTTTAGTGTAAAAATGGCAATGTAATTGCATTATACAGCAACAATTATTATTGACACTCATAGTACATCCGAAAATATTTAAATATTTAAAAATAAATTATATTTTATTCAAAAACACGACAAAAAAGTTACTAAAATTCACTTTTACCAATAACGAAACGTGAAATGTCAACTTTGACGTCTACCATGTCAATTTATCCAACCTCAAAATTTACAAATGGCGTGTTATTGACCAATTTTAATGGAACTTTAAACAATTATATCTCGAAAACCGTGAATATCTGGAACTTGGCAATTTGCAAAAAGCCCTCTATTAATGAGTACTATCTACAAAAAAAATATGAACTTCCTAAGCGGCGGTTCTTAACGGAAATACTATCCCAAAGACTTGTGTTGTGATCTAATACAAAGAAACATTAAATTAATTTAAAAAGTTAAACAAGTTTCTAATAAGCTCGTTCGCATAATGTGAAAATACCTACTGATTTACTGAATAAACACAAAATTGATGAAATTAATTTACATGCATTAGGTACTTAGTGTAGAAAAAAAGAAAAAAATAATGTAAAAAAAGTGACGAATAAAATATGCACACCCAAAAATCATTTGAATTTCATTCTATAGGCCTCAAGCCACACATCATAAAATTGTGACGTTTCTGAAAGGAGGTTGTCATCATTTCCCAAGTCTTCCAACTTTGAAAAGCTTAGGTATGTGTACACAAGAAGGGGAAGTAATATTGTAACTTCGTGAAGCTTCGAACATTAATCAGAGTTAGCTTTAAAAGGCCGAAAAGGTCGGTAGAAGGTTTAAAAGTAGCGAAAGGAAGATTGATTTTTCTTTGAATAAAAAACTGTAAGCAAGTAAAGGTTTTCGCCGGAGATAAGTATGTGTTGAACACACATTTAGGTAAGAAAAAGAATTAAAAAAATTATACATTACATACATGACATAGCATTACGCCAGTAATCTCCGAAGGGATAGCCAGAAGTGTACCTAATATGACAGTCACATTTCGGACGGTAAGCCTACTAGCATCAATCGGGCACAAATCCAGACTCCGGGACTGCTATGGCAAATCTCCTGATGGAAAAACCCGCTAACAATTTGCACGACCCGGGTAATCGAACCCAGGACGTCATACTCAGCACTCGCGATCTCGTCCGCGAGACCAACGAGGCAGTCAAAAAAATAAAGTCAATCCAAAAATAATTGAAAAGCTTTCGTAAAAATATCATTGATAGAAAAATGTAATCATATTTTTTTTTCAGTCCACGTTTCCTATTCGGTCACGAAATTCTGACAAGCTTACTGAATTTTTACATGCAAAAAAAATCTGTGTTATGTTGCGGTGACACTTTTGTTGAAAAACGCTTCCAACAAAATGTACGCGATTGTTTGTATCGGAAAAACATTTTATTCTCGATTTTTTTACTCGCTTCAGCGGGTTGAAAAAGATCTCTGAGTTTGATACGACACATCACATTTAAGGTTGACTTCATTATTTTTGTAAAATGATATACGATGTTTATTCTGCAAATAGGTTTTTACAGTCACCTTTTTTCCAACAAGATGTGGCCGGTGATTTGTACCTGACTACTCTGAGAAGAAAAAGCCGAAACAAACTAATTTGACCTCCACATCTCAGTTAGTAATGGGTAATACGATACCCCTTGGCAAGAACGGTTGTCAGCCTTTTGGGCTACTGACTACGGACGTAACGATTGCCAAAGATCTAAAATTGACTGCCGGGACCAACGGCTTAACGTTTTACTAATTTAATTTCCGTGGCTCGGAGGAAACTGGGTATCTACTGGGTGGTAACAAAGGAGATTTTCTATCTATAAATAAAACTCAATCTAGTGAGGTAGTTTTTCAAGTTATATGTTTTGTAATATTTATTTACGAGGGTAAAGTCACCGACAGGCCGCCCCGCCAGTGACCGGCACATAAACCCTTTTATTTATGTCACCCCACAACACTAATAAATAGGCCACCTATATCAGTTTCTAATAATAGCGAGAAAACTATTTATTGTACTTACTGAAGTATTATTTATGCTATTTATGGGTGTAATAAAAACCTGCGAGGTGATTTTGTAATACACTCACATTCTCAATGGTAATTTCAGTTTGGTAATTTTAATTTTTAAACAAAACTGAAAGTCTGACAACCAGTCTTACAAAAAGGGTATCATATTATTATTACCCAGTATTAACTGGGTTGTGGACGTCAGATTGGCAGTCGCCCTATGTAAAATACTAGTATTCAGCTGAATCCGGTTAGACTGGAAGCCGACCCCAACATAGTTGGCAAAAGGCTGAGCAGATGATGAAGGCATAATAACTTGTGGCAAAATGTAGATTTGATTGGAAAGAATGGGCCAGAAACTCCGTGGACACCCTTTTAAATCAAAATATAGAAAAACCTCGAAAAAACGATGCTGAGGTAACAGTATAGCAACTGTGATTGGTTGACGAGAATAACAACAATTGGAAGGAATTGGGGGTGGTTTTTACAAATATAACCCCCCCCCCCCCCCCTAACGGGAAGCTACATTATTCCCGATGCTTCTGCCCTCCTGGTAGTTTGTGACTGATCGCCTTCTTAATTTGGTATGGTTATACCTGAAAAAGGGACCACGGGTACTTTTGTGCCCGTGGTCCCTTCAAGGGACTACGAGAGGGACCACGGGTAGGTACATAGCCGTTTTTACTCAGCAGTGGGCCAGTACAGTCTAAACAACTTCTAAAATAAACAAAAAAACAGTTACTACACAACAAACCGACGACATTAAATTAATATTTCACCACAAGCCAGAAAAGAACATTTCATTCAAAAAGAATGGTTCCAATTTTATTCGAGAACGTTTCAAATATGGCGACGACGCCAATCTCAGTAACATACTCCGTTCCTTCATAAAACTTTGTGATGCTCTTCATCTACTTGTGTCTGACAAGATATTAATGGTTTCTGTAAGTGGGTCAAGTATCCATATATAAAAGGGTCCCTCTATGACCATAAACGAGCTTCGAAAGGGTGCGAAACATTTGTATAATACAGTTGGAGACCAGTTTTTGAATACTGTTAAACATTTTGATGTGCGCCCCGGGCGTTGTGAGAAGTACTTTTTGAAAATGGAATAGAGTATTTTGTCGCTGTATAATTTTCACAAGCATAACTATTGATCGAAGAGCATAACATAAACTTTTTCGTTTTACTTTTTTGTCAATATTGTTTTACATTTTTGGTTTGAATGTATTGTTTTGTAATATCGCTAAAATTGATGAGCTACATCGCTGCAGTAACCAAAGGCCTGATAAACCTGAACAGCCACCATTAACTTTTTAATAACTAAACGTCCCCTTCGACGATTAAGTTTAGTATTAAAACGTATACCTCCTACTTCACATAAATGAGGTCACGTTTATGAGATGTCACTCCCTTCTTCATGCCGAGAGCTTTTACTGAAGATTTGACGTTTAATTTCCTACCACTGCAACGTTTACATCATCCATCTTCAGTTCAGAATAGTGAGAGACTGATGGCTGTGAAGGGACCAAAACTCCGAGAGGATACTCAAGTTACATAGTCTTTTCAGTTATCTTACCTCTGCCAGCTGCAAGCTAACAACAACCTTATTTGAATAACAATAAAGATCACTGTAATTTTGACAGCCTTTTCAGTGACCGCAACTCAATATCAATCTTATAAGAATGAGAATAAAGATTATTGTGATTTTAATTCTGATGCTAAGCCGGAGCTAAACAAGCTGTGAAAGGATCATATAGGTGGGAAGTACTGGGACAAAGTTCTTTTGTGTTGTGTCCAACCTAGATTCTGACATTTGAACAGAGTTGGACAAAAAGACGTTTGAAATTCGAACACGCTCAAGCAGTTATGGCTCGGATGAAAAGACTTTTGAAATTCGAACACGGTCAATCAAGCAGTTATGGCTGCCTCGTATATGTGACACAAAGAGAGCCAGTCGATCATGGGTGAATAAAATGTCGAGTCCGAATTTCAGACAATCTAAAGAGTTAAATGCAAAAAGCCGTAAAGCATCGGACGCGTTTTCCAACTGGCAGCAGATGGCATTACATTATCAGTTCTTTTTGTTCTACTTTGTGCGAAATATTATTCACAACTGAATTTTCAATGGTCAAGGGCTTTGAGAAGGGAGGTGTACAGCACATAGTTTCACGTCACAGAACTTAAAGAAAAGACAATTAGAACAAATAAATGGTTTGTTTGTTTTGCAAAACTTTTTGTATCAATGTAATTTTTCGTGAAAGCTGTTTTTTTTTCGCAAAGCAAACGGTATAGTTTGTTTTAAGTCAAAGTGACGAAACGTTTCAGAAAATAATGGTAATGGGTTAATAAAATGAAATTTTGGTCAAACAAAAGCTTTCAAAACGCCATCGGCTCAAAGAGAGCTGATGGCGTTTTGAAAGCATGGCGTTTTAGTCGCAGAGAAAACGGACGGCCCTTTCCTTGCCGCCATAAATGTTCTTCTTGTGATCTTAAACGAGGAAAATGCCAAATTTTTCGCATTATCAACAGTTAAGTACCAGAAAATTCATTATTAGATTCCTTTCGTTGTATTTACTGCTTTATCACAGTCGTCGATCATCACAAAAAAAGAAAAAGGACGGACATGTCTTTTTCATTTTTTTCAAGAGTTTCCCTTTATATCTATGGTTTTCCTCAATTTAATCCTATGTATGGCCAAGAACACTTCTTCTAATCATCTTCAGCCAGCTAACATCTTATTTTTTAAGACACAAGTGACATCTATAACGACTAGCGGAAGAGATGAGGGGTATGAGTTGACTTATTGGCTTTATAGGCAGTTTCATCTGCTTGTAAATGTGTATTCAGCAGTTTTGAAGATCCGATTTTCTGAATAGGAAGGCTTTTCTGTATAAGATGCGAAAGTTGGGGATGAGTATTTGCCTAGTTATGGTTTTAATGCAGAGCGCTGAATTGAATAGAAACCAGGGCCGTCGTAAAGCTCGTTGGGTTGACGACATCGTCAAGGTCGCGGGAAACACCTGGATGAGAGACGCACAGCATCGGGACGCGTGGCGGAAAAAAGGGGAGGCCTATACCCAGCAGTGGGTGATTCCGGGCTGATATGATGATGATGATGATGATGAATTGAATATTATTATGTAATTTAGTAGTAGGTAGTACCTACAGAAACTTAACTAACTAAGTATTTTACGTATCTGCCGAAGTCCATCTATTATTTTTTGTGTATGTATATAAATATCATGTATGTTAATTTACATAGTTATGTTCAATTACAAGAATAAACTAGGTAGTACTTATAGCAACGCAAAATAAGCTCTACCTACTATTCTAACAAAACAAACACTCATAAGTCCTTCGACACCTAAAAAATCAATGCCAAATATTACGTCCTTTTATAAAACAAGCATAATATTATATTTGCAAATACATATATAAACGTACGAAGTAAACTTAAATATAAACGTATATCCGCTTCGCGAACAAACGATTTACGCTCGGATTCACTCGATTTAACTCATAGTAACGACCTGAGAATAATGACTGAATGAATGACTGGCATCAGGATTAACTGACACTCTCGGTCCTCAATCACACTGCCGGAGAAAAGTGCCATTAAAAAAAAAAGAATGAGCGAAATCTGTCCGTTTATCTGCATACTTTAGAATTCCATTTCAGTTTCATTCAACTCAGTATTTATTAAATCCATGCATTCAACCGATTTTTTTATTTTTTATTTTGCAAATGGCCTAAAAGGGGGAACATAAAACCATTTGGCCAGTTCGTCAGGAAGGCAGCTGACATAACATGGGTCTTCCTTTGTTTATGAGCCGCATTCAAAGTTTGATGTATACTTTACCTCTGACCCCTTTTTTGTATAACATGATTTATTTCGTGACGTAAATACGTTGCTTTTTTAATCAACAGAGCCAGGAAACGTATGGAGTAGTCGGTAAAATATGTAGAAGACCATCTACACCATTTTAGAACCCCGTGAAAGGTATTGAAGACTATTGAGATCATTTTTTGGGGGTATTCCAATACTGCATCGATTCTAATGACAGTTCTATGAGAGAAAAAGAACTATTTTTGTTTGTTGTTTCCTGTTTTGAGGCAAATAAATTCAGGACTATTTGACGGTAGTGTCATTAGTAGACTTGACGGATTGATGACATTACATTACATCATAGCAGAAATAAAAGAAACGTACAGCATCCGAAAGCAATTTTCGCTCCATTCGTTCCATCATTAGACGAACGTTAGTCCTGTAGCAAAAACTATCATTAGTATCAGTACATACTTATGTTATTATGTATTACACAGGGTTGGAAAAAAAACAGTTTTTTTTACATTTCATAAAACAAACCTATGTCTCGGCCTATGTCCAGCAGTGGACGTCTTTTGGCTGAAATGATAAAACAAACAGTTTAAAATGTTTTAAACAGGTGTTTTTTTTGTTTTTTTTTCCTAAGTTAGTTATCATCCATTTTTAATTGATTAAGCCTGATATATTTCACTTATATACTATTTTAAAAACTGCATGACAAAAATTTATCATAATTCAATAAATTCTGTGTGTTCCTACGTTCATTTTTAGTAGGGAAATCTCCTAAATTTTTCTTTTTAATATAATTTAATATTCAAATGAACCCCGCCTGCTTCCAAGTTTTGTTTATTTAGTTTAAAATGTGCTTGTTTTTTGCTTTTCAGTTTTTTCAGTCGGGTTTTTTAGTTTTTTAACTACTTTTTTATTTCCAACTTTTTAGTTCATTCGTTGGTCGCGTAAAATTCTTCGCAGATGATTTAACTTTTGTGCTTGTTTATAGGATTTGTCACTTTGAATTTCTTTTAAACATATAAGTGTTATGTATTTTTGTAATCTCCTTTTAAAACTCTTTATTTTGATACCCTACTCGATGGAAATGGAAAAAATTTTTTTTTTGAACTTCGCGATTTGGTTCCCAAAATCCGCAATTTTTCTTTGTTTTTTAATTTTAGTGTTGCCTATAACACTCGCGCCATCAAGAGGAATCTAACGACGTATATTTCATTCAAATCGGTTCATCCGTTTATGAGTTATGAGGGAACAAAGAAACGGACATACATACATACATACATACACACATACATACATACATACATACTTACATACATACATACACGTCAAACACATAACCCTCCTTTTGGGCTTCGCCGCAGTCGGGTAAAAATAATAAATGTTGTCTAATCTTTTAACGAACAAATATGATTGTACGTGGTCGTTTTATAATAAAAATTGTTAACTATTTCTTGATTAAGGATTTTAAATATTAAAAACTGTTTAAATGTCAAGTTAAAAAGCCACTTTAATTATTTTATAAAAATTGTTTCAAGTTGATTAAATAAAGGAAATAAGGAAAAAAATAACTACTTAGTATTCATTTATTTTTGCAATTAAACAATGTTTTCAAACACCTAATAAAAAACTATGTTTTATTTGAAACTGTTTTAAACACTGTTTAAAACTTTAAACATGCCAACCCTGATTACAACCAAGGCCAGACGAAATAATTAGTTTCGGAAATTACTCAGTCGCTTGCAGTGATTCCTCATATAATATTTATTTATTTAAACTTGATGTACAATAGTGGTACGTAGGCGGACTTATGTCACAAAGCATTCTCTACTAGTCAACCTTAGGGTTAAATAAGACAACATTGTGATATGGTGTAAAATATTTACAAAAAAACTTCATGCTTTAGAGAATGTAGGTATGTAATGTACCTATAATGATATTTAACACATTTAAAAATATTCAAAGTTGTGAAAAGTACGAACTTCCTTTTGAAAACTTTACTTTGTCAATAGCGTCGGTAAGCCAAGCTACTCGAAAAGTTTAGGCGCTTTATAACTTCCATAAGCTTGCACACAACATTTTTGTAAAACGGAGAAAACTGCGACAAATCTTCGTTTTGAAAGCAATTTTCAACGACTTTACCACACCGTTCGTTCGTAAAAGACCACAGGTCAAACTAGGTGTTTTCAGAAGAACACAATTTGACCACAATTGCCTCGTTCTTCTTCTTCTCGTGTCGATGACAATCTAAATTGAGTCAGCCCAAAATTTAGCGACGAGTTTGGCATTTTCAGTTCCGATCATTAACTCCTGTGATGTGCAAATAGCTGGACAGCAGGACACGATGTGGACGATGTGGACATGATGGGGTGCATGAAAGGAGTCTCCCCGAGTGACGTATTTACTGAACTACTGTACGTCCGGCGCACCCTGGGCAGTCAGCGAGTCCCCACGCTGACTGGCTAATCCTTTCACCACGATGACAATCCCAAGTCCTCCCACAAAACCGGCTTTGTGCGTAGTTTCGATTAACATCGAAGGGAAGATAAATCAGAAATTCTTTCCGATTTATGCCGCAAAACCACCCAAAACATACTGCGACATTCTTTGAGTGCAAGAGACCCATCGAGATGAAACCCAAAGCCGGCCACACATCGATGGACTCACGCTTATCGCCGAGATCTGTCACCCAAAACACGGTAACGTAGTGTTTGCTGCTCCCGGGCGTAAGCATACTTTCCACCAAATGCTCAAACGAGAATGGCATAGAAATTATAACAGTAGATGTTGCCAACTGCTCCATCACTTCCATTTATTGCCTCGATGATCTAGTGGTCAAGCGCGACTGCTGTGCACGAGGGCCTGGGTTCGAGGTCGAGCAAAGGTTATTGGGTTCATTCTTCAGGAAGTTCTTGGTAGCAGTCACGGAGTCTGGATTTGTGCCCGGTTGATGACAATAGGCTCGCCCCCTACTACATGGGACTTACACATCACTGGCGAACGTGGGTGTACTAATGTGTACACGTCTGCCTTACCCTTGAGGGATTACAGGCGTGGTGTTATGTTTATATATATCTACGAAGTATCTTAGGGGTTTACGATAAGGCTTCACGTGAAAATAATCGCATAAGCTGCTTTAAGTCAGGATAACTTTCAGTGAACCCATCTCAAATTACATAATAGTTAAGAAGGTTGTTGTCCCAATTTCAAACTTTCCTATAAGGTTTCATTATGTGACATTAAGGTTTATTAACGCTGACATTACCAATTTTAACTTTTCGAAACTTTTTCTTGACCATGGTAAGTATGGGTATTCTAATTCTCTAGTCAATAATTTTTATCAATTGGTAGACCTATTGGAGTAAGTAATGACTTACTGCCGCACTCAGAGAGCTTTAATGATTACTTAGGCCATCACTTAGTAATGGTTTTGACAGTTTTGCCACACAAAAGAATGTCAAATCTCTCCGAGTGCAGCAGTTAATACGAATTTCACTAATGAACGTCGGGCATGTGATGCGGAGACATGAGGAAAATGTCGTGAGGAAAGTTTTGAGTATGAATGTAAATGGGTATAAAAGTAAAGGAAGGCCAAAGAAACGTTGAATGGGCTGTTGTCTAAAGGATGATGTGGCAAGAAAAGAAGTGTCTGATAAGATGACTAGTAATAGAGAAATAACATGCTGCGCCAACCCCAATTGAATTGGAATGAGGACAAGAGAATGATGATGAACACGATCATCTGACCGGCGCGGCGCGCGGCGCTCTATAGTTGTCAGCGTCAATATTCCATAGTAATTATTCGAATAGATCTTGATTTCAGTTTTGATGTGCTAAACACGTTCAGTTTCATATGAAATAAAATGCGCCCGCAGTCGTAAAAGCCAATCAAATTGCTGCTTTCAAAACTAAGGCAGGCAGTAAAATCTCTCCCCATTTCCTTTTTACTGTATCAACTGGTGCGAGCAACCGTAAAGTGCAACGCGAGCCCAAAGCCTTTGCCGCGTCCATTATGAAATCGACGAGTATCGAGCGGGACCTGTTTTTGAACCGATACCTCTTGATGACGTGGTCAACGTGTTCCAGTGAGTTACGAAACGTTAACATTTTCTAGTAATGGGCTTGACCTCAACTTTCGTCAAATTATTTGGTAATATAACATCAGACCTGTAATGCTTGGAAAAATAAGCAGAAGTGTACTTCTTAGGTAGTAGGTACCTACTCAAAATTGTCACCTTTCTCAACTTATGTTTAAGCACGATGTAATAAGCCCCCTTATAACATGTCTGTTATCATCAATCGCCCGCAAATTCAGACTCCGGGCTGCTAATGAGAAAATTCTAGCGGAAAACCTTAATAACACTTTGCCTGATCCAAAAAAATTAACCCAATATATTATAATTCTCAGAAGTAATGTTTGCGACCTAGACTAACGGAGCGGTCAAACTATTTGGTATTCTGTGCCCATGACACTATCCATATTTCTTGATGAAGTTCAGTAATATCGTAAAACTAGCATCAAGGTCGTTCCGGCCCTCGAGTCAAGTTCACGGTCGTGACGTCACAAGTACGTACAGATTATACGTCAACTAAGGAGGTCAGTTTTCGTCAGCCGGTTACTGGTTCCAGATAGTTCGATTGCGTCAGATTTGTTTGCCATGCCCTTTCCACAAGACGGAGTACCTACGTGCTTAGTCATTATTGCAGTTTGAGGCTTGAGGCAGTGGAATTTTTGTCTTGGTTATCTTTGTGTTTTTTTTTTCATACATGTGTCCGTCTTTTTGTCAGAAGCAACAAGCAACGGGTGCAGGAGAAAATTATCCGTTGCGATACTAACATTTATTATTATTATACAAATTGTGTAATTTTATTTTTAAATTAGGTAGGTACATTATTAATTTGTTATTTGTCTGTCTAAATGGGAAGAGATCAATAATTTCTACGAGAAGCTAGCTATGGTATTGCAGGATTTATCCATTAGGAAGCGGAACTGTATTGTACCTTTCACATCCCATCTGAATCATTTCATGCATGTTTTTATGTTGTTCAACATGATATTTCCAAATTGATTCGCACTCTAATTAAACAATCAGACTGTTGCGATAGGCTCAACTTTAGTTTCAACTACAGCACAATATCTGAACAAACAAGCAACAATTAGTTCCAGGCCTTGCCTGGCGGCGCGGGAATATTCCCGCCATTTATGAAACATACGGCCATTTTGTTTATTGCTTGAACTTCGAATGGAAAGGTTTCAGCATCCAGTAGAACTATGGAACACGCTCAAAGTTATTTATTAAATAGCTGCTTATAAAACAGTGCTGTAAGATTCTTATAGCAATGTCTGTGGAAATGGAATAGAAAATAAAAGATGGCGGGGCAAATACATTTTTATAAAAGCCCTGGAGCCTTAAAATATAACTAAGTAGTTTATTTTTATGAGTTTTGTAATAGAAAAAATTTAAAAGTTAAGTACCTATTCAAATTGCAAACGGGTACAATCAAAATTAGAATAATGATTGTTAATTTTTTGTTCGCTTTTGATTATTCGAATTAAATGTGAACCGAGTCAACTGTTGAGTACCTACTACAATATTGTTAAATTTATATGACCAAATACAAAAACAAAACCTGCGTTATTTCAACAAATATGCAGCAATTGAATGCTTAGCACACATACAGTGCGATCAAATTATCTTGGCAGCTCCGAACTTCGTGCAGGTCATTTTGTTACAACGAATGTATAAAAGTGTTATGATATTTATTTTATTTGTATTTCTCACTGTTTAAATTAGATATTTTCTGATCGTTTAAGTATTGGTTTATCTGGCAATAACAGTTTTATTCCCAAGTTTACATGCGTAAAATTTCGCAAAGCCTATGTTCAGAGCTGCCAAGATAATTTGATCGCACTGTAATATGCAAGATATTGTAAAATACAATATGGACTTCGCAGAAATACGAAACATATAAAATACAGATATGGATGGGAAGCCCACATCAAATCAATTTATTATTACGTCCGTAGTAGCGAATATTATTAATAGCACAATGAATGTTGTTGGTCAAAGCAGTTGATGAATGGAATTTATCTCACAAATAGCATTGTATGATAAAATTACTATGTATTATATGTACTAGAACTAGATACGGATGTCTTCTCTACAGTAATTTCTGGTCCTAACACATACCTAGTAATTTTATTGAGTTGTTATAACTTATGTTCTAGAGATGTTCACAGATTTCATAGGTTCATCATGGAAATATAACATAGAGGATGAGGAGCTTGTGGCTGGTTAAAATCAGTCGCTCAGATCAAGCCGCGCTAGCTTAGGTTGCTTTATGGATGGGTGACCAGACCAACCATTACATTAGCAGTCAGCGGCCCGAAAGTCAGACAAACTGTCTGAGCCCCTTGGTCAGACTGTTTGTCTGAGCCCCTTGGTCAGACTGTTTGTCTGACCGAGAGGGTCAGACCAATTAGTACTGGTAATAGGTAATATTTCCCAGTGCTAATTGGGTTGTTAATGCCAGATAGGCAGTGGCTTCAATGTAAAATACTGGTATTTAGCCGTGCTGCATCCGGTTAGACTGAGAGCCAACCCTAACATAGTCGGGAAAACGCTACGCAGATGACGTTATGTAAATATTCCATAATATTTTCCATTGTTGGTATAACCTACTAATTTAGACAATTGCTTCCTAACCAATGATGCTGGCTTTAAATATATACCTACACAATCTGTAATTACGTGTAATCACGTAATGACAAAAAAATAATTGCCTTATTTATAATACCAGGAGAATAGTAATCTAATTATACTTTTCAATTAGAGTTGCCGCACATCACAACAAAATTATCGATATCACATTAAGTTATCGATAAAATATTAAAAAATAATGATCGACGTTATTAATGAACGTCAAATGCGATAAAATTAATAGTATATATATTTAATAAATTAAATTAACTGACGTAGGTGACCATGTGTTTTACTCTGCGGTTTTGCAACCACGTAATACTCAAAGAGCGGTTGTTTCTGCAATATTTATTATAATTACAAATAATACCTAATTATATGACCGAGCTAAGTAGACTGGATGTATGAATGAGTTGTATAAAACAAGGAAAATATTATTCATTATTCTTATAGTATAAACTATTTGGTGTATTAAGGTTACATGTAACCAAAATTCCGAGAAGAATGTATGCATAACTAACAAGAAAATCGTGAAATTCCAATAACCATGAATTTTTATTAGTAATTCGATCGAATTACCAACAAAAAATAATTTGCTTATTTGAAATTGTGTATTAAACGTGTTAAATCAAAAATACCAAATGATAACAATACCATATGTGCAAATGTTCAACAAGCAAAGGTCTAATTGAATAAGACGAATACCAAAAGAAAACACTGCAAGGGTTCAACGACCTATTGTACTCACTCTTTTCATACCACCTCTTACAAGAATAGGTCTCACGCATACACCATATAGGGCATGAATATCGGAATCTCGGAATCTCGTAATATCGGAATCTCGGAGCGAAAGTTCCGATATTACAATTCCGATATTGGATCACTCAATATCGGAATTGTAATATCGGACATATTTTTCTATATTTTGAGTTTTAAACTGAAGTTGTATTTTAGATCCATATGTAGCGCCGAGCGCGACAGCGCGCTACCGTATCCCTGTTGTCAGTTCACTAATGATCGATATAAGTCACGAGTGAAATTGAAATATCAAAAAACAATTTAATCACTAGAGTCAAGGGTGTAAATGCCACAATTTTCATCAAAACATCTAGGGAGTAAAAGGTACGAAATTATGATAGTCATAGAATCTCGTTGTTTCTAAATGTCATGGTCGGATTCAATTTAATTTAAAGCATTGATTTTGTCATGAATGATTTTTTGATTAGTGATTCTTCACTAATCAAAATAGGGAGAGAACTTGTTATGTAAATTAAAGAATAACACTGCATTTAGTGGTATAGTAGGTACTTACACGATCTACAATTATGTGTTTGAAGAATCATGAAAGTATGTTTAAGCAGTTTGGTCAGAGAATAATATAAATACACAAAACACTATTACAGTCGGCAAAAATGTAGCTTACCTCTGCCATGAGTTGGTGACTGACGATGGCTTTCTAATAATCTGATAAGGCTGATGATGATCAGCCTCTGCAGGAACTCAAGCCTCCTCTTTAGGAGAGGGATGGACTATAATCCACCGCACGTAGGCCTAGTGGGGGTTGGCAGATGTCACATGTCTTCGAATTTCTTGGTTCTAAGACATGCCGGTTTCCTTACGTTGTTTTCCATAACCGTTTTGAGAGCAGCAGTGATTAAATAAATTACACAAAGTAATGCGCCTGCCTGGGATCAAACCCACGACTTACTGTTCGTAAGTCGGGGGCTCGGGGCTGCCCCACCACTGGGCCACCATTTCAGCCAACTGGGCCATCGCTGCTGTTAAAAATGCTTTATTGATATTCCTTCTTTTATCAAAGAATCCAAGTTTTTGTTTCGTATTATTCATTTTCAAAACTAAACTTAAATACATTATTGCTAATACACATTACTATGAAGATACTTGGGTGGTTTTTATGTTAATTAGATTCAAGGCAAATCGCATTGAAACTTTTCTATAACACTATGGTGATGCGGTAATCTTTAAATTTTGTGTGACACGGTATACAGATTTGTATGTAGGATGACGTTGCGGTACCGCTCTGGTGCCGCACCGCACCGTTAATGCATTGAGTGGCCTCACTGTTGTCCTGTATGTCATTATTTTTTTACAAGAAATCGTTTAGTATTATAAAAGTATAACATTAAAAATAAAGTCATTTCAGTCTAAAAATGGCATTTACGACCTTTCTACGCCGAAGTAGCACTATTTGATTTAATAAGTAAATAAATACTTTAAAAGAACCAAAGTTTGAACCAAATGATATAATATTAATCAAAAATGTTTTTTATTGCACTTAATTCAACCTCATACCGAATTTGTGCAATTAATAAATAACATGTGCAATTTCAAATTAAATAACGTAATTCCGATATTAATATCGGAATTCCGATATTGAGATCTAATATCGGAACTCAGTATCGGAATTGAAAATCTTCCGATATTACATGCCCTAAATTACACCATTATAGCGAACGATTCAAGCTTACACCATAATATACAAGTTAGAAGAGACTCCGACAAGAAAACGCTTATCAGTATCACGTATTACTCAGTACTTCATCCTAAACCCCCCAATATTGAAATTTGATTTAAAAGAAATATCGATGAAAAAGAACAATTGATTTACAAGAAATATCGATGAAAAGACGCGTCGGTTTATCTTCCATCCTGTATTAAAATGACTGGCTGGTGGAAGCTGTAGAACCAAGAAAATAGACAGTCACCCGAGGATACCTCAATACTTGCTCTGTTGAATCCGTGAAACATACGATAGTAGCCAAATAGCTGGTACCTCTACCGCTGATTAACTCTCAATTATTTTTTTAAACCAATAGAAACTCATTTTAGTGTATCGCCTTTGAAAACGTAAAGAATAATTCACATCAGTTCAATAAATAGCATAACACACAGCTAAAACATCATTACCAGTCCAATATTCAAATCGATTTTACTAGACAAAAAAAAACGACGCTGAAAAAGTATGAAACAAGATTTTCAGGATAGAACAAAAAGAAAAGCCGTAGTCACACGGTATTAAAGTGTTTAGGTTGGTACCTTTAACGTGGCGTCGTTTTTTTTTAGTTTTTTACTTTTTTTTATTTAAACAATTTTGGTGTTAATTTTTTTTTAACACATGACTTTTTGTCTGCTAGAGGGCGTGACTTTAAACAAGTGAGGCCCTTTCAAATGATACCAAACACGGCGTATCTATCTCCATTTTTATTTTTTAACACTTACTTTCTGTCCGTTAGAGGGCGCCACATCGAGTTTTGTGACACGTCACGTAGCCTATGTTCAGCGGACAATTAAGACGGTTCTAACGATAACTTATATGTCGAGTTCCGTTAAGTAGATTAGGAGCTATGAGGGAACACATAAAGATACTCACATACATACCATACATACATACATACATACATAGCCAGTCAAAATCATAACACTTCTTTGGCTTGCCGTAGTCGGGTAAAAAGTAGCTGTTCGCATACAGCTCACTGAATATATCCCAGAGTGTAATGTGATTTGCAGTGCAAGCTCTAGTTGCATACTAGAATCTATGCTTTCTCGATATAAACCGGACTTTAGTCCAAGCTATCCCCTAGAGGGAAAAGAGGGGAGGGGAGAGGTGAATAAACTATTCATGCTTGGTCTTTGACATTGCAAAAGCTCAAGAACGCTTTAAAAGCGTCTTAAGTTTTGTCTTCCCTTTTAAATATTTTATATCAAATATTTCAATGAAGGGAAGTTGGGGCGTACCTAATAATTTTATACGTGGAAGAAAATGATTAATGTCTTTGTCAAACAAAAGGGTTGAAATTTTCGGAGTCAGAGGAATGTTTTTTATTGAAGTTTTTTAAGTCGTTATACAAGTTTTTGCCTATATTACAAGTTGGGGGAGCTATGAACTCAAAAAATTTCTGTAATTTTAATCGTAACATTTCATGTAAAAAGATCATAAAGTAAGTAAAGTTTTAAGTTAAGTAAATATTACCCAAGACAGTTAAATCATTTCTCTGGGACTTCGTCGAGCTTGTCTCGGCGCTTTTCTTGTGGTCGCCACTGTTGATTCTGGCTAACAGGAGTTACAGTGGTTTGGGAATAGTGTGGCGGGCTTGTCCCAATTATTATTTACCCGTAAAGTATATAAGACAAACTCAAATACTTTTAAAACTTTATGATGCTTACCTCGTAACAACAGCAATAGTAGCAGTAACAGTTACTCCAAGATTAAAAACACTCATCCATAGCAAAGACATTGCTACTCCTTGCAGTCAATCCGACTTCGATATCGATATCCAAGGGCACGTCACAACACTACACAACTGTCCCGTTCATCCCGCGAACACGGCACAACACTTAACAATTTCAAATTCAAATTTCAGTGAAAACAAAATTACAGTTTGACTTGTCTGTGGTCGTAATTGACAGATGATTGACTTTTGATGTTCTTTTTATGACAGAATTTATTTTTAAATTATAATATTTTGATAGTCTTGTTGTTACGAGAGTGTTAGATCGATGAAAGTTAACAGTGTAAATGATCGAGTAGCGAGTTCAAATGCTAGTGAACGAATGGCGTAGTTGTGCTGTCCTTTAAAGTATAAACCGGTGGTTGCCCCCCGCACTCCCCTTTGGTAAACTTCGCGGTTATTCCACAATAATATTACTCTATGGTGCAATTCCTTGCAGCATGCAGATGGAGAACACAGATGTAGTTGCATGCACTTTGTAGCTCGTAAATATTTATTTCTGTAGTTGGCTATTTGGGCTTCAATTTGGCAGATTGTTTCAGTAATTCATTGGCCTTTAACATAATTCTGTTGCAGAATATTTGTTCGTGAGTTCGTTAACAAATCAGTGCAAAGCAACTCATAATTGGTTTGAAATACTTGTGCACCACATTAACAACGCTAAGTATTCTTTTGTATTTTTATTTATTGCAATTGAGCCGACATGTAAACAATGCTAATTACGGTGGTGTTGTAAGAATTAAATATTTAGTTCCCAGACCTTTCAGACCCCATTTATATAAAAATTTAAATTAATGCATTTCAGTACCTACTTTGTTGTTTTAATAAGTTAAAAATCTGTTACGTAATTGATATAACTAAGCAAATAAGATCTATGGATTACAATATTTCCCGAATAGATAAGGAACTACATCTTTTCAGTAATACGTCAGTGGGTACCTACCTACTACTCGTAATTACGCAACACTACTGATAAGATTAAGATAGGAGGCCCTAGCACGAGCGCGTAGTGTACCTAAACGTAACGAATAAGTCGATTTTTTAATCAAAAATACAAGTAACATAGTTTGCAACAAACGCAAAACGGTCCCCATACAGTTTTCAAGGAGCTTTAACTCGAAAACTAGAGGAGAGAAAACTTTTCGGATACCCCTAGGCGTCGGGAATCTATTTTGGCCAGGTACAAGGAGTAATTCCGACGTTGCCTAGTGTTAGTATAAACAAGGGTAATACAATTTCAATTAAGGTATTCCCAATTAGCCGGCACACCTTTACTGACGCATAGGCTTAATTTACAGAATTAATTCAATGACACAAGGGGTTTAAGTGAACATTTAGCATTGTTTGAGGTCAAATATGTGTAGGTGCTTACTTGCTAACAACTAGCTTACTATACCTATGTCAAGATGTAGTTACAAATAAACGTGGAAGAAGCAATTGAAGAGTATGTAAAAATCGTAGAACATAAGGAGAGGTGCCTGTGTTCGGGAATGTGCTACCGTCGGGATCACAGCTAATGGTGGGAGGGGTTCCCATCGGCGTCGAGTGTACTTTGAAGTACCTAGGACTCGTCCTCGACAGCCGGTGGAACTTCGTGGAGCATTTCCGACGTTTGGCTCCCAGACTGGAGCGGGCCACGGCTGCCTTTAGGTGGCTCTTGCCCAATCTGGGGGGGCCAAACGCCTCCTGCCGGAGGCTCTATCGTGCGGGATCGTGCGGTCCATGGCCCTTTACGGGGCCCCGGTGTGGGCGCGTGCTTTGTCGAAGCGGGCCGCCCACTACCTGAACGCGCCCCAAAAGGTGCTGGCCGTAAGGCTAGTCCGTGGGTACCGCACGATCTCCCGCGAGGCGGCAAACCTCCTTGCCGGATTGCCACCATGGGATCTGGCGACTTGGGCCGACGCCCGTCGGGGCTGTGGATTAGGAACATGGGTTTGGTTTTTAGTCAGTAGAAGTCTGACACTCCCCTTCGCTCTGCCCAAGAGCGGAGGGGGGGGGGGGGTTATTCGATGATTTTCCACCCAACAAAAAAAAAAAGGTGCCTGTGTTCCACTTCCACATTTAACCCGTCTGCCTTAAAAGCAAGGGTCAACAGGCATCTTCTGGGCACGATCGTTTCATCCATCATCCTTATTCATCGGTTTTCATTAGGCATGACCGTGGTCAAGAGCAGGCTCATTTGGCAATAAAAAAAGCGTTGATCCCCAGGATCCAGACTACGTCTAGTTTGGGGATCACTGTTCCGATTGCTATGTTTAAGACTATACTTGGTTGTTAATAAATAATTTGGAATTCTGTATCCTACGTTCTGCAATTAAGTTTTAACAATTACGAGAAGCTTAGAATGGTTTCTGGGAAAATAACTTTAATACTGACACATTTAATTCGGTTTGCGCTGCAACGTAAGTCGTAACAGATTGTCTAAAATTACGACCATTTCAAATGGCAGTTAAGGTCAACTCAACAGCAGGCATATTTCAGCTGCAGGCACCTCTCAGTATTAACGATGTAATCAAGGTTTTTTAAGAATATTCCGATTGGATGGAGTTTTTTGCCCGTTCTTCTCCATGATCTACGTTTTGGAATAGAAAACTGTTCTACTGTTTTTCACAGTAATGCCTTGTGACGGGGACTGTAGCTTCATTTGTTTTTTGTATAAGAGCCTAATACTGGCCATTTGAAATTAATGCAATTTTGATTTCTATTTTTAAAATTGTACCTGCAGGGCTATTGGCTATCTCTGTTGACAGTTGTTTTGATTATCACTTTCGCTCTGTGTGCTTTCATTAACTGTCAAAAGGTTAATTTGGTATCGGCTAAGACCAGTAGTACAACGCGTATGACGTCATCGGAGACCATTGTCGTTGATGGTCACTTTAACTCATTTTGACAGAAGTTTCTGTATCGATATTTTTAAAATTGCGATTGTCTAAGCGTATTTGACATAACATTGTTTATACACAGAGTTTAAAGTGACTTTCGTGAAAGACTCTTCTCAAGGGTAGTGTTTTATGATGATAAATGACGGTTGAAACCAAAGACGGTTTGTTGCATTGAGGTATAATATGGTTCGTTCTTGTCTATTATTTAAATAATTATTGTCTTAATTGTCATTGCATGCATTGTTTAGTAAAATTGTGATTCGTTTTATTGTTTAATAATTTATTGTAAAATGGCACGATTAATAATGTTAGGTTTTGCTGAAGAGGAGCGAAATCGAAGGCGTCTGCGAATTCAGAGACGCAGCCTACGCGACTCTAATAACCCGTTGCAGTTGCCAGAGAACGAGTTCATTTCACATTTTCGTTTAGATAAAGCTGGATTCCAACAGGTTTTGGAAGAACTTCGTCCATTTTTACCGCAAGCTCGACGAAGAACAGCTGTTCGCAATGAACTAAAAGTAAGCTTTTAGTTCTAAAACGGTTTGTGTGATTTTGTGAAAAAATATATAATTTATTAAGTATTTGTTTCTGATTATGTGTTGCAGATCTTGGCTGCATTAAACTTTTACGCAAATGGGTCATATCAGCGTAACGTGGGCGCCTCATTTCTTTGTAATATGTCACAGCCCACGTTTAGTAAGTGCCTTCATGAAGTTACTGATGCACTCAATGTCCGGGAAGTACTACTCAACAAAATCAAGTTCCCTTCAACCCAGCAAGAGCGGGAAAAAATTATGACCGAGTATGTTCTCTGTTATCAGACATCTCCTTTCTTGCCATACCATCCTTAGTCCATTTATCTATGATTCTGCTGATTTCAGGTTTATGGAAAAATTTAGATGCCCCGGCATAATTGGGTGCATTGATGGCACTCATGTGGCAATAGTCAGGCCTACCGATCATGAAGAGGCATATTTTAATCGCAAGAATTACCATTCGCTAAATGTTTTACTCGTAAGCTATAAATACTTCAAAAATAATGCCTAATTGTATTAAGTATTATTATTATATGTTTAGGTATCAATTAAGTTTCTTATGAACAAATCTTATTTCAGATTTGTGATGCGCATCTTAACATACTGCATGTGGATGCATCATTCGGTGGTGCTTCACATGATTCGTATGTGTGGAATCAATGCCCATTTAAAAATGTTTTAGAGAGATTGCAAAGGAATGGAGAGCGCTGTTGGCTATTAGGTAAATCATTACAATAATAATTAATTATTTTCACATGTTACTCTTAAATATTAAGTAATGAAAATATTATTATGTTTTAGGTGACTCTGGATATGCACAGCGCCCTTGGATGATGACACCGATCTTAGGCGCTGCTCCGGGTTCACCAGAAGAGCATTACACAGAACTTCACTGCAAAGTTCGAAACACTGTCGAGCGTTGCATTGGAGTTCTGAAAGCGCGTTGGCGGTGTTTGTTAGCCCACAGGGTGCTTCACTATGACCCAATCACAGCAGCGCGAATAGTGAATGCATGTGTGGTTTTGCACAACATCGCCAATGCGCGTAATGTTCCTATGCCTGACCCAACCAACGAGATAGTACTTAATGACCGAGAGGGCCATATCCATAGGCAGGTTGAAACTATCGAGACAAATGATAATAACTCGAGGGACATATTAGTTCAAAGGTTATGGACTGCCCGATAGTTAATTTTACTAATAGCCAACAGCCATCTCCAATCCTTTGCAATCCCACTGATTCTTAAATGGACATAGGTTCCATACATATAAGGAAACATGTCAAGCACCGCGTAATGATGCATCAACATGCAATATGTTAAAATTGTGGCGTCAGCGACACATCTATCGCAACCCATGCGAACTAATTGGCCTATTCCTACATCGCGCTATCAACTTAACTAAACTCAAATAAATAAAATAAATAAACTTTGTCCGCGACATAAGCCTATAAAGAAAATCCCGACTTACTTACAAATGTCGGGCAGTTAGCCCACCGGACACAACACCCGTCCGGTCGGAGGATCCATCCTTTTCTATGGGGGATGACGAACTTTACACCCTGTTCCTCATACTCCCCAAAAATGAAGAAGACGACTAAGACTTTATGAAGGCCAAGAAAGGAAATAACAGAAAACATACTGTCATATTTTTTTCCCGCTCTTACTGGGTTGAAGGGAACTTGATATTGTTGCGTAGTACTTCCCGGACATTGAGTGCATCAGTGACTACATGAAGGCACTTACTAAAATGTGGGCTGTGACATGTTGCAAAGATATGAGGCGCCCACGTTACGCTGATATATGACCCATCAAGTTTATTATTAGTTTATTATTTATTTGTTATTTTACTGTTTGTTTTAAAGAAAAAGTTATGTTTTTTTGTTTGTTTTATTGGTAGGTACCATCATCAATACAAATAAAATAGAAGTCCTGACTGACTGACTCATCAACGCCCAGCCTAAACCCTGTAACCAACAAAGCCCTAGTTCCCTATGTAGTGAACATAGACGAGGAGTAAGGAAATATTTTTCGAAATGCAATCCCTGAGAGTTAAATTAGGGATAAAAGTTGAATATGAAAATATATATATATATACTAAAAATATATATATAAATATATATTTTTCGAAATATATTTAATCTCATTCCTAATTAATTAACAATTATATATTTCCAAAAGTTTTATTTTAGAACCAATAGAATACCTTAACCTAAATATACATAAACAAACAAATTATTAGGTAGAACCACCATGTCGGTCATCCCTCAAAGTTTTTAATATTTCTCGCATATCCCGCATCACTTCTAAAATACCCTCCAATGCGGTTGCATGTCGCTCCTCCGCAGCAACACGTCGGCTTTCAATATCATAAGCCCAGCGAGGCGCCCTTTGTTCTGCAGGAACTGTAATCGATATAATTTTACATTCACTTCAGTTTTAGACAAAAAACTGCTGCAAGCTTTTTATTTATAACACTGTATACTAACAATGTCTTTGCGACCTCGACCTTCGGGGTGAGGTAGACGAGCGCAGAGCATGTCCTAAAAATAAAAAATTTAATTTTTAAGTACTTAGGTATTTTTTTTTTATTTTTTTTGGGACAAGCCCGCCACACTATTCCCAAACCACTGTAACTCCTGTTAGCCAGAATCAACAGTGGCGACCACAAGAAAAGCGCCGAGACAATGAAGCTCGACGAAGTCCCAGAGAAGCGATTTAACTGTCTTGTATCCCGCAACGAAATTAATCAGAAAAGAATAGCGGAGGAGTAGGAAAAAACATAATTTCCACTTCCCTCCATATCAGCAGTTACTTAGGTATATCACAAATCTCAATTTGGCTTTCACTTCCTATCCTACTTTTTCCATGACACATGGCCATTTCCAGCCACGGGTTTATCAAAAGCCCGCGAGCGCAAAGTTTAAAATGTACTTGCTATTTTCTCTGTGCGAAACATGTGACTGATAAGAGGGGGTAAGAGCAGCTGCCGGCTGTGTTTCAGCGGAGGGAGGTGGCGGCGGCGAAGGCGGCGGCGGCGAAGGCGGCGGCGGCGGCGGCGGCGTAACATTCCGCGATTCGGTTTGCAGCTCTGAAGTGCTACCAAGCTCCTCTTCGAGCCATTCCTCAACCATTTTCGGATCAGAGTCCGAGTAAGGTATTGCTGAAGGCTGAGAAATGGCTGTCGAAGACTGAGAACTTGCACCGGGAGCTGCAATCTCTGAATCTGCTGGTGGTATCTGTAAAACATTTTTTTAAATCAATCGCATCATCAAGATTTAGGAACTCGTGGCTTAATAATAACTCCCACTCGGGTCGATCTTTAGGTTAAGCCGCGTTTACCTAGGTTGGTCTGTGGATGGGTGACCACCCATTGTATACCGATTTCGTACCGTAAATACAGATATTCAGCTGCATCCGGTTAGACTGGAAACCGACCCCAATATAGTTGTGAAAAGGCTAGGCAGATGATGAAGCATCATCAAGTTTTTATTTAAAATATATTTCAGACGAATTGAAAGTCAATTATGTAAAAATATTGATAATTAAAAGTGAATAATATTGAAACTAACATCGATTGGCAGGCGCACTCCTTTCAGTCCTTCCACCGCCACTGGACCTATCACGGCTAACACCCTCTTCTCTATCTCATTTAGAGGAATCAATTTGTTAGGCCCTCCACCAGTTGCCGACGCATTCCTTCTACTGTCCGCAGCTTTGCCCTTTGTTTTGGCCTTGTATTCTACCCAGTACTTGAAGAAAGAAAAAAAAAAGAAAGAAAGATAAAATAAAAGCGTATAAAATTTAGCAACGAAAAATATCATGCAAGCTATTTTTATTTTAGAGTATACTTGTTGAGTAATGAAGTCTTAAGCGTGTAATAGCAAGTAATTAGGTATTCCTTATTTCTAAGTGCTATTTAAATTAACGGTGTTTCAAGAGAATATTTGTTTTAATATTATGAACTTACTCTTCGCCATTGTTCAGCCGATTTTGTGCTTCCTTCGGCTATTGAGTTTAGTCGGAGAGTAACAGATTCCCACAATTGTCGTGAGGCTTGAACGGCCCGTGGCCCTCCCGGAAAGCGACCCAACGCTACGTCCCGGTGGGACTCCGCAAACTCTACAAGCAACTCCAATTGCCTGACGGAAACTCGCCGTGGTGCAGGCATCTTAAAATATATGGATATTCAAAATCATTGAAATATTGAAGTATCTTTTAAAATTCTACAATTTACTTTGAATGTGGTATTTTTAATAAATTAAGATGATGTTCAAAAACTAAGATTATTATACACACAATGCTATTAATTACCTTTAATTCACGAATAATTAAAACAACAGGAAAATTTTCTATGAACTTCGCGCTTATTTCACGCATAGACATAGAATAATATGTCAATGGTTAAACGTGTCAGTTTTATGCAAACCACTAAATAGAAATACTCCATAAAATCAAGCATTGTAACGTTTTCCGGCGCTTACTCAACTTAGTCGCGTAATAGTCGATAAAAAAATAGTGATGTCAATCGCTCGGATGTTAGTCACCCTATATTCACTGTCACGTGATACCCACATAATGAGATACGCAATACCAATTTTATGACATTAGCAGTTAACAACAAAGTTCTGTGGACAACTGGTGCTTGTTATCCACTGCCTTTTGAAAAGATAGACAATAGCCCTGCTGATCCTCTCTCTTTTTGCGTGTCGATGGTAATCAAAATTGAATCAGCCCATTTGACAAAGAGTTCGGCACATTTAGTAGCTTCCATCAGCTACGGTAATGTGCAAACAACAGGGCAGTCAGGAGTTCAGGACACGATATTAAATGCCCCATTTTGGCCTCGTAGTTTGTGGAATAGGACCTCATTTATAATTACCGTGACGAGTCTCATTTACATTGTTTTATTTTTCAGACAAATAGTTGACAGTTTCAGCAAATAGCTATCTTATATTTTGCCTTTTACCGGACAAAGCCTCTGTCCATAGCCAAGGCCCGAAGCTGAAATAAAAAGTAATTGGTACTGTAGGTAGTAATTACGATTGCACTCGAGCCTAACCTAGACTTAATGTTAAGGTCGTGGTAGTTATTTTATTTGTAAAAAAATGCCTTTTACTGAGCTTGCGTCATTGTATTCAGGGTTAATTCTATCAGCGTTTTCAGTAGATTGCAAGTAGCTACGAAGTAAGACAGTATTTAAATTAGAATTTTCAAAAACCGAGATTCGAAATTAGACATCAACAGTTTCAGAAAACAGCAAGTACTCATTCCATCGTCGACCTCATCTCTGTCCAGGACAAGAAAAGGCTCTTTAAAAATATTAAAAAGCGCGTTAACCAATATCACATATTTTGTGTATAACAAATACGTCTAAAGATCTAAAATGCAGACTTTAGCATGTATCATCGTACGATAATAATTTAATTTTGTCAGTTACAACTCTAATCTAAGCCGACAATTTAATCTCATAATCGTCAAACTTAAGAAATGCCCGTAGATTTATCTCCTGTTAGCACAACGTAACAATCCGAGGTATTAGTCCTCTTTAGTCAAACAACTCAATCCTCTTCAAATTCACATTTGTCTTTACAAATTACCTCCATCCTATCCTATCACAATATTTATCTTCTTTTCGATTTCAAATAAAACTTTATATCTCGAAGCACCTTTATGCAATGAGTAGGATTTCGCCCGCGACTTCGACCGCAAAAATTGTGATGGCTCAGCTAAAATGCTTGATACAAATATAATTTATACCATAAAGCACCAAAGTATAATGTATCTTTCTATCAGAAAAGTTTGAATTGGATCATTAGATCCGAAGATTAATCTCTACACACAATCTTACAAACATGGCCTTTTTACAGAATTACTAATTTGTAGTCTTATTCTTTATTGCACAAAAAAAAAACATATACACACCAATTAGAATATATATTTTACTAGCTGTTGCCAGCGGCTTCACCCGCTGCCGCTGCAACCCTAAAATTATCCCACAGAAAGATAAAATCGGGATAAAAACTATCCTATGTAGGTTAGGTCATCTACCTGTGTACCAAATTTTATCCAAATCCGTTCAGTAGTTTTTGCGTGAAGAAGTAACAAACATACACACTCACTAAGTCACACACTTTTTCCACACAACTTTCGCTTAAATAATATTATGTGTGATGTACAACGGCAAGCTTACAACCCAAGTAATAAATTTTTATTTAGCAAACCAAATTTTGATTGCGAGAGATTCGTTGAAAAATAAAAATTATTATTCATTGAATAAGTATTTTAATTAATTCAATCATCGAAAAGAAGTTCTGGGAGTTTGACGTCTGTTTTCGACATGACATCGGCGTTAAGACCTAAATACTCAATTAAAAGAATTCGCAAATGGTAGAAGAGGGAAAATGCCGGCGTTTTCCATAATATTACCAGGTTTTCCGGTCGAATAGGCTGCACTTTGAAGCGGTTAATCGGCTTGGTTAATGACCCAGTTAATGATATTATCGCTGCATCGTCTTTTATTGTGCTTTTTTAACACTTTCACCAATCTGGATATAGAAAATATGGTCAATGTTAGCGCTAGCGACCACTAGACAAAATCTATACTTTTAATAAATCTGTAGAGAGGTCAATTCTGTACATGATATATACACTTGAGAGCAATAAAATCGCACACTTTGACTTTTTTTTGTTAAACCAGTTTTTTTCATAAATGTGAATAAATATTGGAAAATAACATACATTTATTGAAAGTTTACTTCAATACCTTTATATTGATACCAAATACAGTGTAAAAAATACCCATACGGGGGGTTTAGGGCCCAAAACCAAACATACGGGTAAAATGACCAAACGCTTAAAAGAAGGAATGAGAATAAAACTCAATTTTTTTGTTAATACTGTTTCCTGGTTCCTTATTGCGATATTTTTCAACAGTATTGTGGATTGACATATTATATTTCCTACTAAAATACGAAAGTTAATCTGTCTGTTACATCAAAACCACTGAACCGTGAGGAAGGACATAATGGTACTTTTTTTTACGAAAAACGACGGAAACGCGGACGAAGTCGCGGGCAAAAGCTAGTCTTCTATATATATAAAAGAAAGTTGTGTTAGTTACACTATTTATAACTTAAGAACGGCTGGACGGATTTGGCTGAAAATTGATAGGGAGGTAGCTAAGAACCAGGAGAAGGACATAGGACTTTTTATGTTTTTTTTTGCCTCTAAGGCGGAGGCGGAACAAAGTTCGCCGGGTCAGCTAGTAATATATGAAACTAGCACTTCACTCGCGACTTCGTCCGCTTTAAATAGCCTAAGTATCTTACTATCTTACTGTCAGTGTTTTTTTTTAGAATTTGATCATTCATCATCATCAACAAACAAATTCTACCTCTTCATAATCTATCTATCTATCTTCTCCATGTAAATAACATTCTCATGTCACAGTGTTAGTTGCTATACTTAGTAGCAGAGCAGAGCACAGTGTTAGTTGCTATACTTAGTAAAATAGCACTTATATCATTAGTATAGATATAAGTGCTATTTTATAAGAAACCGAGGAGTAAAAGCTAAGCTGACGGAAGAAAAGACTCCTTGGAAAGGAAGGTGCTACCTAGGCAAAAGATGTTTCCGGGAGAAGACTCTTCCGGGACGAGCTAAAGAAATGGCGCAGGTGCTTTACACTTGAGGTTCCGGACCTGCTCTTTATTTGCTGAGAAAGCTCACTGTAACTTTTAGTAGGAGTACGATTTACTTTTCAAATAATGACAGTATAGGTATTCAAAGAAGATGTCGTCTTGTTAGACACGACCGTTTATATCCTGTTGTACGTATATGAATGTAACATGGAACATAACCAAAACAAATCAATATTTTTTCTTTCTAACAATAACTTGACTCTAAGGCTATTCGTGCCAAATATACAAATATATAGGAAATTCAAGAAGTTTTACACCCAATAGTACTCAGCAATATGTTTCCCATTTGAATAACTAATTGGTCTGGATTTCAGGAACGATGTATCCTGCAGTTCAGGTATAGTACTAAAACTATGCATTACGTGCTATGCATTTAAGGCGAAGTTGCAGTACTTTGTTTTTATGTACGCACGACCTCACCCCTCGCCTTAAAAAGTATCGAGCCGATCATTCTACATAAATCGCGTTTCTATCTTTACGATTTAGAGAGTATGTTCAATTTTTATGTAATGGTTTTATTTATTAAAAAACTCGTATTTAGTTCGATTTTTATAGGTTCAAAAATCTTAAAAAGTACTGCAACCCCGCCTTAAGTGTCTCAAATCCCTGAATACATCAATGGAAGAGATCCTGCACGTTAGCACTCTCGTACGATACCCTCGTCTCGAGATTCCGAAGACAAGCGACCAATCTATGCAGCGTTTAGTGACTATTACTGGAAATAAAACTCTACATTATCAGCTGAAGAATATTGAATAGTCGTGGATATTATTGTTTACTTGATTTAGGGTACCGATAGGTGAGATATTTATGAAATAGGAACATATTTATCTTGTGTTTAGTGTTATTAAGTCATAATTAGTTGTGTGGTTGCTGAAATATTTGAGAATTGTTTAGCATGAGTTGTTACAAGATTCAAGATTCTTTATTTGCATACATACATAGCTATTTATTCTTTTAATTAGGTACAGGAAAACCGACAGCCATTACAGAAGGACCAATTTTATTCTAAAAACTGTAAATTGTTGAAAATTAGAACCTCTTCGAAATGTCGTAAAAATATAAAATCAAAAGTAATTTATTCAAATAACACTGCTAAAATCAGCACTTTTTGAACGTCAAAGTTTACAAGAGACAGTCCCTGAAAACGCGCACCCTTCGACTTATTTCAATTTGTCTTTCAACATTGCAGAGAGACTGACGATGTCAAATTGGACTCTGAGTGTTGCGAAAAGTTTGTTCGTTGATCCTGAGTCAGCGTAGTTCTGAGAAAGAGTCTCCACTTCCAGTAACATAACGCGACAACTAAATATATGCATAATTAAAGACTGTGCAGTGGTGTGTACTGTGTGTGGTGTAGGTTTTGGCTCAAACGCATATTGCAACAGATCGATTTTATTCAGTTATTGAAATGGGCAATAATTTCTTATGAAAAAACATTCAACAGACTTATCGATGAGACTCCAGCACTTGGCTTTTGGCAGAGAGAGGTTCTCAAATTTTCCCAATTAACCTTGAACCTTTTAAAGTTGAAGATCTTTTACAGAAATTCGACAGATTGTAGTAGCCTGATGTGCTGTCGTCTGTACTAGTCTACCTATTACCATCACAAAAGACGAGCAATGAACCTCTATATCAAGCACTTAATTCACAGTACAGTTATAACGATGTTACTTTTCTTTTCATTGCAGTTTTAGAACCGATGCCTCATGGGGTCTACGTGACCCTATGCACGTCTGCAGAGTACCGTCAGCAGGGAAAGTGTTCACTAAGGTTTTATGGTGCAATTCTATGGCGGAAAATTGGTATTTTGTGAACTGACATGAAATTATAGTACAGTAGCGTGGATAATGTTCTTGTTATGTATGTTACGTAGATACATGATTTAGTTTTCGGTGTGGTATTTACTGAAATTTTAGCTTGTTCGTTGTACGTATTGTGCAATGTACAATACATACAACTTATATAGAATGAATTATGGAGAAAAGGGGCGGCGATAAAAGCCGGAGTAAAGTAAGTTAAAATGCATTATCGTTAACCGTGCAATCGGTCACTGACAGTGACATCAAAGTACAAGGAAAGATCACTGCTATTTTGAGTGACTCACGCGCAAACCAGCGTTCAGGTTTTACCACTTTCAACGTTTATGTTTCGCAAATATCGTAATAATGTATTTGCTGATTGCAGGTTACTTATATTTACTCATACAATGTCTGTAGTCGACTGGAAATTCATACTATGTTATTTCCACCAAAGCGGAGAGGAGCGGAGACGAGAGATGTGCGGAAATCAGTCAATCACATTAGTTAAAACTTACATCTGGTTTTTAGCCCTTCCTGTGATTGGTCGAATTTGGCACATCTACTCTCCACTCTGCTTGTCTCCGCTTTGGTGGAAACCGGGGATTTTGCTTTAGGGTTGGCTCCGACATTTAACCCGTCTGTCTTCAAAGGAAGAGTGAATGCCATCTTCTGGGCGCGCTCGTTCCATCATAGACCTCATCCATTGCTTTCCACCAGCCGTGATGGAGGTCAAGAGCAGGGCACAGAACATGACATCAGGCCACTAGAGAAATTCCAGATTGAAAAAAACGAATTACACTCTCCGACCCAGGAATTAAACACTTATTCAACGGTCTATTGATCGGAAGCTGACACAACGAGATACATACTGTGTATAATATAAGTCCCTTTAATTCCATTGTTATAATAATATTGTGATTTTGCTACATGGCCAATACCGTCTCTACTCTTCTCAGTAAAGATTAAGACTTTTATAAAATAATGTAACCTGTCTTTAGAACTAATGATGATCGTTAACTGGTGTGTAGGGCAATGCTCCGTAGCATAGTATATACAAAACCTGTTCAAAGCCCGTAGTAATATAAGACAAGTACTAGAACACCACGGTTCTGTCTCAAAAAGACAGAACTGTGGCTCTACTCTCAAGGCAAAGTCTTGGTCGTTTTGTTTACCCTTTTGCCTAACGTCAATGCTTTTCCTGGAACCCGTCTTCTACGTAATGTCTTAATAATATAGTACCTATTTGTTGGAGTCTGTATGCATTTATGTCTGCATGTGTTTATGTGTGTGTTTTAGTCATGATCATAATGATGCAATCACCTCTTCCGATGTATAGTACCTACACGTATTTCACTTAGAGCTTAACATTTACTGGAACCCTTAAAAAAAAGAAAACTTGTTGTTGTTCATTGACGGGTGATCTTTGTGTGCGTTCTTTGTCTTCGGGGAAAACCTTCAAAAGGCAGCCAGTCTTTGGGGAGAAAACCGGATAGTGTAGCATTATTACCTCGCTAGAACCAGTCCGGTGGTCGCAATCCGCACAAGAGAGGAAGTACTGTTTCCTTTTTTATGGGGATCCAACATTATGCCAAAAACCTTGCATAGATCTCGAGAAAAACCTCTTTATCGGACGGACAAGAAAGTGAACTTATAAATTATAGGCTCCTGACTTCCTTTTAAGGTTGCAATCTTGAACATATGCAGCAAACACAAAAGAGATATATGCTTCACACTACAGATGACCTTATTCTATAAACGTTACACTCATCGACAAGTTATAAAACCTGTTGTTAAACCGATACCAACTAGCAAAATCAGTACTTATAACGATCTCACTCAAATATGGTAAGGCTTGGCAAATGCTATTATAAGTTAAATAGTCTACCGCAATGTCTTTATAAGAACGTTATTAGTAGTGACCGACTTATAATCTTTCTTTATAGGATTACTTTGCTAGTTGGGTGGCTTATCAACACTGTTACACCAACTCCATTGGATCTTTGAGCTAAGGTCAATCACAACCCAATGAAAGTATGCTTCAAACCTTTTACTATACAGGAAAAGATTGGTGTCAATGTTGGTACCAATTTTACCCAGCAGCATTGGCAATACTGTTTGAAGACAATGTTTTGGAGAGGAATCTTGCTGAGTCATTGGTTAGGTAATAGGATGAAAATGATTCAAAGGAATTAGTGTCAGCGATAAAGTTAAATGGAAACAGAAAAACGATCGTCGAGATTGGATACTTATCGGAGAATCTTTTTTTAGAGGGTTTTTAAAACTTGATTAAGTATTTTATCTTATCGAATCGTTGGGTAACTGAAAATATTTTTATCTACACAAATATCATAAACCCTCTCTAATGCGTTCAAAAACCATAGGCAATGACCAGCATTACCAACCAGCAGAATTAAACAGAACTGTAATGAGCTCATAACCTACTGAAAACAGTAGGTTATGAGTTTAAATTTGGAACAGGTGTCAAATTCAAGTGAGTGTGCTATTCTAGTATCTACATTAAAACAGATACCTATCGATACGAAACACCAATTCAGTATGATTTTAATTATAAATCGCACGACATTTTGATCTCGAGTGACACAAGAATAGTGACTTTGTTCGTTTGCTTAAGATTTAAAAAAAATTATAATAATATAATATAATAATAATAATAATAATAATATTCCACAACTATCACACAACGCCATCTAGTCCCAAGCTAAGCAGAGCTTGTGTTATGGGTACTAGACAACTGATAAACATACTTATATATTTCTAAATACATACATATTATAGATAAATTACACCCAGACACAGAACAAATGATCGTGCTCATCACACAAACATTTGTCCTGGGTGGGAATCGAACCCACGACCTCCGGCATAGCAGTTAGGGTCACTAACCACTAGACCAACAGGCCAGTCAGATAATTACAGATAACCGAAACGCCGCCATCTCGAGCTGTCATTTGTTCGTTAGCTTTTTATTTCCAGTTACGAGTAGAAAAATTTTCTGATAAGTTCTTTTTTTCTGTCGAAAATGAGTGATAGTGACTCAGAAATTGACATGAACACTCCGCCAGATATCGTAAATGCAGCGACGAATGCAACTAATAACCTGTTTATTTTTTATTGCATTACACTGGTAACAATGCTGGTCATTTCCCTATGGTTCCTGAACCCATCATAGAGCCCTTATGATATTTGGGTAGATAAAGTAGGTAGTTTATGCAACTATACATAATTAGGCATTACAACACTCGTGTGATGCTATTAAGAACACTTGTGTTGTAATGCCCTTCATTATGCACAGTCGCATAAACTACTATTTTACTATAATGACTGTAATCTTATCATTTCTGGGTAACAGGCTTTCACTCTTATAGAGGGAGTGCTATTTGTGTTCAGGCTGTTAATGCTTCTAGATGTCAGGTTTAGTCCAATTTGTACAAAGGCCAAAATATTAGTAGCTCGATCCATTATTGTATAATGTTTAAATCAGCTGCATTTTTGGTCAGGAAGCCAACCCCAATAAAGTCGGGAAAAGGCTAGGCATTTGATGATGTACCTACAAAGGGGATAGAACCGATGCACGATGTAGCATATCAACCTGTCCGCCATTTTGATTTTTTTTCGAAATCGTGGCCCACGATGAAAGTGGTATGTATGGATAGAGGACATATAGACGAACAAAAAATGTCAAGTAACACGGTACCCAAAGTGTCACGTTATCGAGATATTTG
The DNA here is from genome assembly GCA_949775195.1 of Diarsia dahlii. Classification (NCBI taxonomy): domain Eukaryota; kingdom Metazoa; phylum Arthropoda; class Insecta; order Lepidoptera; family Noctuidae; genus Diarsia; species Diarsia dahlii. The sequence goes on from OX459210.1 coordinate 13,894,206, forward strand.
AAGGTAAAGATCGACAAATGAGTACAACGACAAACATTAAAAGTTTAAAAAAATAGCCTTATTACTTGTATAGGCGTTAAATAGTAAGTATCCAAATAATAGTTCCCAGGTTGATTATTATTAGGTATACGCACGAGAAAATCCCTTAGCATCGCAATGAAATGCTATGTTATGTCAAAGAATAGTTTTCTCGGGCTCCTAGTAGTATGTAAGGTACTTATTCTCTTTCAATAACCAGTAATAATAATAATCAACGCCTCTATACACGTAAAAGATCTATTTTTATGTGGTCATTGTACTCATTTGTAGATCTTTACCTTCAAATATCTCGGTAACTCGTGACACTTTGGGGTACCATGTTTCATGACATTTTTTGTTTGTCTGTATGTCCTCTATCCATACATACCACTTTCATCGAGGGCCGCGATTTCGAAAAAAAATCAAAATGGCGGCGGGTCGATATGCCAGCTCCCATACAAAAAGTTCAAACCCCTTTGTAGGTAGGTATTGAATTAGAGAGTATTAACTTGAACAAGGTGTGTTACCCACACTAAACTCAAAGGCACTCCTTTGAATTTAGTGTAAAACTAATGTCTATATTGCGTTATTGGTCAAAAGTCCCAAGAGAAACAAAACAAAACAGTGAGCATAAAAATTGACGCATCACCGCGGCACCGTCAATCCAATTAATTTGTAAAAAAGGCTAGGCTTATTAAGGTCTGTTTTATCGAATTGCACAATATAACCAAAAGAATGACAAGTATACTAGCAGTAGTAGCAGTACTAGCTCTTGTCTGCGGTTGCACCCGTGTGGGGTTACTAAATTATCCCATGGAAATGTACCTACCTATAACAAAGTTCCAACATCCTATCCTATAGGTATTCAAACGACTCTATCTACCTCTGTTCAAATCTAATTTTAAAACGGGAAAAGACAGATCACGAACCGTGCGTTTTTGTGTCCGGTTAAACGGAAGAGGAAGTATCAAGAAGGCACAATGGGGGTTTGGCAGGTGTTAGAATCGTATTTCCGGTCACCTATTGTGACAATTTGGGCAGCTGGTCAAAATATGGGTCAAGTACTTGCGATATTATAATGGCTTCGCATCGCTAAGCCAGCTGCTAAAAACACAGTTAAAACGTGAAAGAAAACTTTAAATACATATTTCCACTTATCTTCATGAAGCTACCGAATGGTAAAATACCTACATGCGGTTTAGAAAACTTGCAAAATATTATTTTCTTATCTTGGTATTTAGGGAAAGCAACTTCTAATGTGACAGAAAAGTTTAGAGCGGCTGAATTAAAAATCCCTTTGTTCATATCGCAGGTCAATAAAGAGACTACGGAAAGTGACATTTGTGAATACATAAAAATGAAGTCCAATGAAATAGTTTCTTTGGAGAAAATTAATATGAAGAAAGAAAGGTCATATAATGCTTTCAAATTATTAGTACCAAAATATAAAATAGACTTTTTCTTGGATGACAACCTTTGGCCGGAAGGTATAACATTTCGACGTTTTATACATTTTAAGAATGGCAGAGACACCTCGTCGGTGATTAAAGACTCGAATATACAACTCACATAATGGATACAGTAGCTAAGAATGTGAAATTTACGACTTTCAATTGTAAAAATATTGTTAGATCAGCTGATAGCGTGCGTGAATTATGTGAAGTTAGTGACGTCATAGCATTACAAGAGACCTGGCTGCTTCCTCATGACGTTGCATACTTGGGGAATATTCACTGTGATTTCGCGTTTACCGGAAAATCCGCCGTTGACACATCATCCGGAGTTTTAATTGGAAGACCATACGGTGGGGTGGCACTGCTATGGAGGAAGACTATGTTTCAATCGGTAACAGTGTTGTCGTGCCAAAGTGATCGCCTAGTGGCTATAAAAATTGACTATGGGGATAGTTCTCTATTGGTTTTCTCAGTGTACATGCCTACGAATTCCACAGAAAATCTAATAGTGTTTACGGACTGTCTCAGTGAGATAATAGCAATATGTGAGAATAGTGAAACCGAGTCTGTATTTATATTAGGTGATTTTAACGCGCATCCCGGAGAACGTTTCTCAAGTGAATTGATGACAGTGTGTACGGAGCAATTGTGGTCATGTGTGGACATGGAGTTATTACCACAGGACACGTATACGTTTGTAAGCACCGCGAATGGTGCATCTCGATGGCTAGACCACTGTGTGGTGAGTAGTGCTGCGAGACATTTAGTTGTTAAAGCGTCAGTTTTGTATGATGTGTACTCATCTGATCACATTCCGATGACTTTTGAATGTAATTTAAAATTGATGATACCTAAATTAATTCCAAAATTAAATAAATTTAATAAGGTTTTAAGGGGTGAAAGGGATAAAAATACTGTTGTTCAGTACATGGGCTATTGTCATTCCAAATTAAAACTTTTGGATTTTCCTACAGAGCTCATTAATTGTGCTCATGGAATGTGTTCTGATACTAACCACTTCGCACTGTTAAACCAGATGTATTCTCGTTTAATAAATATATTATCGGAGGGCGCTGAGCTTACTTATGTGGGTAGTGAAAGAGTTCTAACTAATAAGAGAAAATATGTGCCTGGTTGGAACTTGCATGTTCGTAGCGCTCACGGGGAGGCGCGACTGTGGTATCAAACTTGGCTTTTGCACAACAAACCCAGGACAGGGTATGTTTATGTTAATATGTGTAAGTTTCGAAATATATTTAAAAGCAAACTAAAATACTGTCAAGATAATGAACAGCAAATTAAAATGGATATAATAGCAAAGAACCATTCAAAAAAACAGTTCGGGTCATTTTGGAAGTCAACAAACCGCTTGAATCCAAGGTCGAGCCGTCCTGTGAGTGTAGCGGGTGTGCATGAACCGACAGGTATAGCCAATGCTTTTAGGGAACATTTTAAGGTTGGTTCACTACTTAAAAATCAGACTCAAATGTTCGATGCTGAGCCCGACCCGGGTGACGTTGCCGTCCACTTCACTGCAAAGGATGTGGCGTCGGTGATAGCGGGAATGAGGAGAGGTAAGTCGCCCGGTCACGACGGTCTTAGCATCGAACATCTGAAACACGCTGGCGTACACCTGCCGCGAGTGTTGGCCATGTTTTTTAACCTTTGCGTTAGTCACTCTTATTTACCTGATGACCTCATATTCACTACTGTAGTGCCTATTGTAAAAAATAAGACGGGGGATGCCTCTGACATTTCCAATTACAGACCTATATCATTGGCGACTATCACTGCGAAGGTGCTGGACAGTCTGCTTGACAAACAGTTATCCAAGCACATTATATTAGAAGATAGTCAGTTCGGCTTCAGATCAGGGCTCTCCACAGAGAGTGCTATTTTATGCCTCAAGCAGACTGTACAGTACTACACTGACAGAAAAACGCCTGTGTTTGCTTGTTTTCTGGATTTGTCAAAGGCATTCGATCTTGTAAATTATGGCACACTGTGGCGGAAGTTACGAGATGAAACTAACATGCCCAGTGACATCATAAACTTATTCAAATATTGGTATAATAACCAACGAAACAGTGTGAAGTGGGAGGGATCGTTTTCTGATGTGTATAGGTTGGAGTGCGGGGTGAGGCAGGGGGGGTTGAGCTCGCCTCGACTTTTTAATCTGTACATGAATCGGCTGATCGTTGAGCTCAGCAACACTAATATCGGTTGTCATATTGATGGGGTTTGCGTAAATAACATTAGCTATGCTGACGATATGGTGTTGCTGAGCCCATCGATCGGTGCTTTGAGGCGACTGGTTTCATTATGTGAGGAATACGCGGTGGTCCAAGGACTCAAGTACAATACTAAGAAAAGTGAGATAATGGTTTTTAAGGCAGGTGCCCTAGGTTACCCAGCCATACCGGAGATATCTCTTTGCGGAGCACCCTTAAATAGGGTGACAAGTTTTAAGTACTTGGGTCATTGGGTCACCGACGACTTAGGAGATAATATGGACATTGACAGGGAACGTAGATCGCTGTCGGTACGCTGTAACATGCTGGCTCGCAGGTTTGCGCGATGTACGGAGGCGGTCAAGGTGACTTTGTTTAAGTCATTTTGTTCGTCTTTTTACACGTGCAGCCTGTGGACTAGTTATAGTTTGCGTGCATACAGCGATCTACGTGTCCAGTATAATAACGCGCTCAGGATATTGTTGGGGCTGCCATGGAGATGTAGTGCGTCAGGGATGTTTGCGGAAAGGCATATTGATGGTTTTGCGGCCATCATTCGTAAAAGAAGTGCTTCCCTACTTGCTCGTCTCCGTGGCAGTACCAACACTATCTTGAGTTTATTTACAGATAGATGGGAGTCTCCAATGCTGCGTCATTGGATGAAACTCCATACTGTTTAATTTAATTTGTGTATTGTGTATTATGTCTACTAACACTAGTTTTTAAGATCATTGTTACTAACATTATGGGCGCTGCCCGAAATAAATTCAATTATTATTATTATTATTATTATTTAAAATAACTATCAGCATAATAATAGATTAATTCACAGATACCCAATTACTAGCGACATCTAGTAACACAGCTAAGTAGTACTTACATATTAAAACGATAGATGTCGCAGTTACCAATGCCTTTAGTACCACCAATAAATATTAGATGGCGCTGTTCTAAAAAATCAAAATCACTTACCAAGGATAGCTCTCAGGTGTCCCTCCAGGGTTTGTAGTATCGTCATCTTGATATCGTCGACTGGCTTGCCCAGGAACTGCTCGCAGGCAGTTGTGAGAAGTTCGTCTTCGTTCATGATCTTGCATTGTGCTGCACCCGTTATGGAGAGGGGTACGCCCTGTGCTGTTTCCACGTATTCGCAGACTGGGTTGAGGGTCATGACCTAGAGAAATACGTTAGTTTTATTTAATAGTGAGTATTATTCAAGACGCAGATTATGGTCAACTTAGTATTACCTAAAACATATTTTATCAACTTCTTATTATAAGGCTTAGAAAGATCCCGTCGGGGCTGTGGTTTGTCGAAAGGTTAACGCGGCTCCGACACAAGGGCGAAGAAGGAACATGGGTTTGGTTTTTAGTCAGTAGAAGTCTGACACTCCTCTTCGCTCTGCCCAAGAGCGGGGGGGGGGGGTTATTCGATGATTTTCCAACCACCAAAAAAAAAAAAAGGCTTAGAAAGATGAACTTGTTTGTGCTCTCTTGAAATAATCTAGAACACACATTTTTTGGCGAGAACCAACCCATGTTATTTCTATGATAGGCAAAGTTATACAGTGTAGTTTTTGATATAGCGCAATAAGGGCGACCAAAGCCATTACTTTTTGGAAAAGTTGTTTTGTTTCCAGGAAAACGTCCTTACGAGACTGTCCTTAACCTTTTAATTAATACTAAATTGACAACTGTTCTCACAGACTTTGGAAAAGTGGTGTAATCATTTATTACTATTAATTACTGTTCCATCTCGAAAATCGAGCCCGCACATAGATAAGTATACTATGCAATAACTAAACGTTACCTCAAGAGAGATCCTCTGCACGTCAGTGACCCACCACCACGCCCACGCCCATCCACCGACGATGGTGCGTTTCTTCTGGGAGCCAAAGCAGCCGCCTGTAAACAACAGAGAAAAAATTTTAGGTCACACTGGCTTAATACTCGCAATGCAAGGGTGATGACGTTTGTTTTAGGACAGAGGAGGCCGTGTTTATAAACTATCAGATATCTTTATTTCAGAACAAAGATACACAAGCATGCTCTTCTCGTACAGAAGACATAAGCCTTGATAACCTTCTGGGCTGCAGGTTGTTCGAAAGAGATAAGAAGAGAGCCTGCGGGAGGAGTCATTAAAAGATTATTTCCCACTCTCCAAAAAACTAAAAAACCTTGATAACCTCCCTTGCTAATAGGGGATCGGACTGGGTCAAAATAATATGATTCTGTTTAGTCCGTAAGTAAGATTATCGAAAAATATTGAATACGTGTTTTTTGTTTTATCAAATCAATAAAAAATTACGAAGATAAAATGCGTCAAAGATCTTGGAGTGGGGCTTGAAACGTCACTTGTGTCGTCAAAATGTACTATCATATGACGTCACACGAGTTTTCGAAGCACTGTATTGTATCGTCTTCATTTTAAGTTTACGTGAAAAAAGAAAAAATACGTGTCCAATAGTTTTTGGAAATCTATCTGACGGACTATTTAGTTTTTTTTTGTCCTATCCCCTATTAGGCGTTCAGACTCGCATTAATTTTAAGTCCTTACACATCGGTGTTACTGATATCGATCAGTGACGGCTAAATGAAACTTGATAGATAGTTAGGTAATTAGGAACTCAACCCTACCCGACTGCAATAAAGTATACTCTATTCTACCAACATTATTTGCTTCTATAAAGCTGATGAAATCGAAAGTATTCCCATTCCACATTCGATCCCGTTGTAGAGGTAGCACGGAGGGGCGAAGGAGGGAGGGACCCACAGTATAGTTAGAGGGCGGTAACCCCAGGGAGAGTGACCGGTGTGTTGTCTTCCCGTACTCTATCGATACCGTTACGTCCTGTATGTATCTACGCTTTCTATTTTTATAAGTGTAGGTACTTACTACATAACTGCTTGTAGCTTGTAGCGTATCTCAGATATACATCACGCAAGTAATGTCCGAAGGGTGAGGCAGAGGTGTACATACATAATACTACACCTACATTTCGCCAGTTATTTTTAAGTCCCATTAGTCCGGTCAATTTAGACATTCGAAGTTACATAAAGTCCCAACAAGCTGAATTTCTGTGAAGTTGTTCAAAACATAATTATAAACAATGTCTAGAAGTTCCCCATCATTAGGGGGCAGCCTATTGTCTTAAATTGGACACAGATAGACACTTCGTGACTCCTAATGAATTCCTGATGGAAAAAAACCGGCCAAGAGCGTGTCGGGCCACGCTCAGTGGTAGGGTTCCGTAGTAATAATTATTTTTACCCGACTGCGGCGAAGCCCAAAAGGAGGGTTATGTGTTTGACGTGTATGTATGTATGTAAGTATGTATGTATTGTTAGACTTATTCATAAATACTTTAATTTTACTAGGTATCGTTGTTATAAGTAGGTACAGTTGCTCGATTTTATGAATACAGTAATTAAATGATTTTCGCAGTTTTATGAATACGGTACTTTGTGTCACTGATTTTACTAGTCATGAGCACGGTTGTTCAATTTTATGAGTACAGTCATTTAACGGTTTACGCAGTGTCAAGAGTACGGTATTTAAATTCACTGCGTAGTACTTTGGTTTTTTGAGAGAAGGGGTAAGAATTCCGAATGGCCGAGACCGGCCTGGCAGTCGGTTCATAGCAGTTCACGAGTGTACACGGCTTTTAAGTATTGTAATACTAAAGTGATATTGTAACACTAAAGTGAAAAGTGAATATATTCATCCTCAGACGAAGTTTACTTTTATTTCTGAACCTAATCCCATAGTATGTATGCATGGCCGTTTCATTGTTCCCTCATAACTCATAAACGGATGAACCGATTTGAATGAAATATACGTCATTAGATTCGTCTTGATGGCGCGAGTGTTATAGGCTACATTAAAATTAAAAAACAAGGAAAAATTGTGGATTTAGGGGGCCAAATCGCGGAGTTAAAAAAAAATTAATTTTTCAATACCATCGAGTAGGGTATAAAAAAAAAGGGTTTTAAAAGGTGATTACAAAAATATATAACATTTATTTGTTTAAAAGAAATTCAAAGTGAGAAATCCTATAAACAAGCACAAGTTAAATAAATCATCTGCGAAGAATTTTACGCGACCAACACAAGAACAAACAAAAGAACTAAAAAGTTAGAAATAAAAAAAGTAGTTAAAAAACTAAAAAGCCCGACTGAAAAAACTGAAAAGCAAAAAACAAGCACATTTTAAATTAAACAAAACTTGGAAGCAGGCGGGGTTCATTTGAATATTACATTATGAAAAGAAAAAATGAAAATAAAATGGACCCCGCCTGCTTCCAAGTTTTGTTCACCATCGTAATATTTTACAAGTCGATAATGGATAATGGTAAGATATTTACCACCGAAAAAACCCCCCTTTCCCTCCCCTTTTTAGTTTTTTTTTTCATCAAAAATGAAATCAGCAGCCCCTTAGTAGAAACAAACCACGTTTTCTCCTAAATATCCACAGGGGCTCGTGTTTGTTTAAGGGTTAATTTAAAATGTGCTTGTTTTTTGCTTTTCAATTTTTTCAGTCGGGTTTTTTAGTTTTTAACTCCTTTTTTTTGTTTGAAAAAAGATACGCAAAATGCTTACATATACGATTATAGGTACTACAAACTTAGTCCAGAAATTATTTTGTACAACTTTTTGTCTTTTTTGTACAAAAACTGTTTCCATCCAAGTTCAAAATGATTTTCCTAGAAAGCCCATAGAAAGTTCTACTTTTCAGATTTTTTTCATATTTTCTAAACTTATGCTTCAAAAGTTAGAGGGGGGGGGACACACATTGTTTTTTACTTTTGGAGCGATTATTTCCGAAATTATTGACATTATCAAAAAATTATTTTAGTAAACCCCTATTCATTTTTAAATACCTTTCCAACAACATATCACACGTTAGGGTTGAAATTAAAAAAAAAATCACTTCCCACTTTACATATAGGGGGGCTACCCTAATAAAACATTTTTTTCCAATTTTTATTTTACCACTTTGTCGGCGTGATTAATATACATATTGGTACCAAATTTCAGCTTTCTAGTGCTAACGGTTACAGAGATTAAGCGAGGACGGACGGACGGACGGACAGACAGACATGGCGAAACTATAAGGGTTCCTAGTTGACTACGGAACCCTAAAAAATCAATAAAACTTTGCTCAACATGGGAGTCGAACACAGGGCCACAAGTCCGGCAGGCGTGCTTGCGACTACTAAACCAACGAGGCAGATGGCTTCGAATTCGATCATACGCGAAAAATATTGTACACCTATGTTTTCCCATACACACGCAAAAGCAACTTGCAAGAAACACATCGGCAACAGTTCAGCCTCCATCGAACGCGAAAGTAGACTCAATTTACAACTCTACGATGATCTAAGCGATAAATAACTAGGTAAATTGCAAAGTAAGGTCTCGAACGGTCCCGTCGGGGCTGTGGATATCGAAAGGTTACCGCGGCTCCGACACAAGGGCGAAGAAGAAGGAACATGGGTTTGTAGTCAGTAGAAGTCTGACACTCCCCTTCGCTCTGCCCAAGAGCGGGGGGGGTTATTCGATGATTTTCCACCCACCAAAAAAAAAAAAAAAAAAAAAAAAAAAGGGTCTCGAACGGTAAGTAAATGTCGGGACCGAATTCACTTTCATCGGTAATAGTGGGTAACTGACCGTCACTTGACACCGCGAGCGAGTCCCGCGCATCATAATCAGCCTATAATGTTCCCACGCAAGGGACTCAGGCCTCCTCACTGGGAGAGGAAAGGCTATGATCTACCACGCGGGCCCACTACGGATTGGTAGATGTCACATGTCTTTGAATTTTTGGTTCTAAGACATGCCGGTTTCCTTCACCGCCTTGAGAGCAATGGTGATGAAATAAATTACACAAAGTAATGCGCCTGACGAGCAGTGAAGAGCAGTGGTGGCCCAGTTGTGGCGGCCCCGACTTACGAACAGTGAGTCGTGGGTTCGAACCCCGTCAGGCGCATTACTTTGTGTAATTTATTTCATCACCACTGCTCTCAAAACGGTGAAGGTAACATCGTGAGGAAACCGGCATGTCTTAGAACCAACAAATTCGAAGACATGTGACATCTACCAATCCGCACTAGGCCCGCGTGGTAGATTATAGCCCATCCTTCTCCTAGAGAGGAGGCCTGAGTCCCTGCAGTGGGAACATTATAGGCTGATGATGATGAATGCGCCTGACTGGGTTCGAACCCACGACTCACTGTTCGTAAGTCGGGGCCGCTACCACTGAGCCACCACTCCTCTCATCTGATCTTAGCGATAAATAACGGTAAATTGCAAAGTCAGTTCTCAAACGGTAAGTTACGGTAAGATGTCGGGACCGAATTCACTTAGTGGGTAACTGACCATCACTTGACACCGCGAGCGACTCCCGCACATATCGTTAGATAATGTTACCGGTGACATTAGTCGTAACTATCACACAGCATGGACATGTGACATAACATCTTTACGTTGTGGGTGAAACCTTTTTGTACATGAAGTCATTATGTAAAGGGCTAAAAAGACCTTTCGGATTTAATTACGTCGGAATACGGGGTGGTGGTCCTGGTATTTTTTTTTCTAACTTTGCCCCACCCTAAGAATTTCTTCTGTATCGTGGGTATTTGTGGGTGCGTTTACAAACATTTAAACTCACAAACAGCCAAAAACGAAGCAACGACCTGTAAGCCATACAAATATTTGTTCTGTGCGGGAATCAAATCAGCCACTGCACCAACCGTGCCGTCAAAAAGCTAGATACTACTGTACAACTATTAAAAGGACTATCTTTTCTAAAGAGCAAATTGTTCGTTTTTGGGGAGCGCGAGTGAGTAAGACTGTATTTATGTAAAGCTTTAAAACTCAAATAGGTAAGTTTGTTTTTTAAGTACCAAATTAGAAGAGAAAGTAGTAGTAAGTGCAACAAAATGTCTTTTATTAGCCATTTCATTTGAATATACCGAGTATACAGTAATTAAACAACTTATACAATAATACAGCTACTGGAACTAGTACAACGCTGCGAAATTTGAAAGCAAGTCAATTCCAATGAGATATGAATACTGTGTTAAGCTTTGCATAGCTTCTATCGCGGGCCTTGAGCGTGGAGAGCGAATCCAGAGATTCCCTAACGAAAATATTCAGGATTCAGTATTCAACCAGGTTGCTATGGTTACGGAAAATAACAAGGTTGTCTACTGAGGTTGTCAAATTAAATAATTAATTATTTGCTGTTAATAAAAAATGCTATGCAATAGCTTTACCGCGGCAGTCTCCGAGTGCCACATTTAGTTTTTTGTTTTTGCTGCCGGTCATCCTATAGTCCCTTCACAGCTTTGTCACCTCTAACATAAACCTTATGTCAACTAGAATAGAGGTCATTGTACTATACAATCAGAGGCACAATAACAATGGGAGGATAGTACTGTCAGCAGCACTAATATTACACACAGTAACACTAATATTGCACAGCAACGTTTAGAAGCAATAATTGTCGCCTACTGTGTCCATTTCATGTTCACGTTACTTCACGAAACTAATATTTTGGAGCCTGTATTATCATGAAGTAGGTCATTTATATTAAAGTTGCGTATTTTATGAGAAATTCGCGTTTCAACTTTGCCAAGTGTATACAAATTTGCCAGTGACATTACGTGGTCACTCGTCCTGTCATGGTAACTATTGTCGATGTCCAACACATCACGTGCGCACTACCGAAGAAAGTGTTGTGACCTAAAAACTGAACATGGTCACTAACCTATTGTTCTTCTTTTCCTTCGAGAACAATTCTTACAAGTGCAAAGTACGAAAACTGAGTAAACAACATGACTACAATTAGTAACTTAGAAATGAGGAAAATATCGTGAGGAAAGTTTTGAGTATGAGTGAAAGGGGTGTAAGAGAAGAGGAAGAGAAAGGATGGCTGTGGATGATATGGCAAGAAAGGAGGTGTCTAATGAGTTGACGAGTATTACAGAAGTATGAAAGAAGCCATGCAGCACCGACCCCAAATGAATTGAGATAAGGACAAATGAATAATGATGACGGCCCTGAGTAACTTACAAAATGATTTTACATAAATCTTACTGAGCCTTTGCATTGATGTTATTTAAAAAAGAAATCGTACATGAATTCTTAGAGAAGAAAAACAATTATTAAGTCAACACCTTTTGAGATCTTCAAAAACTTTCATTCTAACGTTTCAACATCTGTAATAGGATCGGACAAAAAAAAACTAATTAGTCGGTCAGATAGATTTCCAAAAATTATTAACCACGTATTTTTTCTTTTTTCACGTAAACTTAAAATGAAGACGATACAGCGCTTCGAAAACTCGTGTGACGTCATATGATAGTACATTTTGACGACACAAGTGACGTTTCAAGCCCCCACTCCAAGATCTTTGACGCGTTTTATCTTCGTCATTTTTTATTGATTTGATAAAACAAAAAACACGTATTCAATATTTTTCGATAATCTAACTTACGGACTAAACAGAATCATATTACACACATCAAAAGTGTCTAGGGATCAACATATATTTTTGCAATAACTTTTCTCCTGATTGATATTAATTAAAATTTTCTTTAAAGATTCATCAAATAAAGTGTTTTCGTTTGTCACAGTAACGATAAACCAAGTCACCTTTGCATTAATAAAGAAATTTGCCATTTTCCTATTAAAGGGATTTTTGACATTTGAACCACTAACATTAAAGTTCGAAAAAAAGACTGAAATAACACATTTTTCTGATTAAAACCAACGTTATTATGTTGCGGCGACGTCATTTAAGCAGGGAAGAAATGCTCAGAGCCGTGGGAATGATAGAAGCTGGTTCCCGGCAACGTACTGTGGCTTTAGCTCTGAATACAAGTCAGAGTGTTATCAGTCGACTTTGGACACGTTACCGAAGCACTGGTACCGTGGCTGAGCGCCATGGAGGACGGTATCGCTGCACCACACGGAGACAAGACCGATACATTCAAATCTTAACTCGAAGAGCTCCAACAATAACCGCCATGATGTTAGCCGTGAGGCTTCATCACTCTTCAGGGAACTTAATTAGCGACCAAACAGTCAGAAACCGCTTGCATGAAGTGAACCTTCATTCCCGAAGACCGCTACGGGTACCACCTATAGCAATGCACAATCGTAGGATTCGATATCAATGGGCTCTTGAACACAGAAATTGGGCAGAAGAACAATGGCGTTTCGTGTGCTTTTCTGATGAGTCTCGTTTTGGTATGAGACCGGATACAAGACGTATACGACACTGGAGAACCCCTGGACGCCAACAGCGATTAAAATCCTGCCAGGAAGTCCATCCTTATAGTGGTGGAACCATCATGGTATGGGCGGGTATTTGGATCGGCGGAAGAACTGAGTTGATTTGGATCAGAGGCAACCTAAACGCTCAAATTTATGCTGAGACGATTGTATCAGACGTCATCGTTCCTCTACAAGTGCAAATCGGTCCCTTATTTCAGTTAATGCATGATAATGCACGACCGCACACGCGCAAGAGTTGTAAGACAGACTCTCGCCGCAGCTAACATCAATGTCCTGCCCTGGCCTGCTCAGTCGCCAGACTTGAACCCGATTGAGCATGCATGGGATATGCTACAGAGAAGAGCTCTGCCGAATATGGAGGGTATCCAGTCGCAAGAATACCTTTTTTTGTTGTTGCAACGAACATGGGCGGCCATTCCACAGCGTGATTTGGATGAACTCATTTTGAGTATGCCAAACCGATGTTCTTGTGTTGTTAGTGTTCGCGGTAGAAACACGGATTATTAATTGTTTAAGTTACCCAATAAAATTTTAAAGAAAACTGTTATTTCAGTCTTTTTTTCGAACTTTAATGTTAGTGGTTCATATGTCAAAAATCCCTTTATTAGGAAAATGGCAAATTTCTTTATTAATGCAAAGGTGACTTGGTTTATCGTTACTGTTGACAAACGAAAACACTTTATTTGATGAATCCTTAAAGAAAATTTTAATTAATATCAATCAGGAGAAAAGTTATTGCAAAAATATATGTTGATCCCTAGACACTTTTGATGTGTGTATTTTGACCCAGTCCGATCCCCTATTGGTGTCCTTAAACTCTTAGGTATAGCAGTTTCTACTAGAGGTCAGGTCAATCATAATAATCATCTTTATAGCCTAACAAATAGCAGCAACATCACCAAAAAGGTCTTTAGCAAGGCTTTCTAGTTGGCACAAATGATTCACGCAAATATTATGTAAATGAAAGTGGAGGAAAATGGCGGATTCGCAAATAAATTGCAACATAACATCCGTGTTACTACAGTCTCGGGATTTCCAGATACAAGTGATTTGTACGCCTGAATCATTCACGGATTCATACTACAAAATTTTAATAACAGTCGAACAAGAAACCTCCACGTTCTCCAATTTCGTAACATACTTTTTATCCAAAGAAATTTTAAAAGAGATGTTCTTATATCCATTGCTGCGTATGCTTGGATAATTACTCTGCAGAACAACATAAATAACGTAATGAATGTTGTTGATCTGCCAAATGAATTGTATTGTTGCATTGTCACTGCAGCTGAAAATATTTATTGTGACGAATTTTGTAAGCTTCTGCGTTTGGATTTTCATTATTCTTATGATCATCGGTTTTTCGTACAATCGCTTTAAGAAATGTTTGTTTCAGGACTCTGTATCTGTCCTCTTTCTTTGTAAGATGTATCATTTTACAAAGACGAACAAAAGAAGCTCCATAAAATAAAACGCTGGTGAAGTACCTACCTACACCCTAACTAAGAACTAATTTTACGCATTACGCATCTACCTATTTGTAATTGAACATGTAAAAATCTACACAATAGTATTTAATCATATTGGATTCTGTATTTTCCAAAGAAGGATAAAATTACACAAAAAAACATATTCACTCGATCACTGATTTTCCGGCTAAGAAGTCAAATTTTCTCGACACATTTTTTCTTATAAGTTCATTATATATGGTCCCATTAAAATAGGTAAACAAAATTTCAGAAATCATTCAGACCACCAAAATAAGGACAATGGTAAAAAAAAAATAAGAAAAACGCATTTAAGTACCTACTCCTAAAGGATGAGTTTGTTCTAGAGTGCCGGCGCAATTAATTATTTTAAGTAAAAAAAAACATTTTATTTGATGTTTTTTTTGTTAGACCTACTGAACGCTGTGTTAAAATTTGTCCATCTATTTTAATGGGACCTTATATTTATAATTGCACAGACGCAGGCAAGAATCTTTAAGCTCTGAAATATTTATTAAAAAAGATCAAAATACATTTTGAAACGACCATATAATTGCGATATAGAAATACCTAATCTGTTAAGCTATTGCATAGCTTCTATCGCGGGCCTTGAGCGTGGAGAGCGAATCCACAGATTCCCTAACGAAAATATTCAGGATTCAGTATTCAACCAGGTTGCTATGGTTACGGAAAATAACAAGGTTGTCAACTGAGGTTGTCAAATTAAATAATTAATTATTTGCTGTTGATAAAAATGCTATGCAATAGCTTTACCGCGGCCGTCTCCGTGTGCCACATTTAGTTTTTTTTATTTAGGTAACTTTAAGAGTAAAGTTTGCTCAGTCCCTAAACAACAATGACACCGTTAATTAAAAAGATAAAAAACAACCCAATTAACAAACAACAAAATGCCGCCACAAGTTCAACCAAATGGAGCCCCTTCTCCCACCATTTCACTACTATCCAATACGCAACCTGCGCGGGAGTTGATCCACAACACTCGAAGAAAGTGCCCGTCACCCGGTCACACGAAACAACGCACAAAATCGAAATATTACTTGACAATTTCGAAAAATCGAAACCAACCAAGTGTGTAAAAGTGATTTGTTTGTAAACGTGATGTGTAATGTGCGCAGGCGCAGGGAAAGTGTTCAGGAATCTGTGATATTGTACTCAGTGTTTATTATGGACAGTAAAACGAAGTGTTCAATATAATTCGGTGCGGACCGTGGAGCTTTCTTGTGTATTATGTTTTGTTGTGAAAGTGTAGACTGAAAGTAAGTTATCTTCAAGCTTTTAGAACGTAAACATTCGTTTTTTGTAGTGATGGATTTGTCGACTTATTGTGCTCTTAACATTTCAGACATATTGATCTTAAATCTCTACAGAGAGAGTATAGAGTAAAAGATATCTTCAGTTTTCTAGGTTTGCCTAAGGAATGAAAATTATCACGATGAATATTGGAATTCCAAGTGTCTGAACACTCTGAACAACACACGATGCGCGAACGTTTAATTTTGCTCATAAATATTAATAACATGCGATAAGTACTTAGACGAATTATGTCAATAGGAAATGCGAACCTATTCAACGTATGCTTTTAGTTAGCGTTTTAAACCCAGACCTAAAAAGGATTATTGGTTTGACGGTCGTACATTTACACATTCGCATCTTTTCGTTGCATTTGAACATCTTTGACAGTCGTTCGCTACAGGTTGTCAGTGGCCTGAAAGTATGGCAACC
Organism: Diarsia dahlii; assembly: GCA_949775195.1. NCBI lineage: Eukaryota > Metazoa > Arthropoda > Insecta > Lepidoptera > Noctuidae > Diarsia > Diarsia dahlii. Next base: position 13,910,438 of record OX459210.1, read on the forward strand.
ATCTTATCAAGGGGTATCGTATTACCCAGTATTAACTGGGTTACGGAAGTGAGATATGCAGTCGCTCCATGTAAAATACAGGTATTCAGCTACATCCAGATAGACTCCAGTCTAAGCCTAACAACACAGGCACATGATGAATGGTTTGGTGGGGTCTGTATTTGACATAGGTTCCTATCTTCATTTATATAATTCTACTGTACGTGTGTATGTCACTGAACTCCTCCTAAACGGCTGGACGAATTTTGATGATTTTTTTTGTGTGTATTCAAGTGGATTCGAGAATGGTTTAGATTTACAATTGGACCCGGTAGGCGGCGCAGCTGTCCGAGCAGGACTACGTCTGCCAGGTCCGCTAGTATTTTATAATGTCAAATCTGTCAGAGATACACAACAACCGTTACACCATTCCATCCGTTTCTTTACACTACTGGGACCCAGACTTTGACCATTGTTAGCTTATTTTACGTAGTTTTGGACACCTAAGGTATCATGCACAAAAGAAAGTAGGTTCAAAGTTCAGATCCTTGTTTGATTCATCTCTCTTTGAAATGTTTACGTCTTAGCGGAGACAAAACTAAAACATTTTATTAGACTATAGTCTGATTTGACATTGTTAATAATCGGATAGGATTTTTAATTACATCTAACTCAATTTGGCACTGGTCCAGTGGGCTACTCCCAGGAGTCGCAGGTTGTGAGCTCAAATCCAGCCATGCAATTTATTTACATGACATTTCATTACCATTGTTTGAAAAGAAAACATTATTATGAGAAAACCGGCATTTCGTAGAACCAAAATTCGAAGATATAAGATTACACAGTGTGGAATCCATCATGTGTTTTCATGCGGGTGCTTCATGCGGCCATTTTTTTCGTTATTTCATCATGGGCGTCATTTCCATGGTTTTCGGGGTCCCTGATAACGAGAATGGGGTCAAAATATACATTTTATCCCTCGGCTTTCTCTTACGTACATAAATTTGTCGCGATTCCATCGGGATATAAAAACAGTAGGAAATAGGTACCAAGGGAGGCTCACTATCATTTTCATCGCGGAGGTTTACTTACCAGCAGAGGGATCAAAGCGTCGTTATATTGTTATGCTTCATACTTGTCTTATACATGTTATTGTTGATTAATGATAGTACAACTGTAGCCAATTTTCCAATATTCATTACTTAACACTTTCATTATTATCAACTAGAATCAATATTCCAGTAGCCTCTGAATATAATTACATTTAATTACACAACAGTTTAGCTGCCAAAAGGGAACGTTACATAACGACAGTGGATGTATTTTCTCCGGAACTCTTTAATATTCTGGAGGCAGCGACTAGCGTTCCAAGTTAAAACTCTCTTGGCTGCGCTTCAATGACATTTTAGTACACTTTCTAACAAAGTATGAATTGGTTACGATGTCTTTTTTTATCGGTTCTGTCAGTTGGGTTCATGTTAGGATGTCAAGTTAATTGCCAAGATCCAGTACATTGTGGCCCCGTCTGATAGTGTGCTGAACTGTTTTTTATTTTTTTAATTAGTTTTTTTTTATAACTTTTAAGTTTTTGTTTCATTCTCTACATACAAAGATTTTTGAGGATTATTGATTAAGTAATTTTTTGACATATAATTTTTTGAATAAATAAAATTTTGCCCAAAACGGTGAAACCAGAGGAGGTTGCTGCGTAATCTCTGGACATGGACTCTGCTTGGGTATGCAGTACCCGGTTTCGGTCCCGTAGTAAAACCCGGTTTTTAATCACCGGGGATGTTAATTACGTAAACATGAAATGGGTACCTATTCAACAATTTTATGACTAGGAAGTCATGCTCATTCACTATTCACTCTCATAGTACAATCACTAACAAAAGATTTATGACACGATATGTCAATTAAACAGACAGAAGTTACAAGCAATGTCATTAAAATGGCTGTTTACTTTGCACCCGATTGTACATCCCACATGTTTTCTTTCTTCTACAATCGATTTACATTATTAAGAGCCGATGCATTCAATTTTAAACTCAACTCAGCTAGAAATGTAGTTCAAAAAGGCTTGTTAGTCAGACGTTAATTAGAATCGCCTAGTAGAAATGTGATAGATAATGTAATTTTCGTGAGAATCAATAAATCTAATCAAAAGGCGGAACTTGTTACATGTGAGACGAAAGTGAATCTATGAAGAAAACCTGAGTCTGTGACGTAAGCAAGCGGGTGAACGATTTATGTGAATGGGACACGGAAGGCTCAGCTTTTTATTCATTCATTCATTAATTTTGTTATCTATTTTCACAGATTGTGTAACTCTGTTGCCGTAAGCTATAATAACATCATTCATTCATCATTTCAGCCAAAAGACGTCCACTGCTGGACATAGGCCTCCCCCAGGCGTCGCCACATTGACCGGTCCCGTGCGTCTCTCATCCAGCGGGTTCCTGCAACCTTGACCAGGTCATCGGTCCACCTAGTGGGAGGCCTTCCAACGCAACGTCTTCCGGTTCGCGGTCGCCATTCCAGAACTTTTCGGCCCCATCGGCCATCCGTTCTGCGAGCAATGTGCCCTGCCCATTGCCACTTAAGTCTGGCGATTCTTCGGGCTACGTCGGTAACCTTGGTTCTCATGCGGATGTCCTCATTTCTGATTCGATTATAATAACAGATATAACAAAATTAAAAGTACTTACATAGTATTGAATCTTGTACGACGAAGTCTTGATGCGTGAGTCTGACTCGCAATTAACCGGTTTTTGTGATCATAATATCAGAGTTGATTTAGAATTAGGGGTTCGTTGACAATAACAGCTGAGTCAAGGCCGAGTCTTATCAAAAACCGTCATATAACTAGTTACAGGGTTGGAGGTCAGATAAGCAGTAATACTAGTATTCAGCGGTATCGTGATTACCTTTAGGCAGATGTGCTGATACTCAAACTTACGCCTTTTTCTCATAGGGGTTACATAATGATCTACTCTCCTTTTGTTTCCACGTACATACATCTGGTCATACAAGCACGCCCGTTGCGAGTACTACGCACCTGATGATTTAAAACTACACTATTTTGTGGCTTCTGACACTTTTCCGGTACATCTATCTTTTTTTACATAACATCACGCCTGAAATCCCTGAAGGGTTAGGCAGAGGTTTATTTAATAGTACACCCACATTTCGCCAGTTACGTTTAAGTCCCATGTAACAGGGGGCGAGCCTAATGCCATCAGCCGGGCACAAATACACACTTCGTGACTCCTAATGAGGAATTCCTGATAGAAAAACCCAATAAGACTTTGCCAGACCCGGGAATCGAACCCAGGACCTCATTGTCAGCAATCTTGCTGCGACCACTAGACCAACGAGGGTATCTTTTTTACATAATCAAAAAAGGGCTCTCCTGTAAAGTAAATACAGTTGGTAGTTGCATACTTGTAAATGATGAAATCACAGACTCCCAATTGTTGTTGTCGAGATACGATCAATTTATGCAAACTAATGATGCAATTAGTGACGCGCGAATGATTTGATCACAATTATTGTGGACTATGGCAGATTTCTAAATAATCATTTCATTACATACTTTCATGATTTGTGATTATGTTTTGTTAGGTCTTTGTTCAATAGGAGAATTTATTTATTTATTTAAACTTCATGTACCTACATTAGTTGGTACATAGGCCGATTAAACCACGCGTGGAGAATGCGTGTGTTTGCTCAATCACTGGTTTATCAAAAATAGGTCTCCTAACCCAAGTCAAACTTTTAAAACAGATAATTTCTCGCTGACGGGATGTCACTATTTCTAGGCCCGCAGGTTTTTTTTTACTTGTGATGCTTACGGTGCTGCTCAACGTGCTCGTCGAGACCAACTCTGGTCATTGGACTTGTTTACTGATGAATGGAAGATGATAATGTTCGAATGTTTGTGATTCTGTGAGTACCTAAAACGATTGCTTAATTTAATTTGACTTAACCTGTACTACGTGTATTTTGAATTTTGCCCGTTTTGTGAATTAAAAGTGACTGTCAGTTGAGCTGACCCACTGTGCCAAAAAGCGCAGTGACGTAGACACAGGCGCACGCGCCGGCTTCGAGTTAACGGTACTGTGCGACTCATCAGCTGTTAACCAAGTGACACTGTTGTGTACCACAGCTGATGGAGTTGAAACTATAGGGTGTGTTCGAGCTAGGAATGCTCGCATACCATTATTACAGTTTTTTGGGCACCAGCTGTTTCTATACAGGGTGTTAAGTAACGCATCACACAGCCATCAACCAAGCATTCTGGACATCGAACGACCCCTGCGGAAAAAAATTTTGCTGGGAAATTACTTTTTTTTTTGGGTCAAAAATCACATTTTACGGTAAAACTCAATGTAGTATACTCTTAAAACATTGTGCTAGTGGATGCTTTGAATAGTAAATGGGTCATGGAGGTAAAAAACTAGTATTTACAAGAACAGCTGTTAAAAATTTGGAACTTTGACCACTATTTGACCCCCAATATCTCCGAAACTACCCCGGTTCCCAGGTATGGTCTAAAACAAAAAAGTGATCGCAGTGGTGGGGAGAACAAGACGTGCCCTTCGTTTGCGTTAAGGGTACCTACTTTTACACCCTTTATAGGTACACTATCCTACAGAAAGTTCGCTTCCAGTCTAACTGGATGCAGCTGATTACCAGTATTTTACATGGAGCGAATGCATCTGAGCTCTAAAACTAAGTTAGACTTCCTGTCAAACTAGGACACCCGTTACACTTGTGACTTGGAAGACAGTGATCTTCCATCAAAAAAGTAATTGTGTATGCCATAAGTAACCAAAAATGTAAAAAAAGAAAACAAAACAAAAAGCAATCTTTTAGCAATTAATTAAATAGGTAAGGTATTGAATCTCAAGCGTTGGGAGTTGTTCCGGTCTGATCCCCCAAACCGATCCACTGCCAATATTTTTCTTTTGTTTATTCCTTTCTGATCCCCTGTAATTTGTCATTCCGTTCTGATCCCCTTTTTGACACAAGTACAAGTGAAGTACAGTCAACCGAAAAACAGTTGTTAATGAAAAAATAATCAGTTTTTATTTCTATAACTTACAGTTGTACGATCATCCCACAAACTACCAGGAGAACAGAAGTAGGAAAGAGGTATAGGAATCTTTAAATCAAATCTAAATTATTTCTTTCTAAAACCGTGCACTTTTTTTTGTTGGAGATAGGAAACCAGGACAGTAAAGTCCCACAAACTACCAGGAGAACAGAAGTAGGAAGAAGATATAGGAATCTTTAAATCAAATCTATATTATTTCTTTCTAAAACCATGCACTTTTTTTGTTGGAGATAGGAAACCAGGACAGTAAAGTCCCACAAACTACCAGGAGGCCAGAATGGTAAATTATTAAGTGTCACCATTGCTTAAAAGACACACATAAGTGTCATATATTTTTGTAATCTCCTTTTCAAAACCTTATTATAGATTTGATTTGAAGATTCCAATTTCCAATACCTCCTTCCTACTTCTGTTCTCCTGGTAGTTTGTGGGACTTTACTATAAAGGCATAATATTGATTTGATTTGAAGATTCCAATTTCCAATACCTCCTTCCTACTTCTGTTCTCCTGGTAGTTTGTGGGACTTTACTACCTATTCTTTTTTTTTTAATCTAATAGAACCTGTACAAATATTTTGTTGCTGACTGTCTTAAAAATGTGTCAGGGTATCCGATTCTTTTACGGGGGATCAGACCGGAATAGAAAATAATTTATAATAAAACGGATCCCCTAGGGTATCAGTTTTAGGGGATCAGACCGGAATAACTCTTGGAAGCCACCACAAGCAACAATCTGAGCAGGATATTATTATCTAGCACTACTGCACTAACAGTGTACTCTTGTATTTCCAGGTGAGAAGATGAGTGCTATAGTGAATGCGGCAGCTGACGTGCTGTCGGGCACGGCTATTGCCGCCGCTGCCGGCTCCCAGGTAAATTAATAGCTTGACGATTTTCAAGCTATTGCATAGCTTCTATCGCGGGCCTTGAGCGTGGAGAGCGAATCCAGAAATTCCGTAACGAAAATATTTTCAACCAGGTTGCTATGGTTACGGAAAATAACAAGGTTAGCCCGCCACACTATTCCCAAACCACTTTAACTCCTAAAAATGCCAAAAAATATCATGCCATGCCATATTATTTCAGCTGAGTGTTTTACCTACTTAGATTACAACTATCCGTGTAGGACTTTGCATATAACTAATATGACCTAGTATATCTATGTTTGCGTGTAGTAACACACGAGTGTATAAGTCATACCATCGGCTCTAACTATGACGTCACGATACACCCGACTGGCATGTCTTACGGCGACTGCACGCGATTCCAGTTACTTCCGTCTTCCGGAACAAAACGATTTTATGTATCTGTTTCTCTCTAAGTATTATTATTGATGGATTATTACAGGGGATGAATGAATAAACTACAGGAATGTTAAAGATATCGACGCACAGTATTTAAAATTCACAGCAGGTTTTAGGAGAATGTTGATGTTTCTTAACCTCGCAGAGCTAAGAGAGATTTCGTCGGTTATTAAAAAAAAATACCAATCGAATTGAGAACCTCCTCCTTTTTGGAAGTCATTAAAAAAACTGCCATTCCGTACAAACGAAGCAAAACGAAACGGCGGCGGCCTGACGATTGGACTCATTCGGAGGAGGCAAATTGTAAATAAACTCGGAAAGCCATGAGCAAAGGCCTACCCGGCCTTTGCTCAGCAGTGAGACAGAGTAGGCTGAAAAAAAATCCGTACAAATACACTGTGAAAATGTAGGAAACAGTTTTTTACTAACCGATTTTAATGGCACTTGAGGATAATTAGTAACACTTTATTTTCTTTCACAGCTATTCGAGGTAAAAGTTTCATTATTAGAGTGTAAAATTGAGATTTTTGAGCTTTAATTAACTTGCTCATTAAGCTGTTTTTTTTTGTTTTTTGCTACTTTTTTTTTAGTATCCAAAATGATAAGAGTTTTTATCTTTTTAGTTCGCAAAACAGGTCAGAGTAATATTTTAATGCGTTTTATTTTTAAAAAACTTAACTTTGTTAATGATAAGCACTTCTACCTACCTTCCATCTTATAATATAGCTGTATGGTTTTCATATTCACAACAATTAGGTAATTATTGATGAAAAAATAATCAACGTTGCATCAATAGTGTTACTTATACAATATTAATGCAACTTTGTTTTTTTTTTTCTGTAACATTTACACGTACTTACATTAACACGTACCTATTTATTTTTACCTACCTATTATTTCTTTATAATCGTTCACAGCTGGTATCGTCTATTATTTTTTGTTAATTTCCGGTAGTCAGCGAGCTTGATTAAACATGTATTAAACAATAGCGGTTTTCCACACACTTAACTTGTTTATTTAATACACATCTACGTTAATATTGATAAATCATCATCAACATAACATCACGCAATCCCCGAAGGGTTGCGCAGAAGTGCACCTTACCATTGCATACATTCATATTTCGTTGGTTATGTTTGAGTCCTATATATAAGACTAGCAAGATATCCAAATAAGGAATGAGGGTGATGACATGATGATGATGATTCCTAAGAGCTCTTCGGCGTTTCAAACCGCGGTCCGAACCACTCGTGGTGCGAAACGACGAAACACCCGTTTGAGGGTGTCTCATTTCGGCGGCGGCGACCTCTCGCGTCCGGCCCTGGTGCAAGCCATGGTCCGGGGCGAGGAGGAATGGGACGCCGTCGCCTCCTTCTGCGAAGCAGTGATGCTAGCGAAGGAGGTGGCGGAACGAGAGAGGGAGCGAACCTCTCAACGTCCCAGCCGCCGTGGAAGGCGCGGAAGGCGCTCCGGGCGTCGGGGGCCACGTGATGGCTTCCGGCCACCGTAGACGCGGGCCTGTGGACGGTGAGTAATGAGCTAGCTCGCCGTCCGGCCGTCGCGTCGTCATGACGGCAACAGACCGTGTCGGCGGCGCGTTCGTGTTCCACGCGCGCCTCAAAGAGATGTCAGCAAGGAGGGGCCCGCAAGGGCCGACGCCCGTCGGGGCCGCGGATTTTAGTACTAGATGACGTGGCCTCGGCACAAGGGCAAAGAAGGAACATGGGTTCGGTTTTTAGTCAGTAGAAGTCTGACACTCCCCTTCGCTCTGCCCAAGAGCGGGGGGGGGGGGGGTCATTTGATGATTTTCCACCCACCAAAAAAAAAAAGGGTGTCTCATTTAATATTCTAATTGTTCGGTTGTTCCCACAGAGTACCTCTGAGAATTCATCTCGTTTGTAAAAAAAGTGCATACGCGTAAAAGTGTTTTTAACATGTCGTAAATAGCCGGGTACAAATTCTGAGTCATGGGCTTGGTAATTCCTGATGGAAAGGAGTCGGTTAAAAAAATAACAACACTTTATGAGACCTAAGAATTGAATCCAGGACCTCATGCTTCGCAATAACTCTTGCGACTATTAGACCAACGAGACAAATTACAGATATTAATTACTAGCTTTTGCCAGCGGCTTCGCCCGCGTGAAAATTACGATTTTCCATACAAACTTTCATCCCCTATTTAACTCCCTTAGGGGCTGAATTTCGAAAAATCCTTCCTTATTCCTTGTCTACATTATAAAGGGAACCTCTATGCAAAATTTCAGCTTTCTAGATCCAAGGGCTTGAGCTGGGCGTTTATGAGTCAGTCAGTCAGTCAGGACTTCTCTTTTTATTTATATAGATATAAATATAGATAGATAGATTAGAAAGCAAAACTAGTAGCGATGGCTTAATTATGAATTATTATTAAAGATATAGACTGGGGTTTACAGTTACCAGCTGACTTAGGCTCAAAGTAATCGGCATCCGGTTCTAGTTAAACGAACCAGGTCCTGGCTCGGTCCGGTTCCGGGTCCGGTGTTAGTATCAATTTTCTAGTTATACAGGCTAGGGTTTAAGTCCATAACGGAGCCGGAAACTGGGGACCGGACTCGTACCGGCTGCTGCTCGTGTTAACCCTATATGGTGCACTTTTACTTGTGCTCAATAGTGGTTTGTAAAGCCAGAATTTTAGCAAGTAATGGTATTTATAGAAATGTTACGAGTAATTCCTCGACTTTACTTAAGTGACCAAAGTCAAAGGAAGTAAAGCTAAGTAATTCTAACTTTTGACAGTTCCAAACTCAGGCAGTTACAAACTACAGAATAAAAATCGTATCTTACATTAGGAAGTACCGATAGCCATTATCTCACAAGTCACTCTCTTTCCAGCCAGTTCATCTTAAAAATATTCCATCTATGGTTTCCCTGATCTTGTCCTAAAGCGTTTGCGTTTTCCATTCTTCCCCCTCAGACGGCATCATTTACTCTTTTCTCTATAATTATCATTCCTCACGCAGTCCATTCATCTTTTATTTGGCATTCATTTACCTTAGAACACCATACTAAATCTAATTCCTAACATTCCAGGTGGCCTGGTTCATCCCGATGCTGGTGGCGTCGATAGCGTACTACAACTACGACGCCACGGACCCTGAGGGTAGACCTGCAGACATCGGAGACACCAACATGCTGCCCGACTATGACTTCATCATCGTTGGAGCCGGCTCTGCTGGTCAGTGGGTATAAAGCTTTTATTTCTAACATAATCAAGAATTCAGTCTAGCACAGTCCATCGCTGAACTTATTCCTCTCCCAGACTGTGTTGCCCCCCACCTTCCCAATCTGCCTGTTTTTCGATGGTAACCCCTGTGTGACCCCCCAAAATCTTAGGCTGGGGTCGCGCCTGCCATATTTCGCATCCTGTCTGCTCTACATACTTATTGAAGGTAGTCGATAACTCGATACATCTATTTTCTGCCACATCAGACCCTGACCATGTCTAAGACCAGTTAGGGCTTAAACGGGATTATTTTGAAGAAGCAACAGAATATGAATAAAGAAAGGTATTTAATATTCGATAGGCTTCATGTAGCTAGTATAGGCAGAGCCTCTGGGAATGTTTGAATAAACGAAAAGTACAGGTTTCATCTGGCTACTTTTAGCTCGGAAAGATTATTGAGTATGACAAAATAATGTACCGATTGATTTTAGCAGATTAATTTGACACTTGAGGCCTAGAGTGGACTAGTGGAGTCTCCTAACGCCGATTTGTTTTGTTTAAAATATTATTCCTTACATGTATCTGTTTAAGTCGCGAGTATATAGGCTTTTTCGGAGTTGACTCGTTCCATCGTCGACCTCATCTCTGCCCGTAGGGCAAGATTGAGGTCAAGAGTAGGTCCATTTCAAATAAAATAATAACAATTAATAATAAAAGTTGTGTTAATATGTACAATAATAATAGACACTGAAACCTATTCCTCAACTGTTTTCAGGTGCGGTGTTAGCTAACCGGCTATCAGAAGTCAGTAATTGGAAGATACTACTACTTGAAGCCGGCGGAGATGAGACGGAGATATCGGATGTCCCTCTCCTGGCTGGATATTTGCAGCTCAGCAAGTTGGACTGGCAGTACAAGACTGAACCTTCTGGAGCTAGCTGTTTAGGTAGGTTTCACAAGTAACATAATCTCATGGAAAACAATGCTTGACATATTTTTGATCGTGTTATAATATTCGAAATCAACTAAGCTAGTGGCTCTCCAGCTTAATTGATTTAGTTAAACCTATAACTATAGTGGTGTACTCTTATAATTATACCCAACTAGCTGTTGCCAGCGGCTTCACCCGCTACAACTCGAAAATTATCCCACGGGAATATAAAATCGGGATAAAAACTATAATATGTGTTAATCCAGGTTATAAACTATCTGTGTACCAAATTTTATCCAAATCCGTTCAGTAGTGTTTGCGTGAAGAAGTAACAAACACACACACTCACACAGGCACACACACACAAACTTTCGCATTTTTAATATTAGTAGGAAGTAGGATGATCTCATAGAACGGCCATTTTCTTAAGAGGAACCAACTTATCTATGTGTACCTAGATGACTCACAGTACGTTTTAATATTATTCTAGCTATGGAAGGCGGCAGATGCAACTGGCCTCGTGGCAAGGTGCTCGGAGGCAGCTCAGTTCTCAACTACATGCTGTACCTACGAGGCAACAGGAGAGACTATGACTCCTGGGAGGCACTGGGAAACCAGGGTTGGGGCTACAAGGACGTGCTTTACTACTTCAAGAAGTCAGAAGACAATAAGAATCCTTCTCTAGCCCAAACACCATACCACAGTACAGGAGGGTATCTTACAGTCTCCGAGGCGCCTTACCACACTCCACTCATACAAGCTTTTATTGATGGAGGCCTAGAATTAGGGTACATGAACAGAGACATAAATGGAGAGAATCAAACAGGCTTTATGGAAGCGCAGGGGACCATCAGACGCGGCAGCCGCTGCTCAACATCCAAAGCGTTCCTACGATCAGCGAAGGATCGCCCCAACCTACATATATCCATGTACTCACACGTTACCAAAGTGATGATAGATCCAAGAACTAAGGTTGCTTTTGGAGTTGAATTTGTAAGAAACAAGATGGTTTACCGCATCAGAGCTCGAAAGGAGGTCATTCTATCCGCTGGAACTGTTAACTCTGCCCAGTTATTGATGCTTTCTGGAATAGGCCCTGCAGAGGAACTACATAAACACAAAATACCTATGATACAAAATTTGAAAGTTGGGCGAAACTTACAGGACCATATTGGATTGGGTGGATTAGCTTTCATGGTAAACCAGCCAATATCTATTGTAGAACATCGTCTGTATACTGCTGGAACACTTATGGAGTACGCCATGTTAGGAGAAGGTTCTTTGACTATCATGGGAGGCGTCGAGGGCTTAGGTTTTGTCAACACTAAATATATGAACCAAACAGACGATTTCCCGGACATAGAGTTCCATTTCATTTCTGGATCAACAAATTCTGATGGTGGAGCGCAGATCAGCAAGATTCACGGATTGATGGACACGTTTTACGATGCTGTGTTCAGACCTATCAACGATATGGATGTCTGGAGTGTCATCCCAATGTTGCTTAGACCTCGGAGCAAGGGTTTCATACAACTGCGGAGTGCAAACCCTTACGATTACCCTTACATTTATCCAAACTATCTGACAGACGAGTTGGATGTCAACACTTTAGTGGAAGGAGTGAAAATCGCTGTAGCGCTCTCCAGGACACGGGCATTCCAGAAATATGGCTCAGCTTTGAACAAGCACGTGTTTCCTGCTTGTGTGAGTCTCAAGAGGTATTCAGACGCTTACTGGGAGTGTATGATCAGACAGTACACGTGTACGATCTATCACCCTGTTGGAACAGCTAAGATGGGGCCTTACTGGGACCCTGACGCGGTTGTAGACAACCAGCTGCGTGTGTATGGAGTGAAAGGACTACGTGTCATAGACGGCAGTATCATGCCTAACATAGTCAGCGGGAATACGAACGCACCAATCATCATGATCGGTGAAAAAGGCAGCGACATGATCAAAGAGTTTTGGTTAAAGCGACGAAGTTCCAGATATTACATATAATTGACGTACAAAACGAAAGTATTTATCAGTATTAAGGACGTGCGAACTTTGTTGTAAATATTTCCTAAAACGGCCGAATATTGTGAATTTATTTATTGATGGCACGCAATTGTAAATTATTTAATTAAGGACAGTGTTCATAGATAATAAATTATTCTAATATTTCTCGCTGTTTGCTCTGATATCATAATTTCTAGGTCAGTGGCCTGTGATGGCATAATATTAGTACATTGTTGCATATCTGCTGACACCATAGAGTATTAAACCACATATAGTCTTTGGCTGACACCAATTCATTGTTGTGATACGATGACCTAAGTATAGAGTTGGTAATCAAATAAAGTGCAGGATAGAGCAAACATGAATATAGATAAAGCAGATAAGGCATATATTTCAGTAGAATATATTTAAGTATGCTACATAGCATAACATCACGTCTGCAATCTCCGAAGGGTTAAGCAGAGATTTACGTGATAGTACTAGTAATAGGGGGCAAACCTATTGCCATCAACCGGACACTAATTCTGATAGAAGAACCCAATACAAAATTTCCGATTCGGGAATTGAATCCAAGACCATGAGGTCTTGGATTTTCAAGAGTCGCGCTTGCGATCATAGACCAATGAGGCAGTTTGTTAGTTATATCCTATTGTCTTCAATTACATTATAGCTGAAACCGGAATTCTAATATAATATTGGCGAAGCAGTTAAACCACAGTCGTTCCAAATAGAACAAGACAACACATCTAAATATTATTTTGCTTGTATACTGTAGTTATGTTTTAGTATAACGTTTTACTGCTTCGTTCTCTAGCGATGGCACCTGCAGAGCATGTGGTCCTGGAATCGATTCCCAATCGGGTAAGGAAATATTGGGATTTACTACATAGTATGGTATTGGAGTCTGGATTTGTACCTGGTTCATATTGATGACAAAAGGGTCGGACCTTTTCACGTCGTACTTAAACATGACTGGCGAAATAGGTATGGTATTAAGTACACCTCTATTAAATCCGGTATTACTTGACGTTGTATTATGAATGATATATCTACGTTTTTGCTCAAATTAATGACTTAACCGTTTTTAATATAAAATTGCCTTCAAGAAAAATTCATAACTCTGTGAAACTTCCAAGTGTGACACAATACGGATTGACCTGAAGTAAACAATAACTTGCTTAATCTGCTGATTCAGTTGCCATTCAATTTATTTGCATATCAGTGTCGGATCAGCAGCGGCGAGCGTAGTATGGAACCATGTCGACCCACAACCCCACGACACTCAGGGGACTCCTCTCCAATACAAGGATCACCTTCAGTTTGCTACCTGGACTCGGTATCATGATCATCCTCCGCATGGCCATACATCTATACAGACCAGACATTGAGGACGCCGAAAACCGAGTCAGAGACCATTCTTTCGAAGAACTCTACGATTGCTACGATTTCATCATAGTTGGTGCGGGATCCGCTGGTGCAGTGTTAGCCAATCGACTGTCAGAAAATCCTAACTGGAAAGTGCTATTGCTAGAAGCGGGACAGGACGAAAATGTTCTATCAGAAGTGCCAGTTGTATTCCCTGTACTACAAACGTCTTCTGTCGACTGGCAATTCCTGACAGAACCCAGTGACGGATACTGTTTGAGTATGGTGGAGAGGAAGTGCAAGTGGCCCCGCGGTAAAGTGCTCGGTGGGTCCAGTGTGCTGAATGCTATGTTGTATATACGAGGAAATAAACGAGACTATGATAATTGGGAGAGTATGGGCAACGAAGGCTGGGGATACGAGAGTGTGTTACCATACTTTCTGAGATCCGAAGATATGAGGATACCTGACCAGCAGGGCGATCCCTATCACGGAACCGGAGGTCCCCTCACCGTGGAACATTTCGCTTTTGAGCAGCCGATAACAAGGAAGATATTGGAAGCTGGAGAACAGCTGGGATACAGCATTCGCGATGTGAATGGAGAGTTTCAAACTGGGTTCACACGCTCTCAAGGGACAGTACGAGACGGTCTTCGATGCAGCACAGCTAAAGCGTTTCTAAGACCAGCTTCCAAGCGGGAGAACCTTCATGTTAGTGTTCATTCGTTAGTCGAAAAAATATTGATTGACGAACAAAAAACTGCATACGGTGTAAAGTTTAAGAAACATGGACAAGAAAGAATCGTGAAGGCAAGTAAGGAGGTTATTTTATCAGCTGGCACGATACAATCTCCACAACTCCTAATGCTATCTGGAATAGGCGACGCTGAACACTTGAAAGAACTCGGGATATATCCGATAGTCAATCTGCCTGGTGTTGGACAAAATCTGCAAGACCACGTCGCAATGGGGGGACACTCGTTCCTTTTCGACAACCCCTACGATAACGGAACAGAATATTGTTTCAACATAAACTCAGTGATTTCGGTAGGAGGTCTCATAGACTTCAGTGTTCACAAGAAAGGGCCACTGTACAGTATGATGGAGGCTGAAGCGATGGCTTTTGTCAACACTAAGTACCAGGACCCGAGTGAAGATTATCCGGATATACAGCTGTTTATAGCTCCTACCGCTGACAATATGGATGGGGGCTTGTTTGGTAAGCGAGCAAATGGACTGGACGACGTCACTTATGCGGAGTTGTATGAGGAGATACTGTATGACTCGTCGTTCTCCATCGTCCCGCTGTTGCTGAGACCGAAGAGCCGCGGCTACTTGAAACTACGAGACGCAAACCCCTACTCGCCGCCACTGATTTATCCTAACTACTTCACCGACCCAGAAGACGTCAAAATAATCGTAAGTTTTGCTCAAGTACTTAGGGCGACACATGAATTTACACATTCCAGTATAACATGGCCTCGCTTTGTATAGATTTCCCGTGCAGTGAGAGATCCGCATAAACTGGTTTTGTATAGCTTCATTGGTCGTCACGCGTAAGTTGATGATAAACCTTGAACATAATTATCTTGTAATGAGCTGATAAACTTTTAAATATCTGTTAAATTACAAGTAGTTAAATTCGAGAAGTAGATAATTTGTTATTGTCTTGACAAAAATTTAATGTATAAAAAGGCGATTATTGCTGTCATTGGGTCACGGAAATGAAAAGGTTAAAGTAATTACTTTATGATATAATGTTTTCAAGCATTTATTATGTAATTGAACTAGTTACATTTTAACATACATTCTTATTGATAAGGAACTAGATTCAGTCATTTTAAGGGGTACGCCCATGACTGATTCGACACCTGTGGGATGCCTTTATCCAGCAGTGGATGTCTTTTGGCTGAAATGATGATGTCAGCAAAAATCTTACAAAAAGATCTAAAATGATTTCAGGTAGAAGGCGCTCGTATCGTTCAAGAACTAGTGAACCAACCAGCACTTCGCGAGTTGAACGCCCGGCCCAACCCTCGACGGAACCCAGGCTGTGCGGCTCACGAGCTGATGTCTGACGAGCACCTGGAGTGCCAGGCCCGGCACCACTCGCTGACCATATACCATCCTGTGGGCACGTGTGCTATGGGACCTGCTGAGGACCCAACTGCCGTTGTAGATGCTAGATTGAAGGTAAGAAAATTCAGGTGGTCTATAATCTTACTAGATAGACCGATGACCTGGTGAAGGTTGCGGGAATCCGCTGGATGCGAGACGCACGAGACCGGTCAATGTGGCAACACTTAGTCCAGCAGTGGAAATAGGGTTGCTGACGGACAGAATTCTAAGCACTAGTGAAGATACTGCCAATAAACTTCAATAGTCTTAATCTTATAATTATCACCTGCTTCGGTAAAGGAAAATATCGAGAGGAAACCAGAATATATGAGAGATATTTCTCGACGACATGTAAAGTCTATTCAGAAGCCCATGGGCGGTATAAACACGTTGACACCAGGTTAGGCACTATCACCGAATAAGTAGTTTAGAAACTAGACCTGGCATAGACAAAGCATAAGCATAAACGTAGCGTTTTGTAGATTCAACCAACCCCGTTAGAGAATGCGTGTGTTTTTGCATGCATCTTTGCAGAGGATTCTAAGAAGATTTTTAGAACTTTTCCTTTAACGCAACTACTTATTCCTTTACTGACAAGTTAACTTTTCTTTTCTAGGTGTACGGAATCAAAAGCCTTCGAGTGGTCGACGGCAGTGTGATACCCACGATTCCAAGCGGCAACACGAACGCGCCAATCATCATGATTGCTGAGAAGGCTTCAGACATGATCAAAGAAGACTGGTATGAAGACCCATATGGAGAGAACAGATGTCCAGAAGAAGAAACTAAGTACTATCAACAGTCCAAGAATACAGCAGATGAAGAACCTACTAAAATTCAACTGAATTCTCCACCAGATTTGTTTAATGAAACTACATGTCTGTTTCCGTTACTGAATAGCAAAATTGCAGCTAAAAACAATAATGGTCAGAAGACCGAACTCAAAACAGAAAATAAAAACGAAGTACTGACAAGCTCGATTTCGAAAAAGGTACCAAAAGTCGTGTCAAAGAAGAACCATTTACAACCAAATTTCAATAATCCTGTGAGGAATTTCAACAGTCCAGCGCAGAATCCTTTCCGTAATTATCTGTACAGTTCTCCGAATATTCAAGACCAAAATCCTTACTTTGGGTCAAATTACGGGCAACAACATAATCCGCTGTACCCATTTCTAAATCTGGAGCCAAGACCATTGATTTATAAAGCCGAACCGCGAAAGAATTACTATGACATTTGCGAAGTAATAACCCCTACAGGGCAGAAGAAAAGGAAGATCTGCTTCAACTTTAGCGGTGTGCATTATGAAATCTTGTTGTAACTTTATAGATCTTATGTCATTGTAGCTATTTATTTGGTTAGGTTTATGTAGTATGTAGGAGTAGATTAAAAGTGAAATAGAATAAGTACTAACAAAATATGTCAAGTATTAAGGTGGAGTTAACGAATATTTTATTAAAATAAACGTAGAAAAATGTTTGTAGGTCTTTTTTTATTACCTACCTTTCCTTTGTTTAAAAAAAATGCATTTGTCAGCATATTTGTTGTAGTGGTCGTATTCGTTGGTCTAGTCGTTGCAAGTGCGCTTGTTGTGCATGAGGTCCTGGTTCGATTTCCAGGTAGTTTAAAATGTTATAGGGGTATTTCCATCAGGAATTTCCCAGTAGCAGTTGTCTCAACCGTGTGTGTGTTTTTCCTAAGTGGGTATCTCATCCTCAACTACATTCTCCTGCCCCTATCCCAATTTATTTGGGGTCGGCGCAACAGGTATTAATAGTTCAATATTTATACCTACTATGTACATTTGTACAGTCAACCATATCAAGTAGCTACCGGAATACCGATTTAAAGAACGTCTCATGTTGTTGTTATTGTATGTAAATGCATTGATTTACATTTCATGTAGTGCATGCTAAAGGTAGAAATAAAAATAGATGCAATGTCGTCCCTGTGCATGTTTATTATAGTAAAGTTTTAACACTATGAAAGACACGTGGCGCCATGTATTTATCATATGAACATTATTGTTGTTTTCCTCAGGAACATTTAGTATTACCTACTTATGTATATTATGTTTTAATCAAAAATCTTTCTTTTCGACTGAAATGTAAATTTTACCCGACTACGGCGAAGCGAAAAGGAAGGGTAATGATTTTGGCAGTTTTTAAAATTATTATTAAATAACAATCAGTTTTAATGGCACTTTTTTTGTAGGAAACTAAATTATCTTTAGAAGAAAAAAAAACAGTTAATCAAGAGTGATTGATTGTTTTTTCTTTCATTAATAATTATGTTTAGTAAAGTCAGGAGGAGCTCGTTTTTTAATAATTACTGTCACTCGGGTCGATCTTTAGGTTAAGGCTTGCCTAGGTTGGTCTGTGGATGGGTGACCGCCTATTACATACCGAGTTTCCTCCGTGCCTCGGAAAGCACGTTAAGCTGTTGGTCCCAGTTGCCATATAGATCTTTGGGAGTCGTTACAGGTAGTCAGTGACCTGAAAGTCTGACAACCAGTCCTACCAAAGGGTGTTGTATTACCAAGTATTAACTGGGTTGTGGAGGCCAGATAGGCAGTCGCTCCATGTAAAATACTGGTGCTCAGCTGCATTCGGTTAGACTGGAAGCCGAACCCAACATAAACAACATAATGTAGTTGGGAAAAGGCTAGGCAGATGATGATGATCTTTGGTACAGTCAACAGGCGCAGAATTGTTACCCTAACTGCGGGGATGGGTCTCACATACCTCATCAAATGTTTTACGTGTAACTCCCACTGCGGCTGTTGCACGACTAACGTGTTACCTGCGAATCTGCGATGCGTAGAACAACTCAACCAGGTCCATCTATTGAGAAGAACGGCAATGCCGCACGCATTACTATGCGTGCGGCATTGCCGTTCTTCTACTCTCGGTTACTACCGAGCTAGAAGCGATATAAAATGCGACGGGTCTCACAGGCCAAACCCCATTACATCGAGTTAAGTCCCATGTAATAAGGAGCGAGTCTATTGCCACCAACCGGGCACAAATCCAGACTTCGTGGCTGCTACTAAGAAATTCCTTTTGGAAAAACTCAATAACACTTTGCCCGACCTGTGAATCGAACCCAGGATCTCATGTACAGCAGTCGCATTATTTTATGATGAATTTAAATAATAATTTATTACGTTTTTTACTAACATAGCTTTTAAGTACCTAGTGTGCCTAATATCATCTGGATCAAGGTTTTCAAAATAAAGTATTTAAATTTTATTTTTTTATTGATTGACATTATGCAGATAATTTGTAATTTAATGTTATCGCGCCGTAAGAAATATAAACTTTAAGTCCAATGGTATAAATTCAGTCAAAGTTTATCAATAAGTTACCTATGTTTTATTTCCTCTGGCGGGGCTCGCCGCATTAGGCTCGATTCACACTGAACTGACAGCGACCTGCAGCAGCCGGAAAAGAAAGCACGCGGTCTCCGGGAACTACTTAGCTAGTTAGTTTTTCAAGCGATACTATGGTATATTATAACAATGAAAATAAAGTTTAAAATTATATGACACTGAAACTGCTCACCGCTTCGCTGCCATTTCGGTGTGATAGGGCTCGTTCTCAATATTACGAATTTGTCAAAGAAGAAAATTCGGAGGGATTCCGTAGTAAATTATAAAATAGGTAATCCTCCTTAACGATTTTGGTCATGATGACTAATCTAAGCGGAGACTAGCCAAATACAAAATGTATTATCCAAATAAAAAAAAAAATCGTGAGGAGTCCTGAATCCATCCAGAATCATATATATTTCTACCTATGGATGCCCAGGCAGAAATGAATGATGATGATGTTATATTCCTCTTACTTGAGTGGTTGTCACCGCGAAGGGTTAGGCACAGGTGTACCTAATAATTCGCCCACATCTCACCAGTTATGTTAAGTCCCATGTAATAGGGGGAAGAAACGAAGATGAGAAAAGTAACAAAAGAAGATTTCACAAAGCGGATTTGTCAATTTGTAATTTGAGTGACTCAAATTACAAAAGACTCAAATTACAAATTTACCTGTTTTACCGACCGCCCCATACCGCCATCTATCGATATATAGCGCGAACTACTTCAATAGCTCTTAAAGTGCGGCGTGGCGGGACTTTCAACTTTTTGTCGTTTTGGGCCAAAGTTAAACCCTAGGGCTAATGTACCCCGATATCACCGGTACTCGTTTTTTTATGCAAAAGTAAATTACTAGGAAGGTACCTATTGTGGAAGTATATAAATATTAAATACATGACAGTGTGAATCATACATGATTAATTGCGTTCTAACCTTTTTATAATGGGTTTGTTCTAGACAAGTGTCTTTACATACCTATTTTTAGAAAAATAATGTAGGTATTATACATATTAATATTGTGCTTTTTCCATTTTCTTTATCGAACAACTGGAACCTATGTATGCTTACATCTTTAAAACTACGCAACGGATTTTGATGCGGGTTTTTTTTTTTTTTGATAGAGTGATTCAAGAGGAAGGTTTTAATACCTTTTTTGCACCCGTGTGAAGCCGGGCGCAAAAAAACTGTAAGGAATAAATCAAGATACTTTAGGTAAAAAATCGAGTTCAATTCAAACGGCTAATCTCCGAAATGGCTGGACCGACATTAATGGGACATTTACTGGTAGATAGCTGATATTATAAGGCTATTATAGCTGGATATTATAGCTAATATTAAAATCCGATTTAAGAAAGAGATTGGACGGGGAGGCGGCATGCGCGGCATTACCTAGCACAATATGAAAACAGAGTTTATCGCATGTGAATACCGCGTGGTGTATGGACGATCCCTAACTCCCAAACTTTGAAGAGCTGATAAAAGTAACATAAAAAATCAAAGGTTAATACAAATTATAAGCCATTATGATATTGTGACAATAACATAATTGCAATTATCTCTCTCTGACGTATAATATGCCTAAAAAAATCCGTATTTATATCTGGGACAGATCCCTGGATAATCATACTGTCAGCTCTCTCGGAACTGTCAGCATCATTCTAATATAGAAGAAGCTGAAAAAGAGAGGTAAGTCCACTGTTTTAATAATTTCGCTTGTACTTTATCTGCCGCACTCAGAGAGCTTTTATGATTACTTAAGCCGTCACTTAGTAAACATTTGACATACTTTTGTATGACAAAACTGTCAAAACCTTTACTAAGAGATGGCCTAAGTAATCATTAAATATCTCTGAGTACCTACCGCAGTAAGTCATTCTTTGTTCATGTCTTCTTAACTGTTCTCAAATCTCTTTTCTATTACTTTAATGTGTTTTACTGCTGGGCAAAGGCCTCCCCCCATTCCTTTCCAATTCTCCCGGTGTTTTGCCTTCTCTGGCCAATCAGTCAGGAACTGGTCCAAATCGTCAAGTCTCAAATTTATTAGACCTTATTTCTTTGGTTGTTACTTTTGTAACCAATTTCAACAGTTGGTCAGCATTTCACTACTTATTTATACGTCTTGTAGTACAGGTTTTTGGAACCTAACATCTTCAATTCATTTTCTTTTCATAAAAGTAATCTATCTATTCTGTATCTGTTTTTCCTTGTGCTTTCTTTATTAACTGTTGTTTTGTGACTACAATATTTTAACCACATTTATTTTCTTCATCATTTCATGTACGTCCCTAATTAATTGGTTTATTTTATCTGCTGTGTAAAATAGAAGTGTTTAATCAAGTCGATGGATACTGAGCACTAATAAAACTTACAGTCAGTTACCTATCGGCAAACCCTCACGTACGGGTAACACTTTTGTTATACCACTTAACGGTATTT
Organism: Diarsia dahlii; assembly: GCA_949775195.1. NCBI lineage: Eukaryota > Metazoa > Arthropoda > Insecta > Lepidoptera > Noctuidae > Diarsia > Diarsia dahlii. Next base: position 13,932,266 of record OX459210.1, read on the forward strand.
GGTTCAAGGCAATTGTTTAATAGTTTATTTTATTTCAATGTGGGTATTATGGAGACAATTAATTATGTTTTGTATGGCTTATATTTTAAATAGTTTTGATTTAATTGATTTCTAGTAAAGGAGGAGTTTATGTATTCCACCAGCATCTTTTTTTTCTGTGTGATTGCTGTACTAATTTTCGTGATTTATTTAGTAGAGAACCTTGCGCGGTGTTCCCTTAGAAATTGTATTAACTTTACTTGAATATTTTATGAGTTATCTATGATACGTATTTTTTAACATGATGACATCATCATAACTTATCGTTTTTGTTTGAATTTGAAAAGACTATCCATGGAGTATCTTGCCGAATCTTCTCCATGAGATCTACGCATTAGAATGGCTACCCGTCGGGCTTCGGGTTGTTCGAAAGAGATACCGCGGCCTCGGCACAAAGGGCTACATGGGTGGTTTTTAGTCAGTAGAAGTCTGACACTCCCTACCGCTCTGCCCAGAGTGGGGGAAGTCATTTGATGATTCCAACCCGCCAAAAAAAAATGGGTAACTATAGACCTGACACAGTTATCATGCCTGTGGCTTCAAATTTATTGTTATTTTTTAGTTCACAAAAGTGCCTGTAACTGGGTACCTATTTGCCAACCATAACCGGGTATTTGTTAACCATATCCTTTTCTTGTAGAACAAGATGTCGTGGGCTTGCGATCCGGCGTTGACCGCGAACATCGTGAACAGCTACACGACTGCTGGTCCCCTGTTCATGCAGTCGCTGCAGACCTTTCTGGCTGCCCAGTGCGCGTTGGTCGGAGACCATCTGTGGCCTGCTGATGCTACCCAGCAAGTGCTTGAAGGTATACATGATACATTGTAACTAAGGTATTTTTTCTGTTTGTGAGCGGTTCTAAATTGCGTAAGAATTTTGATGCGGTTTTAGACTACCATTTATTAGAATTTATGGCGTAAATTTTATGAGTAAGTATATTAATTTACACACTTGTATTAAACTAGCTTTTGCCAGTGGCTTACCCCGCGTGAAAAAAAACGACTTTCCATACAAACTTTCATCCCCTATTATTTTAACTCCCTTAGGGGTTGAATTTCGAAAAATCCTTCCTTATTCCTTGTCTACATTATAAAAAGAACCTCTGCGCAAAATTTCAGCTTTCTAGGTCCAAGGGTTTGGGCTGGGCGTTGATAAATCAGTCAGTCAGTCAGGACTTCTATTTTTATTTATATAAATTACTGTAACATTTACTTTGTCATTTTTAAGTCTTTACTTTATTAAAGTCTATTTTGTGTATTGTTTCTAATAATTTGATCCACGTATTTAAATATACGTATGCTCGCACGTGGACATCCAATTTAATCACATGATATTATATTTAAATACACTTCCACTTAATATGTTAATCATTAGGATACTGCTAATTAACTCTAATATTAACCTCCGTATATAAAGTCAAGTCAAAGTAATTACTTGGACTTAAGTAAGTACTTATGCAAATATTTTTATGCAATGGGCAAGAATTTAAACGAAGTTAGAACCGTCAATGAAAGCAAAACTAAGAATTCTAACGTTTGATAGTTCTAACATTAAGGAATTACTAATCTACAGAGAAAAAATCGTATCTTAAACAATGACATTTACTCAAGTAATAGTAATGACTTGTTTATAAATACGGGTGTTAGAGTGTTAAGATAGATGTTGTCATAAAGCTTATAATTTTCATTTCCAGATCCCTACTACGACTTTATAGTAGTCGGAGCAGGCTCAGCAGGTTCTGCAGTAGCCAATCGTTTGAGTGAGGTGCCAGAATGGAAGGTCCTTCTCGTGGAGGCTGGAGGCAACCCTACCCTGAACACCGAGGTAAATATTCAGCTTCAAACTGAACAAAATGTAGAGGAGCTCGTGGGTTGATAAATACCAGCTGCTCGAATCAATCGTTAGGATGCCTATCTTGCCCGTCGGGGCTGCGGGATGTCGAAAGAGATACCGCGGCCTCGGCACAAGGGCGAAGAAGGAACATGGGTGGTTTTTAGTCAGTAGAAGTCTGACACTTGCTTCCGCTCTGCCCAAGAGCGGGAGGAGTTATTTGATGATTTCCCTCCCACGAAAAAAAAAAGGATACCTATCTTGGTCAATGGATGGGTGACCTGACCACCCACTATATACTGAGTTTCCTTCATGTCTCGTTAAGCCACTGGTAGTCATATATCATTTATTATTAGATCCTTGACAGTCCTAATCGGTAGTTACTGCCCGAAAGTCTGACAACCAGGCTGACCAAGCGGTATCGTGTAACCTAGCGCTAACTGGGTTGTGGAGGTCAGATAGGCAGTCGCTCCATGTTAAATACTGGTATTCAGCTGACCCCAACATTGTTGGAAAAAGGCTAAGCAGATGAGGATGAAAATGTACAAAATGATTTTGCTTTTACGATGAAAAACTCAAGTATTTAGTGCTTCTAAATTGTAACACATTAATTGAATTTCAGATCCCCCATCTTTTCTACAACAACATGCGCAGTCCTCAAGATTGGGCCTACAAAACACAACCCCAGGAAGGCGCCTGCCGCAGTTACACAGCAAAGGGTTGCGCCTGGCCTCGTGGTAAGGCTCTCGGAGGCAGCAGCAGCATCAACTTCATGTTCTACGTCAGAGGCAACAGAGCCGACTTCGACGAATGGGCAGCCGACGGTTGCACAGGATGGAGCTACAAAGACGTTCTGCCATACTTCAGGAAGAGCGAGAGATTCACTGGCATCTTCAACGAAGAGAACCAGAAATACCACAACTGGGAAGGCAACCTGAACGTAGCCGTCGACAAACAGTCCCACGACTTCGAACACATGATCATCAACGCCGCCATCGAACTTGGATTGAAGAACAATTCCGACATCAACGGTGAGAGCCAAATGGGAGTTATGACGTCACAGACTACCACCAAGAACGGACACAGATTCAGTACTGCTCGTGCCTTCTTGAACCCAATCAAGGACAGGAAGAACTTCCACGTCATCAAACACGCCCAAGCTACTAAAGTTTTGTTCGTACCTGGAACCAACATCGTGAGCGGCGTTATGGTCCACAAAGAAGGAAAAGACATCGTCATTAACGTAAGGAAAGAGCTTATCCTCTCTGCTGGTGCCCTCAACTCTCCCCACATCATGTTGTTGTCTGGTATTGGACCCAGGAAGCACTTGGAAGACATGAAGATCGAAGTCAAGGCTGATCTGCCCGTTGGAGAGAACTTGCAAGACCACTTGTTCGTTCCTACTTTCTACACCAAGCCTGGTCCCAAAGACTACTACTCTATCTCTAAGATTGCTGGTGATTTTGCTCAGTACATTTTGGAAGGAACAGGCCCATTGATCAACACTAGCCCCCACAGAGTCATCAGTTTCGTCAACACAACTGATCCAGAATCATATGCCTCGGACATGCAGTTCCATTACTTCGTCCTACCCCCTGGTGTGTACAACTTGATCGACATCTTCCAGAAGCACGGATTAAACGATGAGGCGTACACTAAGTTCAAGAAAATGAATGAAGACAAATACGTGCTGGTGATCTACAATACCCTGCTGAAGCCAAAATCCGCTGGCAAGATCCTGTTGAATAGTAAGAACCCACTAGAAGCTCCTCTGTTCTTCGCTGACTACTACAAGGACTACGATGACATGGAGACCGTCATCAGGTCAATGCAACAACACAGTTTGAGGCTTGGAGAGACCAAGGCCCTGAAGAAGGCCGGTTTTAAACTGGACTATTTGGACATCGACGCGTGCAAGAAGTTTGACAAGAACAGCCACGATTACTTGGAGTGCATATCTAGGGAGCTGACCTTCTCTCTGTACCACCCGACCAGTACCGCCAAGATGGGTCCCGATGGTGACGAGAGCGCGGTCGTTGACTTGGAACTGAGAGTACGCAAAGTGAAGGGATTGAGAGTGATTGATGCCAGTATCATGCCCTCTGTTATAAGAGGCAACACCAACGCGCCTTCCATCATGATTGGTGAGAAGGGAGCTGACCTGATCAAGAAGTTCTGGTTGAACAAGCACACCGAACTATAAAGTCATATAATTAAATATAATAGTAATTTATTTCTTCAAGTAATCCTTACAATTGCAACGAGCCTCCTGTAAAAATTAGATTATCTTATGTAAAATTATATTTGTGACTGATAAGGTATTTTTAAGGAATAAATACGTTACGAATACGATATCCATAATCACATTCGTTTAATTTCCCTCAATATTAAAACTGTTTTTAGTTTTTACTGTGAATTTCTTAAAAAGCAGTTTTTATTTTGGACTATTTCTGCAAAAACAGCAGCAAATCAGTTGGTTTAATCTTGATTCCCAGCAATAACTATGCATATAATCTTATTTGCTAAAAACATTTTCCTTGTAAAGGTTGTTGAATTCTATAAAGTAAGCTGGGTCAATGCAATGTCGAGGAAAACATACACTACTTATTAAACACACTATTTAAATTAGAGTCATAAGCAATGTATAAGGTATTAAAACTATACAGGGCGCGGCTTGGTACCTATACATACTTTATATGAGCACATATCTATACACTGGAGTATCAGTACATATTTACTATTCCATAGTAATACAAGTTAGAAAACACGCGCAAATCTGCGCAATACTGCTTCTTTTGGGTTGTTTTGGGTTGCTTGTAAAATTGAACAACATAAATTATTAAGAAATATCACGACATAGAAAAATAAACGCTCTTAGTACACTTTTTTCTATTCAATAAAAAATAAGTCACTTTTGCCTGTCGGTGTGTAGGTTTATGCCAAAACCAAAAAATAAAAATAAAACCAAATTAATATAAAAGTACCAAGCAAAAATATATAGAAAAAAAAAATAGTAAAAAATAACGACTGTGAACAGTGCATTCATAGTATGAGATGATGATGATGGTCGCAAAAGACACTATAGTGCCATGATTTGCACAAAAAAACAAAACAAGTGAAGAGAAGAAGTCGGCTCCATTTTACTGCCCATAAGGGTGCAGCCTCCAGGGGGGTTAATAATGGACGAGCAGCTAGTTGGACTGAAGAGTCGTCAACATTTTTTGCTAGATTTTAGTAATAGACATAGGTAGGTACAGTAAATATTAGAATAGAAAAATCTCTGAAACAAATTTTGAAAATGATTAAAGCTGAATTATAAAAATGTTACGATAGTAAAGTAAATGAAATTGTCTATAAATAAATGTTTGTTGATGTTACAACTGGACTTTAAACATATTCAAGTGTTTTCTGAATCAACAAGTCAAGGACAATGCAACAAAGATAATTTTCACACAGAGGTAGGTAGTAGCACGTGTCTAGTTGCGGTCGGAACATAATAATATCTACCTACTTATCTAAAATAATATATATGTCGCATCCGGTCAATAGTACGGACAAGAAACGAATCGCGCCATTTTTAACATCACGTGATCTGCGCGCGCTTCTACAGAGTCGTGATGTTTCATAAGGACGGCGAGGAGGTCATTCAGTGCCTGATCGCCGCTGTTTGAAGACATCCCGGAACTGTACTCGATTCGTTGTGCCCAGTATAACTGTTGTGATTGTGAGTGATTGGTCTAAAAATAAAAACCAGTGAACCGCACCCAGTGTATTTTCATTGCACGAGACCCAAACTCTGGCCACATGATGTCTGAATCTGATGGAATAATACCGGTGGATCCTACTTAGTATACATACATAAACTCACACCCTTTTCCCATGGGGGTAGGTAGAAACCACAGAACGCCACCTGCTGCGATCCCTTCATACATCTGGTCATAAAATAATATTTATCTACATGAAATATCTATGTAAATATCTGTTTTTATTATCATTAAGCTTATGTGTGACCGTTACCTGTTATAGGATCTCAACATCAGGTCAGTTGCGGCCAAACGTAAGCCTATTTAGAGTAAAAAAATACAGCAAAAAAAAAATTCACAGTGCCTGCTGTATTTTAATGGCAAACCGTATAATGGATAAACTAAGCTAAAAACATTTTACAAGGCGATAAACATAACTCAAAGAAGTAGGCAGTCGTTTTAAAAAAGTCTGATAAATCTACCAACTTGATTTATTAAAACGCAGATAAGTAACCCAACTCAGTAATGACGTGTACAAATCTGTTTGTTTATGTATATCAGTGAGTCTGATACACGACGAGTACGTAAAGATACATAAATATAATTATTATATACATCTATAGATAGACTGGAGTGAAGTGCGTGCCTACAGTTGTCGGTCAGTGGTCGGCGAGTCCGCTATGCACTCTCGCTCTTAACTTCTTAACAGTTACGGTGGAAAAGAAAATTATTTAACTTTTTTATATAACTTTTGAACAAAATAAGCGGTAAGAATATTTTATGATTTAATTTTGTTTGCGTTATGTGTACTGTGTTTTGTAAATATTTATGATTATTTGGGATTAGTTTATTTAAATAGATATCGGTTTAAACAACATGTTTGTGTGACTTAGTTTACGGTAGTTTAGAACTGCAGTGGTTGTGTAAAATAATATTAGTTTATTAAATCTTAATCTACAGTGCTTTCTTTCTGTCGGATGTGAATATTAGTGTTGTTTTTTCAATTGGTTCGATAATTTTGACCCAGACAACTTTCTCCATTTTTTCATACTTGCTATCATTATAATTTCCGACTTTCTTTTCATTTCTCCGTGTTCAAGATTAGTTAGAGATTAAAATATTGTGTTACTAACCGTGGTAACTTTAAAAATTATAACCGCTCATACTTGTTTTGCAATATTACATAAACAAGTGATTACTCAAATCAAGATAATGAGTGATAAGATTAATTTTCCCGTCAATTAACCATTTTAAATTGATAATATATAAAGTTAGATTTGCGATAAAACTATGTTTTAACCTTCCCAAAGTAACACGGTAGTTAACAAAGGAGATAGATAAACGGATTAATATTTATGTACATAATATAAAACTGTTATCTGGTTTGAATAATTGTTTTGTTAAACAATTATTATTTCATTTTCAAGGCTACTAGGTCTTTAATAATCATGTGAATGAACATTGATAAATATTTTCGGGGAAAATAACGGATTTTTAAATGAAGTTTATCGTACACATAAAGCATTGCACAGTTGCACTGGATCAGCATTTTATCAATTAAAGCCTTTTTTTTTGGAGGGTTGGAAATCATAAAATGACTCCTCCCGCTTTGGGCGGAGTGGAAGGGAGTGCTGGCACTCCCATCCGCAGAAGTCTGAACTTCTACTGACTAAAAACCACCCACGTTCCTCTTTGTGTCCGGGGCCGCGGTATCTCTTTCGAACAACCCGTTACCCGCAGCCCCGAACTCCAGTATTCGTTCTGTCGAAAATTCATACTGTAATGTACAGACGCCAGCACATCATCTGTCAAATTTCTTAAATCGATTTTCAACCTTATCGCTAAAGCATTGGGCTCAAGGTTAATTGGGAATACTTGACAGTTTCGGATAGCTTGATGTGTAGGCATCTGTACAATTACATCACGAGAGCGTCACACAGGACAACATTGCTTCAACACGTGTATTCTAATTATGAACTAGTGTTGCCAGCGGCTTCGCCCGCTACAACTCGAAAATTATCCCACGGGAAGATAAAATCGTGATAAAAACTATCCTATGTATTAATTTAGGTAAACAAAACAAAAACCAGGTAAACTATCTGTGTACCAAATTTTATTCAAATCCGTTCAGTAGTTTTTGCGTGAAAGAGTAACAAACATCCATACATACATACTTAATTACTTACACACTTTCGCGTTTATAATATTAGTAGGATCTAATGCAATGACAAAGGAGAATGACCGAAATGCTATTTTTTGCTTGTATATTGTATATTGACAGTAGTTTTGCAAATTGATATTAGTATTGTGTATTGACATTAGTTTTGCAAATTGATATTAGTATTGTGTATTGACATTAGTTTTGCTTATTGACATTAGTATTGTGTATTGACTTAGTTTTGCTTATTGACATTAATATTATTATAGGATTTCAGTATTTCCCCTGACATGTACTGTTTTGACATGACTATTTTAATTTAATTGTATCCTTCTCTTTTATCGACTTTGATTTATATTGCTATTATTATTAATTAATTTGTATTATGTCAGACTATATAATTGTTTTTCTAGTGTTCAGAATTAATTATTGTAATTTAACTATTGTGAGTTGTCTGGCTTGATTTATTTTTAAATACCTAAAAAACATTTGTACGCTCTCCGGCATAACATAGCGCACTCATTATTACCTACATATTTACCACCATTATTGTACCTATGTTAAACGAATGAATAAATGACTTATGACTTATGAAACTCGTACCAAAATGTCTCAAGCGAATGTCTCAATGTATCGTACGGGACATGGTACGGGATTCCATAAATCAATAAGCATTGTTCTATAGAGGGGGTCAAATTGAAAATCTGTCAAATGGCTGATGTCTGATTTATTCTCGATTAACATGGACCAAACAGTTAAAACTACAAATAAACAGAACACTTCGGCCCAAGCGGCCCAACGCACACCGGCGCACAGTGATCAATTCCTGAAAGTTAGGGTCATTAAATTATTTTTGGTCAAGGTGTCGAAATTTCAAATAATATTTTTTACCCGATTGCGGCGAAGCCCAAAAGGAGGGTTATGTGTTTGACGTGTATGTATGTAAGTATGTATGTATGTCTGTTTCTTTGTTCCCTTATAACTCCTAAACGGAAGAAGGGATTTGAATGAAACATACGTCGTTAGATTCGTCTTGATGGCGCGAGTGTTATAGGCTACATTAAAATTAAAAAAACAAGGAAAATTGCGGATTTTGGACGAGTGAAAAATCCTATAATCAAGCACAAAAGTTAAATCATCTGCAAAGAATTTTACGCGACCAACGAAAGAACAAACACAAAAGAACTAAAAAGTTGGAAATAAAAACAGTAGTTAAAAAACCAAAAAACCCGACTGAAAAAACTGAAAAGCAAAAAACAAGCACATTTTAAATCAATCAAAACTTGAAAGCAGGCGGGGTTCATTTGAATATTAAATTATGAAATGAAAATAGAATGGACCCCACCTGCTTCTCTGAATAGGTACTTAGTTAACTTAACTTGAATAGAAGCGACAAACTTACATCGATAAATCAGTCTTGTTACAATAATTGGGCAATTTGAGACAACTTTGAAAGGACATATCTATTTAACTACTGTCTGCATAATGTTGATGTTTTAGAATAATGTACAAAACTCACCCACAAGTATGAAAAAAAATATTTTTCGAAATTTCGAGACATTGCAGCATTGACCAAAAATAATTAAGTGACCCTAACTCTTAGGAATTGATCACAGTGCGGCGGAGGCGCGGCGATGATACTGAGAATAAATCAATTTAAAATAAACCTTAACTCCTATGACATGCGGTTGAAAACGGCATGCAAAGCGAGACGCGCGCGGTGAGCCGTCAAGCTGCCACGAGAGCAGACAAGAACCGCGCTTCGCCGCGCCTCCTAAGGTTTGTTTTAAGTTGATTTATTCTCAGTATCTTCGCCGCGCCTCTGCCGGTGTGCGTTGGGCCTTAAACAGTCTGTAGTGTTAATGGTCGGTCTAAAAAAGCATACCTACTATACAATGTTTGATGAAAATGACTGTTTCACAGACGGTAATGATTGCTCGCTCAGACTTGCTTGACCCTGAAAAGATAGATGGAACTGCAAAATATATGAAGAAATTGTAAATGTCGAAAGTAATAGTAGGTAATATTAATAGTACCTAATAAGCTGATGCAAGAAACTGCATTAGACCATAAATCAAAATAAAAGAAGATGTATGACCAGATCTATGATCGTGGAAAAGGCAAAAGGAGTATTTTAAGATCGTAGCAGGTGGCGTTCTGTGGTTTCTGCCTACCCCCATTGTGAAAGGGTGCGAGTTTATATATATATATATGTATGTACGATAGACGCAAAGCAATCGGTCAAAAAACCCTCACAAATCATACCGATACGGTCATTTAATCTACAAATCTTGAAGTTATGATACAAATCTAGGTATATTCAGGTGATTAGTCGATAATAAATAAGATAATTTTGTCACGTTTAAAAACTGTCAGTAGATTCTTAATCAAGATAAAAATCTACGATGATTACCGATGGTTTAATACCGATAATCATACCGATACGGTCATTTAATCTACAAATCTTGAAGTTGTGATACAAATATAGGTATATTCAGGATGAATAGTCGATGAAAAAAATAAGATAATTATGTTTGAAAACTGTTAGTAAAGTAATATCATAATCAAGATAAAAATCTACGATGATTATCGTTGGTTTAATACCGATAAGATTGAAAGTATTGATAAATAAACCTTACATAATTATGTTTGACTAGCTTATTTCCACTGCTCCACCCATGCGGAATACGGTAATTATCCGGTTTGTACGGGATATTACTACAGTAAACCCCCTCTAAGCAAAAATTACACTTAGGGGAGGCCTATGTCCAGCAGTGGACGTCTTTCGGCTGAAATGATGATGATGATGATGATTACTACAGTAATAAAAAGTATGCCATGTCTTACCAAGAAAACATCGTGAGGAAACCAGCATGTCCTAGAAACAAAAATACGAAGACATGCGACATCTACCAACCCGCACTGGGCCCGCGTGGTGGATTATAGCCCATTCCCTCTCACAGGGGAGAGGCGAGTGTCCCAGCACTGGGAAAATTGTATGCTGATTATGCGTATGCTATGTCTCAACCTAGGTCAAGAATATCTATCTGTGTGGCAAATATCGTTTGTGTTGTCAGACATACAAGAGTTATGCTATCGCATTTAAAATATTAGAATGAGTGTAGATATTGAACCCTATTAACTTCAACTTAATTATTTCAGCTAAAGATGTCGTGGGCCTGTGACCCAGCGATGACGTCGATGATCCTGGACAGCTACCAGGTAGCTGGGCCACTGTTCGTGCAGACGCTGCAGAGCATCTTCGCGGCACAGTGCGCTCTCGCAGGGGACCATCTTTGGCCCGACGATGCTACGCATGCTGTTCTTGAAGGTAACGACTTTAACCTTGTTATTTTTCTCCAGTATAGCCAGATAAAGAGGAGATTGGAAGAAAATAAGTATTGCCTCGACCTGACCCCAAGCAAAATGAGCCAATCGCAGAAAGATAATGATTGTCAGATAATGACGACAAATTTTGGTTTTGCAGAAAAATATTTGCAGTAAAATGACTAAATTTATTTTAAATTGGAAAGGAAACTGTGGGTGTGTTGTAAACACAAGTTTAAATTCTGTAAATGCATTCAACATGTTTCTCTTGAATTTACACAGTAATGCCAGTTAAGTCACAGGGCCAAGGAGAACTGGGTATAATTATCATAAATAGGGTTAACATCATTGCGTACATTTAACCTGAGAGGAATTAATGCAGACATCGGTGAAATTATGTGTAAAATGAGGAAGACGAGAGGAATAATACTTTATAATCTACACTAATATTATAAAGAGGAAAGATTTGTACCTATTTTTGTATGTTTGTAATGAATAGGCTCCAAAAGTACTGGGCCGATTTCAAAAATTCTTTCACCCTTGGAAAGCTACATTCACCCTGAGTAACATAGGCTACTTTTTATCCCTGTATTCCCACGGGAACGGGATCTACGCGGGTGAAACCGCGGGACGTCCGCTAGTCTGATATAAACTGTAAAGAACATCACAAGCATGAAAAATTTCAGTGTCATTGTATAAACTGCAAGCGTTGTAGAGAAATCTTAATTGTTCTTACATAACATAAGAGATAAATTATCTCAAAAACGAGCATATCTGACGATTATTAAACATAGGTAAATTGTAAATAGTGGCCTCATATGATAAAAAATATAACTTTATGGCAAACATTCCAAAATGTTACGCAATATAAATAAAGCATACGGTCAAAAAACTCTACAAACAAAATGTTGAGTCTGGTCATGTTTCTAATAGTAACTTTGTACATTTCAGATCCAAACTATGACTTCATAGTGGTGGGTGCAGGATCTGCAGGTGCAGTGGTTGCAAATCGACTGAGTGAAGTACCAGAATGGAAAGTGTTACTGGTTGAAGCAGGAGGGAACCCTACATTAAGTACCGAAGTGAGTAGCAATGTCAATGCAGTAACGAGCAAACAATTATCTAATAATTCCTCTAAAACACACTTTGATTCATGTTTTTCACTTGAATCAAAGTCCAAAATATCATTTTTATTCAAGGCTACGGTACATAATATTTGCGCATACAAATATTCCTAAATAAACAGTATTGACGTTTAATGTTTCAGATTCCACAATTATTCTACAACAATTTAAACACTCCAATAGATTGGGGGTACAAAACCCAGCCAGGAGACGCTTGCAGAAGCTACAAGAGTAAAGGCTGTGCCTGGCCTCGAGGTAAAGTGCTGGGCGGCTGCAGCAGTATCAACGCTATGTTCTACGTTCGGGCTAACAAGGCTGACTATGACGAGTGGGCAGCCAACGGTAACTATGGATGGAGCTACGATGAAGTCTTACCCCACTTTCAAAGAAGCGAGAACTTTACCGGTGAATATACTGGAGAAAGAAGCAAATATCATAGCCGAGAAGGACCTTTACACATTATCGAACCATCACAACACAATTTCTTTGAACAAACCATCATTAAAGCAGCAGTTGAACTTGGAATGACTAACTCATCTGACATTAACGGTGATAATCAAATGGGAATCATAGCAAGTCATACTAATATCAAAGATAACTATAGATATGGTACTGCTAGAGCATTTTTGACTCCAATCAAAGACAGAAAGAATTTCCATGTGATTAAGAATGGCCTGGTTACCAAAGTTTTATTCAACCCCGGCACGAAAACAGTGAAGGGTGTCCAGATTCACAAAGATGGACGAGATATAATTGTAAATGCAAAGAAAGAGGTTGTGATGTCTGGTGGTGCTATTAACTCGCCCCAAACTTTAATGTTGTCGGGCATTGGGCCAAAAAAGCATTTAAAGGAGAAGAATATTGAAGTTGTTGCAGATCTCCCCGTAGGTGAAAACCTACAGGACCACTTATTTGTACCGATGTTCTATACGATGCCAGGTGATACAGATTTGGCTTCCATACAAAACATAGTAGGTGTATTCGCAGAGTACTTTTTGAATCGTTCTGGAATGTTAAAGGATACTACTCCGCATAGGGTAATCAGTTTTATCAACACTACACATCCTGATTCATCTATCCCCGATATACAGCATCATTATCTTGTATTGCCCCCTGGTATATCTGGGATGCTGGATATCTTTGAGAAGCATGGCCTGAATGACGAGGTTTATCAACAATTTGAAGAAATGAACAAGGACAATTTTGTAATAATAGTATACACGGTGTTACTACACCCAAAGTCGAGAGGTAAAATTGTACTAAACAGCAAAAATCCTTTCGAAGACCCTCTGATATATGCAAACTACTTCGAGGAGATAGATGATTTAAAGACTATTCTAAGAGCAATGAAGCAACATGCTTTGAGATTAGGTGAAACCGAAACATTCAAGGGTACCGGATTAAAAATTAATTGGATGGAGATCGAAGCATGCAAAGGTTTTGAGAAGGCAAGCGATGAACACCTGGAGTGCATATCGAGAGAGATTACGTTTTCACTGTACCATCCAACAAGTACCGTAAAGATGGGACCCAAGAGCGACAAAACATCAGTGGTGGACCCAGAGCTGAGAGTGCACGGCGTGAAAGGGTTACGAGTGGTCGATGCTAGTATAATGCCCTCCGTGGTGAGAGGCAACACGAATGCTCCATCTATTATGATTGGTGAGAAAGGAGCTGATATGATCAAGAAAACGTGGTTAAATCAACGTGGTCACAAAGAACTTTAATGTGTGATAAGTTTAGTACAACAATAGCTTTGCAAGTGATTCTGCAATAAATTGTGATAAATCCCAATTACTTAATTCTAAGTAGGGTGAACTCATCTAATTCTGTGATTCGCCTAATTCGGTGATATTTGGTTTGAGCGGTATCATAGGGCTGTAAGAGTGCACAAATGCCTTTATCACGAAGTTAGATGAGTTCACTATACTTAGCTATTAAGCAATAAAGATAAAATTGTACAGACTGTGTATTTGCGAATTTATTTGTCTCCCTCAATGTATTCACTTATATTGTTGTTCCCGTTAATTGATTAATGACGTAATGAAACATTATTGAGTAAAGGTGAAGAGTCTACATTACTGAATAATGATTTTGTATTGGTCTACGATCTGAATACTACAAGAAATATTTGTACTACATAGTAACAGTGCGACAGTTTCTTAATAATAAATGGTCTGTTAGGGAAGATAAATAATGACATTTATGTAACTGAAGATTATTATTGTCATAATATCATTGTCACTATGCCCTTGAAACTTGCATTAATTACATAACCGATAGTAGTGAATGAACTAGAGATAATTATTTTTTTACCATTGCCACTCGAAAAAGGGCATTTTATTCATCGATAACAGTGAATAAAACGCTCTTTTCATCACTGAGTGAATAAAGACATTTTGAATTAGGAACAAACACGAATTACGTACAAAAAAATCGCTGCTGCTGAAAGTACGTACTGGGTGGCTGAATGGAGCTATTCCATTCCAAATTTAAAAAAAATATCCCGCCAATTTAGTTAAGTAAATAATAAAATGAGTTCTTCCGATGACGAAAATGTGATAAATATAAATACCATGCTCCTATTTATTTTCTCACAGTCAATGGTAAAAAGTAGAGTACACAACACGTGAATAAAACAACTAAATGTGGCACTCGGAGACTGCCGCGGTAAAGCTATTGCATAGCATTTTTATCAACAGCAAATAATTAATTATTTAATTTGACAACCTCAGTTGACAACCTTGTTATTTTCCGTAACCATAGCAACCTGGTCGAATACTGAATCCTGAATATTTTCGTAAGGGAATTTCTGGATTTGCTCTCCACGCTCAAGGCCCGCGATAGAAGCTATGCAATAGCTTAAAAATATCTCGGTACTTGTATCCCTCGCTTCGCTAGGATTCTAATCTAGAATCCCTCGCTACGCTCGTGATTCTACCTGCTCTCGGGATCCAACTTCGTACCTCGAATTAAATTCCGTTTTTATTCACTTGTTGTATAATCTACTATTTACCATTGCCACTCGAAAAAGGGCATTTTATTCATCGATAACAGTGAATGAAACGCTCTTTTAATCACTGAGTGAATAAAGACATTTTGAATTAGGAACAAACACGAATTACGTACAAAAAAGTCGCTGCTGCTGAAAGTACGTACTGGGTGGCTGAATGGAGCTATTCCATTCCAAATTTTAAGAAAATATCCCGCCAATTTAGTTACGTTCTTTTCTGTCTGTTATTGTGGTTGTTTTGTGTTATTGGAAAATCTATTAACATGAGTAATTAATAAAATGAGTTCTTCCGATGACGAAAATGTGATAAATATAAATACCATGCTCCTATTTATTTTCTCACAGTCAATGGTAAAAAGTAGAGTACACAACACGTGAATAAAAAAATTATCTCGGTACTTGTATTCCTCGCTACGCTCGTGATTCTACTCAAGAATCCTTCGCTGCTCTCGGGATCCAACTTCGTACCTCGCATTAAATTCCCTTTTTATTCACTTGTTGTATAATCTACTATTATTGCTGTCTGTTTTTACACTGTTATGGACTTTCAACTCAAAAATAAATAAAGACGGTCGGCAACGAAAGTTGACTTGACTAAAGTTCCGAAAGGGATAATTAAAATTGTCTGTATTAGTTAGCAACGATATCTTGATTAAGGACTTTAAAAAATAAAGTATCACAATTTTCTTTTTCTGTATAAAATCTTCTTTGACTAAAATATGATTATGGTAACATAAGTTTCAGAACACAAAACTTCTAATGCCCGGTTTCTGAGGCACTTTATCTGTGGTTTATCTGTGGTTTATCTATTCATATGCGTACATTTGAATAGATAAACCACAGATAAAGTGCCTCAGAAACCGGGCATAAGTTCATTATAATAATAATAATATAATATTCCACAACTATCACACAACGCCATCTAGTCCCAAGCTAAGCAGAGCTTGTGTTATGGGTACTAGACAACTGATAAACATACTTATATATTTCTAAATACATACATATTATAGATAAATTACACCCAGACACAGAACAAATGATCGTGCTCATCACACAAACATTTGTCCTGGGTGGGAATCGAACCCACGACCTCCGGCATAGCAGTTAGGGTCACTAACCACTAGACCAACAGGCCAGTCATTCCTAAATACATAAAAGGCTACTTCTTTTTGGCAATCTACCGCGACACGAAATTGAATTGTTGGCTTATTATTATACAACAACGCATTTACAGTTGGTCTAAGTTCATAAGCTTTTCAACCCCTGAAAGATTTCTGACAAACTCATACTAGCTAATTGAACATGACACCATGACACTGAGTCACTGACTCACTGGGGGGTGGGAAATCATCAAATGGGCAGAGCGGAAGGAAGTGTCAGACTTCTACTGACAGAAAACCACCCACGTTCCTTCTTAGCCCGTTGTGTCTTGGGCCGCGGTATCTCTTTCGAACAACCCGCAGCCCCGACGGGACCCCCAGCGCCGACGAGAGCCGCAGCCCCGACGAGAGCCGCAGCCCCGACGAGAGCCGCAGCCCCGACGAGAGCCGCAGCCCCGACGAGAGCCGCAGCCCCGACGAGAGCCGCAGCCCCGACGAGAGCCGCAGCCCCGACGAGAGCCGCAGCCCCGACGAGAGCCGCAGCCCCGACGAGAGCCGCAGCCCCGACGAGAGCCGCAGCCCCGACGAGAGCCGCAGCCCCGACGAGAGCCGCAGCCCCGACGGGAGCCGCAGCCCCGACGAGAGCCGCAGCCCCGACGAGAGCCGCAGCCCCGACGAGAGCCGCAGCCCCGACGGGAGCCGCAGCCCCGACGAGAGCCGCAGCCCCGACGAGAGCCGCAGCCCCGACGAGATGACCCTGGCCCTTATACTAAGTTTGTTACTGTACACACGGCTACACATCAAGCTATACATTTCCAGTATAAGCTGGTCCCGCATTGTATAGGATTTTCGTACAGTGCGAGATCAGCGTAAACTGGAAATGTATAGCTTGATGTGTAGCCGTGTGTACTACAATATTTCCTAACACAGACGTCTGTTTATTGTGTCAAGTATCACTTTACAGAGTCGTTGTAAAAGTTTCCTCCATTAACTTAATAACTTTTATACTACACCTAATAGTTATAATAATGTATAAAATAAACCGCGTTTATGATATTTTCCTGATTAGATTGCTTGCTATCACTGCTACTGCCTGAATCTAATTCCTTCATCACTAAATGATAAATTGATAAACGATCTAAACTAATTTAATAGATTGACTTGTTATTGATACGATTATTTAATTAGGTATTAGAATCAGTTAGGGATTCTAAGTGTAAAAATATAGCCCATAAAATCTACCATGATTCAAATGACGGCTATCAAGTTAAAGGAACTAGTAGTTTAAGTCATATCGAAACAAATACATCATAACAATTAGGTACTGCATACTTACGCAATCAGTATTTTTACTACGTAAGTATAGGAATTATTTGGGCCAACATAATAGCACAGTATACTTAAATATCTAATATTACCGTGATAATAGCAAGATGAAGGCGAACCTATTGCTCAGAAGTTTTTGATAATGTGTTTTTGAGTGTTTTTTTTGGTCTTAAGTGTAGTGCTATAAGGTTCTTTTTACCCGACTGCACCGAAGCCCAAAAGAAAGGTTGTAATAAAATATAGACACTTAGCAAAGTTAAAATGCGAATTTCTCTTGAAATAACGCCTGCAACTTTAAGTTATAACGTACTTTTATGGTGGATATGGATATAATTATAGCCAAAATATTTTTTATGTTACATAACATGAAAACGAAATCAATACAGTAGGCGAAAATTACTTCTAAACATTGCTAAGAGTGTGTGATAACTTATTGAAAATTCGCGATAAAAACTTTTGAACCACGGATTAATGTTTATTGATCCATTCTGCAGGCGCCTGAATTTTTTGTCAACTTTTAATTTTCATAGGTATTTAATAAGTTTAAATAATATTTATTCATGAAAGGTCCGAATGGAGCGTAGCTTGCGCAAGACGGAGTACCTACCAGTTTTTGGGCGTATTTTCAAACCGATGGAAAAGTTATTAATATTGGTCCTACAATTCCGAAGGAAAGAACATTCTTTAGGAAATTTTCTCCTTTTCTTGAATCATTTTTTCAAATTTGAAAAAATTTTAACACCGTTTTGAGATATTTGCAAAAAACTAAACCCATTTTAAATTTTTTAGTTAATTGTTTATAACTTTTGCAGTTTTTGCAAGCGGAACTTCAATTTTTTCAAAAATCATCTGGATGCCATTCCGAATCGAATGACACCTCAATCATAATTTTCAGAGACTGCTGAAAAAAGTTCATCAAAAAGGCACTTGTTGCCTAGACTATAAATGTTGTTGAATTATTCTATAAAGTGAGCTGGGTCAATGCCACATCGAGGAAAACATACACTATTGAAACACACATAAAATAGGTGGACAAATTTTAACACAGCGTTTAGTAAGCCTAACTTAAGACATCTAAACAAAAAAAAAACACTATATAAAATTTTATTTTGACTTAAAATAATAAATTGCCGGCACTCTAGAACAAACTCATCCTATAAAAGTATGTATTTTAATGTATTTTTCTTATATTTTTTTTTACTATTGTCCTTATTTTAGCGGTCTGAATGATTTCTAAAATTTTGTCCACCTATTTTAATGGGACCTTATATAATACTGATTATTATGAATAAAAAGTAATATAAACCAAAAAGATATGACTTTGAATAATAGTGTAAAAGATGGTTATGTTGAGAAAATATAGGAAAACAAATAATAGTGTAATAGATGTTTATTGCTACTGACATTATGAAGTTGAATGCTTCGGAATTAAAACATTAGAGACAGAGTAGTTAGGAATTGCGATTGTTAGGATGAAAAATGTTAGGAAGAACATTTTCGGATTTCCAATTAGGTATCGGAGTTGAAATTTTAGGTGAACTTTGGCGCACCCCTATAATACACTAGAGTATCAGTACATATCGTCCCCGTAGTTGGAAAACTAAATAACTCTGATTTTGTAGTTTTGAGATAATCGCGATTTAGTGTTTTTTTTCCAGTTAATGTACATTTGTTACAAAATGTGAGACAATTTTACTGTCGGTAATTTTATATTTGGTGGACCTGATTATCTTTTACATTATACTTTAACAAACTGAACTCTGTCTTTAACTATAATTTAATAACAAATAAAAAAATCAAGTTGTTTAATTTTCCCACAACTGTTATTTATAACGTAACTACAGTTAGTTACTTATTTCGGCTATTTATTTAGTTTTCCTACAAGCTAAATACATTTGGTAGAGTAAAATTTGGTAAAATAAATGCAGTTATTGAATTTATCAAACTCGAAATATATTAAAATGTAAAATTTTGTAGCTTTGTACGTTATTATTGCTTTGATATTTTATAACTATTATTGATCTCATATAAAATAAAAGTTGTTTATGACATTAATAAAGTTATAGGTATTAAGGAAGAAAAAGAAAAGTAGAATAAAATTTAGAAAAACTGTACCTATTGAAATCAGATGCTTATCTTACCACAAACTTAAAAAAATAAACAAAATTACACCAATTACAACTAGTGGAAACAAATTAACTTAAAAGCATTCTTTCAAATCAAAACAGAAAATAGTTTGAACCTAAAAAATAACATTATGGCTCTAAAATCAGAGAACTTAAAATAACCCCTCCCGCCCTTGGGCAGAGCGAAAGGGTGTGTCAGACTTCTACTCACTAAACCACCCATGTTCCTTCGTAGCCCTTTATGTCGAGGCCGCGGTTTCTCTTGTGAGCAACCCGCAGTCCCGACGGGCAACTAGTATGCCCGAGAGATCTTTCTCGACGGCATGTTAAGCCGAGTCGAGAGACCTATGGGCGGCATAAAAACTCTGACACTAAGTTAGGCACTAAACTTAATAATAGAATACTTACATGTTAACTTGTAAAAAAGACATACACATAGGTACCCATTAGTACCCATTAATTCAAACACAGCGTAAGTAGTCCCTTTAAAGTTATAGTGAACAGGCTCCTTCTGGGTAAGCTCGCTCCATCGTAGACTTTTTCTCTGTCATCTCTGACCAAGACTAGAGTCAAGAGAAAACCCTTCACAAATAAAAAAAAGAATAATTTAAAATTAATTAACAAAACCACAACATCAATGACCACAACACCAGGCAGGCAAATATGGTGAGGAGCCGAGTTGGAACGCAAGCGCAGGAAGGTAAGGTCAGCCCTAAACAGAGCCATGAACACCTGTGCTGACGAGGATTGGGACGTCTATCGGGCGGCCAAATCCAGCAACAAAAAACGCATCTGGCACAGAAGCTCTACTGGCTGGAAGAAATGCTGCGGGAAAATATTATAGAATCCTGCCAACAAGCAAACAGGGTAAGGAAAATACTAGCACCGCAGAACTCTGCTGGACCTGCAGTGCTCCGAAAACCTGACAACACGCTTACCACTACACCAGAAGAGGCGATGCGCGTCCTTACTGAAACTCACTTCCCAGGTTGCGTTTTCACACTCACAATTGAATGGACTGAGGTAAACCAAACACCAACAAGTAACGACTGGAAATACGCTCACATGATGATCACGCTAGAGAAAGTCCAGTGGGCGATCGGGTGCTTCCATCCTTTCAAGGCGTCCGGTCCGGACAGGGTGCTCCCTGCATTACTGCAATAGGGTGGGCTCTCCGTGGCTGAAAGACTAGTGCCCATATTGTGGGCGTGCCTGGCCTTTCGGTACATTCCGATAGGATAGAGGGAAGTGAAAGTCATATTTATCCCTAAGCCAGGTAAAAGTGACTATACTAACGCCAAATCCCACCGGCCGATCAGCCTGACCTCCTTTTTCCTGAAATGAGAGTGATAGCATTTCAAAAGCGATACCTCTTCACGCAAATCAACACGCATACAGCGCGGGTAAGACCACTGAATTCGCTCTTCATCAAGTGGTTGACCGGATAGAAGAAGCGATACATCAGAGGGCACCTGTCTGGGTACTTTCATAAATATCGAAGGAGCCTTTGACAAAACAAACTTCTCCAGTATCAGCGCCGCTCTCTCCCAACACGGGGTGGAACAGGTACCTACTGATGGACTGTGTTACCAATATGCTTAGCAAACGGGTCATCCGCCTTGGTGCAGAGCAGCAGTCAGCAGTGATAGCCAGAGGCTGTCCCCAAGGAGGAGTATTGTCACCCCTCCTCTGGAATCTGGTGATTAATGACCTCATCGCGAAGTTCAATGCTAACCACTTTTACACTATTGGGTACGCAGACGATCTCGCCATCCTCATCTTGGGAAAGGTAACAGGGACAATCTGCAACCTCACTCAGCAGGCGTTACGCATAGTTGAGCGATGGTGTGCTGAGTTTCACCTCTCAGCGAACCCCACAAAAACTGAACTAGTCATGTTTACCCAAAAACGAATGCTAAGCCCTGATCGCTTACCTAAGCTACCTAAGCTGGAACTCAGTATCGACTCCAGGTTACCAACGAGGTCAAATACCTGGCAGTTATCCTGGACAGTTAGTTAACTTGGAGCAGTCATCTTGACAACAAGCTAAATAGGGCCTGCATCACTTTTGGCAGTGCAAGGAGGACGATAGGTAAGAAGTGGGGCCTATGCCCTAAAATTATACTTTGGCTTTACTGCGCGGTAATCCGACTCATGATCACCTACGGGGCAGTGGTCTGGTGGCCCCGTACCAAATTAATCACAGCCATAAGCTAGCTGCAACGTATGCAAAGGCTCGCCTGTTCATTCAGCAGGAAGCAACGATGACGGCGTTGCGCCTCAATACGCTACAACTCTGGGGTAAGAAGTGCACGCAGCATAATGCGGCACTAGAGAGACTCCAAATTGAGTTCTCCCTTGTGAAAGCTGTTAACGATCGAGTACCCAAACAGTACCTACGTGTTCGATAAGAAATACAAAATCCAACTCCCTACCAACACCACCGCTGCGAGGGACTTAACCCAAATTATTCGCTAATTGATTTCATTATAGGTACCCTACGTAGTTTAACTATTAAAAAAATGTTGTGTGTGTGACAAGCTAAAAGTAACCTTAATTCTTCAACTTAAGAGTGAAAATTCGAATGAAAGCAGAAGAGTTATCAACTTCTCCCATAACTCAAAATGATTGATATTTTGCATTTTGTTTTATAGCAATTATAATCAACTTAATTTATTTAATTTTATTTGCCTAACATCTTATAATAATCATTATCTAGTAATTGTAGAAGAAATAGATAACATCAATTATTTATAAATTAGGTACGTTATATCAGAATTCTGAATAGCTGAATTAAATAAATAGAGTTATTTAGTTTTCCAAGAACTTATTTATTTTTGTGAAAGAATTTTTAAGTTTAGGAAAAATTGAACAACTCATGTTATTTAATTTATTTGACATTCAACCTATCATTGACCACAGTTATTGATTTATTTACCGAGTTATTTATTTTTCCTTTAAAAAAAATGTGTTTATCTGAAGATATTTATTATTCCATCTGTCCGACAAAAATGGCTATATTTTTGGAACGGAATAAGATACGAAAATGCCTGTAAGGCTCAAATATGCGGCACGCTCTAGGTGTTTTGAAAATAGGGAAAAGTCAATATCGCCAAAATCGGAGTTATTTAATTTTCCAACTACGGGGACGATATTTACTATTCCCTAGTAATACAAGTTATAAAATGCGCAAATCCGCGCAATACTGCTTCCTTTGAGTTGTTTACTTCTGCTTTAGGAGTGAAATTCAACACATTTTTAAGAAATATCACGACCTATAAAAAGAAACGCATAGCACACTTCTTACTGGTCAATAAAAAATAAGTCACTTTTGCCTGTAGTGTGTGTTGTTATAATTATGACAATACCAAAAGAAAAACAAATGAATATAAAAACACCTAGTAATTAAATATGGACTGGCCTGTTGGTCTAGTGGTTAGTGACCCTAACTGCTATGCCGGGGGTCGTGGGTTTGATTCCCACCCAGGACAAATGTTTGTGTGATGAGCACGATCATTTGTTCTGTGTCTGGGTGTAATTTATCTATAATATGTATGTATTTAGAAATATATAAGTATGTTTATCAGTTGTCTAGTACCCATAACACAAGTTCTGCTTAGCTTGGGACTAGATGGCGTTGTGTGATAGTTGTGGAATATTATTATTATTCTCTTTATTTATTTTCTTTACATACTAATTTACATTTTTAAATATTTGTTAAATAAAGATATCAAAAAACATTTCAAAATATAAAAAAATAGTAGTCCACCGGTGTCGGGAGCAGGGTCCAAGCTACCGGTGGTTAGGGCTCCAGAGACAGGAACCTCCTCACAATACGGGCCGTATCGAGAAGTACTGCCGTCTGAATCAGGCCCTTGATCCAACCACCAAGCGAAAGTTTTGACAGGTGGTCGTCCATGCTTTTTGCTATCAGGCCATTGGCCGTGACGACTATCGGCACAATGATAGCCGAGCCCACATGCCACATATCGACAACCTCGTGAGCTAGGTCCAGATATTTTATTTGCTTCTCTTTCTCAGCTTTCACGAGGTTCTCGTCATGTGGGATGGTAACATCGATTATCATTACGCGGCGCGCTGATCGGTCTATCACCACTATGTCAGGTTTATTGGCAACAATAGTCCTGTCAGTGATGATAGACTGATCCCAGTACAACGTGACATGGTCTTTTTCGAGAACTGGGTCGGGCACATACCTGTAGTACGGTACCTCAGACTCCACAAGTTTATATTTCAAGGCAAGTTGCTGGTGAATAATCCTGGCCACTTGATTGTGTCTGTGCAAGTACTCGCCGTTAGCCAGACGAGAACAACCAGAAATAATATGTCTGATGGACTCACCCGGACGGTGGCATGCCCGACACACGTCAACCGTCCCATCCTTCATAATATATTTCCGGTAGTTGTTCGTCAACATAACTTCGTCCATAATTGCACAGACAAAACCTTCAGTTTCCCCAAAGAGGTCGCTGAAACGTAGCCAGGACACGGACGCTAGAAAATCTACATCGGGCCCATGAAGAGCCCGGTAGAAGCGCCCGTGAAGCTCCTTGCTTTGCCATACTTCCTTGCGGTCATCAGCAGTAAGTACCACAGGTTTGCGCCAGTTCTCGTTAGCCATGGACAGCGGGGTGAGTCCCTTGTCCACTGCGACCACATCTCGGTGCATACCCACGTCGGCCTTTAAAAAATATTCTCTGAGACTGCACACCTCGCGGTTGTGGAGGGTCTTCGCGTTTAAAAAGCCTCGACCCCCGCATTTCCGCGGGATGTACAGTCTTATGACCGATGATCGTGGGTGATGCATCCGATTTGCGGTCAGCAATGTACGGACTCTCCTATCCAAGGCATCGAGTTCAGTCTGAGTCCATTTGAGTATGCCGAAAGAGTACATTAAAACTGGCATGACCCAACCGTTGAAGGCGCGCACCTTGTTCCCACCCGAAAGAAGGCTATTTAAAACCTTCTTCAGGCGTCCGAAGAAGCGCTCCCTCAACGATTGCTTTATGTCAGCTACGTTAATGCCTAACGCTTCCGACACACCCAAATATTTATAGCTTTCGGATGAGGAGAGGGATCTGAGGTGTATGGAATCCGAGAGCTGAATTTAATTCTGAGCTGAATTTTAATCTTTGCCCCGGCACTCGTACGGTCAATAGGTGTTTATTTACTCTGAGTTCAAATATCAATAATTCTGCCTAATTCGAATACAAGTTAAAATAAACTACATTTCCGTGATAAATAGTGATAATAGAACGTCAGTGGACTGAATTTGTTAAAGAAATACACGAATTAAAGTGCATAAACTTGACTTAAAAAGTGTAAATAGAAAAAAGTTATATTTGACAATTGATCAGCTGGTGGGTAAGTGTCAGACACTTTACGCGCAGTGCACAGAATTCTCACAGTTCGGTAGCGCGCAGAAGTCACTTAACCGCTTGCGCCGACGCGCGGTGACGCAAGCGACGGCCGGCACCAAAGACTAAACGACACTGATCGCGCAACGTTTTGTACCTTCACTGCGTTGCCTCTGGGAGGACGATTGCAAAAAAGAAAAAAAAACTGGTCTGCTAATTTGAGTTTTTGAAGCCGTTACGTACTACCTATCGTCGTTGGTAAACAAGTGCCGATACCATGCCGAGGACTGCGCGCTCACCCCCTGCCACTCCTGCCCGAGAGACGGAAAATCCTCCTATTTTCTCAACTCCGGAAATGTTTAGCAATCCTAATGAACCCGAAGTTTCAAACGTCACCTCACGGTCCAAGCGACTTCGACCAAACTTCTCTCCGGAGTGCGAATGGAAGAATTTCGAGGAAAAAATAATGAAGTTATTTACCTCCTGGAAAACTGACCAAGAGGCCCTGCTTGGGAAATTAACATCAGAATTGACGGCTATTAAACTTCAAAATGCAGAGATTCAAAAAACTAATGCAGACACCTTAAAAACTGTTGAGTTTCTGAGTCAGGATTACGACTGCATTAAAATATCACTGCAGAAACTAGAAAGAGAAAACGGTGAACAGCGTAACTATATTCTGGATCTAGAAAAGAAAGTAGAAGATCTACAGCTGAGCTCCCGATCATCTTGTATTGAAATAAGGAATGTCCCTGCAATTGAAAAGGAAACAGCCAGAGACTTAACGTCGATTGTATTGAAAACCTGTGAGACCATCAAACCGTCGGATAACCCACCACAACTACGTGATGTATATCGTCTGCCTGGGAAAAAAGGCTCAAACAGACCGATAATTGCAGAGTTTCTGACAGTATCCTCGAAGAATCAAATACTGGATGCCTGCCGTACGTTCAATAAGGGTCTGCCATCAAATGAAAAACTAAACACGGGACACATTGGTGTTCCCGGAGAAGTGAAGCCAGTCTATATCGCCGACCACCTGCCCCGCACCCAGCGACAACTATTCTTCGAGGCTCGCTCTTTTGCTAAAGCGAACAAATATTCGTTTTGTTGGTCGCAAAATGGAAAAATTTTTCTTCGTGAACGTGAAGGAATGGACTCCGTTGTTATCAGCTCAACTTCGTGTCTTAAGAAACTTCTTACCCCTGCAAAATAAACGCAAGGCATCTAATTTTTATTCGTATTGCATGCTTTTAGAATTTTTTCGAACCTCACTTTTTTATTTACTTAAAAATCGAGTACTACCTTCTTACACTATTCTTACATTATTCTTATTTCACTATTTTATCACTGTATCTTACCTTACATTAAAATTAAAACCATTAAGATTGTTAACTTTATATAATGTATCTTGTATAAATCAATTTCTGTATTACACATTGTACCTTTTTAGACTACTCAAAAATAATTATCACGTAAAAACTTGTTATTACACATACACAACTCATAGCACACCTAATTTTAGGTACATTATGACTGTATTATTTCTACTTAAATTAACTGTAACGTCAAAAACAGAATTAATAAATACCCACAAAACTAAAATACACATATTTATGGTTGAAAACATTTTACACTTAACATCAAACATCAATATTCGATTCAGATACTTTAAATGATTTTGACTCCTTTGGTACGAGTGATTCACATATTTGTGTACCTGAGTCTTGCAGCCGATTCATTAATGACAATAGCAAGTCTCTTAATATAATACACCTAAATATACGTAGTGTAAATTGTAATTTTGATAGCTTTCTTGTGCTCCTGGCTAGAATAAAAATTTCATGTGATATTTTAATACTATCGGAATGCTGGCTCAGGGCGGCAACAGTCCCACCTCTGGAGGGTTATGTTTCTTATCACACGAGCAAGCTTTGTAATCAGAATGATGGTGTTATAATATATATAAAAACACAATTACCTCATATCGTCACCGAACCTTCCATATCTGGTGCTAGTTGTCTGATCTGCAACGTAAAATCTCACAATATCTCACTTTTAGCATTATATCGCTCTCCCTCCACACGAAACCTTGACAACTTTATCGATGGATTAGATACCATCCTTACTCAGACGGCAGTTCATAAAAATTTTGTGATTATGGGTGACATCAATATTGACATCACTCCGGATGCTACCTCCGCCTCCCAACAAGTGAATCAGTACCTTAACCTTATTGCTTCACATGGCCTCCTCCCTACACATCTATTGCCAACCCGTATTAACTCCTGCATTGATCACGTAATGTTAAGATCGGACTATAAAAATACGACTCTGGTACTCGACACTTATATTACTGATCATAAGCCTACGATTCTCAGCATTCAACGTGTAATATCACTACCTGCCCCTAAACTTAGTCGCATAGTTGTTGATTATACAGCTGTTATCAATGACATCTTAACAACAGACTTCAGTGAAATAATGACTATTCAAGACCCAAACAATGCAGCCGAGTCCCTGGTTTCCATCTTTAGGTCTGTCATCACCAATCACTCCAAATCGGTGCATATGTCTTCGAAACGGCGAATCCTCAAACCCTGGATTACAAGTGGATTGCTCCGTTGTATCCGAAATAGAGATAGCATGGCTCAAACGCTAAGGGCAGATCCTGAAAACCTCATTCTCATGATTACGTATAAGCGATACCGTAACTTCTGTAACAAGCTTCTTAAAAATTTAAAACACTCTTATGAAAGGAACGAGTTCGAAGTGGCAAAGAACAACCCTAAAGCTACTTGGAAGGTTGTTAAAAATGTTACTGGAACTAGTCTTAATGTTAAATCCCCAAACGAGCTACTCAGAATATCCTCAGATGAAAAGTCCTCGGTCAATTTAGTCAACAATTTTTTTGCCAATGTTGGCAAAAACTTGGCTGACAAATTCTTGTCCACCTCACATTCCACGGATTATTGTCTCGATGCGCTGCCCTCTAACTCGCTAGTACTTCTTCCGACAGATGAAGTTGAGGTCTCGAATCTTATCATTGGGTTACGAACCGATGCTGCGGTTGGTTGGGATGGCATTTCATCGAGAATGTTAAAATCCTGTCTGCCCGCGATTGTCCCAGTCATTACGCATATCTGCAATCGCTCTATTTCCACAGGCTGTTTTCCCAGGGTTTTCAAAAGAGCTGTTGTTCACCCAATCTTCAAGAATGGGGACAGACATAGTGTGGATAATTATAGACCGATTTCAGTTTTGCCTGCCATCTCTAAAATATTAGAAAAGATCCTTAATAATCGTTTGGTAGACTATCTTGAGTCATACAATTTACTAAGTGCTAACCAGTATGGTTTTAGACGTGGCAGGTCGACAGAGAGTGCTGTTGCTGCCTTGGTAGACCATGTAGTATCTAAATTGGACAGTAAGATGAAATGTTTGGCTGTCTTCTTGGATCTTTCTAAGGCATTCGACACTGTGTCTGTTCCCCACCTCTTATCTAGGCTGGAAGCTACGGGCATTCGCGGACATACTTTAAAAGTTTTTCAGGATTACCTGTGTGATAGAACTCAATGCGTTAAAATTAATGATGTTATTAGTGACACTATTTCATTGAGTTTTGGCGTTCCTCAGGGCTCAATCTTGGGTCCTACCTTGTTTCTTGTCTATATTAATAACCTATGCAAAATGTCTCTCATGAATTGTTCAATCTTTACTTACGCAGATGATACGGCTCTATTAATTCACGGTAGTGACTGGCCTGAAACACTAAAATATGCGGAACTTGCACTAAACTCAGTGATGAAATGGCTGTCAAAAAACATCCTCACCTTAAATCTGAACAAAACGGTATACCTGCCTTTCTCCTTAGTATCCACCTACCTCCCTTCTCCAGATTCAATGGGGCTTAAAGCTCATACTTGCTCACTCGCTCTATCTACTTCACAATGTGACTGTCTTCAACTCAAAAGGTGTGACTCTGTCAAGTATCTCGGAGTTTATGTGGATAGTTCATTGAGCTGGAAACCTCACCTGTGTAGTCTCATATCACGAGTCCGCAAGTGTATATTTATTTTTAAAAAACTAAGACACTCCGCGGATCGCCGTACTATTAAAACTGTCTATTATGCCCTCTGTCAAAGCATAATAAGCTACTGCATCACAGTGTGGGGTGGGACTCCTAAGACAATCTTCCTGCCTCTCGAACGAGCACAGAGAGCGGTTCTCAAGGTTATGACGTTGAAACCTTTCAGGTACCCTACCACGGCTCTTTACACCGAATGTCAGGTCCTAACTGTGAGACAGCTCTTTGTGCTTGGTACTATTCTCCGCAAACATCGCCTTGTAGTCTACGATCCGAATGCTACCAAAAAACGTAGACACTTCGAGGTATGTACAACTTACGGCTGTAGAACAGCCCTTGCTCAGCGTCATTTTGGTGTTCTCTCAAACCATTTATATAATAAAATAAATAAACTCTGTTCCATTGCTCCCATGTGTCTTAACGAATGCAAAGCCAGGATCACAAGGTGGCTCATGACACTGACTTATGATAAGACTGAAGATTTACTACAGATATCGATCGCCTAATGTACTCAATAAAGTAGTAGGTATGTTCATATTTATATTTATACAATCTTACATAAATGCAATTTTTCACTATATTTATCACCCCCCCACACACACACATACACACACACACAAAGACAAACACATGCATAGGTACCTACATAAATAGAATACATCATAGTTGCATTAGCTAGTAAATAATTTTATTGTAATTTAATGATTATGTACTGTGCTCACCCTACAACTACTGTCGCAAGTTCAAATCATAGGCGAGGACGCTGGCACCCTAAACACAAGTTAAATCTTACATTGGGTGCCAGAGTTCATCGAAAACACCCTTTTCCTAGTTGTAAAGCTCCATAGTGTTAAATAAGTGTTTCTTGTACAATTGAAGATAATAAATATACTTTTTTTTTTTTTTTTTTTTTTTTGAATTCCCTCGGATTCCATAATCTCCCCTCTCTTTACATGCATGATTGCACATTTGTCCACTCCAAATTCCATCCTGATGGCTCTACTAAAAGAATCAGTTATTTTTAGTAACTCTATCAGTCGCAATCTGTTGTGGGCAAACAGTTTCAGATCATCCATGTAAAGAAGGTGAGATATGACCTGACCATCTCTCCTCAACCGGTAGCCTAGACCTGAATCCTCCAGCAATGTGCTAAGAGGATTCAGGGCTAGACAGAACCAAAGCGGGCTCAGACTGTCGCCCTGGAATATTCCCCGTTTAATCCATACAGGTTCATCGTTCCCCTGAATCTGTCGACATCCTGGATATCGAAGGACCGTCTTCCATTGCCCCATACACGACTCAAGGAAGGCGCGTAGAGTTGCATCTATCTTGTACAACTCCAGCACCTTCATCAGCCATGTATGTGGTATCGAGTCGTAGGCCTTCTTATTTATTATTATTTCCTTTATTTAACTTTATACATCTATACTTATAATAAATCTGTAGAGAGGTCAATTCTGTACATGATATATATTTTCAAAATAACTATCAGGGGGTAATAAGTGATCGATACTGATGCCAAAAATGCAATCAGTAAAATTTTTGTCTGTCTGTCTGTCTGTCTGTCTGTCTGTCTGTATGTTCCTTATAGAAACAAAAACTACTCGACGGATTTTAACGAAACTTGGTACGATTATTCTTCATACTCCTGGGGAGGTTATAGTATACTTTTCATCACGCTACAATCAATAGGAGCAGAGCAGTAAAGGGAAATGTTGGGAAAACGGGAGAAGTTGCTCCATTTTTTAAGCTTCCGTCGCGTGTGCAGCCTTAATGGTTAAAGCTACATAGAAATCATTTATGGCGGAAATGTTCTACATAAAATTATCTAAAAAATATCCCACAACAGCATATGTCTATCTTTTATGGTTTTTTTTTTTATTTATTTATTCAACAGTTTTACAATTACACATAAATAATAAAGTTGGTGCAAACATAAACTCATTCGAGATTAACCGTGCACCAAAATCAACGACGACATAATTCAAACAGATTAAACAATCTTAAGTTCTACAATATTTAAGTAACAGCAACAAAACAGCAGCGAGGGTGGGTACGCACCGAAATATTTTCTGTTACCTTACAAACTTCAAGTAACGAACATCGGTGACCATCGTGAACGTAGGAATGAGGCTCAGCTCGATACAGGTTGTTGCAGAAAGTATTATACACCTACTAATTAGTTATCACTAATTTGTAAGTAATGTTGTTTTAATTTGTGTTTTATGTTTTTACAAGTTATTTTGTCCCTCAATGATATAGGTAGTTGGTTAATAAGATAAGGTATTGTTGGCTCAAAGTCACGCCATCAGCCAGTAGCCGTCCGGTTAGCGTACGGTCGATGTGCGGCAACCGACAGAAGTTCATAAAACGAGGCGAGCGGCGTTGCAACGGTCACTTTTTGCTTGGACGGCGCTCGGAAAGGACTTGCTACCCGACTATTATCGTGTGCTTCGCTATTTTTGGTTTATGTTTTTGCTCGTGTACTGATTATTCCATTTTGCTAGTGCTATTTCTATTTGATTATTGTTTAAAATGTTTGTTGTGATATTTTTGTAAAAGTGTAATTTAAAAGATAATAAACATTGTTTATTTTGTTCACGTATTTCACTTCTGATTCCTAATATCAGAAGTGGGATAAATAATCTGTTCGCCCACAAGTTAAAAACTAGTTTTCAGGCTTTTAATTTTAGATAAAAGCGGGTAGTAGTTAGCAATGGATAGATCGAGTTGTTCGCGTTCAAAAACTAGTGCCTTGCGTTCTAAGCGATCTCGTAGCCACCGTAAGCGGAGTGGAAGGTCACGTACGTAGCAAGTTTCGGGATCCGATCGCCGTTCCAAGCGCGAACGAGATCGTCGTAGGAGCCGCGTGAGAGACCTCGCGGTTGAGATGACATCTCCGGACATGATTGTTGATTTACTTTCGTTCCTGATACAAGTAAGATCGAACCATTTTTATATTTCGTTGGTTTAGTAGTCGCAAGCGCGACTACTGCGCATGAAGGTTCTGGGTTCGATTCCCGGGTCGGGCAAAGTGTTATTTTCTGGATTTGTGCCCTGTTGGTGACAATGGGCTCACCCCTATTACATGGTTAAGCTTATGTCTTAACATAATTGGCGAAATGTGGGTATACTGGGTACCTCTGCCTAACCCTTCGGGGATTACAGGCGTGATGTTATGTGTGTGTTTATAAGGTCACTGGGGTGATTGGCAATGCCTCGGATGCATTGGTGGTTATTTACATGGTTAAGCTTATGTTTTAACATAACTGGCGAAATGTGGGTATACTGGGTACCTCTGCCTAACCCTTCGGGGATTGCAGGCGTGATGTTATGTGTGTGTTTATAAGGTCACTGGGGTGATTGGCAATGCCTCGGACGCATTGGTGGTTATTTACATGGTGGTGCTAATACGTCGCTTAACGATTGGTTGATGAATAACAGCACGTGGACTCATTTTAAACACGAATTTCGGTCATTGTGTCCGCGTGAAGTCGATATGGTCACTGTGCTATAATGACGTTATGAGTACAAGTATCTGTATGACCTAGTTAGTTTTTTTTCAAAGTCGGGTACTTGTGTAAGTGAGTTTAAAATATTTGTGAAGGTACCCACGATACAGGAGAAATTCCTGGTGTGGGGCAACGTTGTGATTTGTGGTATATCTGATGCTAAGCAAAATACAGTCAAAAGTCTTGTTTTCCGTATATTTGAAACCCAAAACTGCAGTTGTTGGCACATCAAACTCAAATAATCATGGTCTGCGTAAATGCAAACCCCTACGCAATATGATCAGTTGACTTGTTTTCGTGTGAAGACGTAGGCCGTATCAGGTTCACTGTAAAGTCTGATAAGTTTTGCTTTATTAAAGAAGGTGCCTAATACACATTAAAGGCTAAGAAAGATGCCAATGAGTTACGTATCAGTTGATGTTTATAAGGATTTTGATGAAGTAAAGTTGTGGTTGTAAGCCAATTAAGAGATTCTATCGGCTGTATTGTGTTAGACATTACCAGTAATTATTGTGTAGTCGTAGTCCGATTAAAATTGAAGGTTTTTGAGGAAACTCGAGTAGACAGTGAGTGTGTTTGTTGTATGTTGTGCGTTTAGCTCTGGTTGAGGTCAGGGTCTGGAAAGACCGTAGTGAAGTCAAATAGTGATACACACGGGAGATCGACTTGTTTACTAGTTAGTTATAGATCTGTGGTTTTACTCGATGATATTTGTGAACCTGGCATTTTTTTGACGCAATAATGTTTTTAAGATTGATTTAAACGACAATGGTACATGACCCAGGGTGGTTGATTGTTGTATTTTCGATAATTTCCAGTTTAGCCACGTTTGATTTTATCAACGAGAGTGGGACTTAATTGATGTTTGGTCAGGAGTGACCGAGTGGAACAAAATTCTGTCGTAGATTTGTCTCTTTGCAGAGTAACCATTACATAAGAACGTGTGGTTTGGTCAAGCGCGTGGCCTCAGCTGCGTGTGTGAAAGTCTGTGTGATACGCTAACAATGTGTCTATGTCAACAGCCACTGAGGGGTATGCAAACTTGGAGCCTATGCCTACAGTGTGTGTGTGTGGAAGTCGACATCTGAGGGGTATGCAAACTTGGAGCCTATGCCTACAGTGTGTGTGGAAGTCGACATCTGAGGGGTATGCAAACTTGGAGCCTATGCCTACAGTGTGTGTGTGTGTGGAAGTCGACATCTGAGGGGTATGCAAACTTGGAGCCTATGCCTACAGTGTGTGTGGAAGTCGACATCTGAGGGGTATGCAAACTTGGAGCCTATGCCTACAGTGTGTGTGGAAGTCGACATCTGAGGGGTATGCAAACTTGGAGCCTATGCCTACAGTGTTGTGGAAGAAGTCTGTGTGATATGCTAACAATGTGCTTATACATCCCTATGTGCCTATTGGTATTCTTGTCTGACAAGTTTTGTTTGGTGAATGTTTCTTTGAATTTTATTCTCGACTTGAATGTTCCTAATGAATGAGATTACTCTCTTGTTGTACTACTCGGTTAGAGAGCCTTGGTGTTAAAGGTTTTACTCGATGATTTCAGCAGTTTTTGTTGCAATAGAATTTTTAAGGTTGGTGTGAACGACTATGGTATAATGATGACTCAAGGTAGTTGAGTGTTGTATTTTCGATAATTTCCAGTACATTTGATTTAATTAATGAGAGTCGAATTTGGTGCCACCCAATGGAACTAAAGTTTGGTCAGGAGTGATCGAGCGGAACAAAATTCTGTTGTAATTGTAAATTTGTTTGTTTGCAGAGTACCTAACCATTACACAAGGATGTGTGGCGTGTGTTTGGACGCAACGCAACGCTGCTTGGCCTTAGCAGTGGTTACCAGGGCTTTGCCACAGTGATGCCATGAACGTGCA
The DNA here is from genome assembly GCA_949775195.1 of Diarsia dahlii. Classification (NCBI taxonomy): domain Eukaryota; kingdom Metazoa; phylum Arthropoda; class Insecta; order Lepidoptera; family Noctuidae; genus Diarsia; species Diarsia dahlii. The sequence goes on from OX459210.1 coordinate 13,966,913, forward strand.
CGGCGCTGCAAGGCGACTGCGCGCCCTACTGGCGTTGCTGAGCGCGTCGCTGCAGGCCGAGCGCCTCGCTGCAGGCCGAGCGCCTCGCTGCAGGCCGAGCGCCTCGCTGCAGGCCGAGCGCCTCGCTGCTGCAGGCCGAGCGCCTCGCTGTAGGCTGAGCGCGTCGCTGCAGGCCGATTGTGCGCCCTACTGGCGTGTACAGCGCGTGGCTCCAGGCTGCCAGCACGCTACTGGCGTGTACAGCGCGCCGCTCTGGGCTGCCAGCACGCTACTGGCGTGTACAGCGCGCCGCTCTGGGCTGCCAGCGCGCTACTGACGTGTTAAGCGCGTCGCTCCAGGCTGCCAGCGCGCCCAACAGGCGCAGCTGTGTGCGGCACTCCACGGTGCCAGCGCGCCCTACAGGCGCAGTTGTGTGCGGCACTCCACGGTGCCAGCGCGCCCTACAGGCGCAGTTGTGTGCGGCACTCCACGGTGCCAGCGCGCCCCACAGGCGCAGTTGTGCGTGGCACTCCACGGTGCCAGCGCGCCCTACAGGCGCAGTTGTGTGCGGCACTCCACGGTGCCAGCGCGCCCTACAGGCGCAGTTGTGTGCGGCACTCCACGGTGCCAGCGCGCCCCACAGGCGCAGTTGTGCGTGGCACTCCACGGTGCCAGCGCGCCCCACAGGCGCAGTCGTGTGCGGCACTCCACGGTGCCAGCGCGCCGTACTGGCGCAGTTGTGTGCGGCACTACGCGGTGCCAGCACGCCCCACTGGCGTTGTGAGACACGCTATCAAGGAGGCAGCGAAGACTCAGCCGCCTTGTTGGAAGCTGACGAGGACGTCAGAGCGTCAGGAGAGGCCGTGTTGGCTCAAAGTCACGCCATCAGCCAGTAGCCGTCCGGTTAGCGTACGGTCGATGTGCGGCAACCGACAGAAGTTCATAAAACGAGGCGAGCGGCGTTGCAACGGTCACTTTTTGCTTGGACGGCGCTCGGAAAGGACTTGCTACCCGACTATTATCGTGTGCTTCGCTATTTTTGGTTTATGTTTTTGCTCGTGTACTGATTATTCCATTTTGCTAGTGCTATTTCTATTTGATTATTGTTTAAAATGTTTGTTGTGATATTTTTGTAAAAGTGTAATTTAAAAGATAATAAACATTGTTTATTTTGTTCACGTATTTCACTTCTGATTCCTAATAGTATTATATACTTTAACGATCTCTTGCCGTGTAAGTTTCTGTACTTAGGAAGTAACAATTTAAGATTGATGACACTACGAGTATTAATTCCCGTATTATTTAAAGTTTTCCTTACCTTCAAATTTTCATTAAAAAATTCTTCTTTTAATAGCGTATATTTTACTTTTTCATGTATTGGTATTATTTTACAAAATTCAAATAGTTTGCGGTAGTCGTTTTTGTATTTCTTCTTAATATTATGCGGGACAATTGCTTTTAATATACGTAGTTGAAGTGCGTAAATTAAATCAAGGTGAGTCTTGTACGTCCTACCATAGCTGGAGAGGCCATAGGATATTGTAGATTCGGCCAGGCTTTTGTACAGCATTAACAGGGTTTGAAATGGAATTTTGCATTTTATAATAGAGAATTTAGCTAATACACATCTCAATTTGTCACACACCCCGTTAATGTGCTCCTTCCAATTAAATCACAATAACACGTGTAACTCCCGATAGCTTAGCAGTTCGGAGCTTTCTGATTATATTTGTTTACTCTTACGTTTATAATACTCTCACTCATCCCTAATTAAAAGTTAATATTATTACCTATTCAATAAAAAAATAATCATAGTAATCGGTATAGAAACAACAGACTTATACATGAAATACGCTAATAAGCCATCGCGCCGTCGCCGTCGCGCGTGAATACTGAATCATGCCATAAGGATTATTTTTGTGTAACGGTTGCCGCGCTCGACGCGGGTCGTGGCTGTTGATGCGTTCAGAGCGTTCGACCTTAATGACAGACAATAATTGATTTTAACAAACAATGCTTATCAGCGCGAATTTTAGTCTTTAAATAGTTTTTTTTTTTTTTTTTTTTAAACGTTGCCCCACACTAGGAATTTCTCCTGTATCGTGGGTGCGTTCACAAACATTAAACTCACATGCACAAACACACCCAGACCCGAAACAACTATCTGTAGGCCATACAAATATTTGTTCCGTGCGGGGATCGAACCCGCGACACACAGCGCAGCAGTCCAATCGCTCAGCCACTGCGCCAACCGTGCCGTCAATTTGAATTTCTTTTGTTGTTATTTTATAAAATAGGTATTAGTTGTTTTGGTAGTGTTTAAATATTCGTCTTTCAAATTACAAATTATTAATAGTTTGCATTTTATTTCCTTGGTGAAGTAGTAGTAGAAGTAGAAGTAGTACCTACGCATGGTTTTTTAGATACCGATAGGTAAGTTTTGGCTAATTTATGTTCAATTTTATTTTTGTATTATGTAGGTAAAAGCATAGTTACTTTTATTAATTATAGTAGTCATAGGTATTTATTTGTAAGTAAAGTAGGTATAGGTAGATGGTATTGCACAGGCGTTTCAGCTTTATTTTCATTTCTTTTTTTGTTGTAAGTTGTACATATTTCTGGGTATAATTCTATTAGAATATTTTAGTTTAAATAGGCACTTAGATTTTAAATGTAAGGTAGCTATAGTTAGGACCTCTATCGTAGGTTATTTTGTTAGGTAACTGACAGCCTTTTCGTTACCGTCGATTAAAAATAAAATACACAATGCCACCTAAAAAACGCCACTGAACCGTGAGGAAGGACATATGGTAAGTACTTTTTTACGAAAAACGACGGAAACGCGGACGAAGTCGCGGGCAAAAGCTAGTATAAATTATATTTTTAAATATTCCTATACAAAGTAATATAAAAAAACATTTAAAAATATAAAAAATAGTAGCCCACCGGTATCGGGAACAGGGTTCAAGCTACCGGTAGTCAGGGCTCCAGAGAAAGGAACCTCCTAACAATACGAGCCGTGTCCAGGAGTACCGTTCTCTGTATCAAGCCCTTGATCCAGCCGCCCAATGAGAGCCTCCTCAGATGTTGGTCGAGGCTCTTGGCAATTATGCCATTGGCTGAAACGACTATCGGCACAATGATTGCTGAATTATTATTATTATTATATAGAAAACAAAACTAGTAAAAAATTGCGACTGTGAACAGTGCATTCATCATAGCATGAGCTGATGGTGATGTCGGTTGCAAGACACTATAGTGCCAAAGGTCATTGGGCAACTAAGTATGGAACCTATACCCAGAGCCTACAGAAAAAAAAATAGGTAGGATGTTTAGATAAACGTCTCTAGTTTACGAATATATATGTCGCATTAACGCAGATACCGGGAAAAAACCATTAATCTAAAAAATAAAAAAAAACAGTGATTATGTTAATTATAACAAGACTTAGTACATTTTATTGGTTTCTTGATAGTAAACATGATTTGAAAAAAAAATACAAACAACAAAACAAGTATAGAAGAGTTTTTAAGTTTTTAACCGACTTCAAAAAAGGAGGAGGTTTTTTTTTATGTATGTTACCTGATTTCTCCCCCATTTGTGGACCGATTCTCAAAATTCTTTTTTTATTTGAAAAAGTAAACTCCTGAGGTGGTCCCATTTTACGTGGTGGTGGTTTTTTTGTGGTCGTTTGGTTAATTTGGTGAAGATCTGGTGCTGATCTTCGGAGATATACAATGGAACTCTTCAAAAATAGACGGCAAATCTGTCGTAATTGCTGGAATCGCTTGGATGTTTATTGAATATACATTATCATGACGTAACATCACGCCTGTATGCTCTGAGGGGGTATGCAGATGTGTACAATACACATTTTTTTTAATGTATTTTTTTGGAAGAGTACTTTCTGAAAGTGGTTCCATTTCAATTTGGTGAAGATCTGATGAAGATCTTCGGAGATAGGCAACGGAACTCCTCAATAAATGATAGCAAATGGAATGGGATTGCTGAAATCTCATGTCTGTCTATTGTTTACACCAGTTCATAACATAACATCACGCTGGTACGTTGTGAAGGGGTAAGCACATGTGAACCATTAAAAAGTGAAAAATAAAAACTTTTTTACAAAAAATAAAACCGACTTCAACTTTCGACATGATCAATGTCCACAGAAATAATTGTATCGTTTAATAACGCCGCAGGCGTATCTACTTGATCTTGATGTCGGGCCCAAGACAAAAAACCAGGGCCGTACGCGAGAGGTTTCCGCCGCCGATCGCCACTACGAGAACACGGCGGGGCTCCGCCCAAGCAGGGCACACCTCCACAGTGTGCTCCACCGTGTCCTCCGGCCGATCCTCGCAGTGGAAGCATCCGGGCGTTTCCTTCCCGCCTGATTCGGTGCAGGTACCTCCCGGAACATCCGTGTCCGGTGAGGACCTGCGTCAGACGGAAGGTGAGGGCACCGTGGCGCCTCTCTAGCCACTCCTCAAAGAGGGGACTTACCGCCACTATCATGGCATGCCCTGCACGGGGTTGCGACAGTCGCTGTCTCCATGCCGCCATGAGATCACACCGCGATTTGCCGCGGCAACGGAGTGACCCCCCGGTGTAGCGCCTCCGCGCGCCATTCACGCAGGCGCGCGAGGACTATCGCCTCCAGATCCCATGGCGGCAATCTGGCAAGGAGGTTCGCCACCTCACGGGAAATCGTGCGGTACCCACGGACTAGCCTAACGGCCAGCACCTTTTGGGGCGCGTTCAAGTAGTGGGCGGCCCGCTTCGTCAAAGCACGCGCCCACACTGGGGCCCCGTAGAGGGCCATGGACCGCACGATCCCCGCATAGAGCCTCCGGCAGGAGGCGTTTGGCCCCTCCAAATTGGGTAAGAGCCACCTGAAGGCAGCCCCAGCCCACTCCAGTCTGGGAGCCAAACGTCGGAAATGCTCCACGAAGTTCCACCGGCTGTCGAGGACGAGCCCTAGTACCTACTTCAAAGTACACTCGACGCCGATGGGAACCCCTCCCACCGTTAGCTGGGATCCCGACGGCAGCAGTTACCCACGTCCATGGAAGCCCATGGCCTCCGACTTGTGACTCGACGACTATCGCAACCCCGCGCGTCATCGTTTCGGCCGCCGCCTCGTACGACCCCTCCTGTGCCAGCACCAGCGTATCGTCCGCGTAGCAGACGACGCTGACGCGAGCGCTTCTTTTGTTTATTTAACAGAATGCTTCACTGAAATTGTTTTATCTATACATTTATTATCTATTTTTTATTCATCTATAACATTTTATTCCCATGGTTTAAAAAAAAAAAGCATCTTAAATTTAGTGTAGGTTAATACTTAACAATATAAAACTAATTTGGTTTTTGTAGGAAGACTATCGTTAACTGGGTCAGATTCTGCCCCATGACCTTTGATTTACAAAAAAAAAACAAATCATTTATTCGCATTTTATGGGTACATAGATGACGGTACATAAATCTACACATTAAAAGAAAAGTGCCGCTTGGTCCATACATAGTTCTTTTATTTATTTTACAAGATACCTGAGAATAGAAGAGAAAAAGTTGGCTCCATTTTACTGCCCAAAAGAGTGAAGCCTCCAGGGGGGTTAATATTGGACGTACAGCTAGTTGGACTGGAAAGTCAACATTTTTTGCTAGATTTTAGTAATAGACATACAGTAAATATAGAAACACCTCCGGGGCAATTTTGAAAATGATTAAAGCTGAATTATAAAAATGTTACTTTAGTAAAGTTTTATTTTTTATTATTTTTTTATTATTATAAATGGGCTTGTTCTTTGTTGATTTTGCAACTGGTCTTTAAACATCTTCGAATGTTTTCTGAATCAACAAGTCAAGGACGATGCAACGATAGTAGATTGTACACCAATTGCATAAAACTCACCATTTTGCGCGAGACGTTTATCCATCCGATGCGAGCTTGCGGGCGAGGATGGATATAAAGTAGAGAGTAAAATGGGTTTTATGGACGAGTTGTACACTCTACTTTTCACTTCGATTGCGATGAAATGAAACAGCAAGTTGTAAATATTGTAATAGTAGATTGTACACCAAGTGCATAAAACGCACCATTTTGCGCGAGACGTTTATCCATCCGATGCGAGCTTGCGAGCGAGGATGGATATAAAGTAGAGAGTAAAATGAGTTTTATGGACGAGTTTTAACACTCTACTTTTCACTTCGATTGCGAGGAAATGAAACAGCAACTTGTAAATATTGTAAAAATAATTATTGTTCCCGTCTTTTTTTTTTTCAGTAGGAAACGTGACATAACACCTGACTCGGGTCGTTACTCATACTGCTCAGTTATAAAAACATTTTGAGCAAGCCTATTGCCATCAACCAATGTAATTAGGAGTAGGTAAGCCTTTTGCCATCAACTGAGGTAATTGGGGGCAAGCCTATTGCCACCAACCGATGTAATTAGGAAAAGCCTATTGTCATCAACCAATCTAATTAGGAGCAAGCCTATTGCCATCAACCGATGTAATACGGAGCAAGCCTAATGCCATCCACCGATTTAGGTAATTGAGAGCAAGCCTATTGCCATCAACTGATGTAATTGGGGGCAAGCCTATTGCCATCAACTGGTGTAATTAGGAGCAAGCCTATTGCCATCCACCGGTTGGGGTAATTAGGAGCAAGCCTATTGCCATCCACTGATTTAGGTAATTGAGAGCAAGCCTATTGCCATCAACTGATGTAATTGGGGGCAAGCCTATTGCCAGCAACGGGTGTAATTAGGAGCAAGCCTATTGCCATCAACCAATCTAATTAAGAGCAAGCCTATTGCCATCAAGCGATTTAGGTAATTGGGGGCAAGCCTATTCCCATCAACTTTCCTTGTACCTATTCGTAATGAAAAGCACAGTGTTTACCTCGGGTTAAAGACTTATTTAGTCGCTCGGACTATAATTAGCGTCATCATAATATCGTAGCGTAATTAATCCCTTGTTCTTTGAATACTAACGAAACGAATTAAATTAAAGAGGTCATTTTATGAAGTTGAAGTTGTTCCTGTGGCTGTTGGGCCGATTACCTGTGCCGATTACCTTGGTCTTCGACGAAGATTTTACTTTATGCTCTAGAGCATAAAACGCGACTTTATGTTGCCTACGCACGACATAAAGACGAATTTTAGAGCGAGAGAAGTGTAATAGTACATTATGGTACAAGTGTGTAACGTTGGTGATTACCGCTGAGGCGCCATTGAGACCCGAGCCGTCAGGTGAGGGTCTTAAGAGAGCCGAAGACGGTAATCATCAATATCAAGAAAAAAATAATACTAAAAAGTCATCTTCAACAGTTATAACAAGTTCTGTTTATTTTTTACAATAGCGAGAAAAATTAATGCGCGCGCATCTACCTACAGTTCGACCAAGTTATATGTGCAGGCGGGAAACACGGAACTAAAATAAATGTACTAAGTTTGACGTAGCGATGCATTTTTTTTCTTGACCATAGGCGCCACCTTGAAATTCACACTGTAACAATGGCAATCGACCATAGACTAAAATAATGAGGTTTCTTTATTTTTGGCTTATCACGGATAGAGTTTTAGCCACGTACAAAATGGGGTATTCAAAGTTTTCTTTAATACAGAGAAAATAAAAGTTATATTATTTGAGTGAAAGTTTCATTTATTAAAAACGTACAAGATAAAATTATTTATTTAAATTCCAAGTTGCATGAAATGAGCAAGCATTAATACACATTAATTACACATTAATTTATTATTACTATTGAACACGATCTTTTTTGTATCGAAACTTTTTTAAGAAAATAGCAACTCAACCAATAAAATTTAAAAAAACCCTATAACTCACTAGTGAATAATAGCAATGAAAAAGTCAGATTTTAGATAATTATGTGCCTAATTGCGGTAAAATTATAGCCACTTTATGAAGCTTATGAGCAAGTGTGTTGAAAAGATAATTTACATGCAGAGGTAAGTAGTAGCACGTATAAAGTTGCGGTCGGAATATATATATCTGTCTAAAAATATACATAATATCTATAATTAAATATGTTTATGTTATCATTAAGCTTATGTGTGACCTTTACCTGACATAAGAACTCAAGATCAGGCCAGTTGCGGCCATAAAATAAATTTCGCAGTGCCTGCTGTATTTTAATGGCAAAACGTATATTAGATAAACTAAGCTAAAACACGAGGCGATAAACATAATCAAATAAGTAGGCAGTCGTTATAAAAAAGTCTGATAAATCTACCAACTTGATCTATTAAAACGCAGATAAGTAAACAAACTCAGTAATGACGTGTACAAATCTGTTTGTTTATGTATATCAGTGAGACTGATATACACGAGTACGTAAAGTTACATAATATATATCTATAGATAGACTGGAGTAAAGTGCGTGCCTACAGTTGTCGGTCAGCAGTGGTCAGCGAGTTCGCTATGCACTCTTGATCATAACTTCATAACAGTTACGGTGGAAAAGAAAATTATCTAACTTTTGAAAAAATTAGGCGGTAAGAATATTTTTTGATTTAATTTTGTTTGTGTTTTGTGTACTGTTTTGTAAATATTTATGATTATTTTTGTGTTTAGTTTATGCCAATAGACATCGGTTTAAACAACATGTGTTACTTAGTTTACGGTGATTTAGAACTGCAGTAGTAGTTTAAAAACTTATTAATTTGTTTTTAGTACATTATGGTACAAGTGTGTAACGTTGGTGATTACCGCTGAGGCGCCATTGAGACCCGAGCCGTCAGGTGAGGGTCATAAGAAAGCCGAGGACGGTAATCATCAATACACGCGTGTATCATACGACGTTTTTCAACACACTTGTGAAGAAAATAATACTAAAAGTCATCTTCAACAGTTAAAACGAGTTCTGATTTTTTTTCACAATAGCGGGAAAAATTAGTCGGTTTTCCTATGCGCGCGCATCTACAGTTCTACCAACTTATCTGTGCATGCGGGAAAACAAGGAACTAAAATAAATGTACTAAGTTTGACGTAGCGATGCATTTTTTCTTGACCAGTGGCGCCACCCGATCGACCATAGACTAAATGAATGAGCGCGATAGAGTTTTAGCCACGTATAAAATGAGGAAAAAGTTTTCTTTATTACAGAAAAAACAAAAGTTATATTATTTGAGTAAAAGTTTCATTTCATAAAAACGTACAAGTTGAAATTATCTATTTAAATTCAAATTTGCATGAAATGAGCAAGCTCTAAGTCAAAGTCAAAGTCAAAGCATTTATTTCAAGTAGGCCGTTACAGGCACTTTTGAATAGTCGAATTAAACTAACTGCGGCACTCAGAGATATCCAACGATTACTCAAGCCGCCACCCAGCAAAGGCCTGACATACTTTTGTATGACAAAACTGCCAAAAACCTTTATCAAGCGACGTCCCAAGCAACCACTGAAGCTCTCCGAGTGCGGCAGTAAACTACTGAAGCTAAATAAACTAAGCTACAGTCCCAGTCACAAGGCATAATAACTCGTGATTGTACTGTAGTTGCCCATTCCAAAGCGTTGGTCTCATGAGAAGAATGGCAAGAAACTTCATGGACACTCTTTTAAAATCTTTTGGGTTTACAATATGTACGTACATTAATCTAATCTAAGTACATTAATTTATTTTTACTATTGAACACGATCTTTTATGTATCGAAACTTTTTTATGAACGTAGCAACTCAACCAATAAAACCGTGCGTTCAAGCATTTTTGTCATACCTCAAAAAATTCCGCGAATGCATACGAAGTTTAACCTTTACGCAAGTATATGCAAGTAACGATGCCAATATAGCCTACAAAAGATTTTATGAAACGTTCTCCCTATTCTACAAACTTTGCTTCCCTGATAAAATAATAAAAATAAATACTAAAAAAAACGTAAAATGGGTATCGAGCGGTATAAAAAGCTGTAGTAAAAAACAAAGAAAATTATTGTGGACATAGGTACAGACTAAATCTTGTATTAAAAATTAAAATAAAATTTAAATAATACTCCTCGCAATATAAGAAAATTATAAGACTTACACAGAAAGCTCAAAATGACTACTTTATAAAAACCTCAAAGAATACGTCAAAAGCTGTATGGCAAATTGTCAATAGACCTAAAAATAACTCTCCTAAAGAACAAATAATGACCATTAATAAATCTGACCAGACCTTCTCAAAACCTATTGACATTGCAAATGAATTTAATAATTATTTTATAGATGAAATTGAGAATAACATTAAAACTGACATAGAATCCAACAGAAAATTTGATAATCTGACAAGCCAATCAATGTTTATGCAGCCTATTCTATCAAACGACGTGATTTCGGCAATAAGATCACTTAAGAATACTAGTACTGTGGGATTTGACGGTATGTCAACAAAGGTGATAAAATTCGTAAATGAACCTATAGCACCCGTATTAGCGCATATTATGAACCTTGGCATTGTTGACGGAGTTTATCCTGAGGACTTGAAGAAAGTTATTATTAAACCACTTCATAAAAAGGATGAAAAAACTGATATGAAGAACTATAGGCCAATAGCAAAAATATCTGTATTTTCCAAGGTTTTCGAAAAAAATATTTATAAGTCTCTGTATACCTTAATAAAGAAGAATGGGTATTTTTGTATAGACCCCGTCCCTTTCCTTGTAACACTTTCTCCTATATATCAAATGAAAGAGCGTTAAAAATACATCATTTTATTGTATGACAGTAAATGTGTGAATAATGGGGGAAAAAAGTTATTCACCGATAAAGAAAGAAAATATATATTTTTTTTTTTTCGTAGAACCTGCTTGAGTGTGGTGTCTATTGATAGGTCTTTTAAAATGACACTGAGGTTACTAAAACCATTTCTTCTCAAAGTCAATCGTTTGAAAGATAGACACTTCCAAAGTGCAAAAATGTGCCCCCACCCCCTCTAACTTTTAAACTAACTAGGTGAAAAATCTAATAAAAATATATGCTGTAGATCGCAATGAAAACTCACAACCGAAATTAGTTTAAACGAGATATAGTCAGCAGTTTTTGAGATATAGCTCATTTAAAAAACCGCAAATATAACTTTGTCATTCATACAAACACCATGAAAAACAAACTTATCACAAAATATGTATTTATGTTGCCGCTTTAACAACAAATAATACAAATTAAAGGGGACTTCCCTACTACGATGATGCAGAACCTTTCATGTGCGAGTCCGACTCACACTTAGCAAGTTTTTTTTACCCAATTCATTTTTTTTTCAATTATTCACACGGTTATTGAACCGTGTGAATAATTGAAGAATTGAATTGAGGAAATGGAATACTTCTATGGTGTATACACCATAGAAGAATACTTCTATGGTGTATACACCATAGAAGTATGTCTAAATTAAAGTCCAAGAATGACTGACTAAGAAATCAGAATCGACGGATCCGTGTTGCTGAGAGGCCGCATTTTATCGTGGCACATATAAAAAAAAACTTATATTTTGTTCAATCCTAAGACAGAGTGTAGTTAGCTTGGGGCAGTTTTCAGCAATAGACAGTGATTCAAGAGGAAGGTTTATATGTAGCACATTGCACCCGTGCGTAGCCGGAGCGGGTCGTTAACTAGTAAAAATATAAAGAATAAATTCAATTCTTTATCGGTGAATAACTTTTTTCCCCAATTATTTACACAGTAACCTTGTGTATAATTGGAAAAAAATGAATTGGATTAAAACTTTGCCTAGTCGGACTCGTACATGAAAGGTTCCGTACCATAGGGCACGCACGATAGCGGCGGTAAGTCCGCTCATTGAGGAGTGGCTGAAGAGGCACCACGGGCGCCCTCTTCGGCGGATACGGTTGTTTCGGGAGGTACCTGCACCGAATCAGGCGGGTGGAAACACCTGAATGCTACTATTGCGAGGATCAGCCGGAGGATACGGTGGAGCACAACTTGGAGGTCTGCCCCGCTTGGGCGGAGCCCCGCCGTGATCGGCGATTGGCGGCGGTGACCTCTCGCGTCCAAGCTCTGGTGCAAGCCATGGTCCGGGGCGAGAGGGAATGGGAAGCCGTCGCCTACTTCTGCGAAGCAGTGATACTAGCGAAGGAGGTGGTAGAACGTGAGAGGAAGAGAACCTCTCGTCGCAGCCGCCGCGGGAGACGCTCCGGGTGTCGGGGGCCACGTGATGGCTTCCAACAACCATAGACGCGGACCTGAGGTCGGTGAGTAATGGGCTAGCTCGCCGCCGCGCCGTCCGTCTTAGGAGGACGACAGGCGTGTCGACGTCGAGTTCGTGTTCCACGCGCGCCTCAGAGAGATGTCAGCAATATGGAAGGGGCCCGCAAGGGTCGACGCCCGTCGGGGCTGCGGGTTGTTCGAAAGAGATAGAGCGGCCTCGACATAAAGGGCTAAGAAGGAACATGGGTGGTTTTTAGTCAGTACAAGTCTGACTAAAATCTGGGTTTTAAAAAAAAAATCCGTACCATCGTCGTAGGGTCTGCCCTTTAATTTGTATTATTTGTTGTTAAAGCGGCAACAGATATACACACTTTGTGATAAGTTTGTTTTTCATAGTGTTTGTATGAATGACAAAGTTATATTTTCGGTTTTTTGAATGTTCTCTATCTCAAAAACTGCTAACTAAATCTCGTTCAAACTAATTTTAGTTGTAAGTTTTTATTGCGATCTAGAGCATATATTTTTATTAGATTTTTCACTCCCTTATTTTAAAAGTTAGAGGGGTTGGGGGACACCTTTTAGCACTTTGGAAGTGTCTATCTTTCAAACAATTGACTTTGAGAAAAAATGGTTTTAGAAACCTCAGTATCATTTTAAAATACCTATCAATAGACACCCCACTCAAGTAAGTTCGATGAAAAAAAAAAATATTTTTTTCTATCTTTATCGGTGAATAACTTTTTTCTCCCATTATTTACACATTTACTGTCATACAATAAAATTATGTACTTTTAACGCTCTTTCATTTGATATATAGTAGAAAGTGTTACAAGGGTAGGGACGTTTTGCCCCTTCTTCTTTAACTTATTATGCAAGGAACAGTATGGCTTTAGAAAAAACACCTCGATCAATATGGCTATTTTTGATTTTTTACGTGGCACTATGTTGGCAGTAGACCAAAAAGCTCCAATTTGTGCCATATACACAGATATGACCAAAGCCTTCGATTACGTAAAGCACGACGTCTTGTTGGATAAACTGCGTAGCTACGGTATCAGAGGTAACATTTTAAAACTACTCGAATCCTATCTCTCCAACAGAATGCAGTGTACAGAGATTGCAAGAATATGTGAAAAAACAAAATTTGAAAAGAGTTTTTTATCGCATTATAGATTAATAAAGTTTGGTGTCCCACAGGGTAGCGTCCTTGGGCCACCTCTTTTCTTGATCTATATAAATGATCTACCAAAGGTGACTCAACATCAAATGGTGATGTTTGCAGACGACAGTACTGCCATAGTAAAATGTATTGATCGCAATACTTATCAAGTTGACATCAATAATACACTATCGGACATAATTAATTGGCTTGACAAAAATAATTTAGTTATTAACTTAAAGAAAACGAAAATCATGCACTTTCACCAAAGAACTGAAGTACCAAAAGTAAATATTAGACATAGTTTCTGTGACATTGAAGAAGTTAAAGTAGCAAAATTCTTAGGTTTAGTCCTTGATAGTCAACTTAACTGGAAGGCCCATATAGATGACCTAAGTAAAAAATAAATAAATCAGCTTACGCACTTTTCCAAATTGCTAGAAAAATAAATATGGATGCGCTACTAGTTGCATATCACGGCCTAGTAGCCTCAATACTGCGATATGGTATTGTTTTTTGGGGCAATTCTACTGATAGAGATATTGTTTTTAAGGCACAAAAAAGATGCATAAGATCGATGTGTGGTCTTAGAACCGATGATAGCTGTGTACCATTCTTTAAATCGCTGAAAATACTCACCTTACCATCATTATATATATTTGAAATTAGTGTTTTCGTCAAAACAAACATGAGCTTGTTCGAAAAAGTGTCAACTTTAAGACATGTTGCGATTCGTAGCCAATACGCAAACTCTTAAAGCAATCAGCATTGTAAGACAGCCTTATTGAGAAAGAGCGTTTTAGGCATGGCGCCGCGCATTTACAACAAGATACCGGATGTAATAAAACATTTAAATGTTACTCAATTTAAAAAAAAGTTAAAATTGTTATTAATTGAAAAATTTTATTACACTATTGATGAATTTCTGAATGATAAAAAAATAGGTAAAAAAACTTTTTAAGTTAAACGGTTTTATGTTAAACATACATTGCAATGTTTAAGATAAATGTACGAAAAACCAAAAAATAATAAAATAGATACAGTCGTGGGAATTATAACACGTGGGGCACGTCAAACATTTTAATCAACGATTGTAGACAATTGACGTGCCCCACGGTTTTATATTTTAGTCTAGTCTATGCATATGTTTATAATTCCCACGACTGTATCTTTTTTTTTTTTTTTTTGGTTTTTAGTATTTATTTCGCATTCTGTTTAATTCATTTAGTGCTTCATTATTGCAAGGATTAATAAAACATAAATTATCCGCCATTTTGTAGCGGCGGCCATCTTGAATTTATAATGATAATGAATAAACATAATTGTATTGTCACCAAAATCCAAAGTGTATACAAAATTTCAGATTAATCGGTTGACAGGAAGAGGGTGAAATTTGAATTACTAAAGATCCAAGAAAGAATAAAACAAACGGGGTGAGCTAAATAAAAACCGTTTAAAAAAAACCGTTTAAAAAACCGTTTAAAAAACCGTTTAAAAACCGTTTAATAATAATAATTAATGTAGACTTATTTATTTATTTTGACTGGAGAATACACACAATAGACGATTTCTAGCTGAATTTGACATTTGTTAATATTATTATTTTTATTTCTTTTTGGCTGTAGAATTACTTGATATTATGACATTTTATAATACTTGTTTTTAGCATAATTCTATTAATTTTGACATACCTACCAAATAATTTGTGTTTACCTCTCGCATGATACATTTTTCTTTTATTATTTCGCATGCTATGCAACCATAAATTTTTGTACGTCTTTTGGCATAACATAGCGATCTAACATTAATTTAAGAACTGTATTCACTACCTTAATGGTTTTTAATAGAACTTACAAAAAAAAAATATACTAGAACAAAGAACCTAAAACTAAAAACCATAGTAACTAAAATATATTATTAAAAGGAGTCCCTTTAGGCAAGGTTCCGAAGATACTGGCAGCGTTCCCCCTTTGAATAGCTAGACTAATTCTTTGTCCGAGGTAGCTATGTTACACAAATAAAATTGACTTTGACCTATTATTGCAATCAAATATAACAGCTCACAACTTAGGACCCAGTAATATTAATGACAATAATATCCGTGGTGCTAGGCAACTGGGCTTATCCCAGTTGTATACGTCCCTGTGTGCCTATTGGCCTTGTTCTGTTCTGTCTCCTGCTGATATGGAGGGAAGTGGAAATTATGTTTTTTCCTACTCCTCCGCTATTCTTTTCTGATTAATTTCGTTGCGGGATCCAAGACAGTTAAATCGCTTCTCTGGGACTTCGTCGAGCTTCATTGTCTCGGCGCTTTTCTTGTGGTCGCCAGTCGCCACTGTTGATTCTGGCTAACAGGAGTTACAGTGGTTTGGGAATAGTGTGGCGGGCGTGTCCCAAAAAAAAAAAAAAAAAACTATCGACCCGTACAGGGCTCGCGTGGTAGATTATAGTCCATTCCTTCTCACAGAGGGGAGGCCTGTGTCACAGCTGTGGGAACATTTTAGGCTGATTATGCTTATGCTATGTCTTAACCCAGGTCATGGTTATCTATTTGTGTGGCAAACATCGTTTGTGTTGTCAGACAGACAAGAGTCATACTATAGCATTTAAAATATTAGAATGAGTGTAAATATTGAACCCTATTAACTTCAACTTAATTATTCCAGCTAAAGATGTCGTGGGCCTGTGACACAGCGATGACGTCGATGATCCTGGACAGCTACCAGGTAGCTGGGCCACTGTTCGTGCAGACGCTGCAGAGCATCTTCGCTGCGCAGTGCGCTCTCGCAGGGGATCATCTTTGGCCCGACGATGCTACGAACGCTGTTCTTGAAGGTAACGACTTTAACCTTGTTATTTTTCTCTAGTATAGCCAGATAAAGAGAAGAATGGAAGAAAATAAGTATTGCCTCGACCTGACCCCAAGTAACATGAGCCAATCGCAGGAAGATAATGATTGTCAGATAATGAGGACTAATTTTGGTTTTGCAGAAAAATATTTGCAGTAAAATGACTAAATTTATTTTAAATTGGAAAGGAAACTGTGGGTGTGTGTTTTAAACACAAGTTTAAATTTAGTAAATGCATTCAACATGTTTCTCTTGAATTTACACAGTAATGTCAGTTAAGTCACAGGGCCAAGGAGAACTGGGTATAATTATCATAAATAGGGTTAACATCGTAGCATACATTTAACCTGAGAGGAATTAATGCAGACTTCGGTGAAATTATGTGTAAAATGTGGAACACGAGAGGAATATCTATATCTATAAAAGCGAAAGGTCACTCACTCACTGATTCATCACGAAATCTCGAAAACCGCTGGACGTACAAAGATGATTTTTGGCAGGGAGGTAGTTTATGGTTAGTAGACGTCCGCTAAGAACGGGTTTTGCGAAAGGGCCGGATTAGGGTGGTCTAAGGGCCCTCGCAAGTTTGTATGAAACTCCTTCATTTTTTGTGCTACAATCTAGATTTTTGGCAGAGACGTAGTTTATAGTCAGTGGGCGTCTACTATGAATTAATTTTGCGACAGGGCCGGATTAGGGTGGTCTAAGGGCCCTCACAAGTTTGTATGAAAGTCCTTAATTTTTCGTGCTACAATCTTGATTTTTAGCAGAGACGTAGTTTATAGTCAGTGGGCGTCTGCTATGAATTAATTTTGCGACAGGGCCGGATTAGGGTGGTCTAAGGGCCCTCACAAGTTTGTATGAAAGTCCTTAATTTTTCGTGCTACAATCTTGATGTTTGGCAGGGACGTAGTTTAAAGTTAGTAGACGTCTGCTTAGAACCGATTTTGAGACAGGGCCGGATTAGGGAGGTGTAAGGGCTCTCGCCAGTTTGTATGAAAGTCCTTCATTTTTTGAGCTACAAACTTGATTTTTGAGACGGACGTACTTTATACATAGTTAGTAGACGTCTGGTAAGAACAGATTTTGTGACAGGGCCGGATTAGGAAGGTCTAAGGGCTCTTGCAAGTTTGTAAGAAAATCCTTAATTTTTTGTGCTACAAACTTGATTTTTGGCAGGCACGTAGTTTATAGTTAGTGGAACTCTGCTAAGTACAGGTTTTGTGGCAGGGCCGGATTAGAGAGGTTTAAGGGCGCTCGCAAGTTTGTTTAAAAGTCCATCATTTTGTGTGCTACTAACTTGAATTTTGGCAGGGACGTAGTAGGTGAGTAGAAGTTTGCTAAGAACCGATTTTGCGACAGGGCTGGACTAGGGAGGTCTAAGGGCTCACGCGAGTTTGTATGACAGTCCTTCCTTTTTTTGTGCTACAATTTTGGCAGGAAGGTACTTTATAAACTCTTTTGCAAAAAAAACGGGCACTTCATATTTTTTTCTCTACTTCAATGAAGAAGGACAAGTAAGAGGTTTTATTAATTTGACGATGTATTGGCATGTTATTTGAAGAATCCTGGCATGATTCTGTACGTTCCAAATTTAAATTTTGAAATTACCAAAAGGAAAATAATGATTATTTTAGATTATTGTAAAATTGCTTTACTAATGGCGCGAATTGCTGAAACGATTTTATTACTGATTACTAAAATTTTAAAACTTTTTGGATATTTTCTGCAAATTAAACAATTTTATATTTCTTTTTACATTAAATACCACTTTTTGACATGAGTGATAAAGCGATAAGGGCCGGTAAAATTATAGCCCTACTTGAAGAAGGTTGTTCGCAAACTTACGTGTCTCAGCGGTTAAATGTGAGTCGTTCAACTGTCCAGAGGACTTGGCAACGGTATCAAGAGACCGGTTCGGTCAAAAGAAGACCCGGTTCGGGAAGAAAACGACGCACAGAACCAAGAGATGACCGCTTTTTGGTGAGTCAGGCCTTGCGGAATCGTAAGGCGTCAAGTGTAGACCTGAAGAAGAGCCTTGAAGAAGTAAGAGGAGTAGAAGTTAGCTTGTGGACCGTCAGGAGGAGGCTTTTGGCTGCTAATATCAGGAGTTACCGCCCGGCTCGGGGACCTAAATTACTCCGTGAGCACCGTGTTGCTCGACTTCAGTTTGCTCGAAACTGTGCTTCATGGACTCTGGAGGACTGGAATAAAGTATTGTTTTCTGATGAAGCTAGAATCTCTTTGTGTGGAGAGGACCGACGCCGGCGAGTGCTACGAAGACCACGGGAACGCTATGCGGAAGTGTGTTTCGAAGAAATCACTCCTTATGGCGGAGGCTCCGTTATGTTTTGGGCAGCAATTAATTCGACGGGGCGTACGGAGTTAGTTCTCATAGAAAATGGAACATTAAATGCACACCGGTACATAATGGAAGTCCTAATTCCATATGCACAACCCGCATTGACTGCACTTGGGGAAGATTCCATTTTTATGGACGACAATGCTCGCCCGCACCGTTCTGGCGACGTGGAAGCGTACATGCAAGAAGTTGGGATCCGTCGTTTAGATTGGCCAGCTCGAAGTCCTGACCTCAATCCAATTGAGCATGTCTGGGATGTTCTAAAGAGACGGGTAAGATCAGTGCAACATGCTCCACAAAACATCAGGGAGCTAAAAAGAGTCATTGCAGAAGAGTGGGAACGTATTCCTCAAAACGTCATTAAAAACATCGTGGAAAGCATGCCCAGAAGGATTCAAGCTGTGATTTTGGCAAGAGGAGGTCACACTCGTTATTAGGTTATTACATTTGTAACTTTATTTAATTAAACAAAGTAAAAAAATCTTCTTGTCTTTATTGCCGACCACTTCTTATTGTTTGGCCGTGTACATCGGTTTTAAAGAATTCATAGATTTTTTTTTTAAATTGCCACAGTTCACTTCACGCGTATTAATTTACACGATTATAAGTATACAGACTACGTCAAACAATTAAATTTCATTGAATTAACTCAAATCGACCTTAGAACGTAAATTTCCTAAGGTGCCCGTTTTTTTTGCAAAGGAGTGTAGTTAGTATTATAGACGTTGACTAAGAACAGTGCGGGTTTAGCAACATAGCCAGAATAAGGAGGTCTGAGGGCTTTCACATGTTTGTAAAAATGTACTGTTTTTTTTTTTGTACTAACAACCTGAAATTTAACAAGTCTAGAGTTTAGGAGTAGGAGATCTAAGCTAAGAAATTTGTAAGGAAGACCTGGACTAAGGGCTCCCGTAAGTCCATATGAAATCCTTGGCTTTTTGTACCTGAAAATTGGCAGAGAGATAGAATATAGTTAAGACATTTCAGGTAGGAATAGATTTTACGACAGGGCTGGTTTAAGGGAATATAATCGCTTCGATTGGCATTTGGCATTCGATTTGACATAGTAGGTACCATCCACAGGCAGTCCAGACAAGAGAGTCAAAATTTCTACGCGAACGAAGTCGCGGGCAACTGCTAGTACTTTATAATTTGATATTATAAACTGTAAAGAACATCACAAACGTGAAAAATATCAATGAAATTGTACATAAACTGCAAGCGTTGTTGAGGAATCTTAATTATACATATAACACATAGGAGATTTGTCGGATAAATGCTAGTCGGATATTTGGCTAGCATAGACCGTAATTTTGGGACTGACCTGGTATGACGAAGCAGTCTTCTTCAGGGGCCCCTGTCCTTCGATGATGAATGTAGTAATCGCGTAGGCTGGAGTCGATATAGATCTGCTATTGTGCTGAACGATTGAAAATTGTGATGATCGGTTTTATAGGCTCAAGCTACCGGAGCGAGCTCTTACGGGTTTCTTTTTCAGTTGAGAAGAGAATGTGGCAACACCTCAGCGTTCAGTGTTGCGCGCTTGCAAAAACGTTTCGTTTTAGGCATGTCCCGTTTTGGAATATGCTAGTCGATCAAGTATTAATCGATTTAAAAGGAATGAAAAGAAAATACGTAATATTTGTGCGTACTTAAACAAAAGTACCGAACATGCTGCCGGCGATAAAATAATGCTTATTTTATCTAAGAACTAGATACATAATGCTATACTAACTTAAGACTAAAAACATGTAATGCGATTTATCTAAGAGATGCCTATTCGACAGGCAATGGGCAGACCTTAACTACAGGTCGCTTAGTAAGAGTATTACCGATGCGTACAGTTACGACTCGGGTATTACCGTCGGCGCCGGGATGCAGCTGATGCACGCGGGCGAGACGCCATTGCAGTGGTGGCAGTGTGTTATCTATTAACACGACTACAGAACCCTCCCTAAGGGGTGTGTTAGTATTGTCGTGGAACCATTTACCTCTTGGTTGCAGCTGGTGTAAATATTCTACGCTCCAGCGTTTCCAAAAATGTTGAACGGCTTGTTGAATAACCTGCCATCTAGCGAGGCGGTGTGGATTGTCGTTAGACAAGTTAAATTCAGGTAAAGACGTTAATGGTTCCCCGATGAGGAAATGTCCGGGAGTAAGGGGTAATGGATCAGTAGGATCATTACTAAGTTGACAGAGAGGTCGTGAATTACAGACCGCTTCAATTTGACAGAGTAGAGTATTGAATTCGTCCTGAGTTAGTTTTAATGTACCTATGACACGATGTAAGTGTCGTTTCAGACTACCTACGGCTCGTTCGACGAGACCGGCGAAATGCGGAGCATACGGAGGATTAAACTGCCAGGTGATTTGCATGTTTGTCAGCTGGGTGTTTATAGCAGTCTGATTCGACTCGTTTCGCAGAAACGTGAAAAGTTCGGAAAGATACCTGTCACAACCTACAAAATTCCGTCCGCAGTCGGAACGAATTGTTTTGCAATACCCGCGCCGGGATATGAACCTACGCAATGCGTTCAGAAAAGATTCGGTTGAGAGATCGGGAACTAATTCTAAATGGATTGCTTTCGTTGATTGGCAGACGAACACGCATACGTACGATTTGTAAAGTTTCGCGTTACGAAGTTTACTTGATTTAAGAAAGAAGTGTCCCGCAAAGTCAACGGACGTATTTAAGAAGGGACGAAGTGATCGAACCCTAGTGGTAGGTAATTGAGCCATTGATGGCTGTGGCGGGACAGGTCGGGCACGAACACACGATACGCAGCGTCGTGTGCGCATACGAACAGCATCGCGAGCACACAGGATCCAGTAGGTCTGTGCGAGGGCAAACTGCAAAGTTTGGGGTCCCACATGTAAATGTGTTTTATGATAGACATCAATGAGAAGATTAGTGAAATGGTGTTTCTTGGGTAACAGAATCTGATGCTTGGCATCATACGGTACGTTGGCCTTATTTATTCTGCCGCCGACCCTGAGGAGTCCGGCATCGTCCAAGAAAGGTTTTAGTTTTTGAAGACGTTTTGTACATCTGTCGTCGTCCTTGAGACGCGAGATGTCTTCAAAAAAGCATTCACTTTGGACAAGTGATATAAGTCTATTGAGAGCTTGTTTTGTCTCAGGAACTGTGACATGTTTAGTCGTAGGGCTATTGGATTTACGGCATTTGTTTATGAATCGTAACATATACGAAATTACGCGTAGCATCCTTGGAAACGATGAAAATCGCTCAATGAACTCTAAGCTATTAGGGTCATTGGTTTGTGTGAGAAGAACGTGATTGCGACGTTCTTCGTCGGTGTGACATACGACGTTAGTCTTAGGCCACTCAGACTCGTTTTTACTGAGCCAACCGGGTCCCGAGAACCATAGTTGATGGTTCAACTGAGAGGGGAGAACACCACGAGACGCGGGGTCTGCGGGGTTGTCTGCGGATTTAACGTGGTGCCACTGCGAGGCAGGCACGTTGCTTGTTGTATCCGCTATGCGGTTGGACACGTATGTCCGCCACTTGTCTGGAGACGACCGTAACCAGGCAAGAGTTATGGTGGAATCAGACCAAGCGTAGACTTGGTCGAAAGACAATCTACTGCTGTAAGCAGTGATGACCTTTTTTATCAATTTTGACAATAGTTGAGCACCGCACAGCTCCAATCTCGGGATGGTGAGCCGTTTCAAAGGCGCAATTTTTGTTTTGCCTATGAGAAGGTGTGTGCTGATGGCACCGTTCGAGTCAATAACGCGAATGTAGACGCAGGCGGCGTACGCCTTTTCAGATGCGTCGGAGAAGCCATGAAGTGACACTTGATGTGTGCTAGGAAGAACATGACGAGGTAACGCGATGTCCTGTAGTAACGGTAGCTCGTCGATAAACCGAAACCACAAGTCACAGATACCCTGTGGAGGGGCAGCATCCCAACCTGTGCCTGATACCCATAGAAGTTGAATTAAATGCTTTACGAATACTGTCACTGGGCTTAGGAATCCGAGGGGATCGTAAATCTTTGCGATTTCTGCCAACATTATGCGTTTTGTACATTTGCGTGAGTTAGCTACTTCATTCGTTTGATAGGAAAACACGTCAGATTTAGGATTCCACTTGAGTCCCAAGACCTTGACAGAAGTGTCAGTGTCGAGTGCTGACAAAATAAGAGCGTCATCATGATGGGAAGCATCATTGTTCAAGTGCGATAAAAACTCGGAACTATTACTGGTCCATTTGCGGAGTTCGAAGGTTCCTGCTTTACAAATGGAAGTTAGCTGGTGCTGAAGAGTGATAGCATCTTCAACCGTATCAACTCCAGTAACGACATCATCAACGAAGACTTCGTTAAGAAGTACTTGCGAGGCAAGTGGGAAGTTAGCAGCTTCATCAATTGCTAATTGACGAAGTGTTCGCAAAGCTAGGAAAGGTGCGGAAGCGACGCCGAATGTGACAGAGCACATACGATATTCCTTTACGGGATCATGGGGAGAGAATCTCCAAAGAATCCGATGGAAGTCCCGGTGTTCTTTACAAAGACCGATGTAGCGATACATCATCTTGAGATCGGCCGTAAACACTATTTTATGAAGTCTGTACTTCAGCAAGATTTCAGAAATGTCTTGATGCAATTTCTGACCAGTGAGGAGATTATCGTTAAGAGAGCGACCTGACGTAGTCTTGCATGAAGCGTCGTACACAATACGATATTTCGTAGTGGTTGCGGAACTCTTCACCACAACGTGGTGGGGTAGATAGTAGGGGGGAGTGCCCGGACTCGCAGAGTCCGTCACTGGCTCCATATGTCCCAAGTCTAAATATTCTTGGATACCTTTGTTATAATTCTCTCGTAAGGCAGGGTCGCGAGACAGGCGTGCCTCTAGTTTTGTTAAACGCGAGAGAGCTATAGCACGAGAATCGCCCAATGGCGTAGCATTCTCCTTGAAGGGCAGAGAAACTATATATTTCCCATTTGCATCTCGTGTGTGAGTATCGACGAAGATCGACTCACAGCGTAATTCATCTTTTGTAAGATGTGGATGTTCTGCTATGGATTCCAACTCCCAGAACCTTTGAAGTTTCATGTCAAGTTGACAAGTAGTCGAGTTGACACTTAGTCGTTTCATACTTTCATATGAAATTCTACCACCTATCAGATAACCAAAAATGCTGTTGATGGCCACAGGTGTGCCCGGTGGACCCTTGATGTTATCCAGTAGCAGTATGCTATCCAGATAGTCAGATCCCAGTAGTAGTTCAACAGGCCGCGTTGAGCGTAATTCTGGGTCTGCTAGATCAAGATTTTGTAGGTGTTGAAACTTCTGAATATTCCCAATTGATTTAGGAATATTAGCAGTGTAGCTTGTCAGGCTAGGTAGGATAAAAGCTTCGATGTGAAGCTTCGGTTCGGGTTTGTTGTGAGGTGTGACCTCGCACAACACGTAACCACGTGGTTGGACTTCACCACCAATACCGGTGAGAGTGGTGCCTGGCCGCGCGGAGTACCGCGGCAGGCCGAGACGTTGGACGCACGACTCAGAAATGAGCGTAGTCTGCGCACCTTGATCCACAAGGGTGCGAACGGGCCTCGGCGTGTAAGGCCCTTGGTTTAAGGGTCGTACATTTACGAGGGCAGTCGTGAGTAAGACTGTACAGTTCTGACTCGAAGGATGCCCCGTAGCTCCATGTAATGGAGGGGGCGTGAAAGTTTCCGCTACTGAGCGCAACTCAGGGGAAGAAGATGACTCCGTAGCCAGCAAGACGTTTGGAGTAGGCGCATCAACATGTAGTAAAGAATGGTGCCTTTGAGCGCAGACGCGGCAAGTATGACGCGACTTGCAGTCTCTTTGCTCATGACCAGAAAATAAACAATTGGTACAAAGTTTATTTTGTTCCACGAAAAGTTTTCGTTCCTTTGAAGTGAGCGTATGGAACTTCTCACATTTATATAAAGGATGTGAATTGTCCTTACAATACGCGCATTTAACTTTATTTAAGTCATCCACCGCAGTTGTTGCATGTACGCTCATAGCACGCGGTGCATTGTGTTGCACGTCAGAGTGCGCGTGAGTAAGCGACATCGCACGCTTTCCCGCCATAGCATGGCGCGATGACGTCACCGCAGCTGACCGGGCCGAGCCGGCCGCTCCGCCAGCAGCAGTGCGGGCGGGCGCCGCGCGCTGCGCAGGCCCCGCGGATGTACTTGCAGTACGCGCGGATGCGGTCATCACTTCAGATGCCGCTAATTCCTTATCGAGGAAATCGAGAAATTCAGTCACGTCAGGAATTTTACATGAAGTTTCTAATGACAATTCAAAACGTCTACGAATATTAGGGGTAATTTTTCGTAGCAAAATATTTAATAGTACGAAACTCCAGTCGTCAACTGGTAAACCTAATGATTTCAAAGCAGTAATATTCTCGTGATAACAATTTATCAAATTACGTAAACTTGATTCAACATTTTTCTCGTTAACCGACTCACAGTCAAGAATGTTGTCAAAATGTTTTGTTGAAATGATTCGTTTGTTTTCATAACGTGAAATTAATACCTTTAAGGCATTTTCGTAATTAGAATCCGTAACGGGAATAGATTTGATAAGATTATACGGTTCATCTTTTAAAGATAATAACAAATATCGGAAGCGTTCGACATTTGTTAAGGTAACGTTGTCATGTACAAGTGATTTAAATAAATCGTAGAAAGCATTCCAATTAGTTAAAACCCCAGTGAATGTTTGAAGCGATAAGCGCGGTAAACGAATATGCGATTGCGTTGATTGTTGAGCGCAGCAGCTGCTCGCGCGTGACAACCCTGCAAATCCGCCGCAGACGGACGTAACGCTTTGTTTACGTTCCTCCTTAAGCGTGTCTAAGGCAACTTGGACCTTAAAGTACAAAGAATCGAATTGATTTCTCACGGCTAAATTATCATCGCGATTAAATGACTCATTCTTTGCTGATAACTTTTCAATTTTCGCTTGAACTTGGAAAAACGATTTTTTGATTGAGGCTAACTCTTTAACTCGAACTCGAAATTCGGCTACATGGTCCGAACAGTCTACAATTTTTTGAATATTGTTAATCGCTAAATCACGTTCAAATATCAATTGTTCAATCTCCATAGCGGACATTTTGTAAGAAATTGGGTTGTTATACTGTGGAGAATAACAATGTTATCACGAGATAAAAGAAAAATGTTAGTTGTAAAAGAGTTATATAATTTGTCGCAAGTTAAAAGTACCTAAGTTTAATTAACATGTAATGTTAAATACAAAGATAATATTTCCCGTCGGTAGAACCCGAGCTAAAGAAATTTGAACACTGTGCCGTGTGCAATACGTGCTACAGTTTATTCGATACTGCAATGATGACAGCAACCGATAATTTGGGTGTTCGGTATGTTATACCTGAACTTTAAATCACACTTATGTACGTAAATACTAAATGTAATGCAATGCACGTTGTACAAATTAAAGAAATGAGTTGCAACAAACTATATTTAGAGTATTTAGACCTATTAATACTAGGCAAATGACTTCACGCGCGCACGCTTTATGTGGGTATATCTAAATACCGCCCGGTTCTGGAAAATTATAGACGAATGTAATTTCGCCTAAAGTGATCAAAAGCATATAAAACCATATATAATTAGAATGATCTCGTTGAGATCGAACTGTACGTATAGGTATTTTTGAGAAATATCGCACGACGTCGTCGAAAACTCGATATTAATAATTTGTAAGTGGAGGTAGGTTCTCGCAACTTACGAACAAAGACAAATGAATTTACTTGAAATTGTTATTGTACAGCACAAATAATACGTTTATATCAATACCAGATGGTGATATCCGGCTCGAACTTAATTATGTCGGATAAATGTAGATATTTGGCTAGCATAGACCGTAATTTTGGGACTGACCTGGTATGACGAAGCAGTCTTCTTCAGGGGCCCCTGTCCTTCGATGATGAATGTAGTAATCGCGTAGGCTGGAGTCGATATAGATCTGCTATTGTGCTGAACGATTGAAAATTGTGATGATCGGTTTTATAGGCTCAAGCTACCGGAGCGAGCTCTTACGGGTTTCTTTTTCAGTTGAGAAGAGAATGTGGCAACACCTCAGCGTTCAGTGTTGCGCGCTTGCAAAAACGTTTCGTTTTAGGCATGTCCCGTTTTGGAATATGCTAGTCGATCAAGTATTAATCGATTTAAAAGGAATGAAAAGAAAATACGTAATATTTGTGCGTACTTAAACAAAAGTACCGAACAAGATTAATTATCTCAAAAACGAGCAAATCTGACGATTATTAAACACAGGTAAATTGCAAATAGTCGTCTCATATGATAAGAACATATAACTTTATGGCAAACATTCCAAAATGATATGCAATATAAATAAAGCAAACGATAAATAAATATATACGAAAAAGCTGTTGAGTCTGGTCATGTTTCATACAATAACTTTATATATTTCAGATCCAAACTATGACTTCATAGTGGTGGGTGCAGGATCTGCAGGTGCAGTGGTCGCCAATCGACTGAGTGAAGTCCCGGAATGGAAGGTGTTACTGGTTGAAGCAGGAGGGAACCCTACATTAAGTACCGAAGTGAGTAGCATTTTCAAAGCTGTAACGAGCAAACAATTATCTAATAATTCCTCTAAAACACACTTTGATTCATGTTTTTCACTTGAATCAAAGTCCAAAATAACATTTTTATTCAAGGCCACGGTACATAATATTTGCGCATACAAATATTCCTAAATAAACAGTAATGACGTTTAATGTTTCAGATTCCACAACTATTCTACAACAGTCTAAACACTCCAATAGATTGGGGGTATAAAACACAGCCAGGAGACGCTTGTAGAAGCTATAAGAGTAAAGGCTGTGCCTGGCCAAGGGGCAAAGTGCTGGGCGGCTGTAGCAGTATCGACGCTATGTTCTATGTTCGGGCTAATAAGGCTGACTATGACGAGTGGGCAGTCAACGGTAACTACGGATGGAGCTACGATGAAGTCTTACCCCACTTTCAAAGGAGCGAAAACTTCACCGGTGAATATACCGAAGGAAGAAGCAAATATCACAGCCGAGAAGGACCTTTACACATTATCGAACCATCACAACACAATTTCTTTGAACAAACCATTATTAAAGCAGCAGTTGAACTGGGAATGACTAACTCATCTGACATTAACGGTGATAGTCAAATGGGAATCACAGCAAGTCATACTAATATCAAGGATAACTATAGATATAGTACTGCTAGAGCATTTTTGTCTCCAATCAAAGACAGAAAGAATTTCCATGTGATTAAGAATGGCCTGGTTACCAAAGTTTTATTCAACCCCGGCACGAAAACAGTGAAGGGTGTCCAGATTCACAAAGATGGACGAGATATAATTGTAAATGCAAAGAAAGAGGTTGTGGTGTCTGGTGGTGCTATTAACTCGCCCCAAACTTTAATGTTGTCGGGCATTGGGCCAAAAAAGCATTTAAAGGAGAAGAATATTGAGGTTGTTGCAGATCTCCCCGTAGGTGAA
Organism: Diarsia dahlii; assembly: GCA_949775195.1. NCBI lineage: Eukaryota > Metazoa > Arthropoda > Insecta > Lepidoptera > Noctuidae > Diarsia > Diarsia dahlii. Next base: position 13,994,978 of record OX459210.1, read on the forward strand.
AACCTACAGGACCACTTATTTGTACCGTTGTTCTATACGATGCCAGGTGATACAGATTTGGCTTCCATACAGAACATAGTGGGCGCATTCGCAGAGTACTTTTTGAATCGTTCTGGAATGTTAAAGGATACTACTCCGCATAGGGTAATGAGTTTTATCAACACTACACATCCTGATTCATCTATCCCGGATATACAGCATCATTATCTTGTATTGCCCCCTGGTATATCTGGGATGCTGGATATCTTTGAGATGCATGGCCTGAATGACGAGGTTTATCAACAATTTGAAGAAATGAACAAGGACAATTTTGTAATAATAGTATACACGGTGTTACTACACCCAAAGTCGAGAGGTAAAATTGTACTAAACAGCAAAAATCCTTTCGAAGACCCTCTGATATATGCAAACTACTTCGAGGAGATAGATGATTTAAAGACTATTCTAAGAGCAATGAAGCAACATGCTTTGAGATTAGGTGAAACCGAAACATTCAAGGGTACCGGATTAAAAATGAATTGGATGGAGATCGAAGCATGCAAAGGTTTTGAGAAGGCAAGCGATGAACACCTGGAGTGCATATCGAGAGAGATTACGTTTTCACTGTACCATCCAACAAGTACCGTAAAGATGGGACCCAAGAGCGACAAAACATCAGTGGTGGACCCAGAGCTGAGAGTGCACGGCGTGAAAGGGTTACGAGTGGTCGATGCTAGTATAATGCCTTTCGTGGTGAGAGGCAACACGAATGCTCCAACTATTATGATTGGTGAGAAAGGAGCCGATATGATTAAGAACACGTGGTTAAATCAACGTGGTCACAATGAACTTTAATGTGTTGTAAAGTTAAGTACAACAATACCTTTGCAAGTGAATCTGCAATAAATTGTGATAAATACTAATTACTTAATTCTAAGTACTTAGCTATTAAGCAATAAAGATTTTCAGATTAATTGAAAGGGGCAATGCGTTAGTCGAAATCAGTTTTCAAAGCTCCCCCTCTTCACCCCTTCATCCCCGTCTTCACCCCCCGTGTAACACCTTTTTTTACGACTGAAAAATCTTAAATACGTAGTTATTAAGAAATAAAGATAAAATTGTACAGACTGTGTATTGGCGAAGTTATTTGTCTCCCTCAATATATTTACTTATGATATACGATACTCAATAATTTTTCTATTTTAAAATTATTGAGTGAAGGTGAAGAAGCTACACTATTGAATAATAATTTTGTATTGGTCTACGATCTGAATACTACAAGAAACATTTGTTCTACATAGTAACAGCGTGAAGATAAATAATGACAATTATGTAACTGAAAATTAATATTGTCATAATATCATTGTCACTATGCTCTTGAATCTTGCATTAATTACATAACCGATAGTAGTGAATAAACTAGAGATTTTTTTTTTTTTTTTAAAAACGTTGCCCCACACTAGGAATTTCTCCTGTATCGTGGGTGCGTTCACAAACATTTAAACTCACATACACAAATACCCAGACCCGGAACAACTATCTGTAGGTCATACAAATATTTGTTCCGTGCGGGGATCGAACCCGCGACACGCAGCGCAGCAGTCCATTGCTTGAGCCACTGCGACTATTTATTTTTTATTTTTTTTGATTATTTTATTGCTGTCTGTTTTTATACTGATACTAGCTTTTGCCCGCATCTTCGTCTGCGTAGAAGTCGAAAATGGTTCTAATAGGATTTTTAATTGTTTTTTACGTTATTAATTTTGTTATAACCTATAGATTATGAGAAGAGGCCTTTGCCCAGCAGTGGGACAGTAATAGGCTGGTATTATTATATATTACATATAAATTATTGTATTCAAATGTTTTAATCTCGCAGAAACCGCCATATGTAGAGTGTTGTAACATATCTAATGTATACTCTTCTTTTGTCCCATGATTGTTGCCATGACGGTCATGAGACATAACAGCAAATTCATCCCAATTGTTCGTCACATGACACACAATTTCTTGACGAATATCCATTGAGCGTTCTTGTGTGCCGTACAACAAATAAGAAAGCCAACGGAAAAGGCATGCGCCATCCCCCACTGTTGGTACAATAATAAGGTTTATTAATTTCCCATTGATGTTAACCAACTCTGCTCCCATTTTTAAAAATAGACACAGACACTTCTAAGACAAACTAAAAGAAAACTATAGGTATTAATATACACAACAAATCAAACACAGATAGTTTTACAATTAAAATTTTTTAAGTGAGTTCAACCTTTTTTGAATAAATTCGAATTTGAGTGTGTCACATGTGTCAAAATAAAAAGAAATAATTTAAATCAAAATCACTAGGGAGTATTGATATCAACTTCGAAGCAAATCACCGCCAAAATAAGTTTCTACCCCTTTTTAACCCCGTTAGGGGATGCATTTCAATAAAATACGAAACACGTCTTCCGTCAATCGGGAACACAAAAGGGTCAGAATATTCGTATCAAATACACCTAAAATCGAAGTGTAGAACGTGTACATTCATTAGTTTTTGTTTTACTTCGATACATGCAGTATTTCCGAAGTTATAACGCCGAGAAGTTTAAGTAATTTTTTGAATTTCCGAGATTACGCGCGCTCGTACTAATACGTCACAGCCCGCGACCGTGTCACTGCGCGGCACTTAGTCCGGTGCGTTGACCATAATAAATTAGGCGCGTCTAGTTTTATTTTATTTCGATCGTCTTCGTTTTCCTATTATGTACTTATACATACACATACATACATAAACTCACGCCCTTTTCCCATGGGGATAGGCAGAAACCACAGATCGCCACTTGCTTCGATCCTTACCTAATACATAGGTACTCCTTTTGCCTCGTCGTTGTCGTCGTACTTATAGTGTCCTTGTATTTCAAAGTAATAATAATATTATCCTTTATATCCGATTACACTAAAGTGAAACGTGTATTGTTTAGAATGGAAGGTTTTCTAATATGTCAGTCGAACAATCTGCCAAGAGTGGATAGTTTGATGGTGACTTGGTGACACAATATGTCATGAAAAATCAGGATTTTATGGCTGCTGAAAATCGTGGAATAACGATGAAAAGGTATAAGTATAGGAATGTTCTAAGTAAGCCTTACCTACTCCTGGGTAGGTATTTGTTCAAACTTAAACCTAACTGAAAGTGTGTCTTTCATCCGCCGCGGAAGGCGCTCCGGGCGCCGGGGGGCACGCGATGACCTCCGGCCACCGTAGACGCGGGCCTGTGGACGGTGAGTAACGGGCTAGCTCGCCGTCCGGCCGTCGTCATGACGGCAACAGACCGTGTCGGCGGCGCGTACGTGTTCCACGCGCGCCTCAAAGAGATGTCAGCAAGGAGGGGCCCGCAAGGGCCGACGCCCGTCGGGGCTGTGGCTTGTCGAAAGGATAACGCGGCTCCAACACAAGGGCGAAGAAGGAACATGGGTTTGGTTTTTAGTCAGTAGAAGTCTGACACTCCCCTTCGCTCTGCCCAAGAGCGGGGGGGGGGGGGTTATTCGATGATTTTCCACCCACCAAAAAAAAAGTGTCTTCCATTTAGTTAGTAGGTACCTATAGGTCATCAACATCTCGAATATCGAGGTTGTCGATGATTATTTTATGTGTTTTATTAGTAGGTATAAACTAAAAGAAATAGTCACTATTTACCCATGTACAGAATGTAGTAAGTCTTAGCAGGTATTTACGTAGTGACCAGTTTTGTAAGTAGGCAAATACCTACCATTATTATAGTTTTATAGGTACTAAACCAGATATTTTTGAATAATTTTATTTTTAAATGAAAAGAAAATAAAATCGAAATTATCTTCACAGCAGTGCGCTTTAGTTTTAGGACCTATTGAATCAACTCTTTTTACGGGTGTCATCCACTTTTTCTTCATTTTTTGGGTCCTCAAGCACATAAAAAAAGAGTTTATCAGGTGTTTAAACTGTTGAATTGAAGGTGATTGAAGCACCGAGGCACAATACAGTATTTTTTTCCATTTTTACCACAGACAACTTTATAATTTTGATTTTTACTGCGCACGGGCGTGCTTGACGAGAGCGTGGTTGTGGGAGTTGTGACGTCATCGTGTAGTGAGCGCCCGTCCGCGTTTTTAAAAACCTTCGGGCGGAAATACGCACTTTGATCGTAAATATCTCAGTCATTTTTTAAGATATGAAAAAAGTAAAAACACAGTTCTTCTTGTAATTTTTTGTAGATTTATTTGGTGTGTAAAGTAAAAAACGTTTGTCAGACCCATTCTGTTAAAAAAGGTTTATGCATTTGAAGTAGATTGGACCAAGGAATCACTTTGGCCCATACAAGCTTTGCCCCCCGTTTTCACCCCCTTAGGGGTAGAATTTCGAAAAATCCTTTCTTATCGGATGCCTACGTCATACAAAGAACACACCCTCCAAGTTTCAGGTCTCTACGATCAGCGGTTTAGGCTGTGCGTTGATCCGTCAGTCATTCAGGACAAAGCCTTTTATATGTATAAGATGGACTTTCAACTCTAAAATAAGTGAAGACGGTCGGCAACAAAAGTAAGTTGACTTGATTAAAGTTTCAGAAAGGATGAATGAAAATAGGCTATATTAATTAGCAACGATATCTTGATTAAGGACTCCAAAAATTAATCATAACACAATTTAAACCTTTCTTAATATTTTACATCTACGAGAGCATAAAATCTTCTTTGAATAAAATATAACTAGGGTAACGTAAGTGTCAGAACACAAAACTCCTAAGTTCACCCCTTAGTACGTAAAAGGCTGTTATAGAAATTATGGGCAATCTACCGTGACACGAAATTGAATAAATTGTTGTCTTATTATACGACAATGCCAATATTTACAGTTCGTCTAAGTTCATAAGCTGATGATGATGATGATGATGCTATCTAGCCGATTTCGGCCAGACTTTCCAAAGATTGTCAAGAGCTTTGTTCTGCTGCTCTCTCGTGTGCTCTTAAGTGGCTAGCATATCCAACTTTGGCCGAAAAGGTACGAGCACAAAGCGGACATGTCAGAACACCATTGATGATATTAAAGGGTGCTTTAAGTTGCCTAGCTTTAAGGTCATAGCGCTTTTGATCCAATTGTAACCTCCTTTTTACTTCAAATGTGTTAACTTGCTGATGCACACGACGTCTCCACTCGGGCCGATTTTGTGCCTGCTTTTCCCACACTAAAGGGTCAATTTCGCATCTTTTAAAGTGTCTATTCTGAACATCCTTGAAACGTAAAAACTGACCACCACGTTTCCGTTTTCCTTCCTGGAGTTCAGAATAGAAGATGCGCTTCGCCAGTCTCTCGTCGCGCATTCTGGAGATATGCCCACACCACGCCAAGAACCTTAGCCTGCCTTAAGACCTTTGTATTTCTAATACAGTCCGACCATCTGATGTTCATGATGTTTCGGAGGCATTTAATATGGAATTTGTCCAAGGTCCGTATATGTCGGCGATAGAGACACCACGTTTCCGACGAGTAAAGAAGATTTGGGAGAACGATTGCCATATACACAGATATCTTGGTACTCAGTTTCAGATCATGCGGTCTGAAAACTTTAGACCGCAATTTGCCAAAAGCTGCTGCTGCAGCACATATTCTTTGATTAACCTCTGCGTCGAGATCCCCTTTGCAAGTAATTATGCTGCCTAAATACTTAAAGCCTTCTACTTGCTTCAGTTTGCAAGTGCCAATTAGGATATCATGAACTAGCAGCTGTTCGTCTACGTTCATAGCCATAACTTCGGTTTTCTTGACGTTTATTGAAAGACCAAACTTACAACAAACATCATTGAGGCCACTTATCAACGCCTGCAAACTGTCGCAAGTACCCGCAACAAAACACAGGTCATCAGCGTACATAATCTCGGTTATCGTTGTATAAGAGACTTTTGTGCGGGCTTTAAGTCTGGCAAGATTGAATAGATTTCCATCGGTTCGAAAACGAATCCGAATACCTTCTGAGATACGTTCCAGGGTTTCTCGAATGACGACGGCAAAATACAGAACAAAGAGTTGGCGCAAGAACACACCCCTGCTTCACGCCACAGGTGACATTAAAAAAGTCTGATTGCTCGCCGTTTACCGCGACGCAACAGGACATGTCGTCATGCAGAAGTCGTATCATCCTCACAAATTTTCAGAGCATCCTAGTTTTATTAACAGAGCCCACAGAGCTTCCCGAGGAACACTGTCGAATGCCTTTTCAAGATCGACAAAGCAGAGGTATATGGGTCGACCTTGTTCTTTGCTTTTCTCTTGAAGCTGGCGAACAGAGAATATAGCTTCACAGGTTCCTCTCTCAGGACGAAAGCCAAATTGGGTTTCTGGTAGGATGGTTTCTGATAATGGAATGAGACGGTTGAGAAGGATTTTAGCAAATACTTTTCCGGGGGTAGACAGCAGTGAAATTCCACGATGACTGTTGCAGTCTGATCGGTCACCTTTGTTCTTGTACAGGGCGCTTATTCGAGATACTTTGTAAGTGTCTGGCACCAACTCTTCATTCCACATTGAGACGAATAGATTTCCGATGACTTCGTGCAGTCTATCACCCCCATACTTAAGTAATTCCCCTGGGATATTATCAACACCAACCGCCTTTTTGTTGTGTAGTTGTTTGATGGCATCTTGGACTTCATTTATTGTTGGGGGCTCGTCTAGCCGTGGCTGTGGGTAACGTGGACATAGATAGGATATATGTCATATCTGCTGAGCGATCCAAATTGAGAAGTTCGTTAAAATGCTGCGCCCAGCGCACCAGCACTTCGTCTTTAGATGATAAACGCTCAGAACCATCACGTGATTTGATAGGCACTTTAACACGATGGGTTGTACCAATCAGTTTTCTCACTTCCCCATAGAATGCACCAAGTTGTTTAGTGTCCGATAGCCACTGAATGTATTCGGCTTTTTCAAGTCACCACTTGTCCTTAATACCCCTAGTTAACTTTCGCAATTCAGAACTACTCTGTTTGGTGTTGTTCACGTTACTGTACGGTCTACTGCGATCTTGTTGTTTTAGCAGATTTCGGTGTTTTTTGAATGCTTCTGCCAAAAGCTCATCATTCTCATCAAACCAGTCTTCGTTCTTGTGCGTTTCTGTACCCAGTATTTGTAAACCGGTGTCTAGTAGTTTTGAAGAGAAGTCATGCCATTGAACATGAAGACCACCATCCGGCTCAGTAGAAGTATCCAGTACAGAGTTAAGAGCATGGACATATTCTTCCCTCGTATTGAGATTCTGAAGCTTCCCTACGTTTAAACAAGAGGGTCTTACTAGGGGCGATCTACGAGGAGGATGAAGACGAAATATAAGTTTCGTTATGACCAGTCTATGGTCTGTCCAGCAATTTGCACCTCGCATCACACGTGTAATTTTAACTTGGGGTATATCTCTTTGGCGAACAATCGCGTAGTCAATGAGATGCCAGTGTTTGGAACGAGGGTGCATCCACGTGGCTTTGTGTTTCATTGGCAGTCTGAATAGAGTGTTCGTGATGGATAAACTGAACTGGGCACAAAGGCTAAGTAGTGATTGCCCGTTACTATTCATACTGCCGATTCCGTGTCTACCCAAAACACTGGGTCACGCTTCGAAGTTACGCCCAACTCTAGCATTAAAATCACCCAGGATTAGAATTTGTTCCCTAGGCGAGATTTCAGCAAGAACTTGAGCCAATTCCTCTTAAAACCTGTCCTTAACCTCGTCCGGATTTGTCATGGTTGGTGCATAAACACTTATAACATTTAAATAGTTATCATTATGTAGACGTAGGCGTAATGATACCATTCGATCTGAAATGTAAAGTGGGTATTCGTCTAATTTTTTAGCAATCGATGACTTAATTGCAAAACCTACCCCTGATCGTCTGGGCTCAGACGCAGCAGTCCCCTTCCAATAGAAAGTGTATCCACCGCCACGCTCTTCCAGCTCTCCTTCGTCAGCTAAATGCGTTTCGCTGAGTGCTGCTATGTCTATATTGTAAGGAGCAAGCTCACGTGCTACAATTGCTGTCTTACGCTCAGGGCATAGATTATCATTCCGATCTAGAAGAGTGCGTACATTCCACGCGCCAAATTTCATACATGACGTTTTTGTAAATTTATTGTAGCGTCGACCACGAAGTAAGGGTTGCACTGGCAGCCGCGGTTACTACCACCCAGATAAGGTGGGTGAACAATTTTTGGGACACCTTTTCTAGTCCCCTCCCCGGCTGAGCGGGGGAAGCAGTGCCTCCCTGAATAGGGCTGCTTCGTCACTCAATGTGCTGCCCAATCCGTACTGTCACCCAAATTGCAGCACGAAAACGACCACTCTCCTTGAGCCGCCATTATGTGCAAACATCAGACAAAGCCCAGCTTGCAGTACAGCCAGACCTCTCTACCTCTGTCCATCGCCATAGGTCTTTAAAATCGAAAGCCATTATTTCGGAAGCAGTCATGTACGCAGGATATATTATAGTGCATAAGTGTGCGCGCAGACACAGATGCACTCTCTCGTCCGTACCCTCCTTGATCCAGTGGAACGGAAACCGTTACGACTGGAGGAGAGCTAGACGCAGTGTCTGGCCGAACGATAACTACATGTCCCCTATCGCCGCCCTTAAGGCCTTCCACAATGCCTAGCTGCCTCGCCACCGTAGGTGGATTGCCAAAAAGGCCAAAACAGACCCTGTGCACTATGCGGGAGGTAACCGCAAGACTTGAGTGCCGAAACACTTAAGCCCCTCTCTACCAGGTTTAGCCCACGAGCCGACGTGGTTACCGGGGTGTGGTCGCTGCGTGCAAGACAGCTACTTGGAGCCACTGGTGAGAGTTTGTAGGGTATCAACGGTTTTAACTAGGTATTCCACCGCCTGTGAAGGCCGACTGGCTGGAATCCGACGTGAACACCCCACTACACATAAGCTATTCAACCACTGAAAGATTTCTGACAAACTCGTATAGGGAAATTTGGCTATAACAAGATCCACTAGCTAATGGAATATGACACTGACCCACTGGGGGGTGGGATATCATCAAATAACCCCTCCCACTCTTGGGCAGAGCGGAAGGGAGTGTCGGACTTCTACTGACTAAAAACCACCCATGTTCCTTCTTAGTCCTTTGTGTCTTGGGCCGCGGTATCTCTTTCGAACAACCCGCAGCCCCGACGGGACCCCCAGCCCCGACGAGAGCCGCAGCCCCGACGAGAGCCGCAGCCCCGACGAGAGCCGCAGCCCCGACGGGAGCCGCAGCCCTGACGAGATGACCCTGGCCCTTATACTAAGTTCGTTACAGTACTACAATATTTCCTAACACAGACATCTGTTTATTGTGTCAAGTATCACTTTACAGAGTCGTGGTAAAACTTTCCTCCATTAACTTATAACTTTTACATCTCTCATATTCGGTAAGTAGGTCCTTATTACCCCCAAATGGGACTTGTAGGTGACCAATTAGCGCTCTAGGGTAATAATGTAGCTAGAAAAGCCCTAGGGCGGTAAGTAATTTTAAAAAAAACACTTCACTCTTTCAAAAAGTTCGCGTACATCTAACCATCATACTGGCAAATAGACATCATGCATTCAGCCCAATGACAAAAGAGGTCGCTTCGCTATTCAGCATTGTCTTCGTATGAGTATAACGCCTCCCGCACACAGGAGCGTTTTTGCGTTTCTGCGTCCCAATACCAAATGTTCTAAGAACTCATATCAACAATATGAGAACGCAGAAACGCGAAAACGCAAAAACGCGCATGTGTGGGGGAGGCTTAATAGTCATCAATTTTAAATATCGAACGGCGAAGCTCAATTTCGTTCTTCTATAAATTTTAACTAATAAAATGTTTTATTCTTGTAATGCCGATTTTTTTCTACTTACCTCACAATCGAGATGTAAAGCAGAGTAGTTAGCTCGGGTGTAAGCATCAATTGCACCCTCGAACTATAGGATCATAGAATAAACCGCGTTTATGATAGTAATCTACTTTCCTGATTAGATTGCTTGCTATCACTGCTACTGCCTGAATCTAATTCCTTCGGCACTGTATGATAAATTGATAAAAGATCTAACTGATTTAATTGATTCATTTGCTGTTGATACCAGTATTAAATTAGGTATTAGAATCAGTAACATATACCGCGGCCTCGTACATAAAGGGCTAACGGTGGCAAACATGGGTGGTTTTTCGTCTGTAGAAGTCTGACATTCCCTACCTCTCCGCCCGGAGCTGGAGGAGTCATTTGATGATTTCCCAGCCACCAAAAAAGAAAAAGAAATATCCATACTTCCATACTAATATTATAAATGCGAAAGTAACTCTGTCTGTCTGTCTGTCTGTCTGTTACTCTTTCACGCCTAAACTACTGAACCGATTTGTGTGAAATTTGGTACAGACATAGTTTGGAACTTGAGAAAGGACAAAGAATAGTTTTTTTTTTTTTTTCGCGAGATAAACCAAAAATCTGCCGGAAGTCACTATTCCACGCGAACAAAGTCGCGGGAAAAAGCTAGTAGTTCACAAAATCTAATTAGATTAAAATGATAGTTGCCAAGACTAGAAGCTTTGATCATTTCGAAATAAATACTTACAAACGCATATTGTTAATGCACTAAGTATTTCACCTTATTAGTACGTAAACATGAGTTATTTAGGGCCAACATAATAGCAAGACGAGGCCCAACTTATTGCTCAAAAGTTTTTGATAATGTATTTTGAGTGTTATTTTTTGGTTCTTAGTGCAGTGCTATAAGGTTTTTTGAGGAATTTAGGCATTAGTACAGTCACGAGCAGTAATATGTATACACTTGGTAAAGTTCAGACGCGAATTAATTCTCATGAACAAGTTTGAGATATGATAATATGGGTTCCAATATATTAGTTTTTTGACGTAACATGAAAATGAAATCAATACAGTAGGCAAAAATAGCTTCTGAATGTTGCTAAGTGTTTTCATATTGGTGCTTGCGACTGTATAGGTATTAGGTGGGCTGAAAAGTTTGTAGGCTGATACATAGATGGCGCTATTAGTATTAAATCCATATGATTTTTAGTTAGCCCTATCCTCCAAAAGACACGTGTATAAATTTGATAGCTGTCGTACTTATAGTTTGTAACTTATAGCATTTTGAGTAAAGCAACTTTTATAAATTTGAAAAAATAAATAAAAAGGTATTTCGTGTGTTGATAAAGCATTGCTTTTTGGCAAAAAAATCCACTATTGAAGCCAAGGCTTGAATTGATAAACATGATTCCGATTTAACACTAGGAAAATCAACCGTTAAGAAGTGGTTTGCTAAGATTAAACGAGGCGAAATGAGAACCGAAGACGATGCACGCAGTGGACGCCCCAATGAGGCTGCTACCGACGAAGACGTCAAAAAAGCCCACAAAATAATTTTGGGCAACCGTGAAGTGAAGTTGATTGAGATAGCTGAGACCCTAAAGATATCAAAGGAACGTGTTGGAAATATCGTAATTCAATATTTTGGTATGCGAAAGCTCTGTACAAAGTGGCTGCCGCGCGAGCTCACAATCGACCAAAAACACAAACACGAATCAATGAAAACGATGGGCGAAATTGCATGAATTGGGCTTCGAATTGCTTCTGCATCCACCGTATTTTCCAGATCTGGCCCCCAGCAACTTTTTTCGGTTCTCAGACCTCAAGAGGATGTTCGCTAGACTGGATTTTTGTGCCATTTGTTATGGTCGGAAATCGCCCAAACTAGAGCCTATTTTGAGGCTAAAGACAAATCGTACGATAAAATGGTAGGTATACAAAATTTGTATGAACGCTATAATCGTTGTATCGCCATCTAAGGCAACTATATTGAATAAGAAAATCAAATAATAACAAAAAAAAAAAACTATGCAAGCCTACGAACTTTTCAGCCCGACTGTAACTATGGCCGGTATTATATAGCCAAGAGCAAAAAGAACCAAGCAGTACTGTAATAGCAACACGCAGTCCGCCTCATTGCTCTGTGTCGTTCTATTGCCAAGTCTCTCTTAATTATAAAGCTACAGAATTTGGATTATCATCTCAAAATAAACTCTATAGAAAGCCAGTGAGTAGCCCTACACTTGAGTAAGAAGAGTTTATGCAGAATCCCACAAAATGATAATAAGACTAGCCCTATCGACATATCTAAGTACTAAAGTTGTAACATAAAAATATTGTAAAACCAAACCATTTTAAAAGAGTAACCATGGAGTTCCTTGCCGGTTCTTCTCCATAGGAAACGACCAACCCGAACCGTGCACCTTTTTGTTGACGTTTTACAAGTGCCCATGTATGCTTATGTAAAATAAATTATTTTAATTTTGACGGTGTAAACGGAGAAGTTAGCCGCAGGCGTTCGGTGAGGGGCGACAGCTATGTGATGAATATTCCACCTGGATACATACCTGTGAACAAAACAAAACGTTTTTGAGTTTTAGAAATTCCTTTATTTATATTATTTTTGTTTTTTTTTTAACCTACATACCACATGAACTCCTTACCGGAGATGGTCTGTATTCAAATTATTAATGAAACTTAGGTGAGAAGTATCAAGCAAAGTGTAAACCACTTTTGTCCGTATCATCGATTAATGTACCGTTGTATGTTAGATAGTCATGGTCAAACTCAAGCCACTCTTCTATTAGAAATAACTTAAATCCGAAAACAGACACGCAATGCCTAAACCGCTGAAGATATATGAACTGAGAGGGTTATATTGGTGATTTTAATCATAATTACTCGGTAAAGTCACATTTGTTATGGTCGCAAATCGTATTTTATTTAACAGATAACCTGAAACTGGGGCAAATTGCAAAATACGTAAAAAAACCGACTACAAAAACAAAAAAAAACTGAAAAGAACAAAAACACAAAAAAGTAAAACTAAACTTCAGTAGAAAACTCAGCCTCTAGAAGTCGGTGGCAAAAAACAAAATCCAACAAACAAATGTCACTGACTTTAATTGTTTGTTGAACAAAAAAAATACATACGTGACACACGAATAGAGAACCACCTTATTTTTGGAAGTCGGTTAAAAATTCGAATTTCGCAGGCTACCTTGCAGGTTCCACCTCAATGCAAATAATAAGTAACAGGTGACTAAAAATGACCTAAGTCCACCGTTTGTCCACCATATTTCGTAATAACCAGATGATTAGTGCACTAACCAACGATTATGGTGCGATGATTAAACTTAACGATATAATGATGCATTTATTTTAACTAGCTATGTTTACTATAATATTACGAAAGAAGTTATTTTTAAAGATTCGATGTCAAAGATTACCTGACAATATGATGAAACATAGTATCGATGTACAAATATTAATAAGAATATATGAAATCCTTCCTAATAAGTTTTATAAATGCGAAAGTAACTCAGTCTGACTGTCGTGCTTTCACGCCAAAACTATTGAACCGATTTAAATGATTTTTGGTACACAGATAGTCTAGAACCTGAGAAAGGGCATAGGCTACTTTTTAATGCGAAAAAAGGGTTGAATGGGGGGATGAAAACATTACTTTTGGTCGCGATGACCGACATCAGCCGTGATAACCAACATCCACGCAGATGAGCTGCAGGCATCAGCTAGTTCAATATAAATTAGGAATAACAAAACATTAGTTTAGTTTAGATTAAAAAAAATAATATGTTTAAGTGGTCGCAAGTGGATGTAGGATTTGTGCATTTTCTAAACAGTCACACCCACTGAACGACTGTATTTTGTTACTCCGAAGTTCGAAATACCGAAGTACGGTATACAGAAAGTTCGTGAGTCCGAATTACGTTAGTCAGAATGTACGCTATGACGAAGTACGGTATTCAGAATGTTCGTTACTCCGATGTACGTTACTCCGAAAGTTTGCTACTTCGAAGTACTGTACTCAGAATGTTCGTCACTCCGATGTACGTTACTTCGAAAGTTTGCTACTACGAAGTACTTTATGCAGAATGTACATTATCGCGAAGTACGGAACTCCGAAAGTTTGCTATGACCAATTACTCATTATTAATTGAGAATATTCCTCATTAGAGAGTATTTCGAATTAGTCAAGTATTATAAATGATGATTATTGTGCAAATAGGTTTTACAAGTCAGTAATTCTCAATTATTATTGAGTAATTGGTCATAGCAAACTTTGGGAGTTCCGTACTTCGCGATAGTGTACATTCTGAATACAGTACTTCGTAGTAGCAAACTTTCGAAGTAACGTACATCGGAGTGACGAACATTCTGAGTACAGTACTTCGTAGTAGCAAACTTTCGGAGTAACGTACTTCGGAGTAGGTAACGAACATTCTGAATACCGTACTTCGTCATAGCGTACATTCTGACTAACGTAATTCGGACTCACAAACTTTCAGTATACCGTACTTCCGTATTTCGAACTTCGGAGTAACGAAATACAGTCCCACTGAACAGTCATAAATTCTTTTTACAGTCGCGTGACATTTACATATATAAATGTATTTGTTATTTTGGTACACAACACATTGAAAAGGGTTAATATTACAACATTAATTGACAAAAAAAAATTGCTTATTGATGTCGTTCGATTCACGTATCATTAAATTAAAAATTATTTGATCACTGATTCTGATAATATTTCTCTCTACGGGTCCAGTTGACTAATTCTAAAATGCATTAGGTCGATTGTACCCGCGGATCCCGCCTTGGTGGGATCAGTTGACTTAAGTGCATTGATATAAAAACTAAAGATACGGTCGTCCGAACATTTTGCTCGATGCGTTCCCCATACAGAGAAACACTAACGTCATCTATAAGAACTAATCAGGCTGCTCGTAAACGTAACCTTGTATGAGCGGCGTGGTATTATCGAGGTATAAAGAAATTAAATAAAGCTTTCATTAAAATGTTAATAAAAAAATGTTTTAATTTTTAACTTTCATTTTCTTTTAAACTTCGGTTTAGTCAAGACCTATTTGGGACCAAATTCGAAGCGTCATTTTATCATGCGGTCCGCCCAGTCCTTACGCAGTAATATATAAGTCAATGCTTAAGTGCCTTTAATTGTGATGATGTGAAAACTTTAACACAATATTTTATTTCGTCATCCATCATTCATTCATAATCAACTGCCTAGCCTTTCCTTAACAACACTATCTTTTTAAATTACCTATTAAAAATAAATAGAACATTATTTTTTCAAATTATTTTATACTTAAAAGATTTTTTATTCATTTTTGAGTACAACTTTAATATTAGGAAAATCCCATGTCATTTACATCTTTATTTAGTTGAAAAGACTTCAACGAGTTTAGTTTGTTTAGAAACCACGTTCAGTAAATTTGGCAGCAGGTGCGTTGTGCAGTGCGAATGAATCCTGCGGTCACCACACAAAGCAGCAGGTGGAACCTTGAGGATTTAGTTCCAAGGATGGGTACGGAGGGTAATAAATATCCATTAGGACTTCCTCACGGTAATCCAAATAACATAAATCATCTAAGAAATCCTTTCAAGTTTGACGAACAAACTGTATTGTCATACCCCTTTTTTTGTAGAGTGGGAAATCATGAAATTACTCTTCCCGCTTTGGGCGGAGCGGAAGGGTGTGTCAGACTTCTACTGACTAAAAACCACCCACGTGCCTTCTTAGCCCTTTGTGGTATCTCTTTCGAACAAGCCGCAGTCCCGATAAAAAATTGATACCCTCACAGAAAACGTTTCATCTTATTTCCTGCACATCGCTCTAAATCAGCTAAGAAGGCAAATGGGTGATTTTTAGTCAGTAGAAGTCTGACACTCCCTTCCGGCACAGAGCAGGAGGAGTCATTTGATGATTTCCCACCCTCCAAAAAGAAAAGCATAAAAAAGGATTTCCCTCAGCAACAAAAAAAAAAGAAAGAGATAGCCCCAGACGACCAGTATAGCTAGATCTCTTTCTAACACTGAAGTGATATTAAAATAACACAGCTACTGTAGTGTAAGAGGAAGAATGTTAACAAATAGTACCGTGGTGAGTACAGGTGAGCCATGGTCCTCTGCGCAGACGTATTAGCACACACGGCGCGTCGTTGCCAAAACAGACGAGCCAAGGTTACAGTCGCAAGTATTCACCGTTGGGTGCTATTGTGAAAATACACTGTTAGTGTTACTTCTTAACAAAACTCGTCCATTCATTAGTGGTTTATGGATTGTTTCCTTATTACATCGGTAAATCTTCTCTTAACCTAAAGGTAAAACGTTTTTTATTTGGTTTTTAATGATATGGACGTGTAATGAGGAACGATAAAACGCATGTGACTAAAACAGTAATGTTGATGGATAGAGAGTTAAAGGAAGGCCAAAGAAAAGATCTATCCCATATTGTGTGCGGACATGAAAGAGAAAGAATAAATTAAAACTTCTGTCGTCCCTCACTTCCACCACTGCTTAAACCCGACGGGTCACTGGCCCACTCCGCTGAAGATAAGGCAAATTTATTTGCCACTCTTTTTGCGGAATCTTCACGTCTTGACAGCGGCGACGCCAGCCCCTCGGCCTCTCCTGCTGGATGCGATACGAGTATGTCGGACATTCGCATCCATCAGAAGGACCTCTGTAGGGTGCTGCGTAATCTTGACGTGAACAAAGCTAGTGGCCCTGACGGAATACCGGCAATTGTACTGAAGACGTGTGCGCCTGAATTGTCTCCGATCTTGACGCGCCTGTTTCGCCTCTCGTTTGAGACTGGTAAAGTACCGAAAGCTTGGAAGCAGGCTAACGTGCAACCCGTGCCCAAAAAGGGCAGTCGTGCTGATCCGGCCAACTACAGGCCTATTTCAGTCACGTCCGTACTCTGTAAGACTATGGAGCGTGTACTGAATAGAAAGCTCCTGGCATACCTAGAAGCCAATGATATCCTCAGTGACCGACAGTATGGCTTTCGCCAAAACAGGTCTACTGGGGATCTTCTAGCGTATGCCATTCACATCTGGAGTGAGGCCATTGAGAAACACGGAGAAGCGCTTGCCGTTTCCCTCGATATCTCAAAGGCTTTCGACAGGGTGTGGCATGAAAGTCTTATTGCAAAGCTTCCTTCTTTCGGTCTACCTGCTGGACTTTGTGCTTGGATTGCAGACTTCCTGAGGGATCGTTCTATTCGAGTGGTCATTGATGGCTGCTCGTCTGACCAATTGGCTATCAATGCCGGGGTGCCTCAGGGGTCGGTTCTCTCAGCAACTTTATTCTTGCTGCATATTAATAGTCTGCTAGTGCCCGGCACCTTTGGGTATGCAGACGACAGCACTGTTGCTGAGAGGTACACGTCCAACGCGCGGGCTAGTGGGTCTCAGATCCGGTCTCTACGCGAGGCCATGGTGGAGCGGTTGAACTTGTCCTTGAAGGCTGTCTCCGAATGGGGCGACGCCAACCTGGTCAAGTTCAATGCTGCTAAAACCCAGGCGTGTCTCTTTTCCGCAAAAAGGAGTGATTTCCAACAGTCTCCTACTTTCCGTGGTGTGACCGTGCCGTTAACCGATCACATTGAGCTTCTTGGCGTTACGTTTACGTCAACCCTCAATTTCGGTCCGTTCATCGAGGCTAAGGCTAAACTGGCTGCCAAGAAGCTGGGAATCCTAGCAAAGTTGAGACAGTATTTCACACCGAAACAGCTGCTCAACTTATATCAAGCGCAAGTCCGATCGTGTGTGGAGTACTGCTCTCATCTCTGGGATGGATCCGCTAAATACCAGCTTGATGCGCTAGAGTCAATTGAGAAACGAGCCAAGAGGCTCATCGGCAATGACGCGCTTGTCAAGTCAAAGCTCCAGAGCCTTGAAAATCGGCGACGAGTAGCTAGCCTTTCGGTTTTCTATCGGTTACATTTCGGAGAGTGTGCGCGGGAATTGCACGATCTAATTCCGCCAAGCCCGTTCCATCATCGGACTACAAGACGTACGGCGATGCGCCACCGTTATATGGTGGACATCCCACCCATACGCACTAAACGGTTTGGGAATACTTTCATTGTGCGTACAGCTAAGGAGTGGAATTCCCTGCCAGAGTCTGTATTTCCTGATAGCTATAACCTAGGGGTCTTTAAGTCAAGAGTGAATAGGTTACTTCTAGGTAAGCGTGCTCCATCGTCGACCGCATCATCACTTTCCATCAGGTGAGATAGTGGTCAAACGCGAACCTATCAATAATAAAAAAAAAATAAAAAAATTAAAATAAATAATGCCGTGACGTATGTCAGGGGAGAAATGGGAGGATAGAAGAAGTAAACGTGTTGTGCCGACCCCCAGTAGAATGGAACGAGGGCAAATAGAATGCTAATGTGTAGCAGGGTCTGTAATGCAAATCTGAACCAACATAACCTACTAGATTTGTCAAATTCAAATTCAAATTCAAAAATCTTTATTTGTGACACATAGGTAAAAGAGTTATCAGGTGTTATCAAAAGAATATATAGTATCACTATGTGCTGCCTTGCAAGGCATACAAATAATGTCTACACATTAATGTAGGTAGTTTAGTCAGCGTTTGATTTTTAGTTTAATTAGGTTAAAAGCCAGGTAAATCTACAATGTACCTACAAGATGCTAATCTTACCACGATACTATCACTATTGATTGAATTGAAACAACTGAAAGTACTTATTTATCACGGATTTTATCTAGAGACTATCTAATGTGTTGATTTTATCTGGAGACTAGCACTTCGCCCAAGACTTCGTGCGCATAAATTGTGATAACTCGGCTTATATGGATGTTAATAATATCAATATCATGTATGTGTACCCTATATTAATATCACCCACGAATAATGTAGCTTAATGCCTCTGAAATATTTTTTAGAGTTCCGAATTAATGAACGAACAGATAATCTTTATAAAATTAAAATGCGATTTTAAATGAAAATCGAAGCCTTTGCAGTATCACTTTCCGGTGTTTATTTTATAGAAACCCTTCTTTAACGCTTCGCCACAGTAGGGTAAAACTAAAGCACATAGTTATGTATTTCTGTGACAAAGATAATATACTTTGTCTTTCTTTATTTCTTACAAACATCCTCAGAATAATAATAATAATATTCCACAACTATCACACAACGCCATCTAGTCCCAAGCTAAGCAGAGCTTGTGTTATGGGTACTAGACAACTGATAAACATACTTATATATTTCTACACCCAGACACAGAACAAATGATCGTGCTCATCACACAAACATTTGTCCTGGGTGGGAATCGAACCCACGACCTCCGGCATAGCAGTTAGGGTCACTAACCACTAGACCAACAGGCCAGTAAATCTTACTACTAGACTAGATCGGGAATAGATAGTTCGGATTCTATTACTTTCATTTGATCGACCGCGCTCGCTAAAGTACTTCCAATTCTCATATTGATTTGATCTGTCCATAGCCGTATGTGCAACGTTCATAATATATCTAGACAGATTTTATCCTTTCATTTTACTGAACGCTACGAGTCTCAGTGTATCAATTATTGCGCAGTATATCTTGACAATCACATATCGATTTGGTGGACCAACAGGCGAGCATTTAATCCTGGGTTCTATTCTCAGGTCCGGAAAAGTGTTGTAGTATTTTTCCATCTGGAATTTCTCAATAGCAGCCTGGAGGCTCAATGTGTGCTTTATTAATGGCAATGGGCTCGCTCCCTATTGAATAAGTAAGACTAAAACAGAACTGGCGAAATCAGGTTGTACTGTTACCTACACCTGCCTGTTTACGTACAGGCGGGGCGTCGCGCGGCGCGTGCTGCATTTTAAATTCAAACACATGGCGATGTATGAAAAAGTTAACGATTTCAATCATCGATTTTACTAGAAGCTATTTTCGCACGTTAGTTTAAAATGCAGCGTTTGTTGCGGTGGACCCGTCTCTCAGTAAATTAATAAAAAAACACGAGACGAGCCGAACGGAGAAGCGGGTCGTCGCGCGGCGCGTGTAGAAAAGCACGAGACGAGCCTTCTACACGCGCCGCGCGACGCCCCGCTTCTCCGTAAACGAGCCCTAACCCTTCGGACCGCGGATTACTGGTGCTTTGGTATGTCGTGGTAATCACTATACAAACAATGCCTTTATTTGCATAAGAAACGCACGGGTCGTGAACTCGCGACACTTAGGTGTAGGTCGCCGAGACTCACTCTACCATAGGTCACAGTGTCCATTTCATAAAAACACATTGGCAAGTTACGTAAATCCTAAGTAAAGTCTTCAAGTCAAGTGCTCAGGTCAAGTCCTCGGGTTAACCTGAGGACTTGTATAACTAGACATAACATCACACCTGTAATCCCTGAAGATTAAGATAGGACATAACATAACATAACGTCACACCTGTAATTAACAGAACGTAAGGTAGAGGTGTACCTGCTCGCCGTCCGGCCGTCGTCATGACGGCAACAGACCGTGTCGGCGGCGCGTACGTGTTCCACGGGCCGACGCCCGTCGGGGCTGTGGATATCGAAAGGTTACCGCGGCTCCGACACAAGGGCGAAGAAGAAGGAACATGGGTTTGGTTTTTAGTCAGTAGAAGTCTGACACTCCCCTTCGCTCTGCCCAAGAGCGGGGGGGGTTATTCGATGATTTTCCACCCACCAAAAAAAAAAAAAAAAAAAAGGTAGAGGTGTACCTACACTAATAGTAAACCCACATTTCGACTTATATGTTTAAATTTCATGTTATAGAGAGCGTCGAGGCCGAGTCTATTGCCATCGACCGGACCAAAATCTGGACTCCGTGGCTGCTTCTGAGAAATTCCTGATGGAAAAACCGAATAACACTTTTCCCGACCCGGTAATTGAAACCATGCTCAGCCCCCGTAGTATAGCGATTCTATCTCTATTCTACCAAGAATAGACAAAGATTTTTCCATAGAATTTGACATGACCTTGCCACAATCTGTCATTTTGTCGATTCTTCCGTCGACAAAACCCGTTTCTTCGGTGGCCATGCTAAGCCGGCAGCAGTCGGTTGCGACCGCTAGACCAGCGAAGCAGTAAGACCTTAATAAAAAAAAGGAGCGTAGAAATGGACACTTCAAGGGAATGAATGCTTGGTTGCCGGCTTCGTGAAGGGTCCGTTCGTTTAAAACAATAGGATAATTTAAATCATCCTGTCCTACATAGCCTTACATCAAAGAAGCGCTATAACTAGCCACAAGGTCCATCATTGTGGCCGTAGATCACACGCTTGCATCACTCTCACCTTTGCACGCAACGTCTGTACTGTTTTGTCATATTTTATTGAATCATTCATCTTTTGATGACTTGGCTATTCATTTTCGTGGTTAGTTCGTGGATTAACCTGGCATTGTATGAACAGATGTCTTTTGTGAAATTTTAGCGATATTGTAATACATTGCAGGCGAATTTTGTTTGTATTGTAAAACACGCTTTATGCTGTAGAACAAGATTTTAGATAGACCGTTTATTTCTGTACTAGCAGTTGCCCGCGACTTCGTTCGCGTAGAAATTTTGACTCTCTTGTCTGGACTGCCTGTGGATGGTACCTACTATGTCAAATCGAATGCCAAATGCCAATCGAAGCGATTATATTCCCTTAAACCAGCCCTGTCGTAAAATCTATTCCTACCTGAAATGTCTTAACTATATTCTATCTCTCTGCCAATTTTCAGGTACAAAAAGCCAAGGATTTCATATGGACTTACGGGAGCCCTTAGTCCAGGTCTTCCTTACAAATTTCTTAGCTTAGATCTCCTACTCCTAAACTCTAGACTTGTTAAATTTCAGGTTTTTAGTACAAAAAAAAAACAGTACATTTTTACAAACATGTGAAAGCCCTCAGACCTCCTTATTCTGGCCATGTTGCTAAACTAGCTAAATCTGTTCTTAGTCAACGTCTACTAACTATAAAGTACCTTCCTGCCAAAATTGTAGCACAAAAAAAGGAAGGACTGTCATACAAACTCGCGTGAGCCCTTAGACCTCCCTAGTCCAGCCCTGTCGCAAAATCGGTTCTTAGCAAACTTCTACTCACCTACTACGTCCCTGCCAAAATTCAAGTTAGTAGCACACAAAATGATGGACTTTTAAACAAACTTGCGAGCGCCCTTAAACCTCTCTAATCCGGCCCTGCCACAAAACCTGTACTCAGCAGAGTTCCACTAACTATAAATTACGTGCCTGCCAAAAATCAAGTTTGTAGCACAAAAAAATAAGGATTTTCTTACGAACTTGCAAGAACCCTTAGACCTTCCTAATCCGGCCCTGTCACAAAATCTGTTCTTACCAGACGTCTACTAACTATAAAGTACGTCCGTCTCAAAAATCAAGTTTGTAGCTCAAAAAATGAAGGACTTTCATACAAACTGGCGAGAGCCCTTGCACCTCCCTAATCCGGCCCTGTCTCAAAATCGGTTCTAAGCAGACGTCTACTAACTTTAAACTACGTCCCTGCCAAAAATGAAGATTGTGGCACAAAAAATGAAAGACTTTCATACAAACTTGCGAGGGCCCTTTTTTTTTTTTTTTTTGGTGGGTGGAAAATCATCGAATAACCCCCCCCCCGCTCTTGGGCAGAGCGAAGGGGAGTGTCAGACTTCTACTGACTAAAAACCAAACCCATGTTCCTTCTTCTTCGCCCTTGTGTCGGAGCCGCGGTAACCTTTCGATATCCACAGCCCCGACGGGCGTCGGCCCTTGCGGGCCCCTCCTTGCTGACATCTCTTTGAGGCGCGCGTGGAACACGTACGCGCGCGCCGCCGACACGGTCTGTTGCCGTCATGACGACGGCCGGACGGCGAGCTAGCCCGTTACTCACCGTCCACAGGCCCGCGTCTACGGTGGCCGGAGGTCATCGCGTGACCCCCGACGCCCGGAGCGCCTTCCGCGGCGGCTGGGACGTTGAGAGGTTCTCTCCCTCTCTCGTTCCGCCACCTCCTTCGCTAGCATCACTGCTTCGCAGAAGGAGGCGACGGCGTCCCATTCCTCCTCGCCCCGGACCATGGCTTGCACCAGGGCCGGGCGCGAGAGGTCGCTGCCGCCGATCGCCGCTACGAGAACACGGCGGGGCTCCGCCCAAGCAGGGCACGCCTCCACAGTGTGCTCCACCGTGTCCTCCGGTCGATCCTCGCAGTGGAAGCATCCGGGCGTTTCCTCCCGCCTGATTCGGTACAGGTACCTCCCGAAACACCCGTGTCCGGTGAGGACCTGCGTCAGACGGTAGGTGAGGGCGCCGTGGCGCCTCTCCAGCCACTCCTCAAAGAGGGGACTTACCGCCACTATCGTGGCGTGCCCTGCGCTGGGTTGCGACAGTCGCTGTCTCCATGCCGCCATGAGATCGCACCGGAGGTCTGTCCGCCGCGCAGCAATGTGCCGCGGCAGCAGAGTGACCCCCCGGTGAAGCGCCTCCGCGCGCCACTCACGTAGGCGCGCGTTGCGAGGGCCCTTATACCCTAATCCGGCCCTGTCGCAAAATCCGTTCTTAGCAGACGTCTACTAACTATAAACTACGTCTCTGCCAAAAATCAAGCTTGTAGCACGAAAAATTAAGGACTTTCATACAAACTTGTGAGGGCCCTTAGACCACCCTAATCCGGCCCTGTCGCAAAATTAATTCATAGTAGACGCCCACTGACTATAAACTACGTCTCTGCCAAAAATCTAGATTGTAGCACAAAAAATGAAGGAGTTTCATACAAACTTGCGAGGGCCCTTAGACCACCCTAATCCGGCCCTTTCGCAAAACCCGTTCTTAGCGGACGTCTACTAACCATAAACTACCTCCCTGCCAAAAATCATCTTTGTACGTCCAGCGGTTTTCGAGATTTCGTGATGAATCAGTGAGTGAGTGAGTGAGTGAGTGACCTTTCGCTTTTATAGATATAAGATAGATATTATTTAAAAAACTTTCGTAGACAATTCGGTGTTGTAGAACGAGAAAATTTTAAGTTTTTGTCATTTCTTTAGTATTGTTTGTCGAGTCGTTGTGCTGCTTTTGTTTTTTGGAGCGTGGTAAATCATCAAATGACTGTTCCCGCTCCCGCTGGCAGAGCGGTAGGGAGTGTCAGACTTCTACTGGTTAAAAACCACCCATGTCCCTTCTTGCGCCCTTTGTGCCCAGGCCGCGGTATTTCTTTCGAACAACCCGCAGCCCGGACGGTGTCGTGCTCCTTATGCAGTATGAGTCGAACTAAACGATCAGTGACAAATGCTTGCACTGACATGTCTACTCAAACATATGTGGTTTTTTCTTCAAAAGACCATCTCAGAAACTAATCTGCATAGTCATAATAATATGAATATTGACCTATGTCTGATATTTTAAACCTTTGAGTTGGTTTTGCCAGAGTCAGGTGCGAAACATCGACCCCATCTATGTAGTTTTAAAACATAACGTGTAAAAGTGTTTTGTAAAACCAATACAGAAGTAAATAAGAATTATGGTTAAATTATTCATCTATACATTCACATAATAGAGACTATAAGAAAAGTGCCAATGGACACATTCTTAATTTTGTAAGCTTTAGCAAATTAAGTTAAATTTAAATTACTTATTAGCCTCAAGGTCTAGATTGTAATTGTATGAGTAACCGTTTATTGACGAGTACTTCATAATGAAAAAAAAAAAAAAAACTCTTAAAGTTAAATTAAATTTTTACGTGATTTTGAAAATACAGACTGCAATGTTTACACAATTTTTCCGTGCATTTTGCAAACTGCATCAGAAAAGCGTTACAAATGTGTGATTTAATTTGCATATTCATAACCAATGCATTAAACTAACATAATTAATTTGAACGTTTAGTTACGACGCCGACGGCAGTTAAATGATGAGTTACGACTATGATGAAATAAAATGCATTCATTATTCTGGGTTCAGTTTAAACTTTTAGCACGTTCAAACAAACATTTTTTTTTATTTATTTCAACAAAAGTAACATGAGTGGGTGTTACAGTAATCTTATGCCAAACTGCAGGACAGTTTATCGAACAAGTTTAAAAATCTAAAACCCGACTACGAATAAAATATTGGTTTTATATTTACTTATTACGAGTAAATAACACAGACTAGACCGCGAGAACTGTTTGACCGTAATCTAAACGTATATTGACTAAAACTATAATATGATATACATATTTGTAATGTGCTCGCCAAGACCTTTCATTTGATATCAAACATGTTATGATTATCTCAATTTAATATTTTTTGAGGTATAGTCCACCCAATAAATCACCCATAGGGAGTTGTAGAGTGCGTGAGTTAGGCCCTAAGTGATTTCTTCAGAAAATTGTTTGGGGTACTTAGAGAGTTAACATACTAAAAGTCCTGACATCTAGGGGTTGAGGCGGAGTGGGGGGAGGGGGTTAAAGTTCCCATTTTTTAGTTTTTCGCTAATATCTTTTAAACGGTGCGTCATGGAGATAAGAAGTCTTCTACGCAATGAAAGCTTATAAAATTATGTACAACTTTTATCTTATACACTTTTTCACATTCTTACCTATTTTCGAACTACACATTCCGGAAAAGTGAAAATTGAAAAAAAAAACTACTTGAATTGAACACTACCTTTTGTATACTACTTCCTTCACGTTATTTGGGGATAAAAAGTATTATTAGTATTTAATATTATCTTAAAAAATAATATAAAAAATAATATTCTGCGATCTTTTACAAGCCCACCTCCACGCACAGTGAGGTTGAAGAGGCTGGGAAGATGTGCTTCCTCAAATGGTATGGCGCACCAGCAAGACTGACCTCCCTCAATAAGTACCGATACCAGTGATTACCAGTACGCTGGTGAAAATTTGGAAAAAGTGTATAAGACAAGTGTAGATAAAAGTTTTGATATCCTAACGGCTGTACAGATTTGTATAAAATTTAGTAAATTGATATAGTAGGAGTTGATTTAAGATATAAGATACTTTTTATCCCCAGATAACGTGAAGGAAGTAGTATACAAAAGGTAGTGTACAATTCAAGCAGATTTTTTCAATTTTCACTTTTCCGGAATGTGTAGTTCGAAAATAGGTAGGAATGTGAAAAAGTGTATAAGATAAAAGTTGTACATAATTTTATAAGCTTTCATTGCGTAGAAGACTTCCTATCTCCATGACGCACCGTTTAAAAGATATTAGCGAAAAACTGAAAAATGGGAACTTTAACCCCCTCCCCCCACTCCGCCTCACCCCCTAGATGTCAGGACTTTTAGTATGTTAACTCTCTAAGCACCCTGAACAATTTTCTGAAGTAATTGCTTAGGGCCTCCTTGCTCACGCACTCTACAATCTCTTTGTTGGATGGACTAGTAAGTTTTTGACATTTAAATTCCGTCATAATCAGAATTTATAAAATTTATATAGCCTATGTCACCCGGGCTATTCTTACAAATCTATTGACACCTCATTTATTAAAATCCGTTCAGGGGTTTAAGCGCTACGGTGGAACATACATACATACATACATACATAGACTGCCAAAATCATTACCCTTCCTTTTGGCTTTGCCGTAGTCGGGTAAAAATCATGATGAACACATCACGATTCTTCTGCCCTTATCCTAATTTATTTTGGGTCAATACTATTACTCGTCATCTCATCAGACACCAGTTTTATTAGTCAGTCTGTTTTAGTTCCCATGGCAATCTCCTTTACAGAGTTTTCCACTTAGTTTAAACTGGGGTTATCATGAGTAATCTCAATATATCTATGATATTTAGCGATTCATGAGTGTTCTGTTCAATGCCACTTGATCACTGCTGTCTCATCATCATCAAGTTTTTCCTTATCTTGTATATTTTTGCCCGAATATTC
This sequence comes from Diarsia dahlii, assembly GCA_949775195.1. Taxonomy (NCBI): domain Eukaryota; kingdom Metazoa; phylum Arthropoda; class Insecta; order Lepidoptera; family Noctuidae; genus Diarsia; species Diarsia dahlii. The sequence goes on from OX459210.1 coordinate 14,021,712, forward strand.
TTTAATAAGGCTGGTATGTTTACTTTTCTGACGATGAGTTGTGAAACTTCTAAAGACACCTCTAATTTTTTTAAGACTGTTCTTTTTGTTATAAGATTAATAGAGACGTACGGAAGAAGAAATTCTGCGCTGACCCCAAATAAATTGGGCAGGAGAATCACTATGATTGGATGTTCTCTTCATGAATCTTAGGCGAGAGAACGGATCAAGTTTTGCAAGGATCAATACAGTTTTGCTTAATTCACATAATTACGAAATGATGGTGCAGTGCAAACCGTATCAAAATCTAGCAAGTGCTAAGTAAACACAGATTTACGACGTAAAGTCGTTTCTAAAGTCGCTTCACGCCATTCAAGGAAGAGGAGACATAAGCAATTCCTTATGAGAACTTATATCCAAGACCAACTTTTTTCAAGTTACCAGGAAGCACACAGGAAGCTGAGTACTTTGACGATTGCGAGTACCTACTGCATCTGACCTTCTTGAAGAACAACACCATGATCATTGATGAGTAAATTGCCTTGGGGTTGGTGGTCCTTTGAATGTGTTCACTGGCGGTGTTTTCACTACGGCTTCTTTAAATCCGCAATGTTCTTTAAGTATATTAATAAACGAGTATCACACATAATTCGCAAGAAACACATTTCCAGAACATTTCCTATTACATTCTAAAATCCCAATTCTTTTCTTTACTTGGTTCAGATTATTGACTGTTACGTCTTATAAAGTTAAAAATAATAACTATAATCAATGGGGGGGTTCGGGTCGGTATAGGTCTTAGTGGGGCGGGTTCTTTGCCAGAGAACTCGCACCTAAAAAAATGCTAAGCTGCCAACTGCGCACGCCTAGGTGTGTGAAGCTAGGCTATCAGGCGCCCACCGACAAGTCCTTCATACACGTCCACGCCATCGCTAGACTACCGCCGTGGTCTAGTGATGGACCCACATACTTCAATGTTTGTGGGTCGTCCCCCCTGGGCAATGCTGCGGTCCGTAACGAGCTTCACACACTCCATCCGCCTCGGGACCTGTAGCAGCCAAGTATGAAGGGCGAGGGCGAGCATTCGGCGCCCGACTGTCGTCTGCGGTGTGCCTAAGCACCAATGACGGCACGTAACCGAACAAACTGGCTAGGGCGTTACCCCGAAATTGGAACAAGCTCAGAAGATGCTAACTTCGATACCAAAAACGGCACCTACTGCCTTGTAGAGAGATGTTGGATCATCAAAGGCTAGGGCGTCAACCCGAAATTATGATGTGTAGTGCCTTGGGAAAGTGCTTCACTATTTTCCCAACCGTAAAAATGAAATGAGTGAAAATAATGAGAATGTTCTGCCATGCAATCCGGCTAGCCCCCGGCGCTCACAGGTATCCGGGCCTGTGAGTGAGAAATTGATTACCGAAGACTGTAAGAGGGTGGGTACCCAGGCCCCCTTACCAGTTAATACTACTGGTCTTAAAGAGAGCAAGAGCACTAAGAAGCTAGTCCAGCAAGCTTTTCATCCGGGTCTATTTGAGACTAGACCAAGAAGCTTATCATTTAGCTCGATAAGGGATGCTAACATTGAAATTACACTGCACAATGAGATGAAGAATAGTAAGGACAGCAAAGAAGTCAGTCCTCCCACCTGGCAGAGAGACCCAAGAAATGCCAAAAGAAAGAAAGTTTCTACATCTCCAGAGAGAATAATTGTCACCAACACATTCAGTGGACTCCCAGTAGACCAGGAAGAAGACACAACAATAGAACATACTGATATACCTAAAAAAGTTGCAAAGCCACCACCCATAATTCTGTATGGCATTGAAGACCTTACCAAACTAACTGAGCTGCTAGAAGGTGTCGTAAACAAAGCAGACTTCACATACAAAATCATTAACCAGAATCAACTAAGGATCAACTGCGCCAATATAGAGGTCTACAAAACCACAATAGATATTGTTAGAAAAAAAGGACTTATTGGACATACGTTTAATAGGAAAGATAAGCGACCCTTCAGAATTGTGATAAGGAACCTACACCACTCTACACCAAGCAGTGTGATAAAAGAAGCACTAGAAGAGACAGGAAATATTGTGATTGGGGAGATAATAAATGTAAAGTATGGCCCGGAAAAGAAACCAACATCTACATTCTTCGCAAACCTCCAACCCAGTCCCACCAACAAGACTATAAAAAGTATTAAATTCATACACCACCAGTCGATAACTATAGAAGACCCACGAAAGCGAACCTCAGTAGTCCAATGTCAAAGATGTCAGCAATATGGACACTCTAAAAACTACTGCATGAGGCCTTTCCGATGTGTGAAATGTGCACAATCACACAAAACTTCAGAGTGCCCCAAGAAAGATCGCAACACCCCGGCAAAATGCGCCTTATGTCAAGGCGCGCATCCGGCAAACTACAAAGGGTGCGAAGTATACAGAGAAATACTAGCAAGGAAGTCAAACATACAACCACAAATTAAATCTAGAGGAAACCCAAAACCAACTGCCGATGGCGAAGCCCATCAGTCTCAGAAGAAATACTACCCATCCCTTCCAAATAAATGGATCAGACCCACGCCAGCGGCCAACCCAATCGAACCGCGGCCAAAACCCAACAACACGCAACAGCTATACGCTGAAGTAACTAAAGCTTACAAAACCTCCAAACATGAGAAAGCTCCTACAGTAAGCATAGAAGAAATCCTTATAAAACAAGTGGAAAAGTTTGATTTAATCCTACAACAAATGAGTATGTTAATGAATCTCATAACAACCCTAGTCACTAAGATGTCACAATGACTTCCCTCAAGATAGCTACGTGGAACCCAGCTGGGCTATCTCCAAATAAAGTAGAGGTAGAAGCTTTGTTACACTCCCACAACATAGACATACTACTAGTGCCAGAATCTCATACAACCGCAAGCAGTAGTGTTAAAATACAAAATTACAACATCTACTGCACTGATCATCCAGATGGTACTGCACATGCCGGAGCGGCTATAGTAGTAAGGTCTAATATCAAACACTATGAGCAACCACAATTCAAAACTGAGCACATACAAGCAGCTACCATTGCAATCGAAGATCGAAACGGAACATTTAATGTATCTGCCATTTACTGCCCTCCCAAACATAAACTAAAAGAGGACCAATATGATGAGTATTTTAAAACCCTAGGCACCCGCTTTATAACCGGAGGTGACTGGAATGCCAAAAATGTTCATTGGGCATCCAGACTTACTAATACAAGAGGAAGAGAGCTCAAAAAAAGTATAGACAAAAACCATCTTAAGACAATCTCCACAACGGACCCCACTAACTGGCCCACAGACCCAAACAAACTCCCTGATGTCATAGACTTTTTTATTGTAAAGGGACTATCCAGGCTTTTTCATAATGTAGAGACAAGCCTAGACGCAAACTCTAACCATGTTCCTGTAATACTGACAATTGGCACCACGGTCATAAACACTGAAAGAAACCCTAAATTGTATAACAGGCACACAGATTGGAGTTCATTTCGCGAATGTGTGGAAGACGGGATCAACCTCAAAATATCATTGAAAACTGAGTCGGATATCGATGTTGCTGCAAGAAATCTCACTTTGGTAATCCAAGAAAGTTGTTGGAGGTCAACTCCAGAAGCCAAAGAACGATCACCTCAAAGTAAAGTATACTCGGAAACCATACGGTCAAAAATTATGGAAAAAAGAAGATTGCGGCGAATATGGCACACAAGTAGGCACCCAAATGACAAAGCGGCACTAAACAAAGCTATTAAAGAACTTAAAACCCTTATAACTGAAGCAGATGAGGCCGCTTTAGATACGTACTTGGAAGGACTCACAGCTACAAAAGCGACTGACTACTCATTGTGGAGAGCCTGTAGAAACCTGGATCGACCCTTGCACCACAAACCACCGCTTCGGAACCCAAATGGAACCTGGTATAGATCTGATCAAGACAAAGCTGATGCATTTGCGTACCATCTCAGCAATGTATTTAAGCCCAATAACCCGAGACCAAACGCGGATGAATCTGATATCGACATTGTCCTCAACCAAGATCTTCAACTAGATCTACCCCTAAAGTTGGTAACGCCTAAGGAGATATGTAAAAATATAAACTCAATGGACAACAACAAAGCTCCAGGTTATGATCTTATTGACAAAAAAGTCCTCAAAGAACTACCTCGAAAAGGAATTGTGTACCTCACCATACTTTTTAATGCCATTCAACGAGTAGGCTACTTCCCAGATATATGGAAGGTATCACAAGTAATAATGATCCATAAGCCCGGTAAACCGATGCATGATGTCACCTCATACAGACCTATCAGTCTCCTACCTATCATGGCTAAGCTCTATGAAAAGTCCCTACTACACAGAATGTTACATGTTCTCAATGAGAAGTCCATAGTCCCAGACCACCAATTCGGATTTCGAAAAGAACATGCTACCATAGAACAAGTACATAGAGTGTGCAGGACTATCAGAAAATCCTTTGAGAGAAAAGAGTACTGCTCAGCTGCTTTCCTTGATATACAACAGGCCTTTGACAGAGTCTGGCACAAAGGTTTGCTTTTTAAAATAAAATCCTTGCTACCTCATACATTCTATGGTGTACTAAAATCCTACATTACAAACAGAATATTTCAAGTGAGAGAAAATCAATCCACCTCAGGATTCCACGAAATATCCGCAGGAGTACCACAGGGCTCGGTCCTTGGACCTGTTCTGTACACCTTGTTTACTTCCGATCTGCCACAGAGCTCTGAGATCACAACTGCTACCTTCGCGGATGACACTGCCCTAATTGCTTCGCACAAATGTCCAACGCAAGCATCCCGCATATTGCAAACCAGCTTAAATGAGACTGAAGAATGGCTAGCTAAGTGGAGAATTGCCGCCAGCGTATCCAAGTCTGTGCACATCACATTTACTCTCTGCAAGAAAGATTGTGACCCAGTCACCCTAAACGGCAGTCAACTCCCGCACCACGAGTCTGTGAAGTATTTGGGCATGCATCTTGACCGCAGACTCACATGGCGGAAACATGTCGAAACAAAAAGAGAAGAAATTAACTTGAAATACAGAGGTCTTTCCTGGCTTCTAGGAAGAAACTCAAAACTGGCGATAGACAACAAACTCCTCTTATACAAGGCTATACTAAAGCCAATCTGGACATACGGCATCCAACTTTGGGGATCAGCCAGCGCCTCCAACATAATGAAAGTGCAAAGGGCACAAAACTATATACTGAAACAAATATCCAACGCACCATGGTTTATTAAGATAACAGAAATCCATGAGATTCTGAATATACCTTTGGTTAGCGAGGAGATAAACTCGCATGGCGATAAGTACAAATCTCGACTACTAAAGCACCCAAATATCCTTGCAGGGCAGCTAACCATCCCAGAAAGCATCCGTCGATTGAAAAAGCGACGGGACATTTTCGACCAGAATAGTCAGGGAGAAGAATGACTCAAGAAAGATAGGGCAGACTCTACAGAGAGTCTCCTAACACGCCATCTGAATCATCTCATCTGCTCATAGTCTGAAAGACTGATCGCAAGATTAAAATTATAAAAAAAAAAAAAAAAAAAAAAAAAAAACTATAATCAACACATTTGATGCGGAGTTATGAAACACTAAACTAACAAACACAATATTTCGCAAAAGTTGCGATGGTGTCTACCAATATGCTCCAAAACCTATAAATAAAATAGATATTAGATAGTTAGTTTTACTAATATTCAAACGTTGAACTTAATCTTTAGTCGATCTGAGAGATGCTGTATGTAACTGTGTATTGATTAGAAGATTGCATAAGAGTCCGGAACTACTTTTGGGGCATAATACTAACTGAACTTTAAAATGTGATAAAAATAAAATTATTGTGAATAACTAGCACTTTGCCTGCCACTTCGTCTGCAACAAATGTGATAACTCGGCTTATATGCATGATCACTACACACATTATTACAAAACAGTCTGTCTGTCTGTTCGCGATAAACTCTAAAACTACAGCACCGATTTTCAGCAATGGATAGAGTGGTTCTCGAGGAAGGTTTTAGTATATTTTTTTATTTGCGTGATATTAAATGATCCTCCTCCGAAAAAAAAAAAATAATGATTAAGTACATGACGCATAATATAATTCGGATATTACTTAATTTATTACCACTTAAGGTCAGTAATTAGAAACCAAAACAATAAAGATCTAATTAAGTAGTAACTAATAGATAATAATATTGTTTAAGGACATTGTTATAAAGCGATTTCATCGTAGGATAATCCCAGTATCAAAATGTAATTATGAACTTTGCCGGCGACTTCGTTCGCATGGTTTATAGCCTAAAGTCGTCCTTGATGGATTTTTGTACCAGTACTTCCTGAGATAAGCGCATTCAACCAACCAAACAAACAAACTTTCAGCTTTATAATTTTAAGTAAGTATAGATAATAGAAACAATATTTCAAACGATTCTTTTATGTGAGACGAGAAGAAGGATACTTCATCAATACAGCTATTATAATATCACTGCTATTAACAACCTCGTTAGGAAACCAGCATGTCTTAGAACCAAAAAAAATCGAAGCCATGTGACATCTCATCATCCCGCACTGGGCCCGCGTGGTGGATTATAGCCTATGCCTCTCCTAGAGAGGAGGCCTGAGTCCCTGCAGTGGGAACATTATAGGCTGACGATGACGATATAACCAACAGAGTCTTTGGTACTGAAGCTAACCCAGAACACATCGCAATCGTGATGAACTCAGAAAAGTTCAGTATCGAATCTTTTCCTCATCGAAAGTTAATGTTGTAACAGTACTAGAGTACCACAGACTGCAGTGGTACCTGCTCGGGTGCCAACAGCGCCTGACGCATGCGCCCCGCATCACGTATACCAACACTTGTTAGATTTGTAAACTTTATCTTACGACACCCACTCTCGTCTCTATTTCTGCAGGTATTTATAGTAACTTCTTGCGTTAAGGTGAATGTTTTTGTTTGGTAAAAGTTACATCAAGACTCGAAATTAATTTGGTTTTAATGCTGATATTACCACACGCAATTAACTAACACTACAACACTGTGAAAGGGGTGTAGTAAGCCAACAAAGATTTAAACAAGAACGTTTGTGCCTGTGACATGAAGAAGATGCTGTGAACACTACCTACATATATTTCGGCAGTGTGCAAAACAAACATCTAGGTAATTTCGTAAAATTCCGGGTTTCGCGGGGATCTCAAATAAGTTTCGAAACTTAGAGTAAATTAAGCTAAAACCAAGGTGAAAGCTGATGAGTACGCAAGACGACCAACCAAGCTATGCAAATCCAAAGCTGAACTAGCTGATTATACGAGAAGTTCATACAAAGCGAAGTCAGGTTATACTGGATGAGTATACCTAGATGTGTTGAAGTGTGTTCCTAAAATATTGACAATTTGACCCTCCATAATATCTCCATACCGATAAGCTTCACAGTTTGGGCCAGAACAAAAAAATGACGCAATGACGGGTAGAACATGGTTTCGTTAAGGGTGTTTTAAACCGACTTCCAAAAAGGAGGAGGTTTCTCAATTCGACCGTATATATTTTTTGCAGACTCCATTATGTCAAATCTCCCTGACAAATGAGAGTAATTTCGCAACTCTACGATATTGTTAGGTCACTACAAATTCCTTCAAATTCTAACGACCTACGCCAGCCAACTTTCAATTAGTCTACCTTGAAATACAAATCCTGTTCTAGACGAATTAACAAGCAGTATATTACAGTATTCGTCGCTATGATCGCGTGGTACGGATCCATTTCGGACATGATAACACTTGGCCTTAACTTTTCCCGTTGAAAGTATATTATTCAGAGCTGTATTATTTGGCGGTGCTGACTAAGTTGCTGTTACAGCATACTGCATTTCATTGAGATTGTTTCTTTTTGCTCTGAGCAATTCTGTTGGTCGTTGCATAATCGTGTTATAATTTATTTTGTAGAGATGAGCTGCAGTAGCTTCATATTCTGTTACATTACCCAACGGCGCACTTAACCAATGTTATAAAGAGGTAAAATAATAATCCCCGGAATGTTTGTTTGTTTGTTCCGAGATGTATCACTGGCAGTATATTTACTACATTATTCGTGGGTGCTTTAATTAAGCTATAAACTTTATTTATATCACGCATATTAGTCGAACTATCACAGCTTTTGCGGACGAAGTCGCAGGCGACTGCGTGCTGGTTATATTATATATTTTTCATGACTTCAAATAAGCGGAAAAAAACCTATGCGAAATGATTGCAAATGCCAAAAAGTCTAAAACAAAAGTTTCTCTCCACCAATTTGTGCAGTGTTGCGCCAAGACCGGATTCCTCATTATCATAGACATATTTCTATCACACTGTCTGTCAGCAATCACCCCAAGGTTCCTATCGCTGGTCGAATCAATTTATAATACGAGAACGAGAATTAGTGTCGTCATTTCTATTAGCTTGCTCAACTGCCTATTAAAATGTCAATAGAAGGCAGCGCGTGAAAACATTTCTAAAATTATTACGTTGGTTTGATCACATCATGATCAAACCACCGTAGTAATTTTAGAAATGTTTTCCTAATCGAAGATATATATTTCCTTGAGACTTTCAATAGGTACTGGCATACTTATACCTTACCGCAGCTTTATCATCATTATCCACAGCCCGACTCAACAAACTCACTGCTGGGTATATTCCTCTCTTTGTTTGTGCCAAGCTCCACGTTCTTGTGCCAGCCTCATCCAGGATAATCCTGCGATACCAACAATGTCGTGTGTCCATCTCGCCGCCCACCCGAACCATCGACATTTCTCTTTCCAGTATGTACTTGGACGCAATTCGGTTATAAACGCGTTGTATTAGATGTGCGGCAGCTTATGTCAATCTAATTCCTTTTCAACCACGACACAACAAAAAATCCCGCCGACAAATTGCTGCGCAGTTTGTCGGCATAAAATGTAGAAAATGTTTGGTCCTCAATAAATTATTTGTTTAATTTATTTACAAAACCGCCAAAATTGGAGAGATTTGGAAGAGAACACTAACCAGCGTTCTCTTGAAGGAACAAAGGTTGAAGAAGAAGAGAAATACAGTTTTCCATTATATTTTTCGTTAACAGAATTTCACTTTGTCTAGGACTTGGTTTCACAAAACTATGCTTATTGATCCTATTACTACCCGGATAATTATACGGGCAGTAATTTATTCGCCTGAAACCTCTTCTATCTTCTCCAAAACATAATCACAAGATAGCTAGATAACGCTAACCCACATCCTTTGAAGCCACCAATCTAATCGTCCTAAATAAGAATTGGCCTATTAACATTGACCGTAGGTTCGCAAGCAGTTGGTTGTGCAACCGTGCGTCGCAAGCGCAGCCGCGGTGCAAGCGTCGCGCAGTCCGTCAGTGAATGGGAAACCACATGGTGTCGTGATCAGTGAACCTCTCGTAACAGTGTTGTGCTTGTTTTTATATCAGGTATTCTTGCTTTTTTACCCATTCTTGAGCAAAATCTTGCGGTTTGCGTTTGTGTTAAAATATTTTGTTTAAAAGCCTTAACAGTGATTTGTGTGACAACTTCTTACCAAAATAACGACACGCCTGTGATCCCCGAGGGGTAATGCAGAGGTGTACCTTTAGGATACCCGACATTTCTGCGACCGTTTTGAGGAATTCAGGTTTGCGTATAAAGCTGTGTTGTTAAAAGTCATTAGATGATAATTTGAATGCTAATGAGAGTAGTTATACTTTCATAAAATTAATTGCATGCTCTATTCATGGTCAAACATGGTGTTTGATTGCGGAACGTTGTGAAATTCCTATAATTTAATATAAGTTACGAAAAGCTTATTGAACTTTGGCGGCAAAAGAAGTAGAATTTCCTAACATAAAACTACAGGTTAATTGATACGGCTGTGTTACAAATCAGTCGAAACAACAGCTGATCAAAATATTTGTTACCTATTTACCCACGGTAAGTTTCTACGAGCAGATAAACGAAGTTTTTGTCCTATTAAAACCCGATTACGATTACCTCGTAAAGTTTCTCTAGGTAACGATCATACCTACTATTTTTTAACTGTCAAATTATACAACTTTTGACCTCATATTACTCTTACTAAATCTATTTGTTTAACCTTGCACGCTTGCTTAGAAGAATATTCGCAACTATTTTTATGACTCGCGAGATACAAGATAATTGTCGTGTATGTGCGTGAGTACATACTCACGCACATACACGACATTGACCGTTGATAATTAAAAGATTTATGATTAACTCTTCATCTCGCATATCTATACTTAATCCTAACTAATATTTTAAATGCGAAAGTAATTTTGTTTTTATTTTCAACCAAAAATCATCCTAAAATTTTACTTATGCGTTGTCAGGTGTACACAAACGGACATGCCTCCATCCCCAAAACAGTGCTGTCCCCGAAGAAACCCACAATAACGTTCTTTTGACAAAATAGATGGCGCCACGTGTCTTTCGAATAATGATTGAATTATATTATTATGGAATATTTTTAAATTCTAAATTAACGCGAAACCGCGGGCAAAAGATGTAACAAATATCGTTTGTTCGTTTCAACGCGCTAACCTAGAACTTCTAGTTAGATTTCGTTTTTTTTTTTGCATTTCATCGCTCAATTCTTGAGGTGGGTTAATAGCCTTTATAGATTATTTAAAGTCACGCACATCTTTCACGCGTCTTTTGAAGAAGAGCTAAATTGAAAAACGGCGTGAATTCCGTTGAGCACAACTAGTCTTACATAGAACAAGCATGTGATTCGAGTCAGGGCTACTCTCATGTATCTGTACCTAATTAAATCTTTGCTTAATGAGTGCCTAATCATTAGCTCTTCAGTAATTCATGAGAATGTATTATGGTACACCAAATTATCTTTCTGAAGGTACTTTGTTGAGATACGTTATGTTTGATTACGGCTAGATATTTTGCAAAAAAAATTGGTCTCTCAAAATAAATCTAACGGAATCGGGGTCAAGATCAAGCAGTATTTAACTTCAAATCAAAGTTGTCGTGACTAATCCGGAGTCACATACTTATCATGTATGACAGACGGTACGGATGGGAGTCATGACCTAACCTAACATTCATTCGCTTGCAAATCGGGTTTTTTACTTCAAGTAAACTCATTCCATCATATACCTTATCCATTGCTTTCCAATCGAGGTCTTAAGCAGGACTATTTACCAATAAAAAAGATAAGCGTTTTTAAGGAAGTTTAGAAGATCACTTTAGCCAATCAATACCAATCGTTGAAAGTTCATTTCTCGAATAGAGTACTTAAACATAAAACAGTTCATATATTATCCCATGGTACTTCGTAATCAAAAACAATTTTACATCATCAAGTTCTGGGCCAGACGATGGCGGGATGAGCTAGACTCTTTCTAAAAGGATTGGCCTACAATCGCACTAGATCGCGAAAAGGGAATGGGAGACCTTTGCCTGTAGTGGGACAACATAGGAGAAAAAAGTCCTGGGTCGCAATGATGGCATTGTATTAAACTACGTCGCTCATAACCACGATCGTTAAAATAACAAAACCGATGCAAACATGTTTTGGACAAGGAACCAAGGGTAAGTGTATCTCCCTTAGGTAGTTCGAGGATAAGTTGAAAGGGAATCGAATGTCGTGGTAATATGGACATGTTACGAAGAGGGACGAATTGAATGTGACTAAAAAGGTGAAGGATATAAATTTTAATAAATGGAGAGTGACAGGAAGGCCAAAATATGGATGGATTGTGTGAGGAATGATATGAAAGAGAAAGGAGCAAATGCCACCGTGACGTCTAACAGGGAAGAATTAAAAAATAAAACGTGTTGCGCCGACCCCAAACAAAATGGGATCATGGCAAGAACATGAAGATGAAGTAGTTCCAGGATCCCCCGGGTAGTGTAAGTTTGTCTTTAGGTGCGTTCCGATGACTTGTCGCTAGAGGTGTGGTAACGTTAATGTTACTGCGTGTTACTGGGTCAAACGCGTTTTCCTAATACGTCCTTGATAACGAAACATATTTGGACACGAGATTAGAATTCTCTAGTCGTTTAATGTTTGAATTCGCAAAATTTAATTAAAATAACGGTGAAGACGATTTGAATAAATATTTATGTTATTAAGTTTTATTAATTTAGTGATTAACTAATCAAATATGCAACTGACCTCGAATTAATGAGACTGATTACTTAAATTCATTTTCAGGATGTATTTTTTCATATTTTTATACTGCACTACTTTAAATAATGCATTCTTTAATTTCGTAATCAGGTTTTCTTAGTGGTCGGTAAAACACACATAAATTATAATATTTAAATAATTAAACATAACAAAGTATTTTGCTATATCTTTTCCAATTGCCTTTGCGAATTTCATTGCATTCCATAATGTTAGGTTTCTGATTTGGCGGATATAATTACCTCTCTCCTCTTTTTTAAAAAACGTTACTCCACACTAGGAATTTCTCCTGTATCGTGGGTGCGTTTACACACATTTAAACTCACATACACAAACACACCCAGACCCGAAACACGCAGCGCAGAAGTCCAATCACTCAGCCACTGCACCAACCGTGCCGTCAATAACCCAGATTAACCCGTGTGTAATTAACCCAATAAAACATAGGTCCCAAGTTTCATGATAAAAGTTTCAGAGTTTGTTACGCCGTAATATACACGACTTTAGATAAGACCCTATTTATGAGCACTGCTCTATCTGGTCAGGTTTCTTGGAAATCATAAGTTCCAATCAAACTTCAAATCTTAAAAAAAAATGTAACAATAATTAAACTCTAACACACGAACAAACAAATTAATCGAAAGTTTAATTACTCAACCCTAATAAAATTACAAAAGGAAAAACAAAAAGAAATTTTTGACGAAACGGAAAAGTTATAATACGTACAAATTCGATACTAAGTAAAGTTCACAATGAATGTAAAACTGGTTTTGGAAATCTAGAAACGGAAATAATAAAAATTTACCTCGACCTAAAGACAAGCTTACATTGGTCAAATAAGTAGTCTAATATGGCTATAGTGTTCGACTGAAAGAATAGAAGTATAATACTTTTGTTTTGGATGGGCGTGAAGGCAGAAATCAATACCCCTTATAATTTTCATATTCATCTGAGACGCTTGATCAAGACAAGTATAGATGATTATAATAATTTCTAACGATTGTAATGTATCTGACGTAAATTAATTGAATAGAACTTAAAGTCTGAAAGCATCTACATTTTAATTATATACGAATCCCGGCCTTAGAGCTTTTTCTCATTGAATCTCAAATTAAAACAGAAGAGTTTGATCCCCAGTCATTTAACAGAGAAAAAATAATAGATCAGAGGTGGGTTCTAAATCCAAGTAAAAAAGGACATTTCGTACAGCAGCAACTACTAGTTAGCCCAATTATTGAACTTCGCATTGTCAAGATTCGATGGAAATAATCTACTGTGTGAATGCACCTTTACTCGCAACAAACGTGATATTTCGGATATGATAGCCATTACATATTTTGACTGTATTTCGTTACTCCGAAGTTCGAAATACCGAAGTACGGTATACAGAAAGTTTGTCAGTCCGAATTACGTTAGTCAGAATGTACGCTATGACGAAGTACGGTATTCAGAATGTTCGATACTCCGATGTACGTTGCTCCGAAAGTTTGCTACTACGAAGTACTGTACTCAGAATGTTCGTCACTCCGATGTACGTTACTCCGAAAGTTGGCTACTTCGGTATTTCGAACTTCGGAGTAACGAAATACAGTCGCTCTACTTCCTTTTCGTATTACACAATACATTAATATTATTGTTCATAAAAATAATTATTTCACATTTAGTTTAAATGATCCTTGCTTACATTGATGAGACTCATCAAATTTTAATGTGCGATGCATTCATCAATAATGTTGTGTAATGTCTTTCTATTAAAAAGCTTCGATTGCGAAAGAAATAATGATGCTATTAGATTATAGCATGTAGGATTAGAACTATGAACAGCCGCTTCTAAATGTAAAAGGTGTCATCCCAACAATTTTGGAAGATTCGGAACTCAGGCTATTGATGCTCCATGGAAAATCAGAGGAAATGTTCATGCAGTTGTTAGTAAACACACAACTAGGATAAATATTACAAGTAAATAACTGTAACAGCTGGTAATCGTCATGGTCTGCATAATTTATATTGTCTGAAAAACTAATTGTTATGTTATTTTGACAACCTTACTTAGAAGACTGAAGTCTCTCGTAGAAACAATTCAAAAAAAATAATTACTTTATTCAAAACCATTATCATTGCAGTCGTATTATTACAATAGTTTACATAACTCGACCTAAATACCAGACGTCTATCAGCTGGCACGTCCGCAGCGACACTGCGGCGGGTTAAGAAAGTCGATGCATACACGCATGCACACTGCAACGGACAGTGAAAGTATTGTACGGGAGTCGATGAGTTGCTTGCTTTGTCTCGGCAATATAAGATCAAGTCTGAATGTTATAAGTAGGAGTAATTTATACAATTTGTTAGCTAATTTATATTTATTATCTCGTATTTTTGTTTTATATTGTAAAAAAGACCAGCAATTCTCAGCACCATTTTCGAAATTTATAAGCTGACATCCTGATGATAATTCGATCATAATGTCTAGTCCGTTTAATGTTATCGCATTTTTTTCTTCAAATTTTGAAGTGAAAACTTCTTTAGCGGCGCTGAGCACTTTTTTTTGTATGGGTAAAAACTTTCAAACTCGCGTCAGGGTCACGTGATGCTGATCGAAAAATCGTAAGATTCGTAGATCACGTGACCCTGACGCGAGTTTGAAAGTTAATATTGAAGTTTTCACTTCTGCCGGCACTCCCGGAGTGCTACCTTTTTTTTGTTACATTTACATTGACTGTGCAGATGAACGAACACGTTTATTTATAATATTTTATCGATGTCCTCAAATCAGTTACTCATCGATATTTCCATTTCTTCAACCACTCAAATGGTTTACTTTGTCGACACAACATGATCCCACACGTTGCTCATAAAGTGTGACATTACATCAGTGTTTCACGTTTTCGCAAAATATCTGCTAAACACTTGAACTGACAAATTGAGAAATAGAACTAGCGCTACTTAACAAAACGCTGTTCATTTATCAAACCTTATCAATAAGCCTACTTAAAACAACTTTTAATTGAACATAATAATGCCTGCCCTAAGTTGCAGCATGAAGTACACAAAATTATAGTATCTGCACCAGTCTCAGCGCGTACAAGCATAATTTAATCTAAAATAATAATCTAGACTATGTCAAACACATTCATAGTATGCGTCTCGTAAAACATGTTATGCAGGTACCAGGACTAAGGCACGAAACGCCGGACTAAGTAGAAATACGAACCACCTACTGCAATTGACATAGTCGAAATTCTAGCAAAGGCATTCGACAGACTTCAAAGAGACGATAAAACGTTTGAGGTTGCAGTAGAGGTAGGTAGAAACGAAGTAGTAACCCTCCAGGAACACTTCACATAGTAAGTATCCAGTAAGTGTGCCGTGGAACCGCGATGGTCTCAGTCAATATGATCGGTGTGGCAATCATTCAACAAGGTGCCATACTTGGCCCGGTTCTCACCATATACGGGTCGACGATAAAAGTCATAACAAAGCTTAATTAATTATAAATTCTTTGTTTTTCTAACGTAAATTCTACTTCCTTCATTCGATTATAAAATCTACATATTTGTTGGTTACATTTTGCTAAATTGATTTCTTATTTAGAAGGTTTGGAAGGAAGGTCTAGTTAATCTACTTATTTAAACCAATATGCTCGACTGCTGATAATAGGGAATATGCATAAAATTTGAAATGGCCTAAAATATTTTTTTCTCGAATACTTATTATCGTAATACTGTAATGAAAAGGATTTTTTTTTATTTACTGATTATTTAAACCCCTAAAATAATATTCAAAAAGTGCAAAATAAGGGAGCGAAATTCAAACTTCCAAAACGCGCCACCATTGTTCGAACGAAATGTGACGTCATCTGACACGACATTGTATCCCGTTATGGTATGTAGATGTTCTGTGAAACACCCACTGGACGTGTCATGTGACGTCACGCAAAGCGCGCGCAAAATGGCGGCGTTTGAACTGCTTAAATTTTTTAAAAGTCTTAAATTTCATTTTTAAAAATATCTAGAGTATTTTGAAGCCCATTAATATTTTTTTCTACGTTATAAAATAGTAAACTATTAATTTAAAACAAAAAAGAAAAACATGAATATTCCCTATTCTTGACTAGAGAAGAAAGGTTAATTATGATGAACTAACAAAAGCTATCGAATGTTTAGATACCCTCATCCCTTTCACGTTGTTTCCTTAATAAGTAATATCATTTTGTCAACTCTTTCATTCATTGTCTATTCACAGCAAGAAGTAACCAAGCTGCTGTGTATATTGTGACTACGTCAACAAAACGGAAAGAATATTCATAAGAAAACAATTAACACGCCTAATTGAAAACTTAAACGCAAAAACATGTGTAAAGAAGACTCGGCACGCCTATGGAGACACATTGCGTTGCCTTGCATAATACTCGCTCTTACGTAAACAGCATCGAACACTGTCATCCGTCCACTATATCCGTACACACATTGACGCGACTTGTCACTGTCCTTCCATCTACGGCTTGTCTAGCATGTGTACATTGTTTTGTTTATACATAACAGCATGTAGTCACCCAAAGGTTAGACAGAGGGGTAGTTTACAGTACAACTGTTATGATTAAGTCCCATGTGATAACAATAAGGCTACAAATCTCGTACAAATTCGAACTGTGGCTGCTACTGAGAAATTATTAATGGAAAAAACACTATCTATAACTTTTACTCGACCGAACTACCGAATAGTAATCGAACTCAGGTTATCATATCATAAAATAGTCGCACTTTTGACCACTAAAGTAACGTAATGCCATGTTAAAAGAAACATCTTCAAGGAAGACCCTCATGTCTTGTATGGCACTATGACCTCCATTGAAGAAACTGGTTGCATGCTTAAGTGTCGTTTTGCAATAGTGGGAATTTCGTGCGGACATGTTGAATCATTAAACAGGATATGTGTAAAATACTTAGAAAATACTCGTGAAATGCTTGTAAGATAATTATTTCAACGGTAAGTTTGAAAACACAGACGAAATGTTTAGTTGCAATAGCTGTTGGTCTCGGACTCTCGGCACTCTCGGCACATCAATTCACAAATGTTCAAAGATGTAATTAGGTGTCTAGACGAAGATAACAATAATTGCTTCTTAATGATAGCCAGTTATATAAAGCAAGATAAAAAGAAGCCTACTTTTACATCTGTTGCTCCAAATTTTAACGCCAAAATTTATATTAACGAGTCCAAAGTCTTTACTTCCGAGAAAAGTTTAAAAAGCGATCCAGTTTCGAAAGTCCCGGACAGTGCACCCTGCCCTTCTTTAGTGACTGGCTTTAATTTGATCTGATGTAATGAATTATATAAATATTCTCGTTTTTTCCTGGCTATAAGATATAATTATATATAATGCAAAACTACTAGCCAGCCTTCGGTTCCGCTCGCGTTATAGACCTAAATTCTTTCATTCAAATGTTTTGCTTCACATTAGTGAAAGGATTTTGGAATCGGATCAGGATTACCCCCTACAAACTTACAAAAATACGTCTAATTTACCTCTTTATATTATATGCGTATAAATTACTATTTTGTTCATTGAGGGTCATTCTTGAAATTTAATATCCTCTAATAAATAGCTTTAGACAATGACCGACACGTTTTCGAACCATAAACCTACAACGTGCTTAAAGTAGTATTACCGCTAGGATGTTTGCGAGCTTCCGCTCTGTCTGAGCCATAATGCACGTGAAGCAATCATATGTTGGGATTGATGAATGTCATCCATCCGCATCGTTTCGTCTTCAAAGCGATTATTGTAAGGCTTAAGCCGTCACTTAGTGAAGATTTAACATACAAAACCTTTAGTAAGTGACGGCTTAAGTTTTCATTAAACGTCTCTGAGTGCGGCAGTATGTGGTATAATATTCCTTTTGTTATTCAGTTTTTGACTAAATAAACGAAACATGTTTCACCTAGCTAAGATTTCATAAACGATACAAACACAAAATTACGCAGTTATCCAAAATTTGCATGATGTCTTCATTTTACAACTAACGTATCTTTCTGTCTATTTCCAGATGCCGATGAAGCAACACTGAGCAACGATGGGAGTGGTATCCGTGGTTACTGCGGCCACCAAGGCAGCTCTCGCAATCGGTGGTATCAGCAAACTCACCTTCATCCCAATCATGCTTGCAACTATGGCATACTTCAACTATGAGCTCCTTGATCCTGAACAAAGACCGTTCAACCAGAAGAATCTTCGAGAGAAATATGACTTTATCATAGTTGGAGGAGGTTCGGCTGGGTCTGTCCTAGCCAATAGGCTCTCGGAAGTCGAAGGATGGAATGTCCTGTTACTAGAAGCAGGTGGACACGAAACAGATATTAGTGATGTTCCGCTACTGTCTTTGTATTTGCATAAGAGTAAACTGGATTGGAAGTACCGGTAAGTGAACGGCAGTTTTTAATTTCGGTTTTGGTGTTAACGTAATATGTAATGCTAGTTGTTTGCCGGAACTTAAAACAGTTAATATCTGAAATTAAGTTATTACGTCTTTCTGATCGTGTGAATGCTTTTATAATGGTCCCTATGAAACGAGTACGTTTAAAGAAAATTAGCCCCTTTTTATTTTAATTGTTTTTCATTAATACTTACGATGTATTTTTCAGTACCCAACCCCAAGATACCGCCTGCCAAGCTATGATCGACAAACGCTGCGCCTGGACCAAAGGCAAAGTATTGGGAGGCTCTTCAGTCCTGAACACGATGCTCTACATCAGAGGTAACAAACGTGACTTCGACCAATGGGAATCCTTCGGCAACCCTGGATGGGGCTACGAAGATGTCTTACCTTACTTCAAGAAGTCGGAAGACCAACGGAACCCGTACTTAGCTAAGGATACACGACATCATTCGACAGGTATGCATTCTCTCATTACATTCTAGGATTAAAATTTAAGTTTATGAAAAACTAGCTGATGCCCGTGGCTCTGCCCGCGTGGATTATATACTAAAACCTTCCTCAAGAACCTCTCAAACTATACTTAGGTGAAAACAGCATGAAAATCGGTGCAGTAGTTTTTGAGTTTATCGCGAACAGACAGATAGACAGACTTTGTTTTATGATATGTAGTGATGCTAATGAGTGTATTTCCTAATTCCAGGAGGATATCTGACAGTTCAAGATGCACCATTCAACACACCCATAGGAGCAGCCCTAATACAAGCAGGCGAAGAGATGGGATACGATTTTGTCGACGTCAATGGAGCTCAACAAACCGGTTACGCATGGTACCAATTCACCATCCGTAGGGGCACCAGGTGTTCCGCTGCAAAAGCGTTCTTAAGACCAGTCAGGTTACGACAAAACCTTCACGTCGCCATACTCTCACATGTCACAAAAATACTCATTGATAAAGACACTAAAAGAGCTTACGGAATTGAATTTCTCAGAGACGGACAAAAGCAGGTTGTCTATGCTACCCGAGAAGTAATACTGTCAGCAGGTTCTATTGGTTCACCACAACTACTCATGTTGTCTGGTGTTGGGCCAGCAAGTCATTTGCAAGAACTTGGAATAGATGTGATCCAAGATTCTCCCGGAGTTGGGAGAAACTTGCAGGATCATATTGCAGTTGGAGGTATTATATTCCGCATAGATCATCCTATCAGTTTAGTAATGAATCGACTTGTTAATATTAATTCAGCTCTACGATATGCTATTACTGAGGACGGACCGTTAACTTCAAGTATTGGTTTAGAAGTGGTCGCTTTCATAAACACCAAATACGCAAACGCCACTGAGGACTGGCCGGATATCGAGTTTATGTTGACGTCAGCATCTACTCCGTCAGATGGTGGTACGCAAGTCAAGAAAGCCCACAGTCTTACTGATGACTTCTACAATGAAGTATTTGCCGAAGTAAATAATGAAGATGTGTTCGGAGTCTTCCCTATGATGCTGAGACCGAAGAGCCGAGGATTTATCAAACTGCGAACAACGAATCCTCTGGACTACCCGATTATGGTCCACAACTACTTGACTCATCCTGATGACGTTGGTGTTTTAAGAGAAGGTGTAAAGGCTGCTTTAGCTGTAGGAGAAACAACAGCTATGAAAAGGTTAGGAGCCAGATTCCACAGTAAGCCTTTGCCCAATTGCAAGCATCTTCCACCGTTCACAGACGAATACTGGGACTGTTACATTCGGCAGTACACCATGACAATTTATCACGTATCGTGTACTGCTAAAATGGGACCATCAAGTGATCCTATGGCGGTCCTAGACCCTCGGTTACGAGTGTATGGTATAGAAGGGCTGCGCGTGATCGACGCGAGTATAATGCCTACTATCACTAATGGCAACATCAACGCTCCCGTAATGATGATAGCTGAGAAAGGCGCTGACATGATCAAAGAAGACTGGCTGACAGCACCTGAACCAATCAAAAAGCGAAGAACACGTCGCTCAGCTAAATGTACTATGTTAGAGCAACTGGGTTTAAAAAGCGAAAGGATGAAAAGATACTGCAGAACTGAAAGATGATGGTAGTACAAAGACTAGATAAATTACTAAGCCATATTTTAGAATTAATATTGTACTATTGACTATACCAAAAAGGTTATAGTTTAAGCTAGAAGAGGCAAAGCAATCGAAATTATATTTATAGACGGAAAATCACAATAGTTGTCACAACTATTCCTAATACTTGTAAGGAGGTGTTCAGGAGATTATTTTTCTCTCAAGTAGATTACTATATAAATGTACAATGTGTAATCAACCTCATTGTTAAGTCGAAGTTACCGTAGAAAGTTCTAGTCTATATTAACAATAATTTTAAATATTAGAACATAGTTGATAGTTTAGCTGGGAGTGCAAGGTTACAAACGTTTTGCGCACATACCTACTTCAAATCACTTTAATAATTATTTTATATCTTAGAAGGGGTGCAATGTTAATTATATAATATTTCTATATTAAAATTAACAATATGCACAATGGTCATTATCTTGTAAGGTTTAGATTTAAGTGATTATTGTAAATACAAACATTTAATTAAATTAAAATATTATCGTTATGTATTTTTATATTTCTTATTCTATCATTTATAATTATAGTGATAAAATACAATGGGCGGTTATTACAATTGCAGCAGCAAATAACCTTTTAAACGACTACAGGAAAGCCAAAAATATTGTTTTAATGTTAGCTCCCTACATGTTCCTTACCTTTTTTTATTTCACCGAAGCGTCTAAACTACTGAGCCGATTTAAGATCTTCAAAATATTTTCACGTTCTTTAAGAAATTCCAAGAACTCCAAGTAAATGTTCCTTTCGCCTTCCTTCTCTAACCACAGTAGTATCGCTACCACAAACAACTGACACAAATAAGTAGCAACTATTTCAAAACATTACAACATTAAACATCTGCAACTTTAAGAAAATGCCGTAGAGCCGACTCGTGACTAGGATAACCTAATTATGTTTTACTCAGATTACCCGCCCGACCTAATGGGCCTACTACACGCTCAAGCTTCACCACACTTTTCGTTCACACTTCACAGTACATCGCGCGTATGTTTGGTAAAACTGTATTACCATTACAAACCACACGCGCGATGTACTGTGTGCATCGTGTAATCGCGCAGGCAAGACTGTGGGGAAGTGTGAGCGTGTGGTAGGCGCATTAGTGTGAGGTTAGACTGCAAACGCGGGCACGGGCGGCGCGGCGGCGCGACGAACTCAAACGTATGAACTTCATTTGAGTGTCCATAGTGGGCACGCGGGCGCGTGAAGTGGCGCGGGCTACTTTCCGCGGGGAGCGCGCGGGCAACTCGCGCCATAGCTCGTTCATACAAGTGGCCGCAGTGCAAGCGATAAACCGCGCGGGAGCGGGTATCTCAAACTATTCGAGCTATCGCGCGCGTTGTTGTGATGGCGTCTTCACAATTAAATGCTGAAGAATTATTACGTCCTATTCAAGCACGACCTGCACTGTGGATGTCGAACATCGTCAATACAAAAAAAAATAAAAAAATAAAAAAAATTGCTCTCGCAATCTTTCATAGAGTGTGTAAAATTCTCCTTCATTTTCTCTGGTTAAATTAATTTTATTTTTTCATTTTTATCATTTGCCATTTAAAGTAAGAATTTTCCAGTAAAAACAAGTCTTTTTCATCCATATTATAGTTTGACAAACACTGGACATTACAACATTCGCAACGAAGCCGCAGTCGACTGCGGACAGCACAATCGCGCGCGTTTCCGCACCCGCGCCGCTCCCCGCACCGCGCTGCCAGTGTGGCCCAGGACTTATAAGAAAAGCACACTTACTGCGAACTTTACTTTTTTAATCTGGAACCTGAAGTATAATACTGCCTTTTTTATAACATCACGCCTGTAAACTCCGAAGGGTTAGGCAGAGGTGTATCCATGAATACCTACATGGGTGTATTACATTTCACGAGTTACGGTCAAGTCCAATGTTATACGGGGCGAGCCTATTGCCATCAACCTGGTAAGAATTCAGACTCCGTGGCTGATACTGAGGAGTTCCTGATGGAAAACCCTAGAACACTTTGCCCGACCTGTGATTCGAAGTCAGGACTTCATGTACATCAGTCACACTTGCGACCACTAGACAACGAGGCAGTTTGGATTTATTAGTTACATGTAAACTCTTTTGCAAAAAAAACGGGCACTTCATATTTTTTTCTCTACTTCAATGAAGAAGGACAAGTAAGAGGTTTTATTAATTTGACGATGTATTGGCATGTTATTTGAAGAATCCTGGCATGATTCTGTACGTTCCAAATTTAAATTTTGAAATTAACAAAAGGAAAATAATGATTATTGTAGATTATTGTAAAATTGCTTTACTAATGGCGCGAATTGCTGAAACGATTTTATTACTGATTACTAAAATTTTAAAACTTTTTGGATATTTTCTGCAAATTAAACAATTTTATCTTTCTTTTTACATTAAATACCACTTTTTGACATGAGTGATAAAGCGATAAGGGCCGGTAAAATTATAGCCCTACTTGAAGAAGGCTGTTCGCAAACTTACGTGTCTCAGCGGCTAAATGTGAGTCGTTCAACTGTCCAGAGGACTTGGCAACGGTATCAAGAGACCGGTTCGGTCAAAAGAAGACCCGGTTCGGGAAGAAAACGACGCACAGAACCAAGAGATGACCGCTTTTTGGTGAGTCAGGCCTTGCGGAATCGTAAGGCGTCAAGTGTGGACCTGAAGAAGAGCCTTGAAGAAGTAAGAGGAGTAGAAGTTAGCTTGTGGACCGTCAGGAGGAGGCTTTTGGCTGCCAATATCAGGAGTTACCGCCCGGCTTGGGGACCTAAATTACTCCGTGAGCACCGTGTTGCTCGACTTCAGTTTGCTCGAAACTGTGCTTCATGGACTCTGGAGGACTGGAATAAAGTATTGTTTTCTGATGAAGCTAGAATCTCTTTGTGTGGAGAGGACCGACGCCGGCGAGTGCTACGAAGACCACGGGAACGCTATGCGGAAGTGTGTTTCGAAGAAATCACTCCTTATGGCGGAGGCTCCGTTATGTTTTGGGCAGCAATTAATTCGACGGGGCGTACGGAGTTAGTTCTCATAGAAAATGGAACATTAAATGCACACCGGTACATAATGGAAGTCCTAATTCCATATGCACAACCCGCATTGACTGCACTTGGGGAAGATTCCATTTTTATGGACGACAATGCTCGCCCGCACCGTTCTGGCGACGTGGAAGCGTACATGCAAGAAGTTGGGATCCGTCGTTTAGATTGGCCAGCTCGAAGTACTGACCTCAATCCAATTGAGCATGTCTGGGATGTTCTAAAGAGACGGGTAAGATCAGTGCAACATGCTCCACAAAACATCAGGGAGCTAAAAAGAGTCATTGCAGAAGAGTGGGAACGTATTCCTCAAAACGTCATTAAAAACATCGTGGAAAGCATGCCCAGAAGGATTCAAGCTGTGATTTTGGCAAGAGGAGGTCACACTCGTTATTAGGTTATTACATTTGTAACTTTATTTAATTAAACAAAGTTAAAAAATCTTCTTGTCTTTATTGCCGACCACTTCTTATTGTTTGGCCGTGTACATCGGTTTTAAAGAATTCATAGTTTTTTTTTTAAATTGCCACAGTTCACTTCACGCGTATTAATTTACACGATTATAAGTATACAGACTACGTCAAACAATTAAATTTCATTGAATTAACTCAAATCGACCTTAGAACGTAAATTTCCTAAGCCCGTTTTTTTTGCAAAGGAGTGTATATTCTAAAGTAAAGAATACATTTACACCCATTTGTGCATTGAACTTTAGCACTTGTGAAAGTCTTCACTTACTTCAATAAAATAAAAAAAATCAAATCAGAAACAGCCATCTGCCAATAAAAAAAGTTATGAACAGACAAACTTCTAAGCTTCTATTTAGCAATAACAGCAAGGAATTCCCATCACCATATAAATAAGAAAGCAACGCCCTCTACCATCGTTTTGCTAAACTAAAGCTCATGAAGACGTGATCACAATCAACATTTATTTAACAAGTTACGAGTTTTGCAAGTTGTTGGCTTGGTTCAGTGAGCAAAGTTTAGATGGCGCTGCAGTTGGATTAAGGCAGGTTAAAAACGTTCTAGTTTCTAGAAAATTAAAGAAAATGTAACAACAGGATACAGTATTTTCTATTAAGGTTGATGTTCCAGGGTAGCCCGCGAAATTCAAATTTTCTTACGTTTTTAGCGATTTGCAGGTCAGTGCTAGGTTGTATGTTAGTGAAAATATGATTTGCGGGTGTAAGACGTATGCAGTTACAGAATTATAATCATCAAAATCATCATTACAACCCTCCAAGTTCATGTAACTGTCAAGAATGAGTATTTCATCAAAAGGTCATTCTTGAGAGTTACATGAACTTGGAGGGTTGTAATGATGATTTTGATGCACTGGCCTGCAAATCGCTAAAAACGTAAGAAAATTTGAATTTCGCGGGCTACCGTGAACATCCACCTTAAGACAACAAAAGCATAAAGACTGGTTCCTCCAGTGGTCGCAAGCGGAACCTGGACTTGTGCCCGGTTCATGGCAATAGGTTCGTCCCATTATATACATACATGGGACTTTAACATAACTGTCAAAATATGGGTATAATTGTTGGGTACACCTCTGTGTAACTCTTCAGGGACTACAAAGCGTGATGTCATGTAATGTGTAATTTTTTCAGTGATGATGATCGCCAGTCTTCACAGCAGGACATGCGCCTTTTCAATTGTACGCTATTGAACTCGAAAGTAGATTAATATCATTAATTTTGAGCAGTTCAAAATCAGAAACTTTAAGTAATTACTTAGTGAAATTTTTGAAAAGAGTTTATGTGAAGCTTTCTTTTCGAAAAATTTCTAATGAGTCTTTTACCGTATTAACATATAGCGACGGCAGAATTTGAATTTGGAAAATAAAAATTTTTGGCAATTAAGAAAATTACTTTAGGTCTGTGCTTTAGGTCGGTTCGGAAATCGGTAGCATAAACATCAATGAAAAACATAAAAGCCACGGACGTAATTTCCACAGCTAACAATTTAGTCTATTTAACAGACTTCAAAAATGAGGAGGTTCTCAATCCACCGGAACCTTTTTTATGTATGTTCCCCGATTACTCGAAGATGGCTGGACCGATTTGGTTTTTTTTTTCATTTCGCTGTAATTCGCTTGATGTGAAGCGATGAAGCGGGCCTAGGAAGGAGCACGCGTATCTACAAGAAACCGATTCACTCCAACTTTGTAGAGATCTAGGATTTTAAATAAACCATCGTTAGTGGTTAGGACCATCATCATCATCATCATCTCCGGATCAAACAACGCCCGTACGCACGCAACGCACGTACTCGACGAACTGAACAGTGGCTACCTACTGGACCCAAACCGTATAATATGAAAGTAGAATCGACACGAAAAGAAGAAGTCTAGCCTTTTCCCAACTATGGTATCGTCGGCTTCCAGTCAAACCGGAATACCGGATGCAGCAAAATTTCATGTTTCAAGAGCCAGCGGTTTTAGCAGTCAGTGAATGAATGCATTCACATGCTTATTAACTAGAGATTTTGGACATAGCTAATGGCCTTAAGGAGGATGTGGATGTGGAGAATGAGTATTTCATCAAAAGGTCATTCTTGAGAGTTACATGAACTGATGATTATAATTCTGTAACTGCATACGTCTTACACCCGCAAATCATATTTTCACTAACATGCAAATCGCTAAAAACGTAAGAAAATTTGAATTTCGCGGGCTACCCTGGAACATCAACCTTAATAACAGTATGTACACATAAGTATACTAGCCTATTTACCAGGGTAATAAAAATGTCCAAATTAGCATATTAAGCAGAGCAGATCTAGCCGCCTACTGCGATTCCGTAACCAGTACAAATTCACTCAGTAGGTACTACTATTGCAACTCGGCACCGTTTATATAGAAATGCGTTCGTATAAATACAGTAGTGATTTATTGCGCTTGTTATGATGTTGTAGGCTAGCTTTTTATTGGCTAGTCAAACAGATATAAAAATATCTTCAGGCGACAGTAAAATTAGTTCCGAACACTAGGTTAGGTAATATTTTAACTACGGATACAGAAGCTTTTCCGAAGCGACATGGCATCATTCTGGTTAGGCAAAGCAGAGGCAATGCATGATCTGGGATGGGACTAAGGACACTTTCATCCTAGCAGTACGTTATTTTCCGTGGCCTCCGGCCACTGAGGAGGTCGTGGCTAGATAACAGACGCTCGGATAAATCTTCGGGTGACGCGCGCTTGCCTAGGTTGGTCTGTGGTTGGGTA
Organism: Diarsia dahlii; assembly: GCA_949775195.1. Taxonomy (NCBI): domain Eukaryota; kingdom Metazoa; phylum Arthropoda; class Insecta; order Lepidoptera; family Noctuidae; genus Diarsia; species Diarsia dahlii. The sequence continues at coordinate 14,048,778 of OX459210.1, forward strand.
ACTACCCATTATATACCGAGTTTCCTCCGTGCCTCAGAAAGCACGTTAAGCCTTTGGTCCCGACTGTCACGTCTCGATCTTTAACAGACGTTACAGGTGCAGGTCAGGGTCAGAAAATCGGACAACCAGTCTTACCAAGGGGTATCATATTACCCAGTACTAACTGGGTTGTGGAGATCAGATGGGCAGTCGCTACATGTAAAATACGGGTATTCAGCTACAGTGCGATCAAATTATCTTGGCAGCTCTGAACATAGGCTTTGCGAAATTTTATGCATGTAAACTTGGGAATAAAACTGTTATTGCCAGATAAACCAATACTTAAACGATCAGAAAATATCTAATTTAAACAGTGAGAAATACAAATAAAATAAATATCATAACACTTTTATACATTCGTTGTAACAAAATGACCTGCACGAAGTTCGGAGCTGCCAAGATAATTTGATCGCACTGTACATCCGGTAGGACTGGAAGCCGGCCCGAACATGGTTCGGAAAAGGCTAGGCAGATGATTATGCACGAAACCACTGGTCAAAACTAGTTAAACTAAACACGCTTGACATAATGCGAGTTTTGTTCTAATTTAAAAAGGTTACTTCACCAACATGCTCGAAATGAGAAAATAACGTTATCCACGAACATTACATACAATGCAAACAAGAGTAGTAAGGGGAACGCACTGATAGCAACGTTCGATTCAGCGCCTAGAGTTGAAAATGCAGCAGCACACTCATATGCCTTAAGAAGAGGTTTTTAAATATCCTCCGACAATGTTTTCCAGAAAAGGCTAGAATAGTCAAACAGTTAATTCCGGGAAACACGTACATTGTAATTTACGAGTAACCAACAGTAAATATGTCTGCTGTTACGACTTTGACATTTGACTGCAGTGAGCATCAGTCCTACATATGAATGACCATCTTTTAAGGCATGGTAACGGGGAAGTAAGGTTTTATTACTGAACATCTTAAACAAAATAACAAAATTGAAGTGACTGTTTGTATTTATCAACAGTAACAGCTTTTTACTGAATGCATAATTATTATGAATAGCTGATGCCCGCGGCTTCGCCCGCGTGGATACTCAAAGTCAAAGTCAAAGTCAAAGCATTTATTTCAAGCCGTTACAGGCACTTCTGAATAGTCGAATTAAACTAACTGCGGCACTCAGAGATATCCAACGATTACTCAAGCCGCACCCAGCAAAGGCTTGACATACTTTTGTTTGTATGACAAAACTGCCAAAAACCTTTACCAAGCGACGTCCCAAGCAACCACTGAAGCTCTCCGAGTGCGGCAGTAAACTACTGAAGCTAAATAAACTAAGCTACAGTCCCAGTCACAAGGCATAATAACTCATGATTGTACTGTAGTTGCCCATTCCAAAGCGTTGGTCTCATGAGAAGAATGGCAAGAAACTTCATGGACACTCTTTTAAAATCGTTTGGGTTTACAATATGTTCAAGTACTGTAAAAACAATCCTTGATGCGGATTTTATATCATTCTAAAATTTCAGCTCGATCGGTGCAGAACTTTTTGAGTTTTTGAAGCGTACACAAACCAACATAACATTTATATATATATAGTTAAATAGTTAAATATATAGATGTTTCTAAGTTAGCTCCGACTGGCATTTTGTTATGAGGACGGGCTGCAGATATTGAATTTATTTTTATTCTGCAAAAAAGAGCTATCAGAGCAATATAATTATGGTCTTCGTAGGCGCGATTCTCCAGAACATGAACATCATGACGGTGAATTGACAATACATCTACGAAAACATAATGTACGTGCGAAAAAATCTGCATCTTTTTAGTAAAAGAGGTGACAGACATAATTATATTACTAGGAATAGGTACCAGTTAGTTCAGCCAGGCTTCAGACTCGCTAAAGTAGACTCATCTTTCATGGGGTACTGTTTGAGATGCTATAACAAAACACACAAGGACAATAACACTTAAACCAAATCGCTTAAATTGATAGCATTAAATAGGAAGAAGAACGAAGAAGAAGATTGTACAACTATCTTTGCAATGTATAAATTCAATCTCTTTAGTATTATATAGTCGCATAGCACATATTGTGTGAGTACTATGTACTAGAAAGCATTCTCTGGAAACCTTCATAATTTATTTTGTTTTTTTTTTTATTTGACTTGGATATGCCGTGGCGATTGAGAGTGTGTCATGCTCACTTAAATGTCTCGCTGATAGTGGCAGGTGTGCGTGAACGTACAGAAGGATAGTTATGTTTTTTTTTACTACATAGATTATTGATTTATTATGTAGGAACATATCAGTTAAGTGATGTGCCGGCCACCGTAATATTTATATTGTTTTTTAGTCAATAAAATTGATGCAGGCAATGCAAACAATAATTAATAAATGACAAGCGGTAATTAAAATTAGAAAGATAAACGGTATTTAAAATTATTCTCACAGTCTAGAAGTTGAGAATCAAAAACCAGTAATTTTTCTATCTAGGCCTTTCAATCTAGGCCGTAAACAGCTTATGTAACACTAAAATGTAGCCAAATGTATCTACAACATTTCCTCTGTTATGAGACGAATACGAGTTGTCTATAATGTGCTCTTTAATGTTTACTTTTATGAAAGACCACCTACAATAGGGGATCGGACAAAAAAAAACTAATTAGTCCGTCAGATAGATTTCCAAAAAATATTGACCACATATTGTTTCTTTTTTCACGTAAACAAAAAATGAAGACGATACAGTGCTTCGAAAACTCGTGGGACGTCATATGATAGTACATTTTGTACCTTCGTGTGACGTTACAAGCCCCACTCCATGATCTTTGAAACGCTATAGCTTCGTCAATTTTTATTGATTTGATAAAACAAAAAACACGTGTCCATTATTTTTCGTTATAATCTAACTGACGGAGTAAACAGAATCATATTTTTTTGAGTCAGTCCGATCCCCTAGTCTGATGCGAATTCTGTATGGTTTCCGTTTTGGTAGTTTCGTAATATCATAAAGAACGTCGAGATACGCCTCTCTGCTGTAAGCAGACATGGTTTCAATAGGTGACGGTAGACATTAGTGTATTATACAACTAGACTGATAAATGACAGCTGCGACCACCGGCTTAACATGCTTTTCGACGCACGAAGAAGACATGGCATGGAATAGGTCAACCCATCCAGACCTACGGACCTAGTTAGTAGTTTTGTATGTGTTAACCAAAATCAGCTACCAAAATTGATAGCAGATGACACTATCGAGAGGACTGGCTCTACGATCAACAACATATTTGACCAAGCCATGCAAGATAAGCAACGCCATACTCTTACCAATGGACCATGGGCAGCATTAAATAATTATTATAATATTGCATTCTGAGTTTCCTCCGTGCCTAAGAAAGCACGTTAAGTCCTTAGTCCCGACTGTCCCTTCGAGATCTTTGACTGTCGTTACAGGTAGCCCGCGGCCAGAAAGTCTGACAACCAGTCTTGGCAAGAGGTACATTATAATATACCTAGTACTGACTGGGTTGTGGAGGTCAGATAGGCAGTCGCTTCTTGCAAAATACTGGTATTCAGCTGCATCCGTAAGACTCGAAGCCGACCCAAATTTTAAGAAAGGTTAGGCATATGATGATGATGAGATGATCAGCGATCGATAGGCCATCGACAATAATCCAACGCCGATGGCGATGTAACAAGATTACCGTCGCATTGGCCTCATTCGATGACGCAAGCGCAGGCACAAAGCACACAACAACAATAAGCCCGCGAAGTGCGCTGTCATCGTGCGAGTCCGGTAATGTTATGAGGACAGTTGCGCAAGCGTGATACCCATTATGCGCCGGATCACACTTACACATCAACTCTACTTACTGGTTTACTTGGGTAAAGTGTGGATTAAGGGCAATAAAAGCGCTACAGTCGCTGACGACGTAATACGCTCACTTTCGATGAGATAGCGATCGTGAGATTGGCAATGTACAGTTTTGAACAAATATTTTAATGGAAACCCATAGTTTTCTAGTCTAGTTAATCTAAAATTAATATGAGGTATTTAGAATAGAATAGAATAGAATAGAATATGTATTTATTCGTATTTCATAGAAGCTAGTCTGTTAATTTGAACGAGTAGCAAACCGGAGAGATATTTTTTTCTTTATCTAGAGAGCCAAGTCAAAGGTCCATATGCGGCATGAAAAATCTGACACTAGTTTAAGCACTAACCACACGAAAAGGAAGAAGAACGAGCCAAGATCTAAAGAACTGGGGGCTACACATGTTTATCGCAGCTTTATTTATTAATTTTATTTTATTCTGTTTGGGAAACTTACACAATACAAACAATATGCTATTCTCTTGTCTAAACTCCAAACTCACAGTGGTCACCCAAAACTTGCAAGTCAAATCGGAAATAATCTTCAAGTAACAATGATGTTGTATTGTCCGCGAACAAATGGCCTGCACCTAAGGTCGTGTGATCGTGTCGGAAGTAGCTCACTAAATAGGTTAGTCTTCTAACACTTAAGGGGAATGCTTTAAAGTGGCCCGCGAAATACAATACAGTGTCAGGTTGTATGGTAAATAAAATAGTTCTCAGTTCATATTACTTTCTTGAATGCCTTTTTCATCAATATAGTTACCTACTTAAGTAATATGAACTGAGAGGGATAAATTGGTTGGGATCTGGAGGCGATAGTCCTCGCGCGCCTACATGAGTGGCGCGCGGAGGCGCTACACCGGGGGGTCACTCTGCTGCCGCGGCACATTGCTGCGCGGCGGACAGGCCTCCGGTGCGATCTCATGGCGGCATGGAGACAGCGACTGTCGCAACCCAGCGCAGGGCACGCCACGATAGTGGCGGTAAGTCCCCTCTTTGAGGAGTGGCTGGAGAGGCGCCACGGCGCCCTCACCTACCGTCTGACGCAGGTCCTCACCGGACACGGGTGTTTCGGGAGGTACCTGTACCGAATCAGGCGGGAGGAAACGCCCGGATGCTTCCACTGCGAGGATCGACCGGAGGACACGGTGGAGCACACTGTGGAGGCGTGCCCTGCTTGGGCAGAGCCCCGCCATGTTCTCGTAGCGACGATCGGCGGCGGCGACCTCTCGCGTCCGGCCCTGGTGCAAGCCATGGTCCGGGGGCGAAGAGGAATGGGACGCCGTCGCCTCCTTCTGCGAAGCAGTGATGCTAGCGAAGGAGGTGGCGGAACGAGAGAGGGAGAGAACCTCTCAACGTCCCAGCCGCCGCGGAAGGCGCTCCGGGCGTCGGGGGTCACGCGATGACCTCCGGCCACCGTAGACGCGGGCCTGTGGACGGTGAGTAAGGCTAGCTCGCCGTCCGGCCGTCGTCATGACGGCAACAGACCGTGTCGGCGGCGCGTACGTGTTCTACGCGCGCCTCAAAGAGATGTCAGCAAGGAGGGGCCCGCAAGGGTCGACGCCCGTCGGGGCTGTGGATATCGAAAGGTTACCGCGGCTCCGACACAAGGGCGAAGAAGAAGGAACATGGGTTTGGTTTTAGTCAGTAGAAGTCTGACACTCCCCTTCGCTCTGCCCAAGAGCGATGATTTTTTTTTTATTAAAAAAAAAGAGGGTTAAATTGGTGACTTTTATTAATTACTAGCGACCCGCCCCGGCTTCGCACGGGTGCAATGCTGATACTAAATATGGATGTTATTATACATATAAACCTTCCTCTTGAATCATTCTATCTATTTAAAAAAAAACCGCATCAAAATCCGTTGCGTAGTTTTAAAGATTTAAGCATCCAAAGGGACATAGGGACAGAGAAAGCGACTTCGTTTTATACACTCGAGAGCAATGAATCCGGGTCACTTAAAGAATGTTAAAAATCTCGGAAACTAAAAATGATAGGTTAATGCAATAAATTGTATTTAATAGACAATGTAATACTCCTTAAATGAAAGTAAAAAAAATATGAGTCACCATACATTTTATTAACACAAAATTACATAAAGAAAAAAACTGCTGATCTCTCCTTAAAACAAAAATAGGAAACATGAAATTTTTGAACTTTATTACGATTTTCTTGAATTTTAATACTTCGTATTGCCTCCTCGTGCTTCCATTACTGCGTTTACGCGGTTTGGCATGCTGTACACCAAGTTCCTTATACGATTTTGGGAAATATTCTCCCATTTCTCTGTGAGAGCAATTTTGAGCTCACGAAGCGTGATTGGGGGAGGGTTTCGTTGTTTTACGCATCTGCCTAGCTCGTCCCAAGCCCCAATAAATGTTATTATTAAAAATGTTATTATAAATATAGCATCCTCACCTAAATTGACTATAAATGGACCAACGTGATCATTGAGGATTTCTTCCACATATCTTTCGCTAGTTAAAGAGCCGTTTTCTATGATCACCAGCTCTGTGCGACTTTCAGAAGAAATTCCGGCCCACACAAGTACAGACCCACCACCGTAGGCTACTTTTTCTTCGATGCATGCTTGCTTGAATCTTTCCCCTGGTCTTCGATACACTCTGTGTCTTCCATCGTGCTTGTAGAGCATAAATTTTGATTCGTCGGAGAACATAACTTTTGACCAATCTTCAATACTCCAATTTACGTGGTTCTGGGCATATCTTAGTCTTGAAATACGATGCTCACGCTCCAGTTTAGGGCCGTTTGCAGGTCTAAGGGGTTTTAAGTTAGATTCAGCAAGCCGACGTCTTACTGTCCATGCACTTGGGTTACTTCCTCCGAGGCGTTGAAACTGATTTGTGAGTTCAGTTCCTGTGAGAAAGCGATTTCGAAGCATGGTGTTCACCAAGTATCGGTCTTCTCGTGCTGTGGTACACCTGGTTCTGCCCGTTCCTGGTCTGCGTAGGTTAGAACCAGTTTCTTCGTAACGTCGGAGAACTCTTTGTACTGTTGACAGCGACACACCGACAGTCCTGGCTGTATCGCGCTGACTCCGGCCGGTTTCCAGCATTGTAAGTATTCTGGTGCATTCTTCAGGCGTAAGCGACATAATTTCAGCTTGAATAATGAATATAGAGCACTATCAACATGGTTTATGTACCCACATAAATGACAGATTACAAACAAAAGCAAAACCAAATGCTGTAATTACGTAGTTCCATCTTCGAAAGTGGCCCTTTTTCAAATTTGATTTTTTATGATATAACTTTACAATAACTAAGAAGTTTTAATACCTTCATTTAAGGAGTATTACATTGTCTATTAAATACAATTTATTGCATTAACCTATCATTTTTAGTTTCCGAGATTTTTAACATTCTTTAAGTGACCCGGATTCATTGCTCTCGAGTGTACTATGTAGTGATTAATCAGTAAAGTCACATTTGTTACGGTCGCGTATCCTATTTTATTTAACACCTTCTTTTGCCCGCGTCTTTGCCCGCGTGTAGGTATGTCGAATAATATCCCAACAAACTTTCATCCTCTATTTAGCTAGTATAGGTTGAATTTTAGAATAAATATAATATTACTAAATCCTTCCTCGAGAACCACTCTATCGTCTGGTGAAAACAGCATGAAAATCGGTGCAGTAGTTTTCGAGTTTATCGCGAACTGACAGACGTGGCGGAGGACTTTGTTTTATAATATGTAGTGATGATACAACCTGACACTGAACGGCAAATTGCAGAAAACTTAAAGAAAATCGAATTTCACGGGCCACCGTGAAGGATTCACCTTCAAAACTGGCAAATGCAAAATCTATATATATAAAAATGTTATGTTGGTTTGTGTACGCTTCAAAAACTCAAAAAGTTCTGCACCGATCGAGCTGAAATTTTAGAATGATATATAATCCGCGTCAAGGATTGTTTTTACAGTATTCACGAGGGCGAAGCCACGGGCATCAGCTAGTGAAAAATAAATGCGTGTGCTCTACATTCTATACTTGTTTTGAACCGAATGACGATCGACTTAGATTAAGACATTGGCCGTAATTTTGTGTAAGATTAAGTACAGTTATGTCATCTAATGAAGACGTATAAATAAATGCTGAATGCTTCCGTTTCTGTAGCAAGATGTTTTTCAAGAGTTCAACGACTTTCAGGAAAGATTTGGCACATAAAGATTAGTGTTTTCAGACGTGACCGCGTGGATATTATTTCTCAATGCAGTTGATAATTCATAAGATTTTATTATGAAGTATTGAGAAACAATATCAATAAAACTGTTCGTCTTAGTGGCATTGTTTGATTATGAAAGAATAAACAATAGCACTTTTGTTTTATGTAAAAATTAAACAGACACGTTTGATTGTTCAAGGATCTCTGAGACTACGTGGCCAAAATTGGAACTAACGCCATATTTTTTTAGTCCATTTCACAAATCAATCTATATCTATAAAAGCGAAAGGTCACTCACTCACTCACTCACTGATTCATCACGAAATCTCGAAAACCGCTGGACGTACAAAGATGATTTTTGGCAGGGAGGTAGTTTATGGTTAGTAGACGTCCGCTAAGAACGGATTTTGCGACAGGGCCGGATTAGGGTGGTCTAAGGGCCCTCGCAAGTTTGTATGAAACTCCTTCATTTTTTGTGTTACAATCTAGATTTTTGGCAGAGACGTAGTTTATTGTCAGTGGGCGTCTGCTATGAATTCATTTTGCGACAGGGCCGGATTAGGGTGGTCTAAGAGCCCTCACAAGTTTGTATGAAAGTCCTTAATTTTTCGTGCTATAATCTTGATTTTTGGCAGTGACGTAGTTTATAGTCAGTAGGCATCCGCTATAAATTAGTTTTGCGACAGGGCCGGATTAGGGTGGTCTAAGGGCCCTCGCAAGTTTGTATGAAAGTCCTTCATTTTTTGTGCTACAATCTTGATTTTTGGCAGAGACGTAGTTTATAGGCAGTACACGTCTGCTTAGAACCGATTTTGTGACAGGGCCGGATTAGGGAGGTCTAACAGCTCTTGCCAGTTTGTATGAAAGTCTTTCATTTTTTGTGCCACAATCTTCATTTTTGGCAGGGACGTAGTTTAAAGTTAGTAGACGTCTGCTTAGAACCGATTTTGTGACAGGGCCGGATTAGGGAGGTCTAAGGGCTCTCGCCAGTTTGTATGAAAGTCCTTCATTTTTTGAGCTACAAACTTGATTTTTGAGACGGACGTGTAGACGTCTGGTAAGAACAGATTTTGTGACAGGGCCGGATTAGGGAGGTCTAAGGGTTCTTGCACGTTCGTAAGAAAATCTTTAATTTTTTGTGCTACAAACTTGATTTTTGGCAGGCACGTGGTTTATAGTTAGTAGAACTCTGCTAAGAACAGGTTTTGTGGCAGGGCCGGATTAGAGAGGTTTAAGGGCGCTCGCAAGTTTGTTTAAAAGTCCATCATTTTGTGTGCTACTAACTTGAATTTTGGCAGGGACGTAGTAGGTGAGTAGAAGTTTGCTAAGAACCGATTTTGCGACAGGGCCGGACTAGGGAGGTCTAAGGGCTCACGCGAGTTTGTGTGACAGTCCTTCCTTTTTTTGTGCAACAATTTTGGCAGGAAGGTACTTTATAGTTAGTAGACGTTGACTAAGAACAGATTTAGCGAGTTTAGCAACATGGCCAGAATAAGGAGGTCTGAGGGCTTCCACATGTTTGTAAAAATGTACTGATTTTTTTTGTACTAACAACCTGAAATTTAACAAGTCTAGAGTTTAGGAGTAGGAGATCTAGGCTAAGAAATTTGTAAGGAAGACCTGGACTAAGGGCTCCCGTAAGTCCATATGAAATCCTTGGCTTTTTGTACCTGAAAATTGGCAGAGAGATAGAATATAGTTAAGACATTTTAGGTAGGAATAGATTTTACGACAGGGCTGGTTTAAGGGAATATAATCGCTTCGATTGGCATTTGGCATTCGATTTGACATAGTACCATCCACAGGCAGTCCAGACAAGAGAGTCAAAATTTCTACGCGAACGAAGTCGCGGGCAACTGCTAGTTTTACATAATTGTAAACACACACGCTGTGACATTTGTTTTAAATGTTACATCACCATCCTGTGATACATTATGGTCTCGTACAAGACCAACTACATTTTACAGGTCTTATTTTTAAGCTTTTGTCATGTTTACTTTTTTTTTTTTTTATTTTTTTTTTATTTTGTTTTGTTCTGTGTGAAAGTAATACAAACTTTTTCTTCCTTATGACATAGTATAAAACAAAGTCGCTATTTTTGTCTGTTTGTCTGTATGCTTAAATCTTTAAAACTACGCAACGGATTTTGATGCGGTTTTTTTTAATAGATAGAGTGATTCAAGAGGAAGGTTTTAGTATATAATTTGAACGACATCCACGCGGGTGAAGCCGCGGGCATCAGCTAGTTCTTTATAAATGTCATTCGATAGCCAAATGATCTTAACAACACTGTAATTGGTACAAATATCGCGAAACTTTCTTTGAAGTTAGATAAGGTGTAATCAGCTCACGCAAGATCGGCCTATCAAAAGACATCTTTATGTTAATTGATAGTTGGTCGTAAAACAGGTTAAAGAAACTAAGTATACACATAGTACTTGATCAACTAAGTTGCTGTATTAATAAACTGAGTAATGGGGAAGTGATTGCCGCCATGATAGATCTCTCCAGAACGTGCGCAAACGCAGTATGGTGGGCGATAGACATAGAATTGGTTTAGAAGGCTTACTTGATATAAACAATTGATTAAATAAATGGGTGCCACTGCTGGGCCTGAAATGAAATGAAACTCTAACTCGAAACATTTATTTCAATTAAACCATTACCAAAACAAAGAAAGCGAAGCTACAGACACAGCTACCTATATTATATACCTACCAACGGCCAATATTTTAGCACAAAGGTAAACCAAAAGACCCCTAAGAAGTGATATCAAGAAGATCAGCAGCAGGCACTGTAGGGTCTTAAAACACACAACCGGTTTTGTGGTAAACTTGGCGCTTGCCGCTTTATAGTATCTACTGCTAAACCTAGAATCAGCGGTCTTGTAACAATTCAATCAAAGTCATCTGCTGGTTTATTTAAGCATAACTATACTTCTCTTAGTTTTTCTTTAGTCTGTGGGTTCGCCAGTTTAAGTGAATTTCTGAAGGTGTCAGTATACGGCCGAGTTTTACTTTCACTCGGTCGCGGCTAGATCTGCGCCGACGCATCAACGTGCCGCCTCGCTACGGCGAATTTGTACAGTATTCGTACCTGGAAATTAAGAAAGAGGTTGTTAATAATGTTCAATGTATATCATATGATTACTGAACAGGCTTTGGGATGCTTTCCCAGTTAATCCTCATTCCTTCCTTGTATTCCTAATTTAAATCTGCCGCCACACGCGACATTCAAACGTTGCGTATCCAAACATCATATCGTCGGACCGCTCGCGCCCTCTGACGGAAGAAAACAAAAACTTCAGTTCGAACTCAACAAACGAGCGGCTGGCCAGCCCATCTTCTCCGCGAAGACTATACTCAAAAATACCGTGAAAATACGACTGCTCGTCAACAGTGTGGTGATCTCCAGGCTCCCAGTATCCCGTGAGTACATTACCTTCCTCTTTTGTGTCTCTTAGCCTGGTTCTGAATAGAAGCCTTCAAAACCGCGTGATTGGCTGTACGCGAAACTCAAATCATATTTGTGGTCCATTTCGAGCGCGATTACCTGTAGATTACAGTTTTTTCAGGCATTCTCTGGTTCAATTTCAATAGAAAACTCAGAGATTTCCTAGAATTTCGCAAAATAAAAGTATTATCCTACAAAATTGTGTTGTCATACTCGCAGGGTAAACCTATGCAGATTCAGAGGTCATCTTAATTTAGTCGGGTTATATCACAATAATTCGTAGTTATTTTACGAAATTCATTGCGCAATCTTATTAACTTTATCTATTCACGGTATTTATACACTAACAAACGTTACTAGATAACTATTTCACCTATAGGTATTGATTTACACCTAATAAATCTCAACTTAGGTTCGTATTTTCATACTCATAGTCTACCTACGTAAAACAAAATGGAAGACGGTAAACTTAAACTACTTCAGTCTCAACGCGAATATGTCTATCGTGATATCCAAATCCTTTATGACTTATCAAAATCTATGATTCAAGATCGTTCAAAGGTATCGTCGTTCAAGGCGAGATATACGCGGATACATTCAATTCGCGAAGAATTTGTTGCGTTGTGTAGTAAAATACAGGCGTTGGAGTTAGCCATAAAACCTGATGCAAAAGTGTGTCAAAAGTCTTTGAGTTCGTTTGATGATTTGTACTATGCCGTAATCGGTGCAGCGGCTGACTTACAGGTCGCTGATAAGAGCGAAAACGTCGACGGGACGTCGCAGGCGGCGCCGGCGGCTCCGCCCACGGGGCCGGCGGCTCTCGACTCCATGCAAACAGGACGTAACGTTAGGCTACCTACTCTTGAGTTACCTAAATTCGATAGTAGAATAGAAAACTGGCAAACATTTTATGATATTTACAAAACTTTAATTCACGATAACAATTCGATTTCGCAAATAGAAAAATTTCATTACTTAGCGTCTTGTTTACAAGGCCCGGCTTTGTCTATTGTCAAAGGGGTTCCGATGACCGCTGATAATTACGAAGTAGTTTTTAATAGTTTGATCGAGCGTTATCAAAACAAGCGTATTATAGCTTTAACATATTTAGATAAATTCTTTAACCAGCCAGTGTTGAAATCGGGTAACTTCCAAGATTTACAAACTTTATCAAACGTAATTTATGAGGCATACCATGCACTCCAAGCTTTAAAAATTGAAAATTTAGGTGATTTTATCTTATTTTGTTTAACTTCACGTGCGCTGGACTCGGACACGCGTAATCGTTTCGAATCTCAGAAAAACATTTCACAAATACCTACTTTTTGTGAATTGTTAAAGTTTCTTCAAGATTATGTTAAAATCTTAGAAACTAGTCATTTATCTTCTAAATCTAATAACAATCCTAACCCTCGTAACCTCGAAGGGAAAAAACCTTCGCCTGCGACCAGTAGGCAAAATAGCAGCGGTTCAAAACGCTCATCTTATCTCGCAAAATCTAATCCTCCTGCCAATGTGGCTTGTGCTCATTGCAGTGAGCCGCACTTGATTTATCGGTGCCCTACCTTTCAAACCTTAGATTCTCGTGCTAGACTCGCGTTAGTACAAGGTAAAAACAATATGTGTACAAATTGTTTGCGTACAAATCACGTCATAGAAAAATGCGTATCTAAAATGTCTTGTACGGTGTGTGGATTACGTCATCATACCCTATTGCATATTGACCCAGCGCCATTTAGCGCCGGCGCTACCACTGCAGCGAACGTTACAGCACATTCTCACGCTGCCGTTCCCAACCGTGACATGGTTTTACTAGGGACGTGTCAGGCGCGCGTGTTCAACACCGCCGCCGGCACTCAATATACCGTGCGTGCACTCGTAGACAGTGGGGCGCAGGATTGTTTTATCACCGCTGCGTGCGCGCGAATACTCGGGTTAAAACTCCGCCGCTGTAATCTTAATATAGCCGGACTAGGACAAAACTCAGTCACACAAGTAAAAGGGGTGACGGAATGCACTATACGACCTGTACATGGTGATGCTCCACAATTTAATATCAAGCCAGTCGTGTTAGATAGCATCACTGCTCTAATACCTAGCGTGAAGGTACCATCAGTCGTTAGAGAACGTTGCAACCATCTAGTGTTAGCCGATCGCGACTACGATGTTCCCGCCAAAATCGACTTATTAATTGGGGCGGAACTATTCCATGAAATCTATGACGGTCAACGCATCAATCTGGGGCCCGGTTTACCTACCGCTCTGCATAGCGTTTTCGGGTGGATTCTGTCAGGGGCAGTAAACTTTAATTCTGCACCTTTGAACACTGCGTGCTCTTTAGTGGCCACCACATTTAAATTAGACGAACAAATTCAAAAGTTCTGGGAAGTGGAGGAACCACCGCGCGCTTTTATCACCGTACCCGAGAATGATACCTGTGAACGCATGTACACTGATTTAACCTATCGCGAACCTAACGGACGATATGTCGTACCAATCCTCTTAAAGGATGGCGATCGTTCTCTGGGTGAATCCTACAATAGTACCTTGTCGCGTTTTACTTATCTAGAAAAGAGACTTAATCGTCAGACTGAACTTAAATCCGATTATGTTAATTTTATGCGCGAGTACGAGAATTTAAATCATATGTATCCGGTACCTAACCCAACGGTACCTACTCTCAATCGTTATCTTATCCCTCACAGTTGCGTCGTTCGCCCAGAGAGCACGACAACTAAATTGAGAGTAGTCTTCGATGCTAGTTCTAAAACTACTAACGGTCTATCTTTAAACAATATTGTATTCACTGGCCCTAAGCTTCAAGTGGATATTGTAGATATCATAACCGGTTTCAGATTACACACAGTAGTTTTAACTTGTGACATCTCAAAGATGTATAGAGGAATCTTAATTAGACCGGAGGATCGGAACTTTCAACACATACTATGGCGAGAATCTCCTAGTGATCCAGTAAAAGAGTACGAACTTGCGACTGTCACCTACGGAGTTAGTAGCTCACCTTATCTGGCCATCCGTACCCTCCATCAATTAGCAGCCGACCATGGCGCCGCGTACCCACGCGCAGCTGAAGCTCTCCTTCACGAGACATATGTCGATGATATAACGACCGGCGCGCCCTCTGTACGCGAAGCCATAGAACTAAAAGATCAACTTATCAGTTTATTAGGCTGTGCTCAACTAGAGCTCCGAAAATGGAGTAGCAATTCACAATCCTTTATTAAAACTTTGCCTGCAGATCATTGTCAAGTACCTAAACCTTTCTCTGAAGAAAGTGACAAATCAACGTTAAAAATCTTAGGAGTCCAATATGATCCTGTGAGTGACAACTTTAGTTACTCACAGTCCCCAATCGAGGACAAAGAATGTACTAAGCGTTCCATCTTATCTAGCATCGCACGTATTTTCGATCCTCTTGGGTGGCTCACACCTTTTATCTTAAAAGCCAAATTGCTCCTTCAAGACTTGTGGCGTCTTAATCTTTCATGGGACGAACCTGTGCCCAGAGACATAGCTATAGAATGGCAAAGCTTTATAGCGGATCTTCATAACTTAAAACTGATAGAAATCCCTCGTAGGATTATACCTTCTCAGTCTAAGGAATTTCAACTCATCGGATTTTGTGATGGATCCACTAAAGCATATGGATGTTGTGTTTACCTTCGTGTCGTTACCTCTCACGACGTACAAGTTTATCTTTTGATTGCTAAGTCCAAAGTAGCACCTCTAAAAGTGTTGACTGTCAACCGCTTAGAGCTTTGCAGTGCTGTATTACTGTCCAAAGTAATAAATCGCATTCATTCTTTGCTTAGTTCAAAAATCATCTTAAATAAATCTATCTTGTTCACAGACAGCTCGACTGTGTTGTCGTGGTTGAACACTGAGCCACACAAGCTTAAAACTTTCGTTGCCCACAGAGTAGTCCTAATTAATGACAGTCCTGTGTCAGCTGAGTGGCGACATGTGTCCACCCATGACAACCCAGCCGACATCTGTAGTCGTGGCTTATCATGCCTATCTTTATCTTCATCTCAATTCTGGTGGTCTGGTCCTCAGTGGCTGTCCAACGAAACTTGCAACTGGCCTGCTTCAGCAGTTGAAATGTCCGTTATCTTACCAGAACTTAAGCCTCCATCACGCGCGTGTCATACTGGTGTGACACGTGAAGCTGAATTGCTTACTTCCATCATGGAACGCCACTCCTCTCTTTCTCAAGTGGAAAGAGTGGTTGCATGGATCTACCGTTTCATCCACAACGCAAAAGCTAAACGTTCTCAGCGTAACTTATTACCTTATCTGACAGCCACTGAATTAAACCAATCTTTAGATCATTTAACAAAATATGTTCAACATCAAAGTTTTAATGATGTCATATCTTTAATAACATCCAATAAACCTTTACCCAAACACTTATCTAAACTCTCTCCTTTTCTTGACACTCGCGGAATCTTGCGAGTGGGGGGACGCCTTAAACACGCGTCCTTACCAAGTCAAGTCAAACATCCATACCTCTTACCTAAGATTTCACGATTGAGTACTCTTCTTATTGACCGCTATCATAAAACTTATCTTCACTGTGGGCCTCGCCTACTCCAATCTTTAATTATGCGTCGATTTTGGATACTCGGCGTTAGAAATCTTATCAGATCACGGTTATCTAAATGCGTGACCTGTTTCAAAGTCAAACCTATTCCACTTCAACCTTTACAAGGTGATCTTCCACCTTCTCGACTACACCCGGGTCATTGTTTTCAAACAATAGGCATCGACTTCGGAGGTCCTTTTATGATAAAAGAAAGTAGACGTCGTAGCGCTAAAACTTACAAAGCTTATCTTTGCCTCATAGTCTGCCACGCGACCAAGGCCGTTCATCTCGAGCTGGTTACTGAGCTCACATCTGAAGCATTCATAGCGGCCTTAGATCGTTTTGTATCGCGGAGAGGACTTTGTCACTCCATAGTCACAGATGGTGGCACTAACTTCGTAGGTGCCAGGCGTTACTTGTCGGAAGTTAGGGAAATGCTCAACCGCGAAAGCGATAGTATTAACAGTCACCTCGCTTCTCGAGGAATCACTTGGAAACTCAATCCTCCTTCCGGTCCTCACTTCGGAGGCATTTTCGAGAGCGGTATAAAATCAACAAAATACCATCTCAAACGTATCATAGGATCCCAGATTCTTACCTTTGAAGAATATTACACTATCTTAACGAAGGTGGAAGCCATGTTAAACTCAAGACCCTTAGTGGAACTATCTTCCGATCCCGGCGAGGTTGACGCTCTTACAGCTGGTCACTTCCTCATCGGTCGACCTTTAGTATCTCTTCCTGAACCAAGGTACGCGGAAAACGAGACCTTACGTACTCGTTGGCAGCTATTACAGTGCCTCTCACAAAGCTTTTGGCGCACTTGGCAAAGGGATTATTTGCATACCTTACAACAGCGAATGAAATGGTTCAAACACGGCAACCGTCAGCCAAGACTGAACGATCTTGTTACCATTTATGAACCCAACTTACCTGCCAACGAATGGAGGTTGGGCCGCGTTGTACAGCTCCATCCGGGTAAAGATGACATTACTCGTGTTGTGACAGTCAAAACATCTAAAGGCTTACTTGTAAGACCTGCTGTCAAAATTTGTCCTCTTCCAATTGAGCAAAATAATTAACTTATCTGCATTATATTTTCATACTTATAATTTAACGCACATAAAACACTTAACCATTTTTCAAGTATCTAGTATATGTATATCAGACTTATCTATTACATTTAAACTTATTTTGTTCTTATCAGCTTAGCTTTAATCTTAGAATCTTATCAGCATGAGGACAAATGAATCTGCATAGGCCGTAAGTCTCGAACTTCATCTATCTTATCTTATGAAATCACCGGTTGATTTCAAATGGGGGGATATGAACAGGCTTTGGGATGCTTTCCCAGTTAATCCTCATTCCTTCCTTGTATTCCTAATTTAAATCTGCCGCCACACGCGACATTCAAACGTTGCGTATCCAAACATCATATCGTCGGACCGCTCGCGCCCTCTGACGGAAGAAAACAAAAACTTCAGTTCGAACTCAACAAACGAGCGGCTGGCCAGCCCATCTTCTCCGCGAAGACTATACTCAAAAATACCGTGAAAATACGACTGCTCGTCAACAGTGTGGTGATCTCCAGGCTCCCAGTATCCCGTGAGTACATTACCTTCCTCTTTTGTGTCTCTTAGCCTGGTTCTGAATAGAAGCCTTCAAAACCGCGTGATTGGCTGTACGCGAAACTCAAATCAATTACTTTGGGGAGAAGAATCTTCATAATTTCGTAAATTAAGGTCTGAATGAAAGTTAGATTCATGCCGTCAGTGGTTACAAAAGAGGACTGTTCATAGAGTCGAAAATATAAACTAGAATTCGGTAAAATCATTAGCCATGCATATGCCAAAGAGTAGAGGACGGCCAAAGAAACGATGGATGTACTGTTTGAAGAATGGTTTGACTGAGGTGAGTAAAAGAGAAGTAAGTATAGAAAAAGACACGCTGTGCCGACCCCATACCAATAGGGGATCGGACAAAAAAAAACTAATTAGTCCGTCAGATAGATTTCCAAAAAATATTGACCACATATTTTTTCTCTTTTCACGTAAACAAAAAATGAAGACGATACAGTGCTTCGAAAACTCGTGTGACGTCATATGACAGTACATTTTGTACCTTCAAGTGACGTTTCAAGCCCCACTCCATGATCTTTGACGCGCTTTATCTTCGTCAATTTTTATTGATTTGATAAAACAAAAAACACGTATCCAATATTTTTTGATAATCTAACTGACGGACTAAACAGAATCATATTTTTTTGAGTCAGTCCGATCCCCTATTACCATATGGGCAGGAGAATGATGATGATGAAGTTTCATTTCAAGAAACTGTTGGATGGTTTTATTAAAGGCATCATCACAATGCGGACTTGTTTCTGATCAATCATTTTGTGATTTACACACATAAAGGTACAAGTTGGTAGCCGACTGCACGCAGCAACAGCAAACGACATGTCGCAGCGACACAACTGGTTTCTACGTATTTCTATGAAATTCCCTACGTAGTTAGCGACATGAAGCTAGCGACGCGTCGTCGAGCGGCAGACGGTAGTGTCGTCCGACCACAGATCAGTAGTGCCCATAGATAACAGAAACAACAGGAGATATTTAGTAAAACAACATGACGCAACGACGTGTCGTGTCGTGACGACATGTCGTCTGCTGCTGCTGCGTGCAGTCGGCTACCAACTTGTACCTTAAAGATCGACGTTATCGACCAAAATGGCTACAAATTAAAAAGCCGTCGTTCGTCAGTTACAGTGCTTCGTTTAATGAATGTTCCATTGAGTGCACACCATGTAACTCTTTGGTTTTTTGGCTCTTATCATTATTTACACCGACATTAATAAGTATCTAAGTAAAAACGCTGTTTTTATCGTTTACATAGTGTAGTATGAGAGAAACATAACCTGATATTAAATCACTTATTAGGGCATGAGATCAAAAGAGTTTCGTAACGCTAAAACACATCAGATTTAGATTCGTCAGCGTCTAACTAGATCAACTATTTATCATAAAAATCTTAATTTGTATTTAATGAATTTAGAATTAGAGACATTTATTTTATACCGAAAGTTAGATTTCTTTTTTGATCTCGATAATATGCAATTCAAAATGCGTATCATGCAACCGGTGTTTAAACTGCGGATATAGTTTTAGAATAATTTATTTAAGAAAAAAGATAATACAATAAGGTGTACATTTTGGCACAGTGTTGCTTCACATACGAAGTTATAATTAGTGCTTATAAGTAAACTACTACTAAAATATATTTAAGAGTTACAAAAAGTGGTAATTTAGTGGTAATCTTTATATTATTATAGCGACCTGCCCGATCTAGGTTTATTTAAACCTGTGTTTCAGGCCATCACTTTACGTCGCATAATTTAATTAATACAAAAAAATTACTAAATAAAATAAACCTAATAACAACTATAGGAACAAAATCTCAAAATGATACAAAAAAATAAAAACACTAAAACTAGCTTAACTATATATATGTACAATTAGATACAAAGTAAAACATAATCAAACGGCAACTACTAGAAGTTTTTCTGTGTCTGTGTAATTGAGTAACGCCAAATGTTCGGATATCATGACACTACATTTTTTATAGCTTAAGCTATAGAAGTTTAGTGTCTTGTTGAGTCTATTATACAGAAAAGGTCCTAAAAATACTTCAAATCGCTCAGCAAACGCATGCTTAGTTTGAGGCTTTGTACAAACCAGGTCCTTCCTTCTCCTATCGGAAGGAACTGAGTCATAGGGAAGTGTAGCATGCTGGTGTAATATTAAATGAAGGACAAATAATTGCCGTACCGTGAGTACATTACATGCTTTGTAAAGCTGGTGTGTAGGGAATCTGAAAGGACGGAAGGTAGCAACCTTTAGAATTGCTCTTTGAGCTCGTTCTAGAGGGAGCAGAATTGAAATTCCCGCACCACCCCAGGATGTTATACAATAGGTTAGAATAGACTGACACAAAGCCAAATAAATCTGTTTTATTAATTTATAGTCTGCTATATTCCGTAAATTCTTAAAAACATATATTAGTTTGCGCACTCTAGTACATAGTAACTCGATATGTTTACGGAAATTTAGATTGGAGTCAATGGTGACACCTAGGTATTTTAAATGGTCAGCTTTAACTAAAATAGGGCAAGAACATGCAGAGTCAGCGTACGTGTTACAGCTATGCGCGTAAATGTTTAGGTTAGTAAGCGGTGTGTTAGTATTCCTCATTGTAAATAAAATGTATTTCGTTTTATCAGCATTTAGTGTTAGAAGATTTTTCTGGAGCCAATTCGACACAGTGTTGAAACCATTCTGTGCAAGTTCATAGACCTCTGCCCTTGATTTAGCTGCAAACAACAAGGCAGTATCATCCGCATAAGATATTATAACACCATTTTGGAGTGGCAAGCTGCACAGGTCATTAATATAGATTAAAAACAATGTAGGACCCAAAATACTGCCTTGTGGAATTCCATAACAAGTATTAGCAAGATCAGAACTTGTATTTGGACCAATTTTTACACATTGTTGACGATCACTGAGATAATCAGAAAGTAGTAGAAGCTGTGCTCCTCTTATCCCGAGTGTTTCAAGCTTCTGCAGAAGAGTCGTGCAAGAAATAGTGTCAAAGGCCTTGGCGAGGTCTAGAAAAATCCCAGCTGTATGCATTCCACTATCCAGATTTGTACTAATGTAGTTAGTAAGTTTGTTTACTGCTTGGCTAGAGGATTTTTTAGGCCGAAATCCAAATTGATTATCTGAAAGGAGTCTGTTATTTTCCAGATACTTTATTAGTCTACTGTTAATCATTTTTTCTAATATTTTTGAAAGCCCCGTTAGTACCGAAATGGGTCTGTAATTATTCACACTGAATTTGTCTCCAGACTTGAAAATAGGTGTGACCACAGACTTTTTTAGTGATTTTGGGAATATCCCATTAGATAAACATAGTTGAAAGATGTGGGTTAGTGGAAGGGCAAGTATGTGTTTAAATCTCTTAAGTACATTGTTGGGTATACCATCCCAGCCAGTTGCGCAGACATCCTTTAACCCGTTTATTATACTTACTACTTCATTGACGTCTGTATCTAATAAAACAAAAGAATTTAATTTGGACAATGTCCTAACTGTGTTTTGTACGGGAGGGTGACTAATATTTAAAGATTTTTCAGCCAAGTTTTTACCAACGTTGACAAAAAAGTGGTTCACTTTATTTATTGCTTCGGATGGGTTTCTTTCTGTTGATAGTAAATCAAGCGGAGGTTCGGAAGTTTTCGACCTCAATGTATAGGTTTTTACAAAATTCCATACAAGTTTACTATTTTTCCCTGCCTTCTGTAATTCATTTTTGTCGTACTGGTTTTTTAGTTTTTTCAAGAGACTATTACAGAAGTTTCGATAGCGTTTATAGGTAACCGAAAGTATTGCGTCATCAGGTGCAAGTTTTGATTTTAGGTGAAGTTTGTCTCTGTGTCTTATACAACGAACGAGACCGGGTGTGATCCACGGTTTAATGCAACTGTACTTTCTAGGGACTATCTTAGTGAAAGTGTTTTTCCTTATTGCGTATTGTACAGAATGTATAAAATATTGTAACGAAGTATTCGCATCAACAGAATCGTAAATAGGGTCAAAATTAATGCTGCGAATGTCGCTTTCAAGTTTTGTCATATTAATTTTAGTATAGCTACGCTCGCAGTTTTTTCTAGGTGAACTTATTTGCATTGTTAGTAAAACGGCTTGATGATCGGTAAGCGTAGAGTTAGTAACCAATGTTTGGGATAGATTTTTTGATTTTAGAATGATATGATCTAGGCAAGAACCGCTTTGATGTGTGGGGTAATAATGAGCTGGCAAAAGTCCATGAAATGAGCAAATATTTAGATAATTATGTGTATGGGTATCGGGTTTCTCGGAGGCAATGTTAATGTTGATATCGCCCACCAGTATTATGTTTTTGAATGTGGACAAGTTTTTTAAGTTTGAATCAAGGGAGTCTATAAAACTGTCAATGTTGCAAGACGGAGGCCTATAAATAGCCACGACTACTGTATCAGGAATAATTTTAATGATTAAGCAGTTACTATTTTGGAATATTGGTTCTTCTTTGATAGTTTGTAAATTATTTTTAACATAAACTACTACTCCGTCGTTTTGGTTGGTGTTTCTGTCTGTTTTGTATGAATAATAACCGGTCAGAGATGGTAAGTTGACTGTCTGTTTTGACAACCAACATTCAGTTAATACTATAATATCACAGCAGATGTCAATACTTTGTAACAACACTTGAAACCCGTCTATGTTACGGTTTATGCTGCGAATATTTTGTGTTAGCAAGGTAAGCGTTTTGTCACCAGAACGAAGTATGTGTTTACAGTCCTCAATATTACATACTGCAGATTCAGACACAGTAAAACTATCTAGATCACTGATTAGCTGATTGCTCATGATAATTACAAAAGAAGAAATACAAATAAGAGATGAGCTACCTGTTTGAGTGCTACTAAATAGAATATTCTGTGGCGTTCTTAGGCGCCCTCATAGTCTATTGAATTAATGTAGTTCGTCTCTGCATATTTACGAGCCGGGCAACTTACATCACCAGTTGGATGGTCACATTTCCTCTTGAATCTTTTGCACGTCGCGCACTGGGGGGAAGAAGATTTGCTGCTGCATTCCTTCGAGGAGTGTCCAGTCTCTGCACAGTGGTTGCACGTAGGACTGGTTTCACGGCAAAACTTAGCTGCGTGGCCAAACTGCTGGCAGTTGTAGCACCTGGTGACTATCGTAAAGTCTCTCACAGGGCAAGAGGTCCAGTTTATAAAAATTCTGCCTTGGTTTATAAGGACTGTTCTTATATTAGCGGGTAGTTCCAAGATGTAGTTGCAGGTAGCAAGACCTTTCTTACCCGATTTATGGCTCAATTTAATGTTCTCCAGGAAGGCTTCACGAGTTGTATTCAAATTGTCTGATAGGTTTTGCTCGTAAATACAATCAAGAACCTCTTTATCAGTAAGGGCTACAGGAACACCGATGACAGTAACCCTCGGGCGGCGTTTTGACGGTTCTTCTATGGTTAGGCCCGAGGTGAAAATTTTCTCCGATTTTTTTAATTTTTCAATGTCGCCTTTATTTTCGGTGCTTATCAATACGCCCCCATTTTTAACTTTTTTCAGGCCACGGACTTGGAGTTTGAGTTCTTCGGGCGATATGATCTTTTGGACAAGTGACTTGGTGTCGTCACTTGTTTTGGACTTGTCGCTGGGATATATTGCAATCGAACTCAGGTTTGCAGGACGTACAAAATTGTCGGAGCCTTTCTTCACCATGCTAGCATATGAATTATTATTTGACAATGTTGGGGTCAGTTTAGATTCAATGACCTCTTTGAACTGGTCGAGAGAGTTCGTCATGTTCAATTGATGCTGTAGGTGCTGAACAGTGCTATGGGACTGGATCATTTTCTGCTTCAGGGATTGGTATAGAAGGGCCATCTGAGAAGTCCCACTTTGAACCTTCAGGCAAAGGGTTGAAACACGCTGTTTCTGGTCCGAGTTCATTTTCCCTTCATTGACTACACTGGATAGTTCGCCTAGAATGCCATCTATAGACATTACCCATTTCTGGATTTCTGCAGTACTGATGACTTCGGTCGGTAAAATATTTGCCGCGGGCGTCAATTTCACAGGTGCTACATTCACCGCTGGTGCTGGTGCTGGTGGTGGTATATGTGGTACGCTGGGAGGCAATTGTTCGGTAGGCGTCGGTGGAGGACTTCGTCGTAGTATTTGGCTACGGCCAAACGGGCTCGATCCAGGGTTAGACATACTAACCGTTAAACTTTTTAATATAGTCAATAGAAACAGTTGAATCAGTTCATTTTGCACATATAATTTCGTATTGCACTAGTCACAATTGACACACTTTACTTTGTAATATCTGACGCCGCAAAAAATATTGATTTAT
Source organism: Diarsia dahlii (assembly GCA_949775195.1). NCBI lineage: Eukaryota > Metazoa > Arthropoda > Insecta > Lepidoptera > Noctuidae > Diarsia > Diarsia dahlii. Next base: position 14,072,873 of record OX459210.1, read on the forward strand.
TTTGTCGTAATTGTTTATAGATATTTCATTTTAGCAAGTAGGTAAGTAACATAAAAACACGTCCGATTAGTCTCGCGTCGCGTAAAGCGGTGTAAGGCGGTAAGTTGGTCCAGGCTAGACAACTGATCATCCGGATACAATCTAAACCTAAATTGGAATAATAATTTGGGTACAACATTTCTCCATATTTCTCAACAATATTTCTCCACATATGCATACGTCACATGAAATATGGGGAGACCTTATTGCCATCAATCGGACGGACAAATCGAAACTCCGTGGCTGCTACTAAGGAAATCCCTGATGAAAAATCCGATAACACTATGCCCACACTACGTAACTATAACTTGGAAATCGAAACCAGGACCTCAGCAGTAGCGATTGCGCCCGCAAGGCAGAATAGAATTTATTAGACACTATATGCTATACTTTACTGTTATAATTAAATTATATTATATAATATTAATTAATAATACAATATATTGTCATTGCCATATATATAGGTAAGTTTCAATGGATAGCACCTTGACTTTTGACAAAAGAGCAAAATCTCGATAAAGTCGAAAAGTAATAGTTTTAGTCATAAATAAATAATTTAAGTAGCCTTGTTAAAAGTTCGTTTAGTCAATGACTTTGCGAAACCTCTGCACTAAAACTTGAATGTAAATAAATATAAATACAATCTAGTTTTAATATAATGTGTTTATTCCAGATATACTAGATACATACTAAATAATGTAAGAAAACTTGACAGACATTAATTATATAGCACTTGGTAATAACCACTTTGACTACCATTTGGTTTGGTAAACATTGATAAGTAGGTGTACATTTTGATTTTTATCGTAAGTTACTTGTCTCAAATTGAGTAAAAAAAACAACATAATCATTATATGACTTCAAATGCCCTGAGGAAAGTTTTGAGCATGAATTTGGATGGGTATAAGTACCAGATCAAAATAAACGATGGATGGACTCTGTACAGGCTACAGGATGATGTGGCAAGAAAGGAGGTGACTGCTGAGATAACAAGTAATAGGGAAGTACGGAAGAAGAAAACATGCTGCGCCCACACCAAATGAATTGGAATAAAGGCAAGAAGGAATGATAATAATAAATGACTATATAACTTGAATAAGTTAATAAGACACGGTCCACTGTGCATGATACCTATTCCTCTACCTGAACAAAACGAATTAATAAATTATTTCCCTTTTAAACTCGGCGTTATTTCCATCCGACAATGAGGTGTACGCTTTCTGAGAGCGAAAGTGAAAATGCTTTGAGCGACATGGCTCAAGCATTTAAGAAAAGCCGGCAGAACACTGACAATTACATTTGAGGTTCATTTCCGTGTCTTGTTCAAAACAAAGTTTTGTATCTTTTTGTTTGATGTAGTTCTCACATAATATACCATCTTAACATGAATGATATAATGTACCAAGATTTTGTAACAAATTCTGATTTAAAAGAGTGTCCATGGAGTTTCTTGCCCGTTCTTCTTCATGAGATCTACGTTAGGGAACTGGCAACTACAGTACTTTCACAAGTTATTATGCCTTGTGATTGTGACTGTAGCGTAGGAGTGCAATGCGTCGTTTCGGGAGTTGCTGCGTCGGGCTGCGCGGCGCCGGTTGTTACCGGCGGCGAGTGCTGTGGGTGCGGGGGCGCGCGGCGGCGTGTGCCGTGGCGGCGGGTGTGCGGGGCTCCGGGTCGCGGGGCGGCGGTTTCGCGTTGCGGCGTGCATTCGTTGTTCCGTGATTCAGGGTCTCGAGCATTCGTTGTTGCGGTTGCGTCGCTCGCAGTGTTCGTTGTTGCGGGCATTCGGTGGCGTGTGGTTCGGCGTGGTGGCTTTCGGAATGACGTATTGCACTCGTAGTTTCGTTCTTCTTCCGTCCTTCTGACATTCAAAAGTGCCTGTAATGGCTTAATTGAAATAAAAAAAATATATATTTGAGTTTGAGTTTGAAGAACGACTTACTGCCGTACTCAGAGAGCTTTGATGATTACTTAGGCCATCACTTAGTAAAGGTTTTCACAGTTTTGTAATACAAAAGTATGTCAAATCTTTAGTAGGTAAGTGACGGCTTAAGTAATCATTAATATCTCTGAGTACGGCAGTGAGGTACTTATAATAACTTATTTATATTAGTTCTGTAAATATCTGTAGGTATTTGTTACTGTCTGTCATATCCATACACGACAGACATGCATACATACACTCCTTTGCAAAAAAAACGGGCACCTTAGGAAATTTACGTTCTAAGGTCGATTTGAGTTAATTCAATGAAATTTAATTGTTTGACGTAGTCTGTATACTTATAATCGTGTAAATTAATACGCGTGAAGTGAAATGTGGCAATTTAAAAAAAAAATCTATGAATTCTTTAAAACCGATGTACACGGCCAAACAATAAGAAGTGGTCGGCAATAAAGACAAGAAGATTTTTTTACTTTGTTTAATTAAATAAAGTTACAAATGTAATAACCTAATAACGAGTGTGACCTCCTCTTGCCAAAATCACAGCTTGAATCCTTCTGGGCATGCTTTCCACGATGTTTTTAATGACGTTTTGAGGAATACGTTCCCACTCTTCTGCAATGACTCTTTTTAGCTCCCTGATGTTTTGTGGAGCATGTTGCACTGATCTTACCCGTCTCTTTAGAACATCCCAGACATGCTCAATTGGATTGAGGTCAGGACTTCGAGCTGGCCAATCTAAACGACGGATCCCAACTTCTTGCATGTACGCTTCCACGTCGCCAGAACGGTGCGGGCGAGCATTGTCGTCCATAAAAATGGAATCTTCCCCAAGTGCAGTCAATGCGGGTTGTGCATATGGAATTAGGACTTCCATTATGTACCGGTGTGCATTTAATGTTCCATTTTCTATGAGAACTAACTCCGTACGCCCCGTCGAATTAATTGCTGCCCAAAACATAACGGAGCCTCCGCCATAAGGAGTGATTTCTTCGAAACACACTTCCGCATAGCGTTCCCGTGGTCTTCGTAGCACTCGCCGGCGTCGGTCCTCTCCACACAAAGAGATTCTAGCTTCATCAGAAAACAATACTTTATTCCAGTCCTCCAGAGTCCATGAAGCACAGTTTCGAGCAAACTGAAGTCGAGCAACACGGTGCTCACGGAGTAATTTAGGTCCCCGAGACGGGCGGTAACTCCTGATATTGGCAGCCAAAAGCCTCCTCCTGACGGTCCACAAGCTAACTTCTACTCCTCTTACTTCTTCAAGGCTCTTCTTCAGGTCCACACTTGACGCCTTACGATTCCGCAAGGCCTGACCAAGCGCGGATCCAGGGGGGGGGGGGTCAGGGGGGTCATGACCCCCCCCTGGGCTGAGTCCAGTACCTAGGTGGACCACTAATTAAAATTGATAAACATAATGTTTTAATTATATGTTTTAACACAACTAGGTACCCAAAAAGAGTGTTTTAGGGTTCATGTACCTATGCATGAATGTTTATTTGTGAGTTTCTTAAATCCACCATAACTTCTAAACGCCTGAACCGTTTGATACTGTCGTTAGATTCTTTGCGTTATTCCCAGTGTTATAGGCTAGTAAAAATTCCACGCTAAAAGATCCACGTACGTTATCCTAAATATGTATGTTGTAGTTGGCTTCCAGTCTAACTGGATGCAGCTGAAAACCAGAATTTTACATGGAACGATTGATTTTTTGACCTGCACACTGCACAACCCAGTTGGTACCGGGTACGATGAGATATCCCTTAGTAAGACTGGTTGTCAGACTTTCGGGCAACTGACTACGTGTGACGACTCAACGACTGTCGAAGATGTACAAATCACAGCCGCCCTGCTATGGCTGTGATGTGAAGGCAATGAAAAACTCAGTAGTCGACATAAACAAAGGACACGTTCAAGTTCCCTCCCAATAACAATATCTTTGCCACCCCCAAAAGCTACAATAAAATACAAAAAAATTTCGCGCTCGCTTCGCTCGCGCCTACCTCTTGGTTTTTTCTCCGTTCGTCTCGCTTGAGGCGCTCGACTTCAATTCTCCAATTTCTATTTCTAAATCGTCCACCCAGGGAAAATTGTTCAACGCTATATCCCCCTGGATAAGGCTCAGCAATTCGAAGAATCCTGGCGAAGAGCTTCAATGGCTGAAGAACGTCACACCGGACTGACACTTCTCCACGTCCAATAAAACGTACCCATTGCAGTAGATAAACTCAGATAAAGTGATAACGCGTTTCGGGAGAAGACGTAAGAGAAAAAAATATTTTGTTATTTAAATATAGGTAGTTTTATGTAAAAAATAAAATAAATAATAATAAACACTTTATAAAAATTAAATTATAACTTCTTGTGACTTGACAACGACTATGTGACCCCCCCCTGGCTCCAAAGCTGGATCCGCCCTTGGGCCTGACTCACCAAAAAGCGGTCATCTCTTGGTTCTGTGCGTCGTTTTCTTCCCGAACCGGGTCTTCTTTTGACCGAACCGGTCTCTTGATACCGTTGCCAAGTCCTCTGGACAGTTGAACGACTCACATTTAGCCGCTGAGACACGTAAGTTTGCGAACAACCTTCTTCAAGTAGGGCTATAATTTTACCGGCCCTTATCGCTTTATCACTCATGTCAAAAAGTGGTATTTAATGT